>JAIFKI010000018.1:2112565-4512565 GCA_025389145.1 Misgurnus mizolepis
TACTACAAATGTAGATGCAGTGTATTAATAGTAAAATATTAAAAACAATTAAAATTTACCTTTTCAATTATGGCATTATTATCATCACCAAGACCTTTGCATGGGAACTGGTGTACGCACAAATTGGGGCTGGAAATGTGTGTACACCAGTTCCCATGCAAATGTTGTGATCTACAAAAAACCTAACTAAATGGGAGAATGGGCTTGCAGGTTGGGACCTGAGGATGATTCATGTATGAACACTTGCAGGTGATTTGTGATTTATAAAGGGAACAGTGCTTTGTTTTAGAAGTCTTAATATTTTTTTGACGTATGCCATTTTTGGCTTTTGTGTTTACGTAGACTTTTAGTAAGGATCCTACGCACAGTTTTATAAATGAGACTCCTAAAGATGTGAAACTGGTTTATTACCTTTGTTGAGGGAACAGGTGGAACCAATATATCTAGCATGAGTTTTCCACTGCTGAAAGTTACAAACCATTTTTTTTTTTTTCAATTTTTTTTCAGTGATGTGCAGAACCTAAACCTATTGTTTTGCACTTTTTTAGTGGTAGAGGCCGAGGATGGCGAGGCAACGCCAGTAAAAACACAAGCTCTGAGGTCTTAAGCCCATGGTCTTTACACGTCCAAGCCGGCCCCACACCTGCTTCCAGTACAATGCATTATCTGCAAACATGAGAAGTATAAACTAGCTTTTAGCTAATTCTGGTGCAATTACATTTAATTGTGCATTGTCCCTGTAAAAATAAACAATAAAATGAAATGAAATGAAATAAGGTTCAGAAAAACAGCAGGAAAGGGGTTAAAATAAAATGAACACAGTGTAAAATAAGGTATCACTTCACCTGCCCTTAAAAAAATGAACCATGGTTTTACTACAGTTAAAATAAAATTAGTTGCTGTAGTAAAACCATGGTAACCACAAAATAACTATTGTTTTGACAACTATGGTTTTTAAAAACCATAGTTAAATTGTGGTTTTGCTGATAGTAATCAATACAACAAAAACCTTGGTTACTACACTCTTACCACAATAAAACCATGGTTAATTTTCGTAAGGGTGCTATCGAGATTATACATGACCACACAAAAACACGAGAACATAAACTAACATATAAGCAAATGGGTACAAGGCAAGCACTTCTGCAAAACAGTCATTGAGGAGAGGCTGTTAACAACGTGAACTTCAACTGTCAAAGCTAAATTTACTTTTCAAAAAAACTGCGGAAGAAACAGATGGAGTGAACATTGTAGCTTATAAAACTATAATACTGTGAAAAGCATAAATTATATCGAAATGTAAATTTTCGCTGCTCTAGTTGTCTACTGTCTACCCACCCAAGCAGCTGTCAAAGTGTAGCTTGCCCACCGGTCATTTTCAAGCGCAGTGGGCGCAAACTTTCTGAAATATTACTATAACAACCGGCTGGGGTGTGTCTCTCTTAAACGGAGATGGAAAAGAAATGAAGACGACACAGATACATATTTTGTGTATGATCTATTAGTATTTATTCAGCGATCGGCGATAAAAGTTCATCTTACGGAACATCGTTGTTGTACGGAACCATGGTACGGAACGGTTAGTCTACGCCTACGTAAAACGACACTAACGAGACGCATACATACGTTTGAACAAACCAGTGTACACAACAAACATTTTCAGAGTTTCCCGCAGAAAATTTGTTAGTTAAGGTGTTAGGGTTGTGCAGGTGGGCTGGCTGGGGCTGTGGCAATTAAAGGGGCGGGGCCTGCTCATCATGATGAAAATATTTTTATTTAAAACACTCAAATAAAACTCAATTTTGAAGAAACTATGACAGAAAATGAACACATACTAGAGTATTAATTAATTAAATGTTTTATCAACAGGCTAGTTATCCTCCAGACATTGACGGACCATGTCTTTCTCTCATTTCGGCCATGTGACCCTTTCGACACACACAAGCGTAAATCCACGCACAAACACACGCCTTTTATCGTAACCCACACAAACACACACACACACACACACACGTGTCTTTTACATCAACCCTTTCGATGCGTGTGTAGCAGCGCGTGCACGAACACACAAAAACACACGTGTCTTTTATCATAAACCCTTTCGACGCGTGTGCAGCATGAATTCGCGTGAATCCTGTCCCTCTGAAGAGAAAGTCCCGGCCGCCACTGATAGTGACACATAGTACTGAAGTGTTTTACTCTCACACACACACACACACACACACACACGTGTCTTTTCTTTTATCATAAACCCTTTCGACGCGTGTGCAGCATGAATTTGCGTCCCTCGGAAGAGAATTCACCGGCCGCAACTATGACACAAGGTACTAAAGTGTTTTACTCACATAAGCTGCGCCATTCTGTCCGAATCCAATATTGATGGAGGAGCATTGCTTTTTAATCGCAGTCTCTCTTCAAACCAGCGTTCTTCTGAACATCCAAACATGTAGCAACTGTTACGATTCCCTCGGTTAATAGGAACGATGTCTCTCGGCGAAAAACAATGGCCTGAATACGGTACGTTTGACGATTAGCCATCCTTGCTGAACTTGTTATGAAAACTCACTGAAATACACCTATTATGTGGACGCGGTCTCAAGTTGGAGAGCTCATGAATAGTAATGACCTCGATCAATTCCACGTCACACTGATAAGCTTTTCTAACTGACCTGATTTTTTCTGCTTATTTCTTTTCAGTGGCGAGAGCTGACAGAGGAGGTGGAAGTTAATTTTCACATTCACAACACAATACAAACACATATGGACCTAACACATATCAAAAAATACAAGTAAAAATGGTTTTATGTGGAAGGGCGTCTTTAACAATTACAGTGATACAATAACATGGTTAAGATTACAATAGAAAATCTAGCAAACACGTAAAACACTGATTAATTGTGACATTACAAAAGTGACCTTAATATAGAAGGCTAATAGAGTGCCGAAGTTATGATGTCACTTTGTAGGCCAACCCGGAAGTTAGCAGCGCATGGGTTCCCTCGAACGAAAAGCCATTAAAGGGATAGTTCGGCCAAAAACGATATTAAACCCATGATTTACTCACCCCCAAGATGTCCATCGTTTTTCAGACAAACACATTTTCGGATATTTTAGAAAATATTTTATATCTTTCAGTTGATTAAATGTAATGTTACGGGGTCCAGCAATAGTCCACGACCTTCAAGTCCAAAAAAAGTGCGTCCATCCTTCACAAATTAAATCCAAACGGCTCCAGGATGATAAACAAAGGTCTTCTGTGGGTAATCCGTGCGGTGTTGTTGTAGAAATATCCATATTTAAAATGTTATTAACGAAATTAAATACCTTCCGGTAGCGCCGCCATCTTAGACTCAGGAGAGAGTATTAGCGTAGTGTACGCACTTTTCTTAGTGACGTATGACAAATTCGGAGGGCGGGGGCACAGAGCAGCAGCAGAGAAACTCTGTACGCTGCGTAAGCTCTCATCCTGAATGCGCATCACTCTAAGATGGCGGCGCTACCGGAAGGTAGTTTATAACGTTAATAACATTTTAAATATGGATATTTCTACAACAACACCGCACGGATTACCCACAGAAGACCTTTGTTTATCATCCTGGAGCCGTTTGGATTTAATTTGTGAAGGATGGACGCACTTTTTTGGACTTGAAGGTCGTGGACTTTTGCTGGACCCCGTAACATTACATTTAATCAACAGAAAGATCTAAAACATTTTCTAAAATATCCGAAAATGTGTTTGTCTGAAAAACGATGGACATATGCAACTCGGACAGCTTGGGGGTGAGTAAATCATGGGTTTAATATCGTTTTTGGCCGAACTATCCCTTTAATTTTCCCCATAGACTTTTGGAAATCGCAAAAAATAAGATCTGTGTTCAACAAAGAGTTATGAACCTTACACATTTTGTCTATCAAGATAATCTTTACAAGTTAATCGAAAATGTATACATTTTGAAGTCTAAATAAAGCCATCAGATATAAAATGCTAAAGGTATGCTATAAACGAACTACAGCACACCATGGTCGCGGACCAACGTCATCATCAAGCTTCCTCAAACTTTATTTAAAAAACACGCTCGCTCATTATGATCTGCACTGTTTACGAACACTTATACACTTTTTCATGAGAAATATTGCCCATTCGTTTTTTCCAAAATTTGTTAATGTTAATGGTTTTTTTATTAGTTTGTTATTTTGTCAGGGGTGTCCAATTCTGATCCTGGAGGGCCAGTGTCTCTGCAGAGTTTTATTCCAACCCTAATCAAACACAGCTGATCTAACTAGGCAGACTAGATACTTTGAGGCAGGTGTGTTGAGGGAAGTTTTAGCTAAACTCTGCAGGACACAGGCCCTCCAGGACCAACTTTGGACACCCATGCCATAGATCGAGGAGAGAACCACTATAAATCTGGACATAACAGTGCAGCTTATGCTGGTTTACTTACCGGTATTATAAAGGCCAGGATGAGGGACAAGGTTTATCAAGTCTCATTAGATAGAGGAGTTATAATAGTGTTCTATGTATTTATAAGATAACTATACAAACAATCTCTGAACAAACATAACACAGTTATGTGGCCTAGTGGTTCATCTAGGTTGTCTACAAACCGGAAGGTTGGTGGTTCAATCCCCGGCTCCACCGGACCAAGTGTCGAGGTGTCCTTGAGCAAGACACCTAACCCCAGTTGCTCCCGGCGAGCTGGCTGGCGCCTTGCATGGCTGACACCGCTGTCGGTGTATGAATGTGTGAGTGAATGGGTGAATGTGAGGCTAATTGTAAAGCGCTTTGGATGGCCATAGGTCTGTTAAAAGCGCTATATAAATGCAGTCCATTTACCATTTAGTTAAATTCCAAACATTTAATATAATAGTTAAATATAATTATATATGTTGAATTTAAAGAGAATTGTCCAATAGCATCAACAAATGCTTAAATATATTATAATTAAACCATATATGTTCCCTAAATAAACCACATTTTCTATATCAGCTTATTACACGGCTCTCTGGAATGCTTGATTCTGATTGGTCAGTTGAGACATTTGCAGGTTCGTTCTTTTCAAATAATAACCGCTCCAAAATAATAACGCATAGCCGGACTACTTTCACGAGTAAAATCGCTCCGCGCCAATAAAGATCAATAAAGATTACTGTCTGTTTGGCGCCATCTTGTGACAAACACTCGACAACCACGACAAGACACAGAGAGCTTACTGAGACTGAACTTGACAAAATAGAGCATGACAGCTACGAAGCCAACACACAAAAAAATACAGAATGGGCATTAAAACTTCTCAAAGACTGGCTAAAAGAGAAAAAAATGGAGACAAGTATGAAGCAGAAGATCTTAATAAGGTATTACGATCATTTTATGCATCTGTGCAAAGTTTCGCGGAAGGATAAAAATGTTAATTTAAAACAAATATGCCAATAAAATGTTTCAAATTCATATTCATGTCCAGTTTTTTTTCTTATGTGGTAAGTAGCCGTGTAATAAGCGGGATAATGTAGAGGCAGCCGGTAGTTATTGGGAAATAAGCCCCTTCAGTGTGAAACAAGACCCTCCGCTTCGCGTCGGGTCCTGATCACACTGTCGGGGCTTATTTCCCAATAACTACCGGCTGCCTCTACATTATCCCTTACGTGTTCTCTGGGAATTACATGGATTAAAGTGAAAAAAATTTGTCTGACTGAAATTTTTTCAGGCCAAGTCATATTCCTTGTAAATAGGCGAGACCAATAGCATTCTAAGGGGAGATGTTTTTGCCATTAATGCCATATTGAAGTCTACTGTGGCATTTATAGGGTTGCCCACTGTCACTATGAAATGCAACAGCAGTGCGAGTATGTTTTGTGAATAAACAGTGTTAACACTTAATTTCAACATACGATAGGTTATTAATAGTTTGTTAATTTACAGCTTTACTTTTAACACAGCCCTTTAATTGAACCAGTACCTTTAATATCTGTCTAAAACAAAACACTTGTGACTCCTGCACTAAGGGTTAAAAGCGTTATCCCGTCATGTTAATCTACTTGTGACAAACAAAAAAAAATTATTCTGTAAGATGTAGTTTGCAGGGCATATCAGATTAAAGTGAAACAGCTAAATAACTCCCTATATAAAAAGAAATATGAATATGACCACCTTTAATGAATCTTAATTATTTATTAATTGTAAATCTTATTAATTTTGGCATTTACTTTTACTTTTTTTTTTAAATCAAGGTTGAAACTGTTAACATTAGTTAATGCACCATGAACTAACATCAACTACTTTAATGAAATAAACATGAATTAATAAATGCTTATATACTCTATATTTTTCATAGTTTGTTCATGTTATATAATGCATTTAATAATGTGAACAGATACAACTTTTTTTAAAGTGGTACAGAAATGTTTATATCATATTATTCAGTGCACATAAACGAACAATCCAGGGTCTGTTCTGCTCACACAACAGCTTACAGTCACAGCTCTAATACAGTAACGTTAATTTAGGGGTGTCCTCGACTAAGGATTTACATATTCGAATCAGAATTGTCGAATCTTTCCATAGTCGACCGATAGTCGAATCATCTATGTTTGTGTGCATGGGTTGGGAAGGGGCCAGGTAACTTTTATTTTCTTTCACAAGCAGCACACATAAACAACTTTCTGATAAAGTGACCAAAACTGTCTTTCAAGTAATAAAAGACAAAACTGACGATGCATTTATATATATATATATATATATATATATATATATATATATATATATATATTTTTTTTTTTTTTTTTTTTTTAAGGTAAAATGTAAGGCAACATTTGTTTAATTATTCCTCATAACATTTTAAAGCCACGATCTACAGACCATCACACAAAAATAAATTTTGATAAATAAACCTAAAAAAATAACAAAGGTGTTCCTGCTTTGGAAACTCCGGCTACAATTAAGTGTTTTTATTTAATTTGGAGATTTAGCGCGTCAAAGCAGTCATGACCAAAAAAAACGACAAATGAGAAATGACAAATAATTTGTGATTGTGACTGTAAATGATAAAAACTAATCTTTATATACAATTCATTAAACTTTAATTTATAACAAGAAAAACACTGACATTAATGATTTTATAGACACTACGCGTTATTATTTAGCACAGAAATACCTGCTTGCTTGCTTTGACTTTGATCATCTCTGTATTAACTTTAGATACAGAAAGACCGGATGATATTATTTATTTCAGGAATCTCTTTGCTATCATTTGAAAGTGAACACCGACCGACAATAATATTAAATCACAAGAAAGACATTCGTGTCAGGCAGAAATAGGTTCGGTGCAGATACTAGTTTCCGTTTCATCACCGAAAAAAAAAACGGCTTACCTGTTTTGTAGTTTAACTTTTGACTTTTGAAGATAACCACTCTGTTTTCAAAAACAAAATTCAAGCTCACTAAGGATAAACAGTCAGTGATGAAATAAGGATAATTAACAATAATGTATATATCTTAGTAAAGGTATAAATTGATTTAGTCAAGATCGGTGAGAGATTAATTGTTTGATTAACATAAGCAAAAATGGTAACTTACCCTTTTTTCTGCTGTTTACTTTCTCCTAAGCCCTAAATGGTCGTGTTTAAGGATACTTGTAAAGACGGGATTTTTGACGCATAACCTTATGTGTATTTAAGGCCTACAAAGCGGCAAAAATACTCACAAGCTCAAAGAGAACCGAATGCGCGACTTGCTTATTCCCCTCATACAGAAACAGCGCGCACATTTAACACTGTTGTTATTGTTTTAATTTAAAAACGTTATTTACAAACGTCAAGATTTCCTGAGCACGCGCACATGCAACTGCAAGAACTGACAGGTGGATGACATCAAAGTACTGCGAGAGCATTTCGGAAGCAGTCTCGTCTAATGAGTTCTCGGTTCGCTCTCACAGGATTTTGATGTCATCTGACCAGTGGTGTAGTCTAGATTTTTGTAGTGAGTATACTGTGATTTTTCCCTCTCACCCTTATGCTCACTCGTCCTAGCGCGACACCTCATAAGCACCACCACACTAACAGATGCATACAGTAAAGATATTCATGTAACTTAGAGCATTCTGAAAGTGTACTCATAAACACATAAACTGAATGTGTTATCAACATGTCAGTTTATTATAAGAAAAAAAAAGACTTTAGAGCCAATGGGTTTACAGCTTGGGAAACTGGACTGATTTTTAGACTGGTTTAGTGTTAATCAACATCTAACTCAGGAACAAAAGTTACTTAACTGTTAATTAAAATTAAATAAACTGTTTACAATCTTCAATCCGTGGCAAACACATGCATTAATACACATTTATGATGACCATGAATTAACTATAATTTGCATAGTCATTGATATTAAAGCTTTTTTTTTTGCATATAATATAAGCATTGTGTAAAAATGAAAACAGGCTTATACTTAATTATTATTACAAGACCATCCTGTAGCCTAAAATTTGCAAGTCTAAACTGAACATCAACGCAGACATGAATTTCCTCACAGAAGTTTAAGATCATATACATCTTGTCAAGATGAAGATGATCTTGAACGCAGATATATAAATGAACACAGAGAAGGAAAGTTTAACACTGTGAAGCACAAGCAAACATGCAGAGGAACTGAAGGCAGCTAAAAACCATATTATCACGGGCTTATTTTATTGCATTTGGAGCCTTACCTCCAGATAAAGTAATAAACTGGACTGATGATTTAAATGTTGTACTCACATGTGCGTTGTAAGCTCTATGGATTTTATGTTGCAGCACTGCTTCACTCGTTCACTTCTCAGTGTCGCGTGAGCAGCTACACTGCAGGTTCGACTTCATTTGGCGCTAAGCAGACCTCTTGGTGATGTCAAAGTACCGCGAGAGCGATTCAAAGCAGATTTCTCCATGTGATAACTGGAGTCGCTCTCGCGGTGCTTTGCTGTCACTTTCCTGTGGCGTCACACCAGTCTGCTCCCCAGTCATTTTCGCGTCACTATAGTAATTTGATTTCATAGAAATTCATACGCCGATCGGATCGCGCAGTTCGGCAGGAAGTATATAGCCTAATATGTATTTCAACCCGCTAAAGTGGCAAGTGTAGCATACTAATGATCAGTGCTTCACATCTATATTATGACTAAAAGTTTAAAAATATGTCACAAAACCATGCTGTTACGCATCCTTGCGCTATTTTTAGTGGGTATACGGAAATCCTTGACCATTTCTAGTGGGTATACGGCGTATACCTGCGTATCACGTAGACTACACCACTGCATCTGACTGCCTCTTGGTTCTTGTGGCGCCACGTGAAGTTTACCCATAAGTTTAACAAACTCGTTGTATCAGCCACTGGTTAGATCAGCGTAGCAGTCAAAAACGATCACGAACGAGACAAATCAATTACCCCCAAAATACAGGACCCTAGACTTACTGTGCAAAGACACGTAAATTACCTGGCTGTTTGATTTTCTTAGCCCACAAACTGAAAGGCTTGCCAATCTTCCTCATTTCGCTAAGCCAAGTTAATCTCCATTGGTCTTATACACCTTTATCGATGTCCAAAACATCGGATCGTTCCTGCATTACAAGTATGTCCATGCTAGCAGAAATAAAGTTTTACCTCAGCTTAACGTGAAATACAGCCAGAAAACCCAGAGTGGATCTGGTGCGTAGTGATTACAGAACGCATACAGTGGAGAGAGGAACGTGATTTCGCTCCACTCCAGGCTTTGATCACATTCCACTTAACAAGGTGAATACACGGCGTCTTTATGAAAAGTTAATTTAATAATTTTGCAACTGACGGAAATCCGTCGTAGACTCGCTGCAATCGACGGAAATCCGTCGCTGCGACTGAGAACTTTAATCCATGGAATTAAACTCGCAACCTTTTGCAAAGTTAACAAAATGCTCTAATCACTGACCCACAGAAACCTTTCAGCAAGTTTTGTAGTAAACATCTTCAGTGTTTCCCCTACCATTATATAAGGGGGGCGCCCCGCCCTCCTAACGGCTCGACCCGCCCCCCTTGAAGGTCAAGTAAATTTGATTTGATTTTCTTTATAGCGCTAGAGAACAATTTGTTATTTTATTAAACAAACTATAACCCTCAAGTAATATTATATTTATCTTATTTCCACAACGGCATGTTTTTTCTGTCTGTGCTTGCGCATTTACAATTATCCAATATAGTGCGCACATTTATATTTAACTGTTCGGCTTAATTTGCTGTGCATGCTCTCTGTCATGTTGTTTGCAGCGTGTGCCTCTCTCTCACATAACTGAAAAGGTGACGGTGTTTTAAAAGTCCGTTCCTCCGTTTTTTGCGTAAACCTCAACAGTCACGGATATGTTAGAAGACGACTGATTGAGTTTATTATGACTTTCCCACACACACGCGCGCATTCTCTCCCTCTCTATCATGCTGTATATGCCAGCGCCGAGCACGTGTTTTGTAGTAACTCTGTGTGACAGTAACATTGTATGCTGTCATATTTCTGAATTTGCGAATGACGCAAATTGGGTGGCGCAATTGCCGCGAAAACACACGCTTTTCCCTTTAAACACGTCTTCGCGCAAGTTGAAAATATGCAGCTCAAGCGAAAAAACTCAGAGCAGCTTCAAGAATGCGCACGCAGGATCATTTGACATTGTAGAGGTGTGTGTGTGTGTGTGTGTGTGTGTGTGTGTGTGTGTGTGTGTGTGTGCCGTGTGCGTGTGTGTGTGTGTGTGTGTGTGTGTGTGTGTGTGTGTGTGTGTGTGCGTGCGTGCGTGTGTGTGTGAGAGAGAGAGAGTGAAGTAAGAATGGTGCCTATGTTGAGAAAACTTAATAGAAGACTATGTATGTCACTCATGTAATTATGTTAACTGGATAACACTGGATATAGCTCATTGTATAGTTTAATAAAATAATGTATTTTGATTTCAAAATTGATTTCCTATAGCTAATTTCTAAGACATGTTGCTGATGCAGTACTGTGTGTTGTACCTTTTCTTGATAATTAAGTATTTTGGGGTAGCATCTTATGCCTAGAATTATTCAAGGAGGTTGATTCTTTTTACTTCCTTTAAAGTTTGATCAACTGTGCATAATGACGTGCAAAAACCGATATAGGGTGTCAAACTCATAGACTTGCATCATTTAAAGTTCAGACGCTCTTTTTAAAATATTTTGGGTCAACCTCTGGCACAGATTTAAAGCTGAAACTTATCAAATCCTATCAGAGGTCCAGAATGTTATTGAAACACACCAGTGGCTTTGCTGTCATCAGTATTAAACATGTTACCCCTTGAAGTACCCCTCCCCGCAGAGCCCCCACATAACAAATCACAATTTAACCCCTATATATATACCCCCCCCCCAAAGCTGTAAACCTAGGGGAAACACTGATCTTTATTTTCATAAAATAAGTAAACTGAAAACAAACTATATACTTCACATGACAAGTCTCTACAGGGAAAGATGGCATTGTTGCTACACAATGTAAATGCCCACATGCAAAATGCAAGTGCAAGTGTGTGTAGTTGTGGCAAATTTTCATCAAGGTCATGAAAATCTGGTCCTCAAGGATGATTTCTTTGTGTCTCCATCCAGCAAAGTACGTAATGGAATCCTCAAAACAAGCAACATATTCACACACAGCTCTGAAAGTATCTCGATTTACACTTTCACTCATCTGAAAGGCTGTCATGACAGTTACTTGTTTGCCCTTGGAGTTTGTCTTTGAGAAACTGAATCTCTGCTCTAACTCAATCTCAAGCTGGATTCTTCTTCTTTGTCCAGACTGCAGATCTTCTTTAGTTGTGCTACTATTTGGTTGTTCCTCAGAATTGATAGTGAAGGTTTGATCAGCAGGAGATGGCTCATCATCTTTGTCAGCCATAAATTGTGTAGCCATTTCCTCTTCTTCATCCATGGGTGGTGGAACATTTTTAGGCACATCAGCCCTATCCTGTCTAAGGTAGTATGAATGATCTTCCAAAATTTGTCCAGTGGGAACATAATTTGTGGATAAAATCAAAACAGGGACATTTTTGTACCCTGCAGAAAATTGACAGCTGCAGATGCGAGAATGGACACTGGGCTTCCGGTAAGCACGTCTAAGGATAAATTTGAAATAAGCAATGTTAGTTTTATGGAATTTACATCTTTACAAATTAAAATTACAAAAATCACACAATAAAATATTTTTATTAAATTAGAATGGAGTTTTTCAGAATTTACATTAATCTTCTTCATTGATCCATCCACGTTTATATAGCACATTAAATATAGTTAACATTTACTACTAAAATAACAAAGATTAATATCATTGTTACCTAATGCTTAACTAATGCTGTTTACAAATACAATCATATTATTATAGGTGGGTAAAGCCAAGTTCACAAATATCAGGAGGTAGGACCCACCCTTTCTACAATTATATCCAAACAAGTTACAATAAAAGTCAATAAACCAGGTATTATTTTGAATATTTTGATTAAACATTTCTCGACGTAACGTTCGTTTTTAATAAAACACCAGCGGATCTAATATATTAAACAGTGGCAAAGTAAACAAGCTTTTAGATATTTTAAGAGAGAGACACAGGTACTGTATTTTAGCTGTTGATTTTGTTATGAAAAACGTTTATTCCTGCTGACTTAGCTTTTTTAATTCCATCTGACCGTCGAAGTATCATTAGCGTGTTAAGCAATATGCATCATTAAAAGTTTGGTCTTGGCCACATTAAGGCAGTAACTACGGTGTTCACATGGAAATCATCGATCTGTTTCGACCTCACTCTGACCATCACTACGGTCTAAAAAGGAATGATCACCTTCGTTCTGCCTATCACCGAGACCATATGTCAACAAAGTCATGTCCATGACCTCCGGAAGCAGAACGACCCGCGTCTATAATTAGCAGAGAATGCTCCCGGTTCAGTCTCTCACCTTGATCGCCTCATACGAGACCGTGAGTAAGAGACTACGTATTCAGGTAAGAAATTCCTGACTATTTCCTTGTTGCATTCCACTAATTCGTTACCTAAACGGTGCGGGTGCCTTGTGCCCCCGAGAATTGTTGTGGTTTGTGTATTGACTTATTATTTCTAGGTATATACCTTTCATTTAAACTTATTTGCACTAGATTTCCGGGTAATTTAAGTTGTTTATCCGTGTGCCTCTACTGCTGTTCGCAGCCGTGGGCTTTGTGCGAGCCCACTAAGTGCGTTCGTGCGCTGGTGTGGGCCGCCATTATACCTGTGTTTGTATTTACTGCTGTTTTCAGCTGGTATATTGTGTCTGCTACTAGTGCTATTTTTTGTTGAATTATTTAGTTGGGGGCTGTTTTTTCCAGTACATTATAAACAGCCCTGTTATTATTGTGTTCACTATTTCAGTCTGTTAGGTGCGTTTACGTGCTGGTGCAGGCTGTGGCAGTATTTCCCCACACCCTATACCCCTGTTCGCAGCTGGTAAGGGGTTAGTGTGTGCCTGCTAAGTGCATTCGTGCGCCGGTGCGGGCCATCATAATACTGTGTGCTGTGCTTTTCTGCTCTTAGGTACTTTTTTTCGCCTTGAGTGGCGGCTACAATCACACTTTTTCCTGCAATACTCCCCTCTGACACACCCTATACCCCTGTTTGCAGCTGGTGGGGCTAGTGTGCGACCGCTAAGTGCATTCGTGCGCTGGTGTGGCCCACTGTATTACCTTGGCGGATTGCTGGAGGAGGACTCCAGGTATTATATTGGGTTTCTGTGTTGCTGCAATGGCTTCCCACTACTGCAGGATCTGCAACGCCTCCATGAGTTCTAGGGATGGGCACAGGGAGTGCCCCACATGCCTTGGAGCTGCCCACGTGCTGGAAGACGTGGACAATCCCTGTAGTGCAGCCTGTGATCTCTCCAGGGACGAGCGACGGCGCCGGGCCAGCCAGGTGCGCGGCCATGTGCGTGAGGAAGGGAGCGGGAAGCGGCGTTCCCCTGACCAGCTGTCCCTCTCCAGTAGGCATGGGCGTAAACACAAGCGCAAGCGTTCACGTTCGCGTGATCGACAGCGGGATTCCCCCCATGGAGTTACCCAGGTTGAGCCACCCAAATCTGTTAAGCCCCCTGCCTCAGCTACGGTGGCAGAAAGCAGCAGCACGGGGTCACTCGAGATCCTTGCGGCTCTCCAGGCTCTGTCACGGAGGTTGGACAAGTTAGAAGGTAACCAACAGGACTTATTACATGAGGATCCCGTCAGGCCCGAGAGCTTCGGCGAGGAGGAACGGCAAGACAATGTAGATGTGTTATCCCTATGCGCTTCACACACAGTGGTGGACGACACCACAGGTGGCGACGACCTCAAAGGGGAGCTACATTCTAGCTCTGCTGAGCGAGCTGACGGCTCCACGGAGCCAGGAGAGGCGCCTGTCAGTTCCCTGATGTCACGGGTACTGAGCGCTGCCAAGGTTTTGGGCCTCAGGGGCCTACATCTGCCCCGGCTCCCGCTGGAGGTGTTTGGGAGGGCATCTCCCGACCTGAACCACGGCCTTCTATTCCTGTAGCAGAGGACTATACTGCAATGCTGAGGTCATCATGGGGTACAAATTCGAAACGGCCCCAGTTTAATGCAGGTTGTCGCCAGCTGGCAAATGCTAGTTATCCGGTTGAAACTGGACTGGGGAACATGCCACCAGTTGAGTCGCCTATGGCTGCATTGACGTCTCTGGGGTTTTCCCGTGTATCCTCCGATCCACGGTGCCCTCGCAATGAGTGTGCCAAGACGGACCGTCTGGTCACCAATTCCTTCAACGCATCAGCTCGAGCGGCCCGTATGGGTAACGCTCTAGCCATCACCCTGGCGGCTCTACGGAAGACACTGGGCCCAGACGATCATGATTCCAGGGCCCTGGTCGACGTGGCTCTTTCTTCCCACTCCCAGCTGACACGTGACGTGGGGGATGCTATGGCCTCTGCAGTGCTGTGTCGCAGACAAGTTTGGCTGGCACAAACCTCCCTGCCAGATGCCATCAGACAGGAGCTACTCAACCTCCCTGTGGTACCAGGACACATCTTTCACCCTGGATTCCAGGAGGTGCTTGATCGGATTGAACGGACTGCAGCATCTAGGGAAGCTGTCCAGAGGGTTTGCTCTAGGTCTGCTTCAACTGCCGGCCGCCCACCTGTCAGTAGGTATAGGCTGCGGCAGCCTACCCGGCCTCCATCAGCATGTGACAACCCAGAGGCACGGGACTGGTGATTTCGTGCACCTGACCGACGTACAGCCTCAAATTCCAGAATTAAGGGACGACGAGGACCACAGCGGGGCACAGGCAGGGGTGCAGGCCGCGGTGGCGGTCCTGCATAGGAGTCCCGGGTCGCCCGTCGATTGTCCTTCCCAGCTGTCACGGACCTCCTGGGAGGGCATTGTGCCAGACCCTTGGGTCGTGGCTACGGTGGCTCGAGGCTACCGATTACAATTTCGGCGGCGACCCCCAATGTTTTCAGGGATCAAGATAACGTCCGTAAAAGACCCTGTTTTAATGTCCGTCCTCGTCAAAGAGGTCCAGGAGTTACTTCTGAAAGGGGCCATCTCAGAAGTACCGCCCAGCACACAGCTCACTGGGTTTTACTCCAAATACTTTATTGTTCCAAAAAAAGACGGCGGTCATCGGCCTGTTCTCGACCTCAGGCCCTTGAACCGATATCTCAAGGTGCTACCCTTCAAGATGGTCCACACAAGGGTGGTGATGCAGTCTATCCAGCAGGGGGAGTGGTTCATGTCCCTGGATCTGAAAGACGCCTACTTCCACGTCCCAATCTGTCCAGAACACCGGCCCTTCCTGCGCTTTGCCTTTCAAGGCAGGGTATTCCAGTTTCAGGTCCTTCCCTTTGGTCTTTCTCTGGCCCCAAGGGTCTTTACTCGCGTGGTGTCAGCTGCGCTGTCCCCCCTCCAGGCTCGAGGGTTGAAGATCTTGCCCTACCTGGATGATTGGCTCATGTGCGCCCCCTCTCAGGAGCAGGTAGTACGAGACACGAGCACAGTTCTGCCCCACATTCAAATGCTAGGCTTCACGGTCAACCACAAAAAGAGCAACCTGCAACCCCGCCAACAGGCAGAGTTCCTCGGCATCCTTCTGGACTCGGTAAGCATGACTGCATCTCTCACTTCACAAAGAGCAGACAGCTTGATCAACATGACGAAGCAGTTCCACTTGGGCAGCCTTGTCACAGCTCACAGAGTTCAAAAGCTACTGGGCTTGGTGGCCGCAGCAGCAGCAGTGATTCCTCTGGGCCTGCTGAGGGCACGCCCCCTGCAGTGCTGGTTCAATGCTTTCCATCTTCACCCCAGGGACGACAGGCAGATGAAACTGCTTATATCTCAAACCTTCATCAAAGCCCTACGCCCTTGGAGCAACCGGGAGTTCATTTTACAAGGTGTCCCACTGGGGGGCCTTCCCCACAGGAGACAGGTCATCTCAACGGACGCGTCCCTGACAGGCTGGGGGGCTGTCTGGGAAGGAAGGGCAGTGAGGGGCACATGGCAGCCGCTGTGGATGAAGGAGCACATAAATGTCCTCGAGTTGAAGGCCATCCATCTTGCTCTTCAGAAATTCCTGCCAGAGTTGCAAGGCCAACATGTTTTGGTGAGGACAGACAGCACTTCGGCAGTGTATCATATCAATCACCAGGGAGGCACGAGGTCCCAGCGATGCCTCCAGGTGGCAGAGGAGTTGCTGATATGAGCATGGCCTCGATTTTCCTCACTGAGGGCAGTGCACATCCCAGGTGTGGAGAACAGAGCGGCCGACATTCTCTCCAGGACAGGGCCACTCCCGGGAGAGTGGAGGTTGAACACCGACGTAGTTGTTCAGATCTGGATGCGTTACGGTGCGGCCCAGATGGATCTCTTTGCTTCAGCGGAGACAACACACTGCCCAGAATGGTACTCCCTCATGGGGCAGGAGGGCAGTTCGGGCCTGGATGCTCTGTCGCAAGACTGGCCAACAGGCTTGTTATACGCTTTTCCTCCACTCCCTCTCATAGCTCAGGTCCTCCGAAGGATCAGAGAGGGCCAACACTCAGTCCTGTTGGTCGCGCCACGGTGGCCGGCGAGGCCATGGTTCCCAGAACTCCTCCGGATGCTGCAGGGTCAGCCATGGCAGTTACCGTGCAGAGCAGATCTCCTGACGCAAGCAGACGGGCGGATTTGGCATCCGAACCCGGGAGCCCTGCGTCTATGGGTTTGCCCCCTGCAGAGCCCATCGATGGACAGCTAGATAAGGCTGTACAGGAGACTCAGATCTTTTCAGAGCGGTGTTTTGGCTTGGGCATCGAGCCAACGGTTTGTCCCGTGCCCCATTTATTATGCTTCTTGCAGTCCCATTTTGATCTGGGCAAGGCAGCCAGTACGATTAAGGTCTATGCTTCGGCCATTTCAGCTTTTCACCAGGGGGCAGATAACACATCCCTGGGTAGGCACCCTCTGATTAGCCGGTTCTTAAGGGGAGCCCGCCGGTTACGTCCAGGTCGCACCTTGGGGCACCAAGCTGGGACCTTCCTACAGTTCTGACATCTCTCACTGAAGGTCCTTATGAGCCTATTGCAGACGCAGATTTACGGTCTTTGGGTGGGTTGCACCAACAAGGATTAAGCCTAAATCTGGTTTAAATCAAAGCTTATTTAATAATTCCGTTGCACCAAACTTTAAACCTGTTTAAAAATAAACAGGTTTAAATTTAAACTGTCATTTTGATCCAGGTTTAAATCTTACAGTAAATCTAGATTATCTTTAATCCTGTTGCTCCATTACTTTAAACTCTGTTTTAAATCTCAGTGAGGGATTAACTTTAAACTTGCATATGAGGAGGTTTAAATATGGTTTTTTTACAATTAAATGTCTGGTTGAATGATAAGAAACACATTCCGCGAGCTTGGTGGCGCTATTCAAAGATGCGTTTATTATAACGTCTCAACAAAGTGTGTTTGGCGGCTCAAAAATATTATTAACAGCACCGCTGACAGCGATCCTCGTATGTGCTTCTCCTCTGTCACGCGCGCTCCAGTCAGGCGAACGACAGTGAATGAACGGACACATGGTGGCGCTTCATGACAAATGCGTCGACACATCTTTTTCATTATATCACAATATCTGAGCTTTGCGATATTTCCTGTCACAATATTTCCTGATCTGTTAATCAATACAGTTGTTTTAAAAGATTGTCAAATGTTTTTATATGAATCAGACCTTTAGATTAGCCTACCGGCGTATGTAGGTGATTTAAAATCAAAATAATGAAAAATTACATTACCTTTGCCTGCATAAACTGTTTATTTCCTTTTTGAATGACAACGTCAACATTGTTGCTGTTTATTAACACCGGAAAATTCAACATGGCGGACAAAATAAATCGCAGATGAAGGGTTTAATACAGTTTAAAGTTTTAATCTAAGATTTGTTAATCTGTGTTTAAATTTAAGTGGTGCAACACAACTCGAATTAAAATTAAACTGAGATCAACAAACCCTAGATTAGCTCTAAACTCTGCTTAATTTAATCCTTGTTGGTGCAACCCACCCTTTGTCTCTTAAGACAGCATTTCTCTTGGCTCTCTGTTCAACCAAACGAGTCGGGGAGCTGTGTGCTCTCTCCGTTAGTGATGACTGTTTGAGGTGGCAGGCAGGGGGCACTGGCGTGTCTCTCTGGCCGAATCCAGCTTTCCTGCCAAAAGTGCTTGATCAGCAGTCCATGAACAAGGTGTTGGAGCTGGCCCAATTCCAGCCTTCCGCTGCCTCACAGGCAGAGCATGACAAGCTTAGCACATTGTGTCCAGTCAGGGCCTTGAAAGCCTATCTGATCCGTACACAGGCTTTAAGAAGAATGCACTCTCAACTGTTTGTCTGTTATGGGGCGGCAATGCAGGGACTGCCGCTTTCCAAACAGAGGCTATCTCATTGGCTGGTGGAGGTTATTTCCCATGCTTATAAGGCTCAGGGGATACCGGGCCCAACAGGTACAAGGGCTCATTCTACTAGGAGTGTGGCTACATCTTGGGCTGCCCTCAAGGGTGTGGCAGCAAGCGACATCTGTGCAGCGGCTTCGTGGTCTACGCCATGCACTTTTACAAGATTTTACCGGGTGGATGTGACTCGACCAGCTCCGGTCGGCGACGCTGCCCTCATGTCTGTGACTGAGCGAGGTTCTAATTGATCCTGGGTTCCTCGCGACTCTGTTGGTATGTGTCATCCCTTTTTAGACCGTAGTGACGGTCAGAGTGAGGTCGAAACAGATCGTAGGTTACGCAGGTAACCATGGATCTGTGAGACCGAGGGATGACCGTCACTATCCTTGTCGCTCGGACCATTCTGAGGCGCTCAAGGTAGGAGACTGAACCGGGAGCATTCTCTGCTAATTATAGACGCGGGTCGTTCTGCTTCCGGAGGTCATGGACATGACTTTGTTGACATATGGTCTCGGTGATAGGCAGAACGAAGGTGATCATTCCTTTTTAGACCGTAGTGACGGTCATCCCTCGGTCTCACAGATCCATGGTTACCTGCGTAACCTACGTTGTGTGAGCTTACCTTACGGCACGAACAGAGTCCCCGCTGGGTACATCAGACGGTAAACGAGCATCTTTCATCGACGACTTGTGGTTGCAAACAAAACATGTCGAACTACAGTCTCTCCACAGAAATAAAGAACTGGTAACGTAAGTCGTTACCTTAATATCACAGAATTCTGTGTACAACAATATTTGGAAAAACAACAATTTGGAAAGACTAAATATATAACCTGATGTATATTAACTGAAAGGTAAACTTCTGAAAACGTGAGGCTGAAAGGCTAGTGAGAGATTTCCTGTCATGATGACGACTAAAGTCCCGTGCAAAGGATGTAGTCGCGTTTAGCAACTTGTTAGCAACCACCATTTTTAAGACACAATAAAGTTTAAAAAATCACAACCAGATTATAACTAGTGTATTTTATGTCATAGAACAAAATGTGAAAATATTTAGAGGCTTTGTTAACAACAGACCTTATTTCAGGCGATTTAGCAAAAACGCCATAACTTCGGCACTCTATATATATTGGTATTGATAACTGCATTACCAGGATGCTATTATTACTAAATAGGCAATGTTTTAAAAAATACAACAAAAACATACCATCAGCATTGTCGTGTTCCACATCAACATGGACCACAAGGATGTTTGTCGGATGTCCATTAACCAGCGCATGGGCACATACACTATCAAACACTCTTTGACAGACAGGTCGGTGTCTCCATCAATAATAAACACATTTGTCACGACACGTCTTGTGTTTTTGGCACTTTCGCCATGTTTAAGCAAGGTACGTCTGGTGCTTAAAATGTTTTGATTCCGCCACCAATGCCATTTTACAGGATTTACAGTAAACACAGTAAGTTACATCGAGCCATTTCATAGCGGAGACACTCAAAATCTTTAAGCCACTCTCTCTGAAAGGTTTAACGTCAAGTCTTATTTTCCGGTGGTGGAGTCACATTTGAATCCGGATCGTTGTCATTAATTACAGTAATAACATTGGCTGTAATCGGCTCGTTCTCGGTCCGTGTACATTTTGATAGTTTGTTTTTTCGTTTAAACCAAAAAACAAAATAACGAGAAACCACTAGTTTTCCGTTTGTCGTTTCAAACAAAAAACAAAAACCGCTAAAAAAAGAGAGCTGTTCTTCTGTTTTTGGTTTCTGAATCCAAAAACGAAAAAATAACAGTTTGATTTTGGTTTTTGGAAATTCCTTTTTTAATTTCTCCGTTTGAAGATCTACATTAAAAGAAAGACAGGTTGGCCACGTCAGACATGGGGACTTGTGACTTGGTGACTTGGACTCGAGTCAACTCGAGTCGCTATTTTTGTGACTTGTGACTTGACTTGACAAAAAATAAAATACTTGAGACTTGACTCGGACTTGGAAGTTAAAGACTCGGGACTTGACTTGACTTGAGACACGATGACTTGAATGAGTTGAGTGTTAATCACATCATGTTTTCAGTTTAAATATAAAATATATAAATTATTTAAAAAAATAAAGTCGACCCAGCTGCAGGCTGAGAATGGTGTTGTCATGACTGAATCACGACACTATCATTCGCCATGCCCTCTCGTACCTTACGCACACCACGCCCACTTAGATCAGATATCAACATGTCAGCCGGAGGGGTACGGAGGGTCATTGCTTTTGGCTTCAACAAGATGGCAAAAGACGAACAGTGCGTTGCAAGACATGCAACATAAAAATCACAGGCAGCCAGACGGCAACCTCCAATTTTGGTCGTCATTTAAAGAGCCATTATGCCCAGTAAGTGCTTGTCAATTTGTAAATATCTTAGTTGGTAGTTAGCTAATGTAATAATAGCTAATGTAGCCCTCATCATACTGTGTTGGGGACAAATGTGGGCAAAATAATTTTGATTTATTTTTTAAAATACTTATTTTTATTTTTGAATACTTCTTTTTCAAGTTTGCCACCTGAACACACACACAGAGAAAAATTACTTGATTCTACAATGTTAGGGGCGGTTCACATGTCGCGTCTTTTGCATGCTCAAGTTCGTTATTTCAAATTTAGGCGCGCGAACGGAAGAGGTGCGACGCGCTCGTTTTTTCTGGGCACAGAGAGAGAGAGAGAGAGATTCCATTGAGGCAGCAGCAACAAAATGAGCTCCTGATATTTTTCATTTTTTATGTTGTTTTAGGATTAGACAGACATTCAGTTTTTATAAATTTTGAGACAACAAAACTTGCTTCAACATAATAATACATGAATGAAGACTTTTAAACAGTTTTTCATATAACTAAGAGAAACTACAAGAAAACAGGCAGAGAGCAGCTACAAAAAGCCTAAAAACTTTCACAGAACCAGAAAGAAAGAGCAATCTGAAAGTGAGTACAGATCTACAGATCAAGACTTCAATTTGGAGAGGATTTTATGCCTTTTTGGACAAATTAATATATATTTTAAAGGCTAAACTCCAGTGGATTTCTGCATATTCAAAAAACAACACCTAACTGCCAGCAACAGTCACATTATTTGAAGAATGCCAGAATCCATCCCCATCAAATATCCACCTTCAGCTACAAATGAGACCTTAAAGAAAAAGCATAAAGAGAAACTCCTGAAGGACAACACAGAAACACTGTTCTCAGACCTGTATAAGAGCGGAGAGGTCAGCAACATCATCTTTTATACAGAAGACCCAGAAGCATGGCACTCAGCGATCAGACATCATTACCCCTCAGTCATCAGAAAGGGCATCAGTAATGGATGGAAACTACAGGTTAAAGATAATGATGATTCAGATTCTGTCATGATAACAGCCAACCTATATAAAAACGGGACGGTCATGATTCAGGGGAATCTGAAACTGTTTGAAAATGATTTCACTCAGATAAAAGAAAATGCTCAACAAAACAAGAGCAATCACACAACACTGAAGCAGACTGCAGTCACATCCACCTGTCAAGCTATCAATGAACAGTCGGAGGATGACAGTGAGGAGATCTCTGTCCTGCACAACATCATCAGGGTCATGAAGGAACGGTTCAGAGAGATGGAGCTGGAGCTGGTGCAGCTGAAAGAGGAGGTACATGGAGGAATACAGCAAACCAAACAAACAGAGAACCAAGAGGATTACAGGCAAGAAATAGCCATGTTAAAAGAGGAACTTCTGGAACTGAAAAACCAAAGAGAAGAATACAACAAACAACTTTGTACAATGAGACATGAGATAGAAGAGCTGAAAGAGGACAGAAATAGCTACAGAAATCATCTTCCAGTTCTGAAAGAGCAACTGACTCAGACAGAAGAAGATCAGCCCTCTCCTCAAACCACTGACAGAAACATCAACAGCCCTCCTTCATCCAGCACCGACACAAACATCAGCAGCAGTCCTCGTCCATCAACCACCAACAATCAATCACAACCTCAGATTGTACTTTTGATGGACTCAAATGGAAAATTTCTTAATGAAAAGAAACTGTTCCCTAAACAAAATGTCAGAAAAATATGGTGTCCGAACACAGAAAAGGCCCTGGAGCTCCTATGTGAGGAACAATTGGGTTCCCCAAGTCACATCATTATTCACACAGGAACCAACGACCTGAGGGTCCAACAAGAGCGAGTCGCTACAGCTCTCATAAATGTGACGGAAAGAGCATCCACAAATTTCCCCACATCCAAAATCATTCTCTCGACCCTGCTGCTGCGTAATGATTTCCACCCAGACACCATCAGGAGCATTAACACAAGGGTGTCTAGACATTGTACCCTAAAGCCTAATGTACACCTGGCTCAACACCCGACTCTGAATCTAAGGCAGCCTCTATGACCACGTCCATCTCCACAGGCGAGCAGTACCCATCTTTGCCAAGAGCCTAAAGGACACGACACTGAACCGCAGCTCCAGCACACCGCAGCCGCCTCGTCCACACCTCGTAAAACCATCTCAGCGCCCCCTTCACCGTCTGAACTCTGATTGGACAAACCCCAGGAAGGACTCTGCACCTCTACATGAACGACATCAAATGGCAAGACCTGCAGTTCCCCCTCAAACGCAGGGGCCGAACAGTCATACGTATGCTGAAGCAGTCAGATCTCAGAGTCACTCCAGGACCAGCACAGGAAAAACTCAAACTTCATTCAGTGAGCTCAGAGATATACAGGAGATGCTTACTCTGCTTTGCTCTCATCTAATGGGTCAGTGAATGGACTGATATTGTTATTTTATATATATATTTAAAAAAATATATATTTTATTGTATTAAGGTTATATATACTTATAAGAGTCTTTATCATATTTGTTTTTTTAATCAGTCAATTTAACAGACTGATGTTTGTCTTATTTCTAGAATAACAGGAAGATTTAGTTGTTAATGAGCTCATATTCCTTTAAAATCTCATGTTGGAATATTCAAGGTTTGAAGTCCTCCATTTTTGGAGTAAAAAGTAATCACCCAGACTTCAAAAAAGAAATTCGTAATTCTGATATAATAATTTTACAAGAAACATGGAATGTAAAAGATTTAAACACTGGCTGTCCGATTGGATTTAGGGAATTTATTTTACCATCAACTAAACTAAAAGGGGTTTCTCAGGGCAGAGATTCAGGAGGAATGATCATATGGTACAAAGCTAAACTCACTGGATCCATAGAAACAATCAAAACTGGAGAATTTAATGTTTGGCTAAAAATCCAAAAAGATATAGTCTCCACAGACCATCCCATATTTTTATGCGCTACTTATTTACCCCCGGCTGAATCTCACTATTATAATCAAGAAAAATTTTCTATCCTACAAGATGAGATATGTCATTTCCAAACAAAAGGACATGTTTTAATATGTGGCGATATAAATGCCAGAACTGGAAACGAGGCAGACGAGATAAACACACAGGGTGATAAATATATCACAAACACATTGCCATCACTACGCCTCAGAAACAACTATGACAAAATCACAAACAAAAGTGGGAAAGCCTTCTGGATCTGTGTAAATCACTGGGCTTGTATATAGTCAATGGCCGCACACGGGGTTATTACAGATATTGATCCTGTGCATATCATAGCTTTTACAGTCAATCCTCAGACACCTCTATCAGATCACAGTAATATAACTTTATACATAAAACAAACTCAAACCAATCAAACATATAAACAACCCTCTCAGTTACAAAGACTACAACAACCCTACAAGTGGTCTGAAAGCGGCAAAGAACAATATCAAAGTGCAGTAGAAAGCCATAACATCAAACTACTGCTGGACAAATTTGTAACAAACCCATATCCACATAATGAAGCAGGAGTAGATCTGGCACTAAATGATATTAACAACATATTTCACCAATTAGCATCCATGTGTAATTTGAAAAAATCCCCAAAAAGAAAACCAAAAAACTGCAATGAAAAATGGTTTGACAGCTCATGTAAAAGAATTAGAAAGACAGTACGAACTCTATCAAATAAAAAACACAGAGATCCTGACAATCAAGATCTCCGACAGCAATACTACGAAGCTCTGAAAGAATACAAACAAACTCTAAGAGAAAAAAAAGAGAAATACACAAATGATTTATTTAATGAGATGGAGGAGTCAATAAATAACAGTAACTTCTGGAATAAGTGGAACAGTCTCTATAGATCTCAACCAAAAGATCTGGCCATCCAAAATGGAGATCTATGGACGACACACTTTAAAGATTTATACAAAACAACAGAAATAACCCCTGTGCAAAATGAATTAACAGCCAAATTAGAGATCTTAAAACATACAATAAAAGGAAACCAAGATCCTCTTGATTTCCCAATCTCAGTAAATGAGGTCACTGATAAAATACATGCGTTAAAAGCAAATAAGGCAAGCGGCATAGATGGTATATTAAATGAAATGATCAAACACACAAATGACAAATTTAAGACAGCAATTACTAAAATGTTTAACATTATTCTGAGTGTGGGATATTTTCCAGACACCTGGAACCAGGGCCTAAAATTCTTTATTCACCATTTCCACATTGTTGATCCACAAAGGATTTGACGCGTGAATCGTTGCTTAACTGTTTACTTTTCTTGTAGTCAGAACACGAAATATGAAAAACAAACTTATTCAACAAACAAATACTTATTCCAGTTTCAAATTATTCTATTCCACTTTTTCACGGTCAAAAGACTGTCCAGCACCAACTTATCTTCTTCGTAATTCTACTTCCTATTAGCTCCGCCTACGCAACACTTAAAAGTCACGTTATATAAAATAAAACACAGAAATATACATTTATACAAAATATAACTACACCTAATATAAAACAAATCCTTAACATATAGTTATGGCTCTAACAGGCCTAATTACACCCATCTTCAAACATGGAGACAAGTTTGATCCAAACTGTTACAAGGGCATTTGTGTCAACTGTAACCTGGGAAAAATCTTCTGTTCAATCATCAACATAAGACTGCAAAATTTTCTTAAAACAAATGAAATCCTAGAGAAAAGTCAAATAGGATTTCAGCCCAAACACAGAACATCAGACCACATTTACACCCTTCACACTATCATTGACAAACATCTACACCAAGAGAAAAGTAAAGTCTTCGCTTGCTTCATTGATTTTGAGAAGGCTTTCGACTCAATCTGGCATGAAGGACTTTTCCTAAAACTCCTGGAAAACGGGATTGGGGGAATAACATTTGATTTAATCAGCAGCATGTATAAAAACAACACGTGTGCTGTGAAGATAGGCAACAGACGAACAGAATTTTTCTCGCAGTGTCGAGGAGTCAGACAAGGTTGCCCACTGAGCCCCACATTATTTAACATTTATATAAATGAACTGGCCAAAGCATTAAATAATTTGACCGCTCCCGGCCCAACCCTGACTGATTCTGAAATCAAATGTCTCCTCTTCGCAGATGATCTAGTCATTCTGTCAAAAACAAAAGAGGGACTACAACAGCTCCTCGACATCGTACATACTTTCAGTCAAACCTGGGCTCTCAAAATTAACCAAACAAAAACCAAAATCATGATTTTTCAGAACAGATCCAGGTGTAGGGAAAATAGATTCACTTTCAGAGTAGGACATCAAGTACTCCAACACACTTATGATTACACCTATCTGGGATTAAAAATAAGTTCCAACGGGAAACTTTAATCTGGCTGTTAATGATTTAAAGGCAAAAGCAATGAGAGTTTACTACATGATTAAAAACACAATTCGATATGAAATCCCAATACAAACATGGTTAAAAATCCTAAAAGCTGTAATTGAACCCATTGCGTTATATGGCAGTGAGGTATGGGGGCCACTAAAATCACAAGACTTCTCTAAATGGGAAAAAGAAGAAATAGAAACTCTGCATACACAAATCTGTAAGAACATCCTAAGGGTGAACAGATCCACCCCAAACAACTCATGCAGAGCTGAATTAGGACAAAACCCTTTATTGATCAGTATCCAGAAAAGAGCCCTGAAATTCTATAAACATCTAAAAAGCAGTGACCCAAGCTCATATCAAGCTCAAGCCCTTCAGTACCACCAGCAGAACCCCAACACAAGTGCACTTTTACAACTCATACAAAAACTACATCCAAACCAGCACAACACAATAAGGCCCAATCAAATTATCAGATTACAAAAACAAAACTACATTAACCATTGGAATGATATCAGTAAAACACAGAAGAAGATGGAACTCTATTTGCAATTAAAAAGAGACTACAAACCAGCAGAATATCTGATTTGTGTTAAAGATCATAAAGTGAGGAAGACATTAAGTAAATACAGATTAAGTGATCACTGTTTGGCTATAGAAAGAGGACGACACAGACAGAGATATAAGCCAAGAGAAGAGAGATTGTGTTTATTGTGTTCTCAGAGAGATGTTGAAACAGAAGAACACTTCCTTCTACACTGTCAACATTATGACAACATCCGCTCACAATACTTCACACAATTTCAGAACAAAGAGCCAAACTTTATCACACTAACAAATTCAGAAAAAATGAGATATATTTTAGGAGAAAAGCCCACTTTGATAACAGTAGCAGCAAAATATGTAACGGCCTGCCATAAACATAGAGAGACAGCCAGTGAATGAAAGAAAACAAATTGAAAATGTATTTTTTTATTATTATTATTGTTTATTATTATCATTATTGTAATTGTATGTACTTATTTACTTGTTTTTGCATTGCTGTTTACTTACTGTTTATTTTACTATATATGTATTATCATTTCTTAATTGTCCATGTTATTACTAAAGCTTTGGCAATACTGTACTGTAAGTCGTCATGCCAATAAAGTTTATTTGAATTTGAATTTGAATTTGAATTTGAGAGAGAGAGAGAGAGAGAGAGAGAGAGAGAGAGAGTGAGAGAGAGAGAGTGAGAGAGAGAGAGTGAGAGAGAGAGAGAGAGAGAGAGAGAGAGAGAGAGAGAGAGAGAGAGAGAGAATGTGTGTGTGTGAGAGAGAGAGAGAGAGAGAGAGAGAGAGAGAGAGAGAGAGAGAGGAGAAATGTAACAAAGTTTAATGTTGTACGTAAACTGTGTGTGAGAGAGAGGGAGGTGTTCAGAGGAGAGTCTGTTGGATGTTAAGCTGTTATTTGTTTTATGGACTCAATGTGGAAAATTTCAAACACGGTTGGCAGAAGTGAAAAATAAATAATTTATGAAGTAACTATTTTGTTTGATTCCAAGATGTATTTTACTGAACATGAGTATTTACAATGCAAATCCAAATTATTGTAATTTACTGATAGTTACTTACTGTATATCTTGTCACTTTATTAAGATCAGACTCGACTTGACTTGACTTGCCCAAGAAAAAAAATACTTGGGACTTACTTGAGACTTGAAGGATCAGACTTGAGACTTACTTGAGACTTGCACATGTGTGACTTGGTCCCATCTCTGGGCCACGTGATGCGGAAGTTATAGTAAATATAGCCTATCAAAATAAAAACCAAGGTTTTAGAACGGTCATAATAATATGCAGCACTAACGTTACACCAGAGTAACGTTAGAAGAAAAAAAATCAATAAATAAACCTGGACCGAAAGAAATAGCAACAGTAGTTTATTACAGTGATTTAATATCGTGCCTATCCACGTACACATCACCATTCACGTTTAATGAGCGCATTGTTTGGTTCAATACAGTACTAAGAACTTATTGTGTGTGCAGAGTTGTTACTGTTAGCGCTATATTATATAATTAAACTAATATTTAATGTGGTTTCCACCGTAATGGACCAAACTGTTCCCCCTTTCCACCAGCAGGTGTCAGTATTTAAACGACTGACTGTATTGTGTCTTTGGTAACTGTGTTTTAAATCAAGATTACTGATACAGATGTATTTATTGTTGTTCATTTTTCGATTTTATTTGCAACTAGTTATCATTATCGTCATTCACCCTCAGCCCAGAGTTAAACCTGCATGTCCTAACAGTAACAACTCCGCAAACACAATAAGTTCTTAGTACTGTATTGACCAAACAATGCGCTCATTACACATGAATGGTGATGTGCACGTGTATAGGCACGATATTAAATCACTGTAATAAACTACTGTTGCTAATATATTTCTTTCAGTTCAGGTTTATATAAGCCTATTTATTTATTGATTTTTTTCTTCTAACGTTACTCTGGTGTAACGTTAGTGATGCATATTATTATGACCGGCTTTTATTTTGATAGGCTGTATTTACTATAACTTCCGCGTCATGTGGCCAACCTGTCTTTCTTTTAATGTAGATCTTCAAACAGAGAAAATGAAATAAGAAATTTCCAAAAACCAAAATCGAACCGTTATTTGAATTTGGTTTAGTCGTTTTACGTTTTTGGATTCAGAAACCAAAAACGGAAGAACGGCTCTTTTTTAGCGGTTTTTGTTTTTTGTTTGAAACGACAAACGAAAACGTGTGGTTTCTCGTTATTTTGTTTTTCGGTTTAAACGAAAAAACAAACTATCAAAACATGCACGGACCGTTCTCGTCATGCTCGCGGTTGGTCTTTTCACATTTTCGCGCTTCACATACCAACGTAGCACGGCAACAAGGAATGACTGACGCTCCTATTAGCCAATCTGCGGTCTTCATTAAACGCAAGAACTTAATGGTGAAATTTGATTGGTTATGTAACGTTGGAGAGAACACTGAACCTGGGACAGCAGCACGCAGCATCCCAATCTAAATCAACAGCAACCAATGGCATTAAGTGGCACATCCATTATTAGTTAGTTTCAACAATGTTTTCAACAACGTGTCTGCCCCCCAAAAAAGCATCCTCGCGCGAGCCGGCCGGAACATTTTGACGTTAACCCGGAGTTTGCCTTGATCCATATATAAGGGGCTCTGGATTATAAGGCGCACTGTCATTTTTTGAGAAAATTTAAGGCTTTTAAGTGCGCCTTATAGTGCGGAAAATACGGTACATTATGTTATGTTTTTATGAATTGTTCAGATGTAAGTTGCCCGTTTGGTATTTTCTCTGCAGTCTTACCAGTTGTGGGATTACAGATGAACATTGTGTAGCTTTGGCTACAGCTCTGAGATCAAACCCCTCACATCTGAGAGATCTGGATCTGAACTTTAATAAACCAGGAGTTTCAGGAGTGAAGCTGCTCTCTGATGTACTGAAGGATTCACGCTGTAAACTAGAGAAACTACAGTAAGTGTTATTATTTTACTGCATTTTCAAGTGTTTGTGAGGACAATAAATCTGTCAGTGATAATACTGATTTAAGCTTAATATTTCTTAACTATTTAAATAATTTCTTCAATAAAAGCTTTATCTGATTCCGTGACTTCATTTAGTTGATAGATTAAAGGGACCATTTAACATGTCCGCCCAAAAAAAAATCAATTCATACTCCACAAGCCAAACAGACGGGGGCAGTATACCTCCAGAAAAGTGAGTTGGTCTATTTTAATTTAGCAGCTGCAAATTCAGCAGCATATATCAAGTTTGATTTACATTAGCAACTAAGTTATCATTAGTCACAAAAAAAACATTAGGTCTCATTAAAATTGCAATGTTTTCCGCTACGTTTCGTGCGTCCATTTGGTGTTCATTATAATCGAAGACATTTCAAGCTTCTTAGCTAATGTTACATTTTAGCATCAGCTTGGTAGATAACGGGTGAAAACCGGATCGGATCCGTGGGTAGAGCTAACTATTAAACGTTAACAGCTAAGGATGCGCAATAATTTGCATGCGATAGTCATTGCGCTTCTCGTCAGTGAAGCCGGTTTATTGATTAAAAGTGAATCGCCATCAGCTGCTTTCAGATGGAGCCACGTTTACTGCACAAAGCCGTAGTTCATGTACAAGCTGAGCATAGGTTATGGCAATGCCTATTATAAGTGAACTTCTAGCGAAATACTAACAGCATCTTACTTACCAATCGAAAAGAAAAGTTGTCATTTCGGAGTCGAACCTCATTTCTTTCATGTTCATTAGTTGTCTCCAGCGATGAAAAGCAGTGCCAGTATTTACTCTGGTTCGGTTACTTTATTTATCATATTTTATTTGTGATTCCGAGCGCGTTGTTCCCTGCAGCAAATGTTTGTGGTAGTGGTAAATGTCTCTTGCTTTAGCCATTCTTCCGCTCTCTTCCCTAACTGAAATACGTCCGAAACCCCTATTGCAAGGCAGGAAGGCATCAAGGCATGTCCAAATCCATGGCTGTCCGAATTGCATTTCTCTGAGCTGCATTCATAAATCATAAATCAACAAGTCAGCTGCCTTAGTTTTCGGACGCAGCGGTACTAGTTGAGGGCTGTACTCCCACTTATTCGTGTATTGCAGTTTGGCTGGCGGTTATGTGCGTGGCCCGCATACCGCCTCCCATGGTCGAAACTGGTATTACAACACCAGTCGGGCTGTAGCTAGTAATTTAGCATGCTAATTCAGATTGATATTTCTGCAGCACTATACCTTGTCATTTTTTTAATGACATCTTTGCCCTTATTTCTTCTCATTCTTTTGATGCGTGTAACTAATTTTTAAAAATCTTTTACCTCAATTATTACAAATGGCACCTTTAAAAACATAATGAAAAATAATAAAATACATAATAACTTTTGTTATCTGCTGAAAAAAGATGAAGGAAACATTTAATGTTAATAATTATATGTTAACTAAGCCATTATTAGAAAATAATTGAATAATTTAAACAAAAATTACTAATCACATTATGTTATGTTTTTATGAATTGTTCAGATGTAAGTTGCCCGTTTGGTATTTTCTCTGCAGTCTTTCCAGTTGTGGTGTTACAGATGAAGGTTGTGTTGCTTTGGCTTCAGCTCTGAGATCAAACCCCTCACATCTGAGAGATCTGAATCTGAGCCGTAATAAACCAGGAGATTCAGGAGTGAAGCTGCTCTCTGATGTACTGAAGGATTCACGCTGTAAACTAGAGAAACTACAGTAAGTGTTATTATTTTACTGCATTTTCAAGTGTTTGTGAGGACAATAAATCTGTCAGTGATAATACTGATTTAAGCTTAATATTTCTTAACTATATAAATAATTTCTTCAATAAAAGCTTTATCTGATTCCGTGACTTCAATTAGTTGATAGATTAAAAACATAATGAAAAATAATAAAATACATAATAACTTTTGTTATCTGCTGAAAAAAGATGAAGGAAACATTTAATGTTAATAATTATATGTTAACTAAGCCATTATTAGAAAATAATTGAATAATTTAAACAAAAATTACTAATCACATTATTTTATGTTTTTATGAATTGTTCAGATGCAAGTTTTTTTTTTTTTGTATTGTCTCTGCAGTCTTTCCAGGTGTGGTGTTACAGATGAAGGTTTTGTTGCTTTGGCTTCAGCTCTGAGATCAAACCCCTCACATCTGAGAGATCTGAATCTGAGCTTTAATAAACCAGGAGATTCAGGAGTGAAGCTGCTCTCTGATGTACTGAAGGATTCACGCTGTAAAGTGGAGAAACTACAGTAAGTGTTATTATATTATTGAATATTTTTTATGTGTTTAGGAGAAACACTGCAGTAAAGATGAACAAGTAAAAATGTTTTTATTATTGTGATTGAAAACATCAGAGTCATTACAGCAGCTGCTGTCAGTTAATAAGAAAATAAAACACAAGATTAAAAGAGATTCAGCAAAATCTGAATGTGATCTTATGCCTGGCTCACACTACAGGATTATCGGGCCAAATTTTCCCTGATTTTCCCCTCCAGAGAATACGAGAGAAAATTGGGTCATGGACCTCGATCGGCTTCAAAGTTTGGCCCAGATTATCCTGTAATGTGAGACATTTAAAAATCTAAACTTACACCTTCCGATATGCTCTCAAGCAAATCGTGGCCACCCAGATCTTATCAAACATTTTAGATATTTAGGATTTTAAATTGGGATAATTACGTCAGTACTTTCCCAATAATCAATAAGAGATGGAGATGATTGAAAGCTTTTTTAATAGGTACCATGAAACAAGCTGCTGTACGGGTAGACAGCGCAGCCGGAGAAACAGTTTGTGGAAGTCAGGGTTTCTGTAATGATGCACCATGAAGCTGAGGATCCATTTGCAGGCTTTTATTAAAACTCTCGTAGTCAAACAGGCAAGGGTCAATAACAACAAATACAGGAATGTAGGTAAGGCAAATCTCGTCGTCAATATTACAGGCAAAAGGAACATGGCAGGCAGCAAACAATCGTAATAACAGTATAAACAGATCAAAGTAACAAACCGGGTAATCACAGACAGCGTAATGCTCAGAATGATAGCCATGGCAAATCGAGACTTCACACTAAAGTCAAGTTCAGGTCCAGTTTATATAGGCAGTGGATGATGGAAAACAGGTGGCAGTGCAATCAGTTCCTGTATGTGGGATTATGGGAAATGAAGCCTGGAATGAATTTATACTTGGGAGATGGCTCCCTCTGGTGGTGATTGGAGGACGAGACAGGTGTCTTGTTCATCACAGTTTCATTCTAGTTTCATTCCACCAAGACTGCAGCTCATTGTTATAATAGCTCAATTAATTCCTTGCTTAATTCACATTGTTCACTCTTTTATAGATAAATTTTCTAAAATATCTTAAAAACAACAGAACATGATGATGGTCATAGGCATACACGAAATATATTGCACTTAAATAATTAGCATATTAACAAAATTAATTTAAAATGATTTGAAGATTTTCAGTTCAGTTTTTGGGTGACGCGCTCCACAAATGCACAGAAACCGATCCGGCAGACAGCAGAAAGCGCATCATGTATTAAATATTATTTTACAAAAGCACAAAGTTTTTATCTTTATGATCATAAATAACCATAAAAGTAATTTAAGGTCATCATGCGTTCATTGCTGTTTACCGGCATGTATGTACTCATTACATTACGTTATCACGCCATTAGTTGTTTGAAATACAAATGATCCGCTGGAACCTCACTCAAGTGCAGCGCTGATTGTTTAAACACTGCTCACCTGAGAATCTGATGCGCCTCATATCAACACTTACAACGTTTTACATTAAATTACATATTTGTCCAACTCTATATATCTATATATCCTCCTCCAGTGCGTCCTCCATTGTTCTTCTTCTTAGGTAACGTTAACGTTAAAGATAAACACTTCTCTTCCTCAATGTACAGACATAAATGAAGATCTTTCTCCTGTGTATGTATAAAGTTTATCATCCAAACATGTGGTAAAGTCTTTATATCTGATCAAACTTTACGCTTTGTTATGGTTTGAACTGCTATTACCATGTCAACAGTGGGTACTGCCTGTGGGCGTGATCGCATTAAAGATAATGAAGTCAGCCAGGAAAAATGGTACTCTCTTTACTTCAATGCAGATTATATAAACAGGCCATATTTGTTTATATTATAATTAGCTTAATTATAATTAGCTTAAAAGTAGACATTTCAGGCTTTCTTTGGATATGTGTATCATGTTTGTGTGACGAGTGTTCGCGGAGTTTCAATTGATTTTTGTAACGTGTTTTGAGAGACAGCTGGCGGAGACAGAAATGTCTGGATGCGCACCCTGTTAATTTTCTTTATTTGACAAAAACATAAAGATCTGTTGTTATTGTGAATATACACATATTAAAGAAGACCCTTTACAGTTTCAAATGATGTCAAACACGTAAGTGTATGATTATTAATGATGGAGTATTTTAAGTTGATTCTGCCATTAACCTGTAATGCGAGGTTACAATACGTTCAAAACTCACCAGCTAGGGTTCTCACGTCCACCAAGCGCTCAGACCACATAACTCTTTTACTACGTGATCTTCATTGGTTACCAGTCGCTTCTCGTATAAATTTTAAGATACTGCTACTTACTTTTAAGGCACTGAATGGTCTAGCACCATCTTATCTTGCTGAATTACTCCACAACTACTCTCCTGCAAGATCCCTCAGATCAGCTGAACAGGGTCTTCTGGCTGTCCCCCGTTACCGGTTGTCCACTGCAGGTGGCCGGTCTTTCAGCATAGCTGCCCCCAAACTGTGGAACTCATTACCATTGACATTACATAAACAGTCATCTCTGTCATCTTTTAAGACTCAACTGAAAACATACCTCTTTAAAAACATACCTCTTTAGCCAACCCAGTCTCACCCCATTTCGTCAATATTTGACGACACTTGACCATTCGTCAATATGTGACGCGGAGGGTATACCTTTCGCGTCATTTTTTGACGAACTGGGGACTTCAATACTATTACATCCGTTGCATTCTCTTCTCCTATTTTCTTACCAATTTCGCGTCGGTTTAGGGTTAGATTTACATAATGACATCCCTACCCAAACCTAACTCTAACCCCAACGCCAGGTGACAACTGTTTCTAACCCCAACTCCAGGTGACAACTGTTTAATTTCGCGTACACTGTTTAATTTCGCGTACACGGTTTAATTTTGCGTAATCTAACCCTAAACCAACGCGAAATTGGTAAGAAAATAGGAGAAGAGAATGCAACGGACGTAATAGTATTGAAGTCCCCAGTTCGTCAAAAAATGACACGAAAGGTATACCCTCCGCGTCACATATTGACGAATGGTCAAGTGTCGTCAAATATTGACGAAATGGGGTGAGACTGTGTTACTTTAGCCTACATTTTGGACAAACTCTGTAATATTGTGAACTTTATGTGTTTTGTGTTGTATGAAATGTATGTCTATTTTAGAAGTTGTTAATTTTGATGTACTGTTATGTAAAGCGACCTTGAGCTTTGGAAAGGCGCTATTTAAATAAAACTTCTTCTTCTTCTGCCATGATAAGGAGAAAACATGTCAAAACGCGGTGCCGCGTTTTTGGACCCCAGGGGGTTAAATCCTGTAGTGTGAGCATGTTTAAGATTTGAGAGAAGAATATCTGATAAGTTCTCCTTATGTGTGTGCTGCAACCAGATTTCATAATCTGCCAGGATTTAAAAAAATCCTGTATTGTGAGCCAGGCATTATTGAGAAACACTGTGTGTCTTATAGAGTAATGCCTGGCTCACACTACAGGATTTTTAAAATCCTGGCAGATTATGAAATCTTGCCAGAGGAAGCACTTTATGTCACTTCAGGAGAAGAGGTTATAAAGTAATGGAGATTATAACACATTTATTATGATTTTTTTAAATATTTACATTTGCTAGCAGCTTTCTATTTGAAACCTAGGCGATTGATCTTCCTCAGCTCTTGTTTATGAGGCAACAATCATGATTCGTTTTAAGGATGTGTTATGCAGGCAGTGTTTGAATGCATAATGTAGCTGTGTGCACAATCTAGCACCAACTCAAGTCTAATCCTCATGCAAGATTTATTTAAATTTAAATACATTTAGGAGAATTATTTAATTAAACTGTAAATATACTACTCTGCTGTGATATTATTTTGTAGCTATACAGTATACTATGTGGATTCTATTTTTGTTGTTTATTCTTCTGAGGCTGCTGGTCTTTTGAGAGCTTCTAAACTTCTAAACTAAATTTCATTATATTTTATAATGACAGTAAAGTTTCTATTCTATTCTATTCTATTATATCTTGCAGGGTAGTGTCTGTGTTAAATTTAGTATTTACATTACCAGTGGTTTTGGACAAATGTCATTTAATGTAAAAATGTTGTAAGTGTCGATATGAGGAGCATCAGATTCTCAACTGAACGGTGTTTCAGCAATCAGCTCTGCACTTGCACATTTATATTTTGAACTACTAATGGCGTGATACTATAATGTTTGTTAGTACATAGTACATGCTATGAACACTAAACAGCAATGCATGCATGATGACCTTAAATTACTTTTATAGTTATATGGTCATAGTTACAGATACAAACTTGTGCTTGTTTTGTTTATATGCTAATTATTTAAGTGCAATATTACACTAGTCAACATTTGAAGTGGATGAAAAAGATTCATCAAAGTTGTCCTAAGACAAGAATGGGTAATGGGTATTGGTTCTAAGAAAACTTTGAGAAAAGGTTTTGATCCACTTCAAATGTTGACTGGTATATTTTGTTTATGCATATGACCATCATAATGTTCTGTTGTTTTTCAGATATTTTAGAAAATGTATTTATAAAAGAGTGAACAATGTGAATTAAGCAGGGAATTAATTTCGCTATTTTAAATCAGGGCTTGACATTACCTTTTTGAAGAACTTTTCTTTCGGACAAGTACATTTGTGTTTCACTTGTTCATACGCAAAAGTCAATTGTCTGGGTAAAGATTTTTAATATAATGTATTTTTTGTGTTTTGCTAATCAGTGACGGAGCAAGGGATTTTCCATAGGGGTGGCCAGGCAGGGATCAGCAGTTACTCTGGGGTGGCATATAAAATCTCTATCATCCAACCTTAAAATACTTTTAAGTATTATAGGTGCGTTAATCAGAATAATGTATAACATACAATTGCTACAGTACTTCAATTTTAATTAAAATGAATTGAGATTATCCAGAGGGGAGGCACAGAACATCGTGTTTCTGTCTATGCCGACGACTTGTTGTTGTATGTACAAGATCCAGATGGCTGTGCCAACGAGATTATACGCTTGCTCGACACTTTTAGCTCCTTTTCAGGTTACAAATTGAACTTTACCAAAAGTGAATGTTTTCCCACTTTTAGTTTGGCAAAGCACTATTACTTAGTTCATGTAGAATTGTAAAATAAAGCCGTTAAATATTTTTTTTTAACTTTCGAAACCACGCTGCAAACTATCTAGCCTGCAAAAAATATCTATATAGCCTAACGTTACTGTCTACAAACAATAATATTAACATCACTATACATTTAAAAGGTATAATTTACCGGATTAGGATATGAAATATAGATTAAGATTAAATATAGTATTTTTTTACATCAGATTTCGCATGAACGTCTTATCGCCTACAATCTGAGGACTATTTGCATCGTAGCACATTGTATATGAGATCACATTTTAGGTTTAAATAAACACGCGTTAAAACTTTGTTTTTAAAACTAGGCGGGAGTATAATCCATATTATCCAAATAGCACTGTTATTTCTGTGAGCCATGATGACAGTATAGAGGATATCAGCGAAGTGACTGCTCTGTGCTCTCTAGCTACCTGGTGGGTGGAGACCTGAGAGTGGGGTGGTGGGCTGGAAAATTCAAACGGAATGTGACGAAACTGCTAGTTACATCACTTCGGAGCTGAGTTTGAACTCATGCAATCTGAGACTCAAGGCAGAGGACATTCAGAAACCTGTATCCCACTCAAAACAGCATGGATGGATTTTTTTTCCAAGTTTTTATGCGTGTGGAAACATCAGAGACACAAAAGAACACCCCAAAACCCAGAAATAGTGAGTTTTTAATAATATGGGCAGTTTAAGACTTATTTTCCTTTCCCTCAATTATCAGAAAAATCTCTGGTTGAGAATTTAATGTCACCCTCTACAGGTGGTAGCCGTATATCTTCCGTCTACACCATGTTACTTTCATCTAATATGTCCTCTCTCTCCTACCTAAAGATGACTTGGGAAAATGAGCTGCAAATTGAGTTATCAGAAGAGCTATGGTCTGAGGCCCTTGCAAGAGTTAATTCCACTTCTTTATGTGCTTGGCTAAGCCTGATTCAGCTAAAAGTCATTCATCGAATTCATTTTACCAAAGCTAAACTTCATAGGTTGTTTCCAGAAACAGATGACTCCTGTATCAGATGCTCATTTTCTCCTGCCAATCACACCCATACTTTTTTTAGATGCCCAAAACTGGCCTTATACTGGTCTTCCTTTTTTGACTTCATGTCTATGTCTGTGCACATTCTGTTGTCCCCATGTCCTCTATTCACCATCTTTGGTGTGTCTCATTTGCCATCCATCACGAGACAGAACGCAGAGGTTATTGCTTTTGCATCTCTTATTGCTAGAAGGTGCATCTTGTTTCATTGGAAGTGTCCATGCACCCTCCTACTACCTCCTGGTTAAAGGATCTGATGTCATTCCTTTCACTTGAAAAACTGAAATATTCAATTAGGGGCTCAACAGAAAAATGTTGTATTACTTGAAATCACATTTTAAATCTTTAAGGGTGGGTTGCACCAACAAGGATTAGGCCTAAATCTGGTTTAAATCAAAGCTTATTTAATAATTCTGTTGCACCAAACTTTAAACCTGTTTAAAAATAATCAGGTTTTCATTTAAACTGCCATTTTAATCCAAGTTAAAATTTTACCGTAAACCTAGATTATCTTTAATCCTGTTGCTCCATTACTTTAAACTCTGTTTTAAATCTCAGTGAGGGATTAACTTTAAACGTGCATATGAGGAGGTTTAAATATGTTTTTTTACAATTAATTGTCTGGCTAAATGATTAGAAACACATACCGCGAGCGTGGTGGCGCTATTCAAAGATGTGTTTATTATAACGTCTCAACAAAGTGAGTTTGGCAGCTCAAAAAGATTATTAATAGCAGCACCGGTGACAGCTACTAATGCTCGTATGTGCTTCTCCTCTGTCACGCGTGCTCCAGTCAGATGAAGGGCAGTGAATGAACGGACACACGGTGGCGCTTCATGACAAATGCATACACACATATTGTTCATTATATCACAATATCTGAGCTTTGCGATATTTCCTGTCACAATATTTCCTGATCTGTTAATTGTTTTAAAAGATTGTTAAATGTTTTTATTTGAATCAGACCTTTAGATTAGCCTACCAGTGTATGTAGGTGATTTATAATACAAAAATTACATTACCTTTGCTTGCATAAACTGTTTATTTCCTTTTTGAATGACAACGTCAACATTTTTGCTGTTTAATTACACCGGAAAATTCAACATGGCGGACATAATAAATTGCAGATGAAGGGTTAATACAGTTTAAAGTTTTAATCTAAGATTTGTTAATCTGTGTTTAAATATAAGTGGTGCAACACAACTCGAATTAAAATTAAACTGAGATCAACAAACCCTAGATTAGCTCTTAACTCTGCTTAATTTAATCCTTCTTGGTGCAACCCACCCTATGACTCTGTATCCTCACCAGATTCCAAGTAATTATATAATGGGTGAACAAGTTTATTTATTTATTTATTATTTATTATTATTATTCTTGTTGCTCTGCCATTATGTTCGTTCCAGGTGAATGACTGTAAAACTTGTGATGCTAACATACTTCTACCATAACACAGACTGCGCATGCAAATATCCACTCTGTTTACTCTGACTCCGCCCATAACAAAAAAACACATTGCTTGATTCTACCATCTGTTTTGTGCTTGGTCTTTAAACATTAATTGTGTGATTGTATCAATTAATCGTAGGGCACACATATCATTATCATGATATAGAAAATACGATTAATTGTGCAGCTCTAGCCCAGGTTGATCTGATAGTGGCCTTCAGCTCTTCTGCATTGTTGGGTCTGGCAAATCGTCTTCCTCTTCACAATACCCTGTAGATTTCTATAGGGTTAAGGTCAGGCGAGTTTGCTCGCCAATTAAAATCAGGGATACCATGGTCCGTCAACCAAGTACTGGTAGTTTTGGCACTGTGCGCATGTGCCAAGTCCTGACGGAAAATTAAATCTGCATCTCCATTAAGCTGGTCAGCAGCAGGAAGCATAAAGTGCTCTCAAACTTCTGCGTTGACCTTGGATGCCAGAAAACACAGTGGTTCAAAACCAGGAGATGACATGGCACCCCAAACTATCAGTGACTGTGGAAACTTTACACTGGACCTCAAGCAATGTGGATTGTGTGCCTCTACTCTCTTCCTCCAGACTCTGGGACCATGATTTCCAAAGGAAATGCAAAATTTACTTTTATCAGAGAACATAACTTTGGACCACTCAGCAGCAGTTCAGTCCTTTTTGTCTGTGATGCTTCTGACGCTGTCTGTTGTGCAAGAGTGGCTGGACACAAGTACCAACTTTATGGAGATGCAAATTTCATTTTCCAGCAGGACTTGGCACCTGCACAGCTGCCAAAGCTAGGACCTGGTTTAATGACCACGGTATCCCTGTTCTTAATTGGTCAGCCAACTCGCCTGACCTTAACCCCATAGAAAATATATGGAGTATTGTGAAGAGAAAGATGTGATATGCCAGACTAGGGATGGGCAATATAAACGATATGCAATATAAACGATAGAAAATTGGCATACGATAGAGATTTTAAATCTATTGCACTATCGCGATAATGCGTGTTGATGACACAATCTACCCGCGAACTTTAGAGCCACGAGCTGCAGCCGAATAAACATGGATGAAAGCGTCAGCGACAGATGCAACATCTATTATTTGGATTTAAGCCATAAGTTACATAAGTTAACTGCTGCTCCACACGCAAAATTGGCATTATGGTCTAGTAATTGTGAAACATGCAGTATATTATATACTGTGTATCAGGCAAAAGTTCCAGCTAAGAGAGGTAACAAGACTAATCTGGCTTTTGTAAGGGTCTATATAACCTGTTCTGAAACGAGTCTATTGGAATTATTATATCGCAATACATATCGCTATCGCAAGAGGCTGCAATGTATAACGCAATATGGATTTTAGGCCATATCGCCCATCCCTATGCCAGACACAACAATCCAGAAGAGCTGAAGGCCACTATCAGTGCATCCAGGGCTCTCATAACACCTGAGCAGTGCCAACGACTGATGGACTCCATGCCACACCGCATTGCTGCAGTAATTCAGACAAAAGGAGCCCCAACTAAGTATTGAGTGCTGTACATGCTCATACTTTTCATGTTCATACTTTTAATGTTCATACTTTTCAGTTGGCCAAGATATCTAAAAATGCTTTGTTTTCTATTGGTCAAACACTTTTGGTTTCACTTTTTGAATGGAATAAGTGAAATAAATCAACTTTTTGATGATATTCTAATTATATGACCAGCACCTGTATATAATGATATATTTATGATTTTCCTATTGAAATACAATGAATTAAATAATATAAACACAAAGTAATGCTCATAGAAACAAGTTGATAGTTTGTTTCTCAGATCACACAAACACTCATCCTGAAGTTTAGACAGAAATCTGAGAGCTCATTCATGTTCTTCACTCTCTGTAGGCTGTGGGACTGCAGTATTACAGATGAAGGTTTTGTTGCTTTGGCTTCAGCTCTGAGATCAAACCCCTCACATCTGAGAGATCTGGATCTGAGCGGTAATAATCCAGGAGATTCAGGAGTGAAGCTGCTCTCTGATCTACTGAAGGATTTACGCTGTAAACTGGAGAAACTAGAGTAAGTGTTATTATTTAAATGATTTTTCAAGTGTTTGTGAGGACAATAAATCTGTCAGCAATAATACTGATTTAAGATTAATATTTCTTAACTACATGAATAATTTAGTAATAACTGATTCAGTGACTTAATTTTAGGGATGTCCCGATCAGGTTTTTTTGCCCTCGAGTCCGAGTCCGAGTCATTTGATTTTGAGTATCTGCCGATACCGAGTCCCGATCCGATACTTCTATAATACATTAAAAAAAAAGAATAAAGAAGAGCAAAAAAACAGAACCAGTCCAGGATGTTCCTTATGTCATGCCGCACGCATTGCTGTTTCTGTGTGGAGTCAAAAGAGTCTAACTCTGTGCCAGCGCATAACTACAGATGTGTTAAAAAATAATGAATATATACTATATATGTTCAGGGGTTAAATTGGGGTTTGTTTTGTGGGGATGCTCTGTTAGGAGGGAGGGTTCGAGGGGTAACATGTTTAATCCTGATGACAGCAAAGCAACTGGGTGTGTTTCAATGACATTTTGTATCTCTGATAGGATTTTATAAGTTTCAGTTTTAAAGCTGTGCCACATGTTGACCCAAACTTTAAAACCTGAACTTTAAATTATGCAAATCTATGAGTCTGACACCCTATATGCATTTGGTGCACATGTCATTATGCACAATTGATCAAACTTTGAATGAAGTTATAAGACTTAACCTCCTTGACTCATTCTAGGCATAAGATAGGCTACCCAAAAAGACTCAATTAACAAGAAAAACAACATACTGATTCAGCAATATATCTTATAAATTAGCCATAGAGATTCCCTAAGCTGGTCAGCTGTTAGTTAAACAATCACTATAGTTAGGTCGTAATTGATTTGTATAATCAAAATACATTATTTTATTAAACTATTCAATCAGTTGTATCCAGTTATCTAGTTAACATTTTGTAATGAGATGAGTGACATGGCTATACATACTTTAATACTTTGTTTCTAGACTTCTATTAAGTTTTTTCGACATGGGCACCATTCTTACCTCTCTTTCTCTCATCTCTACAGTAATGTCAAATGATCCTGCGCGAATGCGCGTTCTTGAGGTTCTGAGTGAGACGCGGAGCTGCGTCTGAGCACATGTTGACAATAACGATCAACGCGTCGTTTAAATGAGCGGTAAAAACGCGGTTTTGTCGTGGGTTCCTTGCACGCACGAGTGTGTGAAGCCTATGAATGAAAGCACGTCAATAGGCTTGTTCGACTTCATGCGGCGCCGCAACACTCGACACCCTGGTGACGTCAAACTACCGCGAGAGTGATCCGCGAAATCATACGGAGGAGTTTGCTTTTACATCGTTCTCGCGGAACTTTGACGTCATGCAGCACCACAAGAACCGGCAGCCGGATGAAGTCGAACAAGCCTATTCTCTTCAGTTCACACGCACCAGCGCAGCGCGTACACTGGCGCGGAGCAGAGCGAGAACTTAATGGATTTTAAACCCTGCATATGTATCCGAGTCCTGATCGGGAGGTAACGTCCGATCCCGATCGAGTCTGAAACCACGTGATCGGGGCCGATTTCCGATCACGTGATCGGATCGGGACATCCCTACTTAATTTATTTGACTTAAAAAACATAAACAAACATAATGAAAAATAATAAAATACATAATAACTTTTGTTATCTACTGAAAAGTGATGCATTAATTACTATATGTTAACTAAGCCATTATTAGAAAAGACTTGAGTACATTAAACAAAAATTACTCATCAGATTATTTTATGTTTTCAGTACATTTAGCTTTAAGCAAAGTCACAAAGTTCAGACCAAACAAACATGAAATTTTATATAACATCATATATGTTATTAATAATTGTATTTTTCATAAAACCCATTTCAAACCACCTCCTCTGGGTTTTATATGAACAGTTAAATCATTAAAAGTAAATCAGACAGAAACACAATCTAAGTGGTTTTAAGGATGTGACATATTTAAGGGATCATCAGATTTATTTTATTAAGTTGTACAGGAGTAAATATTTCTGTTTGTGTTGGGCTACGTCCTGGATTATATTCCAGAAAGCTTGTTATGTGACTCATCACTCTCTTTCCCTTACTACTAGATAATATGAGATGAATTTCAAGTTATAATAAATGTGTGTGCAAATACATTGTCATTATTGAGACAGAAATCTTAACATATATATTTGCGCCTGATGCCACATAATGAAACATTACATCTACCGCTGGTTACTTTTATTTCATGTTTCTAAAGTACTGCAGAGGCTTAGATATTAAGTTTTTGGTAGACCTTGACAATTCTTAGTATTTTTTTTATTTTTTCTGAAAACCCTCAAGAGAAAAGGGTATTTATCCTAGAATAACATAGGTTTTAGGCGTTGTAGGAGTAAATGGGTTAAGTTACACCCATTGAAACACAGACATTGGAGAGTGATCAGAGATTTCCTATTATCAGTTTGAATCAGGTACATAATAAAATGAAATTATAAATAATAATTTCATAGTATCATTTTTATTTCTTAAACATGCACTTCTGACCCTTAGCCTCCTCTTTACATTTGATCTATAGTTGGTCTTTTTCTAAATCTTTTTTCTTTAAAACTGGGCCTTTTGCAGATACTTTCCTGAGCTATAATTTTTGAGAAATAAGGAAATGAAAATATTTGTATATATTAAATGATAAAGGACATATTATAATATATAGAACAGAGCTCTCCAACCTTTTTGTGAGCAATGGCTACAATGGATGAAACAATCTGGAGAGCTACTTTTTGGATATAGTCTTCTCAAACCTTTTTTTTTCCTTGTTATGTTTTATCATTGTTTAAAATGTTAACATACATAAAAGCCAAGCTAATATTAAAATATATAATAAATAAATATAAAAATTGAGGCTATTAATAGAATGGGCCTTGGTGGGTAACTCACAGACTCTGTGCGGGCAACCCATGTTGTAGTCGAAGACCACTGATATAGGACATGTTACTATGGGCACTAATGTAACATTTCTATTCTCCACTTCTGTATAGATCCTAATCGTCCAATGCAAATAAATAATCTTTCTTAGTGTAGTGTACTGAAAAGAATTACACAAAATTACTGAAAATCTATAAGGACTTTAAAATGAATTCATTAGACAGCAAATGTTGAAATCAAAGGCGATACAGTGTCATACAATGGAAAGTCCAAAAACTAAACAGGGTCACCCTAAGGAGCAGAAGTAAAATAAGTAAAATATAGTGAATATTATCATAGTGCATTTTATGTATACACAATACTTAAAAAACTGTAAATAAGCCTTATGACGGATTTATGCACTTTATGTGCCACAAAATATAATGAGTATATTTCATATAGATAAAATCTATTATTATTTTTACAGGCTTAAAAATATGTGTATTTTCATTGAGACACATGTAATATTGGACCTAAATGGGGTAAAATAGGTTTATATTACTTGATTGATTAATTAATTAATTTATTTTATCTGTTTTTTAATCATACACTTGTAAGCCGATCATAAAATGATAATTTTGACAGAAAGTATTGGTTTATAATGTTTAAAAACCTTTAAAGTTCTCTGAAGTTTTCATGGTGCCTCGTGAAATCTGTGATCCATTGACAATGCATTTATGTTGTTACCATGAGCCCGCGTTAACTCTGGGTTACATTCAGCGGGTTGATTAAACTACCTCTTAAACTGTCAAATATCAAAAAAAGGAGTGCTGCCCGGACTCAAAAAATATGTAAAAGTCAAGGTGCTCTTTGGATAGGAGAATAGTGGTATAGCAAAATAAAAAAATAAAAAAACTCCAAGGCACTCTAAAAAAGTAAAAAGCCTTTATTAATACGGCTGGTCATAATAAACCTATTAAAACTCTGACGTGTTTCGGCAAACAAGCCTTCGTCAGGGAGTAAACACTAGTGATGTGACATCTGAAGCGAAGCTCCGGAGCTTGTGTCGAGCAAAAAGGGGCGTTCCAGATGAAGCCCCGATTCGAGGCTTGTATCGTTTCCGTGAAAATCACGTGACGATGACAAACGAGGCCTCGTTTTCTGTTGAATACGTCATTGCTTCACTCTGAGTATCGCCTCCGGATAAAAATGGTTCGAAACTCGCGCCTCTTGTGGGTTTTGCAGTACGTTTGCATTGGTGTTGACGTGTTGGTTGTACGTAGTGGAGTTTGTAGTGAGTTTGTAGTATAGTTATCATTATATATCATAGCCTGTATTATATATTATATACACTGACGATTATATTAGAGTAAATTATACATAGCCTAGGAAAGTAGATCATTAGAGTAAATTAGCATCTAGTTCTAATACCTATAATACGTAATTATTTTGCTATATATATTATGATATATATATATATCGCATATATTAGTAGTTTTATTATTATTATATATAGTATTGCTGTTGTTATTATTATTATTATTATTATTATTATAATTAAAAAAAGACTAGACTTTATTAGGGATAGCCTAGGAGGACTGAGGATCCATTGGGATATTGAAACAAACAGAAGCTCCAATATCCCAATTTATATAAGCTGGCACTGACCTTCTTATGTTGTCCAGCATCATCAGTGCCCTGTGAAAGGGTGTTTTCTAAGGCTTGAGAGGAGCTTTCTAAAAAGAGAAACCGCTTCAATCCAAATACTGTTAAAAAACTTTTGTTTTAAATAAAAACCAGTAAACACTTTTCCGCTGTGTCACACTTCCAGTCCCATAAGCATTGCATTATTGCACCCATCAGTTCAATAAGCATTGCACTATTGCATTCCCAGTCAGCACTGCACTCATAATTTATTTACACTCATTCGGGGCATTCACGGTTAATAACCCAAAGAACTACTGAATAGTTGGACACAAAGTTGTGTATGTATGAGTTGTGTGTACAAATTAACACAAGCAGAGTAAAATACTTTATTTAATACACAGGCAATAAATAAAGCCCACACCATGACAATTTGGTTGCTCAGAATGAATGGATTTGTGTGCAATACATTGCTTTCCACAGCAGGTGTCACTAGAGAGAACACTGTTCATGAGGCTTCGGGTAACTGAACCTTTTGACGAACCAATGGGCTGGAAAGCCTCAGTGGTTCAGGAAGCCTCATTTGGCCATCACTACACATCACCCAACACTGGTTATATTCTGCGTGTTTCTACATGGGTTACGAGTAAAACAGCTTCGGACGATTCGGTTTTTGCAGCGATCTGAACAATTCATTCAAACTGATTCGCGAACCAATTTTAAACGTTTGGCACATTCGCTTTGTAAAGAATCGACTCAAAAGACTCGTTTATTTGCAACCCTTTGTAAGGAATCGACTCAAACGAGTCATTAATTCGCGAATGCGCCAGAAACACAAGATAGCAATTTAAAAATAAAATACAAATTTCGTAATTAATTAAAATACAGTAACGAAGGAATGCTGCATAGTGTAAACGAAGTAAAAGTACAATTTATTTTTTTCCACCTCGGAAGGGCAACTTGAGTCGAGAAGGGCATATGGGCAGTTGCCCGGGCAACCTGAGCAACCCCCCTGTGCACGTCCCTGTCAGTAGCTATTTGTATTTCAAGCAAATCCACAAACTTATAAAAGGATTTATTATTTTTACAAGGTCGTCTGTTGACCAGGGCTTTGAACCAGAATTTTTCTCAATTGGTTCGTTCCGAACAGAAACAGTATTTTAACATTTCCTGTTTTCGGTTCAATCCTAAAGTTGACGTTCCTGAACCGGTTAGAACAAAAACCGGTTAATAACGTTCCATGTCAGCTGTGGGACATACAAATAAGTAGGCTGATCATTAGGACATTAAACTTAAATTTTAACATTATTTTACTTAAGTGCAAATTATCAACTTTCACCCTATTTAAATTTAATCTATATAGAAACTCGTTGCGTTTATATTTTGGGCGTATCTGTTTGCCCTTATATTAATTATATTTAACAATATTTTAATTGAACTGTCTTAAAGGAATAGTCTACCCTTTTGCCATATTAAACTATGTTATTACCTCAACTTAGACGAATTAATACATATCTATCTTTTTTCAATGCGTGCACTGTACAGCGCCTCATGAATGTGTTGGCATTTAGCCTAGCCCCATTCATTCCTATGGTACCAAACAGGGAAGCCACCAAACACTTCTGTGTTTTCCCTATTTAAAGACTGTTACATGAGGAGTTACAGTATACTAGTAAGTATGGTGGCACAAAATAAAACTTTTTTTTGGTACCATAGGAATGAATGGGGCTAGGCTAAATGCTAACACATTCACAACACGCTGTACAGTGCACACATTGAAAAAAGATAGGTATGTATTAATTTGTCTAAGTTGAGGTAATAACATAGTTTAATATGGCAAAAGGGTAGACTATTCCTTTAATGGATTAAGCATACATATTTTTTCACGTTAGTCCTCGAATATCCTAGGGAGCTAGATGTTTTGCCAACAGTTTGACAATTTGTTAAATGTTCACAAAATTCGTATGAAGGGTGATTAACAGTTGACTTCTGAAATTAAATAAAAATAACAAGACAAGAGGTTATCTCATAAGAGGTTATCTTTGCCCGACAGCTACAATATGTTATTGAAAAATAAATTACATCATTATGGAGAAATGAGTGCTTGCAGAATATGTAACTGTACTCTACATTATTAAGTAACTGTAGCTTACTTTTTTGTTTATTCAACCTTGAAAATGAATATTCTCCTTTAGAGATGGGCAATTTTCAGTAATAGAAAATTATATTCACATTTTTGAGCTCATATAAAAGATTTTTCGCTTATTTAAATGACTATTTTATGTTTTTATGCACTTTTAGTTTTGGTGCAATTTGACCAAAAGCTTATAATTAGGAAATACACACAACACGCTTAACTCATATTTTCTATATGTTAAATATATTCTTATATAATAATAATAATTGGTAACACTTTACAATAAGGTTCATTAGTTAACATTAGTTAATGTATTAACTAACATGAACAAAGCACGAGCAATACATTTGTTACAGTATTTATTAAAGCAACACTATGTAGTTTTTTTACCTTTAAATAATGTCTCTAAAATTATTTCAGTGTTAGAACAACTTTTAACTGGACAAATTGTACTGTTGCTGCAACCTGAGCAGCCTCCTAGCTGCTACAAGCACACTCTGAAAGTGGCGATGGAGGGTAGGAAACACAGCCCCGCCCCTCCCCCTGCCTGCAAAAGAGTGTCTGATACCAGGCACTGTTGCACTTTTCAACCACATGGGGGAGCTGTAAGTCATTTTTACATGGAAACTACATAGTGTTGCTTTAAAGGATAATTCCGGTATTTAACACTTTGAGTCTCATTTCTGGTTTGTTTTGGATGAACTACAGTGATGGACACAAAAATTTTGACAATGGGTCGTGTCTTGACTTTTTGACTCTTTTAGAAGCGTCTCTTGACTGCTTCAAAATAGAAGTCAATGACCATGCACAAACATGTCATTAAAACAACACTTAACGTTCATTTTCAAAACTGTGCTACTCACCGAGTGGTTCGTGGTGTTCGTTGATGATTAAAAACAAATATATTGGCGCATTTTTACACTTTAATATTTGATTGTTAGTTAATAGAAATAAAGCTGTTCATTGTTTGTTCATGTTAGTTCACAGTGCATTTACTAACGTTAACAAGATTTTAATACAGAATTAGTAATTGTTGAAATTAACTGTTTAGCCACCATTGACGAGATATCTCGTCAATCAAGAGAAAACGCTTCCCCGCCAATGACGAGTATTTCCGTCTTTACGCAATACCGCTATTATCCACCAGGTGGTGCCTTTCCACAACTTTTTAAACCCGGAAGTATTGCCCTCTGGCAAGCAGCTGCATGCAAGGCCGCGTTATCCTAATGGGCAACATGGGCTGCAGCCCAGGGCCCCGAACACTAGGGGGCCTCCGAGACAATTCTATTTTGAGTTTTTAAAAACATTTTGATTGACGTAATTATGCCTAAGTGCTACCTAGAGCAGAGGCCCCCAACCACTGGGTCGCAAGAATGTTCTGAATTTTTTTTTATAGCTACGTAATAGCTTATGGGATATTTTTTCCTTTAAGAGCCGACAGATAACATCGATCATTTCACAAGGGTACAAACCCACCAGGAAAAATTATAAATGGAGTACTAGATTAAAACTTTGGATACTGTACATAATCTATGCAGACAGCATCCAAGACATAATCTATTAAAGACTTCTCCCTGTATTAATTTCGTGTAAGAAGGCTGTGTCTTTATTTCTTGTTTGTGTATGGATCGACTTTTTTCTTAGTTTAACTGTTGGATGGATGCATGAATAGCCATCTTCTGTGGTAAATCCTTACATTAAAAAATGTATATGCAAAAGCGAAGTTGTAAGATAAGGCAACATGCATGTTTATTTTGTTTCATGTTTATTTCGTTTCGTTTTGTATAGCCCTTTTTATTTTTTTATTTCTGCACCCGCTGCAACTGCGAGCAGCAGAGCAACCTGCCTTCGCTTTTTAAAAATAGTATGTGTTGATAATAAACGTTTAAACTAACATTGTGATATGCTGAAAATATTTATTTAAATAGTTTGTTATTATAAGTGTTGATTTGAGAGGCTCAATTCATCATACATGTCGTCAACTTGCTGTCGACCGCTACCACTTGTTTATCATAAAAACTTTAACAAACAAAAACTGCTCTAAAATGTAAATAAAAAAGAAATATAACTATTTTGCCATTTAAAACAAAACTGAACTGCTTTAATTGCTGCAAGAGTACAGCTGTACAAGCTGTGTAAACAGTTATTTTTTGCTATTTCTGCGGATTTCTTTTGCAAAATCTATGCGGAATTTTGCAGAATGATTTAAAATGTTTTAAAACGATTCGAGAGAATGTGTTCTGTGAATATTACAAAAAAATAAAATATTTTATAACATATTATATACATTTTATTAAAGGATTACCCTGAATTAAACTAGACCAACATGAACCAACAGATAATGGATAATGTGCTTTCACGACCATAGAGTTTTATATAATATACATATATTACTGTCTACAGTGTAACAGTAAAAAGAAAAGGCTTCTCATAATAAATGTAGCGTATATAGCAAGATAATTTCATCAGTTTAACAACACAATGTATATATATTTATCTTGTAAACGGATTTGAAATAATAAATAATTGTCGCGTCACGTAGCAAGATAGACGATAGAGATCTCATTAACTTCTCCGCAGTAAGTTTTATTTCAAATTCAAGTTTTACATATTAAATAGACTATTAAAAAGTTTGTGCTGCTCTCATAAAAACCTCACTGCAGACAGCACAGACTTCTACTCACAAACACACACGATGCAGTAACTATATCTGCGGACACAGATTCCTAATGGGGAGAATTAAAAAGTTCGGACTCGGGTCGGACTCGGGCTGAGAATTCTGGGCTCTACTACTTTTGCGTCAACTTGATTTTAATAATTTAAATGAGGAATTATATTTAAAGAAGAACAGACAGAAGCACTTTTAGTTGTGAGTTGCATTTAATAAATGTTATTTTCTGGGCTGTTTCTGATTGTAAAATTATTACTTGATAATATTGTTTAATTTATTTAAATAATTTTTGCCTACTTTTGCGTCAAATTGATTTTAATAATTTAATTGAGGAATTATATTTAAAGAAGAACAGACAGAAGCACTTTTTGTTGTGAGTTGCATTTAATAAATGTTATTTTCTGGGCTGTTTCTGATTGTAAAATTATTACTTGATAATATTGTTTAATTTATTTAAATAATTTCAGCCTACTTTTGCGTCAACTTGATTTTAATAATTTAATTGAGGAATTATATTTAAAGAAGAACAGACAGAAGCACTTTTAGTTGTGAGTTGCATTTAATAAATGTTATTTTCTGGGCTGTTTCTGATTGTAAAATTATTACTTAATAATATTGTTTAATTTATTTAAATAATTTCAGCCTACTTTTGCGTCAACTTGATTTTAATGATTTAATTGAAGAATTCTCTTTAAAGAAGAGCAGAAAGAAGCACTTTTTGTTGTAAGTTTTATTAAATAAATGTTATTTTCTGGGCTATTTCTGATTGTAATATTATTTGATAATATTGTTTAATTTATTTAAATAATTTTAGCCATTTAATGTTGCACATACGCTGTAAAAAACACTGGATTTACAAAAAAAATATAGACAGTGCATCGTTTTTGCATCCCCTTTTTTTAGTAAGTTTTACTAAAAAAAAATTTGCAGTGGGGCACTTAGTAAATCCAGCCTTTATTTTTTTCAGTTTTTTTCTTTGCTTTTTGCTCAAAATGTGGTGTTTTTGCAGAAACCTACCCATATTCAAAAGCTAATTACAAAAGAACTACTAAAGGTAGGATGAAAGGTTTTTTTTTGTTTGAAAGCAGAGGGTCTGTTCTTCTTTAATTTGATATATTGTATGTTTATATATTTAAAGAAGAACATTTTCTGGAAGGCATTAAACTTTTATGAAAATCATGAAAAATGCTGGCTGGCAACTTTTAAAAAAAACTATGGCGGCGAAAGAGTTAAAATTAACAAAGATTAATAAATGCTTTACAAGTGCAGTTCATTATTAGTTCATGTTAAATAATATATTTACTAATGTTAACTAATGAACCATATTGTAAATTGTTTCCAGAATAACAATATGATACATTTACAACTACCACCAATAAAGTTTTAAAATTCTTATTTAGAAAAACGGCGTTTAAACCCATGTGGACCGAACAAGAATACGTATGCTTACAGTCCGTGTATTATGGCTTCTTTTTCTAGTTTTACATATTTTTATTTATATGCATTTAATAATAGGCTACCGTAAGATCATAATGATAATAATAATAATAATAATAATAATGATAATGTAAAAAATGATTCAGTGGCTTTGTAAATATCTCTTAAATAAATTATTAAAGTAACTTAATAAAATCTCTTAATGTCAGTTATGGACAAACCAAAATAAATTACTAAAAAATCAGGAATATTTTAGCAATTGGTTTGTTCCGAACAGAAACAGTATTTTAACGTTTTCGGTTCAACCCTAAAGTTGACGTTCCTGAACCGGTTAGAAAAAAAAATAAAGTTCCCGAACCGGTTAATAACGTTCCATGTCAGCTGTGGGACATACAAATAAGTAGGCTGATCATTAGGACATTAAACTTACATTTTTAGTCATTAACATTATTTTACTTAAGTCTCTAATTGTCATCAAACATTAAAAAAGGTGACACTATGTAAGCGGCATAACTGTAATTCTGACATGCCTACATTTGTTGAGACACGCACACACATAGACAGAGTACGAATTCCAAAGCGTGCTTTGGGAATAAGATGCAGCATAAACTGTTGCTCAACATAAAGTGAAAATTACGTTGTTTTTCAGTGCTTTATTCACTAAATGTATTTTAATGGACTACAGTATGAGACACAGTAGTGCAACTCTCTCTCAAGTTTATACATCAAGAGTTCTGGGCCCGGTTCCCCGATAACGTTCACTCTTAGCGTGCTAAGAAGACTCAAAAAGATATATCTTACCAAAGTTGTTGATGTTCCTAAGTGTGTTCCCCGAAGTGTCTCTTAGGAAGCTTCTTAACACGCAGCCTCTAAGAACGACGTACAATGGCGCTGTCCCAAGTGAAGGTGCTGAATTATTTGCGATCGATCACTCAGGGATCGATTTTCCACTTCACGCGAATGTGCATTATGTCGTTAAGAAAGACAACACGTTATATACAAATGGAACATTACTCAAATTATTCCAGTCACATTTATTTTAACATAATTTATACGTAAAATATAGACTATTAATTAAATGATCAAATTGTCAGTAATACGGGTAGACGAACCGGGTATCCCTCGCTATTTATCCACCCTCCTTATCCCGTTGTGCCACTTGTGCCGCTTCTTGACAAGGGTTTTGACTTTAAAAAAATATGTAATACACTTTTATACGAATGTTAATGTACTTAACAATCAGAATTGATTGGCAAGCAGCTGCAGTATTTCTGTTTAATGCGGTATTGCTTACCATTAATGTTTTCAATAAAAAGCAACCTAGTTAGATAGAGAATATGGTCTGAGCAGCTCCATAATGAGTTGTCTTGGAAGGCGATTTTTTTATTTAGCCACGTCAGGCAAAATGTCAAAAGGTTTAAGGGTTGACGAATAAAAAGTTGGCATGGACTAAACAGTTACGCGGCCGGTGTTGTGTGGAAGTCTGTTCCCCCTATGTTTCCCTTTAGTGTAGTGTTTTTATAGCATTTTTATGACATTATACGTTTATTCTTTATATACATTGAAAGTTTTAATGGCTACTGAGATGTATGTGTGTGCATTTATGTAATGTATCTTGACTGTTCTTGATTATAAGTCAATTATTTTTACAGTATGAATCATATTATATGTTTAATATATAATAATTATGTTTGGAAACATAACATTTTTAAAACAAACAGTACAGAAAAAAGAAAAGAAAAAGACAGGCTATATGTTAAAAGACATAAAACTGTCAAATATGAAATATTTAATAAATTGTATAATAGAATACATGATATTATTGCTTTTTAGTGTAACCAATTGAAATCTTTAATCTTTCTAAATAAATTATAAATGTAAGGTGATGAAAACGCAATAAACATATAGGGAACAGACTTCAATGAGGAACAAACACCGGCGCCGTCTTTGATTCATTAGTTCTGATACCAAATAAAGTCAACTGCATAAATAGTCCTGTATCCATTGCAAACATATTTTATTATAAGTCTTAAAAATGTCCATAACATAAAATCATTGTAAGCATACCATTGTTTGACTTGTACTGCGCTGCGCTGATTTCTAAAGACTGCGGCGATAGCGTTTTGCCCTCAAACAACGGTAAGAGAGAGCTTACGAATGGTCCAGACCAACCTTACGAAAGTGTGACTTACAGAAGATATACTTAGCGTACGAACGTTTTGGGAACCGTGCCATAGAGTTAAGAGAGAGGTTAAGGAATAGGTTAAGAACTACTTAGCGATAAGAACGTTTTGGGGAACCGGGCCCAGATCTTTGAAGGGCGGAGTTGGACCGGACACATTCAACAACATGTGCATACAGAAAATTGCTAACTTTAGCGTCTTTTAGTGGTTAAATTGTTTAAAATCACTTAAGTGTCAACATTTGCAAGCCTTTGAACGTGCAAATTATCAACTTTCACCCTATTTAAATTTGCATAATATTCCGCGAATCGCATGCGAGCCGAACCGTGGGTTATGATCTGTACGGATCACGGATCAACTGCGATCCGTTACACCACTAATTAGTAAAAACCAAACATCTTGAGAAACTTGGTAGCCTAAAATATTTGCCTCTTATGATTGAGACTTGGGCTTGAGTAGGCTACTTGCTGGTGGCAAGCTTCTCATTTCTCCGATGAGTCAACGACGACCGAAACTGAACTTCACCGAATCATATTGCACAGAAATCTTGTCAAAGAACGAAAAAAATAACGCTATTAACCGGTTACCATTATTTTCTGTTCCGGAACATTTATTTTTTGAAAGTTTCTGGTTTCGTTTCTGTTCCTTCCAAAACATTAAAAGTTTCTGGTTTTCGTTTTTGTTCCGTGAACCGGTTCAAAGCCTTGCTAAAAATAGAACAGATATTTTTTTGTAAAATGTACATATTTTATTTAATGTATACGCCTTAATAATATAAGTTTTACATTAACAGATTATTTTAATTAATATAATTATAAGGTCAGAGTTATATAATTAAGTTTTTAAAATTGTAATAATTGCATATTTCAAATTAACACTCTGGGGTCGGCTGCGGCGCGGGCGCCGCAAACTCTTTATTTTTCAATCACTCCCCAAAGAGACTTAGATAACTCTGCTGATTTTGGACATACAGATATGATTTATACATCATTTAAAATGTAAAAGTGTCTAGTTTTTTTCTGTCCACTCCCAATAAAAACAGAATGTTTAGGAAAATTAAGAAAATAAACATGATGCGCGTTTTGTTTTCTCTCCCTCCGTGAAGTCCTTTCAGAAACACGTCAGAAAAATTAACTGTAACTTAACGAATACTTGTCATACAAACAAAAGATAAATGTCTACATAATGCTTCGAATGTCTGCTTTTAAATGATGTAAGTGAAATCGAAAACAAATATTGTAATTCGTTGTTAACTGTATTAGAAGAGAGAGATGTACCGTCTTTCTTCTGTTGCTTCATTATCTATAATGAGCCACGCCCCACTCCATTGAAGAGAAGAGCAGAGATCATCCATATTCATTAGTCAACCCCACAGTAGGGCTGTCACTTTTGAGAAAAATCACATTCGAACGGATTTCGAATATCATGCAATGTATCCGAATAGATTCGAATACCCCAATGCGCATTAAAAAAACACCGTAATGGAGATTGAATCACAAAATTATTAACAGTGACAGTCATAAACAGGGTTGTCTGGATTACTTTTTTACTTAATGTTTGAAACAGCAGGTTATCAACTTGTGAATAACAAACTTATATATATATATATATAGAAAAAACGATTCAGAACAAATACAAACAATAACGTGACAACTTAAATAGCAGCAGGAGTATATAGGCAGACCCAAACGGAATTTGCGCCCGCAGATTTCGGCAGAAAACTCAGCGGAATTCGACGGATTTAATGCCCGTCATTGACAAGCACACATATCCCGCGCTTGAGCGTGTTTGTGAGAAGTAATCTCATTGACAAAAAGCACACATACAAAGCCTATCCCGCGCGTTTGTGAGCCGTCATTCACAAGAACATTAACCCTGCGTGTGCTGTTTGCTTGCCCGTTTTTAATGATAGAGAGCACAAACCCTTTGATACTTGAGATGAAATTAAACTTATAGATGAGTTAAGCAGATCTCACTTGACTCTGTCGTCTATGTGACGCGCAACAGTCAACACATCATTATTTCAAATCCGTTTACAAGACGAATGCTGTTGTTGTTTAATATAAAGTTTACATTGCATTGTAAAAATGATGAAATTATCTTCATACATGCTGATTTCCTAATGCGAACGCTTTAACACGTATTTTTATTCTGCTATAATACTTAACACTATAAACAATATGCCATTTTATATACAAACTATAATTCTATCTTGACATGCACATGAGGTTCATTTTGGTCCTATTTGATTCCCTCTCCTGCGCACAGTTGCCGTCGCCGGTCTCACTCTCAGCCTCCTTCCTATTACGAGGTGTTACTGTAAAAAATGCGCCACACATGGCATTTTAAAAACCGGATGGTTTATTTATAGTTCGAATACGGATATTTCACGTCATGTTCGAATGCATATTCGAATATCGAATAAAAAGTGACATCCCTACCCCACAGTCAATGGACATTCCGTCTCTGCAGCCATTCACTGCTGTGTTGAGTTTTAATCCGAGTGCTGGAAACATGACATCTACTTGTTTACTCGTGACTGTAACTAAAGTTATCTCCAAGCGCGAGTGTGACTCGATCGACGTCCAAACGCACACACAAACACACAATGCCTCATATTTGAAGCGCTTTGTGGTATCATTATAAAAGATGCGATTGCACACATCACATAACTGTTTACTCGCGCCTAAATCTCCAGACAGACGCGAGTGTGTGTGCTTCATCAGTGTGACGGGATGGATGTCCAAACTCACACACAAACAAACGAAACGATGCCTCATATTTGACGCGCTTTGTGGTATTCTTATAAAAGATGCAAGTGTGTGTGCTTCGTCTGTGTGACGCGATGTCCAAACTCACACACAAACACACAATGCCTCATATTTGAAGCGCTTTGTGGTATCATTATAAAAGATGCGATTGCACACATCACATAACTGTTTACTCGCGCCTAAATCTCCAGACAGACGCGAGTGTGTGTGCTTCATCAGTGTGACGGGATGGATGTCCAAACTCACACACAAACAAACGATGCCTCATATTTGACGCGCTTTGTGGTGTTCTTATAAAAGATGCAAGTGTGTGTGCTTCGTCTGTGTGACGCGATGTCCAAATACGCACACAAAGACACGATTGCCTCATTTGACGCGCTTTTTGGTATTCTTATAAAAGACGATTGCAAACATCACATCTACTTGGTTACTCTCGCCTAGTAAATAAAAGTTATCTCCATGCGCTTATGTTTTCTTTGTGCTTCGGTCAGATGCGATCAACGGCCAAACGCACACACAAACACAAACACACAATGCCTCATATTTGACGCACTTTGTATTAAGACGCATCTAAACACATCTAAAACCCAGTTTATTCACGTATATCTCTACACAGTAAGTTTATTTAACGCAGGATCATGCATGTGAAGGCATTTCTTTTGTGTTGCTTTCACAAACAAACACGTAACAATAATGGCGTCTTCACATTCCTGCCTAAAGGCTCATTATGCAGCTCATTATGCAATTGTTTTGTTCTTCAGCTGTCAATCACAGATTATTCAAGAGCTTCCAGCCTCCTTGCATATTGCCTTCCTAACCAAAAAGTGACTTTGTAAATCAATATATTGTGTTATGTGAAGGAGTAAGCAGAATGATTTTCACATCATTTTAAAGAAAAAACTCTAGACTACTAGATCCTGTTTTGAAAAGTCTTGGGAAAACATGTTTAGAATGAGTTTTGTGGACTTATATCAGTCACTTAAATTTTTTTCTTTTTCGAAAACCACGCATAAACATTTTTCTCTCAAAAATACAAACATGTACATACATGTTAATCATATAATATAGTAGCCCAGTTTGTGCTGAACACAGTGTTATAAGACTTTTGCCATTATTATGTTTTTAAGAAACTGAAAAAAGCACAAATGTCAGGGCAGGTCAAAACTTCTCCAGGGCCCTAAAAACCCCTTAGACCCCAGAGGGTTAATATTATTTCTATTTAACATCAACTCAAAAAATGTGTAAGTTTTACGCCTAACTTGAAGTATGATTTACTTATATTTTGTACATTGATATTATTTGAATAAATGTAGACAAAAAATAAAATAATAATAAGTTATATAATAATAGTTATCATTTTAATGTGAATGCCCTTTACCGGCACTGTCATATTTCTGTCTTCATTACGGCACCGGATAATGAAATACATCCATAACAACGTGTTTGTTATTAAACGTAACTAAATTAAAACAGTGTACCATATATGTGAGTTCATCATTTGTGCTCTGCATTGGGCTATGTGTGAATAATCCGAAAATAAAAACTGCATGTAAACAGGAGTGAAGAGGTTAGCTCCAGTCATGTAAACATCTTACTGCGATTAAGACCTTACTCTGATTATTGGAAATAATCGCATTATTGGTGTACATGTAAACGAGCTCAATGACAAACATCTCAGAATCTCCTCGAATTTATGAATATTTACACTCACAATATGATTTTATTTACTTACTACAAAAGTATAACATATTATACAAATTCTCAGTGAAATTTATTCAACACAATTGCATAATTTTTATCGTGTTGCATACCATGTAAAGGGAAACATGATGATATAAAAAGGAGCCTGTACAGTAATGCAGAAAAGCGCATCACAACCATGTTAAAGCTATTAAAACGTTCAGATGCAAAAATAAACTAAATGTAAAATTAGATTTTTATTGCGTAAATGGTCTCTTCAAAGGTCTTCGCAAATTATTTTGTTATAAGACTCAGTTATCATACATCACGTCTCTTCTACTGTAAGTACACGGAAAAAATAAGTCAAATGATGCGCATTCGAGTCGGATTTTTATGAAGAATATGTGACTGTTTATGTAACTGGCAAAAGAAAACTTCGCCAACGAAATGTTTGCCAAAAAGCATGCATTTGTATGACATCACAGTCTATCGCCTAAACACCGAAAATCCCTGTCATGTAACTTCAATATCATACAGTATACGCCCAGCAAGGCCGCCTTAATGCAGGGGCTTACCTGGGCTGAAGCCCAGGGGCCTCCCAAGTTCAGGGGCCTCCCATGTTCACGTTCATGATGAGCTGAAAAGGTCATATTGTTATGTAACTTGTCAGGTTCCCTGTCGAGAACGTTCTCTCGACATTGCGTCAGTTAGCTGACGCTATGGGAGATTGATCCTTCAATCACGATAACCCTGAAGCCTTATTGCACAACGCCAGTGCAGTTGAAACTCGCGCTGGCCAATGACGCTCAAGACGGCAAAAGAGGGCGTGGCCTTCTCACTATAATAGCAGCCGTCCTGAGCGAATATCTTCAGTATTTTCTCCTTCACGAGCAAGTTTTACCCTGCAACGAAGACATCTGTTGAGTACGCGGATAAGACGGACGTCCCTCTTAGCGATCCAGATGTCGCGAATGTGCTCACGGTGCGGAGGTCCTATCGACCCGCCCGATTCGCACAAACTGTGTATAGTATGTCTGGGGCTTCTCCACGCAGAGACGGCGTTGGTTGGGTCGGAGTGCCCTCATTGTGATGAGCTCACAATGAGGGTGCTCAGGACTCGGCTCAACATCGCTCTCGAAAGCTCCTCGCTGCAGCCTCCCACTGCCGCCAAGGTGCCGCTGGTGGGGGCTCAGCCACCGACGGAGAGCGAGCGCGTGCCGGAACGCCGCGCTTCCCCTCCCCGTCGCTCTCCGGTTCAGTTCGTCGCCGAGAGCCTGCGTCCTGAACCGGGAGCTGCCGAGTCTGTCTCCTTTGGGGTCCCCGCAGAGGAGGATGAGATGTCACTGACGGCGTCTGACGGAGATTGGGACCAATCTCCGCCTGCCGCGTCGGAGGCTGACGCCCACCCCCCCTCCTTTCACGAAGAGCTGGTGCGCATTCTCTCTAAGGCCGTGCAGGATTTAGAGATCGAGTGGAGTTCCCCGCAAGAACCCCAAAGGAGCAAGCTCGATTCGTGGTACTTTGACTCGGGCCGCCGCGCCGCCGCTCCGAGGAAAAGTGCCCCTTTCCTCCCAGACCTGCACGATGAGGTCACCAAAGCGTGGGCGACCCCCCAGGGCGTCCGCGCTCGCGCCGGCGGGTCTGAGCTGTTTTCTAAAGTGGACGGGGCGGAGGCTCGTGGATACCTGCATATCCCCCCCGTCGAGGAAGCCGTGGCGGCCCATCTCTGCCCGTCGTCCTCCTCCTTGGGTGGTGAGGCTTCACTACCCTCTAAGGCGTGCCGCATGACGGCGCACCTGGCTGATAAAGCCTACGCCGCGTCAGGGGAGGCTCTGTCGTCGCTACACACCATGGCGGTCCTCCAGATTTTCCAGGCGCCGGCTCTAAAGGCGCTGGACGAGGGCAGCACGGACCTGAGTACCTTCAGGGATCTGAGGGCGGCAACGGACTTCGCGCTGAAAGCCACCAAAAAGTCGGCGCAGGCTATCGGACGCAGCATGGGCTTCATGGTGGTGATGCAGCGCCAGCTGTGGTTAAATCTCACAGATCTCAAGGAGGCCGACAGGAAGACGCTGCTTAACGCTCCCGTTTCCCCATCTGGCCTGTTCGGTGACGCCGTGGGTACCATCACGGAGCGATTCTCGGAGGCGGTGAAGAGTTCTAAAGCCATGAGTCACTTTCTTCCTCGCCGCCCTATGTCTCATGCGCCGGCGGGACCGCCGCCGCCGAGACACCGCTCCGAGTCTGCGCCACGCCGGCCGGCAGCGCAACCCCCCGCGGCGATGCCCCCGACAGTGAGACCTGAACCGGTGGTGCGTCACAAGAGCCCCTGGCACGAATCCACCAGGAAGCGTCGCAAGAAACCGGGTCCAGGGGGACCGCAGTCCGGAGCAAAGCCGCGTTCCTGACGTGAGTGGTGTGAGAGAGAGAACGCCGAGCGGCGAGCCCGCCGCCAAGAGAACGAAAGTCTCGTCAAGCGTCCCCCTGGCTGTTGCGGGCGACGCAGAGACTGTCTCTTTAAATGTTTTTGTGTTGAATGCAATAAAAAATGTTACTTTTTCACAAAAAGAGCGTTTTCCTCCTTATCTGGTTTCGGGTCGCTCGCCCCAGGGCAGCTCCCACCCTCATATAGACACGCACAGCGCACCCTCCCTGCTTTCGAACCCCCCCGCGACGCGCGGGTCGCAGAAAAAGCGGGGACGGGAAGGGTTAATGCACGGTCTCAGCGAGCCGCACAAAAGCCCGTTGTCTATCGCGGCGTCAGCCGCCCCCCGGCCGTCCTCTCTTGTGCCCGTAACACACACGCTGCACAGAGCGGAGAGGTCTTCATTAGTCCCGCTGGGTCACTCGCCCCCGAGCAGCGATCCGGCGAGCAATGCGCAGCCCCCCAGAACCGAGCTACCCGTCACGCACGAGACGCTCGGCGGCAACGAGCGGTCAGGTCATCCTGTCATTCAACCGCTATCACTGCGCTTAGATGCATGGCGTGCCATTCCCAACATATCGGAATGGATGCTGAACATTATTCAGAAAGGATATTCTCTACAGTTTCGACGCAGACCTCCCCGTTTCAACGGCGTGATAGCGTCAACGGTCCGGGCTCAGGACGAGTCGATTTTGTATCAGGAAATCTGCAATCTCCTCGCCAAACAAGCGATAGAGTCAGTTCCGATGCAAGAGAGAGAGAGCGGTTTTTACAGCCGGTACTTTGTCGTCCCGAAAAAAGACGGCGGTCTCAGACCGATCTTGGATTTGAGACAAATCAACAAAGCATTACACAAACGTGCTTTCAAAATGACTACACTGAAACAGATCCTCGCCCACATTCGGCCCGGGGACTGGTTTATTTCAGTGGACCTAAAGGATGCTTATTTTCACATTCAGATCGCCCCGCACCACAGGCGCTTTCTGAGATTTGCATTCAAGGATGCTGCATACCAGTTCACGGTCCTCCCGTTCGGTCTGGCGCTCGCCCCGCGCACATTCACGAAATGTATAGACGTGGCGCTGTCCCCGCTGAGAGCGAGCGGCATTCGCATCCTGAATTATTTGGACGATTGGCTGATTTTAGCACAATCCAGAGAGGTGCTCATCAGCCACAGGGACGCAGTACTTTCGCATTTAGACAGCCTCGGTCTACGTGTGAATTTGCAGAAGAGCGCTCTATCTCCAACGCAGGAGATCGCGTTTCTAGGCGTGCGTCTCGACTCAGTCTCAATGAAGGCTTTCTTATCAGAGGAGCGCAAACGGGATCTGACGTCTGCTCTGAATGTATTCAGCCACGGAGGCACTGTGCCACTGAAACGGTTTCAGAGACTTTTAGGCTTGATGGCGGCAGCCTCACCGGTTTGCCCACTCGGTCTGCTGTATATGCGCCCGTTGCAACTATGGTTACGATCCAGAGTGCCCAACAGGGCGTGGATATCGGGACGAGCGCGCATTACAGTTACGAACGGATGTATGCGAGCGCTGAGACCCTGGTTCGATCCCAACCTGTTCAGCGGGGGTGCCCCACTCGGGCTGGTTACGAGACGGAAAGTAGTCACAACGGACGCGTCGTTAACGGGCTGGGGAGCCCTGTGCGATGGCGTCCCGGCTTCGGGCTCCTGGCCGGAGTCGGAGCGGTTATGGCATATAAACCGTCTAGAGCTCAAAGCCGTCTTTTTAGCACTGCAGAGCTTTGCGACGCTGATCGGGGGCCATCATGTTCTTGTCCGGACGGACAACACTACGGTGGTTTCATGCATAAATCGCCAGGGAGGAGTGCGCTCCAGGCCGCTGTTCAGGCAGGCAGAAGCGATACTGTTGTGGGCGGATCGTCATCTCCTTTCAATAAAAGCGACGCATGTACCGGGCAGCATGAACTGCGGAGCGGATATGCTGTCGAGGAACGGCATTCCCCAAGGGGAATGGAGATTGAACCCCCTATCTATCGAGCTGATCTGGAGTCAGTTCGGGAAAGCAGAAGTGGATCTGTTTGCGTCCGAGGAAAACACACACTGCCCGCTGTTCTTCTCGTTGACGAGCTCTCCTCTGGGCGGAGAAGCGCTGTCGTTGCCGTGGCCGAGAGCCAGCAAATATGCGTTTCCCCCCATAAAACTGCTGCCGTCAGTTTTACACAAGATCAGAGAGGAAAAAGCAACAGTGACACTAATCGCCCCGTACTGGCCGAACCAGCCGTGGTTTCCCGAGCTGTTGGAACTGTCAACGGCTCCCCCGTGGCCGATCCCGTTGAGACGAGACCTGCTCTCTCAGGCGAACGGATCAATCTGGCACCCCAGCCCCGAGAAGTGGAAACTTCACGCGTGGAAGGTGTGTGGGAACCGCTGACAGACGCGGCGCTGCCGCAGAGTGTGCTCGATACGCTGATGCAGTCGCGTGCCCCCGCTACAAGACGGTTATATGCCCTTAAGTGGTCGGTATTCGCTGCGTGGTGCAAAGAAAAAGAGTTTGACCCGGTGAACTGCTCCGTGTCAGCTATTCTATCCTTTCTACAGCACAGAATGGATATGGGAAGCATGCCCTCCACCCTTAAAGTGTATGTTGCTGCTATCGCAGCTTTTCATGCTAATATTGGGGGGCGCTCGGTGGGCAAACACGAGCTCATAACGAAGTTTTTACGGGGTGCACGGCGCCTCAGACCTTCTCGCCCTCCCACCGTACCGTCTTGGGACCTGGCCTTGGTCCTGAAAGCACTAACTCTTCCTCCGTTTGAGCCTATTCTAACGGTAGGTTTGAAGGAGCTTTCTCTAAAAACTGTGCTTCTGCTGGCTTTGGCTTCAGCTAAGCGCATAGGAGATCTGCATGCTCTCTCTGTGAACGCTGAATGCTTACAATTTGGACCAGGAGACTGTAATGTCACGTTGAAACCCAAAGCGGGTTATGTGCCTAAATCGCTATCCACGCCATTTAGAGCGCAGGTTATTTCTATCCCCGCCTTCTCCTCGGATGACGCGGCGACTACTAACGCGATCGTCCAGAGGGAGCTTTGCCCGGTAAGAGCGCTAAAAGCTTATATTGATCGCTCGGCACCGTTCCGGGCAGCGGATCAGCTGTTTGTTTGTTTTGGAGGCAGCACCAAAGGACGCCCAGTTTCCAAGCAAAGACTTTCGCACTGGGTGGTTGATGCTATTTCACTGGCATACTCTAGCCAAGGAGTGCGATGCCCTTTGAATATTAGAGCCCATTCTACGAGAGCTATTGCATCGTCATGGGCTTGGTATAAAGGCGCATCTATTCAGGATTTATGCTTGGCTGCTGGCTGGTCGTCTCAGAACACCTTTGCTAGGTTTTATAATCTGGATGTCTCCTCATTGGCCTCCCGAGTGCTTTCGGTAAACAATGCCTCCACCTCCAGTGCCTGACATACCTGATGGTTTCTATCAGGTCGTGTGTAAGGGGCGGCGCTACTGCGACGCCAACTTGAGAATACCTTAGCGCCGGACGCTGCTCGCTCGCTGAGTATTCGGTTTATTCACTACGAGAATACCACCATGTATTGGTTTTTGCGGATTATCACTTGCATTCCGGACGCCGGAAATCACCCGCTCGCTGGATGCTGAGTCATATGAATATTGCATGTGGATTATTTTCTACAAACTTCAACGCCGGACCTCGTCCGCCGTTTGGGGATGTCAACAGGTGACTGCAAGAGTGCTGTGTTCACCGCCGCTAGTCCAATGATCTAAACACTTCTACAACTTGTGCGCCGGACGCCGTCCGCTCGCTAGGTATGTTGTTAATTCTTTAGCGTTTACTTCTTACCCGCTTAATGTGGTGTTACGCTAGTACGCTACTGGCCCTGTTATGGTTTTTGGCTGGTGATTAGTACGATATGCCGCTATCGGCTGGTCATTGAGATTGTTGCATGCTGTTTGCTTCGTTATGCTTGGCCTATCTTGCCGTATGCACGGCGCGGTTCTATACAATCTCCCATAGCGTCAGCTAACTGACGCAATGTCGAGAGAACGTTCTCGACAGGGAACGTCTCGGTTACTATCGTAACCTCGGTTCCCTGAGAGAACGTGAACGAGACATTGCGTTAGCTGCCGTGCTCACGGCTTCGTAGGCTGTACGCTCGTTCAGTCGTTTTTACTGAAGATATTCGCTCAGGACGGCTGCTATTATAGTGAGAAGGCCACGCCCTCTTTTGCCGTCTTGAGCGTCATTGGCCAGCGCGAGTTTCAACTGCACTGGCGTTGTGCAATAAGGCTTCAGGGTTATCGTGATTGAAGGATCAATCTCCCATAGCGTCAGCTAACTGACGCAATGTCTCGTTCACGTTCTCTCAGGGAACCGAGGTTACGATAGTAACCGAGACGTTTTCTGTCAATCACTCTAATTGCACGTTACATGGCTGCTGATTGGTCAGTGGTAACTTACCGTGAAATAAAATATCAGACGTAACAGATTTGTCTATTCCGCGTAATGTAATTAAGTGCGCGTTGTCAACTTGGCATTCCTGCATGTTAGACTGAGTGGGACAGAGAAATGGGAAATAATCCACCAACAAATGAAAGAGTAATTTCTGAAATTTCATAATAGGCACTAGTGAGGTTCAGGTCTCTCTCTCTTTTGCGCGCTCGCTCTCTCTGTGATCGTGCAGCTGAGTCTCTGGCATGCAGAAGTCTCGCCAACTGTGCGCAAGATATTTTGCCGCCAAATAAAAAATAAGTTCCCGAACATATTAATGCTGTTCGTTGTTATAAAGTTTACGTTTACTGGCGTTTATATCAGTGACGCATGCGCAGCTGGAGCGATGTAGTTTGACACGACGTTAGCTCACAGTACACACATATGTTGGTTTAGAAAGACGACGCAACGGTAAATGTGCAAGTCAAAGTGCGACAAGACCATCTCAAATGATCATCCCCTGATCGCACCAATCATATTTATAATCTCAGATCTAAAGATCTTATATACAGGTATGTTCCCTTTCTGTTTTGTGCATATTCATACGTGTTCATTTTACATGCGTAGTATGCATAAATACTAAAAAACACTGCATACTATATCTTCAATGGCCTACAAAATGAAAAACTGCTTAAAAAACAAGATTCTGTCTATAAAGACTTATCTTTTGTTATCATTAATGCATAATAAAGTGTCTTGTGTTTATGCTTAAGGGGGCTAAGTGATATGTTAATAACAATATTATGGTGTTTTCTGAGTCAAAGAGGGAAAACTCACTGTTGTATGTATTGAAAGAAACTAATGCATTTTGTGATGTAGATTACCTAGATATTATTATTATTTTTTTAATGAGACTATAAATTGAAGGTATGGGGGGGCCTACAAAACCTCTCAGCGCCAGGGCCTCACATTAGGTTAAGGCGGCCCTGACGCTCAGCATGAAGTCAAGCACACAAATTGTCGTCAGTATGGCCTACATGAAACACGACTGCCCTCTACAGGTTTTTCTATTTCCTGCGTCCCCCACCGAACACCCATTCTGCAGAATGACGCAGAATTTCTGAAGTGCTCACGGCATTCTGCTCTCTGAGACGTGCATTTTTAAAGGCCACATCTGTAGTTATTGCATGTTTCAGAAGTTCATATTTGCTGTAATGACAAATGAAATTGGTTTCCTCTCTTAAGAAGCGCTCAGCTTTGCTCTTGCAAATTACGCCATGTAAAGAGCAAATCTGCCATGGTGTAAGCGCATCTGGCTTTTAAAGGAAATGGGACATGAGACACTAATTGGTTTATTGCATGCCCAAAACACACCAATTAACACGTTAAGAGAATAGATAAAAACAACCCTTTTGGACCATGCATCTGGAACATCAATAATTTTTTTCCATCATTAAAATGGCAAAAGTGGATTCAGAAATGCCGTAAGTGCACCTATGCCATGCACTTCAGACCATGCACTTCAGACCATGCACTTGGTTCATTAAAATAGGGCCCATAGAGTGAAAGTCAGAGGTTTAAACATGCAGGAATAAGCAGAGACTTGTTTTCTAATTATCATTTTTTTAAATAGTTATTATGGATGTTATATCTTAATAAGCAGTTTTTCTTATGTAAGGTTCAGTCTGGAGGTGTTTCTTAATGTCAAGGAAACTTATTTGGCAGGACTGGTCCTTCCAAGTTACTTCCTTCAGAGGCTAGGCGAGGCTCCTCTTTAGCATTCGGTGAACACATAAACGGAACAGGCTAGCAAGTGCACGTCATTCGCATAATTACGTCAGTGAAAAGGTCTGCTTTCAGAACTGCACACATAGGATTGTGGGTGATTTGAGAGCGCAAAGGTTTCACATATGCATCTTTTCCTGTATATTGGATATTTTTAAAACGAAGGACTTAGTCCTTGGTTGAAATTCTGAGGATACTCGACATTGGAACAGTCTTTGGACGGATGTCGATGAAGTAGCATCCTCGAAATTCTGCCTTCCAAGGATCCTTCTTGACATTGAAAAACACCTTGGAAGTCTAATGCTGCATTCATTGGGTAGCAACACAGTGATCAGAATTAAACATTCAGCTGCACTCAAGTTTCATCTCAAAGATCCTAAAACATAAAGGAATTTAATTTATTAATTTAATGAGATTATAAAACTAAAACCGGTAACAATTTACAATAAGGTTCATTAGTTAACATTAGTTTATGTATACCCAACATGAACAAACCATGAGCAATACATGTTTTAAGAAAATTTATTAATCTTTGTAAATGTTAGTTCATAGAAATAAAGCTTTTAATAGTTTGTACATGTTAGTTCACAGTGCATTAACTAACGTTAACAAGATTTTAATAAAGTATTAGTAATTGTTGAAATTAACATTAACAAAGCACTGATTCTTGAAACTTTGGCAAAAACATGTCCCACTAAGAAAAGTGCTAATTCTGTTGGAAATTAATAACATTTTCATGAAGAAAAAGAATCAATGTTATAATCAGGGGGTCCTTTGCACAAATGCAAGGTTCCTTTATAGGTTTATTTTTATTTTTTATTAATTTAATGATTATATGCTGCCCCATTGCCTACAAAATCAGCTGTCCTCGGTTAACAGATAATCATTTCAATTTGATTAAAAAATCCAAAAGTAATAATTGAATTGAATAATAAATTTACCACATGAAAGAGTACATTGTAATATGTATTAAAAACTACAAACAGTGAGTTTTGACAATATTTATTATTTTGTGATTGCTCAAAATGTGTCCCACATATTCTTCATCACTGTCAGATATTTATAAAAAGCAATAAAATCAGACAACTACAGGGTCAATTGCATTCCCGAGGACCCCATTTTCAAACCTTCAGGTTTACTGCATGCTTTAAGATCACTCAAGCTCCTGTATGTTTGCTATTTTCTCTTAAACTTGTTCATATTTTTGACACTACTACTGTGACAACCATAACATGTCAACACCCTCATCTTTGTAAAAAAAAAAAAATAAGATTAGATTATGAAATAAATGTATCATTTTTAGGAAGAGGTCTGAAGTAGCTAGTAACAGAGGGGAAACAAGATGGCTAATGTGAACAACTCATCTATTTTATTTTATCTATATTAGGTTTTTGTCACCACCGTCAGATGTCACCACCATCAGGTTTTCTGCTTTTCTGTCAGGTTTTATGTATTTTAGGAAGTTATGATTTGATATTTGTTCATCACAGTGCTCAGGATTGTTATTTTTTGGACCAAATATTTACAAAAAGTTTAAGCAAGAAGCCATTGACTTGAGTGGTATACATTTTGGAAAATGAGGCCAATGTCACTACCGTCAGACGGAGTTTTATTTCTTTTAAATGAATATGCTGATAATATGTTTCTTCGGTGCTGTTAAGTTATTAAATTAATAGTCTCCTTTAATTCAAAAATATGTTTATAAAATAAAAAAATAATTAATTTTTCTATTTAGGCTTAAAGTAAATGTTGTATGAGTAATAACTGGAAAAACGCCTATTTTATGAAAAAAAAAAATACAAACATGGGAGGTTGCACCAGTAAATTGCTGAACAGCCAAGACCTTGGTCTATAATGATATACTTTCAGATTTTGTAATTTAACAAAAACATTTTTTTTTTAATTTAAACCTGTTTTATCCAAATTTCCAAGAATCACTGAAAGATTAATCTGCTGTATAAGTGCATTTCATTATTAAATCATGTTAACTAATGTAATTAACTAATGTTAACTAATGAACCTTATTGTAAAGTGTTACCCTAAAACCTATCCATCAACAAGGACTAGAAAATAAAGCTAAACATAGAAATGACATTTTAATGTATGTTTAATTTATTAGTGTTTGAGCATAGGTTTTTTTTCTCTTTTTAGGCTTTACAGTTGTGGTATTACAGATGAAGGTTTTGTTGCTTTGGCATCAGCTCTGAGATCAAACCCATCACACCTAAGATATCTGGATCTGAAGAATAATAAACCAGTAGATTCAGGAGTGAAGCTGCTCTCTGATCTAAAAATGGATCCAAATTGTAAACTGGAGATATTATAGTAAGTTTTTGACTCTTTCATTATTTAGTTATTGATGCTTTTATATAATTTTTTTATCATGCACTGAACAAAGTGAGTTTCATTTTAAAACAGATCTGTGAGGGTGTATTATTTAAGATCTTTCTCTTTAATTTTTCAGTATTTGACATCAAAAAGTCAGACACTCACTGATGAAAACTCCAAGACCTTCAGCTGGTGAATCAAAATATCAGTTGTGTGTCCTGAACAACACAATCCTCTGAACAAACAAATTTATATGAATCCATTTACAAGCTAAAGACTTCTGTTATATGAACACAGATATAAATTTACTTGAATATGAATCTACTGTATGTGCTGTAAGTCTAACCCTAATTTGTTGTTGATTTTCTCCTCATCTTTTTTGTTAATAAGTAATAGATGTTGCGTCATCACGGTGCGGGGCACGGCTGAGAACTAGGTCCAGGCTTTCGGTCTCGTTTGTTTGTTCTTTTTTTATTTTGTTGTGTTTGTTTTACTGTTTGTTGGATAATGTTGCATGAATGGGAGTACTATGTTACTTCAAAGGGCCAAAGATATGCTGCAAGTCTTTATCTGGATTCTTTTTATTGCGTCATGTATAGGGATGGGAATTGATAAGAATTTAACAATTCCGGTTCCATTATCGATGTTGCTTATCAATCCGATTCCTTATCGATTCTCTTATCGATTCTCATTGGGTGAGGGAATATGCACAAATTTGTATGTTTGTATTAACTCGCTTTAATATGTTCAGAAGACACAGAACAGAGTATACACAAATTATGTGTAGCAACCTCAGAACAAACTTAAAAGTAGGTGAGCTACTTCTTTAAGTAAAGTACAGGGACCTATATCCTAGGGCAGTGTTTCTAATTATAATTATAATAATATATAATTATAATTAATTTTATTTTGAAAAGACATGATGCTGGACAAAATACAACAAATACAGCAATTTAACCTACTGAAATGCAGAGGCATCTACTTTGGCAAACGTTTGGAAACCATTTAACACAAACTTGGGCAGAGGTGGACACTACTTGAATATTTTAGTTTTTTAGTTTCATTTTCCAAGCATCTGTGCTTTATCAGAGTGTTGTCTTTGAAAAAAATTACTTTTCTTAAAAATGTTCACTACATTCTAAAGCATACTGTGTATTCCTTTTATATTGCATATTAAAATTGATTTAATACATAATTACATAAAAAATGTGTACTTTTACTTTTCTTGATATTAATAGATTTTTAATGTACTTAAATATTAAATATAAACCAAAAACTTGAAATAATGAAATGTAGTGGAGTTAAAATTATGATAATATGCTTTGGAATGTATGTTTAAAAAAAAAACACTGATAAAATACAAATACTTAAAAATGTACTTTTAAGTAGAAATACTTAAGTAGTGTCCGCCTCTACTGCTCGGTGAAATTTGTTTATCCTCGCCTCATCATTTTATTCCTCCCTGCCTCTGTAAACGGAGTCTCTAGAGGTGCACGAGAGATACTTTCTGCAGCCTCTGAGCCAGTGTGAGAGCCAGCCAGACTCTGGCCATCATCAATTTGATGTACAATGTTTGATGTACATTGTCATCAATTTGATGTACAACGGAGATTATCCGTATAGTTAAAGTTTACATAATAAAATGGCGTTCACATTAACACATTACCTTCGGCATTAATAACAGATTGCGTCCCGTTAGCTCAGCTGGTGTTTGACTCGCTGGTGTTGTTGTGTAATAGTGTATCAAACACGCGACAGTTCTGCAACCTCCTGCAACGCGACCGTATTGTCGTATTTTCGCGTGATATATAATTTATTGATTCAACCGTTTCAGTGTTTCACAAAGCCTCACTCTGCCCAACACTAAATATAACTAAACTTTGGATCGTTCTGCCTCCATGCAATGTTTGCTGCATTCTAAACCAAAACAACATGGCAAGTGTGTGACGTCATGACACATTTGCAACGAGCGGAACCGATAAGCGGAATCGTTAAGCAGGCATGCTAACGGTTCAAAGGAATCGATTCACTGGCCATAAGAACCGGTTCTCGATTCCCATCCCTAGTCATGTAGACCGTGGCAGTAAGTATAATGGACATATGGTGAGGTTGACATGGATCAGTGTGGCATGGACACTGGTACTGTTATACAGTACTGTTATACAGTTATGCTGAATATAAAACACGCAGTAACTCAGAGGAGTCTGGGTGCAACTGTGAGCACAGTAATGGTAAATGGACTGCATTTATATAGCGCTTTTAACAGACCTATGGCCATCCAAAGCGCTTTACAATTAGCCTCACATTCACCCATTCACTCACACATTCATACACCGACGGCGGTGTCAGCCATGCAAGGCGCCAGCCAGCTCGTCGGGAGCAGTTGGGGTTAAGTGTCTTGCTCAAGGACACCTCGACACTTGGTCTGGTGGAGCCGGGGATTGAACCAACAACCTTCCGGTTTGTAGACAACCTACATGAACCACTAAGCCACTGCCGCCCCGGTATGCAATGTCACCACTTCCATCTATAATCAATCACAAACGTAAGGTCGATAAACAATAAAACTGATGAGATCTGAGCCTATGCAAGGTACTGTGAAGATTTTTGAGAGGCATCTTTGTTATGTTTGACGGAAACCTGCTTACATTCTTCAGTACCTGACTCAGCCTGTAAAATGAATGGGATCACTATAGTGAGAGCAGATGGAAAACAGAGCTCTGGTAAAAGTAAAAGCGGTGGGATCTGTGTCTATATTAATTATCTGTGATGTCGCCAGTTTAAAGTGAATGGGAGGATCTGTGATACGGACGATGAAATTTTGAATTTAACTTTGAGACCTTTTTATCTGCTCAGGGAGTTTGGATGTGTACTGTTGGTTGTTGTTTATGCACCTCCGAATGGAACTGTGTTCATCAAATGCAGCAACAACATCCAGAGGCTCCAGTTGTAGTAGCTGGAGATATGAACCAGTGTAAACTGGATATAACAATGCTGGGTTTTAAACAATATATGATGCGTCAAAAAGGAAGTGCAACTTGTTAGATAAATGCTATGTTAATGTGGAAAATGCATTAGTTTCAAGGATAAAACCACCAATTGCAAACTCTGATAGTAATGTGATACATCTTACACCAAATTATAAATTGAAGCTGAAAAGTAGCAAACTGAAACAAAAGTGAGAGTTTGGTGCCCTGACAGTACAACTATTGACCATAACATACTCTTGAATCTATTACAATATGCAGTTGGGGTTCAAGGCACAGCATTACAGTGGTTCACCTCCTATTTAAAAAATAGGATGTTCTCAGTAAATATTGGTTCATTCACCTCACCTACTGCGTCCGTCCCTTATGGCGTTCCTCAGGGTTCTATTCCCGGCCCCTTACTGTTCTCGCTTTACATGCTCCCCCTAGGCTCCATTCTTCAGAAATACTATATTAACTATCACTGCTATGCTGATGACCTACAACTCTATCTCCCTATTAAACTTGAAGCTGACTTCTCTTTACAACCTCTTCTCTCATGTTTTGATGAAATAAGAATCTGGATGGCCAACAACTTTCTGCAATTAAACGCTGATAAAACTGAGGTGCTTCTGCTAGGCCCCATTGCACTTACTCCTACTATCATTAGCAGGTTAGGGCCCCTTGGTGACAACCTTCAACCTCATGTAAAAAATCTAGGGGTCTATTTTGATCCACTACTACTAGGGATGTAACGATTCAACCGTGTGTCCCATTAAAAATGCCTGTCTGAAATCGATTCTGAATCGCAAGGCTGCGATTCTTTGTTTAATGCACAGCTTGTGCGTATACTAAGGCATTTGGTCAGTAGGAAGTCCATATCAATCTGAAATCATAACGAGTTGGAGTCGTTTATAACGTGCATTTAAAAAAAGCAACACTCATTAAACCAAATCATTTAAAATATAATTTATTATCATGAAAATACCTGAAACAATTTGAAGAACAGTGATATAATTATATATATATATATATATATATATATATATATATATATATATATATATATATATATATATATATATATATTCCTGTAGACATTTCCTGGAATAGCATTCTTAATGCTACTTCTTCTGTGGCACAAAGGGAGTTTCTGCACAAGAGCGCCCCCTGGCGTTCGGATGTGCCTGGATTTCACCGTAATTCATTCAAATTCATTTCATTTCAATGAGAAAACGCGCATTTGCACGGTTAATCGTTACACCCCAACTACTACAATTTGAAAAGCATGTAAATATGGTTGTAAAGAGTAGCTTCTTTCACCTCAGATCTGTTGCGGAAGTAAAACACTTTCTTTCCTCGTAAAGATCTTGAAATTGTCATTCATGCATTAATTTCTTCTAGGCTAGACTATTGCAATTCCTTGTATGTTGGCCTTCCTCAAAGCACTCTATCTCGGCTTCAGATGATTCAGAATGCTGCAGCCAGATTGTTGACAGGAACAAAAAACAGGGAGCATATCACTCCAGTTCTTGCCTCATTGCACTGACTCCAGATCAAATTCAGGGTTGATTTTAAGGTCCTTCTTTTTGCTTAATGCCATGCATAAGTCAGCTCCACACTGCATTTGTGACCTCATCCAACCATACACAGACTCTAGGTCTTTAAGATCCAGCAAACAGCTTCTTCTGTACATTCAATGTACAATTCTGTACAATTTAAGGAAAAGTGCCTTTAAGAATAAAGCCTGATTTATAGTCGTGCTTAGCTCTGCGTAGCCTGACGTGCACCTCGCAAAAAATTTAACAGCGCGTCAGTTCTACGCAGACCGCAAGCGCTGTGATTGGTCCACCAGAACCCCTCTCGTCAGGTAAAAAAAACTGTGTCATAGGTATTTACGTTTGCGACGGTGAAAACAAAGATGAGCCAAGTTGAGGAGTGATTTAACTCAAACTGCAACAAAAGTCACTGTTTATTTACTTCCATCATTGCTGGTCTTCTCAAATCATACACAACAAGTTGCTGTTTCTTTTTCGTTTGTGGGTTAACTTGCCAAGCTTCTTTTTCTCTGACAATCGCGCTACTACTGTGGTTTCACGCGTGGATACTGCCTACCAGCGGTTTGCGCGTGTGTTTGCACGTCAACGCGGAGAACGACGCAAAAGTATAAATGAAAACCGACGCGGAACCTACGCCGCCGCGGCTACGTAGTAGGACCTACGCACGACTATAACGAGCCCTTAAGGATACAAAACAAATTAAAGCTGCAAGCAGCGATGGAAGGGCCCTCGCACGCATGTGCACCGCCACCCTATGGCCTTAGTAAAGCAGTGAACCAGGGGATATGAATTTAAGTGGGTAAATATAGGTGCATTTTCAAAAGAACTTTGATGTGCCACACCTCCTGTGTGGAGCAGAATGCGCTATGACTGTAACTGATTGTTGTTATATTGATGTGTTCAGGCCAGGACCCTTGTAAAACATATGAAGTCTGTGACAGGTCGGACATTCTATGCCTGAGTTATAATAGCTTTTCCATGGTGAAACATTAAAATTTGCCAGGCCGCCACGGACACGCCCTGTAACGAAATGTCAAGATCTTCACAATTTATCATTGTGAAGTCCTTAAGTTCAGACTGACCAAATATGAAGATGATCTGAATAAATTTCTATGAGCAGTAAATCACAGTGTAAAAAATGGCATTTTCTGCTGCCAGCAGGTGGCGCTATAACTTTTACTGAATATTGCCATGTTGATGTGTTCAGGTCAGGACCCTTATCAAACTTTTGAAGCTTAGTTCAGATTGGACATTTTAAGCCTGAGTTAGAACAACTTCCTGTTTCATTGCGAAACAGAAATTTGCCAGGCCGCCACGGACACACCCTCCATTGAAATGTCAAGATCTCCGCAATTTAGCATTGCAAAGCCCATTAGATGACATGGACCAAATATGATGATTATCTGATTAAATTTCTAGGAGGAGTTCGTTAAAATACGAAGGCCAGAAATGGCAAAATTTGCACTCAAATTACAGAGAAAATTCAAAATGGCTGACTTCCTGTGGGGTTCAGAGCTTTGCTCCAAGAGACTTTTTGTAGGCCTTGGAGTGATACATGATCATACCGCATTTCGTATCTGTACGATTAACGTAGCGGGGGGGCTGCTCTATTGACTTTTTGTAGGTGGTGCTATAGAGCCATTTTAACACCCCAAGTTCTGAAGCCTACATCACATGAAAATGTTTGCCACCTTTGACACGTGTGCAACATTTAATGACTTTTTGAGCTCGTTTAGGCTGTCAAAAATGCGATTCATTTAGCGCTACTTTGCGAGGCCGCCACAGACACGCCCTTTAACGAAAAGTCAAGGTCGTCGCTATTTATCATCACACAAGGTCTTGAGATTAGACTGATGAAATATGATGTTGATATGGTTAAAAACCTGTTAAAGCGAACCGGGCCCGTGCGTGGTCCTGACGCGTTTTGTTTACAAACTATTAAGTTTACAATACATTATACTGATGAAGAAGGTTATTAAACTTGTCATGCCATATATCATTAGAAAGGTTGGAGGGTTTAGATTTCATTTTTAAGTGCTGTTCCACTAAATAAATGCTCTAGCAAAATTAATAATACATATTATGCAACGAGGTCATATTTAAATTTGTTCATTCATAAAATGACTTCACGCTCTTATTATGAAACTGCGCCTTCCTCATAACTTTAGACGAATTCACACTGCTGAAATCTCATTGCTTAAGCATTCACAATATAACATCCATTCGCAGTTTTAGTCCACAAACGTATTACATATGAGAAATATTGATATTTCTTCGTTGTTTCCATGGGATTTTGCATCAAATAATCCTAAATCCATATTGTTATTCAACAACTGCACACGCAGTGCGATTCTACTATGGATAAGGCATACGCGATCAGGTCAGTCAGAGTATTATGTTTAAAATGAGTCCACACACACACACACATTATGATTAATATTTCACATACAGCTAATAAGTTTAGTGTTTTACTGATGTTTTTGTGTGTTATTTTCGTGCACCTGTTATCTGCAGTAACTTAGACTGCTTGTTATTCTGATGCACATTCGCTATTTGCAGACATTGTTGATGTACCTAACATTATGCAAGTACTCTGAATGTATATTGTGAGGACAAAAGCTTATTATTAGTAACAGATCGCTGTCTGTGTTCTTTTCTATCGCCCATCACTGAATGAATGGTTACGCAATTTACTCGCGATAGAGATACGTCACCGCCATTAATATGAATGCTTCTTTTATCACTTCACAACAACTGGTGAGTGCTTTAGTTTGTAAAACATGAGGTGTCCACAATGTAAATAGTTTTATTTTTATTTTAAAAGCTTCATAATTACTATGTACTGTGTAGTTTACGGTTACTAGTTTATTTCAATATTTAAGTTAAAACACATTTTTGTCAAATGTGTATACAATGTTTTTATGTAATAAATAAAGTTTTGTAGATACATACTCTAGGTAATAACCACATGTAAATAATTAATTTATAAAGCTTTTTCTACTTTATTCTGCATCATTATAGCAGGTGATGATTTGGAGGAGCCCAGTGGCCATTTTTTGAAATGTGCCATGGTGAAGATCAAAGCTTACAGTAACCTTATTTTTTATCATATCATCTTCAAATTTAAAACGTAGATTGGTCAGACATGTGGTCTTAAGTCTATGTTGTTTTTGGTTTGGTATGGCATATTTAATATGACATTATTAATTAAATAAAAACACGTTTAATTTTACTAAAACATTTTCACCACACTTCAGTGTCTATAACATTTAGCTTTTTTTACATATCTGAATTCTGATAACTGAGAAGTAAAGACACAACTGTCTTCTTTTTAAAGATATCAAAATTGTGTCTGTAGGTCAAAGGGTTTTGGAACTACAGTACAGCTGTTTTAGTGTGGGCATGTAAATTTCATGATTTGGCCTGAAAACGGCTGTCTGGCTTAACAGGTTAAATCTCTAAGAGCAGTAAGTCACAGTGTTAAACATGGCATTTCCTGCTGCCTCTAGGTGGCGCTATGACTGTTACTGAATTATGACATGTTGATGTGTTCAGGCCAGGACCCTTATCAAACGTGTGAAGTCGGGGGCAGATCGGACAATGTATGCCTGAATTACAACAGCTGTAATGCAAAAACAAACATTGTTGCACAGATCGGGCAAAGATGTACGCACATGTACGAGAGTTGGTACGCATATAGATCTCATCGACCCGAACAACTTTCGCCCTCTAACATTTAAGCTCCGCCCAACAGGAAGTCTGCTATTTTGGATTGGATTGGATTGTTTAAAAAAATGCATGCGGTGAACTTTTAAATACTCCTCCTAGGGGATTCATGCAAATGACACCAAACGTGGTGATCATGATGCCGAGACATTGTACTTGCTAAATTGCGAAGGGATTTTGATATCTCGAACGGTCCTGCCATGGCGAGGCGACAAATTTATGGCGAAATCAGAGAAACAGAAAGTGTCTAATATCTAAGGCAAAAAATATCTTATTGTGATATCTTATTGTGATCTTATTTGTTCATCTGAAGATTCCAATCGCGTCGATGTGCCTATTGTGACTCCCGGGTATAGCGCCACCACCAGGCGCCAGGAAGTGTGTCAGTCACAAAGGTTAATTTTTTTGACAGTTCCATGCGATGTTCTTTTAAATACTCCTCCTAGGATTTTCATTTTTTTTCTTCTCCAATTTCAGCAGGACTTTAGAGGGCCTAAACATGCTCGAAAACTCATGAAATTTTGCACAGATGTCAAGAGTAATGAAAATTTACATGTGGTGTAGGCTTTGGAATTAGACGTGGGAAAATGACTCTATAGCGCCACCTACAAATTTTCAACGAAGCAGCCCTTGGACTGTGTTTAACGTACAATTACGAAATTCAGTACGCTTCTGTAGCATGACAAGACCTACAAAAAAGTATCTTGGAGCGAAGCCATAAACCAAACAGGTAGTCAGCTATTCAGAGTTGTTTTTGTGATTTGGGCGCAGTTTTTGTCATTTCCAGGCGTCATACTTTAACTAACTCCTCCTACAGTTTTTGTCAGATCATCTTCATATTTGGTGGGTGTCATTTTAAGGCCTTTGTGATGCTAAATTGCGAAGGATTTGACTCTACGTAAAAATTTGTGTCGGTTCTGGCCCGACAAATTTTGATGTTTTCCCATGAAACAGGAAGTTGCTGGAACTCATGCATACAATGTCCGATCTTTTCCAAATTTCACATGATTGCCAAGACTCCTGACCTGAAGACATCTACATACCCATTTTCATTTATAGTCATAGCGCCACCAGCTGGCAACCTGAAGGTACATGTTTTAGCGCCACTTTCAAATATTCAATGAAGCAGCCCTTGTACTGTGTTTAACTTACATGTACGAATTTCGGTATGCTCATGTATTATTACAAGCCCTACAAAAAGTCTCTTGGAGCAATGCCCTAAACCAAACAGGAAGGACTCAGATTTTGGCTCAAGTTTTGTCATTTCCAGCAGTCATACTTTAACTAACTCCTCCTACAGTTTTCGTCGGATCATCATCATATTTGGCAAATCTCATCTTAAGGCCTTTGTGATGCTAAATTGCGAAGGATTTGATTCCATGTTAAAATTTGTGTCTGTTTCGGCCAGCCAAAGTTTGATGTTTCGCTATGAAACAGGTTGCTGGAACTCAGGCATACAGTGTCCGATCTGTCCGATCTGAACACATCTACATGTCAATAGTCACTTATGGTTATAGCGCCACCAGCTGGCAACAGGAAGTGACATGTTTACAATGATTATGCAATGTCTGATCTGTCCCAAACTTCACATGATTAATAAGAGTCCTGGACTGAACACATCTACATGTCAATAGTCACTTATGGTCATAGCGCCACCAGCTGGCAACAGGAAGTGACATGTTTACACTGATTATGCAATGTCCGATCTTTCCCTAACTTCACATGATTAATAAGAGTCCTGGACTGAACACATCTACATGTCAATAGTCACTTATGATGCCAATATTCAGTTATGGTCATAGCGCCACCAGCTGGTAACAGGAATTAACATGTTTACAATGATAATGCAATGTCGGATTTGTCCCAAACTTCACATGATTGATAAGAGTCCTGAACTGAACACATCTTCATGTCAATAGTCACTTATAGTTATAGCGCCACCAGCTGGCAACAGGAAGTGACATGTTTACAATGATTATGCAATGTCTGATCTGTCCCAAACTTTACATAATTGACAAGAGTCCTGGACTGAACACATCTACATGCCAATAGTCACTTATGGCCATAGCGCCACCTGCTGGCAACAAGAAGTAACATGTTTTACACTGATTATTCAAAGTCAGATCTGCCCTACATTTTACATGATCAATAAGAGTCCTGGAGTGAACACATCTACGTGCCAATATTTACATGTAGTCACTCATACTCACACACACTCACTCACTCACTCACTCTCTCTCTCTCTCTCTCTCATGCTATCTTACACGATGCTACCTTGCTGTCATTTGTAATTAGCAACAGGAAATGTGGCACATTATACTACACTTCTAAATGGTTCACCTATGTTTACATGCTTAAATGCCTATTTACTACTGTTCCCTTTAATTCTTATGCCACGGTGTGGCGGTGTCATGTGTGCATGGCCCTTCCATCACTGCTTGCAGTTTTAATTAATATCTGGAATGCATCTGGTGTGTAAAAACCTCTTATAAATGTCTTAGAAAGAGCTGTCTTGCAGACGTCTTCAATATATGACATCTTTAGTAAACGTCTCGCAGACGTATTGCAGATGAGCAAATAATGTAAATAATACGTCTTGCAGATGTAAACGCAGACATCAAATAGACGTCTTCAAGATGTATGTGTGCTATATGATTTTTCCGCAACAGCATACTGTAGTAATATTTAGCAGAAGATAGTAATTTGGAAAATATATTTGAAGTTGTACAAATATACCATAGTCAAGTGAAATTACAATTTATTTATTAAGAAATTTCAAAAGCAGTAGGCTACTAGTAGTCATGGTCCTCTTTGGGTTATATGATGCACAGACCCAGGTGAAAAAAAGTACATTTCCAAAGTGTACTTAAAGTGCTCTATTTTTGTGCACTAATTTTGTACTTAATATACTAAAAATTAATCTTTAGTACTTAAGATGTTCTTAAGAACATATCATAGTGTTACATAAAGCTTCTTGAACATATTATTTCATTAAAAAATAAACCAAAGTCTTCATCAGATGTAAAAAAAAAAACAGTAAAAGGAAGATTTCTAAATACTGTTCTTCACGTTATCATTAGAAAATTAAAGGACACAATCAAATGAGAGAAAAAACTGATCTCAGTAGCCTAGCATGCTATATCGATACAAAGAAACATTTCAAGTCCAAAAATACAAATTCATATTAGGCTATATATAACTCACAGTAGTCTACATGTGCATAAACAGAGAACACTAACAAGACCGTACTTAAATTCAATTTTAAATGATTCAACTTCATATACAAGTCACATAACATATGAACTCCGAAACACATTTTTGAACACACTCTAAATTAAAAACGTCCATGGAAAGGCAACGTTAATTATAAATCCATAAATGATAATAATAATAATAAAATGGCTTCATAATTGATCCATTCTAACACAAAACTCAATATATTAACAGATAAATACAAGAAAACTTTAACAGTGACTATCTAGCATTGACAGATTTACCTTTGTTTATCTACTCGACGCCCTTACCTTCTGTAGGCTACATCAACTGTCCGCTGCTCTCTCTAATCAAGTTCAACCACTCATATACAGCTCCGCTGTTCACGACTTTCAGCCATGTAAATAATAATAATGGAAGTTCATATATTTTAATCATAAATATTGATTTTTATTCGTATTCACAGGTGCAAGAACTGGACAATGTATTCAACTTTCAAAGCTAACCTAGGTGATTTGAGCCTGGATGTTGATTCATGCGCAATTTGCTGTTCCGAAGCTAATATTTTGGGGTATATGTTACTTAATTTTTTAGTATTGCAGTTATTACTGTTTAAAATTGGATAGTGAAGGTAGAATGTACCCATTATTTTTTTTTACTTGCTAGCTCATATACTTAAGTAAATTATAACAAATTTTCATGGGTATTTAACCCCCTCCAGAGTAATTTGTAACAGTGTGGTAATCCTGTGGTACTGCTTTTTTAAGGGCTATCAAAGATTACTGTATAAGGGCTTAATTTTGTATCTGTTACTCGCAATGGGATGTGGAGAAAATGAATAAAATTAACAAATTTTGTGAATTTATGTTGTGTTTTGTTTAATTTTTTTTCTTGCATAGCAGAAATCACCTTTTGTGTAAAGCAAACTAAATCTAAGAAAATGGTTAAACTGTTAAAGAAATGTTATTCGGTAGTGTATTGTGGTTTAAAATGTTTTCAAAGTTATTCAATTCATTTCATTATGTAAATTAGTCAAACTGAGTTTCATAAAAATGCGAGAAAACATGTGGCTGCAATTTTAATATTTATGGGGAAAAAAACAAATCTGAACATCGAAAGCTCTACGTAAATTATAAAAGTTTTATTCATGTCAAGAACGTCAATATTGTGTATAAATGTAAATGTATGATAACTTATGGCAGGGTTGTAAATACGTAGCCTATTGTCATGATATGACAAATAGGCACATAACGCAAAGAGGATAAAATGAAAAGGAAAATTATTTGAACATTTATTAAATCTAAACTCTTAAGCCTTTATAGAATCAGAAGACATCGGTGGCAGCGACGGCGAACAGCTTAAATGGGTTTGTCTGTTTCGTAGCTGAATTATAATAATTTAAATATAATGCATATCGGTTGCTCTTCATATGTGCGGTCTATTCCAAATGTAAGAAAGGATTTATTTGAACCTCTATTTTAACACTTGAGGTCCAGTGACACTTAGCAGATAATGAAGCTTTTTTAAGCATTTATTACATCTAAACAATTTTCCAATATTACAGAATTAGAAAACGCCAGCCACGGGCATTGCTCGCAGCTCAGATGATGTTTGAGATTCGCAATAAAATTTATTATAAGGACAACCGTCCTTTATCAAAGGAACATTTCAGTCACTGTATTAAAATGGTTGAAATATTATTTAGTTGTCTATACAAGTAAATTTTTTCTTTGCTTTTCTTGGAATGTTTAAGAGTGCATGTAGCTATTAAAATGTACAATTAATTTAAGACCTTTTACTCCAGTGAAGCGGACAATGCAGGATTAAGTAATAAAACCAAACATTTATTGAATATTTTACATAACTTACAAACCAGAACAAAGGGCAGTTTCAGAAAATAACAGAACTCAACCCTGAACCATTTCTGAAGCTAACGAAGATGCCGAGCCGCCTTCTGCGTCGCAATCCCACTGTAGCGCGATTCGGCACAGGTGTTATGGATACGAGGAAGCCGTCCACGCTGACTTTCAGGTCAAACGTCGCAGACTGCAGAAAATGATCCTCGATCGCCTCGGCATCGTTGAGCATATTGGTGAGTCAGGCGTCGCGAAGGTACGGCGTCAATGCCGAACAGGTCTGCTGCACGCTCTCGTCGCCGTTTGCAGTCGAGAAGGTGGCTTTACCTCCAAGATACGCGGAGAAGGACAGCGAAGCCTGCTTGAGCCTGCATCCCTCGCACCTGTGCGTCTGCGACTTGTCCACAAACACCATCTGTTTGAACTGACAGCTGGGGCACCGCCGCTGGATTGTCACATCTATGCCCTTTACAGTGGCGCTTAAAGGCGCCGTTGAGTCGTCTTTCTGCTCGCCCCTTTCCGTCTCCGATATCGTATCATAGGATATCATAGCCGCCTGGATCAGAGAAACCTAAAAAAATGAGCAAAATAATTCTATTAAAACCGAGCACGCCGACGATACAGCAGTAAGCCAAGACAGACTATATCCGCCAGGCGCGTTTGCAAATTCACTTACTCTTACCAAACCAATTGAATTGTGCTGACGGCCAGTTTAATTTAAATGTTATTTATTTTCCTTGGCCGAGATACAGCGTGCCACTCCCTGAAATTCATACGGTCGTAGCTCAGGCATCTTAAGTCTGGGGTGTTCGCCCTTTGGGTCCCTTATCCTACCCGAGAGGGCCTTTTCAACGAGCCAACACCCGACTCTCTAACATTTTCTGTGGCCGACGGTCTCCTGAATTTCAAACGTCCGTGGCTCGGTCGCTTTAAGTCCTAGGCATTCGCCCTTGGCGTCCCTTATCCTACCTGAGAGGGCCTTTCCAACGAGCCAACCCTGACGCTCTAACCCTTTCCTCGGCTGAGATACAGCGGTCATTCCCCTGATTTTCCCACAACTGTAGCTTGGATGCCTTTGGGTCGCTTATACCCGAGTGGACTTAAGGAGCCGTGGAAAAAATCGGGGAAAGGACCACCGTATCTCGGCCGGGGAAAGGGCTAGAGACTCATGGGTGGCTTGTTGGAAAGGCCCTCTTGGGTAGGATAAGGGACCCGAAGGGCGAACGCCCTGGACTTAAGGTGCCTGAGCTAAGGCCAAGGAAAAATCTGGGAAGGGTTGAACATATCTCGGCCCGAGAAAGGGCTAGAGATTCGCGAGTGGGCTCGTCGGAAGAAGATTTTTTCGCTTCTTTGAAACCGACAACACATTAAGCCAGCAAAGAGTTGGATGGATATCTGGCCTGAGTTTCAGACACCAGGAAGTCTCTGCTCACGTTCCCTGCTATTTGCAGCCTCTCTATCAAGACTAAGATCTTGTTCACGCTGTCAGTCCAAATCTGATTTTGTTGCATGTCTGACTGGACAGACTCACTGTCCACATTGTGTATCTGTTTAGATCCGATCTGTGCGTCTTGTAGCGTTTCTATGGCAATGACGTCACACTGGCACAACAATCGTGTTTACATTTTACGTGACGCAACAGCATGACGTAACCGAAAAGCTACAAAAATACGATCAGAGCGGTCAGACTTAAATGTATTTCTGGAAATGCGATTTGAAAAATATTTCAAACCACCTCTGGATATAGCTTGAAACAGAAAAGAAAAAAACAGATTTCATGTGCTTTTTGGCCGTTCACACGTTCTAAATGTGATTGGGTTCCAATCGAATATGCACCAAAATCAGATTTGGACTGACAGTGTGAACAAGAACTAATACAACTCTTTCTGCACTGGCTGTCTGTGAGATGCTTGATAGTCAATTTTGAAAATTAGCTTCTGCTTTAGTTAAATTCGAGGTTTCAAAACTTTGAATAGCATGTTGCATACTGAAATCAGGTCGTTTTATAGTTTGATAATGAAATACAATTAAATACAAACTGATGTAAACAGTGGCGGAGCTAGACTTTTAAAACAGGGGTGGCAAAGGGGTGGCGAGGTATTATTTTGGGGGGTCAATATACAAAGTGTTCAAGTACACTGTATATAGATTAAATTAAAGTTGTTTATTTTCCAAAATGTACACAATTATATATGTATTAAGTATACAGCAAAAATAGAACAACTGGGATCTGTTTGGACCTGATCTGCACCTGACTTTTGCTTCTTTATAAAGAAGTTGGTAATATCGTCCCTATAGTTACACACCTCATGAAGAAACCAAAATTTTGAACAATTTGCTTGTTATAATTTACCATAAGTACACCGTTACTAATAATACAAATATTAAAATAATACACTACGACAAAATCTGAGTATATTGAGGTCTAGCCTATTTGACAACACAAGGAAAATTGCTTACAGACATCTAGACATGTTATGTTAAGGGAGGAGGGAACTAGTTTCCGTTAACTTTAATGTACTTATGTAAATAGACTTCTGTCCCTCACATTAAGCTATGGAATGGCTTCAGATGACTTTGTGAAATTATAATCCAACCCTCTCAGACCCAAGTCACCCAAACTGACGTTTAAAAAGCGTGAGGCGCCGAAAAGCGCGCTGTTTACAACCCTGTTCTATATCCACGGTCGTTTTATTAAGTTCAATATGCTGCATTACACGTGACAATATGAATAAGCCTACCCGATTGTTGCTGAACATTTGCTAACGACAAGTTTTTTATTGTTTTAAGCATCTTCACGCAGGCGTGACAGTATTAGTCAGTTTCACAAGACTAGTAATGCTCATTGAAGTATTAATGCTAAGCCCTACAGTGCAATGTCTTCCTTACTTCCCATTAAAACAGTACTTCATTTAATTTAATACCAATAAAAGCCGTACATACCAGCAAAACGCTCTTCATTGATCATCTGCGTGTTGGCGCGTTATGTTTTGGAGTACGAAGGAGCTGCGTGTCAGCTTAACCAATAGGCTTGTTCGACGTCATGCGGCGCCACGAGAATAGACAGCTGCATTACGTCAAAGTACCGCGAGAGTGATTAGCGAAATTATACGGAGGAGTTTGCTTTTAAATCGCTCTCGCGAAACTTTGACATCATCCGGCAGTCGGTTCTTGCGGCGCCGCATGAAGTCGAACAAGCGTAATGAAAAGATAGCAGCAACACCACGCTTGTGCGTGCTGCGTAGGATGCATTCACGTCCGCTGGGAGATTTGAGAAATGTTCGTAAAAATCAAACAAAGTAATGTTTTCAGCGGGGTGGCAACAGGGGTGGCAAGGACTTCGTCTGGGGTGGCAATTGCCACCCCAAATAGCCCTCTGGCTCCGCCACTGGTTGTAAAGCAGGATAAAACCCTGTATATGGTGCATTCACTTCATGTTTTTAGAGATTAAAGCTTAAACAAGAAACTCTAGTTTAAATTGTTCCTGTTACTTTTACTTTTTTAATACTCAAGTACAATTTTAATGTGGTACTTTTTACTTTTACTCAAGTATGATTCTGGCCAGATACTTTTACTTTTAATTGAGTAAAATTTACACTCAGTACTTGTACTTTCACTTGAGTAACATTTTTGAGTACTTTTTACACCTCTGGGAATAAGAAGAAGGTAGATTGCCACCAATAAAATCTACAATCAACTTAGCTTTTGAGAAACGAAGCCAATAGCAGGCTCTATTTAATTTATATGGCATTTAAAAACCGTTTAGTATCCTGTCAATAACATAACCAAACAATACACTCTCTGTATGAGTGTATTACAGTTGTTTTACTAAAACTGAACATAAAAGCCAACATTCATCACTGCTGCAGTGGATAAATCATTTTACATGTACAAAGTCTTGGCGAACACGTGCACCACCTGCTGGTCAGATCGATTAACAGCCGATGAGATTATACTCGGTACTCTACTGCCTTTCCTGCAGTTCCCGGATGTTAAATGTTGAAATCTGTACGACTGAATTTTTGGACTTGAATTTTTGGACGCGAATTTAAATGGACTGAAAATTGCCTGCTGAATATTTTACGTTGTAATTTTAAACAGACCGAATATTTTAAAGTGAAATCTAAAACTATTGAATTTTTAATACAGAAAATATACACGCATTTTGAATTACAGCCCTTAAAAATGCAAAACCTAAAAATTCAATGCATTAAAATTCAAGCACGGTTAATACAATGCATTTTTTTCAGGTAGTACAATTCAACAGGCTGTTTTAATTCAAAAACATAAAAATACAATGCATTAAAATTCAAGTATGGTTAATACAATGCATTTTTTTTCAGGTAGTACAATTCAACAGGCTATTTTAATTCAAAAACTTTTGTCATTATTTTTCTTCCATATTCCTTCAACTTAAAATTTTTACTTTTTTAAAAACACCCTTGAAGGTAGTGTTGTAGTTTGAGAACGGTCTAGTTCACACTACTTGAAGGTATAGCATGTTTGGAAATGACATAGAATAAATGTTTTTACTGAACAGGCAATATTTACCTTGTATTTTCGTTGATTTGTTGATGAAATTTAAAATTTCCTCCATGTCCAGAATGTGCTTAGAAACCCTCCTCAACAATCTTTCACACAAATTTTTTAAAGGGACATTACAGTGTTGTGGTGGAAATGACACCAATAGCTACTGTGCGACAGCTGTATTTTGTATAAAAAGTAATATTGATAGTGGTTTCACATTAAATATGATAATATATTTTAATTCTTTTACCAGAGCTTAATTCAAGTACATTAATAGTTACCAGATAAGTCATATTTTTAAACTGTATTTGGATTGTTGAAGTCTGGGTGTGCGACAAGAAGAACACAGTGATTTTGACACCTATAAGGAGATTTAAAAGTATGAAAAAATCATAATAGAAAGGCAGTAATTTTTAAGGTGATTTATATGTATTTTTTAAAATATGTACATAAAAGTGCCCATAGTCTTATACTGCATTTACACCAACCGCGGTAGTGGCGTGAAGCGCGAGTGATTTCAATGTTAAGTCAATGTGAAGACGCGTTGACGCGCGTCAGGTCCCGCGGCGCGGAAGTATGGAAGGCCAACAGGGCAAAAACGTGTTAAAAATACGTGTTAACACGCACTACGTGTTAACGCGTAAATCACGTGTTAACACGCACTACGTGTTAACGCGTAAGTGCGTGTTAACACGTAAATCACGTGTTAACGCGTACCTACACTGTTTTCTTTACCACCACCTACTGGTGTGGAGCTTTGAAAACACAGAAACAAAGAAGGCTTGGATATCACAGGATGTAATCTAAAATATATTTTGAGCATTTTATAAAAGCATTAGTAGGCTACAACTACATATTTTTAAACAGTTAACTATAATCATTCAACCCTTGAAATTCATGACCACTTTCACAAATTTCTTCAAACTATATTTTTAAATAAACTTTAACTTTATCATGTTTCTAAAGCCTAACTGGTAACTGACAAATGAAAACAGGACATTATGTTTTCACAGGTCAACCCATATGCATTATATTTGTTTGTAAGTCCCTTTGATAACCACCTTAAGTCTTATGAAGCTGCTATTGGTTTAGATAGCTTTATAGTAAATATAGTAGTTTTGCTTTATCCTTCAAAGTATAATTGATCAATTATAATTTTTTTATTATCATTAGACACACACAGGAAAAAACAATAAATAACACTGGTGAGGATCATATACGTCCTCCAGATGCTGTGTTGTCTGTGTAAAATGTGTCGCGGTTGTAAAAAGAGGAATACTATGTGAATGAGTCCTTTTTCTTAGGATGTTTTTATCTTTGCTGGAGATTGAGCAAGCAGTACTGTAGACTCTAAATACTCATCCTTTTCAGTATTGTTAGGAAAACAGAGATGTATACCATAGTTTAATGTTGCATGTGCAAATAAACAGTTGTTTTGATATGATGCTCTCTATTTTCCTTGGCTTTTTTCATAAGGGTTAAAGTGCCTGACACACTACTAGTAGAATACATTAGGAATGAAAAAAGATACATGATGCTTTTAAAATAATATAATATTTAACTTTTATTTATGCCATAAAACAGTAATTACTAAATTTAAGACTCAAATTCCACAGGAAGAAATATCTTTGCATTTACATAGCATTTCTTCATTTAATAATTGATTAGTTCGTAAATTGTTGAGGAGACAGGAGCTTTGCAGTATCCAGATGTGATAAGGAACATGGCCCTTCCATTGTATGGCACATCGCATGGAGTATGAACTACCCTATCTTATGTGATTTTGTAAAATGGTTTATGAAGCCTTTAATGGACAGTGGTCCCCTGCTTCAAAAACAGCAGACCTCCAACATCAAGCTTAGCAGAGCTGGGGTGGTTGGTGAGAATCATTTTGGTTGGCTGAAGAAAGATGGTGATGACCTCAGAAGTGCAATGCCTGCAACACATAAATGGTAAAGTTTATTGTGCTGCCCTGGGAAATGGGTGACCTAGGAATGTTAGTATATGTAGGCTTAATGCACATCACAGCCTGTAAACTGTTAAGTCTTATAACTTCATACAATCAGAATGTACTGTAGTAAAAACATAAATGAAAAAGAAAACAGAACTTTATTACATGTACTCTAGTAAGAATTAGGCAAATTATAATAGAATATAAACTCCAAAAGGATTTTTTTTTGCTCAGTTATAAATGAATCTTATTTAATATTTGATTATTAATAAAACCCATAAACCACAAACATTGGCAACAAAGGGATATAATTGTTTTCAACCAAAAACATTGTAATAGGTAGTATTGACATAGGAAACAGAAATACAGACTCTCTAAAAAATGCTAGGCCCATCATAAAGACAACTGTGTAACTAGAAATCAATATTAAAAGGTATGGAGTTGAGACCTTAGTTACATCACTTGGTCAAAAAAAAGTCACAGACTCAACTGTAGGCACAAAACAGTTTATTGAATGGGCAATGAAAATCTCAATTCCAGAATGCAGAGACTCACCAAGCAGCAGGGTGGCACTAAATTGAGTCACTGCTGAGAATGGCACCTTGCAGAAAGAGTCAGAGTGCAAGGCATCAGTCAGGAAATGTTATCAGGGAGAGCAGCGAGGCAGGCAGACGGGATGAGGGGAGCCAAAGAAGAGCCAATCGATGTGAAGCTAGGCATAGAGAGGGAAGATGAGGCTGAGAGAACGGGGCAGATGGCATCAGGGCACAATCTGGAGAGAACAGAGAAGAGTCAGAAAGAAAATTATACAGTCTACATGCTTGTCGTACCAAAGTTTAAATGATCCATGTCGCACAGTGTGATAAGGTAATGATATTATAGGAGAGCAAAAATCCTCCAGTGTATCCTGGGCTTAAGACAATGACTGGTACGTGCATGGCCACCTGTCAAAACAAACCAATGACAAAACACACAGCGTACAAAACACATAAACAGAAACAACCGATCAGAACAAAGCTGTTACACACTTTTAGCTATAGTATTCAAACAGATACTGGTTGCCCAAATTCATTGATTGTTTCTATCTAATGAAACAGGTTTTGGAATGTTTGGTGTGATGGTTGCTGTATCGGTCAGGTTAACATGTGAAAACTCTTCTGTAATCATTTCATGCTATTTGGGGCTGAATATTTTATTTAGTATGAAAAGTAAAAGTTACACTCTGATTTTGACCTTAAATGCTTAAAAATGTCTAAATTAAGTGCAGGTACAAAGTCATAGATATATTCATTTGTGACAGTTCTACTGTTTGGACTTGAAATAAACACAGACATGACATGTAGATAATACAAATCTTTAACAAAAATATAATCTGAAAAAGGATAAAAATATTTTAACAATTTAAAACAAAACTGTTTACTAATAATAAAACAGACAATAGCAGAAAGAATAAGCATGCATGTTTAAGTTAAGAAGAATAATGAGCTTTTTAAAAAGTACCTGTATGTCCAGTTGTGCGGTCTGGAGTACATTGCTTTGCATGTAGTCCTATAAGGATCGCTTGGTCTTCTTGAATATATTAAGTCCTATAACTGCTTCAAGTACGCATTCTCTCATCAGGCACACTCTTACAGCCTCAGGGTGGGTCATTGTTCATAATTTGGTCATCTAAATAAGATTTGGTCAATCTTGTGAATAAACACTGGGTGAATAATCTGTGAAAGACAAGCATATAGAAAACCATAAAAAGTTGCTTGTATTAGTAATAACTAGAATCAGATTTGTTTTTATGATTTTTGAAACAATGGTTATTCAAATGTAAAATCATAGTATTAATGTAAAATCAACAAGGAAATTATATAGACCAACTTACTCTAATAATGCTACACAGTAGGCCTACAAAGGAATATAGTTTCCCTAATATTTGGACAGATCAGTGTTATTAACTCTCTTGCCAGTTTGTCATGAGTCATAACTTTATGTTCATATTTTTAAATGAATAACGAACACAACGCATTCATTTAAACAGCACTAAAATTTTACCTCACTATATTGTCTCCATCTGGGAAAGCCTGACACTGTTTCCACTAACTTATGTTATTGCAGTTATAAAGACTTTTGCCCAAGGCCATTTACATGACAAAACTGTCTTCTGTTGTTACTGCTGCTTCTTTTGTGTTTGTATTCCTCCATAGTACTTTTTGGCTCTTCCGTGTGGTTACGTTACCCTTCCGTCAGCGTACCTGGCTTATGATGGCTATGAGGTAAGCTTACGGAAAACTCGACGTAATGCTTGGATCACTATATCATTAATTATTCACACAATGACAGTGCCTGTCGTAACGCATTCGCTGCAATATAATTATTCATAAGCTTGTGAGCGAGCACTTACCTAATACTTACGATGAGCTGACGTTACAATCTTCATCTTCTTCTTTTGGTTTAATGGCGGGTTACGAACCAACTTTAAAGGTGCATACCGCCACCTGCTGTGATGTAGTGTGAAAATAATGATCTGCCTCTTCTATATCCAGTGGCGCCCCCAGGATTGTTTTCATGGGGGGGCACAAAGGGGCCAGCACAAATCTTAGGGTGGCACAATTAAAAAAATTATTATGCCTGAATCTAATGGTCAACAGTTTTCCCTTTGCTTTTAATGCTACTTGGACTATAGTTATTCTTATTTATTAGTATATGATTTACTAGAGACAAATAAAAATTGCAAATAATTTAAAGATCAGATGGTGGAATAGTATTAATCTATCAAAGATGAGTATCAACCGATCACCGTTTGAATTGTGTATTTAAAATACATTATTTTTATTTTATTAAACTATACAATGAGTTATATCCAGTGTTATCCAGTTAACATACTCTAATTAAATGAGTGACATACTTTAGTCCTTAACACGTCTCTAGTCTTAAGTTTTCTCGACGTGGGCACCAATCTTACCTCTCTCTCTCTCTCTCTCTCTCTCTCTCTCTCTCTCTCTCTCTCTCTCTCTCTCTCTCTCTCTCTCTCTCTCTCTCTCTCTCTCTCTCTCTCTCTCTCTCTCTCTCTCTCTCTCTCTCTCAGACGCGTTTGAAGGGAAAAGCGCGTGTTTTCGGCAATTGCGCAGCCCAATTCGCGTCATTCGCATCCCCCCTTGCAAGGACGCGTCTGTCTGATTGCGTCTTGCATTGACTTTGTATTTAATCTACTCGCGCAAATCATTGAACTTGCGTTTGGTGAGTATGCCCAATAATGAATGGAAACACATTATTCCCTTCGCGGCACCGCAGGCAGCGAGTGCACACGCACAAGCGCAGCAGGTAGGCTACACTGGCAAGAGTAGAGCGAGACCTTCAGCCTATGTGCCGGGCAGGGGCGTCATGCACCATTTTTTTTAAGGGGGCACAGTGCGCACAGCTCACAGAAATTTGTGCATACACAGACATCAAACGAAATATTATAGATTCTTCAGTCTTTTCCATGGCACTTACATTTCTAACAATCTGAGCGCCCCATGCTTTCATGCAAAAACCTCCAAAATAAATGTGTTGACTAACTTTTATATGAAATACTATTCAATCGGAATAATGACATATTGGCATCATATTTACATCTGAAACGGCATGTTTTGTTTATTTACGTTTTGTTTAATGACTTTAATTGTGTCATTAATGCATTTTGCAAAACAACTGCATTATCCTATGAAATTAATGTAATTTTAAATCCATAAAGTATATAAACAACGAAAATGACATAAGCTTTAGCCACGTGATTGGTTTTAATGTTCAATAACGATTTAAAAAAATATGTTTAGATAAAATTATTAGAGGAACGGACTTTTGCAGGCGCTTCATGCGGCGCCCCGAGAATCGACAGCCGGAAGACGTCACAGTATCGCGAGAGCGAGGCGAAATATGATTTCTTGAATCATTCTCGCGGTACTCTGACGTCATCCGGCTGTCGGTTCTTGCGGCGCCGCATGAAGTCGAACAAGCATGGTGTTAACAACGTGGTTTGGAGAGGTGTGTGAAACGCGCAACCATAGCTGCTCTAATACTTAATATGGCCTCCTGGTTTTAGACTCTGAGGAGTAAAAGAACAAGGTCAGAATCAGAGGACTCTCGCTGGCTGACATCCCACCAAGCCAGAATGATATCGCTGCAGGTCAGATGCAAACTTTTTCCAGTACCCTTTTGTAGGTACGTGACAATCTCTGCTGTCGCGGCTGTCAGCTTGGTTCCCCTCGACGCAACTTCGGATTTCCTCAGACGATGTGCAGTGTAAAAACATTATTGAAATTGTATTACACATACTTGCTAAACTACAAGTGAACGAAATTTCAATGAATTTGAACGACGCGCACAGGAGTTTTACCACACGCAAAATGGAAAACAATGGGACAAAATAAAGTGATGACTTTCGAGTTTCAAATGGCCAATATTTTGTTATTCTTGAACCCATAGACATGGTCTTGGTGTCCAGAGAGTATCTTTGCCCGACAGCGACAATGTTATTAAAAAATAAATAACATCATTATGGATAAATGAGTGCTTGCAGAATATATATGTTTGAGAATGCTTATCAGTACTTTTTTGTTTCTTAAACTTTAAAGATGAATATTCTCCTTTAGAGATGGGCAATTTTCAGCAATAGCACATTATATTCAAAATTTTGAGCTCATAAAAAAGATTTTTCGCTTATTTAAATGACTTTTTTATGTTTTTATGCACGTTTAGTTTTGGTGCAATTTCATCAAAAGCTTGTAATTAGGAAATACACACAACATGCTTAACGTATATTTTATATATGTTAAAAATGTTGTAAAAATTGCGTATTCTTATATAATAAGAATAACAATATGATATATTTATATTGCGCTCAAAATGATTTAGAAATGGAAAAAGGAATTCTTCTCAACTACCACCAATAAAGTTTTAAAATTCTTCTTTAGAAAAACGGCATTTAAACCCACGTGCACCGAACAAGAAAACGTATGCTTACATACAGTCCGTGTATGATATATTTTTTATTTAGTTTTACATATTTTTATTTATATGCATTTAATAATAGTCTACCGTAAGGTCATAATGTAGCTACACACTGTTAAAATTGATTCAGTGGCTTTGTAAATATCTCTAAAATAAATGATTAAAGTAACTTAATAAAATCTCTTAATGCAGTAATGCGATTTTTTTAGTTGGAAAATAAATTACTAAAAATAGAACAGATATTTTGTGTAAAATGTACATATATTATTTGATGTATACGCCTTAATAATATAAGTATTACATTTACAGATTATTTTAGTCAATATATTTAAAAAGGTCAGAGTAATATATTTAAGTTTTTAAAACTGTAATAATTGCATATTTCAAATTATTATTATTTCTATTTGACATAAAAAATGTGTTAGTTTTACGCCTAACTTGAAGTATGATTTACTTATATTTTCACATTGATATTATTTGAGTAAATGTAGGCAAAAAATTAATTAATAATAAGTAGAAAAAATGTCAATTTTAAACAATCACATAGCCAACGGTTTTTAATCGGCAACAAAGAAACTGCGCATTTTGCCGATGACAAACACCTCAGAAACTCCTCGAATTTATGAATATTTACACTCACAATATGATTTTATTTCCTTAGTACAAGTATAACATATTATACAAATTCTCAGTGAAATGTATTAAACACCAATGCATACTTTTTATCGTGTTTCATACCATGTAAAGGGAAACATGATAATATAAAAAGTAGCCTACTGTTCAGTAATGCAGAAAAGCGCACCACAACCATGTTAAAGCTATTAAAACGTTCAGATGCAAAAATGAACTAAATGTAAAATTAGATAAACTAGTTAATGATATTGCGTAAATGCGCTCGGTCTCTTCAAAGGTCTTCGCGAATTATTTTGTTATAAGACTCGATTATCATACATCACGTCTCTTCTACTGTAAGTACACGGAAAAAAATAAGACAAATGATGCGCGTTTGAGTCGGATTTTTATGAAGAATATGTGACTGTTTATGTAACTGGCAAAAGAAAACTTCGCCAACAAAATGTTTGCCAAAAAGCATGCATTTGTATGACATCAAAGTCTATCGATAATCCGTGTCATGTTACTTCAATATCATACAGTATACGCTCAGCATGAAGTCGAGCACACACATTGTCGTCAGTATGGCCTACAAGAAACACGCCTGCCCTCTACAGGTTTTTATATTTCCTGCGTCCCCCACCGAACCCCCCTTTTGCGGGATCTCGCAGAATTTCGGAAGTCTCCGCGGCATTCTGGTCTCAGAGACGCGCATTTTTAAAGGCCACATCTGTAGGACTAGTCTAATCCCTGTCCGGGAAACCGCCCCTAAATTGCTCCCAATACAATTTTGCTGTGTTCTCCACTGTACATTGATTGTACTGATTATAATCCAAAGGTCAGACGGGCCAAGTAATTCCCACGTCATTCATTATAAAGGGAGTTTTATTGTGCAGTGTAGCCCATTTCTATACAATTTAGTCCAAGTTTGAAAAACCTTTTGTTTCCATGTCACTCAGAAAGTCAGTGTGATGTCTTGAATTAGTAAGCAAGCAAAAACCAGTCAAACCTTTTAGCCTATAAAATGAATTACCTATAAAAATGCAATTAAGCATTTTAATGTAGTTTATTAATCAACATTAATTATCATGATTATCGAGGGCATAATCAAAAAAATATATTTTTGTTTTATTCTTGCAGCCCCCTGTAGTGAGTAGCCTATCTGTCTCATATCTGCTTGGAGTTTGAAAGACTCTTTTGATGCTTTTCTATTAAGTTTATTTACATATTTGACATTGAAGTAGTCTAGGTAAGTCTTGATTACTTTCATTTTGTGATACTTGAATTAGGTTACTGCATCTCTTTAAGGTTATTTGTAACTGTATTGGAAATTATGTTGAAGTAGTTCTCCCAACCCTGTTCATACTTACACACAAATATAATAACAAAATTACAGAAATCAAAGTATAATCAGTTCAATGTAAGAAGTTATTATGATTACTAATAGAAGTGTACTCTTTGTCCTGTTATTTTCCTTACCTTGCCACTCAGTCCTTTAGGTTAGGGTAGTTGAAACTATTTCTAATTTCAGCAAAAGCTCCATGTTAAATCAACACTGCTTAGATCCACACCCAAGGTGTTAAAAATTACCACAGAATTTTTTGTATTCTTCCTACGAACTATCACAATGCATCAACACAAACAATAAAATTTTTGGGGTCAAGTGCTCAGCTAAGTAAAGATAAAACTAATCACTGTTAGGATGACTTCTTGTTTTTATCTTTCTTGTTAACAGCAAGTGTTCATCATAAATATTCATTTCATTATTTAACTTATCCTAGGGGCTTATCCTAAAATTATTAGACTAAAATATATGTTTTATTTAAAAACAACTTGCACTTACGCTTTTACTTTGTATCAATATGTGAAACAATGAATTGTTGATAAAAGGCTGTTAACAGTTACCAAAAAAGCTTAACTTCTTAAATATAACATAATATTTACATCATAAGATAATAGGCAGTCATGGTCTAATAGTTAGAGTCGGTCTTATAACCTGAGAGTTTTGCTGGTTCGAGTCTCACGGCTGACAGGTTGCGACTGAGGTGCCTTGAGCCAGCCACCTGTCTCCAAGTGTTTCCCGGGCACTGCAGTACTGCTCTGGGTGTGTATGTTCACGACGTGCAGTGCGTGTTCACCACTCACTTGATAGGTTAAATACAGACGTCACATTTCAAGTATGGGTTACCATACATTGGTCATTATGTCACTTTTACTTTTCCTTAAAAAGGATCAGATGGGAAAAAAATAAAGGTGAAAACAAGAAAGCACTTTTTTTTTATTCCAATCAAAGCTATAGACATGTGTCTTATTGCCATTCTTCTTTTTTTCCAGTCATCACATATGCATTTATTCATTTAGCATATACATTCATCCAAAGTGTCTTATAGATCAGAAAATACACAGAAAAAAAAGCATCAAAACTTTATTACATTTGCATAATTGTTCTAGTATCTGCTGCAGAGTAGTTCTAGTTACTATGACAAAGAAACGGTCTGAGCTTGACTAATCCATTGGAAGCCTCAGATTGATCTATGACACATACTTTCTGATATGGAAACTTTGTCTGAGGCAACGCGTGCCAAAAAGTAAAAAAAAAAGCTTAAAAGGTTTGTAGTAGAGAGCCTCCTTCACACAAAATAAGATTATTAATTAAACTCAAAAAGCATGTTTTAAAGCCTAACTGCTCTATACAATGACATTGATGTTCTCCCATTAGGCCATACATATAGAGTTCCATCTGTTGTTCATATGCTAAATTGGTTGTAATTATATGTGGTATTGCTATACTGTATCATATTTCGCGCCACGTTAACCAATCAGGAGCCTGCCTGCTGCTGTGGTAGCAGCCCCGCCCGGAGTCACTCACTCAACCAAGGCTTGATTGTCCGTGCGCAGTTACCCAGAGCTATACGACACAAGTTCCTATTTCTATAGCGGAGACAGGAATAAAAAGGACCTCGCTTGGAAGAGTGTCAGTAAGGACTTTGGGCAACCTGGTAGGTTGTAATACACACTTCACTTTTGAGTCACGTGACGTTTATCGACCCGTGCTGTTTATTTTCCCCCTATAGTAAGGTTACCAAATACAAACTGGTAACTCTCTCAATAAATGCACAGTCAACATAAGTCATCCTACAAACAGACAACCGCATAGCACTTGCCCCTCCCACAAGAAGCTTGCTTGCTTTTTCTGCGCGTCTACTCCGCTCTACACGCGCGAATGCATCCAAATTGTTCAAGCGGCAAACCACGTGCGGTAGACGCGATTTTGACGCCCAAAGCGCGTTTGGTGTAAACTCAGCATAAGAATCACCCGTATATAAAAGATGTTTAAAGATCTTAATTTAACCAAGGCCTAGTCCTGGTTCTACTGTAGCTAAGTCTTGTCTGTAAAACCATGCCTTAAGTTTCTCTCCTCTCCACCACAAGTTTATTTGTACTGATCCCTAGTGGGCAAACCAGATTAAGGCCCAATCCCAATTCTATTTTATACCCTTCCCCCTTGCCCTTACCCCTACACCTACCCCTTCCCCTTGACACAGTGCTAAAAATATTCACCTAAGAAGTGGGACACCACTACTAGACCGTTACACGTCATCATAAGTCGTTGCTAGCTCCTACGTCATAGATGCTCCGATGAAATAATACAATAAAATGTTATATTTAATGAAATTATTAAAAAATATATATGTTGTGGAACTATCACAAGGTCAATAACATTAGCAAACTTTTTTCATGCTGATTTTTACAAATCTTTACTGAGAACATAACCGTATACATAAAACAAGTGATTATTTGTTATTAAAATACTTTTTAATTTCCAAAAATACTTAAATTTATGGGCCATATTGGAAATTTATCATACCCCTTTGTCTGAAGTGTGGTCCTGAAAAATCTTTGTTTGAAGGGCTATCTGGCCCTTACCCCTACTCCTTCCCCTTCAGCCAAAAGAGAATTGAGACACCCCTACCCCTTAACGTGAACGCGCGAAACAAAGGGGAAGGGGTAAGGGGTAGAATTTGGAATGGGCCTAAATCACACAGCTTTAGGTCAACACAGCAGTGTACACAGAACAGGAATAAGCATTAAAAGGTGAAGTGACAACCAGATTTAGCTGTAGTGTAAACGAGGGAATAAGTAAACTATTAAATGCTGTTCCTTTAAGTTCTGTTGCATTGCCACAAAGCCCTTTGTACCCACTTTATCTTAAAAAATTAAAGGACCATAAAAAGATCCCTAAACATGATATTTTATGGTTGTTAAAGAAGAGGAAGTAACAAGGAGCAAGAGGATAGCAGTTTAAGATGACAGAATGAGTGCTTTAAGTTTTAATTGCTTTGAGGTTTTATGCATGCTGTACTTTTCAATCTGTTATCTTGTTAAGTCTGACATCAAACACCAAAGCTATGGGTCCATGTACTCCATCAGATGCCTTTATCAAACAACAAATGATACTAATTTACACTCATGGTGTGCCAAAAACTACTGAAAATTAATGATCCTAACTCCTGTTCTCAATTCCAAAGTTGAGTCTTTTAAAAGTAAAGTCTTTTATGAATTGTTAAAGGGGCGTCGTGAACATCATGGGCCCTATTTTAACGATCTGAAACGCAAGTGCGAAGCGCAACGCGCAAGTGAGTTTATGGGCTGATCTTGGGCTTGAGAAATAACTCTTGCGCCAGGTGCAAATCAATAAGGGGTTGGTCTGAAGTAGGTTCATTATTCATAGGTGTGGTTTGGGCGTAACTTCAAATAAACCAATCAGAACGCTATCCAACATTTCCTTTAAACGCAAGGGCGCAAGTTCCGTGGCGGGTTGCTATTATTATGACGGATTTACCAGGCGCACGCCAGGAGCGGTTCACAGCCGAGGAGACCGACGTCCTTGTACGGGGGAATCCCAAGCTTGCCAGCATAAATCGGGCACGCCGTGTAACGGTAGGTGGATCTGCCTCAGGACCTGACGCCAGCAGAGGACATCGCTGCGTCCACCCTCACCGCTGAAAGGGTTTGGGGGCTTTGAAATCGGACCCAAGAAACGCAAGGTCCAACCCCAAAGTAGACTAATGGGTCTTTCACATAGGAAGCGGTGTGCGCTGCGCTGCGCTATGAAACCCATTCATTTCAATGGCTTGCGCCGCGCGAGGGCGGTTTTTTGTTGCGCCGAGCAAAGCGCGAGCGCAGCGGAGCGCAGCGGAGCCCAGCTTGCGCTCACGCCGCGGTCAAAGTTCAAAATAGTTTAACTTTTGCGCTGCGCTCTGTGACGATTACCCGCGCGGCCAATAGAAATGGGGCATCCAAACAAGCAAAATGGACGAAAGCTTATACTCGGGATTCTCAGAGCTTTATAATACAAGTTTATGCTCCTACAGAGACATCGGAAGGAAAGCCGTGTCATGGAAACACGTAAGCAATTCAAGTTGACATGTCAGGTGTGGTTTAAGTCAAGCAGCTTGTTGTAGGTATGCTTAAAGTTACGTGAAATGGAGATGAGCAACATCAGTCTCTGTATTCCTCGTCGACTATTTAACGCAAATATAAACACTGTAGTAATTTATTGAAAACCCCGCCTACTTTGGTCTGGCCATCAGAGCACAATCGCTTGGCTGCGCCGAACCCAGCGGCGAGCGCAGCGCACACCGCATCCTATGTGAAAGCCGCATAACAAATCAAGTTCATATACATTAAGGTTTCTTATGAAAACATTTTAATTATTATTTACATAAAATAAATGTAATACAGCCACACAACAAACTTATGAAAATATTTTAATTGTTATTTGCATGAGAATTTTTTAACGCAGCCACACAATAAATAAAAACTATCACCACAATGCTCACCACTATGATTCCCCTTATCTCGTGTATTAATATTTTTTAGTGTAACAATTTATGATTTGCAAAAATAACTGTTGCATCTGTGTAGATTAGATGCAAAGTGTGTGCGCGTTGTGCACGCTATACATTATGGTCAAGCATTCGCCCTTTAAATAGCATAATGAACAATGCGCAACGCGTCAGTGGCGCAATTGTTTTTTGAAACTGCAAAATAGCATCAGGAATGGTTTGCGCCGTAACACGCCTCTTTTTTTGCGCTGAAACGCCCAGGGAGCGCAAGTTCATTCCCTAGTTTGTCGACGTGCGTCTGTGGAGGGAAAAACCCGCTGTGTGCCGTTGCAAAATACGAATGATACATGCGTCACTGACAAAGTCAATTGCGCTGGGTGCAAGATAGGGCCCCATAAGCCTTGAGAATGTAGTGTACAGTGAGTTTATAAAGTAAAGCTTAAATGTGAGATATGAATAACTAGCGCTGAATAACTATTAATTAAGCATTAAAACATACACTACCAGCCAAAAGTATCTAATATTATAACGGTATGAAAATAAAGTGTATTTTACATAAGACACCTGCAATCACAGACGGGAATCTGAAATTCTAAAAGTAAGTAAAGATACCAAAATTACAAATTAAATTCTAAATTATTTCACATGATATTCTGGCAAAATGTAAGTAATCTTCTACCTCTGACTCTTTTGGGCAGTTTCCCTGACAGGGATTAGACGTGTCCTAGACTAAAATAAATGTAAGAGCTGTCTGAACTGAAAACAACTTGCACTGGCATATCTTAAAGTCGCCATGAAACGGAAGTAGCGATTGCCTTATTTTCCCCGTGGTGACGTATATCCGAATGAAACAGCTTTTGAGATGAAATAAGGCAGGTCTGGATTTGAATTTGTCCATCGAGATCTGATTGGATCGTTTGAAGTTGGGTCGTGTTGCTAATTGCTAATCGCTGCGATCTTTTCCTGGACCCCGCCCACCTGCCATACTTATGACCGGAAGTGAAGAGAGATCGTTTTGAGGAGGGGAGGAGATTTGCATTTTTGATAAAAAATTATGAGCACACACAAATTTTTTAAAAATAATGAAGCTCACAGATAAGTCATTTGTTAATAATACCACAATATAAAAAAATATATATACAGTTTTTCATTTCAATTTCATTGCGACTTTAAAATACATCAGTGCCCTTATAGTAATGTTTTTAGTAAGTCATATTTCCTAATTAAACTAAGGCCTAGCCCTGGCTTAAACTAATCCCTGTCCAGAAAACCACCCCTTTAAGTTTAATATTACTTTGAAAAACTATTGATAGCATTTTTTAGTGAAACATTTGTATTGTATTTGTATGTGTTTGGTTACTGTAAAGACGCTCTTTATTATAATTTAAATGTAATTCAGTCATTGCCTGATTGGGCAGCGAAGCAAAAAGTCAGCTGCCTAAGTTTTCAGATGCAGCCTACATATCTGGTTAATGCTAACTGGCCAATGCAATTGCCATCAAAAAGCACTTTTGACCATTGAGGAATCTGCATACCCCATTCCCTTGCAGCATGCCTCCACCTTTTGGCACACCCATTATTTCACCTGCAGCTACACATACTGGGTCACGCGCCTGGTATAGACACAGTGATAATACCTCATATCGCTATGTCCCATGATGGCAATGATTTACTCATAACGAATACAAATGAAGATAAATTTAATGTTACATTTTCAACACCCAGTTAACTGATCAACACCCACAACTGATCTTTTGTTAGTCACATGTGACCAACTCATACCTAAATCAACAGATTTTAATCATTAAAAAAGTTAAAATCTTTCAGAATATGAATAATTATGTATGTGTAGCCCCATGTTAACTAATATAGGTGGACCGATTTTGTCATAAAAAGAGAATGAGCTGTGATATCGGGCAATGTATAACATGACTATGTCTAAATGTTAACATATTATCATTTATTTTTTAAACAGCAAATAGAATCTTGGATCACTGACAACTGGGTTTACCTTTTAGGTAATGGTTACTCATACCTATCTTGTCCTGTTAAGCTATAAGTGTTTCTCAAATATAACAAGGGCTTGCCTTGACTGTGACATCACAACAACTGCGCAGGACAGAAACATTCAGGTGAGTGCTGTAGTTGAACTCTTACTAAATCTTTACTAAATTAAGCAATTGTAAGTTATTTTTATTTTTGCTTTATACTGACCCTTTGTTAAGCTGAAAGCAGCATTTCAGAGCTTTCGGACACAGCCACTGTATGAGTGTGCTCCTGACATCTACCAGCATGTATATAGCTTGTATTATGTTCCTCAGACATGAGTGCATCAGCACTGGCAGTCAACACGTGCATGATCACTGAACTAAATTTTGTTTGTTTAAGAGAATATAAACAGCTGGATGTTTTTCAGTATTTAAACAGTGCAGTCATAAAGCTCTCTTGATCTTAAAGTGACAGGAGCCTGCTGCTTTCTGTGTCAGAAATGTTCATCACACATCAAAAGTGAAAATCACTCACTACTCTCTTAACTGAACAACTTTTGCAGCTGCACATTTAATTCATACAGTGAGGACTGTGCAGTGTTTTATTTGTATTTATTGCCAATCTTAAACCATAGATGGTTGACAGACAATTTCATAACTAACATATTTATATTTAATACAGATGCCTGAAAAGTAAAACAAGATGAGTATACTCTTATGGTTAAAAGAAAAAACTAAACATTTGATTGCTTGTGTCAGTAGCATTGTTGTAGTGACATCCAAAATACATTGGCTTATATGTAATTAAATGTTTTCAATTGATAAGATATGGTTTTTAATTACTGAAATGTAATTTAACCATTAAATCCAGAAAAATACAAACGGAAAACACAGAATTTGAGATTAAATAAAACGGAAATTGTGAAAAAATTACATTTCATATTGCCCTAAGTATGTAAATTTTAATAAACTGTTATGGGTGTCTTTGTGCTATATTGCCAATGAAATTCTGAAATGTTTTTTTTTTAATTGTATGTCTGTGGAAAATCTTTGGGAAGATTATTGAATTTTTAGAATCTTATTTTTTGTGTGTGTTTTATTTAATAAAAAATATAATAAAGAAACAAAAATAAAATAAAATAAAATGTTTTTATAATGCAAGCCTCAAGATCCGTTTTGCATTATAATGGCTCTCCTCCTATAAATTATCAGGTGTCCCCACCCCTGTTATAAGGTTATAACTACTAATTTAAGCAGAGTGAAGTCTTGATTTTTTTTAAGAAAGGAATGTGTGGTGTATAATGTTAATATGTTTGTATCTTTACCTTCCTCTAGAGGGCGATGTTTTTCCTATTGTGTGATTTACCTACAAGATAAAGAAATGACAAAGGATAAGATTATAAACTACATCTGTCACTTTGAGTTTCTCAAAAAGTTTTGATTTACTGGTTTAATTATATACAGGTAAAATATTACTGGTGTTTGTTTACCCTGTTGGTCATGATTGTGGATTGAGCATAAAGTCTTTTTTTCAGCTTTTGGCTCCTCCTCCTCAGGTGTAAGATTAAGATATGAAAGTGAACCCATCTTATCAGGATCCATTCTGTGTTGTAAGGACGTGAACAACATTCAGAGAGAAAAACACAGTGAGTATCTCCATTTCTACTTTACTCACTCTGTAAATGATCTAATTTAACTTATATTTTCCTTCATAGGATTCATAAATTTCCTTTTCGAGTAATGTGTTAACCTGTTTATTCAGATTGTACAGAGTAGAAACTGTCACTGTCAGTTTTATGGCACATTACAATTATAATCTTAGGTATCAGAGGTTTAAAACCTCAGTGTATTTGATCACATCATCAATGTAAATTACAATTCTGTACAAAACTTGCTACCCCTACACTGAAACAAGTGCTAGAAAAAGCATTTTAAAATATTTTGACCTGACTTGGTTTTCATTAGACTTTATCATTTGAAATCTAAAACTGACCTGGGCTGGGTTTCCTGATAACGATTGAACTTAGAACTTTAGAGCGCTTTCTACCTGCTACTTAACCCTTTAACTGCCACACGAAAGTAAAAGGCATTTGAATTTTTTTTGTTTGCATTTCTTATCTCCTTATGTCACTAGTAAACACACTCAATGTATTTTTTTCAACAAGTTTTTTTTTAACTATGGAAATTAGAATATGAACTATAACCCTTTAACTGCCACACCAAGCATTTGAATTTTTTTTTGTTTGCATTTCATATCTCCTTATGTCACTACTTAACACAATCAATGTATTTTTTTTCAACACATCCCATCTTTTTTTTTATCGGCCTCTACCAAATGGTTGATATGTAATTTAAAGGAATTCAAACACATACTATGGAAATTAGAAAATATGAACTATAATACAATTTTTTTACAAACATAATCAAAATAAAATAGTTTGGTATATTAAATCTTCTTTATTTATTGAAATATATCATAAAATATTTCAGGTTTTCATTTTAACACAGGAAATGAAATGTTTTCATGTTTTTTTGCAATAAAAATGACTAAAAGTAACAAAAATAAGGACTTTCTGTATTTAAAACCTAAAAAAAAGAAGGCCAAAGATTGTAATACAATGGCATTTTAGTCTTTTATGATTTAAGAAACACACTGTCAAGTGTGGTAGTGCAAAATCATTTTATGTCTTTTTTTAAATAAATGAAAGGGGTCATGGCATGAAAATCTGATATTTTCCATGTTTAAGTGCTATAATTGGGTCCCCAGTGCTTCTATCAACCTAGAAAATGTGAAAAAGATCAACCCAGTAACTTAGTTTTGGTAAACCATTCTCTGCAAGCATGTGAAAAAATAGGTAATTAAAATTTCACTGTAAAAAATAATACGCTGAATTTACTAAAAAATATAGTGCATCATTTTTGTGTCCCTCTTTTTAAGCAAGTTTCACATGGAATTTTAAGCAATTTAAGCTAAATTTTTTTAGTTTGCAGTGCTTAAATTTATTGGTTGGTATCACATGGAATTTTAAGCAATTTTAGCTAAAAAAATTTAGTCTGTACAGCTTAAATTTATTGGTTGGTGAGACACAATATTTTAAGGCATTTTACCACTGTATTTTAAGTTATGTCTACCATTAAAGTCTGGTTTATACCATTACAACTTATCATTTACATCTAATTTATAATACATTAACTATAAGAAGACACAAGACAATAAAAAAAAAGTTTTTTTTATTTGTAGAACTTTTTTAAATACAACATCTATTGTGTTAAACATTTTTGATTAAGTAAAAAAAATCATAGAAACAAGGCTGTAAAAAATAAAACACTGGATTTACTTAAAAATATGCTGCATTATTTTTGCATCCCTTTTTTTAAGGAAGTTTTACATTAGATTTTAAGCAATTGCATAAATTGCTTAACATTCCATGTGAAACTTCATTTAAAAATGGATGCAAACATTATGCACTATATTTTTAAGTTAATCCAGCCTTTTTTAGTGCATGTTATGTTGCTATAAGGCATAGAAATTCATTAAAAAATAAACAAGACATTTCATAACAATAACATGAATCAGCATGTAATGTCTATAGTTGTATGCCGTGTTATGTTGCTAACAGGGCAAGACATTAATTTGAAAATAAATAAACAACAAGTAAATGTTGTAACAATAACATTAATTAACATGCTACTAAATTTGTGTTGTACACGTGTGTCTGAGTGTGGTGTATGAATGTGTTTAGAAGTTTAACTCAACATTTTATTTTTTAATGTTAAAATCTTCTGAGACAGTTTTGCACTGTCTAAGTGCAGCAGTATTTTTTAAAGAATTTAAAAGTGTACCTAAGTCTTAAGATCAAGACAATATATTAGGCCAAACAAGGAAATGCACACTTTGGTGAGACTGGAAAATCCTGACAGAACCTGAACACCGTTCCAGAACGATTTCAGCCTCAAATGGAGTGTCATCTGGTGCGCCCCTTCTGGTGACAAATTAAAGACATTAAAGTTACATAAAAATTAAATCTGATTTATAAGATACACATATAACATTGGGGTTGCACTAATAGCCTGAAATGAATGCTGCTTATTTCTTTTATTGCTTTTCTAAAGGCAGTAAATATGGTTTTTGATTAGCTGCATAGTTATTTTGAAGGAAAGCACTGCAACCTCAATGTTACCACTGTCTCACCATAACAACCATAGTTTAACCATGATACGATAATCAATCCTGCAAAAAAAAACCAATACTTTCTCTTTCCAATTTCATATATTATTATAGTGAACATCTCCACTGTGAGACATATGCAATTATCAAATCATTTTGATGATAACATTGCTAACATTAGATAAATATACTACAGGATGATGAAAACAAATATGAGGTTGTAACCTTTAAAATGCAAATACTTTCTTTACAAAACACTTACCGCTTACTGTCTGATATATATAATGTCCATTCTTTCTTTAACACGTGACATTTAGAGCACATGCTCATTTCTCACCAGTTAGCTATTGACGCCATCTATTGATTTAATTTTGTACTGCAACAATTTAGTGTTTTAGACCAAATGCAGCGACATTCAATAAATGTAAAAATGTTATGTACATAAATGTTTTACGTGTTTGAGTGGGTCTCTAATTGAAAACGCCTTAGCCATAGAGAATTTGTTGACAACTGATTTGGTAGAAAATATCAGGTGTTCGGGTGTTTGTCAGATCACTTTAAGTCATCATTTAAGGCTGATGGGGTTGTACCTCTTTTTTATGGGTTGTACCCACACCATGTAATAAAACAGACCCTTCAGGGCTAATCTTTATTTGTTCTTTGTATGTAACTTACACAAATGAGCAATGTTAGTTATCGTTTTAAAAACGAATTACTCTTAGTATTACTCTTATGATAATCGGATAACCAACTTAAGGACAAACGTTCTCAAGGGTGTCCTACGGTGTCTGACAACAAATATAGTTAAAATCCTGTTTTTGTGCGGAAATTAAAGTTGCAAAACACATTTATTTAACGTTAATCTTTCAAAAGTAAAGTTCTTGTCACACAACCCCTGGACCATATAACATTCGATATCCCGGAAACTAGCCAACTAACCTTAATTTCAATTTCAAACACAGTATTAAACTTTATTTTATAAAAGAAATATGTACTTATTTCACGTAACATTTAAATGTAGAATGTAATTTTACTTACCTTAATTCCTGAAGAGGTCTTAACAGTAACACCACCGTTTAAAATGGCTGCTGCGCAGGCTCCCGATCTGCGTCACGTGACTCTTGACTTTGCTCAAAATTGCTTATAGTGTTAACAATTTTTATAAGTAAACCAAAAGCTCAGTATATTTAGTAATGATTACAGCCATAATTCAAGTAATGTGCAAAACTTAAATTAATGTGCAAAATCTTTACATTTATTTTAGCTATATTTGCTAAGGACAGGAATAAATTTTACTTAAATTTATTAGTAAAATCTGCTTATATTTTTAAGCTATATTTGCTGAGAATTAAAATCATTTTACAGTGTTAAAAATAATTAGCTCGATTTACTTAAAAATATAGTGCATAATTTTTGCGTCCCTCTTTTTAAGCAAGTTTCACATGGAATTTTAAGCAATTGCTTATTTTTATTTTTTAGCTTAAACTTACGGTGGCCCTGAAGTGCAAACCACAACAAAAAATTACTAAACAACAACAACAAATAAAAAAACAACAAAAAAAAAAAAACACTACCACAAATTAAAAAAACACCACAACAAATTAAAAAACACTACAGCAAATTAGAAAACACCACAACAAATTAAAAAACATTGCAATGATTTTAAAAACAACAACAAATTAAAAAAAACACTACAGCAAATTAAAAACCACTACAGCAAATAAAAAAACACTACAACAAAATAAAAAACAAATACAAAATAAAAAACACAACAGCAAGTTAAAAAAACACTACAGCAAATTAAAAAACACTACAACAAATTAAAAACACAACTACAAATTAAAAAACACTACAACAAAATAATAAACCATAACAAAATAAAAAACACAAAAGCAAGTTAAAAAAACACTACAACAAATTAAAAAAACACTACAACAAAATAAAAAACAACTACAAAATAAAAAACACTACAACAAATTAAAAACACAACTACATATTAAAAAACACAACAACAAATTTAAAACACAACTACAAATTAAAAAACACAACTACATTTACCCTACCGGAAGAGGTAGGTACCAGTGGGCAACATGAGACATCGCTGATTGGACGACACTGCAGTTCGGCTTTTGATAGCGCATTTATTCTTCCTATAGCGCATTTTTTCAAACATGAATGTTACAGATGACCCAAACATAGCACCTGCTGGGGCCGGCTAAGGGTACGGTCTGGAAACCGCTAATGATAGTAGTAAGCTAACGTTACATCCGCAAGCAACGTAAGCATTACACTATTCTTATTAACTTACTCGAAGGTTGTTGGGTGTCTCCGATGGAAGATATTTCTTTAAGCCTTTTGCCACAGCCGCTGCAAAAGTTCAGGGACGGCTCAACCAGTTCTTTTTTGCAGTTTGGTCAAAACATTTTGCCGTCCTTCCTCCTCTCCAAACCACGCGCTACAGGAAGAATAACTTCTGGTTCAAAAGGCGAACTGCAGTGTCGTCCAATCAGCGATGTCTCATGTTGCCCACTGGTACCTACCTCTTCCGGTAGGGTTAATGTAGTTGTGTTTTTTATTTGTAGTTGTGTTTTTAATTTGTAGTTGTGTATTTTAATTTGTAGTTGTGGTTTTTAATCTGTTGTAGTGTTTTTAATTTTGTAGTTGTTTTTTATTTTGTTGTAGTGTTTTTAAATTTGTTGTAGTGTTTTTTTAACTTGCTGTTGTGTTTTTTATTTTGTTATGGTTTTTTATTTTGTTGTAGTGTTTTTTAATTTGTTGTAGTGTTTTTTTAACTTGCTGTTGTGCTTTTTATATTGTTATGTTTTTTTATTTTGTTGTAGTGTTTTTTAATTTTTAGTTGTGTTTTTTAATTTGCTGTAGTGTTTTTTAACTTGCTGTTGTGTTTTTTATTTTGTATTTGTTTTTTATTTTGTTGTAGTGTGTTTTTAATTTGCTGTAGCGGTTTTTAATTTGCTGTAGTGTTTTTTTTTTAAATTTGTTGTTGTTTTTTATTTGTTGCAGTGTTTTTTAATTTGTTGTGCTGTTTTTTAATTTGTTGTTGTTGTTTAGTAAATTGTTGTTGTTGTTTGTACTTCAGGGCCACCATATAAACTGCTTAAAATTCCATGTAAAACTTACTTTAAAAATTGCAATTGCTTAAACTGCTTAAAATTCCATGTAAAACTTACTTTAAAAAGTGGGTGCAAAGATTGTGCACTATATATTATTATTTTTTAGTAAATCCAGCGTATTATTTTTTTCAGTGTTGGCTCCCCTTGTTATGTCAGAAGGAGCTCTTATTATGATATTACTGCTCCTTAATCTAATTTTAACTTTAATCTAAGTTTAAATTTCAACAAACCACCATCATTGTGATCAGTGTTTGCACTTCATCCGCTCATTTGCATTTTTTAGGACACACTCAAAACGGCAAATTTTTGCAAACACCTACAAAATGTGTACAAAGTGTGTAACATGTTATAATAAATTATTTATATGATATTTTGAGTTAAAAGTTCACATATCTGGGGACACTAAAGATTTATTTGACATCTTAAAGTCTTGTGACATGTCCCCTTTAACATTTATTTGTAAACCAGCAATGCTGTGTAGAGTAAGCCAACATTACAAACAATCCTTCAAACAATATAAAACATCATTTAAGAAGATATTTTGATTAATTAATCAATAATTATGATTTCCATAAATTAATTATATGAATTCATTATAGTCATTTAAAAAAATTATCCAGCGGCAAAAAATACATACTTAAGAAATTAGCTAAATATATTCAATAGGAAATGACAATAGCTGTGTCATATTCATAGCTGTGAATGGTCAGAAATTAATATTTCTCAGCAAATAGTACATCCTAACACAACGTTTGGTTGAGCAGGCAGTTAAGAACATTCGTTGTTTATTAACGTGCGTTTCCCAAAGATGCAGGTAAAACGATCGCTCGCAACTGGGTTTTAAATGCTACTTAAGAGTCGATATCTGTTTGTCAAGTGCTGAAATGTCACCAATAGAATGACTTGAATTTGTAGCAGAAGCTTGTTTAGGCTAATGATCTTTAGCTAATTTGCACTAACATTTTTTAAAATATTTTTCATTATTGTTCAATTACTTTTTAAATGTTTTAATAATTTGTGCATAATGAAATATTATTTTCCGTATTTAGTTAGGACTCGTCCCACTCCGAAATGCCTTATGCATTTTATATTATAGTTTAGATTATTATTATTATTATTATTTGTTATTCATTATCTATGTTGATCTGTTATTATGAATTATTGCAGTGTACCGTAAATATTTATTTGGTTTCTTTAATCAGATGTCATTTCCCTTCAAAACATTTTTTACATTTAGATGAATAATAGCAGCAATTAGTAGGAACCATTTATCAATTTGCTAGTACCAACTTTTACCAAAATTGTACCAAATACGTTTTCCTTCTTTATTATTTCATGTTTAGTCATTTAAATTTGATTTCTCATTTGAATTTTAAATATATTATATTAAAGTAATTTAAACAAATAAACAAAGAACCACCCAATAAATAAATATAAATTTAAACCATTACATTATAGTCATTGCAGCAGTGCAATTTGCTGGTTGTCCTGCAGGTGACCTTGTAACTCTGTTGTCTTACGATGCACTTATGAATGAACGATTACTCCAGACCACTCGTAGATCTACTGTGATTTTCAAGTGCTACTTAAGTTACGATGCTTTTGGAAAACCCGGCCCTGACTAGTTTGTTTATCTCACCTCCCTCAAACTCTCTCTATTCTGCCTCTCTTCCTAATAAAACTGAACAAGACATACAGAGAAGACAATACATTCACAATTACAAGTATACAATTGAGACCAAATTAATCTTTAAGACAGCAGTAATGAGTTTCAAGTCTGAAGGAGTTTAAAGTTCATCAGGAGATAAAACACAGACTGATTTTACTTTCACTTTTATTTAACACAGTGTTTGTCTGAATTACTGCTGCTATCTGTGAATGATTTGATTCTGTGGATTTAATGATGTGATGAAGTTTTCTGTTTATTTGTGCAGGTCATTACTGTGTATTAACTGTTGAGACAGAGAGAGATTTCTGAGATGATACAAAACTCACTGTGTGCTTCAGTATCTGCATCTGATTTTAGATGATAGCATGAACTTCACTATGAATCTCTCTGAAGAACACACAGACACAAAAACAAACAAGAGGTGAGAAAAACTTAATGTGTTCCAAAATTTAATGTAATTAATGTTAAGAAACAATAATTTAATATCATGGTATTTTTATTTTAGTCAATCAGTTTTACCTGAACACAGCAATGTGTCTCTGATGAGAAGTCAAACAATGAATCCTCAACATGAGGAAAACTCTTCTGCTGAGCTCAGGTGAGATATTACAACACTATTGTGTTAAAGTTGCTACCTGTTTTATAAAGTAGTTAATTTATATGAATTTGATCAAATTGTTTTTGTCCCTGTGGTGTTGGGTTTACAGTAGGTGCAGGATTAGGGGTGGGGTATCATTGCTGTTTTTTCCTAATAATTATGCGTTTTGGTACAATTCACTTCATTCATATGTATATGAATTAACCACATACAGTTGTAAAATACATAAAATATCCAACCTGATCTTTTGGAAATTCATGAGTGAATTACAGTTATGTATGACAGTAAGACCTACAAGATTATTCTTTTTTTTTTCAAAAGCCAGGAGTTTAAAGCAAACATTTTAGCTTAAGGGATTCAAGTTTATTTTTAATAAAAAAAAAAATGAAATTAGGGACAACACAGTTGTGCTCAGTGGAGTTGTTTGGAGTTATTTAGTAAACATTGCAGGAGTCACATAGGAGCAGATTCTCATTAATGCTTGAATGCTTTAAACTTTAAATCAGTGTTTTAATGTTTGTTGTTGTGTTTAGTTTGTGTCAGAAAGAATCGGCTGAACCCAGCTGTGTGTCCATGAAGAGTGATGACTCAATGGATCGTCCAATAGATTTCAGTTTGGGAGACTCTTCTGCTGATCTGAGGTGTTGTGTATTTCTCATACTTTAACTACACTTCATCTCATTCTAATTACTGTTATTCATTACATGAATATATATTTACAAGAAATTGTGATGTTTTAACAACAGTAAAAAAAGAGATCAAACTGAATCACAGATTATAAAGGAGAGTCTGGACTCTATTTTTAAGGTAAGTCTGTGTGTGTGTGCGCGGTGCATGTGTTTGTGTATGTGTGCCCAACATAACATCCCTCTGTTTCTCAATCCCTTTATATTATATTTAAAACCATTTGCTACAGTTGTATATCATGTGTGTTACCCCCACACTTACTTTCCTACATGACTAATACAGTGCTTCTCAAGTGATTTTGATTCAGGAAACAAGTTTTGAAACATCAGTTGTATACAATAAAAACAACTATTTATTTTAAAAAAAAAGTACACAAAATGTCACTGAAATCAAACATTGAAATGTATTAATGTTGCAGTGAGTCGTGCAGATATCATGCAGTTATTTATTCTGCTGTCTGTGTTTAACTGTGCATGATTATATGAGTAGTTGGATTTTATTCAGGGCCGGCCCTGGCCAATTTGCTGCCCTAGGCAAAATTTCACCTAGTGCCCCTAGAATCACAGACAATTGTGTTCTAATCATTTTGTTCATAATCTTACACAGAAACAAACTGCACAGCTTTGTCTTGTTTTTCTTTATTTTAAAAATATTTTGGAAACACACAAATACACACACACACACATACACGCACGCACGCACGCACGCACGCACACACACACACACACACACACACACACACACACACTTTCAGGCATTTGATCTTGACATTGTTCGAATTTGTCTTTTTTTTACATGTTTTAACACTGTACATTTAACTTAAAATATTTAATTTTGTACAAGAAAACAGCCCTTATTAATGAATTATTAGTAGCATATTGTAGTGTCTCGGGAGATCTTTCTCATTGTTATAGGAACAGTATGTAAGAAAAGTATATCAATTAATCATAAAATGGCCCTGATATGTCACTAGACTTATATCACTGACAACAGTGGTCTGGCCAGGATATTGTCATTTAAAAAGTGGAGTTGCAGCCCTCAACTGATGATTATGTTGTCATGTGTATTGGCCACCAGTTGTGTGACTGCAGTACCAGTTTTTGCCACAAGTTTTATGATTGCAATAACAGTTTTGGCCACAATCCTACACACTGTTCCTTTAAATAGCTCTGTGTTGTTTTCTTGCCACTGGCTATACTGCACTGAAGCGGCAGATTCAAATATAAATCCAGAATTCAGCGAACGTCAAGAAAACAACAATCAGAAAGAGACACGGGATTTAGCCTACATAACGTTACACAGACCATGTTTAAATTTCGATGTTTCTGGCCAGAAACACCAACTTGTTCAGTTGTTTGTCTGGTATTAATAAGATGCACATTGGAGTGCTGCTGGCTGCTCGCCGCGGTGCTGAAGACCAAGACCCGCTCAGACGGAGTACTGGTGGCAAGAAAGCTATTGCCTTCTTTATTTCCTTACGTGCAACCCTTTTGGAAAGCGCAGATGAGTCATTAGTTTGGTTAGTAAAATAACAAAATTATAGCTTTTAAATAGAAGAATAAAGCATTTATGTAAAGAGATATTTTTAAAAAAGTGTTTAAAGTGCACAACTCTTAAGTGGAAGAAATCAATTTTTCCCCTTACGTGCAACCTATTGGAAAGCGCAGATGAGCCATTAGTTGGGTTAGTAAAATAATGAAATGATAGCTTTAAATACGAAATAGTATTTATATAAAGAGATATATTAAAATAAAAATTGTAGAACTCTTCTTAAGTGGAAGTATTAAAGTAAAATAACGAATAATAATTTTATAACGAAAAATTAAAGTACCTCGTTACGTTAAACCATCGTATATATAGGTTTGGGCGCTTTCCAATAGGTTGCACGTAAATATCTGTGCATATGTGCCACCAGAACTCCGTCCGAGCGGGTCTTCGGCACCGCAGCGAGCAGCCAGCACTTCAATCCGCAGCTTAGGCCTATTAATACCAACTAATCGCTCGGTCTGATTGTTGTTTCCTTTTTCTTGTTCTTGAAGTTCACTGAATTCTGGGTTTATATTTTAAACTCCAGCTTCAGTGCACATAGCTATTTAACTAATGAGCACAATCTCCCGAGACACTACAATATGCTACTAATAATTCATTAATAAGGGCTGTGTTCTTGTACAAAATTAATTATTTTAAGTTAAATGTGTATATATACATAAATATTAATAAAAATAATAATTTGGGCGCCCGGGCGCCCCAAGGGGTGGGCATGCAGCGCCCTTAGCATCTGCCTATTCGCCTATGCCCAGGGCCGGCCCTGATTTTATTGTTTGTTTTTAAAATCGTGTTTTCTTATATTTACGGTGATTTAGGAAGTTGAGCAGAAAATCATCTCTGTAATGAAGAATGAGTTGAACAGTTTTAAGAGACTGTTGAGTCCAGATTACCCAGAATGCACTGAGAGAGAGGAAGATGATGATAAAAGTCATAGAGTCAGAGAGGCGTTTCTGAAGATCACACTGCACATCCTGAGGTAGATGAACCAGAAAAACCTTGCAAACACATTACAGACCAGTAAGAGCTCTCGATCGTCACATCATTACAGTTATTTAACTTCAAATGTTTATTATTTTAATGAAAGATCATTTGTGTTTTAGTCAGGTGCCTTCATGATAGGATAATATAACCATCAAACATAAAAATATATCTGTAAAATATTGCTTAACACATACACTGTAAAAAACATATTGTGAAATTCACAGTAATTAACTGGCAGCAATTGACAAGTAACTTACTTTAGAAAAAGCACAGTAAGTTACTTGTCAATTGCTACCAGTTAACTACTGTTTTTTTTCTATAGTAAGTTACTTGTCAATTGCTGCCAGTTAACTACTGTGTTTTTTTCTATAGTAAGTTACTTGTCAATTGCTGCCAGTTAACTACTGTGTTTTTTTTCTATAGTAAGTTACTTGTCAATTGCTGCCAGTTAACTACTGTGATTTTTCCGTACAGTAAGTTACTTGTCAATGGCTGCCAGTTAAATACTGTGATTTCTTTTCCACAGTAAGTTACTTGTCAATGGCTGCCAGTTAACTACTGTGATTTCTTTTCTACAGTAAATTACTATTGTCAATGGCTGCCAGGTAACTACTGTGATTTTTTTTCACAGTAATTTACTGGCAGTCATTGACAAGTAACTAAGCAGAGATTATATATTTTTAATATATAGTTCATTGTGGTTTTCCCTACAGCATTTGATTGGTTAGTTATTTTCTGTAAACATTCATCAATGTTAAAATAAAGTTGTAATGGCCAGCCTTAAAGGTTGAGTTACAATTATTTAAAAACTCAAGACTGTTAAAAGAAGGAAATACAAAAAACAAATCTAAAAGTCCAAGCGTGTTAAAAGTCCAAATGTGCAAAGTTTCCACTGTGTATATAAAATCCAAGAAAGTGATATCCAAAGTCCATAAAACGTAACTGGACAGGCAAGCCCAAATACACAAACTCCACACACCAGCAACCGCTTGTTTTAGCTATAGCGTCAGCTAACCATGTGCTCCTGCTCCTTCCTTTTATACAAAGTTCCATGTCATGTGACCCCTCACATGACAGGCAGACGAGGCAAAATAAAAGACATACACACATAAAATAGCAAAAGGATAAAATGGCTAAGAAAACATGTAAAACTAATTTAAACTCAAATATACATAAGACACAATATAATGAGTGGTAAAACATGTATCTTGTGTGATCACGTCACAACGTTAATGATCTAATTTAAATATGCTAAATTACAAAACAATACAATAAGTTTTCTGATTTGAGGGAAAATGCTACTGTTTCACAGATATGTACTAAATTAAAAAAAATTTTTTACAGTCAAATACATTCAATAAATGCATGCTAACATTTGTAAAATAACATTTTAATTTGGATGAAAAAGTATGAATTCCCAAGAAATGTATCTTAAAACATCTTAAACTTTTGTTACAATCTAAAAATAACTAAATATAATTCAGTTTTGTAGATGTACAGGACAATCTGTAAATAAAACAAAATAATTAATTATCAATCAAAAGTACACTACAAGTAAACTGTAAGTTTCCTCCAATTCTTATCAAACACAATATTACTGTGAAGTATAATAGCTGAAATGCAAAACAAATTTATGTCTACAATATTTTCACTCCAAAATAAATAGTTCTAGTGCACAACACAACCATTAATTCTAAAAATGATTCTAAATTCAGAATCCTAATTTTACAGTGTATAAGTAACTTTAAAACATGCCCAAAAAGGTCAGTGAAACCATACCACAACAGACAATGTTAAGAGATTGAAAAGCTATTTTCATTTAAATTGCTAATACTACAGTATGAATAAACATATTTACAAGATTTACTAAAAGTTAGAATTTATGTTTTAATTCTATTCAACATGCTTAAACACATTATTGTTTAATTTACATTAAACGTGCCTGTATTGACATTTAAGTACGAAATAATATCAGCTTTGAGTGGACTAGTTATCAGATGTTTAAGTGAATCACCAAAACATGATTCCAAACAATGGACCTTTTCCTATAGATTATGTATCATATATGTGAACAAAGTTATTTATTAAGTTATTTATACACACTTCACTTTGATGAAACTGTGCAATTTTATTTTCTGTGTGCAGGTTTAGCCACTGGTAAAACTCTAATGGGCATGACTGCTAGTGATGGAAATTTTCGTTCATTTAGGCGACTCGTTCATTTTCAGTTCGTTCACCAAAATGATTCGTTCAGACTCGTTCACTGATTCGTTCAGTGACCATTTCTTAATTTTACAAAAATACGCCAATAGGTGGCGAAGATGTGTGTCATTATGTGTTATAAGACAATGAATGACTTTTTGCAAAAACTCATTAGTTTTTAATAAAGCTCAAATTGTGAAATACTAAGCATAATTTTATCAAGTTACCGAATATATTAAGACACACGTACATTCATAGTACATCTAATCTGGATTTGTTGTAAATAAAGACTCCCGTGCATGCCTCCTCTGGTTCAGTCAGTCATCAGATCCTCGTTCACGAATCATATAATTTCGGTCATGTCGTTCAAGACTTCGTTCAGACGCAGATGACTGATTTAAGTTCGGTGAAAGGGTGGATTAAACTATATAGACATATAAAACTATATTAAACAGAAATACCAATTTTTTCAACAGTAATTACCTTGCTTATCATTTGTATAAGGGAAATAGTCCGCCTAAACATGGTTACTATAACTTTATTAAAATAAAACCACATGATTCTTTCACAAGATTGTTTACGTTGCACTCGCTATCTATACGATCTCTCTCATTCATTAGGTTGTAACCTGTACCAGTCATTCAGTTTGTTTAAGAACGCGATCTCTCTATCTCTCTCTCATTCGTTCAGACTCAAAACAGCGGCTCGGTCAGTGAAGGGCGTATTCATTCAGTACGTTGAGCCAATCATATGCTCGGCCACAGCTTATACTCGATTGCCATTGGCTCGTAGTTTTGTCACTCTTTGAAGGCGGAAAGAAAGCCGCGCATCATTTGTCCGTGCTCCTCAAGAAGGGAGGGAAATTTCAGTGAACGAGAAATATGAGTCAATGGATGGCGTGAACGAGAACGATTCGTTCACATAAAAGATTCGTTCAAAAAGAACGATTCGTTCACGAACGTAACATCACTAATGACTGCTCTCCATTCAGGTTAAGGGCTCGTTATAGTCGTGCGTCCTACGGCGTAGCAGCGACGGCGTAGGTTCCGCGTCGGTTTTCATTTATAATTTTGCGTCGTCGTCCGCGTCGACGTGCAAACACACGCGCTACTGCTGGTGCAGTATCCACGCGTGTAACCACAGTAGCAGCGTGATCGTCAGAGAAGAGGCAGCTTGGCAAGTTAACCCACAAACGAAGAAGAAACAGCAACTTGTTGTGTATAATTTGAGAAGACCAGCAATGATGGAAGTAAATAAACAGCGACTTTTGATGCAGTTTGAGTTAAATCACTCCTCAACTTGGCTCTTCTTTGTTTTCACCGTCACAAACGGAAATACCTATGACGCAGTTTTTTTTACCTGACGGGAGGGGTTCTGGTGGACCAATCACAGCGCTTGCGGCCTGCGTAGATCTGACGCGCTGTTAAAAATTTTGCGAGGTGCGCGTCAGGCTATGCAGAGCTACGCACAGGCTACAGATAGCCTACGCCGTACCTACGCACGACTATAACGCCCTTTAGGGCTGTAACGCTATATAGCTTGTCCCATTAAAAAGACCTGCCTGATTATGCATCGGGGCATCGCGATTCAGTGTTTCATGCGCAGCTTGTGTGTGTACTATGGCGTTTTGGTCAGTAAGAAGTCCTTATCAATCTAAAATCATTATGAGTCGGAGTCGTTTATAACGTGCATTTTAAAAAGCAACGCTCGTTAAACAAAATCATTCAAAATATTCTTTATTATCATGAAAATACCTGAAACTATTTGAAGAACAGCAATATAAATATTCCTGTAGACATTTCCTGGAACAGCGTTTGCAATGCTAGCCTGCTTCTTCTGTGGCACAAAGGGAGTTTCTGCACGAGAGCGCCCCCTGGCTTTTGGATGTTCCGGCATTTCACCGTAATTCATGCAAATTCATTAATTGAGAAAACGCGCATTTGCACGATAAATCGTTACAGCCCTATCAAGGATCCATAGATGTATCCTTCACAGCCTTGGCTATCCCAAAATTCAATATGAAGTCTGGGTATTTTGAAATAAACATTCAAAACTGTAGTTAAATAAAAGTGTATATTTTGCTAATTAAAGGTCCTTGTGTCTGTTTTACTAATATAAATGATGTTTTAGTGATGTAAATTAATATTATTGCTGCAATGTTGTGTGTTGCGTTTTGCTTTTGTATATTTCTAAGGTTGGTGAATTTTACATACTGTTGGATAGTTTAATCTGCATCAATGTGTTATATTTTCTAAAGTAAAATAAAAAAATCTGCCACCATATTTATTTTTAAAAGTCTAGGTCTCAGCTTTTGTGTCCCAGTGACAAGCGTAGTGGGCGGGAAAAGCAAGTGATGCCCCCGTAGGCTAGACCGTCTCATTTAATTTCACTCCGTGGCGTTTAGAGGCTGCTGCCCTCAAATATTGAGCCTTGCCTTCAAAGTCCGCGGCCTTAAAAGGATCCAGACCCTGAATTGGGATGCACCCTCAGTTTGTTCAAACTAAACCAGTGCTCACACAGCATTCATTGGCCAGTTTACTGAATGACAGTCATATTAACCAATTATACTCAGCAACATGACGAGTCAGCCAATACAATTTGGTAACACTTTTTTTCGATAGTCCACTTTAGACATTTTACTAATTATAAGTACCTTTGCAACTATTTATCCTACCAATCTTTACAGTATTAGTAGACTGTCTGCTTAATATCTATTCACACTTTATTGTGATGATCCCTCAACAGACATTCAACTGACTATAAGTATCTTTGCAGGTGCATGTCAACTTATTCCACTAACCCTAACCTCTTCCCTAACCCTAACAGTCTACTAATACTCTAAGGACAGTTAGACAGTTAGTTGAGATATAGTTGCAAATTAGTGAAAGTTGGTTGACATAGTTGAAAAGTTATTTATAGTTGTATAAGTATTAAGTGTAACCTACAATTTATTTCAGTGTGGTAGCATATTAAATGGAATGTTGTGTGTACCATATTGTAGACAAAACAATAATCATAGTGACTTTCTCCTTTAAAGAAATAGAAAATAAATCTAATTTGTCATTACTAGCATAATACTCAAATATAATATAATAAATATACTTTAAAATGTTTTCCCAACAAAGATTATTGAAGAAATAATTTTCTTCAATTTATTTTGAGTATCCTGAATAAGATTAGACATCAGCATGTTGCTAACAAAAATAGTTGTTGACTGGACTTAAATACATTTACAGAATGTGAAATGAGCTGTAACACATCATGAAGTTTGATTTCTCAAAATAAAAGTGAATCGGGTTTAAATGTCAGGAGTTCCTGTCGGGATGAAAGTAACACTTGTTACTCTTCTCCCACTGCCAATACTGTTGCATTATGTTGAAAATGTATATTTTTTTATTTGATTTAATTTTATTGTGTTCAAACTGTTAAAAATGTTTGTTTTTTTCAACATTTAAAGTTTGTACTGTCAGGTTTCTTTAGAAACATTTGATGAAACCAAAATTTAACCGAAAATACATATAAACAAGATCATAGTCATGTTTATTTAATAAAAAACAAGTGTAACACAAAAATCTATCTTGTTCTGTTCTGCTTTTGAGCCACCTATGTGTTCCTTTCGTCCCTGCTGACAGAGTCTAAGGCCATTTTGTTTCCAAAATTTCACCTGGAATTCATAGTCCACATTTGAGTTACTGATCACAGCAAAAATATATCTGTCTAAAACTTTATCTTTTAAAATTAAGTTTTTCTGAAAAATTGTACTTTCGCCCCTGCTCACCCCTACTGTGAGTCTCTACAGTACAATGTTGGTTACTGTGAGTCTCTACAGTACATTGCTGGTTACTGTGAATCTTTGCAGGATATTTTATTCACTGTGATTTTCTACAGCACATACCTTTTTACTGTGATTTTTACAGTTTTAAAACACTACTGTGATTTCACACTGAATGCACTGTAATCCACTGTGAACTTTATTACAGTTATTTGCTGTGCACGAACACAGTTAATTACTGTAGATTTCACAAGCATTTTTTACAGTGTACATGTACATCTGATGCATAAATGGTGAAATGTATTAAAGGTACAGATCACCTAAAAATAACAATTCAGTCATTCTCACACTTGTTGCCTCAGAATACCATCAAGCAGACTTAAAATATAGCACACAAGTTTTGTAGACTACTTTTATGATATATTTTATAATTTGTGTTTCACGAACTGATGTGTTGAATAAATGATGACAGTGTTTAAATACAGCTATGAGTAAACTAATGTTGTCTCTCTGTTATTGTATTTTTCTGTTTATTCCATCATTATTCATATATAACAGAAATTATTTTCTTTTGTTTATCAGAACTGATGCCTGTTTATCAACAAAAACACAAATCCAGACTAAAGGAGAAATATCTGAGAGTTAATGAAGGGATCTTCAGACACGGTGACTCAACAGATTTAAATGAGATCTACACAGAGCTTTACATCACAGAGGGAGGGAGTGGAGAGATCAATAATGAACATGAGGTGAGACAGATTGAGACATCGTCCAGAAGATCAGAGACACAGGAGAGACAAATCAAATGTAATAACATCTTTAAAGCTTTACCTGGACAACACAAACACATCAGATGTGTGCTGACTAAAGGAGTTGCTGGAATTGGAAAAACCGTCTCTGTACAGAAGTTCATTCTGGACTGGACTGAAGGAAAAGAACATCAGGACGTTCACTTCATATTTCCACTTCCTTTCAGAGAACTGAATTTGATCAAGAAGAATCTGAGTCTTATGGATCTTGTCAATCACTTTTACACAGGAACAAATGAACTGACATTAACAGATTATGATGTCTATAAAGTCATGTTTATATTTGATGGTCTGGATGAATGTCGACTACATCTAAATTTCCACAACAATCCGAGTTTGTCTGATGTAACAGAATCAGCTTCAGTTGATGTGCTGCTGACAAACCTCATCAAAGGAAATCTGCTTCCTTCTGCTCTGATCTGGATAACCTCTCGACCAGCAGCAGCCAATCAGATTCCTCCTGAATGTGTCGATCAAATCACAGAGGTACGAGGATTCAATGACCCACAGAAGGAAGAATATTTCAGGAAGAGAATAAATGATCAAAGTCTGTCTGATAAAATCATCACACACATCCGATCATCAAGAAGTTTGTACATCATGTGTCACATCCCAGTCTTCTGTTGGATTACAGCCACTGTTCTAGAGAGAATGTTGAGTGAAGCAGAGACTGAAGAGATCCCCAAGACTCTTACACAAATGTTCACACACTTCCTGATCTTTCAGACCAAACTAAAGAGTCAAAAGTATGATGGGAAGTATGAAATAAATCCTGATCAGGCTAGAAAGAGCATTTTCTCATTAGGAAAGTTGGCTTATGAGCAGCTGGAGAAAGGGAATCTGATCTTCTATGAGGAGGATCTGAGAGATTGTGGCATTGATGTGAAAGAAGTGTCCGTGTATTCAGGAGTTTGTACTCAGATCTTCAGAGAGGAGCCTGGACTTCATCTGGGGAAAGTGTTCAGCTTTATACATCTGAGCATTCAGGAGTTTCTAGCTGCTTTATTTAAGATGATTTCATTTTCTGAACAAAACACAGGACTCTGGAAAATGTTCAGGTCAACTATGACTGAATTACTGAAGCAAGAAGTGGACAAGGCCTTACAGAGTGAGAACGGACACTGGGATCTTTTCCTTCGATTTCTTCTGGGTCTCACACTGAAGTCAAATCAAACTCTCTTACAAGACCTCATGGGAAAGACAGTAAGCAGCTCTCACAGCAGTCAGGAAACAGTTGCTTACATTAAAAAGAAAATCAGAGAGAATCAATCTCCAGAGAAATCCATCAATCTGTTTCACTGTCTGAATGAACTGAATGATCAATCTCTAGTGCAGGAAGTCCAAAGATTCGTAAACAGAACCGGTGCCAGTAATCTCTCTGGAGTCAAACTGTCTCCTGCTCAGTGGTCGGCTCTGGTGTTTGTGTTACTGAACTCAGAAGAGGAGCTGGATGAGTTTATACTGAGTAAATATGATCCATCAGAAGAATGTCTACTGAGACTCCTGCCAGTGGTCAAAGCATCCAGAAAAGCTGAGTGAGTATTTTACTGTGTGTTTTTATTGTTGTTTATTATATAGGATAGTATTTTTCCCAGGATTTCATATTTTGAAGGTCTCTCTCCACACACACTTGCATTCACATGCTCAATACGTAACTTTCAAAACCACAAAACATACTTTTTTTGTATGTTTAAATAGATGCTGAAGTGTACAATGTAGATGTATTTGCAACATTTACTCGTAGCATTATTTAATTTTTTACAGCTACAAAAACATAACACATTTTCAAATCTTTCAAACAATAAATAATGCTGTATAATTTCTTTTTAACCATTTTATCGATAATGTTACCACGAATATTTACCAAAAATATTTAAATACGTATGTGCTGATTGCTAATGAGCATCACCTGTGAAGCCCACCGGTCTCGTATCCCACAGAGGAGTCCGGAGGTATAAAATTTTCGTCCGTGAAAGGCTGCTGGAGTTTACTTTCGTTTTGTTGTTGTGTTTATTTTGTATAATAAAATGTTAAATGTTTTCCAGTTTCCACCTTCTTCCTCTCCACTTACATACCTTGTTACAACGTAATCTATTATTTTTATATTATGCAACTTAATGGACAGAAATAGGTAAGATTAGTAACAATAGTAACAATATAGCATTTAAAAGATATTTTAAACCACAAATACAATCCTACCCAAAACAGTTTATTAAAATCATGTACTATAACAGACAGACAAGTGTAATCACAAAGCAGTATCAAAAGTAGTTAAAATGACGACATGCTGCAGTCGCAGTCCTCTCTGGAGTACAACACTGAAGTATTAAAGTCAAGACGGGAACGTCAAGGCGCGCATTTCAAAATTCAAAAGTACATCGACTGAAAGACGTCAATCAATGTCGCAAATCTCTGACAGAGTATGCAAGAGCCAATGAGGATTTTGATATCACTGCCTTAAAGCAATGCATTTTAAAGCTTTTTAATATGCAATATTTTAATTCAGTGGTTCTCAAGTGTTGTGGTACGCGAGCTCCCATCTAGTTGTATGAAGAGGAATCAGAGTTCGCCAGCCTATTAATGCACATCGTTTGAAAGCTTAGGCTCTCAGGATTCCATTAAGCATGCACACAAAGCATAATATGATTCATAGCGGTCATAAAACTGTAATCTAGTTGTTAGTTACCTGAACCGGGTGGCGCCGATTTAGGATATTTACTTACCTTCAAAATCTTCTCTTTATCCGCTTCGGTGAAATTGTCCAAAACAGATTGTTCATAAATCCCCAAAAGTCCAAGGAAATGGAATATCCAATCCTTTTTAATCCAAAACGATTTGTTCGCCTCATAATCTTTACATTTCTGACCAAATTACGATAGAAATACTGTAAATAATTAGTTCACTACCGGACATTCGTTCTAATCTTACTTTTAATTCACGATTTATAATGATATATTCGGGTGTCACGTTTATTATGCAACATCTGAGGAACAAATACACCCCCTTGTGGAATTTCAACCGTTCCATAAGAGGCTACAACAACACACTAAATCTCAGGTTACACTGGCTTTCTATAGCAGCCCGCATCAAATTTAAAGCTCTGCTCCTGGCCTTTAAGACCACCACTGGGTCAGCACCCCCTTACCTTCACTTACTTATACAGCCTTATGTACCCTCTCTATCAGCGACGGCAGAACACAATCTAAGTAATTTAAGGAAGTGACATATTTAAGGGATCATCAGATTTATTTTATTAAGTTGTCCAGGATTAAATATATCTGTTTGTGTTGGGCTACGTCCTGTAGAGTTCAGCTCTTAACAATAATAAAACACAACTGAACCTGAGGCTGATCAAGTGGTTTTCAAACTTTTTTAGGAGCGACCCTAATTTAAAAAAATAAAAATTTTGCGACCCACACTCTACCACCCCCCCCCTTGATGCAGGGCGGAGCCGAAAGCCGTCAGAGTGAAGTGAGCCCGGTGAAACGTGCACGCGTGCATCTGTATGTAACTTACCTAATGAACAGACCTGACGCCAGACACAAATTCACGGACGGGCATTATATTTTTTCAGGGGGCACAAATGAGATCAACCTCACTGCTATTTAAAATATCATTAATTATGATAATGGACAAAAAACGAGGAAGAACTGACATACGCAACACAACGGAGGAGTAGGACCTAACCTACTGAAGCAGTCTAAAAACACGTCGCAGGGCTCTACATCAACACTTGTCCGCTTATCAGGGACAAGTAATGTTAGATTAAAACGCAAATAACAATCATCAAAACACGCTAATGATTCTGCATCCTTTAGTCTCAATGGCAACCGAAAGTGCATAATGTAATAACGCTAAGTTAAACAAATAAGCACAGCAACACAAAGTGGGATAACAGTGGGTTAAACATACTGCGGTAAAAATGTGGAGTTTTTAAAAACATGATACAGTTAAGCAGCATCACATCACGGTTGAAAATTTACAGATTTCATATGACAGTTCACTAAACAAGTAATTAATATTTAGCCACTTACATTTTAGATGCAATGTTGACTGTTTTTGTTGTTTCAGCAGCGAAAATAGTTCAAAGATAACAGCAGAACCATAACGTGTCAGTCTCACTGCAAAACTCAATCGTGTCTTAACGGAGGCGCTATGCTTAGCAAACAACTAAACATTTCCGCGCTCACTATCGACAAACCAATCAAATACCTTTAAAATATATATATTTTTAAATACCAAACACATTTTTATTTTTATTTAGGAGTTTTTATTTCCCCCTTGCATCATTTAAAAAATGGCTGTGACCCATCGCACAATTTAATACAGTAAGCTGCGCACGCACATGGGTCATGTGACACAGAGGTGGAGAATTTTTTTATTTAGTGTATTTAAAATATATTTTTACTGTGCTTTTATTCAAGTGTGTTGTAATTATTATAGTTTTTATAATAAAATTGAATAAATTATTTTAGTAACATTTTTTTGAAATCTTTCTGGCGACCCAGTTTTTAATTTCCGCGACCCAGGGTTTGAAAACCACTGCTCTATACAACACTTGTTTGAATAAAAGTTTGTGTAGTGCAAAAGGAGTCATTAATATTCTTCATCTGTTTTCATCCAACACAATAAAATTTTAAATATATCAAGTAAAGCTTAGATTTGAACATAATGTACATAATAGTACATAATGGTAACATACACAACATGGGATTTAGATATTTTTCCTTAGATCACACAAACATTAATCCTGAAGTTTAGACAGAAATCTGAGAGATCATTCATGTTCTTCACTCTCTGTAGGCTGAATGACTGCAATATTACAGATGAAGGTTTTGTTGCTTTGGCTTCAGCTCTGAGATCAAACCCCTCACATCTGAGAGATCTGAATCTGAGCAGTAATAAACCAGGAGATTCAGGAGTGAAGCTGCTCTCTGATGTACTGAAGGATTCACGCTGTAAACTGGAGAAACTACAGTAAGTGTTATTATTTAAATGATTTTTCAAGTGTTTGTGAGGACAATAAATCTTTCAGCGATAATACTGACTTAAGCTTAATATTTCTTAACTACATAAATAACTTCTTCAATAAAAGCTTTAACTGATTCTGTGACTTAATTTAGTTGATGGATTAAAAAGCATAAAGAAAAATAATAAAATACATAATAATAATAACTCCTTGAAGAACAATAGGGTCCTCACACCCCGGTGTGCTCGGGCCCTAATAATAACTTTTGTTATTTACTCAAAAGTGATGCAGGAAACACTTAATGTTAATAATTATATGTTAACTAAGCCATTATTAGAAAATAATTAAATACATAAAAGCGTTCTCTTTCAATACGGTTCACTTCGCATTGCGTCAGTTTGCTCATTAAGCCGATAAGACCTGTGCTTGTAAGGCAGGGACATCCAGGCTATAAAATCTGACAAACGTAGACGGCGAGGACCAGCCGGCCGCGTTACAAATGTCAAAGATAGAAATCCCCGTAAACCAAGCCCAAGATGAAGCCATACCCCTCGTGGAGTGAGCTTTTAAACCAACTGGACAATGTTCATTCAGGGAGGCGTAAGCCAAAGCAATGGCTTCGACGTCCATTTAGATAGCCTCTGTTTAGTGAGCGGCATACCTAAAGAATGTTGCGCAAAGCTTACGAACAGCTGATCTGACTTGCGGTATGAGGCAGAACGGTCTGTGTATATTCTTAACGCTCTGACGGGGCAGAGCTTGTTCGGGGTTTGTTCACCGTCCGCCGGCGGGAGGGCGAGAAGTGAAACCACCTGAACTCTAAATGCCATGGTCAAAACTTTAGTAATGTATCCCGCTCTCGGTCTAAGGATCACTTTGCTATCGTTAGGACCGAATTCCAGACACGACGGGTCAATTGAAAACGCGTGTAAATCGCCAACACTCGTTTTACTGATGCCAACGCCAGGATAAGAGCGGTTTTAAACAAGAGAGCGCGCAGGTCAGCCTGATCGAGGGGCTCGAAAGGGGGACCGCACAGCGCTTTCAGAACCGTGGACAGATCCTAAGACGGGACCGTGTTAGGTTGCGGTGGGTTTAGTCTGCGAGCGCCTCTGAGGAATTTAATGATGAGATCATGTTTTCCCACTGTGTCACCGGCGATAAGGGCGTGATTCGCCATTATCGCCGCCACATATACTTTAAGCGTCGAGGGCGCGACCGCTGTCCAGCATTTCCTGTAGAAAGGAGAGAATATGCTCCACTTCACAGGTGTTTGGGTTCAAGTTTTTCATCGTGCACCAGTCAGAAAAAATAGACCACTTTTGAGCGTAAAGGCGCCTGGTAGATGGGGCCCTAGCTTCAGTTAGAGTATTTAACACTCGTCCTGAAAGGCATGACGGTTGCCGTTCAGAGACCAAACGTGTACATTCCATAGCTCCGGCTGTGGATGCCATATCGTCCCTCTCGCCTGAGATAGGAGGTCTTTCCTCAGCGGTACTGGCCATGGTGCTGATGTTTTCAGCTGCCATAGGTCGGGGAGCCACGGTTGATTGTGCCAAAACGGGGCGACCAGAATTATCGCGCATTTCGTCTCTCTTATCCTCTGAAGGACCTGTGGTAACAGAGCCACCGGAGGAAAAGCATATAGAAGACACGCCGGCCATGTCTGCGACAGGGCATCGTGGTGTCTCGAGAAGAAGATCGGGCAATGCGCGTTCTCGTCGGATGCAAACAGATCGATCTCCGCTCGGCCGAAGACGGTCCATATTTTCTCGACCGTCTGAGGATGCAGCCTTCATTCTCCCGGCAGCGGACCGCTGCACGAGAGAATGTCTGCACCCGTATTGGCTACACCCGGTACGTGAGTCGCTTTTAATGAACGTACGTTCGCGTGAGCCCATAATAAAAGCCATTTCGCCAGCCTGGAGGGAGCGAGATCTCAGCCCTCCTTGGTGGTTTATGAACGAAACCACCGTCATACTGTCCGACCGCACTAGAACGTGTTGATGTTGGAGTTTCGGTCGAAAGTGTCGTAGCGCTAAGATAACCGCCCACATCTCGAGGTGGTTGATATGTAGCTGAGACAACTGGTTGTTCCACGCACCGAAGGCAGGTTCGCCGTCGCAGTGAGCGCCCCAACCCGTCGCAGACGCATCCGTAGTCACCACTTTCCTCCTGCCCACGGAGCCGAGCTCCGTGCCCCAGAGGAAAAGGTGAGGGTATGTCCATATCGAAAGCGCTTTCACGCAGCTGTACGTGATTTTGATTAATAAGCAGCCCGACAACCAAGCACGGGGAGGAACTTTCGCTTTCAACCAAAACTGAAGCGGTCTCATGAACAGCATTCCCAACGGTATTAGTGGGGATGCTGCTGCCATCAGACCCAGCATTTTTTGGAATCGTTTGAGAGGGAGATGTGAACCCGCTTTGAACGATGCCGCCTCGCGTCTGACCGTGAGTGCGCGTTCCTGTGTAAGCCATGCCCGCATCTTTAACGAGTCGAGCGTCATGCCTAAGAACGCGATTCGCTGCGTGGGGGTGAGCAAACTCTTCTGGAGGTTGATTTTGAACCCTAAATTCTCCAAATGCTGGAGTACAACGGTCTTGTGCGCAATAATTTCCCTCTCTGACTGGGCTAGAATAAGCCAATCATCGAGGTAATTCAATATGCGGATGCCGCTCTGTCTGAGAGGGGCGAGAGCTGCATCTGCACATTTGGTAAATGTGCGTGGTGCCAGAGATAATCCGAAGGGCAGAACTTTGTACTGGTATGCTGTCCCGTCGAACGCGAATCTTAGAAACGGCCTGTGACGTGGTGCTATCGGAATGTGAAAGTAAGCGTCTTTCAGATCCACTGATATGAACCAATCGCTCGGTCGAATTAACGGCATGATTTGTCTGGCTGTAAGCATTTTGAATGGCCGTTTGGCAAGAGCGCGTTTCAAAACGCGTAGATCCAATATCGGTCTGAGGCCGCCGTCTTTCTTTGGAACGAGAAAATAACGACTGTAAAAGCCTGATTCGCTTTGATCCGCCGGGACCGTCTCTATCGCGTCTTTTAGCCATAAAGAACGCACCTCTTCCCTGAGGATCTGCATGCGATCGTCTGGGACAGTGGTGTAGAGAACGCCGCGAAACCGGGGTGGTCTCCGAGCGAATTGAAGTGAATAACCGTGTTGGATTACATTTAGAATCCAGCCCGGCATACCGGGGGTGGATTGCCAAACGTGAAGTTTGACGGCGAGCGTCGATATGCTTATGGACGTTAAGCCGTGTGTGTGTGTGTGTGTGTACAGAGGAGGAAATTTGCTCTTTTTGTGAAAAGGTAAAAATTATTTTTTCGCTGTTACAGCGAGGGCGTGTCCAGCGCCCGAGGGGACTGAAACACGCAGAACTTTCAAGGGCGGGCCGGCCGAAGCAGGACCAGAGCCTCTTTTCCTCCTCAGACTCTCTTCAGGGAGGCGGCGCCGGCGTCGGGTCCAGCGTGATCCGGGGACGGGGACTGCGGCGTCGAGGCGGGCCAGCCGGTCGTGCAGGACGCTGGCACTTGACCTCCGGTTCAGCTCTCTGCTGGGGCTGAGCTGGTGGTGGCTTAGGGCGCTGTGCTGGTGGCGGTTTTGGGCGGCCGGTCTCAGACGCTGAGGCAGATTGTTTTGGTAGGAAATGCCGCATAGCCTGCGACGATTTCTGTGCCTCAGTGAAGCGCTGGGTGAACCCCTCCACAGCAGAGCCGAAGAGCCCCGACGGCGACACGGGGAGTCAAGAAGGGCAACCCGATCCGTATCCTTGATCTCTGTCAAGTTCAACCACAGATGTCTCTCCAAAACAACCAGGCTGGCCATGGCTCTTCCTACAGCCTGAGTGGCGACTTTAGTAGCGCGAAGGGCCAAGTCAGTCGCGCTGCGCAGGTCTTTAAAGGTCGAAGGGTCCGGGCCTGCCTCGTCCATGTCACAGAGGAGTTTTGCCTGGTATACCTGCAGCACCGCCATCGTATGGAGAGCGGATGCAGCGTGGCCGTCGGCGGTATAAGACTTTGACGCCAGGGTTGATGTCAGACGGCAAGGCTTTGATGGATGGTTCATCTTCGCTCTCCATCCGTCGGCTGAAGACGGGCAGAGATGGACGGCGACAGTTTCCTCGAGAGGCGGCATCTTGGTGTAGCCGTGTTCGTCAGCGCCGTCCACTACAGAGAGGACGTGGGAGACGTCGCTCTGAGCTCGGGTGGAGTGGGGAGCACGCCAGGATTTGGTGAGCTCTTGGTGAACCTCAGGAAAGAACGGCGCCTGCCGTTGGCGGGATGATTGACGGCGCCCGGGCTGCAGAAACCACTCATCCAGCTGGCTGAGTTGAGGCTCTGACGGCGGCGACCACTGGATGTTGAGCTCCGCTGTAGCTTGTGTCAGGATGCGGATGAGCTCAGAGTCGTGAGGACGCGACTCGGTTGGTTCTTCAGCGGCGTGGGCGTCGTCATCCGAAGCCGCCCAATCCTCTAACTCCTCAGAGGATGACATCATCTCCAAGTTGTCACCGGACCCAAAGGAAACCATGCTCGGCAGGGGGCATTGCTCCTCATGGACAAAGGTGACGGGATGACGGCGGGGAGACAGAGCACGCGGGGGATGAGCCGCCGTGGACTCGTTCTCGGGGCGTCTTCCAGCTTCACGGCTCCGCTGCTGTTTAGGCGGGAGAGCACGGGAAGCCTTCCTTTTGAAGATATCGAGGCGGGAGCGCAGCACCGCGATGGGAAGGAGCTCACAGTGGGCGCAGCCCACCTCGGTGAGTACAGCCTCGGCGTGGGCAGGACCCAGACAGATGACGCACTCTTTGTGGAGATCCTCCACAGGCAAAGGGGCTCGGCATGAGCCGCAATGCCGAAGCGCCCTTATTATCTCAACGCGCTTCTGCTCTTTTAGATGAAATTTGCTCTTTTATTCTCACCAGAAAGCGGCAGGGGAACACGCTGGTGTGTAGTAGTCCGCTGCAGTGCTCAGATTGACGGCGAGTAAGGGCTTCTTCTTCGGAGCAGCGAGAAAGTTCGCGCTGAAGGAGAAAAGTAATGAGCTCTTGACGTATTTCCCCGGCTTATATAGGGACATGTGCCATGCCCCGCGTGGGCTCAAACGTCATTGGTCTGTATTTTCTACAGACGTTAACCAATAGGCTTTAATCACAGAGTAAACAGGAGTTTCCCCCATAGCGTCAGCAAACTGACGCAATGCGAAGTGAACCGTATTGAAAGGGAACACAAATTACTCTAGGGCTGTCAAAATTGCTCAAAAATTACGATTCCCTCTAAAATTAACACTATTTATTCGAACATCTGGTTGCGCATTTTGTCAAAGACGCGCATTACGTCAATAACAGGACTATTTAATACAAAGTGACATAACTACTTGTATAGGTAGTCTATTTAAGTTTAAAAAATATTTGACAACATATTACCTACACAAAAACAAGTAAATCAAGGGACAACAATAAAGGGATATGGTACCTGCTCCATCACTGATCGGTCTCATGTCCTTACAAATGAACAAAATTCATTTCTCCGTTATGTTAAATGGACTGCATTTATATAGCACTTTTAACAGACCTATGGCCATCCAAAGCGCTTTACAAGTTGCCTGCCTCCCTCACTGCCCCATTCACTCACACATTCATACACAGACGGCGTTGTCAGCCATGCAAGGTGCCATCCAACTCGTCGGGAGCAACTGGGGTTATGTGTCTTGCTCAAGGACACCTCGACAATTGGTCAGGTGGAGCTGGGGATTGAACCACCAACCTTCCGGTTTGTAGACAACCTACATGAACCACTGATCCACAGCCACCCCACTATTGTTAAGTTAACTAGAAGCACGAGACGGAACACATGTTTAACATATAAAAACAACACAACTTTACCTCCTGTTCGTTCACCATACAAAAGTGTCTGGATAAAACCCAGACCTTAAACATTTATTTATTTTACAGAACATCTCCCCTCTTAAATAAAAAAGCACCTTTTTTCCTCCAACTCTATGCTAAAGCAATAAGTAATAACTCAACACATTATATTCTCCTTATTTCAGAACTTTTCCTTTAACTTTTCCAACTTCTTAATAGGGATGTCCCGATCAGTTTTTTTGCCCTCGAGTCCGAGTCATTTGATTTTGAGTATCTGCCGATACCGAGTCCCGATCCGATACTTCTATAATACATAAAAAAGAATAAAGAAGAGCGAAAAAACAGATCCAGGATGTTCCTTATGTCATGCCGCACACATTGCTGTTTCTGTGTGGAGTCAAAAGGGTCTAACTATGTGCCAGCGCATAACTATAGATGTGTTAAAAAAATAATGAGAATATGTTATATATGTTCAGGGGTTAAATTGGGGTTTGTTTTGTGGGGATGCTCTGTAAGGAGGGAGGGTTCGAGGGGCAACATGTTTTTTATCCTGATGACAGCAAAGCCACTGGTCTGTTTCAATGACATTTTGGACCTCTGATAGGATTTTATAAAGTTTCAGCTTTAAAGCTGTGCCTCAGGTTGACCCAAACTTTAAAACCTGAACTTTAAATTATGCAAATCTATGAGTCTGACACCCTATATGCATTTGTTGCACATGTCATTATGCACTATTGATCAAACTTTGAAGGAAGTTATAAGACTCAACCTCCTTGACTACTTCTAGGCATAAGATAGACTACCCAAATAGACTCAATTAACAAGAAAAACAACATACTGATTCAGCAATAGGCTATGCCTTATAAATTAGCCATAGAGATCCCTAAGCTGGTCAGCAGTTAGTAAAACAATCACTATAGTTAGGTCGTAATTAATTTGTATAATCAAAATACATTATTTTATTAAACTATACAATACGTTATATCCAGTTATCTAGTTAACATATTGTAATAAGATGATTGACATGGCTATACATACTTTAATACTTTGTTCCTAGACTTCTATTAAGTTTTTTCGACGTGTGCACCATTCTTACCTCTCTCTCTACAGTATCTCTCATCTCTACAATGATGTAATGTGATCCTCCTGCGCGAATCCGCGTTCTTGAGGTTCTGAATGAGACACGGAGCTGCGTACTGATGTAGATTAACTGAGCACATAGTGACAAAAACGATCGACGCGTTGTTTAAATGAGCGGTAAAAAACCCGGTTTTGTCGTTCATGCACGAGTGTGTGAAGCCTATGAATGAAAACACGTTTATTATTCGCGTCACTTCACACGCACCAGCGCAGCGCGTACACTGGCGCGGAGCAGAGCGGACCTTCAGTATGTGCGCGGTCCTGGCCCAATTTAAACCCTGCATATGTATCCAAGTCCTGATCGGAAGGTAACGTCCGATTCCGATCGAGTCTGAAACCACGTGATCGGGGCCGATTTCCGATCATGTGATCGGATCGGGACATCCCTACTTCTTAACCATTATTATATTTGGTTCCCAGGCCCATACAAGACTTAACTGGATAGCAGGAGTTTGCCGTGAATATTCACTAAAAAAACTGCTTTCTGGGATTGCAGTAACTGCTGCTCCCGTGTCCAGCTTAAAGGGACACTTCACCCATTTGCATTAAGCTTTGTATAGTTAGAACCCCAGTCATGTTTTTGAATGGTCATGCATCATTTCCTCAGTTGCCGCTGAGACAGGAGATATACAGATTTCAGTGTTGCACTTCCTTCTTTCAACGATGTAAAAATCATCATTTTGCATCATTGAAAGAAGGAAGTCCAATTTCTTTGTTGAGGGGTTGAGACTACAAACACCCCTTTTCTCTGTCAAATAGGCACAAAATTCTAAATGTATGTTAAAATATGACACACTTTCAATAAAGATTAATGTTTCTACAGGTGAAATGCTTCTTTAAACTTGTTTTGACCATTTAAAGGTGGTATACGTAGAATTCGCCACTAGATGGTGCCAAAACGGCAATAACAACAAATGATGTAGATTAATGACGCTCCGAAGCAGCGTGGAATTATGGGATTTGTAGTCTTTAACTCAACCGCTGATGACCATTAATCAGACGCGAACGAGAAATCACGTTGACAGATAAGGTAATAAAGTCTTATAAATGTTGCGTTTGATGACATTGTTTAAATTTAATATAAAATGTTATATTTGATGTTCAAAATGAAATTGTTAGTCATAGATGTTACAGTATGAGTCCAAATTCGATGGTGTGTTAACCCAGAACAGAATTAAATGTTCAAACTTACAATCTAAAATGGTTATGATGTAAAATTGTGATAGACTGTACAGTACCAAACTCTATTAGTAAGTGTCTTATTGCTGTACAACACCTCTTGATGTGCATATCGTCCGCGGGAAAACGCACTGATTACAATTTACACACTAATGTTGTAATAGATATAATAGCATACGATTTTTGAAGATTAACGAATCATAACAACTCACCCATCGTGTAAAACACAAAAAATATCAGCATCTCTGTCTAGTTAAATGTTGTCGTGAAGTCCATAAACAAGCGCGTAGCCCGACAGGCGCTAACGCATAGTTCCGGATTTGTACACGACACTGTTGTCATGTGCTTTATACGTCAGTAAAGGCGGTAACAAAGGGTCACGTGGATATTAACGTCATTGACAGGAGACTGCACTGCCCCGTTTCAATGTTTTGAATGGCAATTTTCTCACAATTTACAAGTAGTTGAAAACATTACAGATATTGATAGTAATCAGTTGGACAAAATATATAACACTGGCCTAGTGGTTTTTGGATATTTTACTGCAAATGTTACAAATTGCACCTTTAATCTGAATAGTTCAATCCACTCACTTATCTCTATTGAACTCACCTCTCCCAAGAAAGCAAAGTCTCTCATATCCTGCTCTTCTCTCTCCTGTGTGATATTATTAACCGTTCCAGCTGACCAACACTGGTTTGCAAAAGGTCCCTTTTTGTGGCATTTACAGCATTCCACTTCACGTGCAGGGCATTCTCTTCAATTGTCTCTCTTTGTATTTCCACATTTTCCAAATCCAGTTGATTTACTGTCTTTATCCACTTTACTAGGTCCCCTTTGTTTTTGCCATCTCACTTTCTTTTGTGACTGTATTGGTTTTGAACTTAAAGCATGAACATCCCCTGCTACTTGTACTTCACGCAGAATGGGCTGCTGTCTCTTTACAGCTTCGCTTTGCCTCACTTTAGTCATAACTTTTTCCAGGGTGAGCTCAAGATGAAGTTGCAAACTTTCAGACAATCTGGCGTCCTGTATTTCAACAACAATTCTGTCTATTATCAAGTTGTCTCTTAAGGCTCCAAATTCACAATGTTCTGCCAGTGCATGTACAGCAGTGATGAAAGCTTCTATACTCTCTCCTGCTTCTTGATTACGTCTGTTAAAATGTGCATGTTCAAAAATCACATTACATTTGCTTACGTATGTCTCATATGACGTTTTCTCCTCTTCAGACAAGGGAAGAACATTCAGGATATCTTCAACTTCCTCACCGATGGTGTACATAAATGTATTATTCTTGTGACTGCTTGTCCAGACCTGACGCAATTCTATAACTCTCAAGTGTTGCATCCATTTGGCCCATTCACTCATATCACTGAAATCAAACTTACCTGGTGGCATCAGTGAAGGCATCAGATGTGGCACACTGGCTGCTTCATCATCCATTGTTACCTCTTTTTATTTTTCTTGCTGTTTCTCACCAGCTCAATTCCCCTCTTTTCTCCGTCTCACTCTATCGCAGGTTCTCTGATCTCCGCTTTATCTTGTGTCTTTTACGATCGCTTTAATCTCCGTATCTGTCGCTTAACTGCGACATGCTCACACTCTCTCTCGAGAAGTTATAGTGTCATCGTAACTAACAGGTTGTTTTCAACTTCTAACACCATGTTAAGTTAACTAGAAGCACGAGACGGAACACATGTTTAACATATCAAAACAACACAACTTTACTTCTTGTTCGTTCACCATACAAAAGTGTCCGGGTAAAATCCAGACCTTAAATATTTATTCCTTTTACAGAACAGTTATGGCCTCTTGTCGTGTTGCAGACAAAGAGCTTGTGGTGGGCAATGCAAAGTAAGTGTCAAGACGTGACTGAGGATGCATCGAGTGCAGACTTGCTTGCTGAAATCTCTTAACGCCCCAGAAGTCATTGCGGCAAAATAATGGCAGATATAACCAACAGGACTTCGTTCTTCCAAGGTCGCCTGGCAAGACGGATCTCCACGAGAACATAAGTCCGTTCTTTGCATTCTTAGAATTGAGAAACAGCCTTCGTTCATGTCTGTACGGAACAAGACTCACTCCTGAAAATGTGATGATTGACACAGTGATAACAATAGCAACGTTTTGCCGTCTCACATGCTTATCACTCACAGCTTTGACCAAAATAATCTAACAGCATTATGTTTCGCAATAAACCTCCGTCTTGGCGTTGTGTATTGTACGCTTTTGTGAGGCTGCTTCACAGCGTGCTTTCTTGCAGTGTTACTTTTGGCTCATGAAGCTTTATTAAAGTGTAAAGGTTTCGGTTCCAATATTTTGATCATTGGGGTTAAGCATTTGGATTTATTACGGTGTATTGTTGGAATTTTCTTGTTCGCTGTCTTTTTCTTGCAAGATCTGGCAACACTGGGCAGCAAACGCTCGTGCCTATGTCATTTTCTGCACCGTGCATACAGAAGACATTTACCCTTCTAGGCATTTATTTTTTCAGAGAGACCTGTCATGTCCATGATGCACATTTAAACACTTTATTAACAACTTGTTGTTCAGTACGGTTATGCAACTTACACACAATGCAGAGTTTCTGTAAATGCGGTTGTCACTACCTGCATTTTGCGGGAGTTAATTCGGTTGTAAAATGTGGTTGTCAGTCCCCTAAATTACTGGACTGTGTGTACAGTACAGAACAGGATCAAGCATTAAAAGGTGAAGTGACAACCAAATTAATATGCAGTGTGTACGGGATGCCATTCTCATTTGGGTGAACATTTTCGAGATGTGACCTTATGTTGCTAGTGGTCATATGCTAACTGTAACAACTTTATCAACAATTTTACCTCCTCCCGACCAAAATCTAAAGTACTTCCAGACATGGCTTTTTAGATTTTGGGGGGTTAAAATCGCTTTCTCTGCTGCGGTCGACTTACTGCCACCTTCCATACAAGAGGCGTCAACTTTCAGCAGCTGTGCCAGACAGTGCGACTCCTGTGACCTGTCCCTGATCTAGGTGCACTAGCACGCCCATTCACAAAGCAGACAGCCTCTACTACCACAGGCGTTTTTTCCACATTTTTTTTATTTGAATATTAAGGGTGTTTTCACATATAGTTCATTTAAAAAGAACCAAACCCAGTTCATTTAAATTGAACCAGAAAAGGAGCTAGCCGAATATGACCTCAGTCCTTTTGGTGTTCACAATATAGTGGACTCAAAAGAGGACTCAGTTCTTTTTTTAGTCATCTTCAGAACTGAAGTGATATCAGACCCTTTCTTGTTTACATCATAGCTTCATTAGAACTCAGATCCCAGCTTTCTGTGTAGCAGCTGATTTTGATACAACGTCAAAACGACACGCAAAATGGACCGGGACCTCATTGATTTCACATCTCAAAAAGAAATCGAACCACAAAAGAACCCAAAAGCGAACCGTACTCAGACCACGTCCAGAGGTGGTCTGAGTTCGGTTCACTTTTGGGTCCTTTTAGGGGGGTCTGAGATCACTTGGTTTGTTCACATATACACCCTGAACTGCTCCGAGAGCGTTTGGAGGGCTCAAACAAACTAGATGTGAAAATGCTTAGGTTACTCACGTAACCCCGGTTCCCTGAAATAACAGGAACGAAGCATTGCGTCAGTTAGCTGACGCTATGGGGGAAACTCCTGTTTACTCCGTGACTGAAGCCTATTGGTTTACGTCTGTACAAAGTACAGACCAATGACGTTTGAACCCGCGCGCGGGATGCACACGTCCTTATATAAGCGCGGTTCAATCGTCAGGAGCTCATTATTATTCGACTGAAGCGCGCAGCCGAATAACACTCGCTGCGTAGACGTTTGTAGCACGGCAAGAGACGCAATGCTTTGTTCCCGTTATTTCAGGGAACCGGGGTTACGTGAGTAACCTAAGCAATCCCTTTCAATATGGTCCACTTCGCATTGCGTCAGTTAGCTGACGCTATGGGGGAACGTAATCCCATCACGCCGTGCATACACAACGTACTGAAGTGCCTTACCGGAGAGACACTGCGTGTGGCCCTATACCCGGCATATTCACAGTTTTAAAGCAAATGTGTAAGCACCATATAAAATGTTGACGGGCACACGGTGGGGTTTTAAACGCACCGGGGGCACATAACATAGCACAAGACGGCGAGGTACCGAGCGCGCCGCGGGTGTGCGAGATAAGTAAATTCAGAGTCACATTGGTGAGCTCGCTGAGCGCACCGTGGTGTACACATAAAACGCATGAGCGTGCATGATTAAGCGGAGAGAACCTGCGCTTGTAGGGCAGGGACGTCTAAGCTATACAATCTGACAACGTAGACGGCGAAGACCAGCCGGCCGCGTAGCAGATATCAAATATAGATACCCCTGTAGACCAAGTCCATGAAGAAGCCAAACTCGCACAGAGTGGGCTCTATATAGGACATGGCTCATAGAGGGGCGTGAGCCAGTGCGATGGTTTCAACGATCCATCTAAATAACCAATGTTAGCAACAGACATACCGATCGGCCGATCTGACTATAATATGCGGCAGAACGGTTCGTAGTGTGGGATTATACAGGTACCACAATAGTGTGAACCCAGGTGTGCCCTCGAGCGCATCGGGATGCATATAGGTAGTATTATAGTGCACAGATCGGTGAGCATTCCAAACGCTCCGTAAATGTGTATTGACTATAAATTGCACGGGCACAGGTGAACACTTGAATACATCGTGAATGCATATAGATGAATCAAAGTGTTATAATGCACAGGCCGGCAAGATTCTCGAGCGCGCCGTCATGTGTTCTGATAATAGATTGTGCGCACACGGGTGAACCCTTCAGTGCACCGTGAATGCGTATAGATAAATCAGTGCACAGAACGCGCCGTTTGATTGATGAACGTAACGGTGGGCACTCAACGCACCGTGAACATACACAGATGAACAACAATGTATGTGTCACAAAGCATAACACAGCTGTGTATACAGGTGAGCTTTTCCAAGCGCATCTTATTGTATACCAAAATGTTATAGCGTGCACATGTGAGCTTCTCTAAGCGCACGGTGGACGCATATAATTAAAAACCATATCGTGCATCCAGGTGAGCTAATGGGCGCACCTTTAATGCAACAAACCTCAGTAGTGCGCGAAGCAGGGATGTCGAAGCTGTAAACTGACAACGTGGACGACGGGGACCAGCCGGCCGTGTCACAAATGTCAAATGAGAAACCTCTAAGACCATGCCCGAGTAGCTAATCCATACATGGAGTAGACTAACCACGAGTGAGCATAATTGTCACGGGAGGTGATAACGTCAACGATCCATAAATAACCTGTATTGACAGGTGCTCTAGTGAGTGATCTGTGATGCAGATGAACAGGAGATCGTCTGATGTACGTCAGACGTATCTGTCATACAGGACCTTGGACAGTTCCAGAGCGCTGTGCCTCGAGCACCGTCCGCATCTGAGAAATGACAGGCTTATGAATAAAGTGAATGGCCAGCCGTAAAAGCATGGTTCGCTGTTACCGCCGCCGTCCGCATCTGAGAGATGACAGGCTTGTGAATTAAATGAATGGTAGGTCGTAAAAGCGTGGTTCGCTGTTATCACGGCCACATAGATATAGGTAGGGGAGAGAGCCGCCGTGCACAAGCCTCTGTAGTGAGGAGAAAAGTGTTCCACCCGCGATTCGCGGGGGGTTTAGACTTTTCAATGTCACTAGACAGAATAGATCAGACTTTGCATAAGGACGCCTCGTGAAAGGGGTCCTAGCAGCTCGTATCAACGTGTCATAAGGCACGTAATGTAGGTCGTGTCCCACGGATGCAATCTCTGCACGCCCATCGTAATGGGTTAATATTTCTGCATCTTGGTAGTTTAAGCATGAGATGCGTATCACTCTGATTGAACATAGCTTATAAAGCGATGCAATGAGTTTATAAAGGAGATGACTCGTCAGCTTGTACAGGGGGCGAGATCGCAGTCTGGTTCGGTAAATAATGAAACCACTGTAGTTTGCCCAACCGCATTATCACAATAACACGGTCGAGAGTGCTGCAGTGCTAAATCATCCCCTTAATGTACCATATTCACAGTACAAGTGATTGATATGAGACAAACGGGCGTTCCATGTGCCGAAGGCTGATTGCCGTCGTAAAACGTGTTCAACCCACAGCAGATGCTGGCGATCTCGTAATGGTAGCACTTCATGCAGCCGTGTGTAACTTAAGCATAAGCCTCCCGGCCGTCAGCTCAGGGCGGGCCCTTTGCTTAGTCAAACTGAAGTGGACTTATGAACAGAATGCCACGAAATTCAGCTTTCTGAGGCTCGTTAGAGGGGTACGTGAGCCCGTCTTAAACGAGATGCCGCGCGTCTGACTGTGCGCGCGCTTTGAGCTTTGAAACTTATTGTGGCGGGTAGCAAGCTCACTTGAGGTTGATATTACCCTTAATATCTCCGAGTATTGGAGCGGAGGTGTGAGCGTCTTCGGATCCGCTAACATAAATCAGCTATATGGCCGAAAAACGTAATAAACCGCTTGGCTGTAAGCCTTTGAGTGGCCTTCCGGAGAGGGCGCGATTCAAACGCTTGGAGCCATGCAAAAGTCTGAGGCTGTCGTCTCTCTAGGAAGAGAGAATAACAGCCATAAGACCGTGCTCGTTTGCGCCGTCAGCATCGTAGCGGAGAAACTGAGGTGGGCTGCGAGCGAATTTGGCAGAAAGGTGTTAGAGACACCGTACAGTCGTGGGGTGTCAATACACAGTATATGGCCAAACCGGGGTTTTTTCGGCAAGCGTCGATAGAATTATGGACAGCGGGCCGTGTGCGCGTATTACTGATTGCTTGTCAGTAAGGCGAAAAGTGTTTAGAGACACCGTACAACCGTGGGTGTCAATCAATACACAGTATAGTAAGCACGGAAATTACTCTTTTTAGAGGAATTCAATACCGTTCGCCACTATAGTGAGGTCGCATAACCGACAGTATTACACAGTATGTTTTGGATAAACCCAGGGCGTCATTTGAGCAACACACTGCCACCAACTGGACATGACTACAGAGCTTAAAGTTTTGCGGCACCATGCCGAATCTCTGGCGTGCGGCGTTGGCTGCGAATTAAAATATATATATTAATATCAGTTCGAGTTCATGCGTTCACCTACAAATAGTATGAGAGGAACACATCTTTTACTCTCAACCAAACTAAACTAGCCAATCAGAAGTAGAATGGGGCGGGTCTTTAAAGTGTGGTTGAGATCAGAATCCTGCACGGGTCCATTATTGGAGAACCGTTCCCGCCCGTACCCGCAAAGTTCAGCACCAGATCCGACCCGTCACTCGTGATAATATTAAAATTAAATCCACACCCGCCCGGACCCGTTAATATTTAGCCCGTTACCCGAGCTGTAGCCGCATAAATCACACACGCTAAAATCATTCCAATTAAAGTGCTTTATTTTTTATCTCGTACCTCTCTCAACATCACAACAGGGCTAATGGGCTAATGAAACAGGCTAAAGTGCGCTTTGTTTTGCACCATTTAAGTAGCCTACCATCGGCACAAATGGAACCTGATAACTATACACAAATAGACCTATTAATAAAAAAAGACCAATACAAAAAACAACCTACCTACACAACCCCTGCTGTGCTCTTAAGTCTCGACTCGAAATGCTTTCTAAGAGAAGACGTTCAGCTTCCGGCTATCAACAACAAATTTTTATGCAACTTCTGCAACGCTCGCTCCACAACTAGGCTACGAGAAGAATCAACAAAGGTTGCACACTGTTACGGTGGTGATCAAATGTCATATGTTGCGCGTGTAATGGTAATTAGGGCATCGTGCACACCAAAGCTTTTACCCCCGCAGCCGGCGCATGTTTTCAATTGATTCAAATGGGAACTCTATGTTTTCAAATATATGCTTAGCGTCGAGAGTTGAAAAAGATTCAAGTTTGGGTGAAATGCTTCGCTCGTCAGTTCTCACACAGCCGTCCAATCACAATGGAGAAGGGGCGGGACAAGTATCACAACAACCAACCGGCTCACAGCTCAAGTATCACAGCTAAAAAGCGCTCGGCTGAAAAACAGGCGCGTTTAAAAGTTTTTTGTGTGCCATCCCTTAGACATACAAATTTTGCACATATTTTCATTAGCGCTACTTCCCGGCCGCACAGTTAATTATCCGCCCGTGGCCCCGCCCATGAATTTTAGGAATTTCACAATCCACCCGTCTAAGACACTTTTATGTGACCCGTTGCAGAACGTAGCAAGTAAACGTAGTCTGCAGGATGGAAAGTTTATAAAGAACAGGAAAGATATGACCTAATTGATAAAGGACTTAAATCAGTGGCGCTGGGCATGGATAGAAGGAATAGGTAGAGATTTTAGTAGCTGGTGAAAGAAATTAAAAGAAGCACGTGCTTGCATTTCAAATGCTGTCTAACGATATCAATATAAAGTTGCATTTGTGTCAAAATGTTTTGCTTGCATTATAATATTCTGTAATCACATGCTTTAACGCACGCATCCACGTGAACCAGATCTGACTTAATCCTGATGAACACACGCATTTGCTGATGGTTTGTGAATCAGGGGCCTATTGCACAAAACTAGGATAAGGGATTAAGCCGGGATATCTTGGTGATCCTGGCACAATTGATCCGTGATCCGGTTGCACTAAAGATGGATAGGGGGCAGGAGGATATTTTATGGTATAAATTACCATGGAGATCTATTCTGTGGAGCTAGCCTGCTTCAGACCAGGCTAAATTCCAGGATCTATTTAATCTCATCCCTTATGTCAGTCAGCAGTCACCACAAACGGAAACCAATAGTTATTTCACTGCCCAATATACATTGTTATAACATATAACTAGACCCACTGTCTTTGTTTAAATTTTTGTGATCATTAATTTTAATAATTTTGGATAAATTATGATTTTTAGATAATGTTGCTATCATTAGATAATTTAAAGTTTCCTAAAGACTATAAGGCTATACATAAAATGATAGAACATTAGGGCCACAGAGGAAAAAAACTGACAGAGAATGAAGTCGTAATGTTGTTTTAGAGGAGGACAGTTGTTACAATAACAGTTGTGGGGCATTTCGTGGAATTGCACTTCAGTATGGTTTCAGAAACAAGGACATATTTAATCTTCTGGCACATCAGCATCAAATTGTTATCAGGACTGTAAAAACAATACGCATCTTTCCACAGAAAGAACCAGCCTCAAATGTATGACTTTCTCCTTTCCTCTGTGTGGCCCTTATACTTTGTCGTATAAAATACACATTTCATATACATATAAAAGTACAAAGTGTAACATTATGTTTCTTTATTGAATAAGGACAAAACAAAGCAGGTAAACCATCAGCTCCTTTCGAAACTGAAGTCACACAGTGACTCTACAAGATGGAAAGCACAGAATCAAAGCATTTTATACAACCAAAAGATAAATACACATTCAAAGGTCTGTATATAACACACCCTGCATGTCTGCACACTGAAATAAATGCAGGACAAATTCATACACATTAACTGAACAGACAATTTCAGACAACTGAAAACAAGACAATTAATGGATGCAGTAGCCTCCCTGCAAGCTTGTATTACAAACAGTATACACACAGTATACAGCACAAACATCAAAAGAGGCCAAATCAATAAAAAAACTAACAAAATTGAAAGCACACTTACTAACTAAAATAATTCAACACATATTGGTCCCTCAGCAGCCGACCACTGTTGTCATCAGGGAAGATTTCCGGATTGTCCCAGTCCATGGCTGGCGGCACTCTGGGTGCCCTCTCCTTCCTCAGGGAGGCCACATTGTGGAGGACACCACAAGCCACAGTAATGTCACATGCCCTCACATGGCTGACCCTTAATTTGTGAAGGCAGTGAGAGCGTGCCTTCAGGAGGCCAAAGGTCATTTCAACTCTGGCCCTAACATGGGCATAGTTGTAGGCCTGCTGTGCTTCCTGAGGGTCTGTGAAAGGTGTCAGGAAAAAAGGCTGGCAGCCATACCCCCTGTCTCCCAGCAACACACCAGAGAATTCACCTGTCAACAAAAAATCTCATCATTACATGGATTAAAGTTCTCCGTCGTAGCGACGGATTTCCGTCGATTGCAGCGAGTCTACGACGGATTTCCGTCAGTTGCAAAATTATTAAATTAACTTTTCATAAAGACGCCGTGTATTCACCTTGTTAAGTGGAATGTGATCAAAGCCTGGAGTGGAGCGAAATCACGTTCCTCTCTCCACTGTAAGCGTTCTGTAATCATACGCACCAGATCCACTCCGGGTTTTCTGGCTGTATCTCACGTTAAGCTGAGGTAAAACTTTATTTCTGCTAGCATGGACATACTTGTAATGCAGGAAGGATCCGATGTTTTGGACATCGATAAAGGTGTATAAGACCAATGGAGATTAACTTGACTTAGCGAAATGAGGAAGATTGGCAAGCCTTTCAGTTCGTGGGCTAAGAAAATCAAACAGCCAGGAAATGTACGTGTCTTTGCACAGTAAGCCTAGGGTCCTGTATTTTGGGGGTAATTGATTTGTCTCATACGTGATCGTTTTTGACTGCTACGCTGATCTAACCAGTGGCTGATACAACGAGTTGTTAAACTCATGGGTAAACTTCACTTGGCTCCACAAGAACCAAGAGGCAGTCAGATGACATCAAAATCCTGTGAGAGCGAACCGAGAACTCATTAGACGAGACTGCTTCCGAAATACTTTGATGTCATCCACCTGTCAGTTCTTGCAGTTGCATATGTTCGTGGTCAAGAAATGTTGACGTTTGTACATGTATCCGCATTTAAAAACAAGTGATTTTAAATGGAAACAATAACAACAGTGTTAAATGTGCTGTTTCTGTATGAGGAGAATAAGCAAGTCGCGCATTCGCTTCTCTATGAGCTTGTGAGTATTTTTGCCGCTTATTGTCCTTAAATACACATAAGGTTATGCGTCAAAAATCCCATCTTTGCAAGTATCCTCAAACACGACCATTTAGAGCTTAGGAGAAAGTAAACAGGAGGAAAAAGTTACATTTTTTGCTTATCTGTCACTAATGTTAATCAAACAATTAATCTCTCACTGCTCTTGACTAAATCAATTTATACCTTTACTAAGATATATACATTATTGTTTATTATCCTTATTTCAACACTGACTGTTTATCCGTGAGCTTGAATTTTGTTCTTGTGTAATATACCCACGTTGCGCACAATGCGTTGTTTTAAGTGCATAACATTGCGCATAAAATAGCACCTTAGCTCTGCCTCTATTGTAAAATAATAATTTGTTGATAAAGGTACAGTCCATTCAATGTACAACTGTCACTATGATTACAGGCATCCTGTGCGAATTGTACACAAGTTTTATTCGAGTTGCTCGTTCAGGGTTTATATTCATACATAACGTTACTGTATTAGAGCTGTGACTGTAAGCTGTTGTGTGAGCAGAACAGACCCTGGATTATTCGTTTATGTGTACTGAATAATATGATATGAAAAAGTTGTATTTGTTCACATTTTTAAATGCATTATATAACATGAACAAACTATGGAAAATATAGAGTATATAAGCATTTATTAATTCATGTTTATGTCATTAAAGTAGTTGATGTTAGTTCATGGTGCATTCACTAATGTTAACAGTTTCAACCTTGATTAAAAAAAAAAGTATAAGTAAATGCCAAAATTAATAAGATTTACAATTAATAAATAATTAAGATTCATTAAAGGTGGTGATATTCATATTTCTTTTTATATAGGGAGTTATTTAGCTGTTTCACCTCAATCTGAAATGCCCTGCAAACTACATCTTACAGAATCAATTTTTTTAGTTTGTCACAACAAGTAGATTTACATGATGGGATAATGTTTTTAACCCTTAGTGCAGGAGTCACAAGTGTTTTGTTTTAGACAGATATTAAGGTAATGGTCAATTAAAGAACTGTGTTAAAAGTAAAGCTGTAAATTAAACAAAACTATTAATAAACCTATCATATGTTGTAATTAAGTGTTAACACTGTTTATTCACAAAAACATACTCGCACTGCTGCTGTATTTCATAGCAGTTGGCAACCCTATAAATGCCACAGTAGACTTTAATATGGCATGAATGGCAAAAAACATCTGCCCTTAGAATGCTATTGGTCTCGCCTATTTACAAGGAATATGACTTGGCCTGAAAAAAATTTCAGTCAGAAGAATTTTTTTCACTTTAATCCATGTCATTACTACCTAATAAAACACAATGATATTGTTGACACAGCCATTATGTAAAAAGTGGTTATTAATAGGGGTTGTGTGGCTCACCTTGTGATAGGCGCTGATAGATTTCAGAGGTCTGAAAGATTCTGGAGTCATGGTACTGAGCCAGGCCATTTTGCCAGTGTTTCAATGGGAAAAGATCCAAAAAGTTATGTTCACCTGAACATTAATGCTGTAAACAAGATTTCATATTTACAAAATCTGCCTCATGGGCACCTGAGGGGGCTTTTATCCTTATGTGTGTGCAGTCCAGTGCACCAATGACTCTGGTCCCTGTAAAAGAAATGAGATTTTGTGATGGCTCCAAATGACTGAACTCCTCACCATTGTAGACTGAATAGTACTTTCACAAGTTTGACATGATACCTTATGCCTTCTGGAATCCAAAGAGATGGTCGTCTCATCATCATCACCGATGAAATGTGCTGATGAAATGGGGCCTTGACCCAATCACATTTAATCAGATTCATATTGAAGCTAGTAGACAAGACATGCCAGGCCTACAGTATGCCTTTGATGGAGTACTCACTGGATCAGCATCGTCAGGTGCTCGTGCTGGTGGCTTTAACAGTAACACAGTGCTGCCAGACACTGCAAGGCAATAGGCAAACCAAAGTCAGACAGTCCAAATAGATTCAATATTAATGTGATTGTGTCCCATGTAGGGATTGAAGAACATACCTTGTATGAAGCGGGTGGCATCTTGTGAGGGACCTATGCTTGTATCTTTCCCCAGGGATCCCCTCCAACAGGCCTGCCTTTATTTAGCTCCAAAGCTGGCCTCTGCTGGGGTGAGGTCAGCTTTTGGTGACCCACCACCCCTGCCTTGTCTCTGGGTATTCTTTTTCACTGCTAAAACAGTACAGACAATGTGTAAGCAGGCACCTTCTGGGTACAATCTATGCTTGTGCATTATTAAGTATTAGTCAGGGCCCTTACCATTCTGCAGAATGTTCTTGTATTTTTTATTTTGACCTGCTGTCATATCAGTTTTGGCCCGGTCATCACACACACACACACACACACACACACACACACACACACACACACACACACACACACACACAAAAATAGAGACTTTCTTTATCACACAAGAACATCCAATGGAGTCACACTGCAAAAAATGACTTACTTTGTATTTTTGTCTTGTTTTCAGTAAAAATATAAAAAAAATTTAAATTAAGATGCATTTTCTTGATGAGCAAAATGATCTAGGAAAATAAGCCAAAAAAAATCAGCCAATGGAATAAGAAAAATTGTTTTGAATTAAGTGTTTATGAAAAAGGATATTTGGAGAAAACTTAATACATCTTAATTTAAGAATTTTGATATTTTTGATATTCTTACTGAAAACAAGACAAAACACGAAGAAAGTCTTTTTTTTTTGCAGTGCAATGAGAAAGGGACCTTGGGTCCTTTGAAAGGCGCTTTGTAAATTAAAGTGATTATTATTAATAACTGATCTATTTATTTAATTCAGTTTTATTCATAAAGTGCTTTTCACAATTGTTTCATTGTTTCACAGCAGCTTTACATTAATAAAAGCAGAAAAAAAAAAAACGGTGGACAACGTAAGAAGCAGAGTACATAATGAGCGTAGTAATAATGTAAGGCTTTCATAATAATTTATTGAAGCCTTATTCAGTGTGATGGAGTTACTTTACACAATTTCACTCATATTTGCAGTCCATTTCAATAAAAAAATTAACTGTTTTATAATCAGAGTACAATTGCGTTTTTGGAGATGTTAATTAAATATTTTAATTGTAATTGTGATGTTTCAGCGGAGCGGTGAGTGTATAATTGTGCACTACTTACGCATTCAGGCGGTCTGCAATACTTTGTCACGCTTTTTCTCTTTGCTTTATCACTGTGGCGGTGTTGCCTTTCTTCTTAATTATGTCTTTTACCTCCTCGTATGGATTTTTGCAACAAGAACACCGCTCTAGTTGCCATGGTGAATCGTTGAATCTGTGATCGGTGGCGGGGTCTAGTTGAGTGAGCCGTGAGCGCGCACCTATCCTATTCACCTGGCTTGATGAATCCGTGTCTGATCATCCTGGCTTGGTCTTTGTGCAAACAATTAAGCCTGGACGCACTTGTTTTGGCTTCATTAAGCTCAGTTCAGTCATTTATCCTGGATGTCTTAATTCTACTTTTGTGCAACAGGCCCCTGGTTTGCGTGTGTGTGTGTGTTAATGCATGAGATTACAGAATAGTATAATGACACACTCGTAGATCTGGTTTGCCTGCATGTGTGTGTGAAACGTGTAGCTCTTTACTGTTATGCTTTGCCAAAAGAATAATGCAAAAAACAAATAGGCTTGAGTAAATTCCTGGGTGTCTGAAAAGTTAAAGTCATATCATCAATTGAATCATGAACTTTAATGTTGCAGTATCCACTTCAAATTTAGGCTGCAAAGGTTGCTTGGTGTTCAGTAATAAATAATAAATCTGTATTCAGGGCTCAAAATTAACGTTTTTATTTGGTAGCACTGGTGCTCCCAACGTTAAAGAGGTAGGAGCACCAGCAAAAATTAGGCACATCCATCCAAAAATTAAAAAGCACCACAACTACAATGTATATGTTAATAGATTTATTTTATTAAAAATAAAACACCACCACTGGGCTTTACACATCCTATGGCCAGCATATAAAATTTGGTCTTCTATTTTATTTATTTATTTATTTTTGCTGCATAAATACCTAAATTAATACCCCAATGCTGTTGAAATAGTATAGCAGCAATAATAATTTAAAGGTGCCCTTCCTCTGTTGTTTTTATTGTGTTATACTGTTGTCTGAGGTCTACTCATGACGTTTGCATGGTTTTTACATCCAAAAACATCAAAAGCAATAAGTAATAGGCCATTTTGTACCCTGGTTTTGGGGCTGGTTAGAGAAATGATTCGTTTTGATGGGTGTGCCGCATTCACGATTTGGAAGTAAATGCCCACTGCTATGATTGGATAACAGTTTTTCGTAGTCAAACTAACTTTCAATACTTTAGTTTAATGTTAAGTGAGTGTCTTAAGACACAGTGAGTGCGTTTATATGCACAGTCTTACGCCGATTATGCTTAATAAACTGATAACACGTGGGGTCATGTAAACGCATAAAACTTTTTTCTTTAATCGGGGAACGCTCATAAACGGCGTAAGCAAAAACCGATCGGCACAGGTAGTTTTTTGCTCATTACGCCGATTTCGCGTGGCATGTAAACACCTTTACCCTCTTTCTCACGGTTTTGTCCATGTGCGCATGGCTCCGCGTATGAAAAATAAACGCGGAAGTAAGCGCAAAGTAACGCATAAAAGTCTCCGCTTGACTTAAGCAGTTGGCAGAGAAAGTAAAATAGAAGCTTATGTTACGTTCTGCAGAAACGAGGAGAGATACAACTCAGGGGCGTCGCTAGACCCCTTTTACTGGGGCACGTGCCCCAGTGTAAATCTTTTGTGCCCCTGTGTAAATCTCAAGTTTACATTTTAGCAGTTATATTCCTTTACAAAGACAATCGCGGCAAAACGGATCTATATGCAATGTAGTTACCCAATTCACTTTTGAGCAGTCGCACTGACGCGTGCACGCCCCAATTCATGTCCGCGTCCACGCACCCATTCATGTCCGTGCGCGACTGTTTTGCCGTGCGCAGCCGTATACAAACACGCGATTGAGTTGGTTTATGAAAACATCACGAGACTAAAGTAAGTTTCTAAATAATAATGAAAATCTTATTTTCACCCGATCATTGACGCATGTGATGAACAGCAGAAATGTTTTGTGCAAAGCAGGAAAACGGAAGCAAAAATGAGAGATGATGAGTTTAAGGGAGTAAGACACATAACATCTTACCCTGTCAGGGCTCAAACATTAGAGGAAAAATCTCAGGAAAACTTATGTTCAATAGTCTATAAAATTGCATTGTTCACATACAAAAACTGTGTTATACTGTTCTGGATTTTCAGATATGAAATTAATATTTAGTTCACTAGCTCTAGGTCATTACATAAGCAGTAACTAAGTTAGATTGTTTTAGTAGCAGTCATAAAATGAAAATATTCTTAAAAAAAAAAAAGAAGTTATTAATCATTTTTATGCCTTTAAACATGTTGATAATGCTGTATATATGTATATTTGAAGATGATACTTAAATATTTTTAAATAAATGTTTGTCTTTCCCATTACTTGTTGCAATGTTGGAATAGTGGGTTAAGCAAAGGAATTTGTATCTTGCACACCGCAGGCTTTCAAGAAAAAAAATAATAATAATGGGGGGCCCGTGCCCCAGTAGAGCTTTATGTCTAGCAACGCCCCTGATACAACTGTACAGCTTAAGACAGATATGCCATTGGCTTTTTGATCGACTATTATGTACTATAGGTGGTGACGTCACTGCCTGCGAGAAAACTGATAATTCTCCAAGTCCCATGTAAACGCAGTTGTCTGCATAACCGGTTTATTGATTTGCATGTAAACGCATGAAAACAGTTTTCTGTAATAAGCAGATTTTTGATAGTTATCCGCTTATTCTGTGCATGTAAACGCACTCAGTGTCTTTCTTACACACACACACACATATTTTATCATAAATAGATGGTGGGCCCAGTGGCGGCGTTTCACGAAAACCTAGGGTATGGCAAAAAATCTTCGTACAAGAAGGCCATTCTCAAATAACAAATCTATGAAACCACATAATATGTGTACTACATACTCAACCAACCTGTACAAAATCATACTACGATTGCTCGGATGTAACTTTAAACTTACTGAAAACAATACGGAAGCAATACAAATGAAAAACAAAAATAGAAATCATGGTTGTTTAAAATGCTTTTCAAATGTTGTAATTCTTAACTAAGTGCAACTCAGCAACAGATAAAGCAAGATAATATCAAAACATACTGTAACATCCCTTCACAAATCTTGCCGTGACAACCGCCCAATAAACACTTCATAAAACACAATAAAGACTTTAATGATGTGATAGAGCACACGTATTAACCCAGCCAGCTAACCACTAAGACTAAAACACTAAATAAAACTCTTAGTAAAACAGGGCTAAATGCAAAACAAGTCTTACCTTTTGTCGTCGTGCAGTTTTTTATTCCCACAAGTCGCCATATTCAAAAACGCGCGCAAATAATTAATACAATTCACTTCGACTGCGCTACAATTTCACCAGTGTAAGAGATTTATTTATCCCACAGGGGAACCAATTCGATGAAACTTTATTGAATGAAACATCATTTCTGGAATAATGTATGCAATATGCATTGCGCGAGTGTGGGGAGGAACCGTGAGTCATGTTTGAATGTTAAACAAAAAAAGGAGTTTACTTGCGAAAAAATAAAGATGAATAACAACAGCGGTCATCATGAAACCATCCTGCACAATTTACAAGCTGCGCTGCAAAGAACGAACACAGGTTGAGTGACATCAAAGTACCGCGAGGGTGAGGCGAGAAATCATCGGAAGAGTTTGCTTTCAAACCGCTCTCGCGGCATGTTAATGTCATCCGCATGTCGGTTCCTGTGTTATAGCTGCATGAAGTTAGCATGAAGTCGAACACGCGTGTAAATTGTCCATTTTAGTGATGTACCAATGTTTTCTAATAATCTTTAATGAGCATCGTTATAGCCTGTTGATTTCTGGTGTTTTGTCTGAATGCTAGGGTATGGCAACTGCCATACCCTGCCATACGCAAACCCCGCCCCTGGGTGGGCCGAGGGGAGGTTTCGTGTTATCAGACTATCTCTGGTGATTGATAACCCTTTTTTTTTTTTTATGTAACCGCTTCGCTTTTCAACAAAGCAAATAAATTTTTTTGCCACTTACATACTTTGCACATTACTATAATATCGATAAGCTACATTTGGGGTCCGAAGTTCATGACGTAATTGTTGCCTTCATCCAATAGCGTGCTTGTTAACTTGTTAACTAATTTGAGCCACTAATGCAGTTTTAATATTCAGTTTCACACAAATGTGAATGTAGAGGTAACGTTGCCCATTCTTACCGTTTTTATTTTATGTTACCATCTTTTGTCATGTCCTGTCATTTCTTTGTCATCTTTAATAAATATACCGTTCTATTTTTTTTACACCGTTCTGATTTCATACATTTGATCTATGTTATCGCTTGGAAACACAACATAATAAAACGAGACAGACAATTCTTTTCCCCGTTTACTGAAAAAAATTAGGGTTTTTGTGGAAAGATCTGAATGCAGAGAAAGTATTATACAAGAACAAGCAGTACAGGCATATAAGTTACAAAGCCAGGAACCTACAAACAAGTTAGTCAAACTAGCTAACACTAGCTACCACAGGCAGTGCTACAGCCATTTCATAAATAACACAAAGATAAAACGCCCACAAAGGAGAAGAGAGGAAGTTTATATTGAAGAAACTGCAAAGGAAGGTTGGTATTATATTGTATAGACATGCAGTGGAGTAGACATGCAGAAAGTAGTATGGTTTACAGTAGTATACATTAAAATGACAAATGTTTTAAGATTATTATAACAGTTACATAGAAAATCGCTGGTGGATGGCGACATATATATACACACACACACATGTCCAGTGTAGTAAAAGTATAAGAGTAGGACAAATGTAGATGCAGTGTATTAATAGTAATATAATAAAAACAACAAAAATTTACCTTTTCAATTATGGCATTATCATCAACAAGACTATTGCATGGGAACTGGTGTACGCACAAATCGGGGCTGGATATGTTTGTACACCAGTTCCAACGCAAATGTTGTAATCTATAAAAAAACAAACTAAATGGGAGAATGGGCTTGCAGGTTGGGACCTGAGGATGATTAATGTATGAACACTCGCAGGTGATATGTGATTTATAAAGGGAACAGTGCTTTGTTTTAGAAGTCTTAATATTTTTTTGACGTATGCAATTTTTGGCTTTTGTGTGTACGTAGACTTTTAGTAAGGATCCTATGCACAGTTTTATAAATGAGACTCCTAAACGATGTGAAACTGGTTTATTACCCATGTTAAGGGAACAGGTGGAACCAATATATCTAGCATGAGTTTTCCACTGCTGAAAGTTACAAACCATTTTTCTTCAATCAGTGATGTGCAGAACCTAAACCTATTGTTTTGCACTTTTTTAGTGGTAGAGGCAAGCCGGCCCCACACCTGCTTCCAGTACAATGCATTATCTGCAAACATGAGAAGTATAAGGTTCAGAAAAACAGCAGGAAAGGGGTTAAAATAAAATCAACACAGTGTAAAACATCACCTGCCCTTACGACAATTAACCATGGTTTTACTACAGTTAAAATAAAATTAGTTGCTGTAGTAAAACTATATAACTATTGATTTTCAAAAACCATAGTTAAATTGTGGTTTTGCTGATAGTAATCAATACAACAAAAACCTTGGTTACTACACTTTTACCACAATAAAACCATGGTTAATTTTCGTAAGGGTGCTATCGAGATTATGCCCAGTACCTCACCACACAAAAACACGAGAACATAAACTAACGTATAAGCAAATGGGTACAAGGCAAGCACTTCTGCTAAACAGTCATTGAGGAGAGGCTGTTAACAACGTGAACTTCGACTGTCAAAGCTAAATTTACTTTTCAAAAAAACTGTGGAAGAAACAGAGGGAGTAAACATTGCAGCTTATAAAAACTATAATACTGTGAAAAGCATAAATTATATCGAAATGTAAATTTTCGCTGCTCTAGTTGTCTACTGTCTGGAGATGGAAAAGAAATGAAGACGACACAGATACATATTTTGTGTATGATCTATTAGTATTTATTCAGCGATATGCGGTAAAAGTTAATCTTACGGAACATCGTTGTTGTACGGAACGGTTAGTCTACGCCAGGGGTTCTCAAAGTCCGGACTACGGTCCGGATCCGGACCCGATGGGAACTTGATCCGGACCCACGTCCGCTTCATATTAAAAGTGCATTAATTTCTATGTGATTGATTAAATGTGTGCATTTACTACTTTACAAATGCATATTAAACTTGTGAACCATTCGTTTAGTTTATTTTCTTTTTAGATTTAAGAGTATTCCTGGTGTGAAAATAAAACAAATTATTTAAAAATGTTCTGTGTGACGCTGTAGCCATTACACCCAGATATTATGCACAGCTACTTCATGTACTGCGGCTTTTGATCAGTAAGTCCTTATCGATCTGAAATCACTGTTGGTTTGAGTCGTTTATAACATGCATTTGAAAAAGCAACACTCGTCAAACATAATCTTTATACATATTCTTTATTATCATGAAAATACCTGAAAAGGTTTGAAGAACAGCAATATAAATATATCCTTAAGACATTTCCTGGAGCTGCTTGTGTCTGGTTCTTCGTCTGCAGTGCATATTAAGTTTCTGCCCGAGAGCGCCCACTGGCTTTTGGATGTAGCGGCATTTCACCGTAATTCATTGAGAAGCATAGCAAGAATCATAAGCCAATTTATAGGTGCACCCCTAATTTTGGTCAGTGTCTCCGCCAACCAATCACACTTTTTTTGCCATGGTTTATGCATCTGATGGAGAACAAACGGTGCCATTTCTCTAATTAAGTTGCTCTGTATTTTGCACCTTGTTACTTTTGGCATATTTCTTGTGTTTATGTTTAAAAAAATTTTACTTTAAATGCAAAATACACTTATGTTTTCCCAAACTATTTGTGTTGATTTGTTATATAAACAAATGATTTACATAAAGTTTTTCCGGACCTATGAAAATGATGAGAATTCAGATTTGGACCTTTGAATGTAAACTTTGAGAACCCCTGGTCTACGCCTATGTAAAACGACACTAACAAGACGCATACATACGTTTGAACAAACCAGTGTACACAACAAACATTTTATATAGTTATAAATTAAATCAAAGGAATACTTACAATCACACAAAGAATGTCCTTGGCGATGGTCAATTCCGCTGCAGCTCGTGTCTGAATTTGTGTAACAGCTGTTCTACTAACCTACATCTGATTGCCCTGCTGAAAAAACAAGCATAAAACCAGCATGGGAATTATGCTGGTTTAGCTGGTGGTCACCAGCATACCAGCACCAAAACACAACATATGCTGGTCTTGCTGGTATGCTGTTTTTTTCAGAAGGGTGGTTAAAAATAAGCCTATGTCAGTATCTTGCCGCTCTATTGGTTCGACTGATATAGTAGGCAGCTGACATTTTATTATTTCGGGGGAAAAGTGCAATAAATGGGAGTGGCAACACTTTTCATATCGTTGAGAATAAAACAACCGTCCAAACTTTACAAATTCAGGTTCTCCCTCCATGGGGATTTAGAAAAGTAAAGCAGATACGGACCCTCGGCCCACCGTCTAAAACCCTTTCGACACACACACACGGGTCTTTTATCGTAAACCCATGCACAAACACACATCTTTTACATCAACCCTTTCGACGCTCATGTAGCAGCACGCGCACAAACACACAAGTGTCTTTTATCATAAACCCTTTCGACGCGTGTGCAGCATGAATTTACGTGAATCGCGTCCCTCTGAAGAGAAAGTCCCGGCCGCCATTGATAGTGACACATAGTACTGAAGTGTTTTACTCTCACACACACACACACACACACACACACACACACACACACACACACACACACACACGCGTATCTTTCATCATAAACCCTTTCGACGCGTGTGCAGCATGAATTTTCGTCCCTCGGAAGAGAAGTCATATTTTTACCTGGTAATCCATAAGCCCCAATGTGAGAGCCTGTGTAGTAAATTTTATCTCACATTCACATTACTGTGAGCTGACAGGAGTATAGGTAAAATAGTATACAATAGTTTAACATTTAATTTTTGGTATTTGTTAGATAGGCGACTTACAGTGCATTCAAGCTATACATATCAGCGTGTTCTCTGGGAATTAAACTCGCAACCTTTTGCACAGTTAACAAAATGCTTTAATCACTGATCCACAGAAAATTTTCAGCAAGTTTTGTAGTAAACATCTTTATTTTCATAAAATAAGTAAACTGGAAAAAAAAAATATACTTCACATGACAAGTCTCTACAGGGAAAGATGGCGTTGTTGCTGCACAATGTAAATGCCCACATGGAAAATGCAAGTGCAAGTGTGTGTAGTTGTGGCGAATTTTCATCAAGGTCATGAAAATCTGGTCCTCAAGGATGATTTCTTTGGGTCTTTGAGAAACTGAATCTCTGCTATTGTCAGCCATAAATTGTGTAGCCATTTCCTCCACTTCATCCATGGGTGGTGGAACATTTTTAGGCACATCAGCCCTATCCTGTCTAAGGTAGTATGAATGATCTTCCAAAATTTGTCCAGTGGGAACATAATTTGTGGATAAAAACAAAACAGGGACATTTTTGTCCCCTGCAGAAAATTGACAGCTGCAGATGCGAGAATGGACACTGGGCTTCTGGTAAGCTCGTCTAAGGATAAATTTGAAATAAGCAATGTTAGTTTTATGGAATTTACATCTTTACAAATTAAAATGACAAAAATCACACAATAAAATATTTTTATTAAATTAGAATGGAGTTTTTCAGAATTTACATTAATCTTCTTCATTGATCCGTCCACGTTTATATAGCACATTAAATAAAGTTAACATTTACTACTAAAATAACAAAGATTAATATCATTGTTACCTAATGCTTAACTAATGCTGTTTACAAATACAATCATATTATTAGAAGTGGGTAAAGCCAAGTTCACAAATATCAGGAGGTAGGACCCACCCTTTCTACAATTATATCCAAACAAGTTACAATAAAAGTCAATAAACCAGGTACTATTTTGAATATTTTAATTAAACACATTTCTGGACGTAACGTTAGTTTTTAATAAAACTGCAGCGGATCTAATCTATTAAACAGTGGCAAAGTAAACAAGCTTTTAGATATTTTAAGAGAAAGACACAGGTATTTTTGTTTTCCTGTCATGATGACGTCTAAAGTCCCGCCAAAGGATGTAGTCCCGTTTAGCAACTTGTTAGCAACCACCGTTTTTAAGACACAATAAAGTTTAAAAAATCGCAAGCAGATTATAACTGGTGTATTTTATGTCATATGACAAAATGTGAAAATATTTAGAGGCTTTGTTAACCACAGACCTTATTTCAGGCGATTTAGCAAAAACCCATAGACTTCAGGGCGAGGGAACCGGAAGTGCTAAAATGCTAACTCACTTCCGCGTTTTGGCCTACAAAGTGACGCCATAACTTCGGCACTCTATATATATTGGTATTAATAACTGCATTACCAGGATTCAATTATTACTAAATAGGCAATGTTTTAAAAAATACAACAAAAACATACCATCAGCATTGTCGTGTTCACATCAACATGGACCACAAGGATGTTTGTCGGATGTCCTTTAACCAGCGCATGGGCACATACACTATCATATCACTCTTTGACAGACAGGTCGGTGTCTCCATCAATAATGAACACATTTGTCACGACATGTCTTGTGTTTTTGACACTTTCGCCATGTTTAAGCAAGGTATACGTCTGGTGCTTAAAATGTTTTGATTCCGCCACCAACGCCGTTTTACAGGATTTACAGTAAACACAGTAAGTTACATCGAGCCATTTTCATAGCGGAGACACTCAAAATCTTTAAGCCATGCACTCTCTCCTGAAGGTTTAAAGTCAAGTCTTATTTTCCAGTGGTGGAGTCGCATTTGAATCCAGATCGTCGTCATTAATTACAGTAATAACATTGTAATCGGCTCGTTCTCGGTCCGTGTACGTTTTGATAGTTTGTTTCTTCGTTTAAACCAAAAAACAAAATAACGAGAAACCACACGTTTTTTGTTTGTCGTTTCAAACAAAAAACAAAAACCGCTAAAAAAAAGCCGTTCTTTCGTTTTTGGTTTCTGAATCCAAATACGAAAAACGACTAAACCAAATTCAAATAACGGTTCGATTTTGGTTTTTGGAAATTCCTTTTTTTCATTTCTCTGTTTGAAGATCTACATTAAAAGAAAGAGAGGTTGGCCAAGTGACATGGAAGTTATAGTAAATACAGCCTATTAAAATAAAAACAAAGGTTTTAGAATGGTCAAAATAATATGCAGCACTAACAATAAACCAGAGAAACGTTAGAAGAAAAAAAATCAATAAATAAACCTGGACCGAAAGAAATATGTTAGCAACAGTAGTTTATTACAGTGATTTAATATCGTGCCTATCCACGTACACATCAGCATTCACATTTAATGAGCGCATTGTTTGGTTCAATACAGTACTAAAAACTTATTGTGTGTGCAGAGTTGTTACTGTTAGCGCTATATTATATAATTCAATTAATATTTAATGTGGTTTCCACCATATGGACCAAACTGTTCCCCCTTTCTACCAGCAGGTGTCAGTATTTAAACGACTGACTGTATTGTGTCTTTGGTAACTGTTTTAAATCAAGATTACTGATACAGATTTATTTATTGTTGTTCATTTTATTTTCGATTTTATTTGCAACTAGTTATCATTATCGTCATTCACCCCCAGCCCAGAGTTAAACCTGCATGCCGTTCTGTTTTAACCTGATTCTTACACTGCTATCAGCTTCTTAGCAGCTCAGATCAAACAAACATCAGAAATGTCCTAATGCAGTAGGCCATCTGGCCAAAATAATGATTTACCAGTGAGCTATATAGTGTGTGAATCTTTCTTCTCATACACATTCCAGTGTGTATAACATACAACACCCCCATTGTGTTACGCAAGTATAGATAATCCATACAAGTCTTAAACTTTTTTTCAACATATTTAGCACATACATGCTTTTAATGACATTGCATTTGCAATCTATGGCTGCAGAACATTAACTGTGAAGCCCTAAGGCTTAATTCTGTTTATTATAATTGCTTCTATGTTGCTATAAAATTTTTATCTGTCTAGTATTACAGTAGCTTCCTCACATTATACAATTTGAATTAATGTTTAGGCGATGCGTGTATGCAGATGTGAAACAGGAAAGTCTACTGGACCAGAGAAGACAACCAACCATGCATTTCATTCAGAGGTCTGAAATATGACAAAATACCCCTCACCCCCGATTTGGTGTGTTGATTACTATAACCATGAGTTTACTAAACTAACCATGGTTTAACTGGTTTTTGGTATTTTGTGTTTACCATGGTTTTACTACAGTAACCATGGTTCCCTTTCAATACGGTTCACTTCGCATTGCGTCAGTTAGCTGACGCTATGGGGGGGGGAACTCCTGTTTACTCCGTGACTGAAGCCTATTGGTTAACGTCTGTACAAAGTACAGACCAATGACGTTTGAACCCGCGCGCGGGAGGAACGCGTCCTATAAGCGCGGTTCAATCGTCAGGAGCTCATTATTTTCTCCTTCAGCGCGAACCTCTCGCTGCTCCGAAGAAAAAAAGAAGAAGCCTTACCTCGCCGTTGACAAAAGCCCTGCAGCGTAGTCCAGGCCTAGCGTCTTCCCCTGCCGTTTTACCAGCTGAGAACCGAAGATAGCAGAGTCCAGGTCTAGCGTCTTCCCCTGCCGCTTTCCGGCCGAGAACCGAAGATAGCCTTCGCTTGCCGTGGTACGAGCCCTGTGCAGCGGACACGCCTGACGAGGTCTCCCCTGCGGCCGCCCGGTAAGATCAATATTTTTAATATAAAGCTATAAGCTAAAAGAGCAGGCGCTGTTGTAATAGCGTCCAGCACAGCGGCTCGGTGAGCCTCTCTGCTATGAATTTCCTCCGAGCGCGTTACCGGTCTGGCACCTCCCACGCCGGGACCGCGCTTATGCTTTGGTTGTCTTATCCATGTTTCGTGCTCCCCCTGCTGTTCCTCTCTCGCCGGGATGAACACACGGCGAGCCATGAGACTAGATGGATGCATAGACAAGCACACACGGACTAACCCCCCCTGTGTTCTGTCACACCGCAACCGTTCATGCTTACAGAGTCCCTTCGCTCCTCTCATTCAGTGGCGAGATCTCTGGCACATATATTAATCCCCCGAGTGCATCGGGTGATACCGTCACGACGCATGGCTGTTCTGTCTGTGTTGCTGCTCCCCTCTGCCGTTCCTCTCTTGTTGAGATGAACAAGCGGGGAACCGTAGACCTGGATAGATGCATACGACAAGCAAACACGGGCGGTCTGCCCCTGTCTCTGTCATAGCACAGCCACTCGTGCTCCACGCTCGCGGAGTCCCTCGCTCCTTTCCCCACAGTGGTGAGGTCTCTTAACGGCTTAGCTAGCACGCGGTATTACGGCTCGCTGCCTCTAAATGCAGCTGTCCAGTGTTCAACGATTACAGAGCTTCATGCCCCTCCCCTCTGGAGCGGCGCGATCTCATTCGTCTGCTCGATAGGGCCGATTCGCCGCTATTGGAGCACCAAGAACACTCATTATAAGAGAGCTTCATGCCCCTCCCCTCCTGGAGCGGCACGATCTCATTCGTCTGCTCGATAAGGCGGACACGCCTCTATTGGAGCGCTAAAACACTTATTATAGAGCTTTACTGGCCTGAGCCGATCTCACTTCAGATAGCTCATTCTTTCGTCTGCCTGGTAATTTCTCTCTGGTTTAGACGGAATCAGAGGCAGAACGAATTTGTTTATAATATACTGAGGCCCGAATACCTCCCTTTATTCAGTCCCGTCCTATATCAGTGCGCTGAATATTGGTACATTCTTATATATATACCCGGTTTTTCTGCCCTTTTAATAAACGGCAAAACCGCGGGCCTCACGGCAGACTTCCTCTCTGCGATGGGTTCAGTCTGACATTAAACCACCTAGACATACTACCCTGCTCCGTGAGCCGTTCGGTCACCGTCACTACTGAGGCTTGTGCACCTGAACGGCTGAGCTCTGGTCTCCGCAGCACAGCTGCATCAACAGAGAACGAAACTGTCTGGGAGAAAAGGGGTTATGTCGCGCCTCGGCTGGACTGCCCTGAAATGTTTTCTGTGTGCTGTTTATCCAAACATACTGTGTAATACTGTCGGCTATGCGACCTCACTATAGTGGCGAACGGTATTTAATTCCTCTAAAAAGAGTAATTTCCGTGCTTACTATACTGTGTATTGACACCCACGGTTGTACGGTGTCTCTAAACACTTTATCGCCTTACTGACAAGCAATCAGTAATACGCACACACGGCCCGCTGTCCATAATTCTATCGACGCTAGCCGAAAAAACCCCGGTTTGGCCATATACTGTGTATTGACACCCCACGACTGTACGGTGTCTCTAACACCTTTCTGCCAAATTCGCTCGCAGCCCACCTCAGTTTCTCCGCTACGATGCTGATGGCGCAAACGAGCACGGTCTTACGGCTGTTATTCTCTCTTCCTAGAGGAAGGACAGCCTCAGACTTTTGCATGGCTCCAAGCGTTTGAATCGCGCCCTCTCCGGACGGCCACTCAAAGGCTTACAGCCAAGCGGTTTATGACGTTTTTCGGCCATATAGCTGATTTATATTAGCGGATCCGAAGACGCTCACACCTCCGCTCCAATACTCGGAGATATTAAGGGTAATATCAACCTCAAGTGAGCTTGCTACCCGCCACAATAAGTTTCAAAGCTTAAAGCGCGCGCACAGTCAGACGCGCGCGGCATCTCGTTTAAGACGGGCACACGTACCCCTCTAACGAGCCTCAGAAAGCTGAATATCGTGGCATTCTGTTCATAAGTCCACTTCAGTTTGACTAAGCAAAGGTCCCGCCCCGAGCTGACGGCCGGGAAGCTTGCTTAAGTTACACACGGCTGCATGAAGTGCTGTCATTACGAGCTAGCCCAGCATTTGCTGTGGGTTGAACACGCTTTACGACGGCAATCAGCCTTCGGCGCGTGGAACGCCGTTTGTCTCATATAAATCACCTTGTACTGTGAATACGGTACATTAAGAGGATGATTTAGCACTGCAGCACTCTCGACCGTGTTATTGTGATAATGCGGTCGGGCAATCTACGGTGGTTTCATTATTTACCGAACCAGACTGAGATCTCGCCCCCTGAACAAGCTGACGAGTCATCTCCTTTATAAACTCATTGCATCGCTTTATAAGCTATGTTCAATCAGAGTGATACGCATCTCATGCTTAAACTACCAATATTAACCCATTACGATGGGCGTGCGGAGATGGCATCCGTGGGACACGACCTACATTACGTGCCTTATGACACATTGACACAAGCTGCTAGGACCCCTTTCACGAGGCGTCCTTATGCAAAGTCTGATCCATTCTGTCTAGTGACATTTGAAAGTCAAAACCCCCCGCGAATCGCCGGTGGAACACTTTTCTCCTCACTACAGAGGCACGGCGGCTCTCTCCCCTACCTATATCTATGTGGCCGTGATAACAGCGAACCACGCTTTTACGACCGACCATTCATTTAATTCACAAGCCTGTCATCTCTCAGATGCGGACGGCGGCGGTAACAGCGAACCATGCTTTTACGGCTGGCCATTCACTTTATTCATAAGCCTGTCATTTCTCAGATGCGGACGGTGCCCGAGGCACAGCGCTCTGGAACTGTCCAAGGTCCTGTATGACACATACGTCTGACGTACATCAGACGATCAGCTGTTCATCTGCGTCACAGATCACTCACTAGAGCACCTGTCAATACAGGCTATTTATGGATCGTTGACGTTATCACCTCCCGTGACAATTATGCTCACTTGTCTTAGAGCATGGGCATGGTCTTAGAGGTTTCTCATTTGACAATTGTGACACGGCCGGCTGGTCCCCGCCGTCCACGTTGTCAGTTTACAGCTTCGACATCCCTGCTTCGCGCACTACTGAGGTTTGTTGCATTAAAGGTGCGCCCATTAGCTCACCTGTATGCACGATATGGTTTTTAATTATATGCGTCCACCGTGCGCTTAGAGAAGCTCACATGTACACGCTATAACATTTTGGTATACAATAAGATGCGCTTGGGAAAGCTCACCTGTATACACAGCTGTGTTATGCTTTGTGACACATACATTGTTGTTCATCTGTGTACGTTCACGGTGCGTTGGGTGCCCACCGTTACGTTCATCAATCATATCTGTACACATTCACGGCGCGTTCTGTGCACTGATTTATCTATACGCATTCACGGTGCACTGAAGAGTTCACCCGTGTGCGCACAATTTATTATCAGAACACATGACGGCGCGCTCGAGAATCTTGCCGGCCTGTGCATTATAACACTCTGATTCATCTATATGCATTCACGATGTATTCAAGTGTTCACCTGTGCCCGTGCAATTTATAGTCAATACACATTTACGGCGCGCTTGGAAAGCTCACCGATCTGTGCACTATAATACTACCTATATGCATCCCGATGCGCTCGAGGGTGCACCTGGGTTCACACTATTGTGGTATCTGTATAATCCCACGCTACGAACCGTTCTGCCGCATATTATAGTCAGATCGGCCGTTCGTGAGCTTCGCAGATCACTCACTACGTATGTCTGTTGCTAACAGTGGTTATTTAGATGGATCGTTGAAACCATCGCACTGGCTCACGCCCCTCTATGAGCTATGTCCTATATAGAGCCCACTCTGTGCGAGTTTGGCTTCTTCATGAACTTGGTCTACAGGGGTATCTATATCTATATTTGATATCTGCTACGCGGCCGGCTGGTCTTCGCCGTCTACGTTGTCAGATTGTACAGCTTAGACGTCCCTGCCCTACGAGCGCAGGTTCTCTCGGCTCAATCATGCACGCTCATGCGTTTTATGTGTACACCACGGTGCGCTCAGCGAGCTCACCAACGTGACTCTGAATTTACTTATCTCGCACAGCCGCGGCGCTCGTACCTCGCCGTCTTGTGCTATGTTATGTGCCCCCGGTGCGTTTAAAACCCCACCGTGTGCGCGTCAACAATTTATATGGTGCTTACACATTTGCTTTTAAAGCTGTGAATATGCCGGGTATAGGGCCACACGCAGTGTCTCTCCGGTAAGGCACTTCAGTACGTTGTGTATGCACGGCGTGATGGGATTACGTTCCCCCATAGCGTCAGCTAACTGACGCAATGCGAAGTGAACCGTATTGAAAGGGAACGCTTAGGTTACTCACGTAACCCCGGTTCCCTGAAATAACGGGAACGAAGCATTGCGTCTCTTGCCGTGCTACAAACGTCTACGCAGCGAGTGTTATTCGGCTGCGCGCTTCAGTCGAATAATAATGAGCTCCTGACGATTGAACCGCGCTTATATAGGGACGCGTTCCTCCCGCGCGCGGGTTCAAACGTCATTGGTCTGTACTTTGTACAGACGTTAACCAATAGGCTTCAGTCACGGAGTAAACAGGAGTTTCCCCCCCCCATAGCGTCAGCTAACTGACGCAATGCTTCGTTCCCGTTATTTCAGGGAACCGGGGTTACGTGAGTAACCTAAGCGTTTTTAGTTTTAACTGTAGTAAAACCAGTGCCGGCGCCAGCCGAACGCTGATGAGGGGGCGTCTAAAATACCAGAGGGGGCGATCAAATGAATGCATATAATTCCCCCAGCTAGAAAATACATAGGTTTGGTACATTAAGTTTTAAAGTGTTATAAACAAACAAATCTGTATACAACCACAAAAACTACAGCTATAGTGAGCAACGTACAGAGCTCTGAACAATACAACAACAACAAAAAAAACGCATACCTAACGTTACATATTAGCACAACACTGCTCATTTGAAGTTCAGACCCAGAGGTAGAAATAAATTTTACGTAATGGTGGGGGGCAGTGTTGGCAAATAGAGTTGATGGTTTTCAGCCCAAAAACGGTCCAAACGCAACATTTGATCAACATTTTGGTTCAATTTGATCATATAACGTAGTTATTTTAACTGAAACAAGTAATGCACCATAAGCTAGCGATTAAGCAGCTACAGAACCACAATAGCAAAATGACAATAACTCGTTTACATATACAGCTATGCTGTAGGATAGGCTAATTCAAATTCGTTAATTATAAATTTAACAATGTCTGTTGTTTTATCTATTTACTCCTGATAACAGGTGTGTGAGAGAGAGATCGAACAGGCTTACCTTTAACGTTAAATGCAGAACAATAATAGGCTGTTGGTTTACGTTGACTTGCAAGGATGCTGAAGAACATGAACATCTGAACTTTTCAAAACTATGTACAGTCTGGCTGAAGTTCATGGTGCCCGAATTGACTTAATGACAGCCGAACATTTGGATCTTTGCACCTGAAATGCTCCGATAATTCATCCACGCACGGCATTAATTGATGTGTGACAATCCGGAGTCCGGTTTGTAGAACTTCCAATGCTATTTTCCATATATCCATTGCTACAGGGCAGGCCCAGGTCACTCTCACACTCCTGTCTGTAAATATTTATATAATTTCCCACTTCGACATCTTGATTTCCCTCTGACAGAACGCGGGCTCATTGTCGGCGTGCCTCAAGCTGTCAACACAAACTTGTTCAACTTCAGGCGCGGCTGCAAGAACCAACAACCACATGACGTCAAAGTACCGCGAGAACGATTCGAGAAATCATACTAAGTGTCGTTTCGTCTCGCTCTCGCGGCATTGTGACGTCTTCGCCTGAAGAATTCGAACAAGCCTATAGGCTACACATGAGTGGGCGTGTGTCACGGTAGAATACATGCACACTTGTTTTTTTGTTTTGTTAAATAATTTGACTTTAAAATTCACTTTAGGAAGACAATACACAAGGCAAACGTGATTTTTAAATAGCGCATTTTATCATTAAAATCCCATTCAACATTAATGGTGATCTAAGGGGGCGGGATAGTGCCAGTGAGGGGGCGACGCCCCCTCACGCCCCCTCGTGGCGCCGGCCCTGAGTAAAACCATAGTTAATTTTACACAGAGCCCAAAAAATAGTAAAGGACAGTACCCACCCAGCCACAGCCTGTTCACCCTGCTGCCTTCTTGGAAGAGATATAGAAGTTTCTGCTGCCGGACTGCAGAGCAGCCCCCCCCAAGTTATCAGATTGGTAAACTCTAGTTCATCCTCAGCACTGCTCCACTGGTTATAGTTTATTTCGGTTTATTATAATTGCTTCTATATTAATGTTTATTGTCTGCTATGTAGCGGAAGGGAGTTACAAACTAAATTTTTGGTAACACTTTATTTTACGACCCGCAAAGTACCGCGTAATTAAACCGAATTTACAGCGTACCTATTTGTAACAAACAGTACGTACTTGTAGGTATAAGGGAACAATATTTTAAGTTTCGGGTAATAAGGGGGTAAGAATATGAAGAAGTATAAATTATTTATACTCTAAGTATTTTATAACAACAGGGTACCTATTGTAATATTACGTGGTATGTATGACTTAGTCATTGTTTTTTTTTTTTTTTATTGTTAATTTTTCATATTGACTACTGAATGTTGTATACAATGTCTATGAGCCACATCGGCAAATAAATATAACAGCACATCACTTTTATTTTAGTAGCCTATATTACTTGCTTTTAATAACAAAAGTCCAGCTGATTTAATGTGGTTATCTTTTTTTTAAGGTAAGTACAATAAAAATAGCAACTTATTCCCTATTACCAGGAAACCCCTACATTTGCGGACATATTTGAAGTGGTGCTTTGCAATTTATTTACTGTAAACACAAGTATTTTAGCCAAATATAATTTATGCAATGGCAAACCAGAATGAAACAACAGCAGATATCAGCTCCCGCTAAAGCAAAAGACGACTACATGCGTAGGTTACTGCGCAGGTGTAGAACGTGCGGCCGTCTGCAGGAGGTTTGCTGGAACGCGATCCTGAGGTGAAATTTCTTTAAGAGGTTTTAAAAACGTTCTACACTGTGGAGTACGGCGCGAGTGATGTCAGCAGGATCCGCATGCTGGATAAGGTGACTGGTTTTGTTAACATGACTTACGCATTTCAAACAATGTTTTTCAAGAAAGTTGCTAGCTAACGGTAGCAGGTTAGCTAGCACATAAGTAAGCCTAAAATGTATAAACGTAACTGGCTTAGAAAACTCTGTTTCTGTCAAGGCACAGTGAAGAAACATTTACTGAAGGCTTTCATTTATGTTTTTTATATGTAATGCAGAACAGCATTTGTGAGACGACATCAACTCATCATCCGAGTAGACGAGAACACCAACAGAGGAAGCCAAGCTGCAAAAACAATGAAAACTTGTCATGACTTTTTATTTTAAATAAAAGTTATGTGATAATAAACATTAAGTGTTGGCTTAATTATAGTGTTTTAAAGGTGTTTTGAAATAAGTTGTTTTAAAATAAAACAATATCTTTATGTTTATGGTATTTACCCTATAACATTTATAACAAGAGGTGAACAAAGCACCACTTTAGTTTACAGCCCGCAAATATGAGAGTTACCTGGTACATACACAGAACAATCGGGGAATAAGCCCCACTTTAGTTAACAGCCCGCAAATATAATGGCGCTTTTCCATTGCATAGTACCCCACGGTTTAGTTTAGTTTGGGTCGGGTCAGTTTACTTTTGGGAGCTTTTCCATTGGGTGCAGTACGTAGTACCCGATACTTTTTTTCGTACCACCTCGGTTGGGGTTCCAAGCGACCCGAGCTGATACCAAACGTGACGCGAAAACACTGTAGATCACTGATTGGTCTGAGAGAATCATCACGTCATCGCTATAATGTAAATATTAGCTTTAGCTTACTGCTAGCTTGCGCTGTCTCAAGCAAACATGTTGTTATCTGTGTTCTGCTATAAGTTTCCAACACCCTTTTAGCGATGAAAAACATCCGCAGGTTGAGAATCCAGGACACCATAACAGGTTTTTCCAGACTTGCAGTTTGTGGCGGCACATTCGCGACGTGCACGTCCGCATTATATATGCTTATATGCAACTTGAATGAGGCTCAGCGGAGCGCTGTCGACTGACGCCACGGGTCGGGTGTTTGAACAGAAACTATCATATGAGATAGAGGTAGTTATAAACGCGATGTGCAAACATCTATTTGTGGTGGCCAATTTTAATTTTGTGGCAGACTGAGAAATAAATGAATGTATGGGAATGTACAACAACGCTCTCACGTGTATGATGTCACAGCAGTAGGCAGCGTAAATATAACGACACGCCTATAATCCCTCCCACTACGAAGTGATACTAAACTCGATGGAAAAGCTAACCACGCCAAAGTGAGGTGAGCTGACCCGACCCAAACTAAACTAAACCGTGGGGTACTATGCAATGGAAAAGCGCCATAAGAGTTACCTGGTACATACACAGAACAATCGGGGAATAAGCCCCACTTTAATTTACAGCCCACAAATATAAGTTACCTGGTAACTCCTGTATACATATACAGATCAAAGAGGTACAAGTTGCTATTATTTTTATTGTGTGTAATATTTTATTTGCCGACGTGGCTTGTAGACATCAACTGTAAGCTATACAAAACACTTCATCAGGTAAGTAGCAAATATGAAAAAAAAAACATATTACACATAGACCATATTACCCATAGACGTAAGTCATACATACCGCGTAATATTACAATAGGTACCCTGTAGTTATGAAATACTTAGAGAATAATTTTCCATATATTCTTACCCCCTTATTTCCCCAAAACGTAAAATATTGTTCCCTTATAACTACAAGTATGTACTGTAGAGGTACTCTGTTGTTACAAATAGGTACGCTGTAAATTCGGTTTAATTATGCGGTACTTTGCGGGTCGTAAAATAAAGTGTTACCAAATTTTTACTTTATAACCAGTTATATTGTGACAAAATAAATCTACCCACCTACCTTAAAGAAGTATAAAGTGAATGTTTTGGAAAGGCCAAGTCAAAAGTTCTGACCTTAAAATGATTGAAATATTGTGGAAGGAAGAGGAAGCAAGCAGCTCATGTGAGGAAACCCACCAATATTGGTGTTAAAGCTGTTCTGTACAGAGGAATGGGCAAATATTCATACAAGTCAATAAGCAGGACTGTTCAAAAGTTACTGGAAACGTTTTGTTGCGATTATTGCTGATGTACTCAGCGTGGACAGGGCTAAGCGTTTTTATTAATGCAATTATGTTTTTGGACTTTCTTTTGAGGACCTTGTAAAATGTTCTTACCTTAGGGCTTCACAGTGAATGTTCTATGATTGCACATGCAATGTCATTGTAAGCATGTATGTTGAACAAATGTTAAAACAGAAGGGCATGCAGGTTTAACTCTGGGCTGGGGGTGAATAGCGATAATGATAACTAGGTAATGAAATGAACAACAATAAATACATCTGTATCAGTAATCTTGATTTAAAACACAGTAACCAAAGACACAATACAGTCAGTCGTTTAAATACTGCCACCTGCTGGTGAATCTGAGCATGCGCGAGGGTTAGGTGTGACGGATAACGCCAGTCTCCGACAAATTCGACAAAAACTGTGGTAATGGCAAACAACTTTCTGATCTAGCATGAAATTTGTTTAAAGCCCGAGATTCGTAGCCTGTGGTTCGTCGTATGCTATGCCCCCAAAGAGGAGAAAAGCACAAACAAAGCACAGAGAAGTTGTCCCCGCTCAACAGGTGATCGCTATCGCTACAGACATGACAGCTAAAGAGGCTAACATGGAAGAATTAACCTCTCTGATTCGCAGGATAATGCGAGAGGAACTCGATGAGGCGATAAATAGACTACAACCGCAGCTTAATGCTGTTAAGGAGCAGGTGCTTGGCTGTGCTACTAAAATTGGTGAAATAGAGGTTTCATTGTGTAGCTTCGATAGCCGTATAACCAAATTGGAGGGTGCAAATGAACGTTTACGTAAAGACAATGATGAACTTAAGGAGAAAACTGAGCGCTTGGAGAGTCACAATCGTAAATATAATGTCCGTGTTATGGGCCTGACCTCGGATGTAGAGAAGGGAAATCCCACAAGTTATATGTCTCAACTGCTAAAAGAGTTATTCAGTGATAAGCTCCAGCTCGTGCCAGGGGTGGAGGTGGCACATCGCGTGGGATCTAAGAGTACAACTGGACAACGGGTAATGATTGTTAAATTGCAGAGGCTGGTGGTGAGAGATGAGATTGTGCGGATTGCGAAAGAAGGGTACTAGAAGTTCGCGGAATGAAACTTCGCTTCTTTCCTGATATTTCGACAGAGATGGCTAAAATACGAGCGAGTTTTCGGGATGTGAGGAAGAAACTATGGAGTGCGGGAGTCAAGCATGGCATAATTCACCCTGCCACCTTGATTCTGACTTTCAAAGGAGATACGAAAAAGTTTACCAACCATCTAGCTGCAGAGACATATCTAAAGACGGTCATAGAGCCTGAGTTGGACAAAAAAGACACGGAGGAGGCTCGATGAGAGGTAGTAGGAAGAATTTTGAGACTGTAGAACGGAATGTTTTATAATAACCAAATGATATAAGTTTATTTACTTGTTACCGCAGAGTAATGTGAAAATGATTTATGTTTATGTTCGGAGATGGCGTGGCTGACATTCGGTTTTGCTCATATATGTTGACAAGTGGGGTGTGCATGAGTGTGTGTGCATGTGTGTTTGTTTGTGTGTTGTTTTGGTTGTTTGTATGTTTTTATGTGGGTTTGTCTGTATGCTTTTCTGTTAGATGTTATTTATGGTTGTTGTACAGCTCTACTTCTGATGGATGTTCAATCAGACACAACGGTTATGGTAAAAGATAGATTAATTAATAAAGGGTTACGAATAGCACATTTAATGTCTGTAGTCTGAGAAATAAGGTTCAGGACATCTCGGAAACTCTAATAAATAATAATTTGCATATTCTGGCAATATCAGAAACACATTTAGATTCTAATATTGACAATTCACTATTGCATATAAATAGGTACAATCTGTATAGACGTGATAGAAATGCATACGGTGGTGGGGTTGCAATTTATGTTCAAAATCAAATACCTGCAAAAATTAGAAATGATTTTGGTTGTGTGGGTGTAGAAGCTCTGTGGTTACAAGTGCAGTTACCACATCTTCGGCCTGTTCTAATTGGTGTTTGTTATCGACCACCTAATGTACCTATAGTTTATTTAGATAAGATTTGTACTATGTTAGACAAAGTTTGTGATACAAAATTTGAAATATATTTTTTGGGAGATTTGAATATTGATTGGCATTCGAATAACTGTTCGTTAAAAATAAGTTGCTTTCACTAACAGAGATCTGTAATTTATCACAAGTTGTTAAAAAATCAACTAGAGTTTCTAATAGACCTGATGGCACAAAAATAGCTACATGTATTGATCTAATTTTTACAAATGCCGTAGACTTATGTTCTAAAGTAATCTCTATGCCGGTAGGTTTTAGTGATCATAATATAGTTTCAATCAATAGGAAAACTAAGGTTCCCAAATCAGGGCAGAAAATGATTGTTAAAAGGATATTTAAATATTTTAATGAAAATGAATATTGTGAAGAAGTCAGAAATGTGGATTGGTCAAAGTTATTAGTTGAGGATGATCCTGATAGAGCCTTAGAGGCCTTTATTAGTACAATAATACCAATCATGGATAAATACGCGCCATTGAGACGAATAACTGTGAGAACTATTGCTGCTCCTTGGGTAGATTTAGAACTTAAGGAGCACATAAGATGAGAAATGAACTAAAGGCTGAAGCTATCGCATCAGGCAACAGTATCCTGTGGAATAAGTATAGGAAATTAAGAAATTATGTTACTAAACTAAACAGAACAAAAAAAGAAATTATTATGAAAATAAGATTAAAGAGGCAAAATCAGATAGTAATAAAATTTGGAGTATGCTTAATACAATAATGGGGAGAAAAGCTAAAATAGTGCCATCTTTTATTGAAGTTGACGGGTCCTTTTTGACTAAACCCAGTGATATTGCAAATCATTTAAGTTCTTATTTCAAGAATAAAGTTATAACTTTAAGACAAGGTATGAATCTGAAACAAAAAAGTTATTTAAATAATAGAACAATATGTAATAAAATAATGGGAAATAAATCATGTAAATTTGACTTTGAAGGAGTAAGTACTACTACAGTTGAGAATTTATTAAAAGTAATGAAAGAGAAACCATCAGGTGCTGATAACCTTGATGCGAAATTATTAAAAATAGTAGCTGATGTGATTGCTTTGCCTATAAGTCATATCATAATCTAAGTTTAGAGAAAGGCATTTTCCTACTAGTTGGAAAGTTGCTAAAATTGTGCCTCTTATAAAGAATAATAAGGAACCATTGTCGGGAAAAAATAGTAGACCTATTAGTATTTTACCCATTTTGAGTAAGGTTACGGAAAGAATTGTTTATGATCAAATCAGTATGTATTTTAGTAAAAATGATTTAAATTCTGTTTACCAGCATGCATATAGGAAGGAACATTCTACAACAACAGCTTTAGCTCAGATAACTGAGGACTGTATAAAAGATATTGAAAATAAAAGATTGTTGGAACAGTATTGTTAGATCTGAGTGCTGCGTTTGATGTACTTGATCATGAAATTTTGTTGGAAAAGTTAATCTGTTATGGTTTTGAAAAATCTGCTATTGAATGGATTAAAAGTTATCTTGCCAATAGGGAATTTACTGTAACATTTAATGGGAGTAATTCTGATATACAGACTCTTGATTGTGGTGTGCCTCAAGGGAGTTGCCTTGGGCCACTTTTATTTTCTATTTTTACAAATGATTTGCCTTTTGTTTTAGAGAATTCCACCATGGCCCTATATGCAGATGATTCCACGATTTATACGTCCGCGCAAACCCTTGTTGAACTTAATACAATCTTACAAGTTGAACTTAAACTAATTGAAAATTGGATTATGGATAATAAAATGGTGATTAATGCAGAGAAAAGTAAATGTATGATACTGGGATCCAAGTATTTGTTAAAAGATCCGCTTGTGTTGAGTCTGACTGTGGGGGTATTGTAATAGAACAGGTTACGGAGGTAAAGCTACTCGGTGTGACTGTTGACAGCTTGTTAAATTGGAATAGTCATATAAATCAAATACTGTTGAAATGGGCAGAAGTCTGGCAGTTGTTAAGCATTGTAGAAAATTTATTCCAAATCGAGTGATGAAAATATTAGTTGAATCATTAGTTTTATCACATTTGGATTATTGTTCAATTATTTGGTCAAGTACAACTGAAGTGAATTTAAGAAAATTGCAAGTTGCTCAAAATAAAGCAGCTCGGGTAGTTTTAAAGAGCCACACAGATCCAAAATCGAAACTTACCTTTATTGCAGTGTGTCATGTAGCTGTCCATCAATGTAAACAACGTGTAAAGTAGTTGAACCAAAAAGTGCACGATTAATAAAGTTATTGGCTTCTAAAGTAGGGAGTCAACTCTGAATCGCTGAAACGAGTCGTTATAGGGAGTGAGTCTTCTTCCTGATATTATCCACGTCACACGAACTTATCCACGTCACATGAGATACTAATCTCCGCCTACAGCCTTGCCCGGGAGAAACGAAAACTATGACCCGCCCACAGCTAGTTCCCAGCTAACAAAAAAAGGTCCCCTGGACGTCCCCTAAATGTCCTCTGCGAACGTCCCCTGGACGTTATCGTGTAGGGTCCCCTGTTACGTCGAGCGGACGTCCGCGAAGACGTCCTCCGGACTTTCACAAGGACGTTTGCAGGACGGTCAGCGGACTTTCGGGACTTTTAGGGGACGTTCGCCTAAAGTCCTCAGCACATCGTTTTATTTCATTACAACCAATGAAATCAGACACGCTAAACATTGTTTACCACAAAGTTCTTTTATTTTAATTGAACAGGTGTAATTTTCCTGTGCTCCGTGTTTGTGTGTGCGTGCGCGAGCGAGCTCCCGTGCGCGTGCCTGATCTCCCGTACGCGTCAGTCAAACGCGCTTCAGCTCCGTGTGTGTGCGTGTCTCTGGCTGTCTGCTGGACTCCCATGTCAAATATTTCCGTTGTCTTCTAACCTAAAACAACGAAATGAACACATTTAAAAGATAAGTAGTTATTATTTATTGGGGTGGTTTCCCAGACAAGGATTAGCTTAAACCAGGACTATGCCTCAGTTTAATTATGAAATATAACTAGTTTTAACAAACATGCCTTACTAAAAACATTACTTGTGTGCATTATGATGTTAAACAAAGGGCACTGATGTATTTAAGATTTCCCTGTCTGGGAAACCGCCCCGATATGTTTAAAATGTCTTGCAAAATATCTGTAGCAAACATTTAAAAGATAAGGGAGACAGAATTCTGTGCTAAAACTAGAAAGCATGCACAACTCACTTTTACCTAGTATTTCATGCTTATGGCATTATTGTTGCTGTTACAGTTCACTCAAAGTAAAGGTGGGTAAATGTGGACATACAGTACTGTGCAAAAGTCCCTCTAAAACAATCCTGCTACACCAGCCTGACCAGCGGAAACCATACTGGGAGAATTCATATTCATATTGATTTGCATTTACACATAAAATGGGTAACAAACATTACTGTGCAAAAGTCTAAGGCCACCATCATTAGCTTTGTTGTTTTAGCAAAGTTTTAATGTCCATCCATATTTATTTTTCACTCTTTTTTTAAGATACAAACAGAAAATACAGGAAAAATTTACACACAATTAAAAACAAAACAATTTTCAGAAGTAAATGTCTTTTTCAGGCATCAGTCAGTATTTAGTGTGACCTCTCTTGGCACGAAACACATCTTCAGGACTTCATTCTCCTCAAAAAAGCCTTAAGTCATTTGATGATTAGAATTAGAATTTCATTTTATTTAGGTTTAAGAGATCCTGCAGTTGCCTGCTATTGCTCAAGTTTAAGGGGAGTTTACCCTAAATACTTGACACCTCAGCTTATACTTTATACTGTTTTTAATACCACATACACATTCCTGTATTTGCTGGTTGTATTCTAATAACAGACACTGAGAATAATTATATATGATCACTACACAATTGCAAAAACAACTAATCTAATGGTAGCATGCTTCTACCCTGACCAGCGTACAAAATGAACATACACATCTCAGAGAGAGCATAGGTCACACAGAGTATAAAAATAGTTTACTATGACATAAAATAATGTAAGATTGTCTTATACATTGATCTTTGATATTATTGTAGGGTTTTTGTGTTAAAGGCATCTAGAAGTATACTATGTAGAGTATATTGATACTATATGTATCCAAAGCATGCAAACATTATTTTTGTTTAAAAATAGACTATTAATTGCTATAATGTTTATGTGCTATTAACATTTACCAATGTACATTCTTATTTTACAACATTACAATTTACATACAATATATATACAAAAATAATTTTGAGATGTTTGGGATTCACACAGACTCACTATAATTCATTGTTAGTTGCAAGTGTGAAACTGAGCTGCTGAAATTCGCCCTGTGTAGCTGAAGGCATCCTCCTATTCCCATCTCCCAAACTGCCTCCCCTTTGGAAGAAACAGATAACGAATCTACAAACAAAAACAATCCGAAATAAACATGGGTACAAACGTCAGCAGTGACTAGTAATGTTGCATGTGGTTATGGCACATACCATCTTTTGAAAGTCAGCTTGGTTTGCTCATTGTCTGCTGCATTTTTCCAACCACTGCTGTGGTGTTGTCCTGTATTTGGTCTACTTTCAGAATGATTCTCCACTCCAGGATTTCTTCCAAGAATGAGTTTTGAAACATTAATAACATTACTAACTACACCAGTAAACTAAATGAACAATAAGTCTGTGTGGAAGAAAATGCCTATCAATATCAATAATTTAAGATAAAAAATAACAAAATACTGTACCTTGATTCATTATTGGAAAGAAATTGACTGATGTGCTGCATTTGTGATAAAAAACAATTAATTAGATTTAAAAATTAATGATGTAAGTATTGTTAAGTAACTGTTGTAAAATGTTGAATGCTCTATCATTTGTAAGTCACTCAAGGCATATGCTAAATTAATAAATATAAATCAAGTAATCATCATTATACTACAAATACTGTACATGGCATTAAAATGTACTCACAATAAGGTGCCTCAGGCAACATCAAACATCTTTTTGCTTTTTCTTACTGGTTGCTCCTCATCTATAAAAGAATGATAATATGAAAGTAAATCATAGTTCCCTTATAGTTTCACCTGGCTTCTCAGCTGAAAAAACTACTAATTGCTGTTAAGTAATGATTCATTTTCTTCACTTTCAAACTGGAAATCTTATCCTCAGGTCTAGAAACAACAAGACAAAAAAGTAGTATTTGATATATTAAGAACTTACACAATGATTCCCACTGTTTAAAATCATGTAAACAAGAATGCAGTGACAATGATATCACCTTCAATAATGATTTCACTTTCAGTAATTACTGTCCCATTTAAAGAAAATATAGACGACATGCATTTGTTTTGATCATTACAACTCTTGGTCAATATACATTACTGTGCAAAAGTCTTGGGACACTATCACCAGCTTGTTGTTTTAGCAAGTTTTAATGTCCATCCATATTATTTATTTCACTCTTTTATTAAGATACCAACTGTAAATACAGGACAATGTACACAAAATTAAAAACAAATCCATTTCAGAACTAAATGTCTTCTTCAGACATCAGTCAAGTATTTAGTGTGACCTCTCTTGGCACTAAACACATCTTGAGCTTTTTTGAGGAGACTGAAGTCCTGAAGTCATTCGATTAGAATTAGAAATTAGGATTTAATTTCATTTAGGTTTAAGAGATCCTGCAGTTGCCTGCTATTGCTCAAGTGGAAGGAGAGTTTACCCTAAACACTTGACACCTCAGCTTATACGTTTACCGGTATATTGTTTTTAATACTACATACACATTTCCTGTATTTTCTGGTTGTAATTCTAATAAAGAGACTGAGAAATAATTATATATGATCACTATACAATTGCAAAAATAACAAATCTAATGGTAGCATGGTGGCCTAAGACATTTGCACAGTACCTCACATAAACATTGTATATTTGGATTGCCAGTATTTGTTAAGGTAAAAAGAAGTTTGGTATTACTTTGCATACTTTACCTGTGTGAGAAAATGGGCTACTCTGACTGCTTGTATTGTCCACAGCTGTTTGTCCAGAATGGCACATTATTTATTTTGGTCTCAATACCCTTCAGATGGAAACAAGCATGTTTGATTATTTTTTATATGTTAGCTGACCTTCATGTTTATCATTTGTATTTTATAAAACATTAACCAAATCTTACCACATTCTTTCACTCTAACCACAAGGATGGTGCTACCTCAGCCTTATTTTGTTCTGTAAAATGGAGCAAACAGCACAGGATACCGTAAGTAAAGTCCATATAAATCTGTAAGTTCAGCTTGCAGTACACAAAGGCAATGTACACAGTTAGCCATCTCAAACCTTAGGCTGAAATTGTTTTCCAGTGTTTTTCCCTTTTTCCTGGAAACATGTTACGTTGTTTAATCTTAGTTTTTCTCAAACCAGTATCAATATTACAGAATAAGATAAGCTGATCTGCTGAACTTACCTTTTTGGAGGACATGTTTAGATGTTTAAAGGCTGAGAAAACAAAATAAAGAAAGTTAATATATATACACACACATCAAAATATAATTAAATGTTAAAATGTTACCCAGATGTACCTCCAACCCTCCCAGAGCTTTTAATGTATTATTATAAGAGATTGATTCAATTTAAGATTTTTATTTAATAGGCTTTATGCCCAGCTGCACTACTTCCTGAACTTCAGCCAGCCCATTGTTTCCTGTCTGCCATTATTGGACAAACTGATAAATCCAGGTCTGTCTGATTATTGTTGTTGTGACTACTGAGGTCAGGCACACCTGGATTAATCAGTTTGACCAATAATGGCAGACAGGAAACAAGGAGCTGGCTGAAGTTCAGGAAGTAGTGCAGCTGGGTATAAAGCCTATTGCTACCATTAAAAAGGTTTTAACCATATACCACCAAATAAAGGTTTAAAAATAAAGTCTAAACAATATATTTATAGGCTACATACATTCAGGCTGGTCCATTATGCTACAACATTTTAAAAATAATTGAACCACATCTACAAACTTATTTTGGTGATTTAGCCCACAAGTTACTTAAACTGGCATGCCCATTGTTTTTACAATGAATTAAATGGCTTTTTTTTACTGCGTTTGCCACAGTATTCAATCCTACACGTTATTTTACTACAGTACAGTAGGCGGCGGTATACTGTAGTGTGCAGTTCGTGTCCGCATGGTCATACGCGCCAGTATTGCTGGAAGACTGCAGGAACAGAACCCCCTGGAAAGGTAAGGTAGTAATTTAAACCTTAAAATGTGGGTTATCATCACGACAGTTACTTTTTGCTTTGCCATTATTGAAGAATCAATTCGGCAGAATCTCGCGCACGCTCAACTTGGTGGCCGTTTCTCAAACGGAAGGCTACATCCTCCGGAGGTCGAATATGCAGGCTGCATACGTCATCAAGCCTGGTTTATTTCAGTTAAATAAACATTACATTCGCAAGTCATAAGCATATTACAACAATTTACGATTAACTGAGAATAATAGTTAACTTTATAATTGTTAATATTCTTAAATATGACAGTCTTGATGACGTAAAAGGTATACAGCCTAAGTTACAAATGCTACTTCCAGTGGTTAGCCTTCGGATTGAGGCGCAGTTACTTATATTAATACTACTTTAAAACCATATACATTTACTCTAACACTTAAACAAAGTAAGCGAGTAACTTAAATATGGCTACAAACCTTGAATGAGTTATCAAACTGCGCTCTTGAACCAATATAAATACTGTATATGGTAACGATGATAACGAAATCTTACTCTGTAACGAAAACTTGACGAAATTACTTACTTATCTAACAATTAACTTCAAAATAAACGGGATGTGTATAAAAAATGACGAAATTTAAAGGAGCTTTTGCTTATTCCCTTCACCGAGACCGTTGTGTCAGTTGAAGTTTGACGTGTGATGCCTCGTGCCAGATAATTCAAAATGTTCTCGCACGCAGTCAGGAGGCTATTTGACTTCATGCGGCGCCGCAAGACTGACAGCCGGATGACGTCAGAGTACCGCGAGAAGGATTTAAGAAATCAAATTTCGTCTCGCTCTCGCGATACTTTGACGTCATCTGGCTGTCATCTTTCCTTTACAACACAAGTTGTTTCTATCTATTAGACACAACAATGGAATTAATAATATCAGTGATTTTTTGTTTGCTTAATCTTAATTGCTGTGTGTTGTACAACTTGACAATTCATAAAAGTATAACAAGTATTTGTTTGTTTTTTGTAGATGAGTTCCTTATTAAAGAAAGGCTTGATGCTGTTTACTCCACACTCTTAGGCTGACTTTGTATTATTTGTCTGTGAAGACAGTTCACAGTTTCTGAAATCCCATCAAGAATGAAGACCTGGAGGCCACCATATTGAGATGTGAGTCAAAATATATACTTTTATAACCATATATGACATTTCAATGTAGTGACATTTAAGTTTTCCTGGCTAAAATAATTGAATTTGGTAATATTTGTTAATAAGATTATTAATGAGTTATATTTGTATAATTAACTTGTATAGCAAGTTATATAGTTATATTTGTTGGAACAAATAAGGATATTGTTAATAACAAGCTAAGATCTTGAGTTTTTTGGCTATGGTTTTAAAGGATGTTTAAGAAGGGGAAAGAAAGAATAGGTAGTTTAATTTCATTTACATGCATAGTTCAGGGGAAATTGTTCATAGGAAGCATTCAAACACAACCTAACATCTGATGCTTTTTACTGTCTCATGCTTTTCTGTGTTCCAGGGTCCAATGTCATGATATGGCGCTTTTCCAATGTAGGGTACAACTTGGCTCGGCACGATGCAGCTCAGCTCGCTTTCGTTGCTTTTCCAGTACAGTTTAGTGTCGCTTCAGAGTGGGTGAGATTATAGGCAGGGGTGCACATAACTGGTGCGTATGCTCAAATAGAAACAATTCTAGTGTACCAACGTTGCTGGAATTTTGTTACATAGTTAGCTAATTTACTTTTTGACATAAGAGATTTCTTCGTGCATCAGTGGTAAGATAATTAATGTGTGTTGTTAGCAGTGATCCGCATCTCAATGCTTCAGACAGCTTGCTAGTACAAGTATACATTTATATGAGTTAGGCTAGTAGTTATTTATAAAGATTAGATAAGTAAAAAACAATAACCAGGGTTATTTTATGTACATCATTGTCTACCATGTTTAAACAAAAGCGATATGGCGAAGAGAGTAGTCAGGAGAAAAGTGATGATGTCAGCATGTAGGATGTCTGTGCTATGAATAGTGTGAGTACCAAGTAACATCTCCAGGTACTTCTTGAGAACCAGGACAAAAAAAGTTATGTGCACCCCTGATTATAGCCTTATTGTTAAAGTTGCGTCCTCTCTACTGCCGTAACATCATCGTAAATGTGATCCAAACACACACACACACAACATGGAGCAACAGAGCATATTAATGGAATGCAGCCACAAAATCAAAATTGACAGCCACAAGTAGATTTTCCACTACCTCTCTCACATGACAGGTTCTATACAACACCCGTGTCATCAGTACCTGTACTCCGCTGACAGAACATTTACGCCTATACTTTTGGTGCGTTTTGAATGCGGAGCCATGCGCAAAGTTACAAAACTGCCATCCAGACATGGGCGCGGTGGTGTGCTCTGCATTTTTGTAACTTTGCACATGGCTTCGCATTCAAAACCCCTTCCCCAAAAGTGAGCTGTGCTGAACTGGGTCATACTATGCAATGGAAAAGCGCCAAAAGTGTCCTACTTCCTGGCTTGAATGATTTAGGTAAGCAAATTTATCTGATACACCAAAACCTAAAACGTTTTAATTCTTTCTTGCAGTGTTAACACGGCATTTTGATCTTGATATTTATTCACATTTAATGAGATATGGAGATTTTTATCTTTTACAGATGAAGACATACATTTAAGTGAGCCGTTTTTATGTCCATACACTGCGGGCCAGCATACATGAAAGTCACCATCATGTTTCTACAGTAGCCCTAAATGGACAAACTGTTCTACAGAGCGTGTTTCGTCCATACGTTGTCTCAAGGGCTCAATATAGCAAACATGCATGTAGACCGCTGATAGGCAGTATCCACGCATGTAACCACAGAAGCAGCTTGGTCAGTTTAACTCACAAATGAAGAAAACAGCAGATTGTTGCGTATGTTTTGAGAAGACCAGCAGCAGTGGCGGCCGGTGACTTCTTTTTTTGAGGGCGCTCGATGCAAAGTTCATCACAACATGTATGTAGCTTGTCATGTGTGTGGTTCCTTTTTTCAAAATATGTGTTCTGCGCTATGAGAGATCCTGTAAGTGCCTGCTGCAGATGCGTCTAAAGGGTTTATGATAAAAGAGACGCTCGCTTTTGCCAGATACTCCCATAATCCCATGTGTAATCAGAGTTTAGTGTTAAGGGAGTGTCTTGTGTGTATTTTGTGAACGTGAGCGTCTCTTTTATCATAAACCGTTTTGACGCATGTGCAGCAGGCACTTATTTTGACAAAATATGTGATGCACATAGGATCTCTCGACACGCAGGACACATATTTGGAAAAGGGGACCACACACATGATACTCCGAACACTTATTTTGAATTAGCGCCCCTCGAATGAGGAGTCACGAGCGCCACTGACAAGCAGTGATCGAAGTAAATAAACAGCGACTCGTTGCAGCAGTTTGAGTTAAGTCATTCCTCAACTTGGCCTATTTTTGTTCTCACCGTCGCAAATGGAAATGGCTATGACGCAGTTTTTTACCTGATGGGAGGGGTTCTAGTGAACCAATAACAGCGCTTGTGGTCCACGTAGAACTGACACGCTGTTAAAAATCAGGCTACGCTCAGGCTATGGATAACCTACGGTGTAGACCTTACGCACAACTATAACATGGGCTTCAGAGTGACAATGACATTTTTGTCCTGTGGCAGCTACCATAGAATCACATTGCGCTTCGAAATTTAGGTTGATTGCTATTCGCAATTTCACTGCTAGATGCCACAACAAAATATAATACACCTGTAACAGATATAACTTTGAAATATGGTTTACCAAATGCTGAAATTAACATGAACTAAGATTAATAAATATTGTAGAAGTATTGTTTATTGTTAGTTCATGGTGGCAAATGCTAACAAATACAAGCTTATTGTAAAGTGTTATCTTTGCAATTTAATACTAAACTTAAAATGTGTAATTTCAGAGGGGTTGAAGGTTAAAATGTTTTGAGCTCATTTGTTGACAGTAAACAATATAATAATATTGGGCTTGTTTTTGAAGCTGCGGTTGCTTTTTTGTCTCACGAGAGCTGGCAACACTAAAGACATTTTAGTAAGAAACCGTATAGAAAAAAGAAAAATAATAGAAAAAAAGGAAAATTATGAAATTACAAAGTACACCTTATTTTGCAGTCTAATCAACACTTTCTGACAGTTTAAATGATGGGTGTAGAATTTGAGATATAGTTCAAGTTTATATGAGGATGTATGTCTTACCTGTATCTTTTTTCAATTGTTCTTTTCCAGAATTTTCAGCGTTGGACTTGTGTTCCGCGTGTTTGGCCTCTTTAACACTTGCTGTTTGAAAGTCATTGCTTGCAACAGATTGAGTGAATGTCATTCTGCATTTCTGTTTGCATTGCTTTGCTTGCATTTGAATCCTTTGCAATAATAAAAGTTTTACATTTGAGCTGTAGTTGTAGATTCAAGTTTGTTTTTCCTTGATATAATGTATTTGTATAGATTTTTGCTGTGTGACAATTATATATCATGCAGTGCTTCATATATGAGAAAGACAACGCTTGAACCACACAACACCGTATCATATTAATCAGAATAAACAAGTACTTGCACTTCATTTATATTTAATTGGGTGATGTGTAACTTCACAATGGTGGATTCTTTAACTATTACATGAATATGTGCATTGTGATTTCGATTTATTGACAATAGTTATGTCTTAGGAATAGTATGGAAAATCATTAACTAAAAAAGACATGGTGCCAGATCTTTTTATTCACGTTAAATGTAAAATTATTGTAAAATTGTAAGTTGCTTTAATGGGATCTATGTAATAAAATCAGTAAAGGGTTGATATAAAGGCCATGTTTTAGCATACTAGTTTAAAAATTAAGAAAAAAATAATAATTATAAAATAATATTAGATACTATAAGCTACGATTTTCATTAGTAAAGTAATAGCAAAAACAGCATTTTTACTTTGATGTCTGCATGAAAGGGTAACCCTGCCTTATGGTTAAATGTGTAGTATGGGTTTATATTAAAACTGAGTGGTTTCACGTCCCCGGAAGGTCCGCCTGTGAACGTTGTCTAGCGGACCATATGCTAACGTCCTCGGAAGGTCCGCCAGCGAACGTTATTTAGCGGACCATATGCGGACGTCCCCGGAAGGTCCGCCAGCGAACGTTATTTAGCGGACCATATGCGGACGTCCCCGGAAGGTCCGCCAGCGAACGTTATTTTGCGGATCATATGCGGACGTCCCCGGAAGGTCCGCCAGCGAACGTTACAATGCGGACCTTATGCGGACCTAAGAGGACGTTCGCAACGTCCGGAGGACGTCCCCTGTTTGCTGGGTTTGTGTGTGAGTGTAAACATCAGCTCACGCTGTGTTTTCAGCTTGTGTTGTTTTCACTACCAAAGGAGACTTTTTCAAGGAGGAATATACTAAACGTGTCTGGCTGTGAAGAATCAGTGGTTTAAATTAATTTTTATCGGAGGGATTTAGACGTTTGGCAATGAAAGATGGTTCAGTACCCACTTTATTTGGAACAACATGCGTCTCCTAACCACAAACTGTAAGTATGATTATAGCTACATACTTGCTTAAAAGAGTGTTAAATGTCTATATTCGTTTTTATTGCTTGGATTAATGATGAATGATATCGTTGTTTAAACTCTATACTGTCAGAGTCACGATAGCAAGCGGTTTTGCTATGACCCGGTTAGTTTACATAAATGCTTAAATGAGTGTAAAATTGTTAGTTTCAATCGTCGTTTGTATTGTTTGGATTAATGATGAATGATGTTGTGTGTTTAAACTGTTAACGTAATTTACTGTCAGAGAGTCACGTTAGCAAACGGCTAACTCATGCTCATTTACGGTTTTGTTATGACCCGGTTAGTTTACATAAATGCTTAAATGAGTATAAAATGCCTATATTCGTTTTTATTGCTTGGATTAATGATGAATGCTATCGTTGTTTAAACTCTAATTTATATACTGTCAGAGTCACGATAGCAAGCGGTTTTGCTATGACCCGGTTAGTTTACATAAATGCTTAAATGAGTGTAAAATGTCTATATTCGTTTTTATTGCTTGGATTAATGATGAGTGATATCGTTGTTTAAACTCTAACTTATATACTGTCAGAGTCACGATAGCAAGCGGTTTTGTTATGACCCGGTTAGTTTACATAAATGCTTAAATGAGTGTAAAATGTCTATATTCGTTTTTATTGCTTGGATTAATGATGAGTGATATCTTTGTTTAAACTCTAACTTATATACTGTCAGAGTCACGATAGCAAGCGGTTTTTCTATGACCCGGTTAGTTTACATAAATGCTTAAAGGAGTGTAAAATTGTTAGTTTCAATCGTCGTTTGTATTGTTTGGATTAATGATGAATGATGTTGTGTGTTTAAACTGTTAACGTAATTTACTGTCAGAGAGTCACGTTAGCAAACGGCTAACTCATGCTCATTTACGGTTTTGTTATGACCCGGTTAGTTTACATAAATGCTTAAATGAGTGTAAAATGTTAGTTTCAATCGTCGTTGTTATTGCTTGGATTAATGATGAATGATGTGTATTGATGTTGATAATGTCTTCTCAGTAAATCATGTTGCACTGTTGTTGGTCTGTGCCACCGATCTGTGGTGTGTGAGACTGATCTGTGATCTGTGCAAAGACACTGTGTCAGTTGACCAATCATAGCAGAGTAGGCTACTGAAAGGTGGGGTTTAGGCAGACTGAGTCGTTGAACGGCTTCCCACGAATCGTTTGGGGATCTCTGAGAAATGGGGTAATTTTAAATTTATATTTTGAAAAAATTACAGTGTTTTTTGACCTTGTATGCATTTAAACCTGTTGTCCGGGACTTATAAATAGTGATAGGATGCTTAAAATTGTCATCTTACTGGCTCTTTAATTTGTCCTTTTAGGACTAGTGTTAGAGAATTGAATACGAGGTTAGTTTGGCTGAGTGTAAAAAGTAGGATTAATTATTGTATTGTTAACTTTGTTAGAAAAATTATTGTTACAAAAATGCCAGAAATACTGTACAGCAGACTGTCTTTTTTTAGTGCTGTGCATCAATATTCCACTCGTCAGTCAACAGAGAGTCGCTTTTTGTTACCTCCGTGTCGAACCAACCTTATACAAAAGACAGTGCTGTATAGAGCAATGGTGGCATGGAATTCTCTTCCGCAGTTTTTGATTTTGGGAATGAATGCAATGAATTTTCGTAAAAGATTAAGACTTTATCTGTTTACATTAGAATAATTGTTATTATTTATATTTGTTGCTTTTCTTATATGAATGGTTAAAGAGTAGTGGTAGTATTGCTGTAACTGTGTATTGTGAGAATGAATAATGTAGAGCTGTTGTTGTTTTTGTTGTTTTTTGTTTGTTTTTATTTTTAGTACGTAGTTGTATTGTTATGTATTAATGTGTGCACTCCATTTTTGTCTGTATAATGTATGGTTTTATGTTATAGGAATATATACATTTTTTGTTGTTGAAGTCTATAGACCCCAGGAAGAATAGCTGCTGCCTTTGCAGCAGCTAATGGGGATCTTAATAAACAAACAAACAAACAAACAAAGGGGGAACAGTTTGGTCCATTACGGTGGAAACCACATTAAATATTAATTTAATTATATAATATAGCGCTAACAGTAACAACTCTGCACACACAATAAGTTCTTAGTACTGTATTGAACCAAACAATGCGCTCATTAAACGTGAATGGTGATGTGCACGTGGATAGGCACGATATTAAATCACTGTAATAAACTACTGTTGCTAACATATTTTTTTTGGTTCAGGTTTATATAAGCCTATTTATTTATTGATTTTTTTTTCTTCTAACGTTACTCTGGTGTAACGTTAGTGCTGCATTATTACTTTTATTTTGATAGGCTATATTTACTATAACTTCCGCGTCATGTGGCCAACCTGTCTTTCTTTTAATGTAGATCTTCAAACGGAGAAAATGAAAAAAGGAATTTCAAAAACCAAAATCGAACCGTTTTTGAATTTGGTTTAGTCGTTTTTCGTATTTGATTCAGAAACCAAAAAGGGAAGAACGGCTCTTTTTTTAGCGGTTTTTGTTTTTTGTTTGAAACGACAAACGAAAAACGTGGGGTTTCACGAGTTCACACTTACAAATAAGTTAAAAGAATTAAATTAGTAAACGTATTTGGCGTGCTGTCCGGGGAGAGGGCTCTGAGCAGGGAATGAGCCTGAAACACAGAGTATCCCCCCCCCCCCTCTTAAGGAAATAACTTGATAAGTGAGAGGAGATGGGGTGGAGGAGGGATTCTGAAAGATGCGAAGGATTTTCAGTGAGTTCAACTGTGATTTATATATGGCTTGCTTTCAAGCTGATTGGGTGTATTGTTGATTACCGATTGAAAGCGGCTGGTGCCATTGACTACTGATTGAAAACAGCTGAAGTCACTTAGGTATTTTATTTGACATGTTCCTCCCGAACTTTGTTAATAAAACATCATTTCACGAGTTCACACTTACAAATAAGTTAAAAGAATTAAATTAGTAAACGTATTTGGCGTGCTGTCCGGGGAGAGGGCTCTGAGCAGGGAATGAGCCTGAAACACAGAGTATCCCCTCAAAAGGCAAAATAGATTATTCGGACAGCAGCCGGGAGCTGTGCCCCCCAAACGTAGAAATGATGAGGCTGATGTTTGCTGAGAAAGACGTCTGGAATCGGGAGTTTTGAGTCTGTTTCCGATGGAAGATTAATATATGCTGCACTGTAGGATGGGTGAGCCTGCCACCTCCGATGAGCTGGACGATTTTGGAGGGGCTTTGCGGCATCCGAACGGGAGTTCAATACTCGCTGCGATCGGACGTGTAAGCCCTGCTGGCGGTCGGATGGGTAATTTGATTAAATTATGTAAGGAGGCTTTTGTGGTGTCCGACGGGAGTTCAATACTCACTGCGATCGGACGGGTAAGCCCCCCCGTTGATGGTGGGCAATTTAATAATTTATATAAGAATGCTTTCTAATAGTGCCCGACGGGAGTTCAATACTCACTGCGATCGGACGGGTAAGCACCATTGATGGTGCGCAATTGATAATTTATATTAGGATGCTTTCTAATGGTGCCCGACGGGAGTTCAATACTCACTGCGATCGGACGGGTAAGCCCCGTTGATGGAGGGCAATTTAAATATTTATATTAGGAGGCTTTCTAATGGAGCCCGACGGGAGTTCAATACTCGCTGCGACCAGGCGGTAAGCCCTCGCTGATGGTTTGTTTCATGTTTTGAATTTGGGAGGCTTCTGCGGCGTCAGACGGGAGTTCAATACTCGCTGCTATCGGACGTGTAGCCCCCCACTGGTAATGGGGAATTCGCTCATTTAGGAGGCTTAGTGGTGCCCGACGGGAGTTCAATACTCGCTGCGATCGGACAGATAGCCTCGCTGTCAATTAGATAGGCTATTTGATTATTTATATTATGAGGCTTTCTTAGTGGTGCCCGACGGGAGTTCAATACTCGCTGCGATCGGACAGGTAGCCTCGCTGGCGATGAGATGGGCAATGATAATTTATATTAGGAGGCTTTCTAGTGGTGCCCGACGGGAGTTCAATACTCACTGCGATCAGACAGGTAGCCTCGCTAGGGATGAGATGGGCCATGATAATTTATATTAGAAGGCTTTCTAGTGGTGCCCGACGGGAGTTCAATACTCGCTGCGATCGGACAGGTAGCCTCGCTGGCAATGCGATGGGCAATGATAATTTATATTAGGAGGCTTTCTAGTGGTGCCCGACGGGAGTTCAATACTCGCTGCGATCGGACAGATAGCCTCGCTGGCAATTAGATAGGCTATTTGATTATTTATATTATGAGGCTTTCTTAGTGGTGCCCGACGGGAGTTCAATACTCGCTGCGATCGGACAGGTAGCCTCGCTGGCGATGAGATGGGCAATGATAATTTATATTAGGAGGCTTTCTAGTGGTGCCCGACGGGAGTTCAATACTCACTGCGATCAGACAGGTAGCCTCGCTAGGGATGAGATGGGCCATGATAATTTATATTAGAAGGCTTTCTAGTTGTGCCCGACGGGAGTTCAATACTCGCTGCGATCGGACAGGTAGCCTCGCTGGCAATGCGATGGGCAATGATAATTTATATTAGGAGGCTTTCTAGTGGTGCCCGACGGGAGTTCAATACTCGCTGCGATCGGACAGGTAGCCTCGCTGGCGATGAAATGGGCAATGATAATTTATATTAGGAGGCTTTCTAGTGGTGCCCGACGGGAGTTCAATACTCGCTGCGATCGGACAGGTAGCCTCGCTGGCGATGAAATGGGCAATGATAATTTATATTAGGAGGCTTTCTAGTGGTGCCCGACGGGAGTCCAATACTCACTGCGATCGGACAGGTAAGCCATGCTGGCAATGGGTGAGGAAATTTAATCATTTATATTAGAAGGCTTTCTGTTTGTTTCATATTGGGAGGGTTTTGCGAAATTTGACAGGAGTTCAGTACTCGCTGCAATCAGATGGTTAGCCCCCCTTTCGTGATTGGAGTTAATTTAACTGAAAAGGGTTTGGTGCGCTTTTTTAATGTGGAAGCGGTTAGATCTGATATAGCTTTTGAAAGCTTCAGATGACCAACGACCAAGAGCTTGGATCTGCTGCCGCGAGAATCCTTTTTGGGCGGCTGTGATTGCAGCACTTATACAGAATGAGTGACCTGAAAGGAGTTCTGCTGGGATGCCCGATTGGATTAGGACAAATTTTTTAAATGTTTTGAAACCAGAAGCGTGTGATTGGATGTTTTGCGTCGTTTATAAATTGGGTCTGAGGGGTCCTTACTTGTTAATTTCCTGAATTGAAGGTAGGATTTGAGAGTTTGGTAAGGTTGGATAGGTGAATGGAGTTTGAAAATATAAATGAAATGGCCTTTTTTGAATTTGTCTGTCTTCCTCTGTTTAATAAAGTAGGAGATAGTTTCATCGTCTACTAGGGATAGATCTGAAATTGTGGGATGAATCTTTGGGTTAAAATTTTAGGTCTTGGTGAGTTCCGAGGATCTGAGAAACCCGAAAAAGCAAAAATAAACTTAGCATCCAATGTGCGAGCTGTATTGATGGAATAGCCTAGACACAGGGTATGGATACATTTAGTAAGTAGGTCTAGTGTTAAAGGTTGTCTAGCATCTGGGCGGGTGGGTGGCTTTAATAAGCAGTTTGTGAATTTGTTAGGGGAGGGAGAGCCGAAAATTAATTTATGGAAAAGTTGGATTCTGCTTAGATAGCCTTTAATGGAACTGATTTGTAGGTTTTTTGGTGTTGTAGAGGTAGGAGATAGACAATGTAATTGTGAGCAGTGAGAAATCTGGGAATGGAAGATTAAAAATTAAATTAAAGGTTTTAAAACATCTCCAGGTTGTTAGATATGATTGGAGAGTTCTGGTGAAAAAGGCTTGGAAAATTGAATTGAGAGAAGCGTCGAGTAATGTTCTCAAGGAATGGTTTACGGGAAGATTAATTCCGAATAGTGAGGTACTGGCTAGGGCGGGGATTTTGATTCGAATTTCAAGAATCGATTAGATTCTGATTCTCCAGATATTGAATCGATTATCATTATTCGATCTGATCCGATCTTTGAGATCTAGATACGTGTTTTTGAAAAGCATGAAATGGTGCCAGATAGGGGTGGGCGGAATGACCAAAAATCTATTCCACGGAATGATTCAGTTTTACCAGTTTTTAAATATGGACAATTTAAAGTTAATAATGTTAAAGTGAAAATGCCCAGATGTTAACAACAGATTAAGTCTTGATAGACAGACTCTTGAGTTATTAATTTTATAGACTATTGAAGCTATAGTATGCATTGTATTTTGTATTTATGCATACATTACATTAAAATAGGCAATATGTAAAATGAACAGGTATAAGTTTAACACGAACAGACAGGATAAATACCTGTATATGAGAGACGGATCTCTAGATATAGATATTATAAATATGACAGGTGCTATGATGTGATGAAGTCTATTTTAAGGTCTTAACGCTCTTTACTTTCTATTAGACCTTAACATTTGCGTTTCTTTCTCGTCTTTCTGATCAAAGATATTTGTACTATAAGCAAATCAGGCCTCAAACTATATCGCTCAATCGGTGCACGTGTCACTGATATAAACGAGAGTTTTGTCTTAAAGTTCAGAAACTTACAACTATTAGCATTATGTGCGAGAAGAACTCTTTATTTGGGGACCTGTTGCGCGCGCCTCAAGAAACCTCTGCCCGTCAGAGACCGGCTGCATGAGCACAGAGGGGGAGAGAGAGAGAGATTCGCTGCCAGACCCGCGGTGGATTCACTGGCGCTTATTATAAAAATAACACAAATAACTCGTTCATTTGTTATGAGTGGATGATTTTACATGTAGATCGCAGCTTTCAGCGTTTCTGGAGTTTTCAAAACAACCACTTTTGTGGAATACAGTTCAGTGTAGAAAAAATGAGGTGGTCTTGTGCTCGCTGCTGCTGATGGAGTTTGGGAAGCGAACGGGAAGGCGAGAGAGAGTGTTGAGGTGGAAAGTAGATGGGCTGGGCTTGCGCCTCTAGTGGAGGCATCATCGCGCTACCACTTGCCGTAGGCCCTGGCTGAGGAAAAGTGTTAGGGTTAGCTTCGTGAGAAGGACCGGCTAAACTGTCCGGGCTCGCGGCTCTAGCGGAGGCAGCCTCACGTCGGAAGCCGCGGGCCATGAACAGTGGATATTGGCAGCAGGTTGCGTCTGCTCCGCCAACGGAGGCAGCCTCACGCTGACGGGGAGACGGTCGCTGCTGGTGGCCGGTATATCCGGAGTGGAAGCCTGTGGTGGAGAATAACCCGGAAAAGTTTTCCGGGCTCGCGGCTCTGGCGGAGGCAGCCTCACGTCAGGAGCCGCGGACCGCAGCTGTTTAGTGGAAACAGTTCGCGCCTGCCCCGCCAGCGGAGGCAACCTCACGCTAGCGGAGCGACGGTTACTGTTGGTGGCTGGTAAATCCGGGCGAGGAGTGCTGGAAGCCCCCGCTGAATGACATGGAGCAGCAGGTTGCGGTGTAGCAGGTATTACTGGGGATCGACCCAGGCTTGCTGGGGCTCGTACTCTTACCTGGAGGTCGACGGAGTTTTGGTCTTAGTATTCTGAAAGATGCCATTCTGAAAGATGCCATTCTGAAAGATGCCATTCTGAAAGATGCGAAGGATTTTCAGTGAGTTCAACTGTGATTTATATATGGCTTGCTTTCGAGCTGATTGGGTGTATTTTTGATTACCGATTGAAAGCGGCTGGTGCCATTGACTACTGATTGAAAACAGCTGAAGTCACTTAGGTATTTTATTTGACATGTTCCTCCCGAACTTTGTTAATAAAACATCATTTCCCGTTATTTTGTTTTTTGGTTTAAACAAAAAAAAAAAAAACTATCAAAACGTACACGGACCATTCTCGTCATGCTCGCGGTTGGTCTTTTCACATTTTCGCGCTTCACGTACCAACGTAGCACGGCAACAAGGAAGGAGTGACGCTCATATTAGCCAATCTGCGGTCTTCATTAAACTCAAGAACTTAATGGTGAAATTTGATTGGTTATGTAACGTTGGAGAGAACACTGAACCTGGGACAGGTTTTTTTGCTTTAACCCCTGTGACTTTGTCAACTTGTATGGGCAATCTGCCAAAATGGCGTTCAGAGTTTTATTTTTCCTGCATAAAAACTTTTCTGTCAAAGACTTTTCGGTTTACACGACCGAACAGACACAAAAAGAGACACTAAAGTTGCCTAATCACAGGCTCGTACATTTCTTTTTACTTTAATAGCAATAGCACACGCACATTTCCCCCCTCACAACAGACTAACTTACATTCAGTCCAGCAGCTCATTCTGCACTGTTCTTGAAGTTCTCTTAAAAGCAGTGGTTTTCTCGTGGGTGCTTTTTAAAACTCTATAACAACAAAACTCTAACAACAAAGTTGACCAAGCCACTGAATATACCGGATTATATTGAATTGAATTGAATGCTTTTATTATCAATGCATTACATACAATGAAATTAGGAGCGCTACTTCTGATTGGTGTTTCAACATATAGCCACAGACAATAAACGAGGACCAGAGACAGTAAACATACTGTATAAGCACAGACAATAACCTTAACTATAAGACTGTACATTACACTTTTACACTTAATACCCTTAGTGATATTCACATTATGCAGTCTGGAAAAAAGTGACATTTTCAAATAAAGTGACCATTGAAAATATACAGTATAAAGTGACTATTTAAAAAAGTGACCATGTATGATATTGCACATTGACCTTTCCAGTATTAAATAAATTAATAAGTGTGTAAACTGCAATATTTCAGACATACAGAAGAGATTTTGGTGAAATGAGTGACTATGACAGAATAGCATGGTTGACATATTGTTGAGATGAGTGCATTATGAGTTTAAGGTCCTGATAGCAACTGGAAAGAAACTGTTCTGTAAGCGTGCGGTTTTTGCTCGTAATGATCTGTACCGTCTGCCTGAGGGAAGAAGATTGAACAGGTGGTGTCCTGGGTGGGTTGTGTCCTTGATGATGTTTTTTGACCTAGAGAGATAATGGGAGTGAGCGATGCTTTCCAGGGAGGGTAGTGGACAGCTCTCGCTCTCATTATGTACACGCAACACAAGCTCAAACGCACCACAAAATTTCGTGCAGTCTATTACGCAATCAGACTTTAAAAACAGCACACAGGGAAAAAATAAAACTTAGGCAGTGGTGGGCCGTCAGGACCAGCAGGGCCTTCTCTGTTGGCCCTATAAAAAATAAAAATATATTTTTTTTAAAGTGTTAAATGTTTTTCTTAAGTATGCTATTTACTTCTTTTCATTGGTGTAATGTCCGTAAAATTGCTAAATTCGTTAGTTTTGTTAAGGTTGAACCGGAGTACCCTAAAAATTAACATAAAAATCAGCTTACTCAGCTGGGACCGCTACCCCTAACGTCTGTCATCAATTTCCAACGTGAGCGCGAATTTCAGTTTTTAAAGAAAATGACACCCGCTGTTGCAGATACACCCGATCTTGTTGCCCTCAGCACAACAAGTTATTTTGTTGGCCGTGTTTACTTTTTAATACGAGTAAAGGGACATGTAATGATCCTGGCTTTGACAGTCTGAACAGCTTCACGAAGGCAGCTCTTAAACACCTTAAACTCCAAGGCTCCGAGTGCCATAATAATGTCAGTCGTGCATTTGAAAACTTTTGGTGAATGTTGTGTGGATTTGCAACTGAACGAGTATAGAAAACGGGATTTCAGCGTCCACAACGAGAGGATCAGAAAGAACCGGGACATTCTGAAGCGTCTTAACTGTGTTCACTTTTTGGGACGGCAAGAATTATCAGGGGACACGAGATCCAGAGATTCGCTGAACAGGGGTAATTACTTGGAATTGTTAGCGCTATTAGCGGAGCATGATGCTGACTTGCGACAAACAAACAAATTTGGTGGCGACTGACTTCAGTAACACAGCGCAGCTCTCAAATGTACTCAGGTATGTGACTGAAAAGTGACGCGTGAGTGCTTTACTACTTGGCGAGTATTGAATCATGCAGATTGTAGTTTGCATCTGATAATAAGCATTATTAAGGGCTTATGCACATTGTTATTGAGTGGTTCGTGTTGCACTGATAGTAGCCTGTAGCATGTGGGTGTGTCACTATGCACACAGTGTGTATTGTGGGATTACATTTATTGATACATGCAGTGAAATTTAGTCTGAGTTCAACCCACCCTTACCTAGCATACTGCTTTAGGCTAATTGTTGATCATCTGTCATGTTGCTGAGTGCCTGTATGTGCGGCCGAATATGCGCATTATTTGCATGTGGCTGCTTTGTATGTAATGTATGTGGTTTACATGCTTACTGAAGGCCCTGACTGAAACCCCACGGCACGCCACTGAACTTAGGACTTACATGAATTTCAGCTAGCCAACTCGTCATGAGAAGTGGAGCACAGTACATTTGACCTCATTGGTCGATCTGGTCCAAGCTTCTTAATCCTTTATTTATTCATCAATTAAATGCCTTGGGTGATTTTGTATGGATAAAATCATATTTTCCTTCATCTTAAAATATTTCACTTGCTTTCACTGATCAGTAGCCTACTGTAGCTAACACACCAATCTGCAACGCGGTTATGAGACTCTGAGAATGATCCAGTCACATGAGGTCATATACATTAAAAACAATATTGATTTGGTTACAACATAAGTGGGAGGGTTTGGGGCGCACAGTCCTGCGCCCCAGGGCGGATCCGAAACAGCCAATAAGAGTTCAGCCTCAGGTCACATTTTTACCATTTTTACTGACCTACATAGACACTCATTAGGGGTGCGCCCCAGACACACAAACATGACACACACACACAAACATTCTGGTTTCCATGTTTTGTGGGGACATTCCATAGACGTAATGCATTTTATACTGCACAAACTGTTTATTCTATTCCCCTTACCTACCCCATTCCCTAACCCCAACCATCACAAAAACACTTCTGCTACTTCACATTTTCAAGAAACATTCAATTCAATTCAATTCAATTTTATTTATATAGCGCTTTTCACAAAAGTCAATTGTTTTAAAGCAGCTTTACATAAATAGAAGCAGTGAAAAGCACAGAAAACGACAGATAGCACAACAGAATACATGATAGCATGAGCAGTTAAATTTGCTGCGGCTATGACTCAATATTATAATTGCACGTATTACTAAAGCAACGTATAGAAGAGGAAGCTAGGTAAAGCCCAAAAAGGCTGCCTCCCCGGGGTGAAAAACCCCCTAGGAGAAAAAAAAAACCCCGGGCTTTTATCCGAGGAAAAATAAGTCCTAGGAGGGAAAAACCCTTGGGAGAACGGAAATGGAGATTTAGCGGAGATTAAGCGGTTCTGCCGGTGATCGTTGGTCAGGTATCAGCTGGGCATAACGTTGAAGGACAGCCAGTAGATCAGAGGTGTGCCGACTTTCACATCTACCGGGACTGGGTCTGTTTGTCTCGTCCTCGGGTCGAGGACGAGACAGGGAGAGAAAAACAAAATCGTATTAGCGTAGCGGCCGTTCATATGTATTGAAGTGTCACACAGTGATGTGGTTTAACTCAGCTTAGTTCCAGACAGACTAAATATTGCGGCATAATTATGTTATCCACAGTTGAGGATTTAGCAAATTGGGGGCCCAATGCGAGGGTATATATGGTAAATAAGGGTCACCTTCCGATCTTTAAGGGAAAATGAAACCTGACGACCCGTTTGACTAAGGCCTAAAGCCCCACTGTCGTCGTTAATGAAGGTTCAGTGGCAAACGGGTCTATATTGTATACCATTTACAGGACCAGGAGAAAACGCCAAAAACATCGCAACCCGACCATACGTGCTAACCCGTTTGACTAAGGCCGGAAGCCCCACTGTCGTCGTTAATGCAGGTTCAGTGGCAAACGGGTCTGTATGGCATACTATTCATAAGACTTACGATAGCGCCAAAATCGCAACCCGACCATACATACCAACCCGTTTGACTAAGGCTTGAGGCCCCACTGTCGTCGTTAATGCAGGTTCAGTGGCAAACGGGTCTGTATGGCATACTATTCACAAGACACACGAAAGCGCGAAAAACGCAACCCGACCATACATACCAACCCGTTTGACTAAGGCTGGAGGCCCCACTGTCGTCGTTAATGCAGGTTCAGTGGCAAACGGGTCTGTATGGCATACTATTCACAAGACACACGAAAGCGCGAAAAACGCAACCCGACCATACGTGCCAACCCGTTTGACTAAGGCTGGAGGCCCCACTGTCGTCGTTAATGCAGGTTCAGTGGCAAACGGGTCTGTATGGCATACTATTCATAAGACTTACGATAGCGCCAAAATCGCAACCCGACCATACGTGCCAACCCGTTTGACTAAGGCTGGAGGCCCCACTGTCGTCGTTAATGCAGGTTCAGTGGCAAACGGGTATGTATGGCATACTATTCACAAGACACACGAATGCGCGAAAAACGCAACCCGACCATACATACCAACCCGTTTGACTAAGGCTGGAGGCCCCACTGTCGTCGTTAATGCAGGTTCAGTGGCAAACGGGTCTGTATGGCATACTATTCATAAGACTTACGATAGCGCCAAAATCGCAACCCGACCATACGTGCCAACCCGTTTGACTAAGGCTGGAGGCCCCACTGTCGTCGTTAATGCAGGTTCAGTGGCAAACGGGTATGTATGGGAGCTTTGCGATATTTCCTGTCACAATATTTCCTGATCTGTTAATTGTTTTAAAAGATTGTTAAATGTTTTTATTTGAATCAGACCTTTAAATTATCCTACGGGTGTATGTAGGTGATTTATAATACAACAATTGCATTACCTTTTCTTGCATAAACTGTTTATTTCCTTTTTGAATGACAACATCAACATTGTTGCTATTTAATTACACCTGAAAATTCAACATGGCGGACATAATAAATTGCAGATGAAGGGTTAATACAGTTTAAAGTTTTAATCTAAGATTTGTTAATCTGTGTTTAAATATAAGTGGTGCAACACAACTCGAATTAAAATTAAACTGAGATCAACAAACCCTAGATTAGCTCTTAACTCTGCTTAATTTAATCCTCGTTGGTGCAACCCACCCTCTGTATCCTCACCAGATTCCAAGTAATTATATAATGGGTGAACAAGTTTATTTATTTATTAATACATAACACAGACTGCGCATGCAAATATCCACTCTGTATACTCTGACTCCGCCCATAACAAAAAAACACATTGCTTGATTCTACCGTCTGTTTTGTGCTTGGTCTTTACACATTAATCGATTGTCATTAATTAACCGTGAGGCACACATATCATTATCATAATAAAAATACGATTAATCGTGCAGCCCTAGCCCAGGTTTCTCTGATAGTGGCCTTCAGCTCTTCTGCATTGTTGTGTCTGGCAAATCATCTTTCTCTTCACAATACCCTGTAGATTTCTATAGGGTTAAGGTCAGGCGAGTTTGCTGGCCAATTAAAAACAGGGATACCATGGTCCGTCAACCAAGTACTGGTAGTTTTGGCACTGTGCGCATTTGCCAAGTCCTGACGGAAAATTAAATCTGCATCTCCATAAAGCTGGTCAGTAGCAGGAAGCATGAAGTGCTCTAAAACTTCCTGGTATACAGCCACGTTGACCTTGGACCTCAGAAAACACCGTGGTTCAAAACCAGCAGATGACATGGCACCCCAAACTATCACTGACTGTGGAAACTTTACACTGGACCTCAAGCAACGTGCATTGTGCCCCCTCCTCTCTTCCTCCAGACTCTGGGACCCTGATTTCCAAAGGAAATGCTAAATTTACTTTCATCAGAGAACATAACTTTGGACCACTCAGCAGCAGTCCAGTCCTTTTTGTCTTTGATGCTTCTGACGCTGTCTGTTGTGCAAGAGTGGCTGGACACAAGTACCAACTTTATGGAGATGCAAATTTCATTTTCCAGCAGGACTTGGCACCTGCACAGCTGCCAAAGCTACTAGGACCTGGTTTAAGGACCACGGTATCCCTGTTCTTAATTGGTCAGCCAACTCGCCTGACCTTAACCCCATAGAAAATATATGGAGTATTGTGAAGAGAAAGATGTGATATGCCAGACCCAACAATCCAGAAGAGCTGAAGGCCACTATCAGTGCATCATGGGCTCTCATAACACCTGAGCAGTGCCACAGACTGATCGACCCCATGCCACACCGCATTGCTGCAGTAAGGGCGCACTCACACTATCCAAACCAAACCGCGCTCGGGCGCGTTTGACACCTAAAGCCTGGTTTGTTTGACTAGTGTGATCGCTCTGTTCCGTGCCCGGGCGCGGCTTGGTTAATTGCGCCACGGCCGGGTTGCAGAGGTGGGCCGGAGCGCGGTTCACTTGGAAGGCTGTGGTGTGAGCGCAATCGCGCCTGAGCGCGATTCAAAAGGTGAAGACGTCAGTTGCGCGACCACTCACCTTCAGCTGCCTCCGTAAAAACCTTTTGATGCACGCAGCGGGGTTACGTGAATGTCCGAGCTGCACACGTGACAGATCAACTAAGCAACATGATGACATGTGAGAGGGCTGTCTGTAATCGCGCACCAAACGACTCCGAATAAAAAACACAGACTTATCATTACGGTGGGTTCCAGTGTTAAGAGAGCGTTTTACTTCCTGCTTTTTTCAAAATAAACGCATCTTAATGACGAAAGCGCGCCCGGACTCGGATCGATAAAAAGTACAGTGTGAGTGCGTGCACCTGGGGGAGTAGGGAGGGGTGACAATCGCGCTGGGGCATGGTTTGGTTTGGATAATGTGAGTGCGCCCTAATTCAGACAAAAAGAGCCCCAACTAAGTATTGAGTGCTGTACAAGCTCATACTTTTCATGTTCATACTTTTCATGCTCATACTTTTCAGTTGGCCAAGAAATCTAAAAATGCTTTCTTTGTATTGGTCAAACACTTTTGGTTTCACTTTTTGAATGGAATTAGTGAAATAAATCAACTTTTTGATGATATTCTAATTATATGACCAACGCCTGTATATAATGATATATTTATGATTTTCCTATTGAAATACAATGAATTGAATAATATAAACACAAAGTAATGCTCATAGAAACAAGTTGATAGTTTGTTTCTCAGATCACACAAACACTCATCCTGAAGTTTAGACAGAAATCTGAGAGATCATTCATGTTCTTTACTCTCTGTAGGCTGACTAACTGCAGTATTGGAGATGAAGGTTTTGTTGCTTTGGCTTCAGCTCTGAGATCAAACCCCTCACATCTGAGAGATCTGAATCTGAACTGTAATAATCCAGGAGCTTTAGGAGTGAAGCTGCTCTCTGATGTACTGAAGGATTCACGCTGTAAACTGGAGAAACTACAGTAAGTGTTATTATTTAAATGATTTTTCAAGTGTTTGTGAGGACAATAAATCTGTCAATGATAATACTGATTTAAGATTAGTATTTCTTAACTACACAAATAATTTCTTCAATAAAAGCTTTAACTGATTCAGTGACTTAATTTATTTGACTTATTAAAAAAACATAATAAAAAATAATAAAATCCATAATAACTTATGTTATCTACTGAAAAGTGATGCAGTGATGCATTAATTACTATATGTTAACTAAGCCATTATTAGAAAAGACTTGAGTACATTAAACAAAAATTACTCATCAGATTATTTTATGTTTTCAGTACATTTAGCTTTAAGCAAAGTCACAAAGTTCAGACCAAACAAACATGAAATTTGATATAACATCTTATTACACGGCTCTCTGGAATGCTCGATTCTGATTGGTCAGTTGAGACATTTGCAGGTTCGTTCTTTTCAAATAATAACCGCTCCAAAATAATAACGCATAGCCGGACTACTTGCATGAGTAAAATCGCTCCGCGCCACACAGACAGCTTACTGAGACTGAACTTGACAAAATAGAGCATGACAGCTACGAAGCCAACATACACAAAAACACAGAATGGGCATTAAAACTTCTCAAAGACTGGCTAAAAGAGAAAAAATGGAGACAGACAAGTATGAAGCAGAGGATCTTAATAAGGTATTACGATCATTTTATGCATCTGTGCAAAGTTTCGCGGAAGGATAAAAATGTTAATTTAAAACAAATATGCCAATAAAATGTTTCAAATTCATATTCATGTCCAGTTTTTTTTCTTATGTGGCAAGTAGCCGTGTAATAAGCGGGATAATGTAGAGGCAGCCGGTAGTTATTGGGAAATAAGCCCCTTCAGTGTGATACCCTCCGCTTCGCGTCGGGTCCTGATCACACTGTCGGGGCTTATTTCCCAATAACTACCGGCTGCCTCTACATTATCCCTTACATATATGTTATTAATAATTGTATTTTTCATAAAACCCATTTCAAACCACCTCCTCTGGGTTTTATATGAACAGTTAAATCATTAAAAGTAATTCAGACAGAAACACAATCTAAGTAGTTTTAAGGATGTGACATATTTAAGGGATCATCAGATTTATTTTATTAAGTTGTACAGGAGTAAATATTTCTGTTTGTGTTGGGCAACGTCCTGGATTATATTCCAGAAAGCTTGTTATGTGACTCATCACTCTCTTTCCCTTACTACTAGATAATATGAGATGAATCTCAAGTTATAATAAATGTGTGTGCAAATACATTGTCATTATTGAGACAGAAATCTTAACATATATATTTGCGCCTGATGCCACATAATGAAACATTACATCTACCGCTGGTTACTTTTATTTCATGTTTCTAAAGTACTGCAGAGGCTTAGATATTAAGTTTTTGGTAGACCTTGACAATTCTTAGTATTTTTTCTGAAAACCCTCAAGAGAAAAGGGTATTTGTCCTAGAATAACATAGGTTTTAGGCGTTGTAGGAGTAAATGGGTTAAGTGACACCCATTGAAACACAGACATTGGAGAGTGATCAGAGATTTCCTATTATCTGTTTGAATCAGGTACATAATAAAATGAAATTATAAATAATAATTTCATAGTATCATTTTTATTTCTTAAACATGCACTTCTGACCCTTAGCCTCCTCTTTACATTTGATCTTTTTCTAATCTTTTTTCTTTAAAAATGGGCCTTTTGCAGATAATTTCCTGGGCCATAATTTTTGAGAAATAAGGAAATGAAAATATTTGGATATATTAAATGATAAAGGACCTATTATAATATATACACTGTTAACGATTTCCCTGTATTTTTACAGTACGGTACTGGCAGCACGGTTGCCAGTAAGTTACTGTATTTTGGTTTTACAGTACTGTACTGTAATACCATTTTACAGTACACAAACTAGTACTGTATAGTTACAAAGCAGTACTGTACTGTAATTTTACAATATTTTATTACAGTAGTCTATTTTTACAGTAATTTACTGTAATGTCTATATTGACCCATAAATACTATTTATTACTTATTACAGTTAATACAATAATATTATATAAAATAGCTAGATATTTAGGTTTAAATCTATAGTTATTAATATGGTAAAAATGCTATCCTTGACATGACATAATGAATTAAAAGGCAATCCAAGCAATGTTTGTATCAAAATTTTATTTAAAAAACATTTAATCGAAACAAAACATATTTAAAACAAGATTTTAAACAATAATAAACATATAATCAAGTAACATAAAATAAAATCAACAAGTATAAACAAGTTTGGAGACCCCTGCTGTAACATATTTAACTCTGGCAAATAGAACACTCTTCCATAGTTTGAAGTTTTCAGTTTAAAGTCCATCATCGACTAAAAGGTAACATTTCACTGTGGTAAAAAGAACACTGGCCCATAGTTTTAAATATTCTACTTGAATTTCATTTAACACTAAAAATAAATGCATTAAACTGTGGCAGACAGACCACAGTGGCCTTTACTTTGAAGTCGTCCATTCGAACTCAATCAGGGACTGCATGAAGCTGTTCACATGGGGGTTAATGGCCACAGCTTTTCTCTGCACCAAGTTCCTTGTCTTTTTGCTTGCTCCTTGTCTGGATGTGCACTTTTTCCCATCTTTGGAATTAATTATATCCAGAAACCTGTTAGAAATATCATAAACATTAAGTCAACAAATATAAGATAGAAAAAGATTCTTAAAAAACTAAACTCAGCCTTGAATTTACTCCTATTCTGAAACCTTTTGCTCTTATTCTACTGTTCCACACCTAATTACATTAAAATACAGAAGATTCACTTACCGCTGAACAAACTCTTTCCTCAATGGACAGCATCCACCTGGATCCTGTCATGATTGAATGTCCTGAACAGAAAGTACAATTGTTACTGATTTGGACACAACTTTTTATTCTGAAAACAAAATCTTTTGTCAATAAAGTCCAGGGACACCTCTGCTAAATAAATACAATTATTAAATTAAATTTCTTATAACCAAAGTCTGAATATTTCTGTTTGTATATTTCTACATGGCAAACTAAGACAATTGTGTACATGTTGTGTATGGTCGTGTTACAGTGTTGTGTGTGGGAATTGTGAATGAGTGTATACATGGGTATTTAAAGAAACTGTAGTGGTAAAGTGCAAACTTACCGAACAATGTGCTTGGTGTGTGTCTGGTGTCACCCGTTGTGCCTCCACATCTGCCTTAACTCCTGAAAAGTGCAATGACACTCATGTAAACTACAAATAAAAAGTGATCAGCACATTCCTGTGTACTTTTACATGTGACGTGAAAGCATTTAATATTGCAGTCAAAAAATACATGACTTGTAACTGTACATCATGTACTTGCCTGGTGCCTTTAAAGATGATCCATCTTACCCAATCCGACTTACAAGCAATGGTAAGACTGTAAAAAAGACAAATGTTACAAAATCTGTTAGCCATAGAAATAAGTAGACATTGTGAAGGAAATGGTAAAAGAAAACTTAGTAACACTTTACTATAAGAGTTTATTCCTTAACATTTGGTAATGCCTTAGCTAATATGAACTAACAATGAACAATATATTTTACAACATTAATAATATTTGATAATGTTCATTGTGCAGAGACAAAGTGATTGATTTAAAAATGTATTAAGTGTTTAAATCTAATATCATGCTATGCTAACAAATAAAACATTACTGTAAGTGTTAAGTCAGTTGTAAAACATTATATATATACATTATATATATATATATATATATATATATATATATATATATATATATATATATATATATATATATATATATATATATATATATATATTAGTTGTTATATTATATATAAATATCTAAATAAGTCTTTTTTAATTATTATTCTATAACATCTTGTCTACAGAAAATCTCTGAAAATGTCTCGTTTACTGCAGAAAATAGCGATTTATAGTGACAAGGTAAAAGGACTGTCCCTTTAATGTTTTACCCGGACGGCTGCGGTGTAACACTATTTCACGCAAAGTTTTTTAACAAGTTAGTAGCTAGCTGCTCACTTTAAAGATAAACATGATCGCCTAAATCTGAGCAATCCTGGTGATGCCAGTTTCCTACACGATGTTATAATGGACTATTTTACATCCAGAGTTGAAGGATCAGATGACAGAGACGAGAAGACAAAGGTACGTAAATGCGGAGCCCATTCTCTTTTCGTGCATTGATTTGATGCGTTTTGGAAACGTATATACAGCGTGTAATGCATCTGAAGTGGTGGAAACAATATGCCATAAAAATGTATTGGACAACTTACTGGGCGTGTAAAACGCTTAAGAGAAGATATTCTCTGCTTTTGCTGATATAACGTAATATAATAACAACAACAATAAGCGCGGCAATCCCTTTCGTTCATCTGATATTAAGATGAGCCCAGGTCTGAATTATATTTGGTCGAAGTTAAAGCTGCGATGAGTTCGATGCATGTATCCAGTTAAATATGAGGTTTCTTGTTTTCACTTCTGTGGAGTAGTTCGGTACTATGCTGTGTACGGGGTGTCAAGTCCTATCTGTTTTACAACCACGAGTCAGCCTTGCCAAACAGTCGAACTTAATACTTTTCTCTGACGCTAACGTTAACTGAACGGATGAAACGCCGAGATAAACGACCGTTATGCTGGGACCGCAAGACCGCGCTGGCGGGTTGTCTTTGTCCATTTCGTTAAAAATAGTTTCATTGTCACCACACTTTCAACACAATATAAACTCAACAAACCGTCATAATTTAGTTAAAACAACCCTATATTCATTAAAAAAGGTGTAAAGCGAGTTAAAGCAGCGGTAGACATCTGTGTGTAACGTGAGCTTACTTTCTGAGGGAGATTGAAACTTTGTTGGCGACCGTTTTTCTCTCTCATTGCACGTTTAAAACAATATTGTGACAAACTATTGACAACATTCTTAAACTAAAAATTAAGTTTTCATGAAACAGAAATATTTCAAACTTACCGAACTGACAGAAATCAATCGTCCTCCTTCAGCTGCAGCCAAGAGTTGTGCGCTCCCTCTGTCTGTGTGATTTGACGTTGGCGCACTTTCTCTGATTATTGCAAGTACACCTGGCACATTACAGCAATGGCTACAGCAAGGTTACATCAAGACCAAAATATACTGTAAAATGTTCCCGCTCAAACAAATTTACCCAGAATGCATTATGAACTGCAGTACTGTACTGTAATGTACACATACAGTATAGTACTGTGGATTTTTACAGTACAGTGCTGCTAAATCTACAGCGACATCTAACAGTGTAGATCAGGGCTCTCCAACATTTTGTGAGCAATGGATGAAACAATCTGGAGAGCTACGTTTTGGATATAGTCTACTCAAACCTTTTTTTTTTACCTGTTATGTTTTATCATTGTTTAAAATGTTAACATACATAAAAGCTAAGCTAATATTAAAATATATAATAAATAAATATTAAAATTGAGGCTATTAATAGAATGGGCCTTGGTGGGTAACTCACAGACTCTGTGCGGGCAACCAATGTTGTAGTTGAAGACCACTGATATAGGACATGTTACTATGGGCACTAATGTAACATTTCTATTCTCCACTTCTGTATAGATCCTAATAGGCCAATGCAAATAAATAATCTTTCTTAGTGTAGTGTACTGAAAAGAATTACACAAAATTACTGAAAATCTATAAGGACTTTAAAATGAATTCATTTGACAGCAAATGTTGAAATCAAAGTTGATACAGTGTCATACAATGGAAAGTCCAAAAACTAAACAGGGTCACCCTAAGGAGCAGAAGTAAAATAAGTAAAATATAGTGAATATTATCATAGTGCATTTTATGTATACACAATACTTAAAAACTGTAAATAAGCCTTATGACGGATTTATGCACTTTATGTGCCACAAAAGATATTCGTAATGAGTATATTTCATATCATAGATAAAATCTATTATTATTTTTACAGGCTTAAAAATATGTTTATTTCTATTGAGACACATGTAATATTGGACCTAAATGGGGTAAAATAGGTTTATATTGATTGATTAATTAATTATTTTTATCTGTTTTGTAATCACACACTTGTAAGCCGATCATAAAATGATAATTTTGCCAGAAAGTATTAGTTTATAATGTGTAAAAACCTTTAAAGTTCTCTGAAGTTTCCATGGTGACTCGTGAAATCTGTGATCCATTGACAATGCATTTATGTTGTTACCATGAGCCCGCATTAACTCTGGGTTACTTTCAGCGGGTTGATTAAACTACCTCTTAAACTGTCAAATATAAATAAAAAGGAGTGCTGCCCGGAATCAAAAAATATGTAAAAGTCGAGGTGCTCTTTGGATAGGAGAATAGTGGTATAGCAAAATAAAAATAAAAACTCCAAGGCACTCTCTAAAAAAGTAAAAAGCCTTTATTAATACGGCTGGTCATAATAAACCTATTAAAACTCTGACTGTTTCGGCAAACAAGCCTTCATCAGGGAGTAAACACATTTCAACAAACAGGAAGAGATTTATAACCTTTGACCCCATCTGTTAGAAATTAAGGTACAGAGTTGTAGGATTATAAACAGTCCACTAGATGTCCTCATTGGTCCTTCAAAAAAATCATAATAATTATACAAGCAAGTGTCAAATATAATACTCACAAAAAATAGACTAAATCAATAATTTAAAGAAAGACACTCAAATCAAGCTCTTCATTAAGACCTTGGTATCTATTAGCCTGTAATTTATCAATCCAAAAACTTTCTCTCTGATTCAGTTGTTTTTGTCTATCACCTTTTCTTAGTGACAGTGGGATATGATCAATTCCACAGACCTGTAAGGTCGATGGATCACTCTTATGGTGTTCCCTATAGTGTCTCGCCATAGGATAGTTCATATTACCTATTTGAATTGTATACCTATGTTCAGCCAGTCTGTCTTGTAGACGTCTCTTAGTTCTTCCAATATGAAACACTTTGCATTCCAATCTGTATATAACAAAGACAGTTTTACAGCTTATAAAGTGGTTAATTTTGTATTGTTTATGGGATACTACATCATCAAAGGTCTTACTCTGTACAACATTAGTGCAATGATTGCAATGGTGACATTTATACCTCTTAAACTGTGTTTTGGAACCGACATAACCAGAGTAAGCCAGTTTTGGGTTAATCAACCCAGAGTTTAGAGTTAATCTGATGGTAAGTTAACTTTACTTGAAAATTACTTGAAAATCACAGAAACTTGCAGAAACTCCATGAAATGAACTTTAGTTATGTTGTCATGAATGAGAATTGTCAGCACTTGTTTGAATAAAAGTCTGTGTAGTGCGAAATGAGTCATTCATAATCTTCATCTGTTTTCATCCAACACAATGAAATGTTAAATATATTAAAGGAATATTCAATTTTCTTAAAAGAAAAATCCAGATAATTTACCCACACCATGTCATCCAAAATGTTGATGTCTTTCTTTGTTCAGTCGAGAAGAAATTATGTTTTTTGAGGAAAACATTGCAGGAATAAAAGTGTATATTTGTTATTTTTATTGTCAAAAATGACAATTGTTTTGCTAGATAAGACCCTTATGCCTCATTTGGGATAAGTAGTTATAACGGACCACCTGTGTGAATATGTGTATATTATACAAAGAGTCTTATATTGTCTGCTCTGACAAAAATAAAGTATTATTTTAGATTTTAGGTGAATTGACTGCGTGTATGACGAATATAGTTTGATATATACGGTTGTTTTGTCAACAGACTTCTTTAAAGTCACGCAAGAATAAAATATTTTAGTTGTAACTGGTTAAACGTAAATCTGCTACTATCTATTTAACTATAAGATATATTTTTCTGATCAGCCTCAAACAGAAGCTGCTCTGTGAGCGTCGGTGTGTTTCAGATAATTCACAGCAGGGGGCTGCTTGTAAACTAGTGTCTTTTAAAACCGCTGTGGTAATGTGTAATATGGTCACTCTGTCAAAAATAAAGCATTTGCTTGTAACAAATTATTTAATGAAATATTCAGTATGGGTATAGCAATGAACTGTGCCAAAACCACCGGGGGCCGCCAATAACACATTCTTTAGACTAAAGTCTATTTATTTTAAACTAAATAAAAGTTGTATCTTTTCAGGCATAGTATTCTGATCACGCCATTAGATCGCGCTCCGGCATTTACAATAGAGAACATACGCGGATGCGTGTTCATATCTACCGTTAAGAAACTTTTAAACGATTAAAGACATTTTCATATCATCTTCTGGGGTTTGTTTTAAATTAATGACATCTTAAAACCAACTGTGAATACGTGTTTATTACACAATAAATGTAATTCTGTCCGCTCTGACAAAATAAGGGTTAATTTTAGATTTAGGGATTTCTTTAATCAAGTCTCTGATTAAAACACATGAATGCGCAAACCACCGTTGCCAGAGAACGTACGCTGATGCGCTCTTATGGCGTTAAGAACCTTTTAAACATTTTTAGACATTTCAGCCCCTCTTCTGGGTTGAATTCATTAATGTCATCTAATATCCAAGTGTGTACATGTGTATTTACGATAAATGTAACACGGTACGCATTGTCAAAATAAAAGGTTTCTTGAACATGGCATTCCAGTGTGTGTTTCTTGTCTTGCGAGTGCTCGTTATTTATTGATGTGAAAAAAGTTTGTTGTTTTGTGCGGTCGGTTTCTGGACGGACAGTTTTTATGAGTCTCTCCTCACCATACGTTATCACCCAGCGGCCCTAGTGTGTCTGAACAGCGGTGGTGTTCAGCGGACCGTACTGTTTCTAAAACTCGGTTGGTAAAATAAGTGTAATTCAGCCCCCATTGACAAAAACTAAAAGGTTTATTTTAGATTTTAGGTAGAGCACCAGAGCCTATTTTAGAGGAGACACTGCAGGATCTAAAAGTTTGTAACATTACAAATTTATTTAATGAAATATTCAGTACGTATATATTTAAGCAATGAATTGTACCAAAACCACCGGAGGTCGATCTTTAGACTAAAGTCTATTTATTTTAAACTAAATAAATGTTGAAACATTTTCATGAACAGTATTCTGTTCATGACATCAAAGATCGGTCTCCGACGGTTAGAGAACATATGCGGATGCCTGCACATATCTGTCATTTTAAGAGAAACATTTTATCTCATTTCTGTTTTTATTTAATGACACCTTAAACCCAACTGTGAATATGTGTTTATTACACAATAAATGTAACTCTATGCGCTCTGACTATTTTAGGAAATGTTTATTTTAGGTGTATCATTATGTCATCCTCACAAGGTAATGATTAAAACACGTTATTGCATAGAGCATGCGCTCACATATCTATGGTTTTAAAAACAAACTTTTTAAAGTTTAAGACATTTTGACCCCATTTTCTGGTTTTGTATCCACTGTGGATCCCAACCTCTAAGTGTTTATTATACAACAAATGCAATTCTGTCCGCATTTCTAGTTTTAGAACACCTCTGATTTAAACATGTGGGGTTTTTAAAATGAAGCGCCCATTTGACTTTTATGACAAAAGCTATTCGATCTTAATTTTTTTTGTTTTTAACATCCAAAGCTTCTTATACACAATCCAGAATTAAACATTTAGGTGTGTATGAGTAAGTTTATATCTAATGTCACATGAGCAGCACCGAGTCGCGCTTGTGTCTGTGTGTGCATCCTGTCTGTTTATGTGTGTGTGTGTTTATGCGCCCGTGTCTTTGGGAGGTGTGTGTGTGTGTGTGTGTGTGTGTGTGTGTGTGTGTGTGTGTGTGTGTGTGTGTTTGCATGGGGGTCTATGATGTCTCTGTTTGTTACTAAAGCCTTGATATTAAGTCTGTGCCCTCATTGACAAAAAGTAAAGGGTTTTTAGATTTAGGATTAATTACACAGATACTGATTAAATCATGTTATCCCTTATTTGCGATGTAAAGAAACTTAAAAGGTTTAAGACATTTTATCTCACATTTTGGTTTTGTTTTTTAATTAATGTAGACTTAAACCCATCTGTTATCCATTTAGGGAACAATAAAATGTTTGCAAATATTATTTATCAAAGTTGACGACGTTATAAGCCAGGTTGTCACTAACGTGACAACAAACATTTCTTTAAAGACAAAACATGTAACAAAATTGCCATGGCTTACAGAGACACACTAGACTTTATTTGTGTGTGTGTGTGTGTGTGTTTGTGTGGATTTGTTAAACATGATTGTGGGCTTCCATTAAACTATCTATATCAAAAACACCAGACAGGATGTACCTCTACATAACAGTAAAATCATGTACACATATTAAATAGGTAAACCTTAACATTTATCAAAAAAATAAAAATATACTATTCGAACATCCTAACCTGATATTAGGTTAGATTAGGTTTTAAGGTCAATCAGCGTCTTTAGCTTTACGACTTACAGCACAAAACCCCCAGAGGATATGGGTGTGTGTGTGTGTGTGTGTGTGTGTGGATTGGTAGTTTTCACGTGATGGGGGGGCCCAAATGAGCAATGACAGGATTTTTATGAAGTGGAGCAGACCCTTGGTTTGCCTGAGGGGTTAGGTTCAACTTAGGTTAACATCTATCATTGCGTAATAAGCAAACATGAAATTATATTTTACCTATGGTTTGTTACTGATGTTCATAGTTTCGCGTATTTTTCTGAAACAAACTTAGGCAGCATTCATATATTAGCCTTTTTCATACATTGTAAATAGATTTCTTCACTAGTGTCAACTTATGTGTGAGCTTATGTAAACTCATCAGACGTTCTCAGGTGTCTTTTCATAATTTGTTCACAGTTTTCTTTGCTAGTGTCAACTTATGTCTGAGATTTTTTGTAAATTCATCAGATGTTCTTACATGTGTATTTTCTGAAACAAACTTTTGCTTTTCAAACTTAGGAAGTATTCATACTTTGTCTCTTCATACATTTGTTCAAAGTTTTTTCATCGTTAGTGTCAACTCATGTTTGAGATTTTGTAAATTCATCAGATGTTCTTACATGTGTATTTTCTTAAACAAACATTTGCTTTTCAAACGTAGTTAGCCTTCACACTTTTGTCTCTTCATACACTTGTTCAAAAAAATTTCTTCGCTAGTGTCAACTAATGTCAGAGATTTTGTAAATTCATCAGATGTACTTTCTTGTGTATTTTCTGAAACAAACTTTTGTTTTTCAAACTTAGTTAGTCTTCACACGTTTGTCTCTTCATACACTTGTTCAAAGTTTTTTCTTCGCTAGTGTCAACTAGGGGTTGGCGGAATGACCAAAAATCTATTCCACGGAATGAGTCATTTTATTTCACGGAACGGAATATTTCACGGTATACATGTTTTTCAGTTTATATTGTTTTTTAATGATAAAAATTTACAGAAATACACCACTCACTATAGCTTTTAACTTAATGCTCACCACAGTTTTAAAATATGAGCTTTGAATCTTGTTTTTAATTGAGTAATTAACTTTATAGACTATTGAAGCTATAGTATGGCTTCATTGTATTTTGTATTTATGCATACATTACATTAAACATATGCAATATGTAAAATGAACAGGTATAAATATATGCAAAAACCTACAGACAGGATAAATACCTGTATATGAGAGAAGAAGCTCTAGATATCATAAATGTGACAGGTGCTATGATGTGATGATCATAAAGTTTGTTTTAAGGTCTTGACGCCCTTTACTTTCTATTAGACCGCAACACTTGCATCTCTTTCTCGTCTTTCAAATATGTTTGTACCAGCAAATGGAGCGTCAAACTACATCGCTCCATCATCGCACGTGTCACTGATATAAACGCGAGTTTTGTCTTAGCATGCTTAAAGTTCAGAAAACTTTACAACTATTAGAATTATGTGCGAGAAGAACTGTTTATTTGGCGCCGCAGCTCCTTGCGCTTGCCTTGAGAGACCTCTGCACGCGAGAGACCGGCCGGCTGCTGCATGAGGAGAGAGAGGGAGAGAGCGAGAGAGAGTGCAAGAGCGAGCAAGCAAGAGTCTCGCTGCGTGACCCGCGGTGGATTCACTGGCACTTATTATAAAAATTACACAAATAACTCGTTCATTTTTTATAAGTGAACTATTTTACATGTTTCTCCGTCACACTCAGTCTAACATGCTGGAGGGCAGAGTTAGCCACGCCCACTATTTGCATTCCGCGGAATAGACGGAATAGAAAAATCTGTTACGTCTGACATTTTATTCTGCGGTAACGGAATATACCGTCATACCGCCCAGCCCTAGTGTCAACTAAGATTGAGATTTGTAAATTCATCAGATGTTCTTACATGTGTATTTTCTTAAACAAACATTTGCTTTTCAAACTTAGGCAGTCTTCATACGTTTGTCTTTTCAGACGTTGTTCATAGTTTTTATTCGTTAGTGTCAACTTATGTCTTAGATTTTGTAAACTCATCAGATGTTCTTAGTTGTATCTGGTCAGACAATATTATATTTACATCATTCGTCTTGTTTTCTTTTGTAAGTGACAACATATATCTGTGGTTGTTTTTATGAACACAGTTGGTTTCATTTCTGTAGTTTATGTAACACTTTGTCAAACTCTTAAAGGTAGTACTAACTGTTTAAAACAATAATGCAAAGCGTGTTTTATATTTACTTGCTAAATCTTTTACAGCAAAACAAACTAGGAGAGCAATATGTTTGAATCTGTAACTGGTAATACCACCAATAGCTCGTTGTACATAACAAAGTCTGCAAAATAAAGATTGATTAGGTTTTTATTTAGTAAACCTTTTAACATAAAGTGGAGAGTATGTTGTATGTAACAACAAAGATGCGATGAAACAACGCAAAACAAGAGAGGCTACGTGTTAGGAATGACAGAACTCAGAGATCCCAACGCAGAGATTTTATTTCACAAAATGTAGAGGAGACAAACACACAATGGTTTCAGGAGAATGGAGAAAACACTAATGACAGTCAATATGTATAGTAGAAAACTCTCTGTGTCCGTGTGTGTGATGAAGAGGTGAAGAGATTACACAAGCGAGGCGAACCACGCAATCCTCTTGTAACGTCACAATGTGGGAAACACAGCCGGGCTGTAGGACATCCACAGAGATGTAAACACTGTCTAAACCCTGGCGGGCACGGAGAGAGATTCCTGGCGGGGCACAGAGAGAGAGAGTTAGGCTGACGGAGTCTTCAGCTGACAAAGCGCTGGACAGCGCACGCTACTGGTCAGCACAAGCCGTTGGACAGCGCTCGGAGAGCCACAGATGTTGAGAGCGCAATACTCGACTGCAGTGATATGGAGTAAACCAGCAGAGATGGAGGGCGAAGACTGGAAACTTATCCACAATAGCGTGACAACGGGGCGGGAATATAAGGGGCAAAGGCACCAGAAAGCACAGATATAAATCAGAAAACTTACAAGCTAGACAGGACAGGAACTAGACAAAGCTAGCGGGCACGGACATACAAAGAGGAACTTGCAACAAGACACTGAAAACACAGGGAATAAATACTGAACAGATGAGAGGAAAACAAGCTACAGGTGAGGATGACAAAATGAGGAAATCACACAGAGCAGGAACACCTGTGAGGGAAGCACATGTGAACCTGTGAAACAAACACAAAACACAGGACAACCAAAGCACTAACAAGACAAAACCATAAATATATTTAAATATATAAAGATATATATATATACATATATATAAATATATACTCATCAGATGTTCTTAGTTGTATCTGGTCAGACAATATTATATTTACATCATTCGTCTTGTTTTCTTTTGTAAGTGACAACATATATCTGTGGTTGTTTTTATGAACACAGTTGGTTTCATTTCTGTAGTTTATGTTACACTTAGAGGAAGAATAGAGGAAGCAAGGGAGCAGGGAAAAATGACAACACACAATGACAAGAGAATACAAGGGAGCGGGGAAAAGTCACAAGACACGGGAAAAACGTGGTCTAATATGACAACACTAAAACCACGTTCTCCCACACAAAACATAGTACTGTCAGAACCCTGCCACACTAGACTAGATATAATTACCAACAGGACTCCGGCAGGATCCTAACACTATGTTTGTTAAACCACATATAAATTAAGATGCAAACATCTACAAATGGGCAATGTTTTTAATCTATTGGTCCCGAATTTAAAGGCTATACGGCCAAACTATTTCAAACATTGCCCATTTGTAGATGTTTGCATCTTAATTTATATGTGGTTTAACAAACGTAGCCTCTCTTGTTTTGCGTTGTTTCATCGCATTTTTGTTGTTACATACAACAGACTCTCCACTTTATGTTAAAAGGTTTACTAAATAAAAACCTAATCAATCTTTATTATTTTGCAGACTTTGTTATGTACAACGAGCTATTGGTGGTATTACCAGTTACAGATTCAAACATATTGCTCTCCTAATTTGTTTTGCTGTAAAAGATTTAGCAAGTAAATATAAAACACACTTTGCATTATTGTTTTAAACAGTTAGTACTACCTTTAAGAGTTTGACAAAGTGTTACATAAACTACAGAAATGAAACCAACTGTGTTCATAAAAACAACCACAGATATATGTTGTCACCTACAAAAGAAAACAAGACGAATAATGTAAATATAATATTGTCTGAGCAGATACAACTAAGAACATCTGATGAGTTTACAAAATCTAAGACATAAGTTGACACTAACGAATAAAAACTATGAACAACATATGAAAAGACAAACGTATGAAGACTGCCTAAGTTTGAAAAGCAAATGTTTGTTTAAGAAAATACACAAGTAAGAAACATCTGATGAATTTACAAAATCTCAGACATAAGTTTCCACTAACGAATAAAAACTATGAACAACGTATGAAAAGACAAACGTATGAAGGCTGCCTAAGTTTGAAAAGCAAATGTTTGTTTAAGAAAATACACAAGTAAGAACATCTGATGAATTTACAAAATCTCAGTCATTAGTTGACACTAGCGAAGAAAAATCTTTGAACAAATGTATGAAGAGACAAAAGTATGAATACTTCCTAAGTTTAAAAAGCAAAAGTTTGTTTCAGAAAATACATGGATAAGTACATCTGATGAATTTACAAAAAATCTCAGACATAAGTTGACACTAGCAAAGAAAACTGTGAACAAATTATGAAAAGACACCTGAGAACGTCTGATGAGTTTACATAAGCTCACACATAAGTTGACACTAGTGAAGAACTCTATTTACAATGTATGAAAAAGGCTAATATATGAATGCTGCCTAAGTTTGTTTCAGAAAAATACGCGAAACTATGAACATCAGTAACAAACCATAGGTAAAATATAATTTCATGTTTGCTTATTACGCAATGATAGATGTTAACCTAAGTTGAACCTAACCCCTTAGGCAAACCAAGGGTCTGCTCCACTTCATAAAAATCCTGTCATTGCTCATTTGGGCCCCCCCTATCACGTGATAACTACCAATCCACACACACACACACACCCATATCCTCTGGGGGTTTTGTGCTGTAAGTCGTAAAGCTAAAGACGCTGATTGACCTTAAAACCTAATCTATCCTAATATCAGGTTAGGATGTTCGAATAGTATATTTTTATTTTTTTAATAAATGTTAAGGTTTACCTATTTAATATGTGTACATGATTTTACTGTTATGTAGAGGTACATCCTGTCTGGTGTTTTTGATATAGATAGTTTAATGGAAGCCCACAATCATGTTTAACAAATCCACACAAACACACACACACACACACACACACACACACAAATAAAGTCTAGTGTGTCTCTGTAAGCCATGGCAATTTTGTTACATGTTTTGTCTTTAAAGAAATGTTTGTTGTCACGTTAGTGACAACCTGGCTTATAACGTCGTCAACTTTGATGAATAATATTTGCAAACATTTTATTGTTCCCTAAATGGATAACGTCTCGGTTACGGATGTAACCCTCGTTCCCTGAAGGAGGGAACGGAGACGTCACGTCGTGACCGACGAATTGGGAACTCGCTTAGAGCGACCAATCTGCTTCGAATACTACTAAAACGCCAATGAACTTGGCCTTGAGATATTTGCATAATGCTGGCGCCGCCCCGCCAGGTGCCTATATAAGCAGCAGGTGCAAATATGGAAATTAGCTTCTTTTCGCTGAGAAAGCCGGGAGAATGAGACCGGCCGATAAACAGCAGGGGGCAGCCCTGTGGCGACGGGACGTGACGTCTCCGTTCCCTCCTTCAGGGAACGAGGGTTACATCCGTAACCGAGACGTTCCCTTTCAGTCGGTCACTACGACGTCACGTCGTGACCGACGAATTGGGAATCCCTACCAAAACGCCACTAGGGGCTGACCTCTTCCAGTGTCTGCGTAAAGCCCTCCGGTTCCACTTAAGGAGGAGGAGATAGGTTTTAAGGCAGAAGGCCGGGCACTAGATGTTCCATAACCCCACAGTAGTGCCAGCGACTGGGAAGCGCCCTATCTGAGCGGTATAGGAACGCTGCGGAAGCCACCGCCCCTCTTAAGGGCTAATGGTGGGCGAAAGTCAACCGTAGTTGAGGAATAAAGACAGCCGTGGCTGTGTAAGCAAAGCAGTGCTCTGCTAAGGGAAACGTGGGCTGGTAGGATTAACCCCACGGAAAAATACTCACAAAGGAACCCGGTGGGACACAATGTGGAGCCCGAGCCCACTGAGGGTAACGGTCGTCTGGTCTCCTCTACGGAGAGCGCAGACTCCGATGAGGGTGCTGGTGGTCCGGTCTCCTCAGCGGAGAGCTCGGACTCCTCAGGTCACCCGCTGGCGATAGAGGAGAGATAGGGGAGCTGGTGTGAACCCGCTCACGGCTCTCTCGATCCTCCGGAGACCTAGTGAGGGAAGAGGAATGCACTCTTATGTGTGGTTAAGTGGGTACCGGCCGAACAGCCGGTGGAACATATGCAAACCAAGGATTTTCCACCCGACCCTCTATCGGGGGAAGGAGCTCCATCTCCTGAAGAGTGATCCTCTGCCAATCCGGGTCGCCCTTCACTGGCCACTTAAACTCCCGAATTTCACGGGAAGCAACTAAGCGGGCGGGGCGAGCTGCTGACGACCGGTTCCCCTGCACTGCCGAGATGGGGTCCGAGGAGGGGAACGGAGGTGGTCGCCGCAGGACACCGACGGCGAGAGGCAGACTGAGGAGCCGGCGTGGTGGACCAAGGGCAGCTCTCTTCCGCCGGGGCATGACCTAGGAGATCGCCTCAGTCTGCGCAGCGGAGCTGTACGACTCCCCTGGCTCGCCGAAGAGGCCGGTCTGTGAGACAGGAGCATTCAAGTTGTTCTCGTCTGCGTCCGTCATGTCAGCCAGACACAGCCAAAGGTGGCGATCTTGAACCACTGTGGTGGACATCGCACGACTGAAGGTCGCGGCCTCCCTCGTAAATCCTTGGTGAGCCTGCAGCAACGTTATTGCCTGCAGGGCCGAAGCCGCCTCTCCGGCATGCCTGATGGGCAGCGTCCGTAACCGGACGACTGTCTACAAACACGGGAGGCAAGGGTTGGGTGGTCCCACCAGGAACGCATCCCGCTCCACTGAAGGGGTCCCCGCCCTTAGCGGCTCCGTTGGTGAGGGAGGTGAGGGGTGAAAGCTGAACGGCCGGACGGCCGCAAATCACGTCAGCTCTTCGTGCCGTCGGGAAAGAAAGGCACAGGAGGAGAGGACCGAGAGGCCCGAGCAGCTCCGAAGTACCAATCATGTGGGCGGGGCGGAGAGGGGTTAACCTTTCAAACTCTACCGTCTCCGCCGCTCGAGTGGGCACGGCCGCCATCTCCGGAACGACTCTTCCTCGGAGGAAAAATGGACACCCCTCTGATGCTGCAGAAGTGACGGGACCAGAAGGAGGTCCAATGGATTCGGCAGACATCGTAGAACACGACTCTGCAGTCTCCACCGGAGCCTCAACCGGCTGAGGATGAGAAGGCCGGTAGGTGGAGGACGCATCCTCCAGCCTACTCAGCGTAGTGACGCGAAGGGCGCCCTGCGAGCGCTTGACAGCCGCACCATGGGGGCGTCAGCACTGCAAAGGCGCGGACAGCGTTCCCGTAGAAACGACAGTCGTCGCCGCAATCCAAGAGGGTTATGCTCTCACAGAGAGAACAGAAACTCTCCACGAACGCAGCCTCGGAGTGCTCGATGCCTGAGCACGAAGACAGCGCTCGTGACCGTCACTGGAACCCTTATCCTTCTCGTATCCAAGATCGCACGGGCGAAAAGCTATCCTGAAAAGGACGCTGATCTCCGAATATACGAGAGAGTGGCTGTCTTTAAAAAGACACATAGCTCTCATGTATCACTCTTTTAGGGAAATCACTCTTTAGGTGCTCAGCTGATGATGCGCACAGGGGAAGGCAACGCACACACTAAACTCAAAACAAAAAAGATGCAGAGCCGTGGAATACTGCGAGCGTCCGCTGTGTTAGTACTGCTTGTCAATCAACTTCAGCAACCGTTCCCAGAAGAGCAAGTAGCTTCTCAGTAGCAGATAATGCCGGCTTTCAAAGCGAAAAAGCTAATTTCCATATTTGCACCTGCTGCTTATATAGGCACCTGGCGGGGCGGCGCCAGCATTATGCAAATATCTCAAGGCCAAGTTCATTGGCGTTTTAGTAGTATTCGAAGCAGATTGGTCTCTCTAAGCGAGTTCCCAATTCGTCGGTCACGACGTGACGTCGTAGTGACCGACTGAAAGGGAACAGATGGGTTTAAGTCTACATTACTTAAAAAACAAAAACAAATTGTGAGATAAAATGTCTTAAACCTTTTAAGTTTCTTTAAATCGCAAATAAGGGATAACATGATTTAATCAGTATCTGTGTAATGAATCCTAAATCTAAAAACCCTTTACTTTTTGTCAATGAGGACACAGACTTAATATCAAGGCTTTAGTAACAAACAGAGACATCATAGACCCCCATGCAAACACACACACACACACACACACACACCTCCCAAAGACACGGGCGCATAAACACACACACACATAAACAGACAGGATGCACACACAGACACAAGCGCAACTCGGTGCTGCTCATGTGACATTAGATATAAACTTACTCATACACACCTAAATGTTTAATTCTGGATTGTGTATAAGAAGCTTTGGATGTTAAAAACAAACAAAAAAATTAAGATCGAATAGCTTTTGTCATAAAAGTCACATGGGCGCTACATTTTAAAAACCCCACATGTTTAAATCAGAGGCGTTCTAAAACTAGAAATGCGGACAGAATTGCATTTGTTGTATAATAAACACTTAGAGGTTGGGATCCACAGTGGATACAAAACCAGAAAATGGGGTCAAAATGTCTTAAACTTTAAAAAGTTTGTTTTTAAAACCATAGATATGTGAGCGCATGTGCTTATTGCTCTGTGCCAGGGGTGTCAAACTCATTTTAGGCTGTGGGCCGGATGGTAAATAACGCCACGAAGTGCGGGCCGGATCATTTTTTTAAACCTTAGTGTGCTGATAATTGTGTTAAAATTAACTTAACAAACCAATTAATTAGTTTGTTTAGCAAGAAAACCAGAGAAACACACAGCTCTGTGAAAACTACATTTCATAAGGTCACACTCATACTGTATATTACACACACAAATTTACATCTGAACAAAACCCACTGGCCTTATAGGTTGAAAAGCTTTAATTTAACTTCTTTTGCCTCAATGCCAAAATTATTTATAAACCATTCACTTTTCTTTGGAATATATTTGTAATGAGAACAGTAATTTAGAAAATGCTAGATGGGGCAGTGGCCCAAACCAAAAATGGCACTATGGGGGGTGGTACTATTATTATGGTTTTAATAAAGTATTATAAATATTATGTATTATATTACTAGCATCAACTTAGACAAGTGATTATAATGGGAAATATAATAAGAATTAAAGTGTGACAATCTGCTAAATATTCAATATGATTTACCTGCTGGCTTGATGGAGCTTTGAATCCATGTTTGCAATGTTGAACTGCTGCTAAAAGCCTCTCTTTCCGTTCTCTGTCGTTATTTTGTGAAGGCATTGGTGTTTTTTGTATTTTTTGTCTGCAAAGTGTGCCAACAACAGCAAATTTAGTGTTTATATTAACTTAGATCTGATCGGGAACATTAAATCGATTAGACAAGCATTGTAACGTTAATAAGAATGTGGATATTTTGTTTTTGTTAGCTTGCTAAGTTGTTAGCACTTTTAGAACACTGACAGCAAATCATTACCGGAAGAAATACATAAACATACTTACAAATTACTAATTCTGCGGTTTAACAACTGATATAATGTAATGAATCTACCTGTTAATGCAACGAACTTTGGAAACTGTAGTCTTCGCTCTCCAGGCAGAGAGTGGACACAGAGATGCTGCGGAGCGGGCGAGAAAACACGAAGTGGATCACCGGAATCAGTGGATCTTTAGCGGTGCGGTAACAATAAAACGGCAAGATTTTTGGGCACCGTGTTTAGTCTATGTTCCGCGTTTTGCTGGTTTCCGCAAGTCTCTCATATTAAAAATGAACTAGACACCCGCCTAAAAGGGTTTTTAAAATATGTATTTAATATTTAATAATACTGTATAAATCATCACGCGGGCCGGATTGGACACCTTTGCGGGCCGTATCCGGCCCGCGGGCCGCATGTTTGACACCCCTGCTCTATGCAATAACGTGTTTTAATCATTACCTTGTGAGGATGACATAATGATACACCTAAAATAAACATTTATATAGTCAGAGCGCATAGAATTACATTTACTGTGTAATAAACACATATTCACAGTTGGGTTTAAGGTGTCATTAAATAAAAACAGAAATGAGATAAAATGTTTCTCTTAAAATGACAGATATGTGCACGCATCCGCGTATGTTCTCTAACCGTCGGAGACCGATCTTTGATGTCATGAACAGAATACTGTTCATGAAAATGTTTCAACATTTATTTAGTTTAAAATAAATAGACTTTAGTCTTAAGATCGACCTCCGGTGGTTTTGGTACAATTCATTGCTTAAATATATACGTACTGAATATTTCATTAAATAAATTTGTAATGTTACAAACTTTTAGATCCTGCAGTGTCTCCTCTAAAATAGGCTCTGGTGCTCTACCTAAAATCTAAAATAAACCTTTTAGTTTTTGTCAATGGGGGCTGAATTACACTTATTTTACCAACACAGAGTTTTAGAAACAGTACGGTTCGCTGAACACCACCGCTGTTCAGACACACTAGGGCCGCTGGGTGATAACGTATGGTGAGGAGAGACTCATAAAAACTGTCCGTCCAGAAACCGACCGCACAAAACAACACACTTTTTTCACATCAATAAATATGACGAGCACTCGCAAGACAAGAAACACACACTGGAATACCATGTTCAAGAAACCTTTTATTTTGACAATGCGTACCGTGTTACATTTATCGTAAATACACATGTACACACTTGGATATTAGATGACATTAATGAATTCAAACCAGTAGAGGGGCTGAAATGTCTAAAAACGTTTAAAAGGTTCTTAACGCCATAAGAGCGCATCAGCGTACGTTCTCTGGCAACGGTGGTTCGCGCATTCATGTGTTTTAATCAGAGACTTGATTAAAGAAATCCCTAAATCTAAAATTAACCCTTATTTTGTCAGAGCGGACAGAATTACATTTATTGTGTAATAAACACGTATTCACAGTTGGTTTTAAGATGTCATTAATTTAAAACAAACCCCAGAAGATGATATGAAAATGTCTTTAATCGTTTAAAAGTTTCTTAACGGTAGATATGAACATGCATCCGCGTATGTTCCCTATTGTAAACGCCGGAGCGCGATCTAATGCCGTGATCAGAATACTATGCCCGAAAAGATTAAACTTTTATTTAGTTTAAAATAAATAGACTTTAGTCTAAAGAATGTGTTATTGGCGGCCCCCGGTGGTTTTGGCACAGTTCATTGCTATACCCATACTGAATATTTCATTAAATAATTTGTTACAAGCAAATGCTTTATTTTTGACAGAGTGACCATATTACACATTACCACAGCGGTTTTAAAAGACACTAGTTTACAAGCAGCCCCCTGCTGTGAATTATCTCAAACACACCGACGCTCACAGAGCAGCTTCTGTTTGAGGCTGATCAGAAAAATATATCTTATAGTTAAATAGATAGTAGCAGATTTACGTTTAACCAGTTACAACTAAAATATTTTATTCTTGCGTGACTTTAAAGAAGTCTCTTGACAAAACAAACGTATATATCAAGTTGTATTTGTCATAAGATACACGCAGTCAATTGACCTAAAATCTAAAATAATACTTTATTTTTGTCAGAGCAGACAATATAAGACTCGTTGTATAATATACACATATTCACACATGTTTTAAGAAGCCTTTAATTAAAAATAAACCCCTAAAATGGGATGAAGACGTCTTAAAAACATTTAAAAGTTTATTAACGTCAGATATAAGTTCTCTGTCACCATCGGTGCGCGTATACACATGTCTTAATCAGAGACTTGGTTAAAGAATCCCCTAAATCTAAAATAAACCCTTATTTTGCCATAGTGGACAGAATTACATTTATTAAGTTTATTTTTAAATGGCAGATATGAACGCACACCCTGTGCGTTCTCAGAAACGGCCGGAGAGTGATCTTTAATACGCGTGAACCCTAGAGAGCAGGTAATGAAAAGACTCATGGAACTCGTGAAGCGGTTAAAATTTTATTTAGTTTAAAATATACAGGCTTTAGTCTAAAGATTGTACGTCGCCGCCGAAGGTTATGGCTTAGGGCTTTGCTTAAACTATACACGTATACGGAATATTTAATTAAATAACTTGTGATGTTACAATCAAAAGTTTTAATCAGAGCCTTGTTCAAGAATTTTCTAAATCTAAAATAAACCTTTACTTTTTGTCACCGTAAGGGTGAATTACTTCTTATTTTACCAATATTGAGTTTTAGAAATCTTAACTCGTTTACAATGGACAACCCGCTGTGAGACACACTGGGGCGAGATGCGCACGGGCGAGAAAGGAGGGAGGGAGCGAGGAGAGAGACGCTCATCGCAACTGTCAGTCCAGAACCTGTACAGTCTAAAACAATAAAACTTTTTTGACAGCAATAAACATGACAGCATACGCTTGACATAAAACACACACAGGAAAAACAACGCGCTGATTGACATGTCGTAAAACGATCACAGTCCGGACACTCGCCGTCTAAACTAGACAGCTTGTACAACTTTTGATTGATAGTCCCGCCCCCTGTCAAAACACGACCTGTCAAAACACGACCTGTCAAAACACGACCTGTCAAAACACGACCTGTCAAAGGGGTCATAAATCATTACTTTGACGAGAGGTGGTCCATTATAACTACTGGGATAGTTTATAGTCCTTTGAAACTCCGTTGAAAAAAACTGTTACGTGTTGATTTAAGTGTTAATTGTTGGTGTCTATTAAAGTCCATAAAAATGAGAAAAATCCTGCAATGTTTTCCTCAAAAAATTTCTTCTCGACTGAACAAAGAAAGACATCAACATTTTGGATGACATGGTGGTGAGTAAATTATCTGGATATTTCTTTTAAGAAAATAGACTAATCCTTTAAGTGAAGCTTAGATTTGAAAAGTTTTAGAATAATAGTACATAATGGTAACATACACAACATGAGATTTAGATATTTTTCCTCAGATCACACAAACACTCATCCTGAAGTTTAGACAGAAATCTAAGAGATCATTCATGTTCTTCACTCTCTGTAGGCTGAATGACTGCTATATTACAGATGAAGGTTTTGTTGCTTTGGCTTCAGCTCTGAGATCAAACCCCTCACATCTAAGAGATCTGAATCTGAGCCGTAATAAACTAGGAGATTCAGGAGTGAAGCTGCTCTATGATGTACTGAAGGATTCACGCTGTAAACTGGAGAAACTACAGTAAGTGTTATTATTTAAAAAAATTTTCAAGTGTTTGTGAGGACAAAAAATCTGTCAGTGATAATACTGATTTAAGATTACTATTTCTAAACTACATGAATAATTTCTTCAATAAAAGCTTTAACTGATTCAGTGACTTCATATATTTGATGGATTAAAAAAAACAATGAAAAATAATAAGATACATAATATATTTTAGTTATCTACTGAAAAGTGATGCAGGAAACACTTAATGTTAATAATTATATGTTAACTAAGACATTATTAGAAAAGACTTGAATACATTAAACAAAAATTACTTACCACATTATTTTATGTTTTCAGTTCATTGAGTGCTTTGTGCAATTTCTGCTTGAAAATCAGATCTAGGATCAGTTTCTGTAATTGAATCCAAATATTAAGTAAGGTAAATGTACATCCAGCTGGTTATTATCACTGAATAAACGCTGACAGGATGATCAGGACTTGTATCCATGCGCGTAATTTGCACGGGGGTTACGGGGGTCATGACCCCCGCAAAAATCAAATCCAGCTAATATAACCCCCCCCCCCCAATATCATCACATCATTCAAATTAAAATAAATATGAAATATTACGAATGAACACTTTTGTTCGTTTTCTTTATTAATTTAATTTGCCAGAAAGAAAGATAGTATTATATTTTTAATAATCTGTAATGTACCCCCCCCCCGCTCCGACAAGTTGGTATTACCCAACCCGCTTTCTCTACCAAGTTTGTTCATTGTTTTGTGCGTGCGCAGTGGCTGGGATGAATGGTTGGAGAAAGCTGACGGTGCATGATGAAAAGGACAAGGCAGCTTGTCACACCGCGCTGAATGACTGATAATCTGCTTTTCCTTTTTTATTCAAAATTTCACAAATTTGTTAGCTATATTAGGATATATCTGAAGTTGAAACTCTGATCAGATTACTCCTTGTGGTAACAGTCTCCTCCTCTGAGGCAGAGATGAGCTTTAGTGCTCTAAGTTAGACGATTAAAGACTTGGTAGTACAAATCACAACGTTTTACGTCTTTTCTGACTTCTGGCGCGAACACACGGTGAAAAGCGCTATTTTTAGCCTTTCATTGATAAAACTAAAGTGTCTGATCTCCGTAGATTCATTTTGAAAGCGTGTGAAAGTTGCGCGATTCTATTTCATCAATTGCGCTGAAAATTCAGAGAAATTAAGCTCTAACATATACACGTACAAAACACTGTGCAGTATGTTTACTTGCTAAACAAGCTGTAGACTCCGACATAATATTAGTTTGCGTCCATATAAACTCATAATTACTCCCGCTCGCATTTGAATGACAGCAGAGAGACTCGCCAACACGTCTCACAGACCACCCCCTCGTATTCAGGATAGAAGCGATCGAAAGTGGACAAAAGAGACGGATTTAAATACCAGGGGTAAACGTAATGTGTCTCTCTCGTACACTTGTGATCGGGTCGATGAAAACGCATCTTAATACCAAGTGTAAACAGCCCCCAGTTTACGCACAACTATGACACAGCAGAGGCTGAACCATGTTGCAGTGTCTCACATACATCAGGACAAACTGGACCTCTTAAAGGGACACTTCACCCATTTGCATTAAGCTTTGTATAGTTAGAAACTCAGTCATGTTTTTGAATGGTCATGCATCATTCCCTCTGTTTTCCCTAAGACAGGAGAAATATGGAATTCAGTGTTGCACTTCCTTCTTTCAATGATGTAATAATCATCATTTTGCATTTCTTTTACACTGAGACGTGGTGCTTTTATCTGAATGGTATGTGTGTTAAGTTGCAGCCTAATATGTTGTAACATACCTTAAATGTGACTTACAGATAGGCTGTAATGACACGTAAGGAGTGGAAACAACTGCAGGGGAATAATTGAACAATGTTTATTTAAAAATAAACACAGAGAGAGTATAGAGAGTCAATGCGGAAGTAACAGTCCCGGTGTTGTTGTTGTTGGCAATGGTGGCGAAGACTACGGTGGAAGTTGATGTTTGAGTGCGACGTTGGTGGAGTGGTGAGCAGTGGTGAAATCCAGGCTGAACACAGGAACATCCACACGAAGACGACGACGACAATAAACATCCAAATGGAAACGTAATCCAACAGAACACGTAACAACCAAACAACACGGTGTCAAACACAAAGTGAGAATCTGGCAGGGAACAGAAAGTCAGGTGAGTATTTATGGAGGTGATGTAATGATGAACAGCTGGAGCGAGACAATCAACACACTGGTGAAGGGGATCGCTCTAATGAGCACATGGCAGAGGGTGAGTGAACAAACAAACACACACACACACGACACGGAGGAAACAGTGGATTTCCTACCGTGACAGTACCCCCTCCCCTAGGAACGCCCCTTGACGTTCCCAGCCTGCTTTACCTGTAGATTGAATTCATCAATAAGGCGGTGATCCAGTATGTCTCGAGCAGGAACCCACCTTCTCTCCTCCGGACCGTAACCTTCCCAATCCACCAAATACTGAAATCCGCGTCCCCTCCGTCTGGAGTCCAGAATACGGTTAACCGAATAAGTGGTCTCCCCATTAACGATACGAGGCGGGGGAGGAACCGGGGCAGGCGGATTAAGACGGGATGAAATCACCGGTTTAATTTTGGAAACATGAAAGACGGGATGAACCCTCCTGTATGCCGGTGGAAGGCTCAGACGCACTGTTACCGGATTAATGATTTTGGTAACAGAAAACGGGCCAATAAATTTGGGAGCAAGTTTATTCGAAACGGAACGCATCGGAATATTCTGGGTTGAAAGCCACACTCTTTGACCGACGACGTAATGGGGAGGCTTTGACCGGTGGCGATCGGCCTTGGCCTTGGTGCGCGACCTTGCCTGGAGCAAAGCTCTACGAGCTCTGGTCCAGGTACGGTGACACCTCTGGACTAGTGCGTGTGCGGAGGGGACCGACACCTCGGATTCTGTACTGACAAAATTAGGTGGTTGGTACCCTAAACTACACTTAAATGGAGACATGCCGTAGATGACACTGGCAGAGAATTGTGTGCGTACTCCACAATTGAGAGTTGCTGACACCAGGACGAAGGATTCTTGGAAACCAAACATCGTAACACCCTTTCGACATCCTGGTTGGCTCTTTCGGTTTGACCATTGCTCTGGGGATGGAACCCGGATGAAAGACTAACAGTCGCTCCTAGCAGTTTACAAAATTCGCGCCAAAATTTGGACACAAATTGGGGACCCCTGTCAGAGACCACGTCTGTCGGGAGGCCATGTATCCGGAAGACGTGGTCAGTGACAGCTACCGCTGTTTCCTTGGCTGATGGTAATTTGGGCAAGGGAATGAAATGAGTCGCCTTCGAGAACCGGTCCACTACGGTTAAAATCACTGTATTACCCTTAGAGGGTGGGAGGGCGGTAATGAAATCTAGCGATATATGGGACCAGGGTCTCGAAGGGACGGACAACGGTAAGAGTAACCCATCAGGAGGTCAATTGGAAGTCTTACCAGTGGCACAAACCGAACAAGCCAAGACGAAGTCGTGGACGTCACGAGCCATATCAGGCCACCAAAATCGTTGCATGACTAGGAACCTAGTTCTACTAACCCCTGGGTGACAAGCAACACTGGAAGAATGACCCCACTGGAGGACGTCAGACCGTAACTTCTCCGGCACAAATAAACGATTCGGTGGGCACCGAGCCGGGGGTGTTACCCCTTCTAAGGCTGTCAAAACCTTCAATTCGACCTCCCATCTGAGCGCGGAGATAATGATGGTCTCCGGTAAAATGGGCTCGGGAGTGGCAGTGCGATCGGAACGCTCAAAAAGACGGGATAAAGCATCGGGTTTGATGTTTTTGGAACCCGGCCGGTAAAATAATGTAAAATCGAAAAGTCCGAAAAAAAGTGCCCACCGAGCCTGCCTGGAGTTAAGTCTTTTGGCGGTTCTAATGTACGCGAGATTCTTATGGTCCGTCCAAACAATGAAGGGTACACCCGACCCCTCAAGCCAGTGACGCCATTCCTCCAGTGCTAGCTTGACAGCCAACAACTCTCGATTGCCAATGTCATAATTAACTTCCGCAGGAGATAAACGGTGAGAAAAATACGCGCAAGGATGAACCTTGTCGTCTGAGGATGCGCGCTGGGAAAGCACTGCTCCTACCCCCACCTCTGACGCATCGACCTCCACTATGAATTGACGTGAGCGATAAGGGGTGACGAGAATGGGAGCTGAAACAAAGCAGCTTTTCAGTTTGGCAAACGCAGCCTCGGTTGCGTCTGACCACCTGAACGTCAAACTAGGGGAAGTCAAGGCGGTCAAAGGTGCGGCTAGTTGGCTGAAATTGCGAATGAAGCGCCGGTAAAAATTGCCGAACCCCAGAAATCTCTGCAGGGCCTTGCGAGACTCTGGGGATGGCCAATCCACCACAGCCTTAACCTTCTCAGGATCCATGCGCACACCCTCAGTCGAAATGATGTGTCCTAGAAAAGAAACAGACTGTGCATGAAAAACGCATTTCTCCGCCTTGACAAAAAGCCCATTCTCTAGCAACCGCAGAAGCACTCGTCATACGTGTTGCAAATGTTCCTGGAGAGACAAGGAAAAGATCAGTATGTCATCCAGGTAAACATATACTGTATAAACTGATCGATCATGTCTCGCAACACGTCATTAACGAGTGCTTGGAAGACCGCTGGCGAGTTCGTGAGACCGAAAGGCATGACGCAGTACTCAAAATGGCCACGAGGGGTGTTAAAAGCAGTCTTCCAATTATCCCCCTTCCTAATACGGACCAAATGATATGCATTACGTAAGTCCAATTTAGTGAAGACGGACGCTCCCTGCAACCTCTCGAAGGCAGAAGACATTAACGGCAAAGGATAGGTATTCTTTACCGTAATGTTGTTCAACCCTCGGTAGTCAATACAAGGTCGCAAGGATCCGTCCTTCTTACCCACAAAAAAGAACCCCGCCCCCGCTGGAGAAGAGGAAGGGCGAATGAACCCCGTTTCCAGAGAATCAGAAATATATTTCTCCATGGCCTCCATCTCAGGAACTGACAGAGAGTATAACTTGCCCTTAGGCGGAAACGTACCTGGCAATAACTCTATCGCACAGTCATAGGGACGATGCGGAGGAAGAGAATCAGCCCGAGACTTACTGAACACCGCCTTCAGGTCGTGGTACTCCGCGGGCACGTTAGACAAATCCACTGCTTCCCCCTGAAACACAGACTCAGAAACAGTTAAACAGGCAGACACAAGACAGGACTTATGACACTCCTCGCTCCAGCTGGTAACAGAACCCAGTTTCCAGTCAACAGTGGGGTTATGGGAATGGAGCCAAGGATGTCCGAGAACAATGGGGGAGAGAGTAGTGTCAGTAATAAAAAAGGAAATTGTCTCTGTGTGATTGCCGGAGGTGATGAGTGTGATGGGTGCAGTAGTGTGCTTGATGGTGGGTAGCGGCTGTCCACTGAGGGCGAAGGGCGCAATCTGGTGGGTGAGTGGAATGAAGGGTAACTGAAGCTTACGTGCAAGTGAGCTGTCGATGAAGTTGCCCTCCACCCCCGAATCCAGAAGTGCGTGCCCGGTGTGAGATTTGGTGGACCACCGTAGCCTCACCGGAAGGAGAGTAGATGTTGTCGAGGTCTTGCTAGCGGAGATCCCGCCCGATAGTAGCCTCCGTCTTACTACCGGGCTTGGTCCTTTTACCGGGCATTGTTGACACAGATGACCCGGCTCACCACAGTACATGCATAATCCAAGGGATCTCCGCCGATTCCTCTCCTCCCGGGGTAACAGAGCTCGACCCACCTGCATGGGCTCCGAATCTGAGAGACCGCCGGCGGAGACTTCGCTGGTCAGATGAGAAACCTCGGTACGTGGCTGGGATATGGCGGGAGGCCTCCTACGGGCGGCTATGGATAGTCGAGCGTCGACCCGGATCGCCAAATCCACCAGTCCGTTGAGCGTCGTGGGTAAATCCGCCGTGACGATCTCTCGCTGTATCCGATCCGCCAACCCATGCAGGAAATTATCCCACTGCGCCTCCTCGTTCCACCTGCACTCCGCCGCCAGGGTCCGGAACTCGATGGCATAGTCCGAGACCGACCGCTCCCCTTGTAGAAGCTCCGTGAGGAGACGGGCGGCCTCCTTCCCGGCGACGGAGCGATCGAAAACCCTCTTCATCTCCTGGGATAGCAGGGCGAACGAGGAGCAGCAGATGTCCTTATTCTCCCACACCGCCATCCCCCAGAGGGCAGCCTTGCCGGTCAATAGTGAAAGGGTGAAGGCGACCTTAGTTTCCTCAAGGAAGAATGACCGGGGCTGTTGGGCAAAATGAAGAGAGCAATGTGACAGAAATGTACGGCAGTAATTGGGCTCACCAGAATACTTTTCAGGAATCGGTAACCGGGGTTCATGAAAAGAACTACCCCCTGGAGGTGAAGATGATGCGGGCGGCATGGGTGGCCAGTGGGTAGCGTGGTGTGTGGAGATCGCTGGGAGAGCTCGGAAACTTTCGCCACCATCGCATGGACTGCCTTCCGCATATCGTCAATAGCCTTGTCCTGGTGAACCATCCTAGCCAACGATCACTGGAGAAACTTCTCCAACGCGGAAATGGGTTGTTCCCCCGCTGCTTCCATGTTGGCCAGATTCTTCTGTAATGACACGTAAGGAGTGGAAACAACTGCAGGGGAATAATTGAACAATGTTTATTTAAAAATAAACACAGAGAGAGTATAGAGAGTCAATGCGGAAGTAACAGTCTGGTCTTGTTGTTGTTGGCAATGGTGGCGAAGACTACGGTGGAAGTTGAATTTTTCACCGACGTTGGTGGAGTGGTGAGCAGTGGTGAAATCCAGGCTGAACACAGGAACATCCACACGAAGACGACGACGACAATAAACATCCAACTGGAAACGTAATCCAACAGAACACGTAACAACCAAACAACACGGTGTCAAACACAAAGTGAGAATCTGGCAGGGAACAGAAAGTCAGGTGAGTATTTATGGAGGTGATGTAATGATGAACAGCTGGAGCGAGACAATAAACACACAAGTGAAGGGGATCGCTCTAACGAGCACATGGCAGAGGGTGAGTGAACAAACAAACACACACACACATGACACGGAGGAAACAGTGGATTTCCTACCTTGACATAGGCCTTCTTTTGTATTTATATGATTTTGTTTAGATTTTGTTAGTGGATAGTGAGTTTTTGTGATGAACACCAATATGTGAAATCTGTTCTGAATAAAGGTGCAAGCTGCCCTCCAGTGTGCCACCCTGTATTGTGTAATGTATTGAGAGTTGAATTGTTCATAATACATTTGCTGCATGTAGGTGCCAATACAGTGATGGAATTGATTAATCTTTAAGTTCTTGTTTCTTTTTTGATAAAATATTGAACACACAAAAAATGTGGAAACTGCCACTGCTGGCTAGTGCTTAAACACTTAATTTGTGTCATTATGGCATAAATAGTCAAGTGAACAGCTGCATTTACGTTAAGTAGTCTAAATCAGTAAAAGTATCACAATGTATTTATAATACAGGAACGGCAAATTAGCATGTTACCTTTTACACAAGAAAATTATTCAATAAATAAATAAATATGCCGCGAGTTTAACCCCCCCCAATGGTAGACCCAAAGTTACGCCCTTGCTTGTATCACTCAGGACTGGGTTCCCCAAAACCTTCTCAGCTCTACGTCGTTCTTAAGCTGTACCTTATCGTTAAAACGTGTTTCCCGAAACATTCTTAGTTACATATCCCTTCTGTAAGTCATATGTTCGGAAGGTTGGTCTGGAGCACTCTTAATTACTCACTGCATGAAAAGAGCTGTATACGGACAAATACGGGATGGGAAATCCCTGCTTAACTTTAGGTTTGCCAGATTTTTCAGGCAGAGTGCTTGGAAACTTAAAACACAGAAGTAAATTTGTGAAACATCCAGAAACTTACGTATGTGGATGTATATAGGAACTGGTGGAAGTTTCCAGGAATCCTTACAGCTGGTCGTGAGAAGGGTTGGGTGTGAGGTGTGAAGGGCTTTTTATATGTTAATGACCCACAGGTAGAGGTGCTTTGTTTTCAGAGCTGATGGGGGGTTGAATTAACTGTCTCTTTAAGGCGGCACATATTGTTGTAGTCTACATAAAAACTGTGTTTGCCTAATACGTTTATTATTAATATAATTTAATTAGTCTATTTAAGAAACTTAGCATCATTCAAAATAACAAAAATTCAATGGACACAATTACCATTTTAATGTGTGAAAATTATGTCTCTGACTTTTCATGTCTAATGCAGTCTGGAGGAATGCAACAAATGTTATTTCAGAATTTCCAACACTTTGAAAACATGTCTCCAATTGCCCTATGTCAAGATCTCTCAATGCATACATCGTATAAAAAAGCAGTTCAAAGGAGACAGTTTGTTTCAAAAACATCATGTAACACATTTTTGCTAGCTAGGATGTTGATAAATTCAGTACCATATTCATAAGTCAGGGCGCACTCACATTATCCAAACCAAACCAAGCCCCAGCGTGATTGTCACCCCTCCCTACTCCCCCAGATGCACGCACTCACACTGTACTTGTATCGATCCGAGTCCGGGCGCGCTTTCGTCATTAAGATGCGATTGTTTTGAAAAAAGCAGGAAGTAAAGCTCTCTCTTAACACTGGAACCCACCGTAATGATAAGTCTGTGTTTTTTATTCGGAGTCGTTTGGTGCGCGATTACAGACAGTAGGGGTGCACGATTCAGAAAATTTCACGATTCGATTCGATTCCGATTTTTAGCCTCAAGATTCTCGATTTTAAAAAACGATTCACAGTATGTAAATGTGGTTTACTTTTTCCTATGTGACTGATTGTAGTAGATATACAATTTTAAAGAAAAGAAACACAACAAATTAAATGTAGTTTGATATTACTGTATGTCTTTATGCAAAAATAAAAACTGTTATGAAGCAATTAGATGACCCCTTTTATCAAACTCTATTAAATACAATAGTATATTAATGATAGACAGTGCAGGTCTATATATTATAAATGTGACTGGTGTTATAATGGTTATTATTTCTATTAGATAGAGCAGAAGCAAGGAAAAGTGCCTCTCTTTCTATTTCTCTCTTGCCGATAAAAAAAAAGCTAAATCCACTCATTATTTCAGATTGAAAAGTCTACTTGCTGTTAGTGACAGGGGACTTTACATTACAGCTTTGCGTTTTGTAAATCTTGAGTCAGCTTGAGCTTTGCTCGTTCAGTGCAATAGATTTTAGAAAAGATATGGTTTATTAATAATAATAGAAAAGAGCCTGTTGTTATCGCCATGGAAACCGCAGGCACGCTGAAACTGCATGCGAGCTTTAGCGTGGTAGCGCTCACGGCCATTCTCCGTTCGACTCGGGTTTTACACACAATATTAATCAGACTTTGGGACCCGAAGTTATTTAACTATGACTGACGCGGACCTGACTGACCATTTCAAATACAAACCCGGAACCATACGGTCCGCGGGTACTCCGTGAACTCCTCTAATGTTAAAACTCTGCTCAAGTTCAGAAACATGAAGGATACAATGTGACACGAGCTTGTTCGCGTCGCATTCCTATTCATTGAGAAACAGAGAGCACGTGAACGCATACCGAACTCATCATGTCGCACACAAAATGTCATTATTAAAGAGTGTCATCATCACGGAAAAACAAAAAAGTTTGCCAGATATACTTGGGCCCTTGTTAATATAACTGGGCAGCGCTCCCAAGTAAAGTCAATGTGTGGGAAACACTGTGACAAGAGGTGTGCAGGTGTCAGAGTGAATACGACGCAGCGCAATCTATGGGAATACTAAGATAAACTCATTTCAGGCCAATAGTAACACGGCATTAAAAAAAATGTATGAATCGATTTTTGGAATGCTATGAATCCATTCTGAATTGGCAAAGCTTGAATCGCGATTCAAATGTGAATCGATTTTTTTGCACACCCCTAACAGACAGCCCTCTCACATGTCATCATATTGCTTAGTTCATCTGTCACATGCGCAGCTCGGACATTCACGTAACCCCGCAGCGCACATCAAAAGGTTTTTACGGAGGCAGATGAAGGTGAGTGGTCGCGCAACTGACGTCTTCACCTTTTGAATCGCGCTCAGGTGCTGAGCCCAAGTGAACCGCGCTCCGGCCCACCTCTGCAACCCGGCCGCGGCGCGAATTACCAATCCGCGCTCTGGCGCGGAACAGAGCGATCACACTACGTCCCCTTGGAATTATAAGGTTCTATCTGACATTTTTGTCAAAATTGAGTTATTCACATATTCTTACTCTGTGACAACTTATTTACATTATATGATGTTTTATTTTAAGTTTTGTGCATTTTGGGACGTTTTATTAAAAAAACAAAAAGGTTCTATCTACAAAATCGAACTCTAACTTGGCTCTATAAGGTTCTATCTCCGTGAGCTAATCAGCACTTTGAATGCACAGAAGGGGACCAATCAGGATCAACTTTATGGGGTGGTTTCTCAGACAGGGATTAGCTTAAGCCAGAACTAGAACTTAGTTTCATTAGAAAATATTTAACAAACATGCCTTACTAAAAGTATTACTTGTGTGCATTTTGAGGCTAAACAAAGGGCACTGATGTATTTTAAGATATGTCAGTGCAAGTTGTTTTCAGTTTTGACAGCTCTTACATTTATTTTATTCTAGGACTAGTCTAATCCCTGTCTGTGAAACTGTCCCTATATGTGGTGTTGCCGGCTTTGTCCTTGACGACAGGAAAAATCACAGACACACAATATCTGTGAGGATTATGCCACGCAACGCAAAGTTTTTAAGAAACCTTAACTCTTTCCCCGCCATTGACGAGATTTCTCGTCAATTAAGAGAAAACGCTTCCCCGCCAATGACGAGATATTCCGTCTTTCCGCAATACCGCTATTATCCACCAGGTGGCGCCCTTCCGCAACTTTTTAAAACCGGAAGTATTTCCCTATGCCAAGCTGCTGCATGTCCGTGTCTGTTTTAAAGATCGCTCTGGATGGGATCTCTATGAAAAGTCCGTCATAAAAATGGAATTATTTCTGCTTTTTGCTCAAAATATGGTGTTTTTGCAAAAACCTACCCATATTCAAAAGCTGATTGCAAAAGAACCACTAAAGGTAGGATGAAACGGTTTTTTTTTGTTTGAAAGCAGAGGGTCTGTTCTTTCATTTGGTATATTGTATGTTTATATATTTAAAGAAGAACATTTTCTGGAAGGCATTAAACTTTGGTGAAAATCATGAAAAACGCTGGCGCTGGCTGGCAACTTTTTTTAAAAACGCTGGCGGTGAAAGAGTTAAGATCGACAGCCCGAATTTTAGGCAAGTACACCCTACTGTAAAATCCAGCTTAAGCTGGTGAGATGGTTTTAGCTGGTCTCCCAGCTTGGTTTTTGCTGGTATTGCTGATATAGCAAGCTGGTCTAGCTGTGTTTTGGTAATTTTTTAAGATGGTCTAGCTGTGTTTTGGTCACTTTTTAAGCTGGTCTAGCTGTGTTTTGGTCACTTTTTAAGCTGGTCTAGCTGTGTTTTGGTCATTTTTTAAGATGGTCTAGCTGTGTTTTGGTCACTTTTTAAGCTGGTCTAGATGTGTTTTGGTCACTTTTTAAGCTGGTCTAGCTGTGTTTTGGTCACTTTTTAAGCTGGTCTAGCTGTGTTTTGGTCACTTTTTAAGTTGGTCTAGCTGGACTTATCTGGTCATGCTGGAAGACCAGCTGACCCACCAGCTTGACCAGCTTTGTCAAACCAGCTAAAACCAGCTACCAGTTTATGCTGGTCTTTGCTGGATTTTTCAGTAGGGGCAGTCTTTTTTTTAGGTCTTGCTGAGGAGATTGTTTTCATAGTTAGACACCACACTAGCCAGCAGTGCTAGCTTCTTAGTTCCTGATATTAAGAGGCAAGCACCAAGATAAAAAATACAGAAAAAACAAACTAACATATCCTACCCAAAAAAAGTGTGTTTACAGTAAGTTAGTATTGTTATGTCAAAATGTAAACATGTGAAAGATTGTTAAAGCAGCTACCTCAGTATTAAAATGATTTCAGAATGATTGTAGCCTGTAGCTGCTAAATCCTACTGAAAAATCCAGCAAAGACCAGCATAAGCTGGTAGCTGGTTTTAGCTGGTTTAAGGTGGCAGTAGCTAAGTCCAGCTAGACCAGCTTAAAAAGTGACCAAAACACAGCTAGACCAGCTTACTACACCAGCAATACCTGCTAAAACCAAGCTGGGAGACCTGCTAAAACCAAGTTTTGAGACCAGCTCAAACCAGCTCACCAGCTTATGCTGGTCTTAGCTGGATTTTTCAGTAGGGAATGGTATAACATGCTAAAACAAAATTGTCTATTTTGTAATGAACCCGACATATACAGGAGGATGGTAGAGAAACTGATGCAGAAGAGGGAAGAAGCAATGTTGTAAAGTAGCAATGTAAAATCAGACTTTTAGAGATAAAAGTGCTAAAATAAAAATATAAAATGTCATAGAAAGGATTAAAATGTTACTTTCTTACACATGTTAAAAAAGTGTTACAACATTAATTTTATATTTAATGTTTAAATAATGTTTTGGCAGATAGAACCTTATAATTCTTAGCAAAAAGTGTTGTTTTATAATTAGAAGGTTCTCTCTGCATTTGACCCCTTCCAAAAATTCACATTTAGAAATTTGAGAGGATTTTGATATTGTATATTTAGAATGCATTTAGGGGTCCCTGTTATTTTCATGTTTGAAAGAAACTTCTTCCCCATGTAAGTTTTCCTATATGTAATAGGGATGTGACGAGATCTCGTGCGACGAGATCTCGCGAGATTAAATGTGTATCGCGAGATTAAGTGTGTCTCGCGAGATTTCTTGTGTAGGTGAAATTCTGGCCGTTTCTCAAAAAAAAAGGCTGCATCCTTTGGAGGTCGCATTTTTAAACTGCATTTACTTCATAAAGACTGTCTTTTTAGAGACTAACAATTATAAAGTTTACTAATAATTTAGTTAATCGCAAATTGTTGTAATATGCTCACGACTTGCGGATGTAATGCTCAGTTAATGATCTGAAATAAACCTTAATGACGTATGCAGCCTGCATATGCGACCTCCGGAGGAGGCAGTTGCAGGCGCCTTTTTTAAATGATATTCTATGGGCATGGAGCGTTTGCGCGCTGTTTATGCGCGCTGAGCGCCTTGCGGTTTTTGCCGGCGGCCGCAGCACGCGCCTTTGAAGGAACGCTGAGAGCTGAGAAGCGCCCGACGTCATTCGCGTCTTTCCATTGTCCACTCGAATGAGGGGAGATGCGAGCCTTACGTTGTGGTGAGGGAAGTTTACAGTTGCTTTGAAGAACCGGACTCCACTCGCTCACTCTCTCCTGCGTGTTTGTGCACCTCTCACCCTCAAACAAGGTCAGATCAAGCATCCTCTTTTTAAAGTTTCTGCTAATATGACAGTCAACAGCAAAAGAGCGCACGCTTCAATATTTGATTGACAAGACAGCTGACTAGGTGGTTGCCTAGCAATATTAAAAGCCGCGTCGACACGCACTGCTCTTTTTTTTTAAAAGGCAGTGCGTCGCGCCTTGCGTTTCCAAGCGTTTAAAGCGTGGTTGGTATAATTAGCCTCTTACAGTGCATGCATTATATTCTGTCTTTTACTGCATTTGCTTTTTTGTTTGGGTTTCCAATAATGTTCGTTTGGGAGCTCGTATGAAGTCTGAGACGTGTTGTGTTTTTCTGTAGATCAGTGTCAGATGTGAAGTCTCAGCAGATTAAACCATCACAGAGTTTACATGATTTAATGTCTGCATGTTCATTTCTATTGTAAAGAAATGGACGTATATTAAATATTAAAATGGATTTAAACATTGTTTGGCTAAAAAATAAGCGTTTTTTTTCCGTCTAAAGTGAAAGTGAAAGTGAAGATAGCATCCGAGACGAGTCTACTATCGCCCTCTGCAGGCATTTGTTATAATATATACATAATGCTATTTATTTATAGACCACAAATGTAATGTGTTTGTTAATGTAATGTTGTTTAATGTAACTTGGTTTTAATACTTTATTTGAACCAATTATTATTGCATCTTCGTTATTATGTAATTTTAAAGGCTACTGCTCACTTGGGTCTATTTTTATTACCCAAAAATAACAAATTACTTCATTATCAGTTAGTAAAATAATTGTTAGGGGCAGTCCTTGATTAGTTAAAACATTTAAAAATAACATGATTTCAGTTTCTTATTCATTTATTTTATCATCGAGGGTTTCTTAAAAAGTGTAAAAATATCGTCTCGTCTCGTTCTCGTGAACCCAATCTCGTGTCTCGTCTCGTCTCGTGGATTAAGTGTCTCGTCACACCCCTAATATGTAATGCAAAAACTTTGAAGCTCAATATCTCAAAACTGCTCAGAACGCAGATAGAACCTTATAATTCCAAGGGGACGACTAGTCAAACAAACCAGGCTTTGGGGGTCAAACGCGCCCGAGCGCGGTTTGGTTTGGATAGTGTGAGTGCGCCCTCAGTGAAATGTAAAGCTGCTTATTTTTGCTGATGTCTCATGATTTGAAGTTCACTGTTTCTATTGTAATTATAATTCTACCCTAACATTTCATTAAATCTTTTAAAATAGACAGGTCCATAATCTAAAAGTTGATGTGAATGCAAAACATGTTGGGTGATACAGACTGACAAACTCAGGTAAACTTATCTGCAGATACAAGTCAGCTACTGTACTTCTAGTCCAGAGGTGCCGAAACTAGGGCACATAGCCCAAAGTTGGCCAACAATAGACCTTTAATTTGGCCCGTCATGCTACGTGAGATAAGGAAAAAGTATAAAAGTCATTGACGCAGATAATCATATTTCTAATGAAACATTTTTTAAAATGTTTTTTTTTTTTAATTCTGTACATTACAAAAATTTAAATCAAATGCAGGGGATTAAAGTTATTTTTTTAAAGTACATGCATACTTGAAGGTGTATAATATGCATCACCAAACTTAATGAACTCTGGTACTATATGACATGTTTTTCATTGTTATTTAATGCACTAATTTACAAAAAAATAATTTGAGTTCATGTTGTAGTTGATGATGACTCTTCATTAGTTTATGTTCAGTAAGTTACATGTCTTAAATCAGCATTCGTTTATATTTAAGTAAGAATTAATTTAGGTATAAGTTCATCATGATTCATGGACTCTTATTATTAATGAATTATAAAGTGTTACCGAGATAATAGATAAAGTAGTTCAATGTTTCCAATAATGAGCAGTTAATCCACTAAACCAGGGACAATTCCTGAGGCATGTTAAAGAGTTTTGTATTTCATCAAGAAAATGATGAATCAGTAACAAAACACATATTGTTAAATAAAAACTGGATAAAAACACAATATCTACAAGTGTGTTTACTAAATACATTTATTATTTATATAATTACATTCGTTATATTTAGGAAAATCTGAGCATCATTCAAAATAACTGCCAACATGTTTGTAAACTAAACATGTTTTGTCAACGTTTTAATCTTTATACAAATATTTTATATTTTTATTAATGATCAAGAATAAAGAACAAAGCATAGTGTAAAAACGCGGATTATAAAAAGTACAAAAGCTATATGGGGAGGCTGCAGACCTGGAGCCAGTAGATCTACGCCCCTGGCAGTTTTACGCCCCTGGCAGTTTTGCGCCCCGTTGTTCCTCATGCTTCCAGTAGAGGGAGAGGGAAATACAACTACTAGCCTCTTTAAACAACCGTTTATAAGCACTATTTATTAAGTGTGCTTGCAAAAGCACACTTATTGTTCTTCTTAAGTTTTATTATTTTTATTATTTTTCCCGGGTAGATTTTTTTGGCCAGCTCTAGCGACTAGAGCGTTTGACACAGAGACACCGTTCAAACTTTAAAATGTTCGGGCAGTACCGGTGTAAGTTGCTTGAGAAGATGAAGTCACAGATCGATGTCGTTCGTCCGCCATATTGGATAGAACACAAAACCTTAAAAAAGTTTCACAGGTCACAAATTTTGTCCAAACTTCACGAAATTCCATGTACATGATCCTTGGACCAAGCCTCATAAAAGTTACTAGAAGGATTTTTGATTTTCGGAAGCGTTTGCCCGTGAGAGTCCAAAGTAAATGTGCGTCAATGCCGCCAAAACAGAAAGTAGTTTATATCTCAGGAACGCTTTCACGTATTGAAACCAAACTTTGTACATGAATTTGGGTCTCCAATGTGAGGATGCACAATATCAAAAGAACAATTTTTTTTCTAAAATTTTACGCCGCCAAACAGGAAGTAGTTTATATCTCAGGAACACTTTCACGTATTGAAACCAAACGTTGGAAATGAATTTGGGTCTCGAATTCGAGGATACACAACATCAAAAGAACATTTTTTTTCTAAAATTTTACGCCGCCAAACAGGAAGTAGTTTATATCTCAGGAACACTTTCACGTATTGAAACCAAAACGTTGGAAATGAATTTGGGTCTCGAATGTGAGGATACACAACATCAAAAGAACTTTTTTTTTTCTAAAATTTTATGCCGCCAAACAGGAAGTAGTTTATATCTCGGGAACGCTTTCATGTATTGAAACCAAACTTTGTACATGAATTTGGGTCTCTAATGTGAGGATGCACAACATCAAAAGAACAAATTTTTTTCTCAAATTGTATGCCGCCAAACAGGAAGTAGTTTATATCTTAGGAACGCTTTCACGTATTGAAACCAAACTTTGGAAATTAATTTGGGTCTCTAATGTGAGGATGCACAACATCAAAAGAACACATTTTTTTCTAAAATTTTACGCCGCCAAGCAGGAAGTAGTTTATATCTCAGGAACGCTTTCACGTATTGAAACCAAACTTTGTACATGAACTTGAGACTCCAATTTGAGGATGCACTAAATAAAAAAAAAAATTGGCTGCACCAAGGCAAGCACACTTTTGCAGTTCCTCCGGAAATGCATTTTTCTTATTATTATTCCCGGGTAGATTTTTTGTGTCAGCTCTAGCGACTAAACCGTTTGACACAGAGACACCGTTCAAACTTTAAAATGTTCGGGCAGTACCGGTGTAAGTTGCTTGAGAAGATGACGTCACAGATCCATGTCGTTCTTCCGCCATATTGGATAGAACAGAAAACCTTAAAAAAGTTTCACAGGTCACAAATTTTGTCCAAACTTCACGAAACTCGACGTACACGATCCTTGGACCAAGCCTCACAAAAGTTACTAGAAGGATTTTTGATTTTCGGAAGCGTTTGCACGTCACAGCCCAAACTAAATGTGCGTCGACGCCGCAAAACAGGAAGTAGTTTGTATCTCAGGAACGCTTTCACGTATTGAAACCAAACTTTGTACATTAATTTGGGTCTCCAATGTGAGGATGCACAACACCAAAAGAAAAGTTTTTTTTCTAAAATTTTACACCGCCAAACAGGAAGTAGTTTATATCTCAGGAACGCTTTCACATATTGAAACCAAACTTTGTACATGAATTTGGGTCTCCAATGTGAGGATGCACAACATCACTAGAGCAAGCACACTTTTGCAGTTCCTCCGGAAATGCATTTTCTAGTTAATATTAAACATTTAAGCGAAAATTGTATAAACTTACAGTGTACACTGAAGTCTGCACACTACGGAACCACAGACAGTAAAAAATCCATATAGTCCAGGTCTGGTCATCTTGGTTTTTATTATTGAAGATAAAAATAAGGATCATGGGTTTAAATAGTTTTGCATTATGATACGAGTGTATATTAGCGTGTTTTCCTGTTATTTCCTATGGCATTTGAAATCGATTGGACCCGGAAGCGGCGCATGATGAAGGCACACTTAACTATTTATATTTATTTATAAACTGTTTTTATATACAAGAGACTGACTGATATATGATGTTGTGAATTTATATTAAGTTACATTTAGATATTAACCATATTTAGCCATTAGACATACAGTAGGCTACTGTAATCATATGGATCCTAAATGAAATACCTGCTGTACAATTCACAATTAATCGTCATACAGCTACAAAACATGTCCTACATAGCATTTTATGAAGACAAACACAATTTAACTTTTCTAAAATTTCAAGGGTCCTTTAAAAGAAAGAGACAATATTGTGGTTCACAAAAATTTTATTAACACCATGACTTGGTTATTTCTTAACAGCATGACTCTTGTAGATGACTCTCCTATGGTTTGCCACTTTTTTGAATGTTTTTTTATCCTGCTGCCAAAGTGCTTCCGCTCACTGATAAAAAATAAATAAAGCAAAGGTTGAATAGTGTTAGAAACAATGGTTACTTAAAATTAATGGCAGGATATCGCATCAATCGTTTATAAAATAATAAATGTTGCTTCCTTATAATACAATCAACAACAATTACTTTAGCAGATTATTTAACATACCTCAATTCGTATCGCTTCAAGAAGGTCTGCTGCTATCATACGGTCTGCTGTTCTGATATATGACTAGGCTCATAAACTAATATACAACCTCCCCCTACTGGACGCATGAGGAACAACAGGGGCGTAAAACTGCCAGGGGTGTAGATCTACCGGCTCCAGGTCTGCAGCCTCCCCCTACTCACATAGTACGATGCATAGTTGGAGAAACAAACTACCTTGTCACGACTGTTTCCGGAAAGCATAGTAACTTTGTCGCACATTCGTCGTTTGAACCATGTTGGTTTAATAACATAGTTGATGATGTCACGTGGGAGGTGAAGTACTAATTAATCTGTGCAAATTGATTTAATGTCAGATTATTGCTGTAAATAACATATATTGCATCAGTAGACTGATTTTGTTATCGTGATTTAGTTATCTGTTGTTTATTTTCAAGATTTTTTATTCATGCGCAAGTTCCCTCTTACGTCACTCCTCCCAGGGATTCCCCAGGGTCTGAAAGCTCGTAGGACTGCGCACATGCGCAGTTTTCAAATGCAGCGCTTTAATTCTGTTTACAAAATTAAAGACATCAAATAAAATGTTTATATATTTAGAATGATGGATATAGAAAGTACTACATGTTTATTGCTTATTTAATTCAAAAGCATTATCATCGTAAGTCTACATATAATCATAACAAGGAACGATGCTTCTAACCACAGGTGAAGAGCTGTGGTTCAAACCACACGAGTTTGTGATGCAGCTTACAGATGTCATTTGAACTATGGTTTCAGGAAACACCAAATCCTTGACCTTCGTCAGTTACGACATAACTTACGACTGTAGTTGGCTAACGATGCTTTTGGGAAACGCACCCCTGGAGCACTCTTAGCTTTACCTTATCCCACTTGACTCCGCTAGGGACTGTGATAAAAGCTTTTGTAGATTGCAGTCTATATAACTAAATATCTGTAAAAAAAAAGGTGAAGTACACTCTGTGTTCAATTAGGCAAATTTGTTTTATTTAAAGAATAAAACATTCACATAATTAGACATCATTACACTGATGGTTGTTATAATTTTTATTATGTTTTCCAAAGGAATATCAGCTGCAAACTATTATTACAGGCTTAAGAAACTATAAAAAAAAATGATTTTGGGTGGAGGAGTTGGTGAAACTATGGCAGCTAAACAGCGAATCTTACCATTTCATTTGTGCATTTCATATCTATTAAATCTTTAGTTTACTGGCTATTTTAGCTGCAAATAAACACATCAAGTAAAAATTGCATGCCACGGGAACTCATTCATCACAAAATCATAAGTGTTTTTTTTCCTAATTATTATTATTATTGATTTTAATTCGCCTTTGCATCAAAGTTTTTTTAATGTTTTCTAACTTTGAGGCAACTGCATGCCATATTCTTTATAAACATTCAAAAGAAACTGTTCCACTTGATTACCGGTCAACACATTTTCCACATTAAAACTAATCAAAGCTCAAATCTAAAGCAATCATAATATATATTTACTGTATATAATATATATTTTTGTTATATTTAAGTAAACAGACAGGTGCGGCTCCAGAATTGCGTCCATTAAGCTTTATGCACATTGTAAACTTGCTGCTTGCGCAAACTAGTGAAATAATGAACAACAGTTTGTTTTTCTATATTTTAAGTGTAATGCACAGCCAAGCCAGGTGACTTGCATGACCCACCTTATTCCCCTGTGCAACGCCCTTATTGGAATGAACCCCTAATATAAATTATCCTTTAAAGTGAAGGCATAGCGGATGCATTGGAGCAGTTTATGCATGATACATTTAAAAATGAAGTTGCGGGGTTTTGCACGGGTTTGGTAAAAAATAAAATATACAAGGTTGGATTTAGTTGTTTGCAATTTGAAATATTTTTACAAGATATTTCTAATAATTAAACTTAAACTATTTCTGAAATGTTTAAAAAAAACACAGCAGCGAAACCTATTCCATAAAGTGAACAATTGATTGTCCTGCGATCTATATTAACCTATTCAGCACCATCGCCATGGACAGCACTTGGTAACATTGTATGTAAGAAAGTATACCTTAAGAAACCCGCTAAGGTACAGTTTGGGAAACACGCCTAGAAAAAGTGTAACCTGCAGTTAATTTTTAACTTAAGAGTCTTCGTTGCGTGCTAAGAGACAACGTTATCGGGAAACCCAGCCCACAGAGACAAAACGACCAACTTTCGGAACCTGCAGTTAATCCTATAATTTCGTTTTTTAAAAATTAATTATGCATTTAAAAGTTGCAGAATGGATTCATTTGGAGACTCTGAAATCGGCAGAGATAGGCAGGCAATGCAAAACAAAATCTGACATTGGGAAATAGTGAGGGGGACAAAACTTGGATTTTGAAATATGGGGGGGGACGTGTAATGGCTCCTACGCCCCTGCATTCGGCTAGTTCCTTTTCTGGTTCACTTTAAGTGAACTGGGTTTGGTTATTTTAAAATAAACTATTAAAGAGATTCAGCAAAACCAATCTAAATGTCATCTTAGTGAGAGTGAGAAACACTGTGGGTCTTATAAAGTGAGAAAGAAGAGAAAGAGATCTTCATTAAATTCTGTAGCTTTAGATGTATTTTTTGTCGTATTTAATGAAGTTTATTTAACTAAGTTCAGGAGGAGCATGGTCATGTGATCCAACCAGTCAGCACGAAGAGGTGCCTATAAAAAGCAGTCCCTCACCTCTGTCGTGTGACTCTCCGGCCGCCACTACTTGTTCAAAGAGTAATTCCTCTCTACCTGAGACTTTGTGGACATTGGCCCACACTTTCCACTTCACACACGCCAGGCACCGAATCCTACCCCCCCCCCCCACCGACGAAGCATCCGCCTTGGTTTCCACTCTGGCCCATCGAGCCCAATCATAGAACAAGGACTGATAAAAGCTTTGAAATAAGCACTATTAAACGCTCAGTAATATGACTTAATGTCTCCTTTCAATCTACTAAAATTTTCCCATTTCGCCTCTCATCCTCATCGAGGAAACAAAGACTGCAGTTCCCAAATCTCACATCCCACAGCTTCCACCCTACTCCGAGTCCCGTTATTTTTTTGCCTTTTGTGTCTCACAACCGGTGGCAGGCGTTCGCCAGGTCTGGGCCACGTCCTAAAGCCCGGCTTCAATCAGTTCCCTCTCCCGCATAACAGCGACTCCTGCTTCCATTCCACCAAATATTTCTGCCACAAGCGTCACGATCCGTCATTTACTTTTTTCCCTCCTGTTAATTTCCCTCCTGCACTGAAAAAAATAATTCTGTGCCTTAGTAAATTTAACTTAAAAGAAATTATTAAAATCTATTAAAAACATGTAAAAAGTAAAAATAACACAAAAAAATGTAAGTAATTCTAAATTAACAAATTATTGAGTAAATTTCACTTAATTTTATCATGTAAAATCCACCCAAATTTGTAAGAAAGAAATTTTGTGTTGATACTACTTGGCAGTGGACTTCTACTTCCAAGCATGCTTTGCATGGGACTACATTTGGAGAGTAAAATTTGAAATTAAATGCTATTTTTTGTATTTTTAACAAAAAAGAAAGACTTGTTAGTGTTTCAGGTTAAATTATCCTTGAGATTTAGAAGAGTTTCTGTTTCTGTTTTGAGTTTTGTGGTTACCATCATTCAGAAGAGTGGTGCTAGACAATAGGTAACAATGAAAATCATGATGTAAGCAGTAACTGTGCTTATGCCAGTACTGAGACCTACTGAGTCTCAACATACTTGCTCAACATAATGTGGCAGTTAAATGTATAATGTTAAAATAGAATAAGAGATTAAAAAACGATTGGATTAAACCATTGAATTGATCTGGTTGCACATAATTAATTTTAGTGTACTGAACATAAGAAAATTATTTAGCTAGAATTATGAATATTATATAATTAATCTGAAATTACTTAAAAAAATAAGTACACTCAATTGATAAATTATAAGTACACTCAACTTAAAAATTATATCTGGAGTTAGATAAATTTATTGTGTGCATCTTCTTGCCATAATAAAATTATGTAAATTCAACATAACATTTTTTTCAGTGTGTATTTTTCAAATTTGATCCTTATTCTCGCAGTAACTCTTTTGTTGAACACAATCACTTTGAAACGATTATTAACACAGGTGCTCAATTTTTTTCAGTTTTTATGTCAGATGTCGGTTTAAATTGATTTGCGCCTTTCTCAATATTTTCCCCGCAACTTGGACTCATCGATGTTGAATTTTCTTTCCGCGTAAGGTATTGTACTTTTATCCTTCGTTTTGCTGAGTTTCGTATTGATTTAGCCACTATACAGAGATAATTTGCTCTGCTTTTCCCCCTTGTTGGTGTAAACTTAATAAGCAACTGCTCACGCTTTCATCACAGCATCAGTCTTTTGCGCTATCACCACCTGCCTGAATAATAACCAGACTAAATCCGTCCGTCAGGTCTGAAATAATTTTTGATTTGTGCGATCACACATTTTATGTATCTGGAAGCAGCGACGTTGCTGGTGTTGGATATATACTGTTAGGCGGATTTAACCTGCTTATTTTACACACTCTTTTAAAGCACATTGTGGTTTTTCTCGACACAGACACCCAACAGAACACTCAAGTACTATAATAAATGTTGTTTTTCCACAGTCACTGCCGACACCGCGGCTTTATTGTGCCCGGATTTAAAGTATCGGCTCGTCCCTTGTTCTAAAGGACAGTGTTTGAACCCTTGTGTACTAACTAGTGTCGTGGAATTTTAGCCGCATCAAATAATACTCACTAAGGGCCAGATTTACTAAGCGCTTGCGCCAGCGTAAACCATCATTTTGGCGGTAAATAGCGATGTCGGAATTTACTAAAGACGCGCAGTGGATCATTAGCGCTGAAAAGGTGTGGTCTAGTTCTTTTTGCGACTGACCTGATTGTATATGCATTTCTAGGAGTTTCCCTTTCAGACGCAAACATTTTGGGAGGAGACTATTTAAATGATTCACGCAACGCGATTTACTAATGTTTGCGCATGTGTTATGTATGGCATTTGCGCGACTATTTAACGCCGAAAAAAAGCATGTCTTAAATCATTTTGCGCTCGAAATGGCTGCAATTGTTGTTGCTAGGAGGAGACAACGCAGAAATCAGAGACTGCATGGTAGAAGGGAGAGGATTTCCAGGATCATTTTACCAGATAAGTTCACGCGTCTCTCTGCCTTTATTTATCGGCCTGTATATCACATGCACCTGCAGGAGCATCATCTCTGCTTATTTGCAACCATGCGCTAATTTGCGCTGCTCTTAGTAGATTGGTTGGTCATTATGGAAATCAGCTGTTGCGCCTGTGTTATTTAAAAAGCGCTTTTTTAGTAAATAACCCGCAGATATCACCACTCCCATCAGCGCATTTTTGGAATTGCGCTCATGCGCTAATTTGCCCTGTTTAGTAAATCTGGCCCTAAGAGTGAAAGTCAAGGATCACACAGACACACTGTCGACAGAATTTTCTTTGTCTGAATTTTATATATTCTGCAGAATAGGCTCTCACCCCTGTGGTGCTAGAAGTTTAAAAACCTAAGAGCCCCGATAACAAGGTTGAAGACACATTTATAGTAAGATGCTGAAACACGTACAATCATCCGTTTCTACATCATTTAAAAGATAGCCTTCAGTTGTCAGTGATTAAGAGCATAAACCGTTAAACATAATCATAAAGGACAGTACATGCTGGTACATGATGTTTAAATCCTTGGACATTGTACTTGCTGTAAAGACAGAAAGAGCATAATTATGTGCGTTAGCAGAAAAACATGATCTCCATATGAATCACAATTTGTGAGCTTATGATTGTTATTAAAAAATGAAAAATAGGATGAAAAATAAAACATAATAATATGAAAAAGAAAAGCATAATAAAAATCTTCCACTACACTCCTCCCTTTTTATGATTTATTCATAACTTCATGACTCTCATCGTAACATAGGGTCTTTTGAATTGTACTGAAGATGTTGAGCACAGTTAGAGTTGGGGTCGTGCGCCCTTGATGATTCCTTTGGATTTGTGTTGAAGATGTTGAGCACAGTTAGAGTTGGGGTCGTGTGCCCTTGATGATTAATTCCCTCTGTAGATTCGGGTATGGTAGCACCACACCACGCAGTCGGTTAGTCGTCCTCCCTTTGGATCACCCCTTGGATTCCAGCACCAACCCTTCAGCAATGGGCAGCGTGCACCCATGTGGCACGCTCTGCGATCTTTACGGCGATATGAGTTGTCAGCAGAACCTGATAGGGCCCATCCCACCATCTGGCTTTCCAGGATTTCCTCCTGAGGTTCTTTACCACCACGTAATCCCCTGGTTTGATGTTTTGTAATGGTTCTTCTACTGGACGGGGTAGGGCTGCTTTAACCTGCTTTGGAGATATTTTGAAATACAGAGGACATAGAAATACAATACTGCAACATGTCATTTTCATTTTGAAGAGTATCACCTGTCACTGTGGTCCCCATGTGTCAACCTAGCAAAATGGGAATAAAAATTTTTAGGTAAGCAAGGTTTTTGATTTGGACCCATCCAAATCCCTTTAGGAGTTTTGGTTGCTCCACACGATTTCCATAGAGCTATTTCTGTTGGAAGAAAAAATGTTTGCATGCTTATTAATGACTCATGTGCTGTTTCAGCTTCATTTTCCTGGGAAATCTGTGTAAGAGAAAAGTTTTTGTTAGTAGTCATGAGATGCTTCCGCATCCGCGTGTGCATTTCCTCTGGAGATCACGTCCTGTTCCTTGGTGTGTGCTTTGCATTTGCACACAGCTATTTGAGAAAGGAGTAAAATTTGTGATAGGAGAGAAACTGTCACTAAAATCAGCAGTCAATGTAAATGGTTATAGATTGATTAGTAGCAAGTTGACAAGCTTGTGTTAGTGCATGCAATTCAGCCACCTTTGCAGATTTGTGAGGTGGTAAGCATCCGGATTTCACTACTTCAAAGTCAGACACAACTGCCCACCCCATCCTATTTATGCCTCTGTCATCTCAGGAAGAGGAACCATCCACATCAAATGTGAGGGTGCAATTAGGTATGGGTGTGTCAGTAAGGTCTGGCCTTGGTGTACATACTTCCCGCAGGGCAGACAAACAGCAATGTGGTGTACCTTCATCAGGTGTAGGTAACAATGTCGCCGGGTTTAGCACTGTACATCTTTCAACTGTGACATTAGACATTTGTAACAATGCACAGGAATAACGCAGCCATCTTGCTGCAGACAAGTGAGATGTGCGCTGTTCAAGCAGTATGTGAGACACAGAGTGAGAGACCAGCAGCCGCAGCTGTGCGTAACCCACAAACTCACTGCTGGCTTGTACAGCTTTCTCTGCAGGTGCCACTGCCCTGAGTATGGCGTTTAATCAGACCCAAAAGTCGCGCGCACAAAAACCACGCGTGAGCGCGAGACACGTGCGCGCAGAACACTATTCGCGCGCGGACAAGCGTCCTCGCGAGCGCGCAGAACACTATCCGCGCGCGGAAAAGCGTCCCCGCGAGCGCGCAGAATACAGTTCACGCATGGAAAAGCGTCCTCGCGAGAGGGCACCTCCACTCAGCGCGCACAAATGTAGTCACGCGAGCAAAGGCTTGGATGAGCGCTCGCTCGACTCTCTCTATGCTCTCACAGCTGCACCACACGCGCTCGCTCGATCAAGATGACTTTTGGGACTTTGGGGGCGGGACATTGACTGATGTCTCCGCTTCTGTGATTGGTTGTTTGATTTGATTAGTGACACGCATGATCTCTTGTTCCACTATCCGTATCCAGTCAATCTAGGTAGAGAAGACACGTTTATATGACCATTATGTCGGAGCACGTAATTTTAATGATTGCAAAACCAAACAACATTGCCAATTTTATTATGTTTACTGTTTATCATCTTGCATATATACTGTAGGCTACTGACATTGTCAGGTCACATAGTTGGTTCGGACTTAGCATTAGCAAACTTTAGTATAGTCCTGTACAAAACTTTATAAAAAAAGGTGATATTATCTAACAATTAAAATTTTAGTGTACCTTATCAGCATGACAAAGACTGTACATGTATAGCATTTTCAGTTGGGCTGTGTACAAATAAAAGAAATAAATGTAAGATAGTTAAAAATGTCAAATGGAACAGTAAGATTTTTTTAAATATACAAAACAAAATAGTATAGTGTAAAGAATATGTAAACAAAGATTACCAGAAATGATACATACAAACACCAACTCAATATAAAGAAATTATGGACTGCAGTGTTGGTGTGTATAAATATGTATGTGTATATGTTTATATAAAAAAAACTAAAAAACTAGATACTAGTTTTGTTTAATATATTTTATTCTGTATCTTTTCAGGGTCAAAATAGCATTTAATTTTACTTTGTTGTTGTATTTGAGTTTCCCAATGAGTTTCATTTGCCATAATATGGTTGTTAAATGATCTACATATTAAACAACAAACAAAATGAATACTTTAAAATGAGCATTATTGTTTGGTTATGTTTCGACCCTTAATAAAATTAACCATGGTTTTATTGTAGTAAAAGTGTAGTAACCATGTTTTTTGGTGTATTGATTACTATCAGCAACCCCATGGTTTTACTACACTTACCATGGTTTAACTATTTTAAAACCATGGTTATCAAAACCATGGTTATTTTGTGGTTACCATGGTTTTACTACAGTAACCATGTTTTTTTTTGTTTTAACTGTAGTAAAACCATGATTCATTTTTGTAAGGGGAGCTTATTGCATGGTTTAAACAAGACTAATGTTTTAACATAAATTACCTACTCCGACATAATGGTCATATTAAAACATGTTTTCTCTACCTAGATTGACTGGATACGGATAGTGGAACAAGAGATCATGCGTGTCACTAATCAAATCAAACAACCAATCACAGAAGCGGAGACATCAGTCAATGTCCCGCCCCCAAAGTCCCAAAAGTCATCTTGATCGAGCGAGCGCGTGTGGTGCAGCTGTGAGAGCATAGAGAGAGTCGAGCGAGTGCTCATCCAAGCCTTTGCTCGCGTGACTACATTTGTGCGCGCTGAGCGGAGGTGCCCTCTCGCGAGGACGCTTTTCCATGCGTGAACTGTATTCTGCGCACTCGCGAGGACGCTTTTCCATGCGCGAACTGTATTCTGCGCGCTCGCGGGGACGCTTTTCCGCGCGCGGATAGTGTTCTGCGCGCTCGCGAGGACGCTTGTCCGCGCGCGAATAGTGTTCGTATCTCGCGCTCGCGCGTGGTTTTTGTGCGCGCGACTTTTGGGTCTGATTAAACGCCATACCTGAGACATCCTGGTAGGCCCCTGGCCACCGCATCAAGGCGACCTGAAAAATATGCAACTGGTCTCAACTTGTCACCATGTTCTTGCAACAAAACAGATGTCATACAGCCATTTCTTTCATCCACCATTTGAATAAAAGGCTTTTTTGGATATGGCTGCCCCAAAGTGGGTGCCTGCTGTAATGTCTGTTTTAGTTCCACAAATGCCCTTTCAGCCTTCTCTGTCCATTCTACCTTCTCTGATGGTGCTAAAGGTTTCTCATAAATCATGTCATGCAATGGTTGTTGCATCTCAGAATAGTTAGCAATAAAAGTCCTGCAATAAGATGTCATACCCAAAAATGACATCACTTGTTTCTTTGTAATGGGTTTCGGTATGTTAGCTATCGCCTCTATTCTCTTTGGAGAGAGAGACTTACCCATTGGTGTAATTTGATGTCCTAGAAAGGTTACTTTCTGGACAGAGCACTGTACCTTCATGGGGTTGGCCTTGTGGCCCTCCTCAGCTAGATGAGTGAGCAGCCGTATGGTTTTGTCAGTGCACGACTGCTGAGTCGGTGCCGCCACCAAGAGGTCATCCACGTACTGCAATAAAGCAACCTCATCATCCAACACAAGCGTCTGTAATGAACAATGTAATGCAGAGTTATAAATCATGGGGCTCTCGGCGTACCCCTGACACAATCTCATAAAAGTATAACTTCCCTTCAAATGTAAAGGCAAACCAGAACTGGCTATCAGGATGGACAGGAACTCTGAAAAATGGACTTGAAATATCCACTACACTGAAAACCACTGGCCATCAGCTGGTATCTGTGAGAGAATTGTGTAAGGGTTTGGCACATTGGGTGCCCTTACCTGTACCGCAGCATTTACTGCTTGGAGGTCTTGAACAAACCTCCACTCTGTGGGCTGACCTACATCTCTGGCCTTTTGTACAGAAAAATGGGTGTTCTCATAGGTGAGTTTGGGCAGGGAACAATTATCCCTTTCTCCAATAAGGCCTCAAATACTGGCCTTATTCCCTCACGCGCCTCCCTTTTCAGAGGGTATTGAGGTTTACATGGTCTGTAATCACTTTTTGGGGTGATAACTACTGATTCACACCCTTTAATCAAACCCATATCATATTTATTTTTAGCCCACAGGTAATCAGGTACTTTGTCAAGAACTTGTTGCGGTAAATCAATACTAGCACACGTCATGTGTGCTGGCAAAATGTTTTGTAAATTTGAATCTGCAGAAACAGCTTTCTGTATTACAACTCTCTCTCTCTCAATGAAAAAAGAAACACAACTTCTCCTGTGTGCTGTTATCTGTTCTGAGAACTGCACGTTTTCTGACAACATTTCCCAATCAACAGCCTCGCTGCAGGCTTTTGCAAATTCACCTGCTTTTTCCCATGGCTGACTGTTATTTCTTGCAATAGAAACATGGGGTACCGAATTTTCAACATCAAAAATTTGTTCTTGCTTTTCTGTAAATTTAACGAGTGCCACACACCATAAGTCGTTCCAGCATATGTGGGTTATTGTCAAACCTTCTGTTTTTACAGAGAACCATTTCTCTTCCCACTCTCTCTCTGTTGTCTCAACAACATGAGCCGTGCAATACATATTATCAGCTGGAATGACCTCGCTGGTCTGTGGCAATCTTATCTTCCCTTCAGCAAACAATTCTTCACTCTGAAAGGCCCATTCATACACATATAACAGAGACACACACATAGACAACATTCTGGGATCCCAACATGAAATATTCAGGCCTTGGTTGTTACATAAGATGCTAGCATTCATTTTACACATCAAATCCCTCCCCATGAGGTTTACCAGACACGCGTCAGATAAAAGGAACATATGCATAAACTCATTACCGTCATGCATACAACAGAGTGGAGCAGTAAATTCTTCCCTGACTATATGTCCCGTAGCACTCATAGATGAGTTAAACTTCCCACTCAAGGTGACAAATGGGAGTTCATCTTTGCGTATGACAGAGTGAGTTGAACCAGAGTCTACCATAAACAACAATGTCTGTCCCTCAACCATAATTTCTTCGAGAGGCAGTTTAGAGCAGTGGTTTTCAAACCCTGGGTCGCGACCCTCTGGTGGGTCGCGGAAATTAAAAACTGGGTCGCCACTCGCCAGAAAGATTTCAAAAAAATGTTACTAAAATAATTAATTTATTTTATTATAAAAACTATAATAATTATAACACACTTGAATAAAAGCACAGTAAAATATCTTTTAAATACACTAAATAAAAAAATACTCCACCACTGTGTCACATGACCCATGTGCGTGCGCAGCTTACTGTATTAAATTCATAGACAGCAGATTAAATTGCGCACAGGGTCACAGCCATTTTTTAAATGATGCAAGGGGAAATAAAAACTCCTAAATAAAAATTAAAATGTGTTTGGTCTGATTTAACAAAATATATATTTTTAATGTATTTGATTGGTTTGTCGAAAGTGAGCGCGGAAATGTTTAGTTGTTTGCTAAGCAAAGCGCCACCGTTACGACACGGTTGAGTTTTGCAGTAAGACTGACACGTTATGGTTCTGCTGTTATCTTTGAACTATTTTCGCTGCTGAAACCACAAAAACAGTCAACATTGCATCTAAAATGTAAGTGGCTTAATATTAATTACTTGTTTAGTGAACTGTCATGAAATCTGTCACATTTTCAACCGTGATGTGATGCTGCTTAACTGTATCATGTTATTAAAAACTTCACATTTTTACCGCAGTATGTTTAACCCACTTTGTCAGTGTTTACTCACTTTTGTGTTTGATGCACTTATTTGTTTAACTTAGCGTTATTACATTATGCACTTTCGGTTGTCATTGAGACTAAAGGATGCAGAATCATTAGCGTGTTTTGGTGATTGTTATTGGCGTTTTAATCTAACGTTACTTGTCTCTGATAAGCGGACAAGCATTAATGTCGAGCCCTGCGACGTGTTTTTACACTGCTTTAGTATAAGCTAGGTCCAATCTTTAAGACTCCTCCGTTGTGTTGCGTATGTCAGTTCTTCCTCGTTTTTTGCCCATTTTCATAATTAATGATATTATGAATTGCAGTGAGGTTCATCTCATTTGTGCCCCCTGAAAAAATGAAATGCCCATCCGTGAATTTGTGTCTGGCGTCGGGTCTGCTCATTAGGTAATATACATACAGATGCGCGCGTGCACGTTTCACCGGGCTCACTCCACTATGACGGCTTTCGGCCCCGCCCTGCTTCATGCTACTAAGGGGGGGTAGAGTGTGGGTCGCATAATTTTTATTTTTTTAAATTAGGGTCGCTCCTAAAAAAGTTTGAAAACCACTGGTTTAGAGTATGCCTCTTGATCCGTCATCAAGCAAAGCAAGTCCTTCATTGCATAGAGCGTTTCTTTCCCTTTCACACACATCAGAAAAAACAAGATTGGACTTACCCCCTTCCGTCCGATTCTCTCCTTCCCCCTCCTGTCTTCAGTCCCCTTCTTCTTTACACCCCGCAAAGTTTCCCGCGTCCGCCTGGGATTCTGGTTGCTCTTGAGAATTCAGGAAATGAAAACATTGGTTTTTCAAGTGTTCTTTCTGTTCGCACTACCAGCAAATCTTCTCTCTCTGATTTTCTTGCCACTGCTTTCCCTCTTTTTCTCTAGTTCTTTTTGTTGCCAGTTCTTCTGGAAACGTTGTCCTTGTGAAGGGAAACGGTGCTGATTACGCCGTTGCTGGCCCCATTTGCCTATCTTGACAAAAGCTGAAGATAGTTGTTGATCGGCCTTTCTCTGCTTCTTTCGTTTTTCTTCGTCATGCAGGCGTTCAGCATGTAGAGAATGTATAATGACCTCACTCAGCTTTCCTGATTCCCATCCGATGCAGGTTTGCTTCACCTTTGTTGATATTTCAGGTTGAAGTCCCCCGAGGAGCATTTGCTTTAGATAGGATTCCCAGGATGTTACCTCTCCTGTGTTGATGTTTTTATCTGGACTTCCTCCTCTTCCTCTTCCAAGATGCTGTCGAGGAGGATTGGTGAGTTTAGCTCAGGTGGTAGTTCTTGTGCTGGCGGGGGTGCAGTTTTGTATTCTTGGTAATGCTCTTAGCCATCCTATTCTCTTGTCACGTCGGTGGTGATGAAGCTGGCATAGAAAAATGCCAATTTAAACGTGTAGCTTCCAATTGCTCAGCCCTCTTATTTCACGTCAATTTCTATCTTGCCGCTTGCCTAAATAGTTTCTTACTAGGGGTGTGACGAGACACTTAATCCACGAGACGAGACGAGACACGAGATTGGGTTCACGAGAACGAGACGAGACGATATTTTTACACTTTTTAAGAAACCCTCGATGATAAAATAAATGAATAAGAAACTGAAATCATATTATTTTTAAATGTTTTAACTAATCAAGGACTGCCCCTAACAATTATTTTACTAACTGATAATGAAGTAATTTGTTATTTTTGGGTAATAAAAATAGACCCAAGTGAGCAGTAGCCTTTAAAATTACATAATAACGAAGATGCAATAATAATTGGTTCAAATAAAGTATTAAAACCAAGTTACATTAAACAACATTACATTAACAAACACATTACATTTGTGGTCTATAAATAAATAGCATTATGTATATATTATAACAAATGCCTGCAGGGGGCGATTATAGACTCGTCTCTCGGATGCTACCTTCACTTTCACTTTCACTTTAGACGGAGAAAAACGCTTATTTTTTAGCCAAACAATGTTTAAATCCATTTGAATATTTAATATACGTCCATTTTTTTACAATAGAAATGAACATGCAGACATTAAATCATGTAAACTCTGTGATGGTTTAATCTGCTGAGACTTCACATCTGACACTGATCTACAGACAAACACAACACGTCTCAGACTTCATACGAGCTCCCAAACGAACATTTATGGAAACCCAAACAAAAAAGCAAATGCAGTAAAAGACAGAATATAATGCATGCACTGTAAGAGGCTAATTACACCAACCACGCTTTAAACGCTTGGAAACGCAAGGCGCGACGCACTGCGTTTTTAAAAAAAAAGAGCAGTGCGTGTCGACGCGGCTTTTAATATTGCTAGGCAACCACCTAGTCAGCTGTCTTGTCAATCAAATATTGAAGCGTGCGCTCTTTTGCTGTTAACTGTCATATTAGCAGAAACTTTAAAAAGAGGATGCTTGATCTGACCTTGTTTGAGGGTGAGAGGTGCACAAACACTCAGGAGAGAGTGAGCGAGTGGAGTCCGGTTCTTCAAAGCAACTGTAAACTTCCCTCACCACAACGTAAGGCTCGCATCTCCCCTCATTCGAGTGGACAATGGAAAGACGCGAATGACGTCGGGCGCTTCTCCGCTCTCAGCGTTCCTAGGCGCGTGCTGCGGCCGCCGGCAAAAACCGCAAGGCGCTCAGCACGCATAAACAGCGCGCAAACGCTCCATGCCCATAGAATATCATTTAAAAAGGCGCCTGCAACTGCCATAAACGCTTTTGGTGTAACTGGCCCATAAAAGGGTCAAACAGAAGGCTGCATGCTCCGGAGGTCGCATATGCAGGCTGCATATGTCATTAAGGTTTATTTCAGATCATTAACTGAGCATTACATTCGCAAGTCGTGAGCATATTACAACAATTTGCGATTAACTAAATTATTAGTAAACTTTATAATTGTTAGTAGTCTCTAATAAGACAGTCTTTATGAAGTAAATGCAGTTTAAAAATGCGACCTCCGAAGGATGCAGTCTTTTATTTGAGAAACGGCCAGAATTTCACCTACACAAGAAATCTCGCGAGACACACTTAATCTCGCGATACACATTTAATCTCACGAGATCTCGTCGCACGAGATCTCGTCACATCCCTATTTCTTACTCATCTAATAAAGGTAGTTTCCTTCATAAGCAGAGGCTCCGCTATTTATATTACTGCACGGGTTCCCCATTCGGAGGCCATGCTAAAGCTGTTTTTGCCTGTTTATCCGTCTTGCCCCTTCAAAGTGCTGGGTTAGTCCCATTCGACCGTAGGTGGGACCTATCCATCCGATGCTGTGAGCATCCCAGCTAAAGCCCCCGTTGGATGCTGCGAAGATCCTCCCTGTCGAAAGGCAAAAATTGATACCCAGTTTTACTCCTTAAAATTCATGCTATGGTTCTCATGCACTCCCATTTCAACCACAGGTGGGGTCTTCCTTGTCTGATCCTAGGAGCATCCCAGCTCCGTTTCCCAAATTTACTCCACTACAGCCCATTACATTGACATAATATCTAGGTGCATTTTCACCCTTCGGCTCAGCTACCACTCCCTCTAACACTCAGTCCATACTGGTCGCACGCTGGACGCAATGTTAATTTTTTTCTTTCCTTCGCTCAAAGTTCAGTCACCTCAAAGTTCAATCCATTTACATTTACATTACATTTAGTCATTTAGGAGACGCTTTTGTCCAAAACAACTTACAAATGAGGTAACAATAGAAGCAATTATAGCAACACAAGAACAGCAATAAATAAGTGCACTAGAGCTAATCTCATCAAGTCTAACACAGTATACATAGCCAACGGTTAGTAATTATTTATTTTTTGTAAAGATAATGATAGAGAAAAGAGAAAATATTAGAAGTGATGTGTTGGCAGAAGAGATGGGTTTTAGCCGATTCTTAAAAACTGCTACAGAGTCAGAGAGGATGAGGAACGGAACCAGAGAAGGTGCACAATAGTGATTTTTTCCCTTTTTGGGTCGGCACTACAAGACGTCGGTCTGTGACATATAGTGCAGGGATCTAGAAGGTATAGAAGTCTGTAAAAGCAACTGAAAGGGGACGCTGACCCACTGGTGGCCAGTAGAAGAGCTTTGAATTTAATGTGAGCTGCTATAGGAAGCCAGTGTAACCTGACGAAGAGAGGAGTGATGTGGGCCCTCTTTGGCTTATTGAAGACCACTCTTGCTGCAGCATTTTGGATCATCTATAGGGGTTTAGTTGTGCAGGCTGGGATTCCGGCCAATAACACATTGCAATAGTCCAGTCTGGACAGGACAAGAGCCTGAACTAGGACTTGTGTAGCATGCTCAGATAGGAAAGGTCTAATTTTCCTAATGTTGTAGAGGATGAATCTATGGCGACATGCTTCGTGAAACTGAGCTGATCATCAGTAACCACTCACAGGTTTCTAGCTGTTCTGCACGACATAATGGTCGAAGAACCTAGTTGAACTGAAAGATTGTCACGCACACTTTACCGTGCACGGACCTACCCGTCTGATGCTGCGAGCACCTCAGCTAAAGCTCCCTTCGGACGCTGTGAGGGTCCTCCCAGTTGGACACCAAATGTTTAGTTTTTTTAAACCTCATACTCGAGCAACCTCATACTGCGTCAGATGCTGTGACAGTCCTCCAGGTCAGACGCTTAATTAAGCTTTTGTAAACCTTATACTCAAGCATTTGCAAACTCGTGAATGATTTATATAATGATTTATTTATGTTTTTTTTTCTACTGAAATACAATGAATTGAATAATGTAAATACAAATTTATGCTCATAGAAACAAGTTGATAGTTTTTCCTCAGATCACACAAACACTCATCCTGAAGTTTAGACAGAAATCTGAGAGATCATTCATGTTCTTCACTCTTTGTAGGCTGTGGGGCTGCAGTATTACAGATGAAGGTTGTGTTGCTTTGGCTTCAGCTCTGAGATCAAACCCCTCACATCTGAGAGATCTGGATCTGAACAGTAATAATCCAGGAGATTCAGGAGTGAAGCTGCTCTCTGATGTACTGAAGGATTCAAGCTGTAAACTGGAGAAACTACAGTAAGTGTTATTATTTAAATTATTTTTCAAGTGTTTATGAGGACAATAAATCTGTCAGTGATAATACTGATTTAACATTAATATTTCTTAACTACACAAAAATTCTTCAGTAAAAGCTTTAACTGATTCAGTGACTTCATTTATTTGATGGATTAAAAACCTTATGGAAAATAATAAAATAAATAATAACTTTTGTTATCTACTGAAAAGTGATGCAGGAAACACTTAATGTTAATAACTATATGTTAACTAAGCCATTATTAGAAAATAATTGAATACATTAAACAAAAATTACTCATCACATTATTTTATGTTTTCAGTACATTGAGTGCTTTGTGCAGATCTAGGATCAGTTTCTTTAATTTAATCCAAATATTAAGTAAGTGAAAATGTACATCCAGCCAGTTATCATCACTAAATAAACACTGACAGGATGATCAGGACTTATAACAGTCGGCTGGATGTACATTATCCTGCTTCAGCTGATTGCTATGAGTAAATAACTGGACACAAAATATTATTTTAAAAATATTTTATTAGTTCATTTGTAATACATACATGTTAAAAAACATGCGCACCTAGGGATTTATTTGGTTAAAGTGTTTCCACGGTAGTTTATGTGCATATTTCTTATTGCTTAAGAAATTTATCAGACTAAATAATTTTTTAATTTATGCACATCTTGCCGTTTCCATCCAGCATTTTTTTATGCGATACCCCAGAAATGCACACAAAAATAGGTGGATGGAAACATAGTTATTTTCACTTCCAGCACCACGCTGTTTAATGCACTTGTGCCCATCTGTTTGCCTATGGGTGTGCTGGTCAAAAAATGTGGTGTGTTCAGGCACATTGCTGGCGTTTTGTTATTTTGAGGCAATTGAAAACTGCAGTATTTTTTTCTTTATTTAAAGGCTATATTAGTAATATGTGCCTATAGGCGAGTGCACAACGTGCAGAAACTCTAAAGTGGGTGGCACACTGGGCGAGAAGCACAGCGCAGTGTCGCTCCATATATCTGTAAATTAAACACATTATTTTCTATTAATGTACACACACATACCGGTGGTGCCTTAAGGCCGGTGACACACTGGATGCGTGGCGTAAGCGTCTCAGCTGCGTGGCGTGTCCGTTTTTAATTCGGCTTCCATGTTTACAGGTTAGAGCTTGCAGACTGCCTGCATGAGACGCGCGTCTCAGGCGCGGCTCGAGCCGCGCGGAAAACGCGTGCTTGCTAGAAATAGAACCGACGCCTATTTTTCACGCCACACGCAAGCGTCTTGGAAGCGTTTCCAGCCAAAATATATGTCACCTATAGCAACAGCAGCGCGTCAGCGCCGAGTCAGGCATGCTTCTGGTATGTACAGACACAGAAAACGCGACGCAGCCGCCACGCAACTGACATGCAACAGATACGCCACGCATCCAGTGTGTCACCGGCCTAACAGCGGCTGTGACTCTGGATGCTGCTCAAATCCCTGCTGCACCACTCACACTAACGGTTTAACATTAAATAACATCTTATTTGTCCACTATTGTTAACGATTGACATAGGCTGCTAATGCATACTTTGCATCTGGAAGAAGACTCTGTCTGACTCAGATCACTATTTAATGTTCACGTCATGTGTGCGAGTTGTCCAACACATGGCTCTGCACTTCTCACCTGTTATGTGAACTCCTTAACACGCTTACACACAGAGAGACGCTCAGGAGAGCACAAATATTACAAATGAACGGATTACCATGTAAAAAATTATGAAGATAAAAATGCCTACATGTCATAATGGATAGTTATTGTATGTTTCAGAAGTTCCTATTTGCTGTAATGACAAATGAAATTGGTTTCCTCTCTAAAGAAGCGCTCAGCTTTGCTCTTGCAAATTACGCCATGTAAAGAGCAAATCTGCCATGGTGTAAGCGCAAATGGCTTTTAAAGGGAATGGGAGATGAGACACTGATTGGTTTATTGCACATTACACCTGAAACACACCAATGACTCATTGAGAAAGTAGATAAAAGCAACCCTTTTGGACCATGCACCTGGCACCCCAATCATTCATTAAAATTACAAAAGTGGATTCAGAAATGCCCTAAGTGCACCTGTGCTGTGCGCTTCAGATCATTAAAATAGGGCCCATAGAGTGAAAGCCAGAGGTTTAAACATGCAGGAATTAGCAGAGACTTATTTTCTAATTCATTATTATTTTTCTTTAATAGTTATTATAGATGTTATATTTTAATAAGCTGTTCAGCTTATTTGAGGTCCAGTCTGGAAGTCAAATGCTGCATTCATTGCAACACAGTGATCAAAATTAAACATTCAGCTTCACTCAAGATTCATTTCAAAGCTCCTAAAACTTAAAGGATTTGTATTTATTAATTTGATGAGATTATAAAACTAAAACATAGCCATCAACTAGAAAATAAAGCTAAACATAGAAATGACATTTTAATGTATGTTTAATACATTAGTGTTTGAGCTAAGGGTTTTTTCTCTTTTTTTCAGGCTTCACAGTTGTGGTATTACAGATGAAGGTTTTGTTGCTTTGGCTTCAGCTCTGAGATCAAACCCCTCACATCTAAGATATCTGGATCTGATGAATAATAAACCAGGATATTCAGGAAAGAAGCTGCTCTCTGATCTAAAAATGGATCCAAAGTGTAAACTGGAGATATTATCGTAAGTTTTTGACTCTTTCGTGATTTAATTATTGATGCTTTTATTTTATTAAAAGTGAGTTTCATTTTAAAACAGATCTATGATGGTGTATTATGTCTGATCTTTCGCTTTAATTTTTCAGTATTTGATGTCTAACAGTCAGACACTCAATGGTGAAACTTCAAGACCTTCAGCTGGTGAATCAAAATATCTGTTGTGTGTCCTGAACAACACGATCAGCTGAACAAACACATTTATATGAATCCATTTACAACCCAAAGACTTCTGTTATATGAACATGGATAAAAATTTACTTAAATATGAATCTACTGTATGTGCTGTCAGAGTCTTACCCTAATTTGTTGTTGGTTTTCTCCTCATCTTTTCTGTTAATGAATAATTAATAGACGTTGCGTCATCACGGTTCGCGGCACGGCTGCAAACTTAAAGCATGTTTTAATTACACTGTATGGGAGGTGTTCAATTATTATAAGATTGAGATCACGGTTAAAAAAAAAGTTTAAAAATTTAATCAAAGGAAGGACACAGGACCAGACAATCTCAGTGCATTTTCTCTGAAAAATGTTGCAGATGAGCTTGCATCTGTGTGACAGCTTATTTTTCAGAGGTCTTTAGACACTCACAGCATTCCCAAAATGTGAAAGATATCACATGTAATACCTCTGCCAAAGAAAGCAGAATTAAGTGATTTCCCCCCGTAGGTTTAACCGCAATTATTATGAAAACTTTAGGAGAGATTGTGGTAAAAGTGCTTTTGAAGACAGTAATTGGAACATGTATCAGTTCCCTTTCAGTCGGTCACTACGACGTCACGTCGTGACCGACGAATTGGGAACTCGCTTAGAGAGACCAATCTGCTTCGTATACTACTAAAACGCCAATGAACTTGGCATTGAGATATTTGCATAATGCTGGCGCCGCCCCGCCAGGTGCCTTTATAAGCAGCAGGTGCAAATAGGGAAATTAGCTTTTTCGCTTCGAAAGCCGGCTTTATCTGCTACTGAGAAGCTACTTTACTCTGTTGGGATTTGATTGCTGAAGTTGGTTGAACTAGCAGTATCACAGCGGACGCTTCGCTTATTCCACGGCTCTACATCTGTTTATTGTTTTGAGTTTAGTGTGTGCGTTGCCTTCCTGTGCGCTCATCAACTAAGCATCTGAGTGAATTTCCCTAAAAGAGTGATACGAGAGAGCTTTGTGCCTTGTTAAAGGCAGCCACTCTCTCGTATATGCGGGGATCAGCGTCCTTTTCAGGATAGCTTTTCGCCCGTGCGATCTTGGATGCGAGAAGTATAAGGGTTCCAGTGACGGTCACGAGCGCTGTCTTCGTGCTCAGGCATCGAGCACTCCGGGGCTGCGTTCGTGGAGAGTTTCTGTTCTCTCTGTGAGAGCATAACCCTCTTGGATTGCGGAGACGACTGTCGTTTCTACGGGAACGCTGTCCGCGCCTTTGCAGTGCTGACGCCGCCATGGTGCGGCTGTCAAGCGCTCGCAGGGCGCCCTTCGCGTCACTACGCTGAGTAGGACGGAGGATGCGTCCTCCACCTACCGGCCTTCTCATCCTCAGCCGGTTGAGGCTCCGGTGGAGACTGCAGAGTCGTGTTCTACGATGTCTGCCGAATCCATTGGACCTCCTTCTGGTCCCGTCACTTCTGCAGCATCAGAGGGGTGTCCATTTTTCCTCCGAGGCAGAGTCGTTCCGGAGATGGCGGCCGTGCCCGCGAGCGGCGGAGACGGTAGAGTTGGAAAGGTTAACCCCTCTCCGCCCGAACCGTCCCGCCCACATGATTGGTACTTCGGAGCTGCTCGGGCCTCTCGGTCCTCTCCTCCTGTGCCTTTCTTCCCCGACGGCACGAAGAGCTGACGTGATTTGCGACCGTCCGGCCGTTCAGCTTTCACCCCTCACCTCCCTCACCAACGGAGCCGCTAAGGGCGGGGACCCCTTCAGTGGAGCGGGATGCGTTCCTGGAGGGACCACCCAACCCTTCCCTCCCGTGTTTGTAGACAGTCGTCCGGTTACGGACGCTGCCCATCAGGCATGCCGGAGAGGCGGCTTCAGCCCTGCACGTAATAACGTTGCTGCAGGCTCACAAAGGATTTACCAGGGAGGCCGCGACCTTCAGTCGTGCGATGTCCACCACAGTGGTTCAAGATCGCCACCTTTGGCTGTGTCTGGCTGACATGACGGACGCAGACGAGAACAACTTGAATGCTCCTGTCTCACAGACCGGCCTCTTCGGCGAGCCAGGGGAGTCGTACAGCTCCGCTGCACAGACTGAGGCGATCTCCTGGGTCATGCCCCGGCGGAACAGAGCTGCCCTTGGTCCACCACGCCGGCTCCTCAGTCTGCCTCTCGCCGTCGGCGTCCTGCGGCGACCACCTCCGTTCCCCTCCTCGGACCCCATCTCGGCAGCGCAGGGGAACCGGTCGTCAGCAGCTCGCCCCGCCCGCTTAGCCGCTTCCCGTGAAAATCGGGAGTTTAAGTGGCCAGTGAAGGGCGACCCGGATTGGCAGAGGATCACTCTTCAGGAGATGGAGCTCCTTCCCCCGATAGAGGGTCGGGTGGAAAATCCTTGGTTTGCATATGTTCCACCGGCTGTTTAGCCGGTACCCACTAACCACACATAGAGTGCATTCCTCTTCCCTCTCCAGGTCTCCAGAGGATCGAGAGAGCCGTGAGCGGGCACACACCAGCTCACCCTACCTCTCCTCTATCGCCAGCGGGTGACCTGAGGAGTCCGAGCTCTCCGCTGAGGAGACCGGACCACCAGCACCCTTATCGGAGTCTGCGCTCTCCGCAGAGGAGACCAGACGACCGTCACCCTCAGCGGGCTCAGGTCAGTGTCACACACACATACTGTAGATGTTTATGCTGTCACAGCAGACGCACCGGCAGTCCCACCTGTCTCGCTTCGCTGCCCCACCGCGGGTACTTCGGTAGTGTCGTTTTCTCCTCGTACGGTGCCTGGGTGCTTGGCTTCAGTTCCCAGCCCGTTTCGTTGGGTTTTACGCACGATCCGCCTCGGTTACGAATCCGGCACACCCCAAAATTCGGGCTTTCGTTTCACTGTAGTGAAAGCGTCCGATGCACATGTACTGCGTGCAAAAGTCGATATCCTGTTGGCGAAGGATGTTCGAGCCGGTCCCTCTTACCGAGATGATGATGATAGGGTTTTTCCAGCCTTTATCTCATAGTACCCAAAATACGCGGCGGGTTACGATCGATTTGATTTACGCACCGGCTGTACGAAGGTGTTCTTTTTGGATGATAACGCCGAGGCTCGTATTTCAATATTCAGATCGGTTTGCAGCCTTAGACCTGTAGACGTGTACTTTATGTGTCCATCTCCCCTCGCTTTAGACCGTTTTTCGCTCTGCGTCGTGGGGTGGGCATATTAATACGAAGTACACCATTCGAGCTGTCTCTCTCTCTCCGTGTCTCCATGTGCTAGTCACGGCATTAAAATGTCAGAGAGAGAGCGTTGTTCGCATTCTGCTTTTTTCTACGTCGACTTATAATAGCCCGTTCTTGGCAGACGTGCGCGAACACAGAGAGTTAATGCTTTGGCATCTCGCTCGTTTAAGTCTTCAGGTCGACTGGGAAAGAGCAACTTTGCCCCGTGCAGAGGATCCTTTTTCTCAGTATGGAAATAAGACTCGGTCGACTAATTGACGTGTTTAACAAGAGCGCGCAACCAGTCAGTTCTGACTTGCCTCGGTTTAATTCGAGGGAAGTACGCGGTCCCTCTGAAACAATTTCAGAAGCTCCTGGACATATGACAGCATGCTGCGGTTGTGACGCCGCCCGAGCTGCTTCATATGAGACCGCTTCAGCATTGGCTTACGATCGAGTCTCGAGGAGAGCGTGGCACACCGACATACACCGTGTAAACATTGCACCTGCGTGTCATTTAAATTTTTCCCTGTGGTAGACCCGGCATTTCCGATAGAAGATATGCCCCTGAGGGGTCTCCTGGCATTCTGTATATTGCAATGCCCTCAGCACGGGATGATCAGCCACGTATGACGGGCTTGCAGTCTCAGGGGTGTGCATAGCACCCCAACTGCCGCGAGCGGTGCGCTGTATATCTGGGACTTGTACGCTCCGCTATGGAGATGCGAGGGAAGGATGTATTAGCCGACACCAATAACATTGCGACTGTTGCGTTATTTACCGTTAAGGCGGTTTTGCGCTCTCGTCACCTGTTGCATCTCGCTCGTCATCTCCTCCTTTGGAGTCAGAAGCATCTGAGGTCCCTTCGTGCCATTTACATCCCGGGTTCGCTCAATACAGCGGCAGACGCGCTTCCCGAGCTGCGCCCCCGGCGAATGGCGACTCCACCTCCAGACGGTCCAGCTAATTTGGAAGAAGTTCGGTTGTGCGTAGATAGATCTGTTTGCGTCGCCGGACGATACCCACTGTCGCCTATTTTATTCACTAACCGAGGGCAGCCTCGGCGTGGATGCGTTGGCACACAGCTGGCCGCGGGGGGTGCGTAAATACGCATTCCTTCCAGTGAGCTTTATTGCGCAGACACTGTGCAAAGTCAGGCAGGACGAGGAGAGCCTTTTATTAGTCGCCCCGTACTGGATTGGTTTTCAGAGTTAATGCTCCTCGCGACAGCCCCTCCCTGACGATTTCCCCTGAGGAAAGACTTTCTTTCTTTAGGAAGGGGCACATTATGGCACCCGCGCCCCGACCTGTGGGATTTCCATGTATGGTCGTTGAGCGCGCGCAAGGTTTAGGTGATTTATCGCAAGCGGTATCTAACACCATCGACGCGGTTCGAGCACCGTCCACAAGACGGGCTTACGCGCTTAAAGAAACCTTTTTCGTCACCCGGTGCTCTTCGCAACGCGAGGACCCCAGAGAATGCCCATTAACATTGTGCTTTTATATCTTTAACATAGGTTAGATGGTAGGCTGTCCCTCCGCCATTAAAGTTGATATCGCCGCTATTTCTGCTCATCACTCTCTTATCAACGGCAGATCAGTTGGCCGGCATGATTTAATAATTTCATTTTAAGAGGCGCTCGCAGGCTAAACCCCTCGCGCCCTCCCTCTTTCCTCCTGAGACCTGTCCATGGTGCTGAAGCCTTCAGGTCTCCCTTTTGAGCCTTTGCAGTCTACGAGTCTGATGTTTTTATCAATGAAAACTCTGACCCTGATAGCATTGGCCTCCATGAAGAGAGTAGGGGATTTACATGCATTCTCTGTTGACGATTCGTGCTTTTAGTTTGGTCCTGCTGTCTCACTGAGACCCAGACCAGGCTACGTGCCCAAAGTTCCCACCACTCCCTTCAGAGATAAGGTGGTGAGCTTGCAAGCGCTGCCCCCGGAGGACGCAGACCCAACCATGGCTTTGTTGTAGAGTTGTTCCGATTCCGATACCAGTATCGGAAATACGGCCGATACCACAAAAAATTCTGGCATCGGAATCGGCGAGTACTTGACCCCATGTACCGATCCGATACCATTTTCTTAATAAACGTAGTTATGCCCGTTATAGCTTACACTAAAGCTAACACTGCAAAGCGAAACTCATTTCTTCTTCGCTGCTCTGAATGCAAACACCAGGAAGTTACCTCATGCGTGACGCAACCATTGTTTACTTAGAGCGGCGAAGGAATGAAAGCATACAGCCGTATGTCCGCTGTTTGTTAGTATTTCAGACTAATAAAACATCGACGTGTCTCAACGGAATCCGCGCCCGCAGATTTCCGCGGAGAACTCGATGGATTTAATGCCCGTGATTGACAAGCACACATACCCCGCGCTTGAGCGTGTTTGTGACCAGTCCCGTCATTGACAACAAGCAAACATACATAGCCCCGCGCGTTTGTGAGCAGCATTGATAAGTACATAAACCCTGCGTGTGCTGTTTTCTGTGATTGTTTTTAATGATAAGAGCATGAACCGTTTGATATATGAGATGAAATAAAACTTACCACTGAGTTTCACCGCAGATCTTACTTGTCTCTGTCGTCTATGTGACGCGACAGTCAGCACATCATCATTTCAAATCAGTTTACAAGACGAATGCTCTTGTTATGTTTAATATAAAGTTTACATTGCGTTGTCAAAATGATGAAATTATCTTCATACGTGCTTAATTCATAATGAGAACGTATTAACACAAGCTTTTTATTCTGCTATGATATATATTAACAATAATATATGTCAATTTATATAGGCTACAAACTAGAATTCTATCTTGACATGCACATTATCTGGTTCATGTTGGTCCAGTTTAATTCAGAGGACTCATTGGTTTGGTGTATTCATTTTAATTGTAGGCCTTTAAAAAGTAATTATTTTAGATGCAATTTTGTAATATTTAATAGCTTAAATAATTTAATTTAAAACCATCCCGCAGAATTCCGCAGATTTTTTCCAATTATTCCTAAAACTAAAATACCCTTTCAGTTTACAGTGTTCGATTTGTGGCTGATTTTCTCATAGGAAAAATAAATATTAGTGTCAAATGTCTTTCAGATAATAAAAATACTGTGGTTCACTGTATGTATTTGTTCATGTTTTATACAGGAATAAGTCTGAAGCATACCATAAAACAGTTATATCCATTCATACAGGGCTAGTAGTATGTACAGCTGTATATTATACAGATACACATGCAGGTATCGGATCGGTACTCGGTATCGGCCGATACCCTGAGCTCAGGTATCGGAATCGGTATCGGGAAGAGAAAAATGGTATCGGAACATCTCTACTTTGTTGTGCCCCGTACGCGCACTGCGACTCTACGTGGATCGCACGCAAAGCCTCAGGACCTCAGACCAGCTCTTTGTTTGTTATGGTGGCCAGCAGAAAGGGAAAGCTGTCACTAAGCAGAGGATGTCTCATTGGATAGTTGATACTATCGCCCTGGCTTATAATCTTCAGGGTATTCCTTGCCCCTTTAATTTGAGAGCGCACTCCACACGGAGTGTTGCCTCATCTTGGGCTTTAGCTCGTGGTTCCTCGCTAACAGACATCTGTAGAGCTGCTGGTTGGGCGACACCTAATACGTTCACTAGATTTTACAGTGTTCGTATCGAGCCTGTATCCTCTCGTGTTCTTTCCTCATCAGGGGGAGCACGGAGAGCAGTCTCGCAGGTCGGCTTGCAGCCTCCAACTGATGCTTCATAACTGTGTCAGTATGGAAGGCCTTCAGAACAAAAATGCGTAATGGTTTGAATTGTTCTTCCTCCGCTGCCTTGGCAGCCTTTGTTGCGGAGCATTGGCTGTCAGCCTTTCACTAGCTGTATCCTCGCGAACCTACGTGTCTGGCTCGGGCTCCACATTGTGTCCCACCGGGTTCCTTTGTGAGTATTTTTCCGTGGGGTTAATCCTACCAGCCCACGTTTCCCTTAGCAGAGCACTGCTTTGCTTACACAGCCACGGCTGTCTTTATTCCTCAACTACGGTTGACTTCGCCCACCATTAGCCCTTAAGACGGGCGGTGGCTTCCGCAGCGTTCCTATCCCGCTCAGGTAGGGCGCTTCCCAGTCGCTGGCACTTCTGTGGGGTTAAAGGAACATCTAGTGCCCGGCCTTCTGCCTTAAAACCTATCTCCTCCTCCTTAAGTGGAACCGGAGGGCTTTACGCAGACACTGGAAGAGGTCAGCCCCTAGTGGCGTTTTGGTAGGGATTCCCAATTCGTCGGTCACGACGTGACGTCGTAGTGACCGACTGAAAGGGAACGTCTCGGTTACGGATGTAACCCTCGTTCCCTGAAGGAGGGAACGGAGACGTCACGTCCCGTCGCCACAGGTGCTGCCACCTGCTGTTTATCGGCCGGTCTCATTTTCCCGGCTTTCTCAGCGAAAAGAAGCTAATTTCCCTATTTGCACCTGCTGCTTATAAAGGCACCTGGCGGGGCGGCGCCAGCATTATGCAAATATCTCAATGCCAAGTTCATTGGCGTTTTAGTAGTATACGAAGCAGATTGGTCTCTCTAAGCGAGTTCCCAATTCGTCGGTCACGACGTGACGTCTCCGTTCCCTCCTTCAGGGAACGAGGGTTACATCCGTAACCGAGACGTTTTCATGGAAGAAAAATCGCAGTACTGAAGATGAAGTTGCAACATTACTACAACTGATTTTAAAACACCTGGATAAGCCCAAAACTACACAGTAGCTTGAGTCCTTTTTCTAGATATTACCTCTGCATTTAAAACCATACAACCAGAGCTTCTATTGACAAAAATGATTCAAAAATGTAAATTAACCCGTATCTGATTGATGATTCAATACTATTCCTCATTCTTAATAGGCAGAATACAGATGGTGAGAGTCAATCATATGTATTCAAATTATATTGTCACTTATCCAGGAGCACTTTTCTATTTACCTTATATAGAGATAATTGTAAAACAGACAATGCTAACATAAATACTGAAGTTTTCAGCTGATACTGTGGTGTTGTCTTTATTGACAGTGTTGGGAAAGTTACTTCCAAAGTGTAATGCATTATATATTACAAATTACTGTCATTTGAAAGTAATTAGTTACATTACAATATTACTGACTCTGAACTGTAATGAGTTACACTACTTTTGCGTTACTTTTGAGTTACTTTCATCAAAATAACAGAAGTATGACTAGGCATTATAAAATGTTAAAATGTAGTTTATTGATGCTTATAAATCTAGAAGTTATGTGTTGGCCCTCGAGCTTTGAATAGGCACTGTGAAGACTTATGGCAAAAAACAGTAACAATGACAGTCAGAGACATAAACATGGACAAATGATCTGGTAAAAGTCTGGTAAATGATGGTAGACATACCAAACACAATAAAGCTAGAGCCCACTATAATGCAACCTATAGACTAATAACATGGCAAGACACGCAACCTCTTTTCATTTCTATTCTTTAATTCACCTTTAATTCAGATTCACAGCACAAACCTGGCATGCACTGGGTTGACACAACTTATCAAAAAGTGCTATTGGAGGATCAGGCCTCAAGGAATACAGCTCATTTCAGTACAATATAAGGATTACATGTAGGCTTACATATCATTGCTTAATAAAACACAGACAAACAGAGGAACACTGCTTTTTGCCAAACAATGAATATAGGCTCCCATACAAAGGCTGGTAAAAACTTTAAACAGTGATGTTTAAATGTACTATTTAAATAACCATGTTTAAGTCTACATTAATGTTACGTTGTAGTTTAGGTTGCTGTTTGTAATAAAACTGTAGATAGCATAGGAATAGCCTAGCAATCTATTATGCATATGGACTGTAACCATAGCAACGTTAGCTTACCTTGTCATTGCTGGTGTGGTGAAATGGATTTTACTGGCAAGATTTCTAAAAGTCTCTTTACTTCTGAGGTTCAAGCAGCACAGGAGACCGATAGAAACTTTCTGTTGCTTTTACTTAGTGCTCTCATTCGCAGAATTTTGCGCGTGCGGCGCTACCGGACCTGATTGCGAACACTTTAGTTAATGCTTATACAGCCGCGGACTTCCCAGATTCGTCTCTTTAAGAAACGCGTCAAATACAAAATTAAAGTAAAAATGAACATGCTGCATACAGCACCTGGAAACAGACATACGCTACGTCCCAAACCACCTACTTCCATACTATATAGTAGGCAAAGAGTACGAGAAATAGTGCTTTTCGCCTACTATATAGTATGGAAGTATGCTGTTTGGGACGCAGCCATTACTATTTTACCCGCAGCTTTTTCCTGTGTGGATGCTGGTCGCGCGCATTGGTCAAAATTTTTGAAATGCATTGTTGTAACGCGCTCGTTACTAAGACTGTAACGAGTAAAATATTACCAAAATTGTATTAGTAATGCGTTATATTACTGCGTTACAGCAAAAACTAATATATTACTGTAATATATTATATTTTGTAATGCGTTACTCCCAACACTGTTTATTGAGGATGACTCCAGTTTTCATCATTGTTGTATGAATAGACAAGTAGAATGCTGTGATAGTAATCACTTATAATAAATAAAGAGAAAGAAAGGAAGTTATCTTTAATTCTCAAGGGATTGTACATGATACACTGACTGAAATTTTGACATCTTATAAATATTTGGGTGTCTTTGTGGACGCTTGTTTATCCTGGAGTGCACATATTGAGGATCTCTGCTGTGAAGTAAATAACCATACCGTGACAATGTGCTGCCAGAGCAATGGAGATAAAATATTTATGTTAAATTATAAATGTTTATATTCAGATGTATGTTGTTTCTTTAGTTGATTAGATGTAATAACTGTGAATCATTGTAACATTTGTTTTAATTGATATAATTATGTGTGGATTTTTTTAGAGGAATGTAAGTAAAACCAACAATTTTGCCAAAGCTCTGTAATCGTATTTGTGTCAAATTAAAATTGTGCATTGATCACTTCTCATTTATGTTTTCATCAGAAACAATACAATAGCTAATACCTCAACTGATGAATGTTCTTCAACAATAGCAGATCCCTTTTTATACGTTCTATATAGAACCTTGCTGGTGCTATAAAGAACCTTTAATGTATTAGATGTCAGAGGGTTTTATATTTACTTATTTTTACATGCCCCATTTTTTTATTTTTACAGTTTAAAAAACCCTGCAAGACAAGTACATCAAATACTTTAATTTTGTATCATTTATATGTGTGTATAATATGAAACATTTACAACAAATATAAATATACAAAAGTAGCCCCCCCCCCCCCAATTTTTTATCATTTTAATCATATCACTACAATTGCTCAAGTGAGCAACAGGTCAAATAAAGACATTTTTAAAATCACTTCAATTGATTTCTCACTACAACAATTACTTGGGCTACACAATTGTTTTTATGGGTGCACAAATATATGACTGGCGATGTTAAAATACCAATAGGAATCATTAGCTTTTAACATCAAAACTACTGCAAAATTCCTTTTTGTAATGTGTTTTGGGACATATTCCAGTAGGATTTAATGCACCCACCAATAGAACCCAACACATAGAGACCCACAGAGACCATTAAAGTTTCCATTACAACCAATAACATTCCCATAAACACCATTACATCCAATAGAATTACTGTCAATATTATATTGTTTATTTAGCAGGGCGTTCTCCTTCCGCTTGTTTAAACAGGCCTAGGGATTCTGTAAGGGATAATAATGTAGTATTTTGTCATATGAGATTAATTTAACAAAGTTTGAGAGAAGCATTGTCGTGTAATCCAACCAACCAGCGCAAATAGGTCTATAGGCGTCCCTCACTTCTGTTCCATGACTGCATCCCTCTCCTCAGAGATGGGCTTGAGTTCTCTGATATGTTGGACAGTTTAAAGAGGGGACATGCAAACTCCAGCTCAGTGAAGACAGACATGGACAGAAGATGAAAGAAGACTGTGTTCTTAGATCCCAGTTATTGGATTAGGCCATGTGGTTTGAACTCGGAAATCTTCCTGGTACTTTATTACAGCTTTCCAGGGAGTAACGGTAATAGTAATAGAAATCATATATGGTTGAGAGGGAATGTTGAACTCTCACATAGTGTAAATAGTAAAAGTTGTAAACATGTTGAAAGCTGCACTGGCTATGGTTCGACTGAGGATAATTAAGCAGAATAATTAAAATGAGTCTGGATGTCATTTTGATGAACATTCGGACAGAGAGGAGATTTAGCACGGTGACTTTCTAACAAAATGAAAAAACCGTGAAGCCAAGAGAAGATCATTCTTCTTTGTTCATGGATGATGACAGAAATAGTGGTAGAGATTAGTTTCTCCTGTTTTTTTGATTTGATAAACCAAACTGCAGCCTCATTTCATGTGATGAGATATAGTCCAGCGGTATTCAAATCACTGCATTGATTTCTGTCATTGGTAAGCTGGCAGACCAAATAATTCAGGTGTGAAATCTTCCATGCTTCTGAGCACCAAAGTGGCCTCCTGGGTCAAGCTGTGGTCAAGATTATCATCTGGGATCATCACCACCTGCATCCCAGCTGCCAGGCCTGCCTTTACCCCATTTGGAGCGTCTTCAAATACCAGACACTGTGAAGGCAAAACCAGCAGAGACTATTCAATTAACAGACCAATGCTGTAGTTTTTTTTCCTAGTTTTTTTTCAGGAACGTCAATTTTAGGGTTGAACCAAAATCCGGAAACGTTAAAATACGGTTTCTGTTCGAAACGAACCAATTGGGAAGAAATTCTGGTTCAAAGCTCTGGTAGTAGCAGTGATTTTTTTACACTGACTCTAGAGAACCCTGCAGCAGGGGAAATGTTGACAATGACAATTTATTTGTATAGCACAATTAAAAACAACGGCCGTTGACCAATGTGCTTTCCACAACGTAATAAAATTAAAAACAGAAATTAACATAAAATCACATCATTTATATGCATGACAAATGTTGTTAATGGAGACTTGACCTTACACATCATAATTCTATACTAAATTAAATATTATTAAAACAACTTTCCAGCAAACATGCTTACTTTTAGCTACAAACAGAATGAAATAGAATAGAATAGGTTAATCTCTACCTGTTCTGGGTTTACTGGGGGACAGAATCTCTCGGCACACACCAAAAAGATGTCTGGTTGTGGTTTGCCACTTTTTACTTCTGGATCATCTCCAAGTACAATGTGTGTGAAGAGGCTAAAGAACTCTTTATGACAGCTGGTCTTCATCTCAAAAGTCAGGCCTGCTGAACTCGTGGCCACAGCAATAGGAATGCCGTGCTTGTGGAGATGACTGACAAGCTTCTTTATGCCTAAAAGAAATAAAGTAAATAAAAATGTGCCTTAAGTCAAATGAATGCAAAATAAAATCTAATTAAAAAGATTCCATCTTTTTGATGATGATGAATTGAAGGCTAATGTGCAGTCTACATTCCTCTTACTGTACAATCTGCTTTGAAATTAACTTCCAAATCAAATTCTACAAGGACTTAGACGGTTTCAGCAGTAACAACAAAAACAAACAGCTTTCGAGGAACAACCTTAACGTTCTGTAAATTTCCACTAGGAATCAATGGAGTCCTTTTATTTTATTTCTGATAATAAGCAAAATAAACAACAAGTAGATTAGTTCAAATCATAGCTAAAGCATAGGCTATCAAAAGCTACATTGAACTAAAGTTACTGTGAAAAATTAATCCATACAATGTCAACTACAGATCAGCTGCCACACCTCCCTTCATACAGTGGTGATCCATGATCGCCGTCTTCCCTCGTCTAGGAAACCATAACATTCAGTTTAGCCACTAGCCAGACCATTAAACCAAAGAGCGTAGAACCCAAGAGCAGTGGCGGAGCCAGAGGGCTATTTGGGGTGGCAATTGCCACCCCAGACGAAGTCCTTGCCACCCCTGTTGCCACCCCGCTGAAAACATTACACTGTTTGATTTTTACGAACATTTCTCAAATCTCCCAGCGGACGTGAATGCATCCTTCAGCACGCACAAGCGTGCTGTTGCTGCTATCTTTTCATTACGCTTGTTCGACTTCATGTGGCACCGCAAGAACCGACTCCCAGATGACGTCAAAGTTCCACGAGAGCGATTTAAAAGCAAACTCCTCCCTATGATTTCGCGAATCGCTCTCGCGGTACTTTGACGTATTCCAGCTGGCGATTCTTGCGGCGCCGCATGACGTCGAACAAGCCTATTGGTTAAGCTGACATGAGCTCCTTGGTGCTCCAAAACATAACGCGGCAGCACGCACAGGATCGATGAAGAGCGTTTTGCTGGTATGTACGGCTTTTATTGGTATTAAATTAAACGAAGTACTGTTTTAACGGGAAGTAAGGAAGACATTGCACTGTAGTGCTTAGCATTAATACTTCAATGAGCATTACTAGTCTTGAGAAACTGACTAATACTGTCACGCCTGCGTGAAGATGCTTAAAACAATAAAAAACGTTAGCAAATGTTCAGCAACAATCACAGACATTAGGTAGGCTTATTCATATTGTCACGTGTAATGCAGCATATTTAACTTAATAAAACCACCGTGGATATAGTACAGGGATGTAAACAGCACGCTTTTCGGCGCCTCGCGCTTTTTAAATGTCAGTTTGGGTGACTTGGGTCTGAGAGAGTTAGATTATAATTTCAAAAAGTCATCTGAAGCCATTCCATAGCTTAATGTGAGGGACAGAAGTCTATTTACATTATTACATTGAACTTAAATGGAAACTCGTTCCCTCCTCCCTTAAAGCAACACTATGTAGTTTTTTTACCTTTAAATAATGTCTCTAAAATTATTTCAGTGATAGAACAACTTTTAACTGGACAAATTGTACTGTTGCTGCAACCTGAGCAGCCTCCTAGCTGCTACAAGCACACTCTGAAAGTGGCGGTGGAGGGTAGGAAACACAGCCCCACCCCTCCCCCTGCCTGCAGAAGAGTGTCTGATACCAGGCACTGTTGCGCTTTTCAACCACATGGGGGAGCTGCAAGTCATTTTTACATGGAAACTACATAGTGTTGCTTTAACATAACATGTCTAGATGTCTGTAAGCAATTTTCCTTGTGTTGTCAAATAGGCTAGACCTCAATATACTCAGATTTTTTCGTAGTGTATTGTTTTAATATTTGTATAATTAGTAACTGTGTACTTATGGTAAATGAAAACAAGCAAATTGTTCAAAATTTTGGTTTCTTCATGAGGTGTGTAATATATGTCTATAGGGACAGCGAAATTACCAACTTCTTTCTAAAGAAGCAAAAGTCAGGTGCAGATCAGGGCCAAACAGATCCCAGTTGTTCTATTTTTGCTGTATCCTTAATACATATATAATTGTGTACATTTTGGAAAATAAACAACTTTAATTTAATCTATATACATTTTGTGGAAAATAATTTATTTTTAGTGTAATTGAACACTTTGTATATTGACCCCCCAAAATAATACCTTGCCACCCCTTTGCCACCCCTGTTTTAAAAGTCTAGCTCCGCCACTGCCCAAGAGGCGAAATTCTGCTGAAGTCAAAGTGGAATAAAAGTGCAGTATTCTGAAATCCACTGCAAAAACTATCAGTGTTACAGTAAAATCTTGTCTTTCATCGTTTTCTGCTAACTTTAACTGTTTAAGACAAGATGATGAAGGTATCTCAGGAGTCGGGGAGTAAACCAAGCATTAGATTCAGACGTGCCTTGATTCCTTCGAGGGCAGCATTCCAAGGCAGGAAGGCATCAAGTCATGTCTGAATCCAAATGTTTGCTTTACTTCCTGTCTCCTGAGATACCTTCATCGTCTTGTCCCACAATTCTATGCGTGCGCAATGAATGTGATTGTTTGAGCTTGGTCAAGTAAAAAAAAAAATTGGTGGCCAATAAATTTAGTGTAAATAAAAGTTATATTTCACTTTTTACACCTTTTGATTGCAATTTTTTTTTTTTTTTTCCGTTTTCAATTATGGGATTCTTTGTCACAAAGGTGCTCTCTGTTTATATTTCAAACTAAATTCTATTACGCTGCCTAGGAAGGCTGTCCAAATGCATTTCTCAGAGCTGCCTCCTGCTGCCGAAGTCATTGCCTCATGAGGTCGTGAGGCAACAATCAGGTGCCTTACGTTTCTGAGGCAGCCTTTATGCCTTTGAATACCTTTGCTGCTTCATAAGGCAGAATTTTAGAGAATTTGCATGCAGGCTGCATCTATACCTGGCATTAGAGACGCTGTGGGGAATAATTGCTCCTGAATTTTCCTGCTCTCCTCCAGGAGCTCCTCGGGTGTCATAGGGAGTTCCAGTTTGTCTCTGATGATCCTGGCAGCATCCAGAGCCTTTTTGCCCATCACAGAGGACTTCACTTCCCTTTTGTACTTCTTATTGAACCTGTCACAGACTTCTTGGAACGAGACTGTGTACAACCTCTCTGTATCTACAACAGATATTTAAATAAAGCATGAAGTAATAATAACAATAACATCTTATTATTGGTTACAAAAAGCATGAGAGTGACACTTATCAAACGTTATGCTTAAGTTACATATAAAAATGCAAATACATTTATTTATTCTAAATTTGCATTTTGAAAACAAATCATGGCATTAATTCATTCATTAAAGTATGCAAAAAGAAAAGCCGGCTAAGAGCCCATTTACAATCATAATTATTAATTAATATATTTGTCACTCACCCAATAGCAAACCATCCATATCAAAAAGCACATGTGTTACTGGTTTATAAGACATCTTTAATGCGATATGTGTGTTTTGGCTGTATTTAGCACCACCTCATTGGCTCATTGAAAACAAAACAGAGAGCAATGCGGAAACTGCTGGACAAACGAAATATCACTCAATAACTATCAACAAGTCAAATTTGAGAGGGGTATTGATTCATTTAGTGCTTGTTATTGTTTATTGTTAGTATTTCGATATAGTGTAAATATAGAGTATACGATCGTATCCCTGATTTAGAGAACTACTTTTGGATATTAACTCAGGACAACTTCGTAACGCACCATTCTTGACGCACAGACTTATGGGAAATGAAGTTTCTTTACAGAGCGCTCTAAAGCATACCATACATTAAAGCCTGATTAAAGCCGATTAAAGTGCACAGTCAGTTCAAGAGATGTCATAAAAGAGGGGAAGATTGCAACCAAGTCAATAATATATATATATATATATATATATATATATATATATATATATATATATATATATATATATATATATATATATACCAGGAAGTTCATTTTTTATTTGTTCCTGTGACAATATAATGTGTTTGTGTGCCAGCAGTCATCAGGTTACATTGACTAATTGCTGTCATCCTGTTATCCAAATAAATTATTGTTTATTTAATTATGGATTTGGCCAATTTCTATCTAAATAAACATGACATTTTCAAGGACATAATGGTGTGGTTGTTTTTACGAACACACTGTCAAAAGCCTGCAAAACATTTGCAGCCTATTATCATCTAATGCTTACTTAAAGCTCCACTGTGTAGGATCTACTCCCATCTAGCGGTGAAATTCTATATGACAACCAACTGAATATTACTTTCTAGCCCCCCCCATTCGGAACGCGATTTAACTCATACAGCAATGTCATGACAAGGTTAACATTTCTTCCAGTAGATACAAAGCAAAAACAATGAAAAAAATTAACAATTTGCAATGTCCTTTGCCTGTGATCCGTCAAAGCAAACAGATTTATGTTAAACATGGGAAAAGTCTGATTGTCATGATATGTCCGCTTTAAATCACAAACAAAAAGCAACCATAAACTTAGCTTAGACACTCCTTTTCATCGACGCAAGGAAAAATATCCCAGGGGCTGTTACACTTGGTATTAAGATGTGTTTTCGTCGATCGGATCACAAGTGGACGAGAGAGACACATCACGTTTACACTTGGTGTTTAAATCCGTCTCTTTTTGTCCATTTTCGACCACTTCTCTCCAGATTACTGAGGGGATGGTCTGTGGACGAGTCCTTCTCCTGTCAATTAATCATGAGCGGGAGTAATGACGGGTTTAAATGCAGAGGTGGAAAGTAACGAATTACATTTACTCACGTTACTGTAATTGAGTAGTTTTTTTGTGTACTTTTACTTTTTTGAGTAGTTTTTAAAATCTGTACTTTTACTTTTACTTAGGTATGTTTTGTTTAAAGTATTTTACTTCGCTACATTTTAAATCATATCCGTTACTGAGTAAAAAATGTAAAAAAGCAAGATGAAAAGACGCGCAACGGATGATTGATGGGCGGGGGAACGCGCAAAAAGAACCATGGAGACGGACGAGACAGGCGCGCGCTAATGCAGACCCGCCTCAATTCAAATCTTATGAAAGAAACCCCTGGTCATGTTTAAGCGACCACTTTCCAATGACGCGAATCGCGTGTTTCATTCCTATGAAAGGTAGGATTCGCGCTCTTGAGTACGAAATTGCCGACGGGGTTTTTTACAGCTCATTTGCACGACGCTTTTTAATACCATGCGCATTATCCTCCGCAGTCTAGCAGCTTCGCGTCAAATCAAACACAACTTCAGAACGTCTTCGAGAATGCGCAGGAGAGAGAGAGAGAGAGAGAGAGAGAGAGAGAGAGAGAGAGAGAGAGAGAGAGAGAGAGAGAGAGAGAGAGAGAGAGAAGAATAAAGGTCTGACATCAGGTACCCAGGTCAGGGAAGCTAGAAGAATAAATGTGTCAATCTCATTATATGCTCATTTAAACTAGATATATAGTTTAATAAAATAATGTATCTTACCAGCAATACATCATTTACAACCTTACTACATGTATAGTGATTGTATTTACTAGCTGCTGACCATTTTCAAAAGTGCATAACTCACATTTAAAAATCATTAAACAATTCCATAAATGTTTCTTAGTTTAAAAAAGGCTTTTTATTTTATTAAATGTTTGTTATTGCACTTTAATTGTAAAGATGTTTCTACAATTAAAAACAACTAGTTTGAGATTTATATTCCCTTGTTGTTTTTGAACTATACTAGAATCATCCATCTCTCCCCTCTGTAAAAAAAGTAACTTTTACTCTGAGTAAACTAAAAATGACTTACTTTTTACTTTTACTTGAGTAGATTTTTAGACAAGTAACTTTACCTTTACTTAAGTAAAATATCATTAAAGTAACTTTACTTTTACTTGAGTACAATATTTTATTACTCTTTCCACCTCTGTTTAAATGGACGCGAACTAATATTATGTCAGAGTCCAATGCTTATGTTTTAAGTAAACATTTTACATGTCCGTGTATATGTCACAGGTCGGAGCGGACCACAGATGTAACAAGTCATACCCCTTCCTAGTTTCCACCTCGAGGAGGTCCCAAAGCCACCCAATGACCAGACACAGAGAGAGAGAGTAAGTATGATTAAAATAAACTTTATTTAAATTAATTAAAATTCTGTTGGGAAGGGGAAAGGGGGGGGGGTTAAAATAGTTCTCCTTCTGTCATCCAGTTGGATCTTACGGGGGGGAGGGGAAGACAGGGGAACGAGGCTTTGCCTTGGTCTCTTGAACCCGTGGCGCCCTCCTCTTCTCCTGGAGGCAGAATTAAAAAGAGAGACACAATCAAATTCGATCTGGTAAAAGTGGCTACCTGTCACTTAATTTTGTGGAGTTGTCTGGTAATAAACTCAATCCTCTGATGTCTCCCTACAGGGTGCCTTGGACTACACCTTCCTGGGTAACGTAAACTTCGGTCGGACAGCCCGTAACAGGGGACAAGGGTAGGTAATTCACAGGTAACTAGACCCTTACTTTCTCCTACTAAAGGTTCGTAGCTGTGGACACGGAATAACACTTTACAGGTAGCGAGGACTTTACTCTCACTTAGGTACCTCGTAGCAATGGGCAAGGTGAGTAATTCACGGGTAACTGGGCTGGTATTTTCTCCCTCTGGAGGTTCGTGGCTGTGGACACCGAAGACACTTTGCAGGTAACTGGGCCTTTACTCTCACTTAGGTAACTCGTAGCAGCAACAAGGTAAGTACTTCATAGGTAACTGGACTCGTACTTTCTCCTTCTGAAGGCTCGTAGCTTCTCCTTCGGAAGGCTCGTAGCTGTGAACACAAAATAATACTTTACAGGTGACTGGGACTTCTCTCTCGCTTAGGTAACTCGTAGCAGTGGACAAGGTAAGTACTTCACAGGTAACTGGACTCGTACTTTCTCCTTCTGAAGGCTCGTAGCTGCGAACACAGAATATTACTTTCCAGGAAACTGGGGTTTAGATTACACTTTGGTGGCTCGTAACAGTGGACAAGGATAATGCAGGTAAGTATGTTTATGATATTCCTACAATCTCTCAGCATACAGGGGTTCCACACAAACTGTCTTTCCTAGGCGGGGCATTCCCAATAAGAATGCCGCTGTACAATGAGTAAATAAACTTACAGACCTCCAGTAGCCAGGTGCCTTGACACAGCCTTTACAGAGGCTCCCTGTGCGTCGAGAGGACGTTGGTTATGGTCGTGCGGAGCCGAACCCGTCCCTCGCTCCTCCTCCACTTACGTTTCCCGAGATACTGAGCAGGGGCGAACCTTTGAAGAGGCTCCACACAAGGATGGTTATTTCACACTGAAATTATAGCGGCAACCCTTCATTCAAGTAGAACAATACACTTTGGGATTTCTACTCACACTAGTCTTGTTTGCAGGTATACTTCACCACTGCCCTTACAGAGCCAGAAAAGGGTCCAACAATTTATGCAGGGAGTCCGATTTATATATCTGCCTTCGGATAGCTTTCCACTAGCCTCAACGTACACTAATATCACCACGGCTCCTCTAATCTTGACGTGGCTTCTGTCGACACAAGCACAGCAATACACTGCAAGTTTCCAAGTGTACACACTCACAATAAAGACAAGGACTCACCCACAGCACTCCACACACTTTAAGTGAAAATAAGGACGGAGCCACAATCAACTAGGGTTCGCCTTGTGGTTCGTTGTTCTTAATGGAGGGAAAAGAAACCTGAAGATGGCCGCCCGGCCTCCTGCGTTTTCTTCCACTTGTACTCCCCGGCTCACCCACACTCTTTTCCACAGTGGGGCCGGTAACCTGTTTATCTTGGGCTTACAAAACACCCTGAATGATGCACTTTTCCTTAATGATGTACAGTACAATATATAGAGTCACTCACGTTGGACGATAACACTCTGTCTTTATCTCCTTCTTACAGATGCCTGATCTTCCTCACATCGTCGGCTGTCCTGTCACCGCCGATCGTCCTTGACGACACTTCCGGTACGTAGCTCCTAGAACTATTTCTCAATACACATCAATAATTTGTAAATGCTGTCTCCTCACAACATCAATCGAATGTCAATACTCAGCCCAGTATTTCCATGTCCATATATCCTTCTTCACCCAGTCAATAACCACCTCTGCCTTTACCTCTAGCGACTTCGCACAGACCTCAACTTCTTTGCACCGGATCGATTGGTAAGCCCTCCGCTGTTTCCGTGGTGCTCCTTTAACAAACAGCCACAACTCCTTCCTTTCACCTCCTTCGGCCACGCACTCTTTCTGCTCGCTTCAAAGCGATCCCCCGATCAAAGGAGCCTTCAGACTCTTCAAAAGGAGTGTGAGTTCTGGTCCGCCCTTGGCGGAAAGGAGCTCGCCCCGAAATCAACCGCTCCCTTCCTGTGTTTCTATGGATCTATTTATATGTCCCATCCTCATCACATCTTCCAATCACGAGTTGCCACATTAAATCTCCACACCTGTTGCTTGTAAAGCCGTGATTTGTGTTGCCATCGGAAACCAGGAAGTGGTCGTGTCCGGGCGGAACCTCTCTTCTTCATTTTAGTTCCGCCCTATTAAGTCACGCTGTGACATATATGTAAGAGCTTTCTCTGATATTGGTGAAATAAGATCGCTCAACTTTCACACGCTTGTAAAATGAAACGAAAGACACGCAGATCAGTGGTGTTAGTTTTATCAATGAAAGGCTAAAAATAGCGCTGTCACCGTGTGTTTTTTCTAGAGATGAGAAAAGATGAAAAACATTTATCTCAGTATCAGTTTACATAAATGGGCGGAGAGACGGCGTGTGGCTGTTCGAACACATTAAACCACATGCGTGTTTACACTAACAAGTGTTATGCATAACCATGCTATAGTTAGCCAAGGAACTATAAAACTTCAAGTTTACAACATAGATTGACAATATAGATGTAAACGAATATGCTGAATTACCTGTGGAGAAGATAGAAAGTAGGCAACTTCTGTCTCCCTTGAGCCCCATCTTGGAAAACTAACATTACTACAATATTGACTTTGATCTTGTTGTTTTTCCTGTTGCGTTGTCATTTTAAATCCCCGTTTCGCTTCATTGGCGACGTGTTTTAATTCAAAGATGGAGGCACAACATGGATTCAGCCAGACAAGCGACTGGACTGTATGTATTTTAAATAGCAGATTCTACACTTACGAGAATACTTTGATTAGTGGGTGGAAGTAATTACACATGAATGAGCACATACTTTTGAAAGAAAACATGGGTTTTTGCTAAGAATTAACTCAAAAAAGTACACAGTGTAGCTTTAAATAAAGATAACATAGCAAACACAGAACGTTCCCCCTTATGTTAGTTTTTGTTTTCCTTTGTTTATTTATTTATTAGTTTGAGAAACAAATAATAACGTTTTGGAAATGTTCTTTTTAGGTTTTATATTTTACAGCCATAAAATATTGTTTCTATAACATGCATTTTTAAAATAACATACAAAACATTCTCTATGGTTATTTTTTTTAAGGTTCCCTTAACATTGAATGGTGGTTTTGAAAATAACCTAATAATAACAGAATATTCTCTAATGGTTATTTTTGGTCATTTTCTTGGAACAAAAAAAAAATGTTTTTCAGTCAGTGAATAACTTATAAATGTTAATTTAGAAACCATTAACAATTCATGCAAATATTAACTAATATTTGTTGACATTTCAATATCATGTGATGTGCAAATAAAACCAACATCAAATGATGTTATTTAAATGAGTAACAAGACAGTGTCTTCAAAACTGACATATCCAATGCTTCTGAATTTCAAATTCAGTCAATTGCAATATGTTGCTCTAGGGGGCAGTGTACTGTACGTCTTTGGACAGTCCTTTAGTTCTATGAACCAAACCAACGTGTAAATGTTCACCTACGAACTGGTAACGAGACACAACTGTTGAAGTTAAAATAGAGCGTATCAATCATGTCCCAAACTTTATCTCTCTTAATAACTCTTTTAACATCAATCAGGTCCCGAACTTTATGTCTCTTAATAATTATTTTAACATAATTTTCAACTATCATTTCTGCATGCTTTAAAAACGAAACCAATATGAGCAAATGAATGAAGACGCATCTTTGCTTTAGATTATGGATTCGGGACGGTACACCTCCCGAAAAAACGTACAGATAAAAATCATTTTAGATGTTTAATGACCATTTAGAGCATTTGATTCGCTAAACAAGTGCTTTAAATGTACAAAACTGTATATTTATAAAAATCATGACATATTAACCAAGGGAGCCAGAGATGGTTGAGAATTTAAAAGAGAATTTAAAAGCAAGACCGATTTTGGAACAAAGGTTGCCTTCCTCCTTTGTGTCCTACAGCATGGACAACGAAGCCGTCGACCTGAGGGAAGCCACTCAAAAACAGGGAACATTACATGTGAACTGTCACTTAACTCTTTCCCTGCCAGCGTTTTTTTAAAAAAAGTTGCCAGCCAGCGCCAGCATTTTCATGATTTTCACAAAAGTTTAATGCCTTCCAGAAAATTTTCTTCTTTAAATATATAAACAAACAATATATTAAATGAAAGAACAGACCCTCTGCTTTCAAAAAAAAAAAAAATGTTTTATCCTACCTTTATTAGTTCTCTTTTATCACCTCTCAAATATGGGTAGGTTTCTTCAAAAACACACAATTTTGAGCAAAAAGCTGAGGTAATTCAATTTTTGAGAAGGAATTTTAATAGAGATCAGATGCAGAGCGATCTTTAAAACATACACGGATGCTGCGTCCGAAACCACCTACTTCATACTATATAGTACACGAAAAGCATTCGGCGAGGCGAGTAGTATGTCCGAATACATATTCGGAAAAACAGTACATTGTAAAAAATTAATTGTTGGCTCAATGAATTATTTTTTAGTAACTAGTTCCACAGAAATTTTAATTATTTATCAAACAATTTATGCTGGTGTTGTTAACAAAATAATTAACTTCAGTCACATTAAAACAAAAGCTTTGTTTACTTACAGTATCATACAGACTGAACATACAGAATTAAGTCTTTTCTAAATAGAGGGCAGTAGTAAATATAGGGGACATACTGTCACATAAAAATGATTGATGGTGCCCTTTGACCTCAGGGGAGGGGCTAACCTTTGACCTCAGGGGAGGGCTGACCTTTTGACCTGCGAGGGAGGGGTGACCTTTGACCGGACCACCCACGTCGTGAACCTTTGACCTTAGGGAGGTGCTAACCTTTGACCGGACCACCCACGTCGTGAACTTTTGACCGGACCACCCACGTCGTGAACTTTTGACCGGACCTCCCACGTCGCGATGAACTTTTGACCGGACCTCCCACGTCGCGATGAACTTTTGAACCGACCGCCCACGCTGCTCTGAACTTTTGAACCGACCGCCCACGTAGCATTGAACTTTTAACCGGTACGCCCACGTTGGGTTGAACTTTTAACCGGTACGCTCACGTCACATTGACGTGTTTACGTCCGGGGTTACGTCCTCCTACGATAAAACAATAAAAACAGTGTTTACACAAGTGGTCTTCATTAAAACACATTCCATGCTCCCATCATAATTTATATAAGGTGGGGCCCGATATGTATAATAAAAGCCAGGGAAATCAGAGTTACGACAATCACAAACATGGATAGGCCATGCAGCTCGCACGGTACTCCGGTGAGTGAATGGTGAAATAGCATGGAGCATCTAGCTACGCGACGAAAAAATGTAACTTTTAACATGCACTGAAATTTTAACATGCACCATTTTAGAATGCGTGACATCGTTATAATCTGCCATGCTGGCATTGAAATATTGTGAAATCCTCTCATTGATTAGTTTCATTAAACACAATTTTTTATGTGAAATGATCAAAGAAATTAAGTGTTCTTTCTTTTCTTTTTAACGTCATCCTGGCTTATAAGGCTATATTCATGGTGAGAATAAGCTGTAATTATATAAAGTAAGATTAGAAAAGATGTTTAAAATGAACTTTCTCTAATAATCTTAGCACTATGTATGGATACGACTGATTAAAAAACATGTTCAAAAGTATCAACATAATAAAAAAGGTTTCTCACAGCGGCAGATGAAATACAATCTAAAAGAATAAAGAACAATGAATTCTGTCAAGATGAACATTTTGTAGGATTTTCTCTAGAGAGTAAAAATTGATGTGTAATTTTTAAATGTCCTATTCTGCATTTTGTATAGATGAACTGATTTTCAAAACAGAAGTTATGTTTTTTCAAATAAACTGTTCAATACAAAGATATGGTCTTCTGCCACTTACACAGATCGTAGTCCTTAAAGTTGCATTCCTGAGAGATGCTTCCACTCCGAATCGTAAATCGTTTTGGCAGTGCCCGTGTGAGGGCCGAGATATTTTGTTTTTTAACTCGTAAAGCATGTCCAGTCCTCCTGCGATAGCAGGACAGTGTTTATACAAGGGGCCTGCATTAATGCAGCTTGCGTTGCTTTCATTATATTAATAAGTACAGCATAAGTAAAGACAAAAAGACACATATTACAAAACATTACCTGTCTAAAAACTGAGACTTTTAACTTTAGGTTATTAGTATATTAGGTTTAGTATAGTTTTCAGACTTTCAGAAAGAACTCATCAACTTAAAGAATAAAGCACTTATCAATTACATTTATTTTAATCTCAAAAACTCAAGTTTACGTCTAGTATTTATTATTGCACCTGAAATACAAGTACCTGAGACATGCTCACACTCCTTAGCCAAAACACTAAAACTTTTAGTGCTTTTTGTATTTAATATAATATTTAATAATATTTGACAAATTACTCCATACAAGACAATCAAATTATATACATTCAATGAACACAACATACAAAGTCTAACTTCATCACATGCTTTGATGCACTCATTTCTCTGTCTCTGTTCTCAGTTATCAGCTGTCGGCTATGTAAACTGTGTTTTTTATAAAGTGTATTAAACTCACACTACTCTTTACCCAGAATAACATGTACTTCTTCCGTGGTGACAAAGCGAGGTACATGATTTCTTCAATTTATATAAACACAAGTAAACTTTTTATTGTAAAATAATCAAATAAAATAGTAAGTCTAAAGACATAGGCTAACTGATGATCCTTACATATGAAATGCCTGCACAAAATCATCTAGGTATATTCTTAAAGCGACGTTGGTTTTATTACACCATAATTTAAGAATAATAAATCAGTATATACTATAAAGATTCACTTTGCTATCATTTCCAACTAATGTTGATTTATTGTGTTGTACTCAAAACATCTGAACTTCAGTCAGCTTTTTGGGGGGCTGATCATTAATTTACTTTTTAAAGATTCCAACATCTAGTTGATTTTTAACCCTTACCTATACATGTTGCTTGGCTCACTGTAAACCCGGCATGCTTACCGTTATGTTTACCTTTAAATGACAGAGAATATAATAGCACTTACCCCATAAAAACAAAAAATGTCATCACTGAAAACAGTAAGAAACCATCTGGTAAATCGAGTGTTGTAGAACAACGAGTGAAATCTATGTGTTAGTTCAGATTAAAAATACCTCGCTTTATTATATACAGCTCCACAAGGCAAAACAAAGATCTCACGTAGTCCATCATGTTACACCGCCAGTTTGATTATTGCGACCACCGCGTCCTTTAGTGCACTAGGGGCATTATGGGAAATGTAGTCATTTTCACAAGGCGAATCGAACCGTGTATGTGTTAAAGGTGCATTGTGTTACTTTTAAAAAAGACAAAAATGCTAAATAATATACATAACTATATTATCAGTGGTGTATAAGGATCACCGTCATATCTCTACAGTAGCCCTAAACGTACAAACTCCTCTAAAGAGCACGTTTCTTCCCTACGTTGTCTCAGACGATGACATGTTTGTCGTGCGACAGCTACCATATGGGTTTTAAAATTGAAGAGTGAGTTGTCTGTGGCAATTCACAATCTCACCACTAGATACCGCTAAATTCTACACACACCACCTTTATCTGGCTACTGTTTCCAAGATGCATTACGATCTAAGCCATCGCACTGGGAGAGAGAGTACATAGTGAGACATATTATTTACCATTTTATTTGTTGTTGTTGACACAATTTAATGTAAAGTGGAAGATCTTATTAATTTATAAAAAATAACAGCTTAAAGATAACTATTAGGGCTGACACTAAAAACCCTCATATTAGCTGTGCACATTATGAAACTGATTTTATTTCACCTGTTTTACAAGTTAAGAAAAATTGAAGCGTTCCACATAAGAAGCAAGAATTCCTTTTCCTACGGGTGCATAGAGCGGTGAGGATGCTATAGAAAATACCGGGAAAGACCTTTCCCACTGACACTTTAATATTCTATAGCTTCATAACTCACACCGATGACTATGTGATGAGGGGCGTGTGAAATGCTTTGTTTAGAAGGGACGGGTCAGGATTTTTAGGTTACAAATCAGAGCCTGAAACTTAGAGCTCTTACTACTCAGATACGACGCTCTGGCATGTTCGTATAGGGGCAAATTTGAAAGCTACTTTCAGGAATTCTCCATTAAATTGTTTAAAGCAAAGTTTTTAACACGCCATAGCTCAACTGTGCAGGGTTCAAGGAGTTGCAGACGCTATTTTTGAGGACGGTGCAAGCACGACCGGAAGCTTAACAAAATCAGGGAGAGACTTGTGGACGTACATTGTGTAAAGTTGACGCTGCGGATTCTTGAAAAGAGAGCACAAATGTCACTTGAGCGTGATCACAAACGCAAGATGCCGTACGCGCGCGGTCCTCCAGTTTTTAAAGAAATGCTTTCAGAACACTGCAGGAGTGAGCTTGTTAATCTTTTTTATGCTGTAATATCTGCAAATGCTGATGTGTGCTTGCCGCAAAATTACTGCAAAACTGATGCTGAGCGTGTAACCAACCTCAAGAAAAAAACAGATGTCGTGAAAAGTCTGGACAAGTCTTTTGATAAGAAGGTTCAAGTGTCTGTTAACGCAGATGAACCGATCACTGTGTTCATCAAAAAAGCTCTAGATGCTTTGTACGAATGTGGCGATGAGGAGTTTGAAATTGCTAACATCCTCCACATGTCTGCATATGTAATAGATGTATGTGTTGCCGTAGCGACAAAGAAGGACCAAACCAATGTGCGTGAAATTGTTGAAGTTGCTGCTGACTTTATGATCGACAAGGGTCTTGGCGCATGCATACACTTTCTATTGTATCTAGACAACATCATAACCTTTGATGATGCTTGAAAACAATGCGAGTTCTTGGGACACCTCGTACACTTGAAAACACATTCGCTTTTTTCACAACCTAATTTTAAACATGGTCTTTTAATTTTTCTTCACCTTCTTTCCATCTATAGGCTGTTTATTTGATAAGTACTGGTTTCAGCTTTTAGAAAGTTCGTGATAAACGTTTGTGTGTAATGTTCCCGCTTCATTCGGTCATTTGGACATGTAGAAATCTTGTTCATAAAAAGCGTGACACTTGTTATGTTATGTAAAAATAAAAGTGACTTGCATCAGTATGAAAAGCTAAATCCCCATGCATGACCTGACACAAATTTGGTGATTGTGTTATTTAGTGATTTTTACATAGACACGTCAGTTACTTTGCATAAACTATATATCTCTATGAAACTTGTGCTTCAATAACTGAATCATCATTTCAAAACTTATCAGGACATTTTAAGCACATTACAACATACATTCATTTATTTACTATTCGTAAAACATGCGTAGTTGCAACGCTACCATTCAGTTAGACTTTACATTTCTAGACTGTGTTTTTTCTCAAAGGTTGCTTCCCTGATAGCAATAAGCTCCGGAACGGATCTGCAACGAATCTGCTCCGAACCCGACAGCTCCGGTCTGGATCCGTTGCGGATCCGCCCCGGAGCCTATTGCTATCAGGGTTATATTTACAGACAACACACTACACCCAAGTGTATCTTAACAATGGCAAACAGGAATAACAACGTTTGCAAACAAGTGTAGTTAAGCACTTTGATTTTTGACATAATTTACAGAAAGCAACAGTGAATCATCAAAACGTTGCTAGTTTTTAAGTTTCCGAAAGTATAAATTTTTTACTTATCACACTGGTCCTCGCAAACAAACCAGGAACGTTATTCATCTGAACACTTTCACCAAACCTATGTCTTTGCTGTTTTTAGCTGTATTTATTTAGACAATCTTTTGTTTTCATAGTTTTGATCTGTTCATGTCAACTTTCTTCTGTATATCTTTCTCAGATTTCATAAAAAAACATGCATTTACCTTTAAAACCTTCTTAATTTTATTTATTACTTCTCCGTTATTTGTTATACTGTAGGTCATATTTTTGAGTTTACACCATTCATTTTTATAGAAAGTTTCAGAAACTCACATTTACATGGAATTGTGATACATTTTACTTTTAATTGTCCCCAGGAGTGAGTGCTGGTTTAACAGTGGTAAACTGTTATCATGCCGTAATCCTGAAGGTTTATAAGCCAAACAAGAGTCCTTCAACACCTCACACCATACTGATTTCGTTTAACTGTAAAATGATGTACAGACGAGTTCAAATTGTAAAAACAGTAGTAAGAAAACTAATAATGTTTAACTAGTACAATCATCACTTATAGTTTTGTCATATGATGATGATATGTTGTTTCATCTTTCAGGTGTTTGTTGAAGTATTTTGGCACAACTGTTTATTCCAATCTTTAATCAGCCATACATGACAAAAGTTTTTTGTTCTTGTTTATTTTAGTTTAACTCATCACACTAATTTATGCAAACAGAAATTGTAAGATTTCATGTTTTCAGGATTCAAGTGCACAACACATTGCGATTACTGTCTCAACTCGTTCTCTGATTTATCTAGAATATCTACAAAGTAACGATTGTTAAGATCTTCATGCACAGGGCTTACCCACAGAGTGTTTGCTCTGGTCTCATAAAAACAACCATTTCACTCAAAACCTATGGCTTCTCTGTCTTAATGTCATCAATTTATTATTTTGTCTACATCATCACCAAAATGTTTCACTATAAGAGTGTGCAAACTGTTTTACTTCGGTCTAGATTTTTATAGAAAGCTTCAGAAAATGTCGGGGTGCTAACATTTACAAGAATGATGAAGCATTTTACCTTTAAATGGTCCAAAGAGTATGCCCTGGTGTACAAGTACTATCTTTGTTGCAACCATCAAGAATATTATGTTCGTAACAAGAATTATATCAAACATATGTTGCGCGTGTTCTAAACGATGATATTGCAGAGAAACTATTCAAAAGAGAACCAACTTTAACGTAATTTTATATGGCCCCTTGATTTTAAAAAACAGCAAGCTGTACCCAGTGTTTCTAACAAACCGTTATAATCACTTCACAAGCCTAAATGTTTAGAAACATAAATCTTTTTGAAGACCTCACACAATAGTGATTTCATCTATCTGGAAAACTTTTAAAAAATATACGCACATGAGCTCAAATAGTAAAATCAGTTGCAAGATATACTATTAATGCTCAACTAGTACATTGTATAAACTGTTAGTTTGTATAAATGACATGTCGCGTTTATAGGGGTTGATGACATATTTTAGACGCAAGTTGTTTATTCTAATCTTTAAACAATTGTGTATGACAAAAGTTGTTCTTACTGAACTGACATTAAGGAACGGTACTGAAATGCTAAAACTAGGTAGATACAACTTCAACACAATATAGATGTTTTTAATCTATTGGTACCGATTTTAAATGTGTCCAAACTATTTCAAACATTACTAAGTTGTAGATGTTTGCATCTTAATTTACAAGGTTTTTAACAAACAAACACACGTTCCTGTTTTGTCTTGCTCTGTTTCATAGCATTGCAACTACATACGTAGGTACACCGCATTAGGTTGAAAGGATTAGGCCTACTAAGTTAAAGCTAAACAATCTTTATTATGCTGTAGACGTATGGCGTATATTTTCTATGGAATTGATGAATTTACATATTCAAACATTAAATTTTTACTATATTTACTGTTTCACGGTGAAGGTTTTAGTAAGTAAATCTAAAACACACTTCACTTTGTTGCTGCGTTCCCTTAATCGTCTAGCAACAATTTTCAAGAGATTACCAACATGTATGACGTGCTAACTGTCAGGGGATCTGAGATGTACTTTATTATTTTCTGACGTAATTAAAAAGTTAACTATCTAACACTTACTGCACAATAACTTAAGCGATAAAGAGTTTGACAAATGTTACATAACCTATAGAAACGAAACAAACTGAATTACAAAGTCACTGACATAAAGTTTACACTTACAAAGAAAACAAATCACGCAGATGTTTAAAGTGAAGTTGTTCCACCCAGAGAGGTGTGTCCCTAACTCCAGGACTCCTATCTCCGCCTACCTATTACATTCATTAAAACGGTTCAAGTTTGGATCATTCAACGTATTCACTTAACAAGTTTCAAGAAACGATGAACTCCTACTGCTACACCAACACATTTGCGCTACCCACACCAGAGCATTATGAGGATGAGAGAACCTACAGCTGGACCTGTGCCCTCAAGAAGGCCCGTCCAATGCCTGGTGCCAATGCGTCCCCTGCAAAGCCTGATGGAGGTCCATCACCCTACAACAACACCATTTGTACGTCTCCAGTAATGCCTGATGATGTTCCAATGGACCTGTGCCCTCAAGAAGGCCCCTGCGATGCCTGCTGACAACTCATGGCTGGATGAGTTCTGCATGGATCTGTGGTATCGCACCCTGACTTTCCTCACAACTCAGTGTGGTTGCACTGTAACAACAGTCTGCTCAATACACTTTGCGAGATCGATTCCACAGACTGATGGTTTCAAGATCATAAAAGCAAACGTCGTGATACTTCTGTTGCAACTTGTTGACAAAAAGCTAAAGGCGCTCTGTAGCATCTGTGAAAACTCTTACCTATGTGGTTTGTGTGTGTGTGTGCGTTTTTACAATATCAAATAATGATCGGACTGCTGTTTGTGAAATTATTGTTCCGACGGATGCTCACATCCTTGAGAAAAACGTTGTGATGTGTATACATTTCTACGCTACATTGGTGACATATGATGTATTTCTTTTACTTGCTGCGAAATAAAATCTTGTTTCACTTTAAACATCTGCGTGATTTGTTTTCTTTGTAAGTGTAAACTTTATGTCAGTGACTTTGTAATTCAGTTTGTTTCGTTTCTATAGGTTATGTAACATTTGTCAAACTCTTTATCGCTTAAGTTATTGTGCAGTAAGTGTTAGATAGTTAACTTTTTAATTACGTCAGAAAATAATAAAGTACATCTCAGATCCCCTGACAGTTAGCACGTCATACATGTTGGTAATCTCTTGAAAATTGTTGCTAGACGATTAAGGGAACGCAGCAACAAAGTGAAGTGTGTTTTAGATTTACTTACTAAAACCTTCACCTTGAAACAGTAAATATAGTAAAAATTTAATGTTTGAATATGTAAATTCATCAATTCCATAGAAAATATACGCCATACGTCTACAGCATAATAAAGATTGTTTAGCTTTAACTTAGTAGGCCTAATCCTTTCAACCTAATGCGGTGTACCTACGTATGTAGTTGCAATGCTATGAAACAGAGCAAGACAAAACAGGAACGTGTGTTTGTTTGTTAAAAACCTTGTAAATTAAGATGCAAACATCTACAACTTAGTAATGTTTGAAATAGTTTGGACACATTTAAAATCGGTACCAATAGATTAAAAACATCTATATTGTGTTGAAGTTGTATCTACCTAGTTTTAGCATTTCAGTACCGTTCCTTAATGTCAGTTCAGTAAGAACAACTTTTGTCATACACAATTGTTTAAAGATTAGAATAAACAACTTGCGTCTAAAATATGTCATCAACCCCTATAAACGCGACATGTCATTTATACAAACTAACAGTTTATACAATGTACTAGTTGAGCATTAATAGTATATCTTGCAACTGATTTTACTATTTGAGCTCATGTGCGTATATTTTTTAAAAGTTTTCCAGATAGATGAAATCACTATTGTGTGAGGTCTTCAAAAAGATTTATGTTTCTAAACATTTAGGCTTGTGAAGTGATTATAACGGTTTGTTAGAAACACTGGGTACAGCTTGCTGTTTTTTAAAATCAAGGGGCCATATAAAATTACGTTAAAGTTGGTTCTCTTTTGAATAGTTTCTCTGCAATATCATCGTTTAGAACACGCGCAACATATGTTTGATATAATTCTTGTTACGAACATAATATTCTTGATGGTTGCAACAAAGATAGTACTTGTACACCAGGGCATACTCTTTGGACCATTTAAAGGTAAAATGCTTCATCATTCTTGTAAATGTTAGCACCCCGACATTTTCTGAAGCTTTCTATAAAAATCTAGACCGAAGTAAAACAGTTTGCACACTCTTATAGTGAAACATTTTGGTGATGATGTAGACAAAATAATAAATTGATGACATTAAGACAGAGAAGCCATAGGTTTTGAGTGAAATGGTTGTTTTTATGAGACCAGAGCAAACACTCTGTGGGTAAGCCCTGTGCATGAAGATCTTAACAATCGTTACTTTGTAGATATTCTAGATAAATCAGAGAACGAGTTGAGACAGTAATCGCAATGTGTTGTGCACTTGAATCCTGAAAACATGAAATCTTACAATTTCTGTTTGCATAAATTAGTGTGATGAGTTAAACTAAAATAAACAAGAACAAAAAACTTTTGTCATGTATGGCTGATTAAAGATTGGAATAAACAGTTGTGCCAAAATACTTCAACAAACACCTGAAAGATGAAACAACATATCATCATCATATGACAAAACTATAAGTGATGATTGTACTAGTTAAACATTATTAGTTTTCTTACTACTGTTTTTACAATTTGAACTCGTCTGTACATCATTTTACAGTTAAACGAAATCAGTATGGTGTGAGGTGTTGAAGGACTCTTGTTTGGCTTATAAACCTTCAGGATTACGGCATGATAACAGTTTACCACTGTTAAACCAGCACTCACTCCTGGGGACAATTAAAAGTAAAATGTATCACAATTCCATGTAAATGTGAGTTTCTGAAACTTTCTATAAAAATGAATGGTGTAAACTCAAAAATATGACCTACAGTATAACAAATAACGGAGAAGTAATAAATAAAATTAAGAAGGTTTTAAAGGTAAATGCATGTTTTTTTATGAAATCTGAGAAAGATATACAGAAGAAAGTTGACATGAACAGATCAAAACTATGAAAACAAAAGATTGTCTAAATAAATACAGCTAAAAACAGCAAAGACATAGGTTTGGTGAAAGTGTTCAGATGAATAACGTTCCTGGTTTGTTTGCGAGGACCAGTGTGATAAGTAAAAAATTTATACTTTCGGAAACTTAAAAACTAGCAACGTTTTGATGATTCACTGTTGCTTTCTGTAAATTATGTCAAAAATCAAAGTGCTTAACTACACTTGTTTGCAAACGTTGTTATTCCTGTTTGCCATTGTTAAGATACACTTGGGTGTAGTGTGTTGTCTGTAAATATAAGCAACCTTTGAGAAAAAACACAGTCTAGAAATGTAAAGTCTAACTGAATGGTAGCGTTGCAACTACGCATGTTTTACGAATAGTAAATAAATGAATGTATGTTGTAATGTGCTTAAAATGGTCCTGATAAGTTTTGAAATGATGATTCAGTTATTGAAGCACAAGTTTCATAGAGATATATAGTTTATGCAAAGTAACTGACGTGTCTATGTAAAAATCACTAAATAACACAATCACCAAATTTGTGTCAGGTCATGCATGGGGATTTAGCTTTTCATACTGATGCAAGTCACTTTTATTTTTACATAACATAACAAGTGTCACGCTTTTTATGAACAAGATTTCTACATGTCCAAATGACCGAATGAAGCGGGAACATTACACACAAACGTTTATCACGAACTTTCTAAAAGCTGAAACCAGTACTTATCAAATAAACAGCCTATAGATGGAAAGAAGGTGAAGAAAAATTAAAAGACCATGTTTAAAATTAGGTTGTGAAAAAAGCGAATGTGTTTTCAAGTGTACGTGGTGTCCCAAGAACTCGCATTGTTTTCAAGCATCATCAAAGGTTATGATGTTGTCTAGATACAATAGAAAGTGTATGCATGCGCCAAGACCCTTGTCGATCATAAAGTCAGCAGCAACTTCAACAATTTCACGCACATTGGTTTGGTCCTTCTTTGTCGCTACGGCAACACATACATCTATTACATATGCAGACATGTGGAGGATGTTAGCAATTTCAAACTCCTCATCGCCACATTCGTACAAAGCATCTAGAGCTTTTTTGATGAACACAGTGATCGGTTCATCTGCGTTAACAGACACTTGAACCTTCTTATCAAAAGACTTGTCCAGACTTTTCACGACATCTGTTTTTTTCTTGAGGTTGGTTACACGCTCAGCATCAGTTTTGCAGTAATTTTGCGGCAAGCACACATCAGCATTTGCAGATATTACAGCATAAAAAAGATTAACAAGCTCACTCCTGCAGTGTTCTGAAAGCATTTCTTTAAAAACTGGAGGACCGCGCGCGTACGGCATCTTGCGTTTGTGATCACGCTCAAGTGACATTTGTGCTCTCTTTTCAAGAATCCGCAGCGTCAACTTTACACAATGTACGTCCACAAGTCTCTCCCTGATTTTGTTAAGCTTCCGGTCGTGCTTGCACCGTCCTCAAAAATAGCGTCTGCAACTCCTTGAACCCTGCACAGTTGAGCTATGGCGTGTTAAAAACTTTGCTTTAAACAATTTAATGAAGAATTCCTGAAAGTAGCTTTCAAATTTGCCCCTATACGAACATGCCAGAGCGTCGTATCTGAGTAGTAAGAGCTCTAAGTTTCAGGCTCTGATTTGTAACCTAAAAATCCTGACCCGTCCCTTCTAAACAAAGCATTTCACACGCCCCTCATCACATAGTCATCGGTGTGAGTTATGAAGCTATAGAATATTAAAGTGTCAGTGGGAAAGGTCTTTCCCGGTATTTTCTATAGCATCCTCTCCGCTCTATGCACCCGTAGGAAAAGGAATTCTTGCTTCTTATGTGGAACGCTTCAATTTTTCTTAACTTGTAAAACAGGTGAAATAAAATCAGTTTCATAATGTGCACAGCTAATATGAGGGTTTTTAGTGTCAGCCCTAATAGTTATCTTTAAGCTGTTATTTTTTATAAATTAATAAGATCTTCCACTTTACATTAAATTGTGTCAACAACAACAAATAAAATGGTAAATAATATGTCTCACTATGTACTCTCTCTCCCAGTGCGATGGCTTAGATCGTAATGCATCTTGGAAACAGTAGCCAGATAAAGGTGGTGTGTGTAGAATTTAGCGGTATCTAGTGGTGAGATTGTGAATTGCCACAGACAACTCACTCTTCAATTTTAAAACCCATATGGTAGCTGTCGCACGACAAACATGTCATCGTCTGAGACAACGTAGGGAAGAAACGTGCTCTTTAGAGGAGTTTGTACGTTTAGGGCTACTGTAGAGATATGACGGTGACTTCCGTATAAGGGGACCCGCGGTGTATGGAGATAAAAATGGCTCGTTCTTAGGTAATAGAAACAATTCAGTTCATTATGTAAGGTCCTTATACACCACTGATAATATAGTTATGTATATTATTTAGCATTTTTGTCTTTTTTAAAAGTAACACAATGCACCTTTAACACATACACGGTTCGATTCGCCTTGTGAAAATGACTACATTTCCCATAATGCCCCTAGTGCACTAAAGGACGCGGTGGTCGCAATAATCAAACTGGCGGTGTAACATGATGGACTACGTGAGATCTTTGTTTTGCCTTGTGGAGCTGTATATAATAAAGCGAGGTATTTTTAATCTGAACTAACACATAGATTTCACTCGTTGTTCTACAACACTCGATTTACCAGATGGTTTCTTACTGTTTTCAGTGATGACATTTTTTGTTTTTATGGGGTAAGTGCTATTATATTCTCTGTCATTTAAAGGTAAACATAACGGTAAGCATGCCGGGTTTACAGTGAGCCAAGCAACATGTATAGGTAAGGGTTAAAAATCAACTAGATGTTGGAATCTTTAAAAAGTAAATTAATGATCAGCCCCCCAAAAAGCTGACTGAAGTTCAGATGTTTTGAGTACAACACAATAAATCAACATTAGTTGGAAATGATAGCAAAGTGAATCTTTATAGTATATACTGATTTATTATTCTTAAATTATGGTGTAATAAAACCAACGTCGCTTTAAGAATATACCTAGATGATTTTGTGCAGGCATTTCATATGTAAGGATCATCAGTTAGCCTATGTCTTTAGACTTACTATTTTATTTGATTATTTTACAATAAAAAGTTTACTTGTGTTTATATAAATTGAAGAAATCATGTACCTCGCTTTGTCACCACGGAAGAAGTACATGTTATTCTGGGTAAAGAGTAGTGTGAGTTTAATACACTTTATAAAAAACACAGTTTACATAGCCGACAGCTGATAACTGAGAACAGAGACAGAGAAATGAGTGCATCAAAGCATGTGATGAAGTTAGACTTTGTATGTTGTGTTCATTGAATGTATATAATTTGATTGTCTTGTATGGAGTAATTTGTCAAATATTATTAAATATTATATTAAATACAAAAAGCACTAAAAGTTTTAGTGTTTTGGCTAAGGAGTGTGAGCATGTCTCAGGTACTTGTATTTCAGGTGCAATAATAAATACTAGACGTAAACTTGAGTTTTTGAGATTAAAATAAATGTAATTGATAAGTGCTTTATTCTTTAAGTTGATGAGTTCTTTCTGAAAGTCTGAAAACTATACTAAACCTAATATACTAATAACCTAAAGTTAAAAGTCTCAGTTTTTAGACAGGTAATGTTTTGTAATATGTGTCTTTTTGTCTTTACTTATGCTGTACTTATTAATATAATGAAAGCAACGCAAGCTGCATTAATGCAGGCCCCTTGTATAAACACTGTCCTGCTATCGCAGGAGGACTGGACATGCTTTACGAGTTAAAAAACAAAATATCTCGGCCCTCACACGGGCACTGCCAAAACGATTTACGATTCGGAGTGGAAGCATCTCTCAGGAATGCAACTTTAAGGACTACGATCTGTGTAAGTGGCAGAAGACCATATCTTTGTATTGAACAGTTTATTTGAAAAAACATAACTTCATTTTGAAAATCAGTTCATCTATACAAAATGCAGAATAGGACATTTAAAAATTACACATCAATTTTTACTCTCTAGAGAAAATCCTACAAAATGTTCATCTTGACAGAATTCATTGTTCTTTATTCTTTTAGATTGTATTTCATCTGCCGCTGTGAGAAACCTTTTTTATTATGTTGATACTTTTGAACATGTTTTTTAATCAGTCGTATCCATACATAGTGCTAAGATTATTAGAGAAAGTTCATTTTAAACATCTTTTCTAATCTTACTTTATATAATTACAGCTTATTCTCACCATGAATATAGCCTTATAAGCCAGGATGACGTTAAAAAGAAAAGAAAGAACACTTAATTTCTTTGATCATTTCACATAAAAAATTGTGTTTAATGAAACTAATCAATGAGAGGATTTCACAATATTTCAATGCCAGCATGGCAGATTATAACGATGTCACGCATTCTAAAATGGTGCATGTTAAAATTTCAGTGCATGTTAAAAGTTACATTTTTTCGTCGCGTAGCTAGATGCTCCATGCTATTTCACCATTCACTCACCGGAGTACCGTGCGAGCTGCATGGCCTATCCATGTTTGTGATTGTCGTAACTCTGATTTCCCTGGCTTTTATTATACATATCGGGCCCCACCTTATATAAATTATGATGGGAGCATGGAATGTGTTTTAATGAAGACCACTTGTGTAAACACTGTTTTTATTGTTTTATCGTAGGAGGACGTAACCCCGGACGTAAACACGTCAATGTGACGTGAGCGTACCGGTTAAAAGTTCAACCCAACGTGGGCGTACCGGTTAAAAGTTCAACGCAACGTGGGCGGTCCGGTTAAAAGTTCAATGCTACGTGGGCGGTCGGTTCAAAAGTTCAGAGCAGCGTGGGCGGTCGGTTCAAAAGTTCATCGCGACGTGGGAGGTCCGGTCAAAAGTTCATCGCGACGTGGGAGGTCCGGTCAAAAGTTCACGACGTGGGTGGTCCGGTCAAAAGTTCACGACGTGGGTGGTCCGGTCAAAGGTTAGCACCTCCCTAAGGTCAAAGGTTCACGACGTGGGTGGTCCGGTCAAAGGTTAGCACCTCCCTAAGGTCAAAGGTTCACGACGTGGGTGGTCCGGTCAAAGGTCACCCCTCCCTCGCAGGTCAAAAGGTCAGCCCTCCCCTGAGGTCAAAGGTTAGCCCCTCCCCTGAGGTCAAAGGGCACCATCAATCATTTTTATGTGACAGTATGTCCCCTATATTTACTACTGAGGGCATACAACAGTCCAAAAAGCACTCCAAAGTCAGTCAGAACATCTGAAGGGCCATTTAGGAGAACTTCTCGCCATGTATCCCTCTGGTCTGCCTCTCTCCACATCATCACCGCTCTGGTTTGATAAACAGAGGAATATATACACACACACACACACACACACACACACACACACGTAAGTGTACACACACGGGCATATTTAGAAGTTTTATTTAAGATTGTTATGATATTGGAACTATTTCTCCACCTGCTCCTTCAGCTCTGAAGTTCAAATTGGCATGCAGTCCGGTTATAACAAATGTGAAAGATATGAAAATCACTCAACAGCAAAATTAATTAAGTGCAATCCTAAAATATTATTTAAAACAATCTCCTTTAATTATTAAGTATAAGGAATTAAAATGAATTAAATCGCATGTTTAAACGCCACAGAGATATCAGAGCCAGCAGTCGATTTCTGATGCGCTTGCCGAGGCTGTGCTGGGCGGGGTGTGAGCGCTTAAGCGGCGGTGATTTTCTGGAGCTCTTATGGAGCTCATCTCCGTCCGAAAGTGTCCGAGCACATTTTTAAATAGACGCTATCTTAATTAACCGACCGCATATTTAAACTTTAAGCACATACATTCACGCCTAAACAACTTTTACAATTACATTTTGTTACCAAATAACAGTAATATTTTGAGCATTTTGTTGTCAGGAAACAAAGCTGTCATAAGTCCACATATTTACCTGATTTGTTTTAATTAGTTCAGTCAACACTAGCCATTCTGAATGTTGACTGAATTTGAAAATAGCCATTCATTTAATGTTTTAAATAAAGATTTATGTAGACTTAAAATAATATGTCTTCTCAACAAAGCCCAAACAAGAAAATTGGTTTAACGTATATATTTTTGCCCATCCAAGATTTCAATAATTGGATTTTTCACAGTGTATGCGAAAAGTACCCGGATGACCTACTACTTCCAGTTAGATTTTGCAGTGTGCATACGATGGACACTTCACTATCTCATGATGCCCAGGAGAGGAGTTATCAAACAAAGAAGAAGAGGCATGCGGCTGTTTTCGCGCTGGAATGACATGACGTGATGACGACGTATGTGACGTGATGTAGCAACATGGCGGATGTAGTACGTCCGAATCTCATTCATAGTACCAAGATTCATACTATACAGTACCTACTGTTTTAACGGCAAGTAAGTAGGTACTACATCTTATTTAGTACCTACTCTACAGTAATAGCGGTATTGCTGAAAGCTGGAAATTCTCGTCATTGGCAGAAGCGTTTTCTCTTAATTGACGAGTTATCTGGTCAATGGCGGCGAAAGAGTTAAAAATCTTCCAGCCAACCTCATCGTTCACTTATAGTAACAAGAGCCCTAATGGGTAGTCCAGGAATTTTTGAGCAAACTTTAACCGTACACTCCAGACAGTTTCTATTATGGGGGCTAGTTGAATGAAACCAGCAGACCATGGAAAATGTATTATAATGATAACTTTTAAAATATAGTTTTAAAAATTTGTTTAAAGAGAATAGTGGAGTTTACGCCACAACTATTATGATACAAGAAGCAAGAAGCGATATCGTTGGGATCACTTGCTGAGATAATTTTACCAACTGATGAACGATTAACCAATGACAGCCAATCAAATCTCTAGAGTGAAAAAGCACTGTGGAAAAACTAATTGCTTAAGCTAAGTTCACACTACATGATTTTAAGCCAGATTTAAGCCCGATTTGCAAGTCGTTCACTCGCCGACAGGTCGGGGTGTGATCGGGTGCAAATCGCGGGGGATTAGCGGGTGATCGACGTTCGCCAATCTGTTGGTATGAAAGAGCCAACAACGCATCATAGACGCTCGCAGACGCCTCGCAGACGCGTCGCCGACACCAGAAAAATATCTAGCTTGCTAGATATCTGGAGCTGCGCGCGACTCGACCTCCTATGATGTCACGAGCTACAGCCAATCCGACGAGGGGTTGACGTCAAACGGAAAGATAAGCAGCATGTCACCAAGAAAATGTCTGTATGACGTTTCACATATATTTACCACAACTGCGCTGAGAAAAAGAAACGTTGGAGAGAAATAGCAAACGCTGTAAAACAGCCAGGTGAGCAAATGTTATTATTACATTATCTAAATGTTATAGGGTAAAATGTAAATTGGTCATTTTCCATATACATGCATATTATAGAAGCTAGCGTAATCCTATTTTTGGGATATGTCTGTAAAACATTATAAAGTTGTATAATTCTTTTTACTGTAATTCTGTTTATTGTTATATATTGTGTATTAGAGGAAATTCAGTTACATTACAATCTGCCTTTTGTACCAGTCGAAAGAGCTTGTAAACAAAGGAATAAATTCTCATATTTAGTTTGAATAGACAAATAAAATAAATGAAAGTGTGGAGGTAAATATTAACTGAAAACATTGCATTTATTTATTGATTTTAGACTTTACTGTTGCACAAGTGGACTCACAAACAACTAGGGATACATTAACTTCATTTTTGTTTGTTTGTTTGTTTTATTTGACAATAAAAGTTAAAACAGATACAATCAAGCCCAAAAGACCTGTTCATACACATCCTAAAATAAACTGTCGAGGATAAAATACACAAAAAAGCCTCAGGCTTATTTCCATTGTGGTCCTCGTTTTGGGAACCATAGCTTTGGAATTGAGGGATATTGAAGACCCAGTTCTCTTATCACATCTCAAAAGAAGCATAATGGTGATGCTATACAACGCCCAGGAGACTGACAGAAGCGGATCAATCTTGTCACCTGAACAACCTACCCTGTGCATATATCATGCATGACATCTGCGGTCCGGTCCCGATGTGTTTTTGTTAACAAACTATTGACTTTATATGTATTACATTTATCAATAAGGTGATTAAACTTGTTAAAGGGTTTAGATTGAATTTTCCAGTGCTGTTTCATGAAATAAATGGTCTATCGAAAGTAATACATTTAATGCAACAAAGTATAAAAGTATAAAACACATTGTCATATTTTACAAAAACAGCCAATATGAATAGTGCTTTATAGCCTTGCATTGTTGTTTGTGCAACTTGAAAACAATGTAGTACATTTGAATGTATATTATGTGGACAGACAAAATATACATTGTTAGAACACGTGCAGTGCGCCACATGAACACAATTAAACATTACAAAACTCCCTATGTAGAGCCCCTTTAAGGGCTGGGTGATATATAAATATCGTAATATAATTGTGTGTGATTGGCTGTTAGATTAATCCACATTGAGTAAAAATGCCCAGAGCTTATCATCACAATCACCAAAATTTTTATCATGATCAGATATGTTGATGTTTAGCATCCTAGTATAGAAACATTGTTAATGTTCTGTGAAGAATGAGTGTGGATCAAGAAATAAAGTTAGTATAAGGCACTTTAATGCAATGCTCTTGATTATTTTATCAACTTCTCTGATGGCACACACACACACGCATGCACACACACAGACAAGAAGTGCCTTATCATATGCATATTCCACATTTTATTATAAGTGTTTTAATGCAGTGACTTGAACTGGTCTTGGTCATGACTTGGTCTCGGTTTAGGTGGTCTTGACTACAACACTACTTGAAGGTATAGCATGTTTGGAAATGACATAGAATAAATGTTTTTACTGAACAGGCAATATTTACCTTGTATTGTCGTTGATTTGTTGATGAAATTTAAAATTTCCTTCATGTCCAGCATGTGCTCTGATGTCACTGAACATTTGCATAGAAACTTTCCCCAACATTCTTTCACACAAACTTTTTAAAGGGACATTACAGTGTTGTGGTGGAAATGACACCAATACTGTGCGACAGCTGTATTTTGTGAGAAAAGTAATATTGATAGTGGTTTCACATTAAATATGATAATATATTTTAATTCTTTTACAAGAGCTTAATTCAGGTACATTAATGGTTACCAGATAAGTCATATTTTTATGCTGTATTTGGATTGTTGAAGTCTTGGTGTGCAACAAGAAGAAAACAGTGATTTTGACACTTATAAGGAGATTTAAAAGTATGAAAAAATCATTATAGAAAGGTAGTAATTTTTAAGGTGATTTATATGTATTTTTAAAAATATGACCAAAGTACATAAAAGTGCCCATAGTCTAAGAATCACCTGTATATAAAAGATGTTTAAAGATCTTAATTTAACTAAGGCCTACTCCTGGCTCTACTGTAGCTAAGTCTTGTCTGTAAAACCATGCCTTAAGTTTCTCTCTTCCTCTTCACCACAAGTTTATTTGTACTGATCCCTAGTGGGCAAACCAGATTAAATCACACAGGTTTAGGTCAACACAACAGTGTACAAAGAACAGGATTAAGCATAAAAAGGTGAAGTGACAACCAGATTTAGCTGTAGTGTATACCAGGCAATAAGTAAACTATTATATGCTGTACCTTTATGTTCTGTTGCATTGCTACAAAGCCCTTTGTACCCACTTTATCTTAAAAAATTAAAGGACCATAAAAATGATATTTTATGGTTATTAAAGAAGAGAAAGTAACAAGGAGCAAGAGGATAGCGGTTTAAGATGACAGAACGAGTGCTTTAAGTTTGAATTGCTTTGAGGTTTTATGCATGCTGTACTTTTCAATCTGTTATCTTGTCAAGTCTGACATCAAACACCAAAGCTATGGGTCCATACTCCATCAGATGCCTTTAAACAAACAACAAATGATACTAATTTACACTCATGGTGTGCCGAAAACTACTGAAAATTAATGATCCTAACTCCTTTTCTTAATTCCAAAATACCAGATGGCCAAAAAGTCAAATCTTTTGAATGTAAAGTCTTTTATGAATTGTTAAAGGGGCATCGTGAACATCATGAGCCTGGTGAATGTAGTGTAAACAGTGAGTTTATAAAAGCTTAAATGTGAGATATGAATAACTAGCACTGAATAACTATTAATTAAGCATTAAAACATACACTGTCTACCAGCCAAAAGTATCTAATATTATAACGGTATAAAATAAAGTGTATTTTACATAAGGAATCTGCAATCACAGTTGGGAATCTGAAATTTTAAAAGTAAGTAAAGGGCATTTTGCACGAGATACCCAGATTACAAATTAAATTCTAAATTATTTCACTTGATATTCTGGCAAAATGTAAGTAATCTTCTACCTCTGACTCTTTGGGGCAGTTTCCCTGACAGGGATTAGACTCGTCCTAGACTAAAATAAATGTAAGAGCTGTCCGAACTGAAAACAACTTGCACTTGCACTGATAAGTGCCCTTAAAGTAATGTTTTTAGTAAGGCATGTTTGTTCAAACAAGTCATATTTCCTAATTAAACTAAGGCCTAGTCCTGGCTTAAACTAATCCTTGTCCGGAAAACCAGCCCTTTAAGTTTAATACTTTGAAAAACTATTGATAGCATTTCTAGTGAAACATTTGTATTGTTTTTTTATGTTGTTTGGTTACTGTAAGGATGCTCTTTATTTATAATTCAAATATAATTCAGTCATTGCCTGATTTCAGATGCAGCCTACATATCTGGTTAATGCTAACTGGCCAACACAATTGCCATAAAAAGGACCTTTGACCATTGAGGAACCTGCATGCCCCATTCCCTTGCAGCACGCCTCCACCATGTGACCAACCCATACCTAAATCAATAGATTTTAATCATTAAAAAAGTTAAAATCTTTCAGAATATGAATAATTATGTATGTGTAGCCCCATGTTAACTAATATAGGTGGACCGATTTTGTCATAAAAGGAGAATGAGCTGTGATATCGGGCAATGTATAACATGACTACTGCATTATGTCTAAATGTTAACATATTATCATTTATTTATTTAAAACAGCAAATGGAATCTTGGATCACTGACAACTGGTAATACCTTTTAGGTAATGGTTACTCATACCTATCTTGTCCTGTTAAGCTATAAGTGTTTGTCAAATATAACAAGGGATTGCCTTGACTGTGACATCACAACAACTGCGCAGGACAGAAACATTCAGGTGAGTGCTGTAGTTGAACTCTTACTAAATCTTCACTAAATTAAGCAATTATAAGCTATTTTTATGTTTCCTTTACTGACCCTTTGTTAAGCTGAAAGCAGCATTTCAGAGCTTTCGGACACAGTCACTGTATGTGCTCCTGACATCTATTTACCAGCATGTATATAGCTTGTATTATGTTCCTCAGACATGAGTGCATCAGCACTGGCAGTCAACACGTGCATGATCACTGAACTAAGTTTTCTTTCTTGTTTAAGAGAATATAAACAGCTGGATGTTTTTCAGTATATTAAAACAGTGCAGTCCTAAAGCTGTCTTGGGTTTTAAAGTGACAGGAGCCTGCTGCTTTCTGTGTCAGAAATGTTCATTACACATCAAAAGTGAAAATCACTCACTACTCTTAACTAAACAACTTTTGCAGCTGCACATTTAATTCATACAGTGAGGACTGTGCAGTGTTTTATTTGTATTTATTGCCAATGTTAAATCATAGATGGTTGACAGACAATTTCATAACTAACATATTTATATTTAATACAGATGCCTGAAAAGTAAAACGAGATGAGTATAGTCTTATGATTAAAAAAAAACTAAACATTTGATTGCTTGTGTCAGTAGCATTGTTGTAGTGACATCCAAAATACATTGGCTTATATGTAATTAAATGTTTTCAATTGATAAGAGATGATTTTTAATTACTGAAATTTAATTTAACCATTAAATCCAGAAAAATAAAAACGGAAAACACAGACTTCGAGATTAAATAAAACGGAAATTGTGAAAATTTAAATTTCATATTGCCCTAAGTATGTACATTTTAATAAACTGGTATGGGTGTTTTTGTGTTATATTGCCAATGAAATTCTGAAATGTTTTTTTTCATTGTATGTCTGTGGAAAACCTTTGGGAAGATTATTTAATTTTGGAATCTTATTTTTTGTGCGTGTTTTATTTAATTTAAAAAACAATATAATAATAAACAAAAATAAATTAAAATGTTTTTTATAAAGCAAGCCTCAAGATCCGTTTTGGATTATACTGGTTCTCCTCCTATAAATTATCAGGTGTCCCCACCCCTGTTATAAGGTTATAACTACTAATTTAAGCAGAGTGAAGTCTTGATTTGTTAAGGAAGGAATGTGTGGTGTATAATGTTAATATGTGTTAATGTATCTTTACTTACTTCTAGATGGCGATGTTTTTCCTATTGTGTGATTTACCTACAAGAAAACGAAAAGACAAAATATAAGATTATAAACTACATCTGTCACTTTGAGTTTCTCAAAAAGTTTTGATTTACTGGATTATTGACATACAGGTAAAATATTACTGGTGTTTGTTTACCCTGTTGGTCATGATGGTGGATTTAGCATCAAGTCTTTTTTTTAGCTTTTGGCTCCTCCTCCTCAGGAGTGAGATATAAAAGTGAACCCATCTTATCAGGATCCATTTTGTGTTGTAAGGACATAAACAACATTAAGAGAGAAAAACAAAGTGAGTATCTTCATTTCTACTTTACTCTCTTTGTAAATAATCTGATTTAACGTTTATTTTCCTTCACAGGATTCATAGATTTCATTTTCAAGTAATGTGTTAACCTGTTTATTCAGATTATACAGACTAGAAACGGTCACTGTCAGTTTTATGGCACATTATAATATAATCTTTGGTATCAGAGGTTTAAACTTCAGTGTATTTGATCACATCATCAATGTAAATTACAATTCTGTACAAAACTTGCTACCCCTACACTGAAACAAGTGCTAGGAAATGCATTTTAAAATATTTTTACTTGACTTGGTTTTCATTAGACTTTTTCATTTGACATCTTAAACTGACCTTGGCTGGGTTTCCTGATAACGATTGAACTTTGTACTTAAAAGCACTTTCCACAAGCTACTTAACCCTTTAACTGCCACACCAAGAAAAACGCATTTGAAAAAAAATTGTTTGCATTTCTTATCTTATGTCGCTATAATGTATTTTTTTCAACACATCCCATAATTTTTTTTAAATCGGCCTCTACCAAATGGTTGATATGTCACTTAAAGGAATTCAAACACATGGAAATTAGAAAATATGAACTGTAATACTAATTTTTTACAAACAAAATATAAATAAAATAGTTTGGTATATTAAATCTTCTTTATTTATTGAAGTATAACATATTAAAATATTTCAGGTTTTGATTTTAACTCAGGAAATGAAATGTTTTCATGGTTTTTTTTTTTTTTTTTGCAATAAAAATTACTAAAAGTAACAAAAATAAGGACTTTCTGCATTTAAAACCTAAAGTAAAAGAAGGCCAAAGATAGTAATACAATGGCATTTTAGTCTTTTATGATTTAAGAAACACAATGTCAAGTGTGGTAGTGCAACATCTTTTTTAGATAAATAAAAGGGGTCATGGAACGAAAATCTGACATTTTCCATGTTTAAGTGCTATAATTGGGTCCCCAGTGCTTCTGTCAACCTAGAAAATGTGAAAAAGATCAACCCAGTAACTTAGTTTTTGTAAACCATTCTCTGCAAGCATGTGGAAAAATAGGTCATTGAAATTTGGCTCCCCCTGTGATGTCAGAAGGTGCTCTTATTATGATATTACCGCCCCTTAATTTGCACTTTCCAACCACAGCACTGCCATTTAGTGCAGAGAGGGAGAGACAGAGAAAATAATTCACAGTTTAAGTTTTAATTTCAACAAACCACCATCATTGCAATCGGTGTTTGCACTTTATCAGCTCATTTGCATTTTAAAGGACACACCCCAAAACGGCAAATTTTTGCACACACCTACAAAGTGGCAATTTTAACATGCTATAATAAATTATTTATATGGTATTTTGAGCTAAAACTTCACATATGTGCTCTGGGGACACCAAAGATTTATTTGACATCTTGAAGTCTTGTGACATGGCCCCTTTAACATTTCTTTGTAAACCAGCAATGCTGTGTAGATAAGCCAACATTACAAACAATCCTTCAAACAATTTAAAACATCATTTAAGAAGTATTTTTTGATTAATTAATAATTATAATTTCCATACATTAATTATATGAATTCATTATAGTTATTTCAAAAAAGTATCCAGTGGCAAAAATACATACTCTCAATATATTCAATATAGCTGTGTCATATTCATAGCCGTGAATGATCAGAAATTTATATTTTATAGCAAGTAGTATATTCTGACTGCATAAATGGATGATCTGAAAACATTACCTTAGCTTTTCTACATTTACCATAAAGTGACAAATCAACCGTTTGGTTGAGCATGTTTTCGAAAAATTATTAAAAATGAATGTTTTTTTCATGGCACGAAGTAACATTTTTGTCAAGTTAGGGCTCTTACAGTGTAATATGTCAAAAAAAAAAGGTTTCCTTGCAAAATTTCAACAAGAACAGTTCACATAGCAGGAGTGATTTTTTTTCTCTCTGACATCCATATAACCAAGATGTGTTGTGACAAGTGCTGTTGATTGACACATTGAAATCTAGAGGATTTTATTGGCATAACATATCTTAACCAAATAGTAGAGATGGCTCAATCAGCTTGAGTTAAGTTATGTACTCCTCTCAATAAAATATAAGGACTCAAAATGTGCTCAACTGTTTGGTTGAGGAGGCAGTAAAGAACATTCATTGTTCATTTACGTGCGTTTCCCAAAGATGCAGGTAAAACGATCACTCGCAGCTGGGTTTTAAGTGCTACTTACGAGTCGCTATCCGTTTGTCAAGTGCTGAAATGTCACCAATAGAATGAATTTGTAGCAGAAGCTTGTTTAGGCTAATGATCTTTAGCCAATTTTTACTAATATTTTTTATAATATTTGTCATTATTAGTCATTGTTCAATGACTTTTTAAATGTTTTAATAATTTGTGCATAATGAAATATTATTTTCCGTATATAGTTAGGACTCGTCCCACTCCGAAATGCCTTCTGAATTTTATATTATAGTTTAGATTATTATTATTATTATTATTTGTTGTTTATTATCTATGTTGATCTGTTATTATGAATTATTGCATTGTACCATGAATATTTATTTGTTTTTTTTTTAATCAGATGCCATTTCCCTTCAAAACATTTTTTACATGTAGATGAATAATAGCAGCAATTGGTAGGAACCATTTATCAATTAGCTAGTACCAGCTTTTACCAAAATTGTACCAAATAAGTTTTCCTTCTTTATTATTTCATGTTTAGTCATTTAAATTTGATTTCTCATTTGAATTTTAAATATATTATATTAAAGTAATTTAAACAAATAAACAAAGAAGAACCCAATAAATAAATATAAATTTAAACCATTACATTATAGTCATTGCAGGAGTGCAATTTGCTGGTTGTCCTGCCGGTGACTCTGTTGTCTTACAATGCACTTATGAATGAACGATTACTCCAGAGCACTCGTAGATCTACGATGATTTTATAGTGCTACTTAAGTTACGATGCTTTTGGAAAACCCGGCCCTGACTAGTTTGTTTTTCTTGCCTTCCTCAAGCTCTCTCTATTCTGCTTCTCTTCCTAATACAACTAAACAAGACATGCAGAGAAGACAATAAATTTACAAGTAAGGGATAATCCACGGCTAGCCATCCATTAAAGGGTTTTAATGCACGAAGAACCACGCGTAGCGGAGGGGCGTCGCCAGGCGATTTTCCAGGGGCTTCAGCCCCAAATGTTTTGAGTTTAGCCCCGAATGTATTTTGAAAGGTTGACTGAGAAATATGAAACCAGACAAAAGCCTATGTAAACCTTTTAAATCAAGTTGTCTGATTTCAATGTGCTTTGGCTTTACTGCATACAGTCTGTTAGAAATAGACATAGGGCTAGGTCTTAAAAAAAATCTAGCCTATAGAATACATTTCTTTGCTGTCGGTAGCCTATGGGCTACTCCGTTTCTGCCACTCTGTTGAATATGCAACAGGTAGGGGAGGAGCTAACGAGAGCTCTATTTAGCTACCAGAATGGAAACGGTGATCTCTACAACGGTAACTTGGAAAAAGTATCTTTAATATTCAAATCAGATAATTTAACGCATTATTACATTAAACGTAATAATATAAAACATAATACCATGAAACAAAATAATATATATATAAAAACATCCCCAAAATAGCCCCTGTAATCTTTTCTTACAGTGACCTCATTATTTATTCAATTACAACAGCCAGTGGCAAGTCTCCAGCAGCAATATGTTTATATTTAGTTTTAGATGATCTGTTTATATTATGTTTTAGACGTTCTGTATGGTACATAAATAAGATGGTTATACAGTAGGTATACAGTATTGTAGGTTTATTTATCACTCGTTCCTTATTTCTTCACGGCATCAGTTAAAAAGTCTAACGCCGCATTCACACGGGGCGTAAGCGTTGACGCTTCCCATTCACTTTTAATGGGTGACGTCAAGCGTTGGCGAACTGAATTGTGGATCCGTCGGCGCCGCGTCAGTGCCGTTGCTCGCGGCAGAAGTTGAACATTTCTCAACTTTTCAAGCGGCAACGCGTGCGTCAGCCAATCATATCGCCTTATGCAAATAACCTAGGCAGAGCCAGCCAATTACGTTTATGGAAGACCGGAGCTTGTTTTGCGGCCACAGTGATTGGCTGTTGGCCACGCTTCAGACAAGCCTTCCGTTAAGCGTTAACGCTGACGGACCGTGTGAATGCGGCGTTACATCATCAGCTCATTCAGGTCATGTCTGAGTAAAACTCACGTGCAAAAATGTACTTCAGAGGAAAGATTAAAGTTCTTATGACATTTTACTCCTGCGAGCCAACGCGATTAGGTGAGTAAGTTACACTTTTATATGCTACAGATCACGTTAATATTCTTATACACTCTTTGAGTGATCCCTGTATTTAATATGGTCTGGGCTAAATCCCAAATGTCCTTCAAAGCTGGAAACGCCTCTGCTTTAGCATATAGCTAACTTAATGATTCTTTAATTGATTTATTAAAATAATTTATGAATGACTGGCAACACTGACAGTGACAAGGCAATATTTATTTGAAATAATCATGTCATTTATTTATTTATGAAAGTGAAATAAAACCAGTGTACTTTACAGAGAGACGCACTTACGTCTCGCTCGCTCTCTCTCGCTCTCCCCCTCTCTCGCTCGCTCTGCAAGGGTAACTGTGTTACTATGGTTACCAATGTTTATAGTAGCAGATTAATTTCTAACTGCAATCAAACTGACTGGAACTACCTGTGCATTAAGTAAGGGATAATCCACGGCCAGCCATGCATTAAAGGGTTTTAATGCACGACGTAGAGGCGAAGAACCACCCGACGCGAAGCGGAGGGTGGTTGCCTTTGCGAAGTGCATTAAAACCCTTTAATGCATGGCTAGCCGTGGATTATCCCGCTTATACCTTGGTTATTTGCCAAGTTAAAGCTGTAATTAATGTTTACAGTGTAATTTTAACCGACAGGTAAAAAATGACGGTCATCTTCTTAAGTTAAGGCTCGCACTCCGTCCGCTTTAAATAAAGTAGTGCCATTGTATTGCATTTATTTAAATGAATTATCATATTTATTTAAATTCATTAAATAATTTATGAATGACAGCCAACACTGACAGTGACAAGGCAATCTTTATTTGAACTAATCATTTATTTAAATGAATTATGTAAAGTGTGAAATAAAACCGACGTCTCTAACCACGATTACTATATAAGGACACATTACATTTATTGAAATGGATTAAATTAAATGAAAACAAAAATCAAACAGTTGGAAATCTCTCTCTCGCTCTCTCTGCAAGTGTAACTGTGTTACTATGGTTACCAATGTTTATAGTAGTGGATTAATTTCTAACTTTAATCAAACTGACTGGAACTACCTGTGCGTTAAACGGTTTTAATGCACACCTTCCAGCCAATCAGAATCGAGTATTTAAACAGACCATGGTATAAACGGTTTTAATGCACACCTTCCAGCCAATCAGAATCGAGTATTTAAACAGACCATGGTATAATTACAAGTGTACAATTGAGACCAAATTTAAGACGGCAGTAATGAGTTTCAGGTCTGAAGGAGTTTAAAGTTCATCAGGAGATAAAACACAGACTGATTTTACTTTCACTTTTATTTAACACAGTGTTTGTCTGAATTACTGCTGCTATCTGTGAATGCTTTTATTCTGTGGATTTAATGATGTGATGAAGTTTTCTGTTTATTTGTGCAGGTCATTACTGTGTATTAACTGTTGAGACAGAGAGAGATTTCTGAGATGATACAAAACTCACTGTGTGCTTCAGTATCTGCATCTGCTTTTAGATGATAGCATAAACTTCACAATGAATCTCTCTGAAGAACACACAGACACAAAAACAAACAAGAGGTGAGAAAACTTAATGTGTTCTAAAATGTAATGTAACTAATGTTAAGAAACAATCATTTTTCATTATTTTTTTTATTTTAGTCAATCAGTTTTGCCTGAACACAGCAATGTGTCTCTGATGAGAAGACAAACAATGAATCCTCAACATGAGGAAAACTCTTCTGCTGATCTCAGGTGAGATATTACAATTTTGTTAAAGTTGCTTCCTGTTTTCTGGTTAATTTATATGAATTTGATCAAATTGTTTTTGTCCCTGTGGTGTTGGGTTTAGGTGCAGGGTTAGGGGTGGGGGTGGGGTATCATTGCTGTTTTTTTCCTAATAATTATGCGTTTTGGTGCAACTCACTTCATTCAAATTAGCCAACCTGATCTTTTGGAAATTCATGAGTGAATTACAGTTATTTATGACAGTAAGACCTACAAGATTATTCTTGTTTTTTTTTTTCAAAAATCGGGAGTTTAATGAAAACATTTTAGCTTAAGGGATTCAAGTTTATATAAAAAAATAAATGAAATCAGGGAAAACACCGTTGTGCTCAGTGGAGTTGTTTGGAGTTATTTATTTAACATTGCATTGAGTCACATAGGAGCAGATTCTCATTAATGATTGAACGCTTTAAACTTTAAATCTGTGTTTTAATGTTTGTTGTTGTTTTTAGTTTGTGTCAGAAAGAATCGGCTGAACCCAGCTGTGTGTCCATGAAGAGTGATGACTCAATGAATCGTCCAATACATTTCAGTTTGGGCGACTCTTCTTCTGATCTGAGGTGTTGTATATTTTTTTATACTGTAAACTACACTTCATCTCATTCTAATTACTGTTATTCATTACATAAAGTACATGAATATATATTTACATGAAAATTTGATGTTTTAACTACAGTAAAAAAAGAGATCAAACTGAATCACAGATTATAAAGGAGAACCTGGACTCTATTTTTAAGGTAAGTTTGTGTGTGTGTGCGGGTTGCATGTGTGTGTGTTTGTTTGTGTGCCCAACATAACATCCCTCTGGTTCTCAATCTCTCATATTTTAAACAATTTGCTACAGTTGTATATCATGTGTGTGTGTAACACAGTCTCACCCCTTGTCGTCAATATTTGACGACACTTGACTATTCGTCATATGTTGACGTGAAGGGTATACCTTTCGCGTCATTTTTTTGACGAACTGGGGACTTCAATACTATTACGTCCGTTGCATTCTCTTTCCTATTTTCTTACCATTTTCGCGTCGGTTTAGGGTTAGATTACGCAAAATTAAACAGTCTACGCGAAATGAAACAGTTGTCACCTGGCGTTGGGGTTAGAGTTAGGTACGCGAAATGAAACAGTTGTCACCTGGCGTTGGGGTTAGAGTTAGGTACGCGAAATGAAACAGTTGTCACCTGGCGTTGGGGTTAGAGTTAGGTTTGGGTAGGGATGTCATTATGTAAATCTAACCCTAAACCGACGCGGAAATGGTAAGAAAATAGGAAAGAAAATGCAACGAACGTAATAGTATTGAAGTCCCTTCGCGTCAACATATGACGAATGGTCAAGTGTCGTCAAATATTGACGACATGGGGTGAGACTATACAATAAAAACAACTATTTATTGTAAAAATAGTTAACAAAATGTCATTGAAACCAAACATTGAAATATATTATTGATGCAGTGAGTCGTGCAGATATCGTGCAGTTATTTATTCTGCTGTCTGTGTTTGTTTAACTGTGCATGTTTATATGAGTAGTTGCATTTTCTTTGTTTTTAAAATTGTGTTTTCTTATATTTACGGTGATTTAGGAAGTTGAGCAGAAAATCATCTCTGTAATGAAGAATGAGTTGAACAGTTTTAAGAGACTGTTGAGTCCAGATTACCCAGAATGCACTGAGAGAGAGGATGATGATGATAAAAGTCATATCAGAGTCAGAGAGGCATTTCTAAAGATCACAATGCACATCCTGAGGAAGATGAACCAGAAAAACCTTGCAAACACATTACAGACCAGTAAGAGCTCTCGATTGTCACATCATTACAGTTATTTAACTTCAGAGAAATGTTATTATTTTAATGAAATTTGTGTCAGGTGCCTTCATGATGGGATAATCTAACCATCAAACATAAAAATATATCTGTAAAATATTGCTGATCACATACATGTAGATCTGATGCATAAATGGTGAAATATATTAAAGGTACAGATCACCTAAAAATAACTATTCAGTCATTATCACACTTCTGTTGTCTCACAATAGCATCAAGCAGACTTAAAATATAGCAAAAGTTTTGTAGACTACTTTTATGATATTTTTTATAATTTGTGTTTCACAAACTGATGTGTTGAATAAATTATGACAGTGTATAAATAAAGCTATGAGTAAACTAATGTTGTGTCTCTGTTATTGTATTTCTCTGTTTATTCCATCATTGTTCATATAACAGAAGTTAGTTTCCTTTGTTTATCAGAACTGATGCCTGTGTATCAACAAAAACACAAATTCAGAGTAAAGGAGAAATATCTGAGAATTAATGAAGGGATCTTCAGACACGGTGACTCAACAGATTTAAATGAGATCTACACAGAGCTTTACATCACAGAGGGAGGGAGTGGAGAGATCAATAATGAACATGAGGTGAGACAGATTGAGACATCGTCCAGAAGATCAGAGACACAGGAGAGACAAATCAAATGCAATGACATCTTTAAAGCTTTACCTGGACAACACAAACACATCAGAAGTGTGCTGACTAAAGGAGTCGCTGGAATTGGAAAAACCGTCTCTGTACAGAAGTTCATTCTGGACTGGACTGAAGGAAAAGAAAATCAGGACGTTCACTTCATATTTCCACTTCCTTTCAGAGAACTGAATTTGATCAAGAAGAATCTGAGTCTTATGGATCTTGTTAATCACTTTTACACAGGAACAAATGAACTGACATCAACAGATTATGATGACTATAAAGTCATGTTTATATTTGATGGGCTGGATGAATGTCGACTACATCTAAATTTCCACAACAATCCAAGTTTTTCCGATGTAACAGAATCGGCTTCAGTTGATGTGCTGCTGACAAACCTCATCAAAGGAAATCTGCTTCCTTCTGCTCTGATCTGGATAACCTCTCGACCAGCAGCAGCCAATCAGATTCCTCCTGAATGTGTCGATCAAATCACAGAGGTACGAGGATTCAATGACCCTCAGAAAGAAGAATATTTCAGGAAGAGAATAAATGATCAGAGTCTGTCTGATAAAATCATCACACACATCCGAACATCAAGAAGTTTGTACATCATGTGTCACATCCCAGTCTTCTGTTGGATTACAGCCACTGTTCTAGAGAGAATGTTGAGTGAAGCAGAGACTGAAGAGATCCCCAAGACTCTTACACAAATGTTCACACACTTTCTGATCTTTCAGACCAAACTGAAGACCCAAAAGTATGATGGGAAATATGAAATAAATCCTGATCAGGCTAGAAAGAGCATTTTCTCATTAGGAAAGTTGGCTTATGAGCAGCTGGAGAAAGGGAATCTGATCTTCTATGAGGAGGATCTGAGAGATTGTGGTATTGATGTGAAAGAAGTGTCCGTGTATTCAGGAGTTTGTACTCAGATCTTCAGAGAGGAGCCTGGACTTCATCTGGGGAAAGTGTTCAGCTTTATACATCTGAGCATTCAGGAGTTTCTAGCTGCTTTATTTAAGATGATTTCATTTTCTGATCAAAACGCAGGGCTCAGGAATATGTTCAGGTCAACTATGAATAAATTACTGAAGCAAGAAGTGGACAAGGCCTTACAGAGTGAGAACGGACACTGGGATCTTTTCCTTCGATTTCTTCTGGGTCTCACACTGGAGTCAAATCAAACTCTCTTACAAGACCTCGTGAGAAAGACAGTAAGCAGCTCTCACAGCAGTCAGGAAACAGTTGCTTACATTAAAGAGAAGATCAGAGAGAATCAATCTCCAGAGAAATCCATCAATCTGTTTCACTGTCTGAATGAACTGAATGATCAATCTCTAGTGCAGGAAGTCCAAACATTCGTGAACAGGACCGGTGTCAGTCGTCTCTCTGGAGTCAAACTGTCTCCTGCTCAGTGGTCGGCTCTGGTGTTTGTGTTACTGAACTCAGAAGAGGAGCTGGATGAGTTTAAATTGAGTAAATATGATCCATCAGAAGAATGTCTACTGAGACTCCTGCCAGTGGTCAAAGCATCCAGAAAAGCTGAGTGAGTATTTTACTGTGTGTTTTTATTGTCGATTATTATATAGGACAGTATTTTTCAACACAATTCCTGGAGACTCCCAGGATTTCAGATTTTGAAGGTCTTTTTCCACACACACTTGCATTCACATGCTCATTATACGTAACTTTCAAAAACACCAAAAATAAATTTTTGTAAGTTTAACATCTCGACGCCCACTAGCTCGGGGTGGAAAGACGTCAGTTTTTTAACGCTGCTAACAATATCTATATAGCCTACTGTCTACAAACTTTAATAATATTAACATTACTATACATCGTTTAAAAGGTATAAGGGTTTAGCAACAGTGTATGGTCTCTGTTTTGAGATACAGATGCTCTATTATCATAAATATAGTATTTTTTTACAGAAGTCCAGATGACAACATGCAAAATATAAACAGGACTCCTTACCTTTGTGTTGATATAACGATCGCGAGTCAAATCTAGTCTGTTTCAGATGTGTGAATAACCCATAAAAACTCTCCAATAAAGTACATCCAATGACCATTTTTGTCCACAAATGGGTATAATCCGTGAAATATAGATATATCTTCCATTGTTTACATCAGATTTCACATGCACGTCTTGTAATAGATTATAATATACAATCTGAGGACTATTTACATCGTAACACTTGTATATGAGATTACACTCGCGTTCAAAACCAGCGTCAAACTTGTTTATAAAAGTACTCTAAAAGGTTTAGTAAAAACAGCCCTTTTAGTGAAAGTAGGTCTTTTCATGGTTTGGGCCAGAGTGGGGGGGCTTTTCAAGAGGTTAAATAGATGCTGAAGGGTACAATGTAGACATATTAGCAACATTTACTCATGGACAAGCATTATAATGTAGCATTATTACATTTTTTACAGCTACAAAAACGTAACTATTTACAAATCCTTCAAACTATAAATATAAATTATATATTGCTGTATAATTTCTCTTTAACCATTTTATTGATAATGTTACAACCCTAACCCTACCCCAAACCTTACCCTAATGAAATGGGGTGATTAACGGTTTACACATTCACATCTCATGATCAACTTTTTAAACTTTTAACATTGTTTTTTTTGCATAGTTGTACATCTGTGAAACATATTTTATGAGAATTTAATTGTATTTTACGGGTGTGAATTGTTTTTTGTAAATGTATATATGTGCTTTGTGCATGTGAAACTGGCTATGAATGTGTGTATCGTGCCTTAAGCATGAATAATAAATGAGACTAAATTTTTCAGGGGGGGCACAAATGAGAGTAACCTCACTGCAATGCATAATATCATTTATTATGAATTAAATGGACAAAAAAGAGAGGAAGAACTAACATACCTCTCCATTAACGCAATACAATGGAGAAGTTGTAAAGATTGGACCTAGCTTACTGAAGCAGTCTAAACACAAATAAAAACACGTAGAGGGCTCGACATCAACACTTGTCCGCTTAATATCAGAGACATGTGGATTTTTTAAAAGGCCAAGTGAAAGAGAATTTGACTTGCTCGACCGAACAAGTTGCCTAGTCTGATTAAAAACGCCAATAACAATCACCAAAACAGGATTATGATTCTGCATCCTTTAATCAATGGCGACCGAAAGTGAATAATGTAATAACGCAAAGTTAAACAAATAAGCACAGCAAACACAAAGTGTGTTAACAAAGTGGGTTAAACATACTGCGGTAAAAATTTGGATTTTTTAATAACATGATACAGTTAAGCAGCATCACATCACGGTTGAAAATGTGACAGATTTAATGACAGTTCACTAAACAAGTAATTAATATTAAGCCACTTACATTTTAGACGCAATGTTGACTGTTTTTGTTGTTTCAGCAGCGAAAATAGTAAAGATAACAGCAGAACCGTGTCACTGCAGGCAGCACTCAATCGTGTCTTAACGTTAAGCGGTGGTGCGCTTAGCAAACAACCAAACATTTCCGCGCTCACTATTGACAAACCAATCAAATACGTTTAAAATATATATTTTTTAAATCAGACCAAACACGTTTTTTTTTTATTCAGGAGTTATATATGTACAAAACAATAACTTTTAATTAATAACAGTGGCATATTGATAAAAACATGGAGCTGTTGAACAGGTGAAGGGAGACCGCAGGTTCGTCCAGGGCGGGCACTGGTGACTCACAGGGAGGGCCCGGCCCCCTAAAGCCCGCTCATGGCGCCGGGACTGTTTTAACCTTCAGTAAAAATAACCCAACCTGTTACCAACCCATCAGCTTAACCCAGCCATTAGGTTAAAAAATAACCCAAAGTTTTTAACAGTGTAATGTTATTAATTAACCAAATTTTTACTTCTGGTTTTATTAAGTTGTCAAGGAGTAAATATTTCTGTTTGTGTTGAGCTACGTCCTGTAGAGTTCAGCTCTTAACAATAATAAAACACCATTGAACCTAAAGCTGATCAAGATCTTCCAGATTACATGAAAATCACAGACACTTTGTCCCCTTGGAATTCTAAGGATCTGCGTTCTGAGCAGTTTTGAGATATTGAGCTTCAGTTTTTGCATTACATATAGGAAAACTTATATGGGGAACAAGTTTCTTTCAAACATGAAAATAACAGGGACCCTAAATGTATTCTATATATACAATATCAAAATCCTCTCAAATTTCTAACTGTGGATTTTTGGAACAGGTCAAATGCAGATAGAACTTCCTAATTCTAAAATAACACTTTTCGCTTAGAATTAAAAGGTTCTCTCTGCCAAAACATTATTTGAACATTAAATATAAAATAAATGTTGTAGCACTTTTTCAACATGTGTTAGAAAGTAAAATCTTAATCCTTTCAATGACTTTTTGTATATTTTAGCACTTTTATCTCGAAAAGTCTGATTTTACATTGCTCCTTTACAACCTTGCTCCTTTCCTCTTCTGCCTCAGTTCCCTTTCAGTCGGTCACTACGACGTCACGTCGTGACCGACGAATTGGGAACTCGCTTAGAGAGACCAATCTGCTTCGTATACTACTAAAACGCCAATGAACTTGGCATTGAGATATTTGCATAATGCTGGCGCCGCCCCGCCAGGTGCCTTTATAAGCAGCAGGTGCAAATAGGGAAATTAGCTTTTTCGCTTCGAAAGCCGGCTTTATCTGCTACTGAGAAGCTACTTTACTCTGTTGGGATTTGATTGCTGAAGTTGGTTGAACTAGCAGTATCACAGCGGACGCTTCGCTTATTCCACGGCTCTACATCTGTTTATTGTTTTGAGTTTAGTGTGTGCGTTGCCTTCCTGTGCGCTCATCAACTAAGCATCTGAGTGAATTTCCCTAAAAGAGTGATACGAGAGAGCTTTGTGCCTTGTTAAAGGCAGCCACTCTCTCGTATATGCGGGGATCAGCGTCCTTTTCAGGATAGCTTTTCGCCCGTGCGATCTTGGATGCGAGAAGTATAAGGGTTCCAGTGACGGTCACGAGCGCTGTCTTCGTGCTCAGGCATCGAGCACTCCGGGGCTGCGTTCGTGGAGAGTTTCTGTTCTCTCTGTGAGAGCATAACCCTCTTGGATTGCGGAGACGACTGTCGTTTCTACGGGAACGCTGTCCGCGCCTTTGCAGTGCTGACGCCGCCATGGTGCGGCTGTCAAGCGCTCGCAGGGCGCCCTTCGCGTCACTACGCTGAGTAGGACGGAGGATGCGTCCTCCACCTACCGGCCTTCTCATCCTCAGCCGGTTGAGGCTCCGGTGGAGACTGCAGAGTCGTGTTCTACGATGTCTGCCGAATCCATTGTACCTCCTTCTGGTCCCGTCACTTCTGCAGCATCAGAGGGGTGTCCATTTTTCCTCCGAGGCAGAGTCGTTCCGGAGATGGCGGCCGTGCCCGCGAGCGGCGGAGACGGTAGAGTTGGAAAGGTTAACCCCTCTCCGCCCGAACCGTCCCGCCCACATGATTGGTACTTCGGAGCTGCTCGGGCCTCTCGGTCCTCTCCTCCTGTGCCTTTCTTCCCCGACGGCACGAAGAGCTGACGTGATTTGCGGCCGTCCGGCCGTTCAGCTTTCACCCCTCACCTCCCTCACCAACGGAGCCGCTGAGGGCGGGGACCCCTTCAGTGGAGCGGGATGCGTTCCTGGAGGGACCACCCAACCCTTCCCTCCCGTGTTTGTAGACAGTCGTCCGGTTACGGACGCTGCCCATCAGGCATGCCGGAGAGGCGGCTTCAGCCCTGCACGTAATAACGTTGCTGCAGGCTCACAAAGGATTTACCAGGGAGGCCGCGACCTTCAGTCGTGCGATGTCCACCTCAGTGGTTCAAGATCGCCACCTTTGGCTGTGTCTGGCTGACATGACGGACGCAGACGAGAACAACTTGAATGGTCCTGTCTCACAGACCGGCCTCTTCGGCGAGCCAGGGGAGTCGTACAGCTCCGCTGCACAGACTGAGGCGATCTCCTAGGTCATGCCCCGGCGGAACAGAGCTGCCCTTGGTCCACCACGCCGGCTCCTCAGTCTGCCTCTCGCCGTCGGCGTCCTGCGGCGACCACCTCCGTTCCCCTCCTCGGACCCCGTCTCTGCAGCGCAGGGGAACCGGTCGTCAGCAGCTCGCCCCGCCCGCTTAGCCGCTTCCCGTGAAAATCGGGAGTTTAAGTGGCCAGTGAAGGGCGACCCGGATTGGCAGAGGATCACTCTTCAGGAGATGGAGCTCCTTCCCCCGATAGAGGGTCGGGTGGAAAATCCTTGGTTTGCATATGTTCCACCGGCTGTTTAGCCGGTACCCACTAACCACACATAGAGTGCATTCCTCTTCCCTCTCCAGGTCTCCAGAGGATCGAGAGAGCCGTGAGCGGGCACACACCAGCTCACCCTACCTCTCCTCTATCGCCAGCGGGTGACCTGAGGAGTCCGAGCTCTCCGCTGAGGAGACCGGACCACCAGCACCCTTATCGGAGTCTGCGCTCTCCGCAGAGGAGACCAGACGACCGTCACCCTCAGCGGGCTCAGGTCAGTGTCACACACACATACTGTAGATGTTTATGCTGTCACAGCAGACGCACCGGCAGTCCCACCTGTCTCGCTTCGCTGCCCCACCGCGGGTACTTCGGTAGTGTCGTTATTTCTCCTCGTACGGTGCCTGGGTGCTTGGCTTCAGTTCCCAGCCCGTTTCGTTGGGTTTTACGCACGATCCGCCTCGGTTACGAATCCGGCACACCCCAAAATTTCGGGCTTTCGTTTCACTGTAGTGAAAGCGTCCGATGCACATGTACTGCGTGCAAAAGTCGATATCCTGTTGGCGAAGGATGTTCGAGCCGGTCCCTCTTACCGAGATGATGATGATAGGGTTTTTCCAGCCTTTATCTCATAGTACCCAAAATACGCGGCGGGTTACGATCGATTTGATTTATGCACCGGCTCTACGAAGGTGTTCTTTTTGGATGATAACGCCAAGGCTCGTATTTCAATATTCAGATCGGTTTGCAGCCTTAGACCTGTAGACGTGTACTTTATGTGTCCATCTCCCCTCGCTTTAGACCGTTTTTCGCTCTGCGTCGTGGGGTGGGCATATTAATACGAAGTACACCATTCGAGCTGTCTCTCTCTCTCCGTGTCTCCATGTGCTAGTCACGGCATTAAAATGTCAGAGAGAGAGCGTTGTTCGCATTCTGCTTTTTTCTACGTCGACTTATAATAGCCCGTTCTTGGCAGACGTGCGCGAACACAGAGAGTTAATGCTTTGGCATCTCGCTCGTTTAAGTCTTCAGGTCGACTGGGAAAGAGCAACTTTGCCCCGTGCAGAGGATCCTTTTTCTCAGTATGGAAATAAGACTCGGTCGACTAATTGACGTGTTTAACAAGAGCTCGCAACCAGTCAGTTCTGACTTGCCTCGGTTTAATTCGAGGGAAGTACGCGGTCCCTCTGAAACAATTTCAGAAGCTCCTGGACATATGACAGCATGCTGCGGTTGTGACGCCGCCCGAGCTGCTTCATATGAGACCGCTTCAGCATTGGCTTACGATCGAGTCTCGAGGAGAGCGTGGCACACCGACATACACCGTGTAAACATTGCACCTGCGTGTCATTTAAATTTTTCCCTGTGGTAGACCCGGCATTTCCGATAGAAGATATGCCCCTGAGGGGTCTCCTGGCATTCTGTATATTGCAATGCCCTCAGCACGGGATGATCAGCCACGTATGACGGGCTTGCAGTCTCAGGGGTGTGCATAGCACCCCAACTGCCGCGAGCGGTGCGCTGTATATCTGGGACTTGTACGCTCCGCTATGGAGATGCGAGGGAAGGATGTATTAGCCGACACCAATAACATTGCGACTGTTGCGTTATTTACCGTTAAGGCGGTTTTGCGCTCTCGTCACCTGTCGCATCTCGCTCGTCATCTCCTCCTTTGGAGTCAGAAGCATCTGAGGTCCCTTCGTGCCATTTACATCCCGGGTTCGCTAAATACAGCGGCAGACGCGCTTCCCGAGCTGCGCCCCCGGCGAATGGCGACTACACCTCCAGACGGTCCAGCTAATTTGGAAGAAGTTCGGTTGTGCGTAGATAGATCTGTTTGCGTCGCCGGACGATACCCACTGTCGCCTATTTTATTCACTAACCGAGGGCAGCCTCGGCGTGGATGCGTTGGCACACAGCTGGCCGCGGGGGGTGCGTAAATACGCATTCCTTCCAGTGAGCTTTATTGCGCAGACACTGTGCAAAGTCAGGCAGGACGAGGAGAGCCTTTTATTAGTCGCCCCGTACTGGATTGGTTTTCAGAGTTAATGCTCCTCGCGACAGCCCCTCCCTGACGATTTCCCCTGAGGAAAGACTTTCTTTCTTTAGGAAGGGGCACATTATGGCACCCGCGCCCCGACCTGTGGGATTTCCATGTATGGTCGTTGAGCGCGCGCAAGGTTTAGGTGATTTATCGCAAGCGGTATCTAACACCATCGACGCGGTTCGAGCACCGTCCACAAGACGGGCTTACGCGCTTAAAGAAACCTTTTTCGTCACCCGGTGCTCTTCGCAACGCGAGGACCCCAGAGAATGCCCATTAACATTGTGCTTTTATATCTTTAACATAGGTTAGATGGTAGGCTGTCCCTCCGCCATTAAAGTTGATATCGCCGCTATTTCTGCTCATCACTCTCTTATCAACGGCAGATCAGTTGGCCGGCATGATTTAATTATTTCATTTTAAGAGGCGCTCGCAGGCTAAACCCCTCGCGCCCTCCCTCTTTCCTCCTGAGACCTGTCCATGGTGCTGAAGCCTTCAGGTCTCCCTTTTGAGCCTTTGCAGTCTACGAGTCTGATGTTTTTATCAATGAAAACTCTGACCCTGATAGCATTGGCCTCCATGAAGAGAGTAGGGGATTTACATGCATTCTCTGTTGACGATTCGTGCTTTTAGTTTGGTCCTGCTGTCTCACTGAGACCCAGACCAGGCTACGTGCCCAAAGTTCCCACCACTCCCTTCAGAGATAAGGTGGTGAGCTTGCAAGCGCTGCCCCCGGAGGACGCAGACCCAACCATGGCTTTGTTGTGCCCCGTACGCGCACTGCGACTCTACGTGGATCGCACGCAAAGCCTCAGGACCTCAGACCAGCTCTTTGTTTGTTATGGTGGCCAGCAGAAAGGGAAAGCTGTCACTAAGCAGAGGATGTCTCATTGGATAGTTGATACTATCGCCCTGGCTTATAATCTTCAGGGTATTCCTTGCCCCTTTAATTTGAGAGCGCACTCCACACGGAGTGTTGCCTCATCTTGGGCTTTAGCTCGTGGTTCCTCGCTAACAGACATCTGTAGAGCTGCTGGTTGGGCGACACCTAATACGTTCACTAGATTTTACAGTGTTCGTATCGAGCCTGTATCCTCTCGTGTTCTTTCCTCATCAGGGGGAGCACGGAGAGCAGTCTCGCAGGTCGGCTTGCAGCCTCCAACTGATGCTTCATAACTGTGTCAGTATGGAAGGCCTTCAGAACAAAAATGCGTAATGGTTTGAATTGTTCTTCCTCCGCTGCCTTGGCAGCCTTTGTTGCGGAGCATTGGCTGTCAGCCTTTCACTAGCTGTATCCTCGCGAACCTACGTGTCTGGCTCGGGCTCCACATTGTGTCCCACCGGGTTCCTTTGTGAGTATTTTTCCGTGGGGTTAATCCTACCAGCCCACGTTTCCCTTAGCAGAGCACTGCTTTGCTTACACAGCCACGGCTGTCTTTATTCCTCAACTACGGTTGACTTCGCCCACCATTAGCCCTTAAGACGGGCGGTGGCTTCCGCAGCGTTCCTATCCCGCTCAGGTAGGGCGCTTCCCAGTCGCTGGCACTTCTGTGGGGTTAAAGGAACATCTAGTGCCCGGCCTTCTGCCTTAAAACCTATCTCCTCCTCCTTAAGTGGAACCGGAGGGCTTTACGCAGACACTGGAAGAGGTCAGCCCCTAGTGGCGTTTTGGTAGAGATTCCCAATTCGTCGGTCACGACGTGACGTCGTAGTGACCGACTGAAAGGGAACGTCTCGGTTACGGATGTAACCCTCGTTCCCTGAAGGAGGGAACGGAGACGTCACGTCCCGTCGCCACAGGTGCTGCCACCTGCTGTTTATCGGCCGGTCTCATTTTCCCGGCTTTCTCAGCGAAAAGAAGCTAATTTCCCTATTTGCACCTGCTGCTTATAAAGGCACCTGGCGGGGCGGCGCCAGCATTATGCAAATATCTCAATGCCAAGTTCATTGGCGTTTTAGTAGTATACGAAGCAGATTGGTCTCTCTAAGCGAGTTCCCAATTCGTCGGTCACGACGTGACGTCTCCGTTCCCTCCTTCAGGGAACGAGGGTTACATCCGTAACCGAGACGTTTCTCTCACATCCTCCTGGATATGTCGGTTTCATTACAAAAATAATTTTTTTAGCATGTTACACCATTCCTTACTGAAAAATCCAGCAAAGACCAGCATAAGCTGGTGAGCCGGTTTTAGCTGGTCTCCCAGCTTGGTTTTAGCTGGTATTGCTGATGTAGTAAGCTGGTCTAGCTGTGTTTTGGTCACTTTTTAAGCTGGTCTAGCTGTGTTTTGGTCACTTTTTAACTTGACCAGCTTTGCCAGGCTAGGAGGACCAGCTACTGACACCTTAAACCAGCTAAAACCAGCTTATGCTGGTCTTTGCTGGATTTTTCAGTAGGGTTGAGCAGCTACAGGCTACAATCATTCTGTAATCATTTTAATACTGAGGTAACTTCTTTTACAATCTTTCACATGTTTACATTTTCACAAAACGATCATAACTTACTGTAAACGCACTATTTTGGGTAGGATAGGTTAGTTAGTTTTTTCTTTATTTTTTATCTTAGTGCTTGCCTCTTAATATCTGGACCTATGTGTTAGGTTTATTCAACTTATACCGTAACAATAATTAAGACACATCAAACCAAGAATAAAGGTTTAATTCTCATGAGGGAAAGAACCAGAGAGATTTCTTCTCAAGAAATGCTCAAGCTGTCTCTCTCCGATTCTTTGTCTGCAAGCTCATTTTATTAGATGGGTTGACACCCAAAAAAGATAAGTACAAGACAACATACGTCATGAATGTAACACGCGCATACACACACATCTAAAAACATCTTTAAACTAGACTATAGGTGAAAGCGGTTTTCTAAATAGATAAGCAAAACTTTCCACCACCCCAAAACTCTAAAGGGTGGGGGGTTTTAAGATTAAAAGAACAGTACGTACTCTTTTTATGTTGCTATAAGGAAGAAGCAAAGTATTGGTTATAAACATATTCATAAATGGTAATAAAATCATTTTCTCCAACACTATGAAGCTAGCACTGATGGCTAGTGTGGTGTCTTACTATGAAAAAAATCTCATCAGCAAGACCTAAAAAAACTACAAAAAATCCAGCAAAGACCAGCATAAGCTGGTAGCTGGTTTTAGCTGGTTTAAAGGCGCTCTAAGCGAATAATGTGCGACGTCACTTCCTGTTGATGTTTGAACTGTTTTCAAACAGACAGAGCGTAGCTAACTCCTCCCCCTCCCCCTCCCTTCCGTGCTTTCATGAACGCGCCCAACCCCCACCCCCAAATCCTTCTTGTCGTTTATTGGCTGGAATACTTTTTTTTTTTTTGTGCTGGCTAGGTTTGGCCATTTGTTGATATTGCCGTTTGTGAAGCCTGGGCTGTCTACAGAGATCGCGTTTTTTTACAGTTTGATCAGGAGACAGGCAGCAAGCAGATAGTGAGGAGATGTTTCCGGTATGTAACAAAAAATGTTTTATGGTCTAAAACGCTTAAATTCGCTTAGAGCACCTTTAAGGTGGCAGTAGCTGGTCTAAGCTGGTCCAACCAGCCTGGCAAAAATTACTCATCACATTATTTTATGTTTTCAGTACATTGAGTGCTATGTGCGGGCTTCCCGCAGGGTCTTAAAAAGTCTTAAAAGGATTTAATTTATTAATTTGGAAATAATACCTTAAAAACCCTTAAAAAATTCTTGAATTTTGATGTCTGTGTCTTAAAAATTGTGCTGTATGTAACTTCTCCACAGCTATTGTATTTTTCCTCGTTTGGGTGACTTGTGTGAATCGTGCAAATTTTTTATTTTATTTTTACGTGCGAGCACATCGTGTCTCTTCCAATGAGTTTGGTGTACGTTCACGTGCTCTCTGTTTCTCCATGACTTGGGTGCGACATGAAGCGAGTTCAGCATCACATGTTTCGGAACTTCAGCAGAGTTATATGCATTAGAGGTTTCACAGAGGACTGGGTCCGATTAACATTGTGTAAAACCTGCGTCAAAAAAAACCTTGTGTAAAATCAGCGCTAATGCTCACGTGCAATTTTTAATCTGCGTGCCTCTGTTTCTATGGCGATAACAACTGGCCTGTTTTGAAAGTCACAACCACGCGCTGCACTTTCTTTCTTCCTACCTCCCTTTTATAATAACATTATTATTAATGAACCATCTTTTATATCTAAAAAGTTTGCTCAAAGATCACAGAGATGGTAGCAAAAAAGCTATGTGAATGTCAAGCCCACTGACTCAAGATATAAAAAACTCAAAGCTGTAATATAAAGTCACCAGTCTGTGGAACAGCAAGTAGACTTTTGAATCTAAAATAATAAGTGGATTAAGCTCTTTTAATCTGCAATATAGGAATTAAAAGAGATGCACTTTACTGCTTCTGCTCTAAAAAAAGGAAGAGTTTGATAAAAGGGGTCATCTACACACGTATTGCTTCATAAGTCAGTGCAAAAACAGTAGAGTGTTTTTGTGGTGCTTTGAAAAACATTGTCAGCTTTGTTCATTTATGGTTGGATTTATTAAATATAATGTGAAATTAATATAAATGAATGCAGCCAGATGGAAGGCCCTGGATACATTGCAGGAGGTGGCCAGGAAGAAGAGGAAGAAGGAGTGAAGCAAAAAGAAGTGTTAGATAGTTCAATAAGATTTTGTTTTAAAATTAAAAAAAATAAAATGGAATATTCCAAATTAATGTTGCTGAATTTCATTTGACTCTATATGCCTATATGGAATGATGGGTCGATGGCAATGTAAAAGTATCTTGATATTTGCCGTGGTGCGAGGGCTTCGTTTACCTTTCTCTTGTTTGAACATACATGTGTGTTTGCATCCCTGTTTGATTTAATAATGTAGTATAAATTAAGAGTGGCGGATCCAATAATTGAGAACCCAAAGTCCCGAGTAACAGTACAAAATACTACCAACACGTGATGCCTTCAGTAAATGAAGATCACTTGCTACAGCACCACAACCAAAGACTGCAACACAACACAGCAACAACCAACGGAGAAGCGGGAAAAATCTAAGAAAATCTCAGCAATTCCTTAACAACTTAACATTGTTCGGCAAACTTTCTTGTGGCCTACTGAAATGTTTTTATTTTTCACAGCTGCTTGGCTTATCATCTTTTACCCATTCCACATTTGAAAAATAAATTAACACACATTCAAGGATTTTGTTTTTCTTTGCTGGTTGGGATGTGAAATAGGTATAAATGTATTATATAAATAGTCTTAAAAAGGTCTTAAAAAGACTTGAATTTAACTAGAAAAAAACTGCAGGAACCCTGTATGTGCAATTTATTCTTGAAAATCAGATCTAGGATCAGTTTCTGTAATTTAATCCAAATATTAAGTAAGGGAAACATAGATCCAGCTGGTTATTATCACTGAATAAATGCTGACAGGATGATCAGGACTTGCATCACTCAGGGGTATATTTTGTGTTAACAGTCGGCTGGATGTACATTATCTCTCTTCAGCTGCTTGCTGAGTTAATAACTAGACACAAAACATTGATTTGAAATAGTTTATTTGTCAGGGTTGTCTGTGTGTTTGTTTTTTCACCTTATTTGTGTATGCTCTGTTTTTGTTTCATAGTTTAGTTATTTTCCTGGGTTTTGATTATGTCTTGTTATTCCTTTGATATCATGTTGTATTTTTGTTCTTTATTGCTTTGGTTCACCGTGTTGTATTAGTTCATATGTTTATTTAGTTGCGTTTTCCTCTGTATTCTTGTTATTGTGTTTATTAGGTTTTCCCTGTGATTTGAGAGTCCGCCCTGTCACTATGGTTACCCTGATTGTTTCATTCATTGCCTCCAGTGTGTTTTGTTGCTGTGTTCCCAGGGACGGACTGGGGCTAAAAAACAGCCCTGGACTTTCTCCCAAATAGGCCCATCATCCGGCCATTCGCCCCTAGCTGTGTGCAACAGACACAAGGATGTCCTGATAATATGACACAATACTGTCAGACTAATCAGACAAGGCTATTTAATATTTTGTCAATGTCATATTACACTTTGATGTATAATAAGTCTGTGAAATAATGAAAATGGCTAGGCCCTATACATTTTGTCTGTAAAGCTTTCACAAACCACCACCAGGTCTTTGCCAATTCCACAGTACTAAACACAATTATGAAAGACAAGGAAAAAGGGTACTCTGATGGAAGACAGACAGAAAGTGCAAGCTAGGATTTTTTTGTTTTAACTAAAATTTGGTCATTTATTTAGCCCTCTTTCTTGTATATTAGCACGTTTAGAGTGGTAGCAATGCATGCCTGATATTTTCCCATTTAATTCAATAGTCTTCATTGTAGCAGAAAATGTGAGCTCACTACAACCTCTCATATACAATAAAGTCAATGAAAGAAATGAAAACCAATGCAATACGATGAATGTCCACCCACAGACTGTTTTAAATGGGGTTGGATAAATATTTTTTTGCTATGGTGTGTGTGATTTTGGTTAGATGACAGTTGTAGGTTACAGTTTGACAAGAGTTTACACTTTTTATTTCGACTGTATACAAATGAATGATGTCCCATATGAACAAAATGACGGAGTATGTATTGTTTTTAAGTTTCTACTGTTCAATCGCGCCCGCGCCTCTCTCTCTCACACACACACACACGCACGTGCGGGCACACTCATCACGTCTCTCTCTAACAGTAGTTGCGCATTGCGTTAATTTTCACGCGAGTTTTATTTATTTTTATATCGTGTATATTATATTATAATGTCACGTGTCCTGCTACTACTGGCACTTACAGGACCTCTTGCTGATGTGAAGTTAACTCTGTCAGTCCCTCATCATGACCAGGCTGTGGATGCTCAGGCTCGCGAATTCAGGCTCGCGAATTCCAAGAATCCGTGGACCAATCACGGTTAGCTGAGCTAGTAGGCCGACTCTTTTTCCTCGTTTTTTACACGTAGCGTCATATGAGTGATCGTATTAGTGCGCCTGCTGTTGGCTGTTCATATTGTTTTATTAGACTTTTTTTGCCGACGGCCGGGTGACGGCCCTCTGTTGAACGGCCGTTCTGGACTTTTCCAGAACGCACAGATTACCAATCCGTCCCTGTGTGTTCCTATTGGTCAGTGTCATACATTTATTCACTTCCAGTACACTTCTAGTTACGTTCCATTGTGTTTGATGTCACGACGTGTTGCCCGGTGTCTTCGTGTATTTAGTTTTTCCTACCTTAATAAAGTCTTAAACTGCATCTGGATCCGTCCTCTTTGTCATCTGTGTGTCACCGCCGTGACATTATTAGTTTATTTGTTATACACACATGTTAAAAATCATGTAGAAAACCTTCCTATAACCTTTATGGTAAGACATGAAGTTTAAACAAGATTATTTCATATGTTATTAATTAGACATTTTTAATATAGTTTAGTTTATTTGTAAGTATTAAACTGCAGTACCAGGATGTTTGTTGTGTTATCAGTTTAAGCAGTTGTTTGATAATGTACAGCCAGTCCATTGTTATTACATAATAAACCCCAAAAGAGTGATCAGGACACCCAAAACATTGATTTGAAATATTTTATTAATTGCAAACCTTCCTATCAGCTTTAAGCCTAGTTACAATGTTCAGACCAAGCAAACATGAAATTTGATAAAACATCATTTATGTTATTAATAATTTTATTATTTAAAACATTTTCAGAAGCCCAATTCAAACCACATCATCTCGGTTTTATATGAACAGTTAAATCATTTTAAAAGTAATTCAGACAGAAACACAATCTAAGTAATTTTAAGGATGTGTCATATTTAAGGGATCATCAGATTTATTTTATTAAGTTGTCAAGGAGTAAATATTTCTGTTTGTGTTGAGCTACATCCTATAAAGTTCAGCTCTAAACAATAATAAAACACCATTGAACCTAAAGCTGATCAAGATCTTCAAGTAACAATAGTACACTGTAAAAAACATATTGTGAAATTCACAGTAATTAACTGGCAGCAATTGACAAGTAACTTACTTTAGAAAAAGCACAGTAAGTTACTTGTCAATTGCTGCCAGTTAACTACTGTGTTTTTTTCTATAGTAAGTTACTTGTCAATTGCTGCCAGTTAACTACTGTGTTTTTTTTTCTATAGTAAGTTACTTGTCAATTGCTGCCAGTTAAATACTGTGATTTTTTCGTACAGTAAGTTACTTGTCAATGGCTGCCAGTTAACTACTGTGATTTTGCCGTACTGTAAGTTACTTGTCAATTGTTGCCAGTTAACTACTGTGATTTTTCCGTACAGTAAGTTACTTGTCAATGGCTGCCAGTTAAATACTGTGATTTCTTTTCCACAGTAAGTTACTTTTCAATGGCTGCCAGTTAACTACTGTGATTTCTTTTCTACAGTAAATTACTATTGTCAATGGCTGCCAGGTAACTACTGTGATTTTTTTTTTCACAGTAATTTACTGGCAGTCATTGACAAGTAACTAAGCAGAGATTATATATTTTTAATATATAGTTAATTGTGGTTTTCCCTACAGCATTTGATTGGTTAGTTATTTTCTGTAAACATTCATCAATGTTAAAATAAAGTTGTAATGGCCAGCCTTAAAGGTTGAGTTACAATTATTTAAAAACTCAAGACTGTTAAAAGAAGGAAATACAAAAAACAAATCTAAAAGTCCAAGCGTGTTAAAAGTCCAAATGTGCAAAGTTTCCACTTTGTATATAAAATCCAAGAAAGTGATATCCAAAGTCCATAAAACGTAACTGGACAGGCAAGCCCAAATACACAAACTCCACACACCAGCAACCGCTTGTTTTAGCTATAGCGTCAGCTAACCATGTGCTCCTGCTCCTTCCTTTTATACAAAGTTCCATGTCATGTGACCCCTCACATGACAGGCAGACGAAGCAAAATAAAAGACATACACACATAAAATAGCAAAAAGATAAAATGGCTAAGAAAACACGTAAAACTAATTTAAACTAAAATATACATAAGACACAATATAATGAGTGGTAAAACATGTATCTTGTGTGATCATGTCACAACGTTAATGATCTAATTTAAATATGCTAAATTACAAAACAATACAATAAGTTTTCTGATTTAAGGGAAAATGCTACTGTTTCACAGATATGTACTAAATAATTTTTTTTTTTTTTACAGTCAAATACATTCAATAAATGCATGCTAACATTTGTAAAATAACATTTTAATTTGGATGAAAAAGTATGAATTCCCAAGAAATGTATCTTAAAACATCTTAAACTTTTGTTACAATCTAAAAATAACTAAATATAATTCAGTTTTGTAGATATACAGGATAATCTGTAAATAAAACAAAATAATTAATTATCAATCAAAAGTACACTGCAAGTAAACTGTAAGTTTCCTCCAATTCTTATTAAACACAATATTACTGTGAAGTATAATAACTGAAATGCAAAACAAATTTATGTCTACAATATTTTCACTCCAAAATAAATAGTTCTAGTGCACAACACAACCATTGATTCTAAAAATGATTCTAAATTCAGAATCCTAATTTTACAGTGTATAAGTAACTTTAAAACATGCCCCAAAAGGTCAGTGAAACCATACCACAACAGACAATGTTAAGAGATTGAAAAGCTATTTTCATTTAAATTGCTAGTAATCTACTGGATCCTACAGTATGAATAAACATATTTACAAGATTTACTAAAAGTTAGAATTTATGTTTTAATTCTATTCAACATGCTTAAACACATTATTGTTTAATTTACATTAAACGTGCCTGTATTGACATTTAAGTACGAAATAATATCAGCTTTGAGTGGACTAGTTATCAGATGTTTAAGTGAATCACCAAAACATGATTCCAAACAATGGACCTTTTCCTATAGATTATGTATCATATATGTGAACAAATGTGACCAGTCACGGAAAGTAGGGACACAAGTCGGATCTGGGCATTTTGAGTTATTCACAGATTCACAGTGCAGTTTCTAAGCTTTCCAACGATGTGTAACACATGGAAATCTGATAAGATTTGGAGAAGTTGTGGCCATTTGAATATAGGAACTCAGAAATACTCAAACCGAGAAAATCGAGACGAAAGGGACTCTTCTTTTCAGCTGGGGGAGACAATAGGGCTCATTTACATCTCATTTAGCTAAGCCATGCCCCCTGTAAAACCCTTTTTGAGATGTTCTAGCATAATATGTAGTATTTTATGACCAAATGACAACCCGCAAAAATAAACATGACTCTTTTACCTTTGTGGGGATCACAAGTCGAATCCAGTCTGTTTCAGATTATCCAATGTCCATATTTGTCCACAAATGCGTATAATCCGTGAAATATAGATTGTTTACATCAGATTTCGCATGAATGTCTGGTAATACAATATAATATATAATCTGAAGACTATTTAAATCGTAACATGTAAGGGTATATGAGCTTACATTCCGTTAAACACATGAACCCGCCTTCAAAGTTTGTATTTAAAATAGGGAAGTAGTATAATAGATCATCCAAACAGCGCCGTCGAAAACGTGACATCCTTTAGAGAGGTTACCAATGGCTCGCTCGTTCCTCCATCAGCCGTTAGGCTTGTTTGAGATGCAGCTTGCCTCGCCTGAAATATAGGCGAGAGTAGCCGGCTGCAGTGAGGGGAGGAGTAAAAAAAGTGGAGGCAAGCCGGACGCTTAATGAATCTCGCAGTGTTGTTGATGTTGACTGCAAACGTCAGCAATGGAAGAGATCGCGTTCGCGTATTTTATCGCGGATTAAATAGATGCAACTGAAAAACCAACAAATGCATTTACATTAAGATGTTTATAAGGAGAATCAACAAAGCTGAACTGTTCATTATTGGAAAAGGCTTCTTAGTAAATGTTAGGATTTAATCTAAGTCTAGACGTAATACAAATTCGTTTCTGTGTGAAATATAAACAGCACACTGTACAAATAATACAACACCAATATAAACGTTTAAAGGAATTTATTAATAATATAAATGTCATAAGTCAAGAAAGAGTTGAATAAATATAAAAACTACTGCAGGAAGTGGAGTTTTTAGAATTAAAAAGTCATCAGCTGACATTCCCGGGCAAATGAGCATTAAGCTATGTCGTCAGCAAGTCTTTTCCCATCGTGCTTTTCGTCAACGCAGTCGGTGGAGAGCAACTGCGCTCGGCTGTAGAATCCGACGAGCCCGCCTCTCCATCGCGAGAGTTATTTTGTACACGTCAGCGTGACATCAGAGCAAGTCGGACGTAAGTCGGACACTTTTCTAACCGGAATGCATCTTGCGCTGATCACCGGTGATCGATTCTGCGCAGAATTTGCTCATCTCAAACAAGCCTAATGACTTCATGGAAAATACTGATAGACAAAACATGTAGCCAATTATATGAAGAATACAACTATATCTGTGTAACTGTGTGTTTGGACTCATGCTGCGCTGCAAGAACTGACATACAGATGACGTCAAAGTACCGCGAGAGCGAGTCGAAATTAAACTACTCCGTAAGATTTCTTGAAGAGCTCTCGCGGTACTTTGACGTCATCCGACTGCGGCGCCGCATAAAGTGAGTGACGCGGCTGACGTACGATGCGGCTGACTGTTATTTGTTCCGCCCCAGCTTCTTTTATTTTTCTTTTGTTTTGTGCGCCCGAGCTTTACAGTCTGGGGAGACGAACGCTATAAGTTTGAAAAAAAAAAAAACTTAGCAAACATGTCTGAGGAACAGGGCAGCGCGTCACTACAGTCACGTGACTTCACGCTCGAGCCAGAAGAGAAGACAATGCTGAATAAAGTCGTAATTCTGCTATTTTTGGACCAAACTGTATTTTCGATGCATCAACACAATCTTACTGACCCACTGATGTCACATGGACTACTTTGATGATGTTTTTATTAACTTTCTGGACATGGAAACCATACATAGATTTTCAATGAAGGGGAAAGCTCTCGGACTAAATCTAATGATAAAACATCTTAAACTGTGTTCCGAAGATGAACGGAGGTCTTCCGAGTTTAGAACGACATAAGGGTGAGTCATTAATTACATTATTTTCATTTTTGGGCGAACTATCCTTATTTAGTTTGCTCAAAGATCACAGAGATGGTAGCAAAAAAGCTATGTGAATGTCAAGCCCACTGACTCAAGATATAAAAAACTCAAAGCTGTAATATAAAGTCACCAGTCTGTGGAACAGCAAGTAGACTTTTGAATCTAAAATAATAAGTGGATTAAGCTCTTTTAATCTGCAATATAGGAATTAAAAGAGATGCACTTTACTGCTTCTGCTCTAAAAAAAGGAAGAGTTTGATAAAAGGGGTCATCTACACACGTATTGCTTCATAAGTCAGTGCAAAAACAGTAGAGTGTTTTTGTGGTGCTTTGAAAAACATTGTCAGCTTTGTTCATTTATGGTTGGATTTATTAAATATAATGTGAAATTAATATAAATGAATGCAGCCAGATGGAAGGCCCTGGATACATTGCAGGAGGTGGCCAGGAAGAAGAGGAAGAAGGAGTGAAGCAAAAAGAAGTGTTAGATAGTTCAATAAGATTTTGTTTTAAAATTAAAAAAAATAAAATGGAATATTCCAAATTAATGTTGCTGAATTTCATTTGACTCTATATGCCTATATGGAATGATGGGTCGATGGCAATGTAAAAGTATCTTGATATTTGCCGTGGTGCGAGGGCTTCGTTTACCTTTCTCTTGTTTGAACATACATGTGTGTTTGCATCCCTGTTTGATTTAATAATGTAGTATAAATTAAGAGTGGCGGATCCAATAATTGAGAACCCAAAGTCCCGAGTAACAGTACAAAATACTACCAACACGTGATGCCTTCAGTAAATGAAGATCACTTGCTACAGCACCACAACCAAAGACTGCAACACAACACAGCAACAACCAACGGAGAAGCGGGAAAAATCTAAGAAAATCTCAGCAATTCCTTAACAACTTAACATTGTTCGGCAAACTTTCTTGTGGCCTACTGAAATGTTTTTATTTTTCACAGCTGCTTGGCTTATCATCTTTTACCCATTCCACATTTGAAAAATAAATTAACACACATTCAAGGATTTTGTTTTTCTTTGCTGGTTGGGATGTGAAATAGGTATAAATGTATTATATAAATAGTCTTAAAAAGGTCTTAAAAAGACTTGAATTTAACTAGAAAAAAACTGCAGGAACCCTGTATGTGCAATTTATTCTTGAAAATCAGATCTAGGATCAGTTTCTGTAATTTAATCCAAATATTAAGTAAGGGAAACATAGATCCAGCTGGTTATTATCACTGAATAAATGCTGACAGGATGATCAGGACTTGCATCACTCAGGGGTTTATTTTGTGTTAACAGTCGGCTGGATGTACATTATCTCTCTTCAGCTGCTTGCTGAGTTAATAACTAGACACAAAACATTGATTTGAAATAGTTTATTTGTCAGGGTTGTCTGTGTGTTTGTTTTTTCACCTTATTTGTGTATGCTCTGTTTTTGTTTCATAGTTTAGTTATTTTCCTGGGTTTTGATTATGTCTTGTTATTCCTTTGATATCATGTTGTATTTTTGTTCTTTATTGCTTTGGTTCACCGTGTTGTATTAGTTCATATGTTTATTTAGTTGCGTTTTCCTCTGTATTCTTGTTATTGTGTTTATTAGGTTTTCCCTGTGATTTGAGAGTCCGCCCTGTCACTATGGTTACCCTGATTGTTTCATTCATTGCCTCCAGTGTGTTTTGTTGCTGTGTTCCCAGGGACGGACTGGGGCTAAAAAACAGCCCTGGACTTTCTCCCAAATAGGCCCATCATCCGGCCATTCGCCCCTAGCTGTGTGCAACAGACACAAGGATGTCCTGATAATATGACACAATACTGTCAGACTAATCAGACAAGGCTATTTAATATTTTGTCAATGTCATATTACACTTTGATGTATAATAAGTCTGTGAAATAATGAAAATGGCTAGGCCCTATACATTTTGTCTGTAAAGCTTTCACAAACCACCACCAGGTCTTTGCCAATTCCACAGTACTAAACACAATTATGAAAGACAAGGAAAAAGGGTACTCTGATGGAAGACAGACAGAAAGTGCAAGCTAGGATTTTTTTGTTTTAACTAAAATTTGGTCATTTATTTAGCCCTCTTTCTTGTATATTAGCACGTTTAGAGTGGTAGCAATGCATGCCTGATATTTTCCCATTTAATTCAATAGTCTTCATTGTAGCAGAAAATGTGAGCTCACTACAACCTCTCATATACAATAAAGTCAATGAAAGAAATGAAAACCAATGCAATACGATGAATGTCCACCCACAGACTGTTTTAAATGGGGTTGGATAAATATTTTTTTGCTATGGTGTGTGTGATTTTGGTTAGATGACAGTTGTAGGTTACAGTTTGACAAGAGTTTACACTTTTTATTTCGACTGTATACAAATGAATGATGTCCCATATGAACAAAATGACGGAGTATGTATTGTTTTTAAGTTTCTACTGTTCAATCGCGCCCGCGCCTCTCTCTCTCACACACACACACACGCACGTGCGGGCACACTCATCACGTCTCTCTCTAACAGTAGTTGCGCATTGCGTTAATTTTCACGCGAGTTTTATTTATTTTTATATCGTGTATATTATATTATAATGTCACGTGTCCTGCTACTACTGGCACTTACAGGACCTCTTGCTGATGTGAAGTTAACTCTGTCAGTCCCTCATCATGACCAGGCTGTGGATGCTCAGGCTCGCGAATTCAGGCTCGCGAATTCCAAGAATCCGTGGACCAATCACGGTTAGCTGAGCTAGTAGGCCGACTCTTTTTCCTCGTTTTTTACACGTAGCGTCATATGAGTGATCGTATTAGTGCGCCTGCTGTTGGCTGTTCATATTGTTTTATTAGACTTTTTTTGCCGACGGCCGGGTGACGGCCCTCTGTTGAACGGCCGTTCTGGACTTTTCCAGAACGCACAGATTACCAATCCGTCCCTGTGTGTTCCTATTGGTCAGTGTCATACATTTATTCACTTCCAGTACACTTCTAGTTACGTTCCATTGTGTTTGATGTCACGACGTGTTGCCCGGTGTCTTCGTGTATTTAGTTTTTCCTACCTTAATAAAGTCTTAAACTGCATCTGGATCCGTCCTCTTTGTCATCTGTGTGTCACCGCCGTGACATTATTAGTTTATTTGTTATACACACATGTTAAAAATCATGTAGAAAACCTTCCTATAACCTTTATGGTAAGACATGAAGTTTAAACAAGATTATTTCATATGTTATTAATTAGACATTTTTAATATAGTTTAGTTTATTTGTAAGTATTAAACTGCAGTACCAGGATGTTTGTTGTGTTATCAGTTTAAGCAGTTGTTTGATAATGTACAGCCAGTCCATTGTTATTACATAATAAACCCCAAAAGAGTGATCAGGACACCCAAAACATTGATTTGAAATATTTTATTAATTGCAAACCTTCCTATCAGCTTTAAGCCTAGTTACAATGTTCAGACCAAGCAAACATGAAATTTGATAAAACATCATTTATGTTATTAATAATTTTATTATTTAAAACATTTTCAGAAGCCCAATTCAAACCACATCATCTCGGTTTTATATGAACAGTTAAATCATTTTAAAAGTAATTCAGACAGAAACACAATCTAAGTAATTTTAAGGATGTGTCATATTTAAGGGATCATCAGATTTATTTTATTAAGTTGTCAAGGAGTAAATATTTCTGTTTGTGTTGAGCTACATCCTATAAAGTTCAGCTCTAAACAATAATAAAACACCATTGAACCTAAAGCTGATCAAGATCTTCAAGTAACAATAGTACACTGTAAAAAACATATTGTGAAATTCACAGTAATTAACTGGCAGCAATTGACAAGTAACTTACTTTAGAAAAAGCACAGTAAGTTACTTGTCAATTGCTGCCAGTTAACTACTGTGTTTTTTTCTATAGTAAGTTACTTGTCAATTGCTGCCAGTTAACTACTGTGTTTTTTTTTCTATAGTAAGTTACTTGTCAATTGCTGCCAGTTAAATACTGTGATTTTTTCGTACAGTAAGTTACTTGTCAATGGCTGCCAGTTAACTACTGTGATTTTGCCGTACTGTAAGTTACTTGTCAATTGTTGCCAGTTAACTACTGTGATTTTTCCGTACAGTAAGTTACTTGTCAATGGCTGCCAGTTAAATACTGTGATTTCTTTTCCACAGTAAGTTACTTTTCAATGGCTGCCAGTTAACTACTGTGATTTCTTTTCTACAGTAAATTACTATTGTCAATGGCTGCCAGGTAACTACTGTGATTTTTTTTTTCACAGTAATTTACTGGCAGTCATTGACAAGTAACTAAGCAGAGATTATATATTTTTAATATATAGTTAATTGTGGTTTTCCCTACAGCATTTGATTGGTTAGTTATTTTCTGTAAACATTCATCAATGTTAAAATAAAGTTGTAATGGCCAGCCTTAAAGGTTGAGTTACAATTATTTAAAAACTCAAGACTGTTAAAAGAAGGAAATACAAAAAACAAATCTAAAAGTCCAAGCGTGTTAAAAGTCCAAATGTGCAAAGTTTCCACTTTGTATATAAAATCCAAGAAAGTGATATCCAAAGTCCATAAAACGTAACTGGACAGGCAAGCCCAAATACACAAACTCCACACACCAGCAACCGCTTGTTTTAGCTATAGCGTCAGCTAACCATGTGCTCCTGCTCCTTCCTTTTATACAAAGTTCCATGTCATGTGACCCCTCACATGACAGGCAGACGAAGCAAAATAAAAGACATACACACATAAAATAGCAAAAAGATAAAATGGCTAAGAAAACACGTAAAACTAATTTAAACTAAAATATACATAAGACACAATATAATGAGTGGTAAAACATGTATCTTGTGTGATCATGTCACAACGTTAATGATCTAATTTAAATATGCTAAATTACAAAACAATACAATAAGTTTTCTGATTTAAGGGAAAATGCTACTGTTTCACAGATATGTACTAAATAATTTTTTTTTTTTTTACAGTCAAATACATTCAATAAATGCATGCTAACATTTGTAAAATAACATTTTAATTTGGATGAAAAAGTATGAATTCCCAAGAAATGTATCTTAAAACATCTTAAACTTTTGTTACAATCTAAAAATAACTAAATATAATTCAGTTTTGTAGATATACAGGACAATCTGTAAATAAAACAAAATAATTAATTATCAATCAAAAGTACACTGCAAGTAAACTGTAAGTTTCCTCCAATTCTTATTAAACACAATATTACTGTGAAGTATAATAACTGAAATGCAAAACAAATTTATGTCTACAATATTTTCACTCCAAAATAAATAGTTCTAGTGCACAACACAACCATTGATTCTAAAAATGATTCTAAATTCAGAATCCTAATTTTACAGTGTATAAGTAACTTTAAAACATGCCCCAAAAGGTCAGTGAAACCATACCACAACAGACAATGTTAAGAGATTGAAAAGCTATTTTCATTTAAATTGCTAGTAATCTACTGGATCCTACAGTATGAATAAACATATTTACAAGATTTACTAAAAGTTAGAATTTATGTTTTAATTCTATTCAACATGCTTAAACACATTATTGTTTAATTTACATTAAACGTGCCTGTATTGACATTTAAGTACGAAATAATATCAGCTTTGAGTGGACTAGTTATCAGATGTTTAAGTGAATCACCAAAACATGATTCCAAACAATGGACCTTTTCCTATAGATTATGTATCATATATGTGAACAAATGTGACCAGTCACGGAAAGTAGGGACACAAGTCGGATCTGGGCATTTTGAGTTATTCACAGATTCACAGTGCAGTTTCTAAGCTTTCCAACGATGTGTAACACATGGAAATCTGATAAGATTTGGAGAAGTTGTGGCCATTTGAATATAGGAACTCAGAAATACTCAAACCGAGAAAATCGAGACGAAAGGGACTCTTCTTTTCAGCTGGGGGAGACAATAGGGCTCATTTACATCTCATTTAGCTAAGCCATGCCCCCTGTAAAACCCTTTTTGAGATGTTCTAGCATAATATGTAGTATTTTATGACCAAATGACAACCCGCAAAAATAAACATGACTCTTTTACCTTTGTGGGGATCACAAGTCGAATCCAGTCTGTTTCAGATTATCCAATGTCCATATTTGTCCACAAATGCGTATAATCCGTGAAATATAGATTGTTTACATCAGATTTCGCATGAATGTCTGGTAATACAATATAATATATAATCTGAAGACTATTTAAATCGTAACATGTAAGGGTATATGAGCTTACATTCCGTTAAACACATGAACCCGCCTTCAAAGTTTGTATTTAAAATAGGGAAGTAGTATAATAGATCATCCAAACAGCGCCGTCGAAAACGTGACATCCTTTAGAGAGGTTACCAATGGCTCGCTCGTTCCTCCATCAGCCGTTAGGCTTGTTTGAGATGCAGCTTGCCTCGCCTGAAATATAGGCGAGAGTAGCCGGCTGCAGTGAGGGGAGGAGTAAAAAAAGTGGAGGCAAGCCGGACGCTTAATGAATCTCGCAGTGTTGTTGATGTTGACTGCAAACGTCAGCAATGGAAGAGATCGCGTTGGCGTATTTTATCGCGGATTAAATAGATGCAACTGAAAAACCAACAAATGCATTTACATTAAGATGTTTATAAGGAGAATCAACAAAGCTGAACTGTTCATTATTGGAAAAGGCTTCTTAGTAAATGTTAGGATTTAATCTAAGTCTAGACGTAATACAAATTCGTTTCTGTGTGAAATATAAACAGCACACTATACAAATAATACAACACCAATATAAACGTTTAAAGGAATTTATTAATAATATAAATGTCATAAGTCAAGAAAGAGTTGAATAAATATAAAAACTACTGCAGGAAGTGGAGTTTTTAGAATTAAAAAGTCATCAGCTGACATTCCCGGGCAAATGAGCATTAAGCTATGTCGTCAGCAAGTCTTTTCCCATCGTGCTTTTCGTCAACGCAGTCGGTGGAGAGCAACTGCGCTCGGCTGTAGAATCCGACGAGCCCGCCTCTCCATCGCGAGAGTTATTTTGTACACGTCAGCGTGACATCAGAGCAAGTCGGACGTAAGTCGGACACTTTTCTAACCGGAATGCATCTTGCGCTGATCACCGGTGATCGATTCTGCGCAGAATTTGCTCATCTCAAACAAGCCTAATGACTTCATGGAAAATACTGATAGACAAAACATGTAGCCAATTATATGAAGAATACAACTATATCTGTGTAACTGTGTGTTTGGACTCATGCTGCGCTGCAAGAACTGACATACAGATGACGTCAAAGTACCGCGAGAGCGAGTCGAAATTAAACTACTCCGTAAGATTTCTTGAAGAGCTCTCGCGGTACTTTGACGTCATCCGACTGCGGCGCCGCATAAAGTGAGTGACGCGGCTGACGTACGATGCGGCTGACTGTTATTTGTTCCGCCCCAGCTTCTTTTATTTTTCTTTTGTTTTGTGCGCCCGAGCTTTACAGTCTGGGGAGACGAACGCTATAAGTTTGAAAAAAAAAAAAACTTAGCAAACATGTCTGAGGAACAGGGCAGCGCGTCACTACAGTCACGTGACTTCACGCTCGAGCCAGAAGAGAAGACAATGCTGAATAAAGTCGTAATTCTGCTATTTTTGGACCAAACTGTATTTTCGATGCATCAACACAATCTTACTGACCCACTGATGTCACATGGACTACTTTGATGATGTTTTTATTAACTTTCTGGACATGGAAACCATACATAGATTTTCAATGAAGGGGAAAGCTCTCGGACTAAATCTAATGATAAAACATCTTAAACTGTGTTCCGAAGATGAACGGAGGTCTTCCGAGTTTAGAACGACATAAGGGTGAGTCATTAATTACATTATTTTCATTTTTGGGCGAACTATCCTTATTTAGTAGTCACGCTGTTCCCTTTGTGGGCGGAGGCGAAAACACAAGCTTATACAGTATGTAAATATACACACAGACAATGACGCCCCCCGCTGCACGCTAGAATCTCCGGAAAAACAAGCCTATTTTAACCGCAAAATGTACGCTTTTAAATATACAAAAACTGCTATCTCAAACATGGAGAGGCTTCTTCGTGATCTCAACTAACAGATTCTGCAATAAAACGAAAATCACAAATTTCGAAAAAAAAAACTTTGTTTCTCATTTTCTCGAAACTTGTGCTGCCGACTTGAGTCCCTGGTTTCCGTGACGGGTCACAAATTTATTTATTAAGTTATTTATACACACTTCACTTTGATGAAACAATTTTATTTTCTGTGTGCAGGTTTAGCCACTGGTAAAACTCTAATGGGCATGACTGCTCTCCATTCAGGTTAAGGGCTCGTTATAGTCGTGCGTCCTACGGCGTAGCAGCGACGGCGTAGGTTCCGCGTCGGTTTTCATTTATACTTTTGCGTCGTTGTCCGCGTCGACGTGCAAACACACGCGCGACTGCTGGTGGGCAGTATCCACGCGTGTAACCACAGTAGCAGCGCGATCGTCAGAGAAGAGGCAGCTTGGCAAGTTAACCAGTGTTCGAATTATGTCAAAGCTTATGGGGGGTCCACTACCTAAGCCCCACCCCCTGGTCAAGCACCACCCCCCTCATTATAAGGTCGCTGTGATTTGACAAAGTAAGATGTGATCCAGGATCAACAATCACCTGATCCTGGTTTTAATCAAAGAAACCCCAAATTACCCTTAACTCAAACCCTAAATGTTTTTTACCCCTCAAATTAGTGTGAAACACTGCAAGGCCAGAAATTTTAAACAGAATAGGGGTGAAATAGGGTGGACCTAAATGCCTACTCTCAAATTACATAATTTTACTATATAGTATTGGTTAAATGGATTACATTGCGTTTTAAAATCATAGATCGAATAATTTTCGGATCAGCAAAACTGGGGATGGGAAAATAAAATAAGAACAAATTAAGAAATGATGAGCATATAAAAATAGAAAAGAACAAAGTTACAAATAAAGTAAGATCTAACAGTAGTATTAAGGTACATAAATAGAATCAAATAAACATTAACACTGTCTTCTTTATTATATAAATTAAATATAATTAATCTTTTTAAAGATACAGAAGTGATTTTCCTTTGTTTTCTGTTGTTTAATTAATATGAATGATACAAACATAAGCAGATAAGAACAGCTACTTTCAGACCAACACAAAGATTTGACTTCTTTCTGAACTGTTTGCACTCACTTTAAGACATAACTGAATGTTTTTATGAGAATAGGTGCCAAGACTGTTGTATTTCAAAATAATTTTGTGTTTGCATGCTTTAGAATCGCGCGTCTACGTGCGTCCGCTTATTTGTGTGCGTCCATTTGAGTATGTGTGCGCGTCATTGCCTGTGCAAACACACAACAGCTCACTTTAACATCTTGCTCTCAAATTGTTTAAAATTGCTTGCATGTTAACATTTGCAAGGTTTAAAACCACACATGCAAAAAATAAGCTTTCTATAAATAGTTATTTATTTCTGAATGATGCGTATTTGAGTGATTAGTATTAAAGAGAGTAACATTTATTATAATTTATGCGTGATTTCTTCTGCTTTCCCAATAAAATATTTTGTGTTTCTTTTGACTTGCTGGACCAGCTGTCAGTTTGAGTGTGTAACCTCGCCACTGTTATGAAATAATAGTTTGAGAAGAAAAAAAACCCTAACCCTAAAGATTACTAAACATTCCTACCGTCACTGAGGTCAGGTGAATAATAATCCACATGACACGCAGAAACATAACTCGTCTGTCAATTCCTCCAGAAAACAGCGGGAGGCGCACTTGCGAGTTTATATTTATTTCAGACAGAAATCATTTGAATTAGTTTATAGCGAAATTGGGACAAATAACGGACAGCAGCCTATCGCTTTGTGACAGCGCAACAGGAGAATTTTAAATTCATGTAGTATTTTAATTTGAATAAAAACCAGGGGACCCCCCTTATTTATATTTTTGTGGTTTATGGGGGGTCCTTCGAGGCTTATAGCAGGTCCGGGACCCCCCCAGACCCCCTTCAATTCGAACACTGAAGTTAACCCACAAACGAAGAAGAAACAGCAACTTGTTGTGTATAATTTGAGAAGACCAGCAATGATGGAAGTAAATAAACAACGACTTTTGATGCAGTTTGAGTTAAATCACTCCTCAACTTGGCTCTTCTTTGTTTTCACCGTCACAAACGGAAATACCTATGACGCAGTTTTTTTTACCTGACGGGAGGGGTTCTGGTGGACCAATCACAGCGCTTGCGGCCTGCGTAGATCTGACGCGCTGTTAAAATTTTTGCGAGGTGTGCGTCAGGCTACGCAGAGCTACGCACAGGCTACGGATAGCCTACGCCGTAACCTACGCACGACTATAACGCCCTTTAGGGCTGTAACGCTATATAGCTTGTCCCATTAAAAAGACCTGCCTGATTATGCATCGGGGCATCGCGATTCAGTGTTTCATGCACAGCTTGTGTGTGTACTATGGCGTTTTGGTCAGTAAGAAGTCCTTATCAATCTAAAATCATTATGAGTCGGAGTCGTTTATAACGTGCATTTTAAAAAGCAACGCTCGTTAAACAAAATCATTCAAAATATTCTTTATTATCGTGAAAATACCTGAAACTATTTGAAGAACAGCAATATAAATATTCCTGTAGACATTTCCTGGAACAGCGTTTGCAATGCTAGCCTACTTCTTCTGTGGCACAAAGGGAGTTTCTGCATGAGAGCGCCCCCTGGCTTTTGGATGTGCCGGCATTTCACCGTAATTCATGCAAATTCATTAATTGAGAAAACGCGCATTTGCAAGATAAATCGTTACAGCCCTACCGAGGATCCATAGATGTATCCTTCACAGCCTTGGCTATCCCAAAATTCAATATGAAGTCTGGGTATTTTGAAATAAACATTCAAAACCGTAGTTAAATAAAAGTGTATATTTTGCTAATTAAAGGTCCTTGTGTCTGTTTCACTAATATAAATGATGTTTTAGTGATGTAAATTAATATTATTGCTGCAATGTTGTGTGTTGCGTTTTGCTTTTGTATATTTCTAAGGTTGGTGAATTTTACATACTGTTGGATAGTTTAATCTGCATCAATGTGTTATATTTTCTAAAGTAAAATAAAAAAATCTGCCACCATATTTATTTTTAAAAGTCTAGGTCTCAGCTTTTGTGTCCCAGTGACAAGCGTAATGGGCGGGAAAAGTAAAGTGATGCCCCCGTAGGCTAGACCGTCTCATTTCATTTCACTCCGTGTCGTTTAGAGGCTGCTGCCTTCAAATATTGAGCCTTGCCTTCAAAGTCAGCGGTCTTAAAAGGATCCAGACCCTGAATTGGGATGCACCCTCAGTTTGTTCAAACTAAACCAGTGCTCACACAGCAGTCATTGGCCAGTTTACTGAATGACAGTCATATTAACCAATTATACTCAGCAACATGACGAGTTGGCCAATACAATTTGGTAACACTTTTTTTCGATAGTCCACTTTAGACATTTTACTAATTATAAGTAACTCTGCAACTATTTATCCTACCAATCTTTACCGTATTAGTAGACTGTCTGATTAACATCTATTCACACTTTATTGTGATGATATTGTGATAAGTATCTTTGCAGGTGCATGTCAACTTATTCCACTAACCCTAACCTCTTCCTTAACCCTAACAGTCTACTAATACTCTAAGGACAGCTAGACAGTTAGTTGAGATATAGTTGCAAATTAGTGAAAGTTGGTTGACATAGTTGAAAAGTTATTTATAGTTGTATAAGTATTAAGTGTAACCTACAATTTATTTCAGTGTGGTAGCAAATTTAATGGAATGTTGTGTGTACCATATTGTAGACAAAACAATAATCATAGTGACTTTCTCCTTTAAAGAAATAGAAAATAAATCTAATTTGTCATTACTAGCATAATACTCAAATATAATATATTAAATATACTTTAAAATGTTTTCCCAACAAAGATAATTGAAGAAATAATTTTCTTCAATTTATTTTGTGTATTCTGAATAAGATTAGACATCAGCATGTTGCTAACAAAAATAGTTGTTGACTGGACTTAAATACATTTACAGAATGTGAAATGAGCTGTAACACATCATGAAGTTTGATTTCTCAGAGTTTTTCAAAATAAAAGTGAATCGGGTTTAAATGTCAGAAGTTCATGTCGGGATGAAAGTACTCTTCTCCCACTGCCAATACTGTTGCATTATGTTGAAAATGTATATATTTTTTATTTGATTTAATTTTATTGTGTTCAAACTGTTAAAAATGTTTTTTTTTCTACAATTCAAGTTTGTACTGTAGGTTGCTTTAGAAACATTTGATGAAACCAAAATTTAACCGAAAATACATATAAACAAGATCATAGTCATGTTTATTTAATAAAAACAAGTGTAACACAAAAATCTATCTTGTTCTGTTCTGCTTTTGAGCCACCTATGTGTTACTTTCGTCCCTGCTGACAGAGTCTAAGGCCATTTTGTTTCCAAAATTTCACCTGGAATTTAGGGCTGTCAAATTTTAATTCGAATTTCGAATATTCGTCGAATGTAAAAAAAATATGCATATTCGAACGTAAAACTTTGCATTCGAATTTTAACTGTGTCAGGAAGCTCACGCAACGTGATGTTGACGTAACTGACGCGGATTGTTATACAGAGCGTTAGCGGCTCAGCCAACTATGCGGAGCAAGCCAGCGTTATTCATTTGAAAAATAGCAAGAAAAGACAGTGGGGATTACGAGTCGGTCAGAATACATATTAAAAGGGCTGTGTGATGCTGCTTTGGTTTTTGGAGCATCAACTGGAATTCAACCGCAAAGTGAAACTAACTGAGATGAATTATTGTCGTCTGCTTCTAAATGCAGTTTTAAAGTTTAAAATAACTGATCAACACGAAAGTGCCATAATACAGCTGCTTGTTTAGCAACATTAAAACCATATGTGCATCTACAGAGTCCACAACGCATATAAGAGAGTTGCAATGTAACGCCGCGGTGGCTTTATTTTTATAACTGACTGGAAACTTGACTTTCACCTGGACATTTGATTATATGCAAGTTCCCTTTCAAGGAACTCGAGCTGCGTCGCCATAGCAACGCTTTGGGGAACGCCTCGGCGTGACTAATCTGAAGCACGTGTAAAACATAAACAATGATGAGATAATTGTATACTGACCGTGATGCCGTGCGGACCAGGGGTATAAGAAGGCATCCCACACAAACACACTCGCTTTTAGTGCCTCAGCAAGTGACTACGTGTATGTTTGCATAAATCTGAAGTATGTTTAAGAAGTTCAAGTATGTGTATCTCCCTGTCAGCGCGATATCACAGACAAGGATACACATGTATATGTGTCTTCGAGCGCAGCACGCACAGTTGGCTTTTGAGGAAACTGGCTGTGTGCACTGTGAGCATTCCCGTGCACGTGTTGCGCTCCAGCTTCGCGCTTAGAGAAGGATATCTCAGGCTCGCGCCCTCACGGATCCGGTCCCGCTTCTGTCGAGGCAGAACGGTGACTGCACTCATGCGTGCAGGCGGCGGTATCCCCGCCTACACCCGTGACATCTGTCTCTCGCTCTCTAGGAAGCTTGGGTTCGCGGCTGCGATCCCGCTTCTCAGCGGCGGTTGCACTCGTGGGAGTCGCCATATGATTTCGCGCAGGCGGCGGTATCTCCGCCTGCACGTGAAGTCCTTCTCTCTCACTCGCCGGATCGGGAAGGCGCCCTGCGTGAGAGCCATATATTTTCAGCTGTCTATCTCCGGAGAGATGGATCATCTTCATAATCCGCCTACTGTTTAAGGCTAAACGTGCAGTTTCCACGTGAAGCCTCCTCTTTTTACAGTATGAAGGTATTATATATATACATACGTTTTTACACCTGTATGTGTAGGCTATGTATGTATATCTGCCTGTCACAGCCTGCATGAGCTGTTTGTCATTGTTTGATGAGTCAAACAGTGATTTTGTGTCTATGCTGTGTGTTGCTTGTACAGCTGTGCACAGCATTTATTCTCCTGATCGGCCGCTGGTGCGCCATAATTCAGATAATGATTTTGTGTGTTACGATTCGAGATCCTCATCTGCTGAGGCGGGTGATGTCTTCGTTCGTGGCACTCACTTTCTTATTGAAGCAAAGCAGCTCACACCTCATTTATGGTGCCTGCTTCCCTTTGGTGCGTAGTACGACAGGCAGCCGCCATTAACCTTCACCTGCATACAGCTGGCTCCAGTAGTGGAGCATGGCTACATTCTTGTGCAGGAGGCTGTAGAACCTCCACATGAGAAATGACAGCTTACAGCCTTTACTTTATTGTTCCAAAAGGAGGGGACTTGTAATCGTTCAGTGATGCGGCTCAGTTCTATGCTGTTACTGAAACCGATTGTGATGCAATCAGATCCGAGGACTGATTCCTTACATCGAGCTTATGTCTCCATTCAACACGGGAGGGTTTTTCCCGAGGGGAAACCCGTCTCGCATGATCAAAGTCGCGCACCGTTGTTTGCGTACTCTGGTAACCGGAAGAAAGCCATGGCTTCTGTCCCAAGGTCCTGTGTTGGGTGCGCGTTGTCGATGTGTGACGCTGACAACAGACGCATCCCTCACAGGTTGTTCGATTATGGAAAGCCAAAAAGGATCAAAATCGCTGGAACTCATCATCGGCTATGGCACTGAAATTGCCTTGGAAATGATGGTGGTATGGGTTGGACTCCCATTTCCTTCCAGACCTTAGGAGCCATCATGTGCTTGTCCAGATAGACATCACATCAGTGGTTGATTAATAAATTATTAAGGAGATCTGCTATCAAAGTCACGCATCGTTGCCTGCGTGCTCTGGTGGTGTGGAGAAAACCTTGGTTTCCATTCTAAGGCCTGTTTTTGGGTGCGTGCTACTGGCGTGTGACACTGACAACAGATGCACTCCCCACAGGTTGGAGTACAGTATGGAAGGCCGAGAGGTCCAAAATCACTACATTATTGATTTTGGGATAATGGCATTGTGGTCTCTGGACAAACTGTGCTCATTGACGACGATTTGGATCCCAGGCCACTTGAATGTGGCAGATGCCCTGTATGGCAACACCCATTGCTGGGGAGTTGAGACTCCAGCCAGATGTGGTGAACCCCATTTGGAGAAGATTTGGACGCGCAGAGGTGGATCCATACTTTACTCCTGACAAACCCAGTTAACTGCCCTGTTTATGTGGTGCTGAGGTTTCTGTAGGAGCAATTCCCTGCTGGTTTAACTCCTTCCACTCTTAAGGTTTAGGTGGCAGCAGTCTCTGCCTACCATACTCCTTTGGAAGGATGTCATGTTCCCAACTGAGGTTGTGGAGACCATATGGTTACTCCAGAGCTCCCCAGGAGCTTAGGCACTAAGTGGAGAACTTCACCTCATGGTGTCCAGCTCACCTGACAGACCCAGTCAACTGCCCTGTTTATGTGGTACTGAGGTTTCTGCAGGACCAATTCTCTGCTGGCTTACTTCCTTCCACTCTTAAGGCTTAGGTGGCAGCAGTTTCTGCCTACCATACTCCTTTGGAAGGATGTCATGCTCCCAACTGAGGTTGTGGAGCCCATATGATTACTCCGGAGCTCCATCAGGAGCTTAGGCCCTATGTGGAGAAACTTCACCTCATGGTGTTCAGCTCACCTGACAGACCCAGTCAACTGCCCTGTTTATGTGGTACTGAGGTTTCTGCTGGAGCAATTCTCTGCTGGCTTAATTCCTTCCACTCTTAAGGCTTAGGCGGCAGCAGTTTCTGCCTCTACCATACTCCTAGAAGGACCTCATATCTCGTCTGGACAACCCTCAAGAGAGCTTTATGCCCTTAAGTGGAGAATATTTCACCTGTTGGTGTTTAACTCCTCTTACAAACCCAGTCAACTGCCCTGTTTATGTGGTACTGAGGTTTCTGCAGCAGCAATTCTCTGCTGGCTTAACACCTTCCACCCTTAAGGTCTAGGTGGCAGCAGTCTCTGCCTACCATGCTCCTTTGGAAGGACCTCATGCTCCCGAATGAGGTTGTGGGAACCAGATGATTACTTCAGAGCTCCTTCTACGAGGAAGCTTATAACCTAAAGTAGAGAAACTTCACCTTTCGGTTCTCAGCTCACCTGACAGACCCAGTCAATTGCCCCTTGACGTGGTACTGAGGTTTCTGCAGGAGCAATTCTCTGCTGGGTTAACTCCTTCCACCCTAAGGTTTAGGTGGCAGCAGTCTCTGCCTACCATACTCCTTTGGAAGAATGTCATGCTACCAACTGAGGTTGTGGAGACCATATCATTAATCCACCTTTAAGGTATAGGTGGCAGCAGTTTCTGCCTACCATACACTTCTGGACTCTCTGAGGGCAGTCTACATACCACGCCACCTGAATGTGGCAGATGCTCCTTCGAGACAACAGACATCTCCGATAGGAGTGGAGACTTCATCTAGATGTGGTGAACCACATCTGGAAAAGGTTTGGACGCGCAGAGGTAGATCTGTTTGCATCCCAGGACACCACACTTTACCCACTGTGGTTTTCCATGGTACAGACGTGGCCGAGGCTACGTCTGTATGCCTTCCCCTCCTGGTTGTGTTTGTCCTTCCACGGGGAAACTTTATTCCCTTAAGTGGGAAATTTTCACCTCTTGGTGTTCAGCTCATCTGACAGACCCAGTTTACTGCCCTGTCGACGTAGTTCTGAGGTTTCTGCAGGAGCGTTCTCTGAGTTTACTCCTTCCACCATTAAGGTTTAACGGCAGCAGTTTCTGCCTACCTTACTCATGTGGAAGGCTCATCAGTGGGTAGACACCCATAAGTGGCTCGCTTTCTTTGTGGCACTCGCAGGTTGCGACCTGTTAGCCGCACTAGGGTGCCTACTTGGGACCTAGCGGTCGTGCTGGAAGGGCTCTCGTTGGCCCCGTTCGAGCCACTTGAGACTTCGCCAGATAGGTTTCTGGCCTTTAAGACTGTGTTCCTTCTGCTATTACCTCTCTAAAGCGAGTGGGGGACCTTCAGGCCCTGTCAGTATCCCCTGCAGGTCTGAGTTTGCACCATGGCTAAGGCTTTCTATACCCAAAGCCAGGTTATGTTCCCAAGGTGCTGAACTATGTGCGAGGCCCATTGTTCTGCAGGCCCTTTGTCCTCCCCCCCTTCAGGAGCGCGGACCAGGAAAAGCTGAATTTGGTGTGTCCTGTGTGAGCACAGGATACATATGTTTACAGGACTGCTCAGTGGAGGAGTCCAAGCAGTTATTTGTGTGCTTTGGTTCACCCAGAAAAGGTTTACCGGTGACCAAGCAGACTTTGAGCAGATGGATAGTGGATGCTATCTCACTGGATTATGAACATCAGGGTATACACTCACCCGTCGCTGTGAGTGCCCACTTTACTCGGGGTATGGCTGCCCCTAAGGCCTTAGGGTCAGGCGTTTCGCTCCAGGACGTATGTGATGCGGCCAGTTGGTTTTCACCGCTCACCTACGTCAGATTTATATTTTAGACCTAGACCCCTCTTTAGGGTCCCAGGTTCTTTGCCTTGACTGTGTTCAGTTATACACGCTACAGGCATTTGGTAGTATGGAAGCGTGGGCATCTCGTTCCCCAAAGCGTTGCTATGGCGACGCAGCTCGAGTTCCTTGAAAGGGAACGTCTCAGGTTACGTATGTAACCCTGGTTCCCTGAGAAGGGAACGAGACGCTGCGTCTCCATGCCATACTCCCTGCAGGCACTTGCTTCGGCACTTGTAGCGAGTGTGTTTGTGTGGGATGCCTTCTTATACCCCTGGTCCGCACGGCATCACGGTCAGTATACAATTATCTCATCATTGTTTATGTTTTACACGTGCTTCAGATTAGTCACGCCGAGGCGTTCCCCAAAGCGTTGCTATGGCGACGCAGCGTCTCGTTCCCTTCTCAGGGAACCAGGGTTACATACGTAACCTGAGACGTTTTTCATCAACATTTGCGTGAAATATAAACATGATGATCATCTGCCAACTCGACTGTTTCAGCAGGTCCTCTATTAATTACGGAGAGTCTGCTTTATTAACGGCTTCGCTCTGCGCGTAAGTTAAACATTTCTGTTCTGTACTTTTTTTTATTACTCGCATATATTTCTACATATTTTCAACCAAGGAACACACAAAATATAATACAAGTTGTTGTGAATAGCGTTTAAGCTTGACAAAATTTAAATGACTAATGATCTTTCCCACTTATTTTGGCTTAAAAAAAGATTCATTCGTTTTCATACTTTATTAGAAACACGTTAATTTATCTACTTATATAAAATGCCCTATATTAATATGCATTGTCTATGTATGGCATTCTTTTTGTACATTTACAGGTGCACAACTATACTGGTTAATTTTGATTTCATTAGTAGTGTTTATAACATTCGTTTTAACAAAAAATATGCTGTGCATGATTTGTTTTTATTGGGGCTTTGTGCTGCGCCCTCTTGTGGGCTTTTAGGAGTATTTTCTCCAAGATAAAGTAGGTCTTTACAATTCGAATAAAATTCGAATTTTATTATTTTTCAAGGACGAATTTCGAATGTTCTTGTTCAGCCATTTTGACAGCCCTACTGGAATTCATAGTCCACACTTGAGTTACTGATCACAGCAAAAATATATCTGTCTAAAACTTTATCTTTTAAAATTAAGTTTTTCTAAAAAATGGTACTTTCGCCCCTGCTCACCCCTACTGTGAGTCTCTACAGTACAATATTTGTTACTGTGAGTCTCTACAGTACATTGCTGGTTACTGTGAATCTTTGCAGGATATTTTATTCACTGTGATTTTCTACAGCACATACCTTTTTACTGTGATTTTTACAGTTTTAAAACACTACTGTGATTTCACACTGAATGCACTGTAATCCACTGTGAACTTTATTACAGTTATTTGCTGTCCACGAACACATTTAATTACTGTAGATTTCACAAGCATTTTTTACAGTGTCCATAATGGTAACATGAGATTTAGATATTTTTCCTCAGATTACACGAACACTCATCCTGAAGTTTAGATAGAAATCTGAGAGATCATTCATGTTCTTCACTCTCTGTAGGCTGAATGACTGCAGTATTACAGATGAAGGTTTTGTTGCTTTGGCTTCAGCTCTGAGATCAAACCCCTCACATCTGAGAGATCTGAATTTGAACTATAATAAATCAGGAGATTCAGGAGTGAAGCTGCTCTCTGATGTACTGAAGGATCCACGTTGTAAACTGGAGAAACTACAGTAAGTGCTATTATTTAAATGATTTTTCAAGTGTTTGTGAGACAATAAATCTGTCAGTCATAATACTGATTTTAGATTAATATTTCTTAACTGCATGAATAATTTCTTCAATAAAAGCTTTAACTGATTCAGTGACTTCATTTATTTGATGGTTTAAAAACATAATAAAAAATAATAAAATGCATAATATCTTTAGTTATCTACTGAAAAGTGATGCAGGAAATATTTAATCTTAATAAGTATATGTTAACTAAGGCATTATTAGAAAAGAATTGAATACATCAAACACAAATTACTCATCACATTAGTTTATGTTTTTATGATTTGTTCAGATGTAATTAGCTCTTTTTGTATTTTCTGTGCAGTCTTTCCAGTTGTGGTATCACAGATAAAGGTTGTGTAGCTTTGGCTTCAGCTCTGAGATCAAACCCCTCACATCTGAGAGATCTGGATCTGAGCTTTAATAAACCAGGAGATTCAGGAGTGAAGCTGCTCTCTGATGTACTGAAGGATTCATGCTGTAAACTGGAGAAACTACAGTAAGTGTTGTTATATTATTTAATTTTTTTATGTGTTTGGGAGAAATACTGCACTAAAGATGAATGAGTAAAAGTGTTTTTATTATTGTGATTGAACATCAGAGTCATTACAGCAGCTCCTGTCAGTCAATAAGAAAATAAAACACAAGATTAAAAGATATTCAGCAAAACCAATCTGAATGTCATCTAATGCCTGGCTCACACTACAGGATTATCTGCCAGAATTGTCCCTGATTTTCCCCTCCAGAGAATACGAGATAAAATCGGGTCATGGACCTCGATCGGCTTCGAAGTTCGGCCCAGATTATCCTTTAATGTGAGACATTTAAATTTACACCTTCCGATATGCTCTCAAGCAAAAAGAGGCCGCCCTGATCTTATACAGATGTGGCCTTTAAAAACGCATGTTTTCTTTTGATTCCCTGAGAGAAGATCGATTAGCATTGGAGGTTGGGTGGTTTTTAACCCTCTGGGATCTAAGGGGGTTTTAGGGCCCTGGAGAAGTTTTGACCTGCCCTGACATTTAATACAACATAATAATGGCAAAAGTCTTATAACACTGCATTCAGCACAAACTGGGCTACTATATTATATGATTAACATGTATGTACATGTTTGTATTTTTGAGAGAAAAATGTTTATGCATGGTTTTAGAAAAAGAAAAAAAATTAAGTGACTGATATAAGTCCACAAAACTCATTCTAAACATGTTTTCCCGGGACTTCCGGTATGGCGTCGTGGCGAGTGGCAGTGTAAATTGAGAGCTCCTAGACAAATCGGTTACACTCCCCAGTTTAAATTAATTTTACACAGTGTAATTGATTAACAAAGATGGAGGGGGAGAAACAACGAAAAGCTAGAGGTAAATCATCCCATAGACCTGAGAAAACTGAGAGACAAACGGCGGAAAATGACGACGAGTGCAACGCTGGCGAACAAGAGGCCGCAGACACGATGCAAGTTTACATCAGTGACATATACTCCGAGATTAAGGCTATCCGATCCGACGTGAAGTCAGAACTCAAACACTTTCAAGAGACTTTCACCCGAGATTGGAAAACTGACTTGACAAGCCTGAAAACGGACATTAATCTGAAACTGGACGAAATTTCCAACGATCTTAAAGATACGGTGAATCGAGTTGAGGAGGCCGAACACCGGGTGGCGGATTTGGAAGAGTGGAGTACCGAGGCTAGAGACGTACTATTACAAACTCTTGATATTCAACAAAAAATGCAAACTAAGCTGACAGATCTCGAAGCAAGATCACGGCGTAACAATCTACGCATATACGGAATTCCTGAGGAGGCCGAAGGAGATAACATACAAGAGTTTATTGAAAGTTTCATTAAGACGGAACTGTCTCTCCCCGATGCAGAACTTGGGATACAGCGTTGTCACAGGGCGCTCGGACCCAAGCCACCTCCAAATGCGAATCCCCGATCGGTTGTTATTTACTTTCTTGAATATAGGATTAAAGAACTGGTCCTCCGTTCAGCGTGGAGAAAGAGGGAAGTTTACCTGAATGGGAGACAAGTGTACTTTGACCAGGATTATCCCGCGGAGACCCAAAAGAAGAGGAAAGCATACACTCCTATAAGGAAACTACTCAAAGAAAAAGGTCTCCGTTTCCAGACACCACCTCCAGCCAAACTTCGGGTGTTTTTTGAAGACGGTCCCGTTGTTTATAATAGCCCAACGGAAGCGATGGAAGACTTAAAAAAGAAAGGACTGACCACAGCCGACATTAGAGAAGATGAGGACGCCGTCGCCGCCGCATCGGCTTCAATGGAGAGGCTGAGTAAAATCACCTGGGAAACGGCAGGCGCGAAACCACGACGCGACCGAGAGAAACATCAGGAGAGGGCACGGAAAAGACTTCAGGACTTCCGCCGAGACACTGGAAAGACTGTTTGATTCACACTCAGGGTAGAGTACTAACTGCTAAACCCAATATAAACAATACTAAAATAGTAGATTAATATAACAAGCACATTTTTCTATAAGAGTTCTGTAAAGTTATTTTAATATTTGTTTATTCCAAATGACTTGATTTTTGAGTAAATTCGTTTTACTAATGGTTGATTTACGTTACGGCTTGACAGACCTTTAAATGAATAACGGTTATGTCTGGGAGTTCGGGGAAATTCGTGCACTGATTTGCAGTATCAGTTAGCACAGGGGAGGCCCTTCGTAAATCGAAGATTTCCTTTCCAAATAGAAGTTACTCTAAAAGGAACTTTGATTATGGAAGTTGTTTTGTTTTTTAGTTGTACATGGTTTTACTTTCTCACCTTTTTGTTCGGTATTACTTGTGTTATAATGTTAAGGTCACTTGGGAGTAACAGCTTGAAAGTATATTTAAAGATAAATGTCACAGCAAGAGTATAGAATTATTTCACTAAATGTTAATGGGTTGCAAAATCCTATCAAACGAAGTAAACTTATAACTAAGATGAAGAGGGAGAACCAACATATAATTTTTTGGCAGGAGACTCACCTGGTACAAACCGAACATGAAAAATTGAAAAAGTTAGGATTTCGAAATACTTTTTATTCATCCTACACAAAAGGACATGCCAGAGGGGTAGCAATACTAATACCAAATAAGGTGACTTTTCAGGTCTCCAGCCAAATAGCTAACAAAGAAGGACGTTATATTCTGGTTAGAGGGATTCTTGATTCAAAGGAAGTAACATTATTTAATGTTTACAGACCACCGGGACAGGATAAGTTATTAATTAAGAAAATATTTGAGTTAATAACTTCTGAAGTATCAGGGACACTTATATGTGGAGGGGACTGGAATGTACAGTTGTATCCCACCATAGACTCTTCAAATGCAACGAAAAAGATAAATTCTGAATCGTTGTATGTTAAAAAAATGCTTAAGGAAACTGGCATGATTGACATATGGCGGGAACTCCACCCAACTGTGAGACAGTTTACTTTCTTCTCCCACGCTCACGCAGTCTATTCAAGGGTTGATTATTTTTTCATGTTTCACTCAGACAAACATAGAATTATAGGCTGCGATATAGGAACTAGAGATGTTTCAGATCATGCAGGAGTGTATTTGAAACTCCATCTGGATGTTCAACTTAAGAACACCATCTGGAGATTGAACACTAGTATCCTAAATGACCCCCAATGTATAGAATATATTAGAAAGGACATTGAAGACTATATTGAATTGAATAATGATGAGGATATGTCACCAAGTGTTCTATGGGATGCCGCTAAGGCAGTGTTAAGAGGTAAACTTTTAAAGTGGTCCTCAAGGAAAAAAAAAGAAAAACAGAAAGTATTGACTGATTTATCAAACACACTAAAAACGCTGGAACAAAAACATATTGAATTAAATAAACCTCAAATTTTAGAAGAAATAAAAATAACAAGACAGCAAATAAACAAAATACTTGATAATCAAGTAGAGACTAAGCTTAAATATATCAAACAGAATTATTATGAGAATGGACCCAGAGCTAAAAAAATTTTAGCATGGAAACGCCGTAAACAGCAAACTGAAAGGTCAGTTTTCAAAATTAAAAATCCAGAAACCAACGTAATGTGCCACAAACCGGAAGAGATACTAAGGTCATTTGAAATATATTATAAAAAATTATATTCCCAGCCAGCAGCAGCGGACCCCTCAGTTATTGAACATTTTCTGGAATCTCTAGACCTGCCATCAGTAGGACGAACACAAAACAAACTGGTATCACAAGAAATTACAGAAGCAGAAATTGATGAGGCCATATCGAATTTAAAGTCAAATAAGGTGCCAGGGGGGGATGGGTACCCAGCAGAGTGGTACAAGACATTCAGAGTATTATTACGACCTATGTTCTTAAAATGTTTTAACCATGTTCGTAAGGGAGGAAAAACCCCAATATCCTGGAAACAAGCTATCATATCAGTAATACCAAAAGCTGAAAAAGATAAGACAGAATGTGGGTCATACAGACCCATTTCTGTTTTAAATATAGATTATAGACTATACGCTTCGATAATTGCAAAAAGACTAGAAAATATTATTCCTGAATTGATCGATACCGACCAAACAGGATTTGTGAAAAACAGACAGACACAAGATAATGTGAGGCGAGCATTATTTCTGATCGATGGCATGAGCAAAACTAGTGCTAAATCTTTGGTAATTAGCCTTGATGCTGAAAAGGCTTTTGACTCCGTGCGTTGGGAGTTTTTGTATCTGGTACTGCAACGATTTGGCTTCAATAAAGAGGTTATAGGATGTCTTAAACCATTATATCACTTGCCAACAGCACAGGTTAAAATAAACGGAAATGTTTCTAATTCAATTACACTGGAACGAGGCTTTCGCCAGGGATGCCCCTTAAGTCCCACACTTTTTAGCACTATTTATAGAGCCACTGGCCCAAGCAATTAGAGAGGATGTAGATATTTCAGGATTCCAATTTAAAGGAAATGAACACAAAATATGTTTATATGCGGATGACATCCTTATGACAATCTCCAACCCGGACTCCAGTTTACCTAAACTTATGTCATGTCTTGAACAGTTTGGGGGGTACTCTGGATACAAATTAAATTTAGACAAAACTCAGACTCTCTCTTTTAATTATGCTCCACAGGAGACCATACGTAATAAATATAATTTTAAGTGGAAAACTAATAACATTAAATATTTAGGAGTTATCATACCAAAGAATGTGACAAAAACATATACTATAAATTATGAGACCATAACAAAAGAATTAAAAGTAGATTTGGACAGATGGATGCCCTTAACCCTTGGTCTGCATAATCGAGTTGAAATAATTACAATGAATGTTTTACCGCGACTACTGTTTCTATTCCAATCACTACCTGTAGAGATTCCGAAAAAACAGTTTCATGACTGGAATCGAATGATCTCTAGATTCATATGGAAAAATCTTAAGCCTAGGGTCAGACTTAAAACACTACAATTATCAAAGGAGAAAGGAGGACTGTCCCTCCCATGCTTGGAAGATTATTACAAAGCAGCACAATTGAAATATCTAGTATGCTGGTGTAATAATGAGTATGATGCAAAATGGAAAGATTTAGAATTCAGCCAATTGGACATTCCCCTACCCTCTTTATTAGGGGATAAAACTACAATGCTTAAATACTCGAATAAATTGAGTCATTGGACAATGGTTCCTCTTAATATTTGGTTCAAGGAATGTAAAGACTTTAAACTTGAGACACAAGCACGGTTGTTAAGATGGGTGGCCTATGACAAAGATTTTAAACCTGCTCAGTTGGACTCAAGGTTTAAGCAATGGACATTGAAAGGCATTACTTCATATTGTACAATCTCATCTAATGCAGGGTTAAAGAGTTTCCAAGACCTTACTGACACCTATACATTAGAAAAACAAGATTTTTTTAGATATTTACAACTTCGGAACCACTACAATAAAAATATTAAAAGTAATGGAAAAATTGAAATGAATATCATCAATGTTTTTATTGATGCGTATAAGTGTGGGACTCATAAGAGACTGATATCAAGAATATATTCAAGTATACAAGCTTCTAAAAATTATTGTACATCATATGTGAAAGATAAATGGGAGAAGGAAGCAAACCTAATTTTATATGATGAAGAATGGTCAAACATTTGTAAAACACAGTACACTACCTCTAGTTCAGGCCAGTGGCGAGAATTTTCATGGAAGAATATGATAAGATTCTTTATTACTCCAAAAAGAAAATACTTACAGAATGGGAATCTGGAATCTGCACTCTGCTGGAGACAATGTAATTACTCTATGGCTGATTACCTTCACATATTTTGGAAATGTCCAGCTATTCAATCCTATTGGTTAGAAATAATCACTGAAATAAAATTGATATTGGGTTTTGAAATTGAGAACAGCTTTGGTACTATATATTTAGGAAACATACCACCTGATTATAACACCCAAGACAAGTACCTACTTAAAATATTACTGGTTGCTAGCAAAAAGGCAATAACTAAGAAATGGTTGGATGTGAACCCACCAACAAAAAAAGAATGGATAATGATTGTAAAAAATATGTATGATATGGAGAATCTCACCTTTTCGCTAAGATTAAACATGGATAAATTTTACAAGTACTGGTCAAAATGGATAACGTATAGGAGTGTGGATGGAACATAATGAGAGGTTGTAAATGTCTTGCAATGTCTGTGCTTTTTGTTTTATGAGAGGACCTTGAACCCTTTTTTTTTTTCTTTTTTTTTCTTTTTTTTTCTCATTCTCTCTCTTCCGATATTATTTGGAGAGCAACCCCTGACATAAAGTTAATTGTACATGAACATCTTATCTGTATGTGATACCCCAGTGACCTGTCTGTTCTGTTCGTTGGTATGTGTTGCAAAAAATAAATAAAAAGTATAAACATGTTTTCCCAAGACTTTTCAAAACAGGATCTAGTAGTCTAGAGTTTTTTCTTTAAAATGATGTGAAAATCATTCTGCTTACGCCTTCACATAACACAATATATTGATTTACAATTTCAAAGTCACTTTTTGGTTAGGAAGGCAATATGCAAGGAGGCTGGAAGCTCTTGAATAATCTGTGATTGACAGCTGAAGAACAAAACAATTGCATAATGAGCTGCATAATGAGCCTTCAGGCAGGAATGTGAAGACGCCATTATTGTTACGTGTTTGTTTGTGAAAGCAACACAAAAGAAATGCCTTCACATGCATGATCCTGCGTTAAATAAACTTACTGTGCAGAGATATACGTGAATAAACAAGGTTTTAGATGTGTTTAGATGCGTCTTAATACAAAGTGCGTCAAATATGAGGCATTGTGTGTTTGTGTGTGCGTTTGGCCGTTGATCGCGTCTGACGGAAGCACAAAGAAAACATAAGCGCATGGAGATAACTTTTATTTACTAGGCGAGAGTAACCCAGTAGATGTGATGTTTGCGAGCGTCTTTTATAAGAATACCAAAAAGCGCGTCAAATGAGGCATCGTGTCTTTGTGTGTGCATTTGGACATCGTGTCACACAGACGAAGCACACACACTTGCATCTTTTATAAGAATACCACAAAGCGCGTCAAATATGAGGCATCGTGTGTTTGTGTGTGAGTTTGGACGTCGATCCCATCACACTGACGAAGCACACACACTCGCGTCTGTCTGGAGATTTAAGCGCGAGTAAACAGTTATATGATGTGTGCAATCGCATCTTTTATAATGATACCACAAAGCGCTTCAAATATGAGGCATTATGCGTTAGGACGTCGATCGAGTCACACTCGCGTCTGGAGATAACTTTAGTTACAGTCACGAGTAAACAGTCCATTGACTGTGGGGTTGACTAATGAATATGGATGATCTCTGCTCTTCTCTTCAATGGAGCGGGGCGTGGCTCATTATAGATAATGAAGCAACAGAAGACAGACGGTACATCTCTCTCTTCTAATACAGTTAACAACGAAATGCAATATTTGTTTTCGATTTCTCTTACATCTTCCAAAAGCAGACATTCCAAGCATTATGTAGACATTTATCTTTTGTTTCTATCATAAATATTTGTTAAGTTACAGTTCATTTTTCTGACGTGTTTCTGAAAGGACTTCACTGAGGGAGAGAGAACAAAACGCGCATCATGTTTATTTTCTTAATTTTGCGAAAAGCACGACATGCTGTTTTTATTGGGAGTGGACAGAAAAAAACTAGACAATTTAACGTTTTAAATGATGTATAAATCATATCTGTATGTCCAAAATAGCAGAGTTATCTAAGTCTCTCTGGGGAGTGATTGAAAAATAAAGAGTTTGCGGCGCCCGCGCCGCAGCCGACCCCAGAGTGTTCATTTCTTGACTCTGTGTCAATGGTAGCTGCTAAAACTAGCTGCTAAAACTAGCAGCTATGTGCAATTAATTACATTTTGGAATTAACTTCCTTCATGTAGTTTTATTTATACATTGTAAAAAATATTTTTTGAATTTGTAAGTAAAGTTAACATTAAATATGTTTTACAAACAATTGGTTTACAAACTCTTGGATGTTTGCGATTATCAGTCTTGTGTGTTTCACGTGATTAAATCAGGAAGATTACATTAGTTTCTTTTCAGTGTAGAATAGTTTTTCAACAAAATGCAAAAATATAGTATATTTATAAACATCGCTAAAACCAAGAGTGAATTAAAATTGAAAAAGTAATAAAGTTATAGCTGCTGATATTTTTGTTTACATTTACTAGCATTTTCTGAGTGAAAATTGTTTCCTAGCATTTTTAAGTAACCAAAATCTTACTCCAATTTATTTCAGTTTAGGTTTCTCATTTTTATCAGCTTTCTTTTGCTTTTCAAAGGGCCGTCTACCTTTGCTACAGCCAGTGCTTTAAGTGGGCCGGTAGGCGCAAGTACTCAGTACCGCCACTTCCAAATATAGGTCTTGAGCTTACCACCACCTCTCTGTTTAAATCAGAAGTTTAATTTAATCATTTGGCTGGGCTGCCGCTTTTCAAAGCGCCCTTTACAATGCACGCTTCCTCCAAGAGCAGAGACTACATTACCCACACACCCTTGAGTTTTACAAGTTAACTCTTTCACCGCCAGCGTTTTTAAAAAAAGTTGCCAGCGCCAGCGTTTTTCATGATTTTCACCAAAGTTTAATGCCTTCCAGAAAATGTTCTTCTTTAAATATATAAACATACAATATACCAAATGAAAGAACAGACCCTGGTTACACTTTATTTTGATAGTCCACTTTAGACTTTCTACTAACTATAAATAACTTTTCAACTACATGTCAACTAACTTTCAATAATTTGTAACCATACGTCAACTAACTGTCATTAGTGTATTAGTAGACTGTAAGGGTTGGGGTTAGGGAAGAGGTTTGGGTAAGTGGAATGAGTTGAAATAAACCTGCAAAGATACTTTTAGACAGTTGAATGTGTAAGGGTCCAAATATGACCCCATCCATCCGTTTGGCCCAACGACGGAATCCAAACGAGGATTATAACGCGTTCTGTCTTTTCCGGCGCTTGCAGTTGACGTTTTGGCATTTATGTAATTTTGTATTATTATCTGACTCCAAGATAGTGTTAATATAAATCGGATTGATAATTACGTTTAACAGTTACAGAATTTGGGCGGATGTTTGGTTATTCTTGTTTAGCCCTACTTGTTATTGCATCCGTTCATTCGGCTACTCATGTCGCTTTGGACTCACGCACCGGCCGTTTATTAATATTTAATAATCATGCGGGCCCACGATCACAACCGAATCAGGCTTGGTCACTGCTAGAGGTTAGACCATATGTTCAGAAGGCCGCCCTTTACGCGTGCTCATCTCTGAACATACTTTATTTAGTCCCCATAGAGGTGCAACTTAATTATTACAATATTTATTTCTAACCAGAGGCTCACGACCACTATCATAAAACAAACGTCTCGGTTACGTATGTAACCCTCGTTCCCTGAAGGAAGGGAACGGAGACGTCACGTCGTGACCGACGAATTGGGAACCGCTCCGCGGGTGACCTATCTACTTCGAGAAACTATAAAAACGCCAATGAACTTGGCATGCAGGTATTTGCATAATGCCGGCGCCGCCCCGCCAGGTGCGTATATAAGCCGCAGGTGCACAATACCAAATTAGCTATATTATTGCTGAGAAGCCGAGCAGCAGTGCCCGGCCTGAAAACAGCAATGGAACAGCAAACTGTGGCGACGGGACGTGACGTCTCCGTTCCCTTCCTTCAGGGAACGAGGGTTACATACGTAACCGAGACGTTCCCTTTCAGTCGGTCACTACGACGTCACGTCGTGACCGACGAATTGGGAATCCCTACCAAAACGCCACTGCAGCTGAACCCTTCCAGTGCCTGCAAAAGCCCTCCGCCCTCCACGTAAGGGGCGGAACCTAAGGCGAAATGCAGAAGGCCGGTCACTACCTGTTCCTTAACCCACGATAGTGAAGCAGCGAACTGGGGAAGCGTCTAAACTGAGCGGAGCTAGAACACTGCGGAAGCCATCCCCTAAGAAGGTTGAATGGATGACATAAAATATGAAACAACCGATAGGTTGCTCATAAAAAGTCTCTGAACAAAACATAGTATGCAGAGAGATGCAGAACAGGCTCTGCTAAGGAAAACGTGGAGGATTAGTACCCCACGGAGTATACACACAAATGAACCCCACGTAGGGGACAAATGTGGACGCCTAGCCTACACAGGTTTACAGAGAATACATCAGTGATAGGTTGACAGCGGATGCTCCGCAACATCGGCTATCAGGGCGGTGGAGGAGAGGCAAAAACAGTTTTTTAGACGTTTTTGCCCCGATGGCCTTCCATATTGGTGCAGATGTGCAGCACCAAAATAGAGGCTCCAAGCCGACACACGAGCCGACCCTCGGCATTCTTAACTAGTTAGTAGAAAGAACCCGAGTGGAAACCGGTTCGACACGAACACTATAGAATCTTGTGAACGTATTAGGTGTCGCCCAGCCTGCAGCTCTACAAATATCTGTTAGCGAGGAACCGCGAGCCAGTGCCCAAGATGATGCCACACTGCGTGTAGAGTGGGCACGTAAATTAAACGGACAAGGCACATTCTGCTTTTGATATGCAAGGGCTATAGTATCCACAATCCAATGGGACATCCTCTGCTTGGTGACAGCTTTTCCTTTCTGCTGACCACCGTAACAAACAAAGAGCTGATCTGAGGTCCTAAAGCTTTGCGTCCTGTCTATATACACACGTAGTGCACGAACAGGGCATAACAAAGCCGTGGCTGGGTCTGCCTCCTCCAAAGGCAGCGCTTGGAGGTTCACCACTTGATCTCTGAAAGGAGTGGTGGGAACTTTGGGCACAAAGCCGGGCCGGGGTCTCAGTGTTACGCTGGATGCAGCCGGCCCGAACTGAAGGCACGATTCGTCGACCGAAAATGCATGAATATCCCCTATCCTCTTAACAGAAGCCAAAGCAAGGAGAGTTAAAGTTTTCATAGTAAGAAATTTAACACTCACACTATGCAGAGGCTCAAATGGGGCTTCCTGGAGTGATTTCAGCACCAAGGACAGGTCCCAAGGAGGAATAGAGGGAGGACGCGAAGGATTCAGTCTTCGAGCGCCTCTGAGAAATCTAATGACCAGGTCGTGCTGACCCACTGTTCTACCGTTTACGGGTGAATGGTGAGCTGATATCGCAGCGATATCGACTTTAATAGTGGATGGTGACAGCCTATTCTCCAAACGACGCTGGAGATATAAAAGCACAACACTAATTGGGCATTCTCGGGGGTTTTCACTTTGGGAAGAACACCAGTCGACAAACAGGTTCCATTTAAGCGCGTAAGCCTGTCTCGTAGACGGCGCTCGCGCTGCAGCAATAGTGTTAGATACCTCTTGCGGTAAATCACTCAAATCCTCCGTGCCCCGTCCAGAGACCACACATGGAGGTTCCACAGGTCGGGGCGCGGGTGCCATAATGTGCCCTCTTGTTGAGAAAGAAGGTCCTTCCTCAGGGGAATCTTCCACGGAGGGGCTGTCGTGAGGAGAGAGAGTTCTGGAAACCAACTCCTGGTTGTCCAATACGGTGCCACCAACAGCACGCTCTCCTCGTCCTCCCGGATTTTGCATAGGGTTTGCGCAATGAGGCTCACCGGAGGGAACGCGTATTTGCGCATGTTTCGCGGCCAGCTGTGTGCCAATGCATCCACGCCGAGCGAGTCGTCGGCTAGTGAATAGAACAGGCGACAATGGGTCGTCTCTGGGGAAGCAAACAGATCTATCTGCGCTTTGCCGAAACGTCTCCAAATCTGCTGAACCGCAATGGGGTGGAGTCGCCATTCGCCGGGACGCGCAGCCCGAGAGAGCGCATCCGCCTCTACATTGAGCGCGCCCGGGATGTAAATGGCACGAAGAGACCTCAAATTCTTCTGACTCCAAGTGAGGAGATGACGGGCGAGATGCGACAGGTGACGCGAGCGTAAACCGCCTTGACGATTGATGTACGCCACGGTCGCAGTGTTGTCTGTGCGAACTAATACATCTTTGCCCTGTAACTCGTTGCTGAAACGGACGAGCGCAAGATATACAGCCCACATTTCTCGGCAATTTATGTGCCAATGCAGCTGGGGTGCCGTCCAGACCCCCGAAGCCGCAAGCCCATCGTACGTGGCCCCCCACCCCGTGTCCGAAGCATCTGTGCATACTATTGCATGCCTGGAGACCTGTCTCAGAGGCACACCGGCTCGGAGAAACGCACGGTCTGACCACGGAGTGAAAGTGCGACGACACGCAGGTGTAATGATAACACGGTGAATGCCGCGCAGCCACGCTCTCCTCGGGACTCGATCGTGAAGCCAATGCTGAAGCGGTCGCATATGAAGCAGTCCGAGCGGAGTTACAGCTGCGGCTGCTGCCATATGCCCCAGGAGCTTCTGAAATTGTTTCAGCGGGACCGCGCTCTTGCTCTTGAATGTATTCAGGCAAGTCAGAATCGACTGTACACGCGCTTCTGTTAGACGAGCTGTCAAATCGATCGAGTCCAGTTCCATCCCGAGAAAAGAGATTCTCTGCACGGGGCAAAGCTTGCTCTTTTCCCAGTTGACCCGAAGACCCAAACGAGCGAGGTGTTTTAGAGTTAAATCTCTGTGATCGCACAGCGTCTGACGTGTTTGAGCTATTATGAGCCAATCGTCTAAATACGCGAGAATGCGCACACCTTTCTCTCTCAGGGGTTTTAAAGCCCCCTCCACTACTTTGGTGAATACACGGGGAGACAGAGAGAGCCCGAATGGGAGGACTTTGTACTGGTATGCTCGCCCCTCGAACGCAAAGCGGAGAAACGGCCTGTGCCGGGGGAGAATCGATACGTGGAAGTACGCGTCCTTCAGGTCGATGGATGCGAACCAATCGTTTGGACGAATGCATGGAAATATGCGCTTGGGCGTCAGCATCTTGAACGGCATTCTGTGAAGTGCACGGTTCAGCGAACGCAGGTCCAGGATCGGTCGCAAGCCGCCGCTTTTCTTGGGTACAATAAAGTAAGGGCTGTAAAACCCCGACCTCATCTCGGCTGGAGGGACCGGCTCGATCGCGTCTTTCGCCAATAAGACAGCGATCTCCGCACGGAGGACGTGCGCATCGGCAGCTCTCACCGTAGTGAAACGAACGCCGGAGAATTTGGGGGGACGCCGGGCAAATTGGATCGCATAGCCGAGACGAATCGTGCGTAAAAGCCAACGCGACGGGCTGGGAAGCTGTTTCCACGCCCCCAGACACCGTGCGAGGGGGACTAAAGGCACGATCGGTGTACCCGCGGCGGGCGCAACGGAGGTGATCGCCGGTGTGTGCGTAACGGCCGCACCGACAGCAGTGTTGTGTGTGATAACACTCACCTGAGTCCGTTGCTGGGTGGTTGAGTAAGGGAGGCTCTGCTGAAGACACCTCTCGCCACTCGATGCACCCTCTGGCGAAGGAGGAGGGAGACGATGGGTTATGAGCCCGTAGCTGTCTCCTACCGCCTGAGAAGTTGGAGAGCGCGGAAGGGTTATGAGCCCGAGCGCCGCTCTCGTTCTCCTCTGATGAGTCGGAGAACGAGGGGGGGTTATGAGCCCGCTCGTATCTCCGGCGCTCATCTGAAGACCTAGAGATGGAAGTGGAATTCGCTCTTTTTGTGAATTTGTGGGTGCCGACTGAAAAGTCGGCGGAACAGAAAAATGAAACAAAAGATTCCCCAACCGGCCCTCCTCCGGTGGGGGGAGTGGTGCCTTCACCATCTCCCGAAGAGCGATCCCCTCCATCTCTAGGTCGCCCGTCTCAGGGCCGCTTCGATCTCCTCTTTCCACCCTTCGGAGCGGGCTGAGCGGGCGGGGCGGGCTGCTGACGACCGGTTCCTCGCTTCTTAGAAGAGCCCCGGGGAGGAACGGAGGCGGCCGCCGCAGGACGCCCTCGGCGAGGAGCAGGCTGAGGCGCCGACGTGGATGGGGCAGGCGCAGGACGCTTCCGACGTGGCATGATTTGAGCTATGGCCTCAGTCTGCTTCTTGGCCGCGGAGAATTGCTGCGCAAACTCCTCGACCGTCTCGCCGAACAGGCCGGTCTGGGAAACCGGAGCATTCAGGAGCCGGGTTTTATCAGCGTCCTTCATGTCCGCCAGACACAGCCAGAGATGGCGTTCCTGGACTACCAGGGTAGACATCGCACGCCCGACGGCGCGTGCGGTGACCTTGGTCGCACGAAGCGCCAGATCAGTGGCCGCACGCAGTTCAGAGAACTCCGCCGAGTCGTGACCTCCCGCGTGCAGGTCCCTCAGAGCCTTAGCCTGATGAACCTGCAGCAATGCCATGGCATGCAGGGCAGAGGCTGCCTCCCCACAAGCTTTGTAAGCAGCACCGGTCAGCGCCGAAGACTGCTTACAAGCCCGTGAGGGGAGAGTAGGCTGGTCCCGCCAGGAGGAAGCGACACCGGCCGGACACAACTGCATCGCGACCGGCCGCTCCACTGACGGGATACCAGTATACCCCCTGGCATCTCCACCCTCGAGAGAGGTGAGGGGTGAAGGCTGAAACGGCCGGTTCCGGGCGGAAAACGGGGTTTTCCACGACCGCGTCAGCTCTTCATGTACCTCGGGGAAGAAGGGCACCGGGGGCGAGGACTGAGAAGCCCTGGCACCCCCGAAGTACCAATCATCGAGGCGGGACGGTTCAGGTGGGGGAGGTTCAGTCCACTCCAAGCCGACCGCCGCCGCCGCCCGAGCGAGCATGGCTGCCATCTCGGGGTCGAACGCAGGACCCGCAACCCGACCCGAAGGCGGGAGCGGATCTGGATCGACGTCCGAGGCTGACAACCCCCCCTCCGACGTTACGGTGGACATCGCGTCCGGTGGAGGCTCGACAGAGCGCGAGGACACCGTAGAACACGGGCCGCTCGTCTCCATCGGGACCTCCGCTGGCAACGGATCAGGGCGCTGGGAGCTGCTGGACGAACCAGCAGACCGACCCAGCACCGTTATACGGAGGTCATCCTTCGCAAGTTTGGTAGCTGCGCCCTTAGCAGCACCAGACTTGGAAGGCGGGTGCCGTTCCCGGAGAAACGACACCCGTCTCCGCAAATCCGCCATAGTCATGCCCTCACAAGTGGAGCATGAACTATCACGCAACGCTGCCTCTGCGTGCTGGAGCCCCAGACACGAAACACAGCGCTCGTGGCCATCCCGGGGGGCGATGAACACACCGCATCCAGAAACGGAACACGGGCGGAATGCCATCTTTAAAAAGACGCACCCGACCGTGACACGAATGAGTGACTGTCTTTAAAAAGACACAAAGCTCAAACGTGCTGCTCTTTTAGGGAAATCACTCTTTTTGTGCGAGCTGGTGAAACACACAGGGAGAGGCAAACGCACTCACTCAACTCAAGTCCTAAAAGAGACAGAGAGAGAGAGAGAGAGAAAGGGTGGAGAAAACACTGCGAGCCTCCGCTGAGGTGTCTTTGCCCAACCAACTTCAGCAAGCTGAGATCTTTTTCCTCCAAGAACAGGGATCTACGAAGATCAGTATACGCTTCTCGAGAGCAGATGTCTGCCGGCTTCGAAGCAAAAAGCTAATTTGGTATTGTGCACCTGCGGCTTATATACGCACCTGGCGGGGCGGCGCCGGCATTATGCAAATACCTGCATGCCAAGTTCATTGGCGTTTTTATAGTTTCTCGAAGTAGATAGGTCACCCGCGGAGCGGTTCCCAATTCGTCGGTCACGACGTGACGTCGTAGTGACCGACTGAAAGGGAACTGACCGTCTTCTCCAATGATAGCTTTGTATAATCGTGTCATAATTTAATATGCAACTTAGATAGATTAATATTGAAATAACCAGAGGCTGAGGCTCATCTGATTTAGAGTGGTCAGACAGCATTTACTTGTTACTCTAAACAGGAAATTAGCCTCCACGCATCTAATTTAACTTAAACTAACGCCAAGTGCTAGTCGGATCTCCAAAATCCTCCGCTGATGTACTACTATGCCATCTAGTCTGGGATTTTGGTCCGTAATACTAGCCTGATTTTCAGACATTGCGGTAACAAGGATACATCGTAATTTACTAATCATGTCAATAACTTTCGTAGCAACACAGAATAATCCAAACACAATTTATTAACCAGGTAGGTAAAACATAATTCAGAAGCCAATTTACATTCCAATTCAACTACGAAATAAACAAAAACCGTTGCATACCTGGTAAGGAGATGAAGATCTGGTTACAGATTCCTCAAAGTAAAATAACAATACATGATGCTGTGCCAGGACAGCATCATGGGGGTGCATTTCTCGATATTGAAAGTCCCGCCTAAATCTTCTACACATCTCCTTAAATAACCAGAGAACAAAGCATATAGGAATTTGGTACTGATTGGTTGTTGATAAAACTAAGGGCTGTCCTTAATCTCTATACAGTGGGTGAATGGTTTATGCTTAGAATGGGAGGTGTCTATCAACATTGAATGAAGTTTCACATATACTTTAACATTGAATTCTGTTGTTATATGAGACCATTGTAACCACTTGCGATGAGACATTTCAATAGAAAACAAATAAGATACAGATTTTAGATTCTTTGTGCATGTAGCATTTCATATACAGTTTGCTTTTAGAGAAAAGAATACAAATGTATGACACCCTAAAGGTGTGTCTTTGAAACCCAAATGTGTCTCAGTGGGAAGTCCACTGTGAATCGTGGAGAGAGGCTTTTCTCGCGCACTCACTTTGCCCCCATGCAGTGTCCTTTGGGGAGGTGCTATCTTATTTAGGAAATTGTCTTACAAATGTCTGTTGAGATATCATCACAATAAAGTGTTAGTAGATATTAAGCAGACAGTCTACTAATTCTCTAAAGATTGGTGGTTGATAAGTAGTTGCATAGTTACTTAGTTAGTAAAATGTCTAAAGTGGACTATCAAAATAAAGTGTTACACAGACCCTCTGCTTTCAAAAAAAAAAAAAAAAACGTTTCATCCTTCCTTTAGTGGTTCTTTTGCAATCAGCTTTTGAATATGGGTAGGTTTTTGCAAAAACACCACATTTTGAGCAAAAAGCAGAGATAATTCCATTTTTATGACGGACTTTTCATAGAGATCCCATTCAGAGCGATCTTTAAAACAGACACGGACATGCAGCAGCTTGCCATAGGGCAATACTTCCGGTTTTAAAAAGTTGCGGAAGGGCGCCACCTGGTGGATAATAGCGGTATTGCGGAAAGACGGAAAATCTCGTCATTGGCGGGGAAGTATTTTCTCTTAATTGACGAGATATCTCGTCAATGGCGGGGAAAGAATTAAAAGCGCATGCGTCGCTTTTGCTGCTGTCAATGGGCTTGTTTGACTTCATGCGGCGCCGCAAGAATCGACAGCCAGATGACGTCAAAATATCGCGAGAGCAAGACAAAATATGACTTCTTGAATCATTCCCGCGGTACTTTGAAGTCATTCGGCTGTCGGTTCGTGCGGCGCCGCATTAAGTCGAACAAGCCTAGTGTTAACAACATGGTCTGGAGAGGTGTGTGAAATGCGCAACCATAGCTGCTCGGTTAAAATGAAAATACAATGAACACTTAATATGCCCTCCTGGTTTTAGTAGTAAAAGAACAAGGTCAAAATCATAGGACCTGCTTTTTTCCAAGCTCTTTCTATCTTAACAACTAGTTTTAGCATTTAGCTCTTTCCCCGGCAGTGTTTTAAAAAAAAGTTGCCAGCCAGCGCCAGCATTTTTCATGATTTTCACAAAAGTTTAATGCCTTCCAGAAATTTTTCTTCTTTAAATATATAAACAAACAATATATCAGATGAAAGAACAGACACTCTGCTTTCAAACAAAAAAAAACTGTTTCATCCTACCTTCATTAGTTCTCTTGTAATCACCTCTTAAACATGGGTAGGTTTCTTCAAAAACACCCAATTTTGAGCAAAAAGCCGAGATAATTCCATTTTTGCAAAGGACTTTTGATAGAAATCAGATGCAGAGCGATCTTTAAAACATACACTGACCGTGTGTCTCAATCAGCTCCCTTGTTCAGTAGTCAGGGCACTGATCAGGGAGTCGGCCATTTTAAGGGCTGTCTCAATCGCAAAATCCGTTCAGTGCACTGGAACGTTCGTTCCCTAAAAATTCCCACAATGCAACGCAAAAACCAGTGAGCATCGATGTTCCCTATGTTCCCTAACCGGAAATCACGTGACCTTTTCTGACGCTCGCCACCCGAACATCACGTGATCCAACTCAATAAACTTTATGAAATGTAACAGAACTTTTATAAAGACAAACGTTTGTTTTAGTTGTAAATATAAACACACATTGCTACACAGTAAGGGACCACAATCTACTCAATATTTAAAATAATAATATTTATTTAAAATTGTAAATATATTTATTACATTGAAAATGTAATTATATGCCTCCAATTTTATGCACAGATATGTAAGAGAATAATGACAGCATTTTCCACAATGTACTGTTTTTTTAAATTAAGTCAGAGAGATGTTGGTTTTGCCGGTTGTTGATGAGTAACAGCTGTGAATAATCACAACGCGCTTAAGCAGCCACGTGACAGAAAAATAAGTGAACATTGTCCCAATGTGAAGTGAGCTAGGGTCCTTACAAGTGCCCGAACCTGTGTACACGATATACTGGCCCTGTCCCAAATGGCGCACTTCATGTGGACTTTCGGTCTCGTGGCCTTAAATTGCGCATTCTCGCTTAGTCTACGAGTCCGTAGAGTGTCCCATCTGTCATTTTTACGCTTTGAAGTGTGCTCATCAGCGCCTCCTTTCCCCCCTTGATGCGGTCTTCAGCGAAGCCCGCACTGCAGCAGGCTTCGCGCACTTTACCAACCCAGAAGTCCTTGCGAAAGGGCAATCAGACCAATCAGACGACGGAAGGGAGGAGTTCACACTGACGGGTAACTTCTCTACCTATTTCCGGTGTGACGCTCGAGTCTGTCCCAAAATACGACTCAGGTGCACCCACGTGGACTCGCATCAAGGGTCCCTAAAGTCTGGACTACGTGATGTCATCAAAGTGTGGACTCTGAGGAGGACCACAAGTCCGGAGTGTGCCATTTGGGACAGGGCCACTGATTCACGACCTCGGGAGCTAGGGAACGAATTGAGACACATGGTGAGTTCTTTCTCTTTCACGTGAGGCACTACTTCCGGGTTGTATAAGTTGCAAAAGTGCGACCTGGTGGATAATAGTGGTATTGCGGAAAGACAGAAAATTTTATTTATTTTTATTTTTTTATTTTATTTTTTAATGAAATGTTATTTTCATTTTTATTTTATTACACGACACAATATAACATATTTAAGCATATTAAAGTGTTTTTTTCCTGTTTTAAAACATGAATTTACAATGTTTATTAGTGGAACTAGGTTGGATTAAACTTGAAACGCACGTGATCGTTGTCATCAATGAGGCGACCAATCACGTAAAGCTGTTACGTCATCACAACTCCGGGCAGCCGCTCTGGAGAAGCTGCACCGGCTGAGCTAACCGGCTACTCTCGAAACGCTCTCGCGGTACTTAAAAACCATATGACACAGTCACGTGCCTGCAGCGCCAGCTGAAGTCGGACAAAAATACTAACCGGAATGCACTGCTTCAAGTCAGCCGCCGATCGGTCTGCGCAGCGCCGCATGAAGTCGAACACACCTGTTATTTCGTCTAGCCATCTCCTGGCACCCCGCCACCTGACTGCAAATTATCATGTGTGTTGGCGCTCTGCAAATCGATCCGCAAAAATACGTAAACGTACCGCGAGAGCGATTAGAAAGCATGCAGAGCAGCCTGTTCTCGCCATGCTTTGATATCATACGCAATCCGTTTGCGCAGTAACACGCGACACGTCACGTTTGATGGCCAGCTGCGCCCGCGAATACACAGCCGCATCAAGTCTTCAAATGGAAACAAAGTCCAAAATGAAACCCGTGCATCGTTTTCAGGTGAGTCCACAAGCCTGTTAATATGTATAGCGTTGACTGCTGGCACCGCGAACTCATCTGTGTGATTTAAATAATATAACAATGTACCAGTTTGCATCTTCAATCGTTTAAATGACATGTGCTGCGTTGTGTTTTGAAGCATGGTAAATATATATGCTAAAGACGTTGTTTTATAACTTATATGCTAACAACAAGGGTCTGTGTCCTTATTTATTATTTGAATTAACTAAACTTGCTTAACTGAATGCTTGAGTGTTAAATCAATCAAACAGCTGTATTATTAAGAACATAACCATAAACATACATACAAACTTTTGCTTTTGTTAATAGACATCTGATGTTTCTTAAAGCTGGCTTTTTAATTTAATTTTTAATTAAGAAAGATATTTAGTAATTCTCCAAAATTGCTTGGATTTATACTGACACGTAAAATTAGCTTTGTCACATTATAGTGCCATTAGCTACACAAATATAGATATACTATATTGCATAATTGTACAATTGTAGCTTGTGTTGCTGTCAAAATACAATTATAAATGATAACAATAGCATTTTAATAAAGTGCTATAACATTTTAATAAAGTGCTATTTTCACACATAGCCTACTATAGTTGTGATTTTGTTGTTGTTTTTTAACTAAAGGTGGCACCACCGTAAAAGTCAGCTTATGGCACCCATCTGACCAGCAGTGGCCCTGTGTGTGTGTTTCTGCTTAGACTACTCTGTTTTGATTATGTAGAGTAGACTTTAATGTAGACTCTTTGCCTACAGTCAAGTCACTCACTCAGAGGTTAAATAAAATTAAGTAAAAATATATAGGCTATCTTCAAATCAAGTAAATTCCAATCAGAGCATCCATGTCTGAAATTGATGTATTCTTATATCTATAAGGTATAATATAACAAGCTTACTTTTTTTAATGGGTTTGGCTAAAAGAAAATTTTGGTTTTGTCTATACTACTGCTAGGTACTTATACTATATTGAGTGGGTTACATAGAATTGCATTACTAAAAACAGACTAAAATACAATTTTCATTGACTAAAACTAGACTAAAAATGTCACCAGTTTTCGTTGACTAAAACTAGACAAAAATAGTCAAGGATAATTCTGACTAAAATAAGACTAAAATGCCCAGACTTTTAGTCGACTAAAACTTGACTAGACTAAAAAGAGTATGAAATGACTAAAACTAATAAAAACTAAAATGTCAGCTTGACACAAAGACTAGACTAAAACTAAAATTAAAACAGGCCGCCAAAAACAACACTACTTTAGAGATGGGCAATTTTCAGCAAAAGCACATTATATTCAAATTTTTGAGCTCATAATTTTTTTTTCGCTTATTTAAATGACTTTTTTTATGTTTTTATGCATGTTTGGTTTTGGTGAAATTTCACCAAAAGCTTATAATTAGGAAATACACATAACACGCTTAAATTATGTTTTCTATATGTTAAAAATGTTGTAAAAAATAGGTATTCTTATATAATAAGAATAACGATACATTTATATTGCGCTCAAAATGATTTAGATATGGAAAGAGGAATTCTTCTCAACTACCACCAATAAAGTTTTTAAATTCTTCTTTAGAAAATTGGCATTTAAACCCACGTGGACCAAACAAGAAAACATATGCTTATAGTCCAGGTATGATATCTCTTTATTTAATTTTACATATATTTATGTATATGCATTTAATAATAGGCTATAGTAAAATCATAATGTACACCCTGTAAAAAATGATTCAGTGGCTTTGTAAATATCTCTAAAATAAATGATTAAAGTAACTTAATAAAATCTCTTAATGTCAGTTATGTGATTTTTTTTTTTTTAGTTGGACAAACCAAAATAAATTACTAAAACTAGAACAGATATTTATTGTAAAATGTACATATGTTATTTTATGTATACGCTCTAATAATATAAGTATTACATTTACAGATGATTTTTAATCAATATATTTATAAGGTCAGAGTTATATATTTAAGTTTTTAAAACTGTAGTAATTGCATTATTTCAAATTAATATTATTTCTATTTAACATCAACTAAAAAAATGTGTAAGTTTTACACCTAACTTGAAGTATGATTTACTTATATTTTTACATTGATTTTATTTGAGTAAATGTAGACACAAAATAAATTAATAATAAGTAGAACAAATGTTAATTTAAAAAAATCCCATAGCCATCGTATTTTAATCAGCAACAAAGAAACTGCGCCTTTTGGCGATGACAAACACCTCAGAAACTCCTCGAATTTATGAATATTTACACTCACAATATGATTTTATCTACTTACTACAAAAGTATAACATATTATACAAATTCTCAGTGAAATTTATTCAACACCATTGCATACTTTTTATCATGTTTCATACCATGTAAAGGGAAATATGATAATACAAAAAGTAGCCTATTGTAAAGTAATGCAGAAAAGCGCAACACAACCATGTTAAAGCTATTAAAACGTTCAGATGCAAAAATGAACTAAATGTAAAATGAGACAAACTAGTTAATGATATTGCGTAAATGCTCTCGGTCTCTTCAAAGCTATTCGCAAATTATTTTGTCATAAGACTCCGTTATCATACCTCACGTCTCTTATACTGAGTACATGGAAAAAATAAGAAAAATTGATCTGCGTTTAAGTCAGATTTTTATGAAGAATATGTGACTGTTTATGTAACTGGCTAAAGAAAATTTCGCCAATGAAATGTTTGCCAAAAAGAGTGCATTTGTATGATATCAAAGTATATCGCCTAAACACCGATAATCCGTGTCATGTTACTTCAATATAATACAGTATACGCTCACATGAAGTCGAGCACACAAATTGTCATCATTATGGCCTAAATGAAACACTACTGCCATCTACAGGTTTTTTATTTCCTGGGTCCCCGACCGACCCCCCCCTTCTGCGGGATCTAGCAGAATTCTGGAAGTTCTCGCAGCATTTTGCTCTCTGAAACGTGCATTTTTAAAGGCCACATGTTAGATATTTAGGATTTTAAATCGGGATAATCAGGCCCGGGGTGGGTAATCGGGAGAACCGGGAGAATTCCCGGTGGGCCGCTTCACTTTTGGGCCGGTCGAGAGTTTTTTTTTTATTTTTATTTTTTTTTTTACATTTGTCACGTTAGTGAGTTTATCTTCTCTTAAATGACACTTCACACGTTTCGCATTGACACTGCAGCGCGCAGCCTCTGCATGGGTTGTACCATGTGAGGGAGTTTTCCCCTCCCCTCCCATAGAGTTGGTTCGGTCCATAGCACGTCCAAGAAAACTTTTCTCCGGTAGGCTGGGCCGGCCCTACCATAACAATACGCGTCTGAGAGGAGGAGGGCGTAAAACAGAGGTTGAAGAAAAAATCCATTGGAGGAGGATGCTGCCAAATGTGCCAAACTTACAGATTTATTTTCAAGAGGACAAACAAAAGTGGCAACAGGTAACTTAAAGAGAAATAAGCCTAGTAATGATTAGCATTAGCAACGTACTTATTTGGCTAATACCGTTGTCAAACTATTTACAAGCCAAAAATTTTTTTTGTTAAAATATTACCCTTTTGTGTATACATGGCGATTCATAGACTTTAAAAATATTATGCAAGCAGCTTCTGAGCAGTCCCCCGCTGAAAATGAGGAGGCCATGAGTAAACAATATGAATTAAAGTTATTTAACCATCAGGTTGTGTTCACAACCCTATAACACCTTTTGTTTTCCCAGTAAAAAATGACCAGCCTAAAAAAGCTTATAAATCACTTGTTATGCCATTTACCCAATATTGTATTCAATATTTTTATCAAATTGTTTTCTTTTTAAATAAGGACTTTAAAATTTCTATTTGCATTAATCATCGGCCTCATTGCATTAGCAATGCTAATAATTTATCAGCCTTTCCTTATGGAATACACTCTGGGTTATTTATATATTTTATATATTAGACAGAACACGCTGCTGGGTTAAAATTGACCCAGTGCTGGGTTGTTTTAACCCAACTGTTGGGTTATTATAATCCATGGTTGCATAACAACAACCCAACATTGGGTTATTTTTAACCCAGTATGTGTTCTGTCCAATATTTACCCATTATGGGTCAAAAGTAACCCAGCCTTTTTTAGAGTGTAGAGGAATATTTTTGTTAACTTCTTATCTTAAGTGAAATATTATTTAACTTTTACCTTATTTGTTGAACCATGATATTAATAAAAACTATAGTAAGAGCTGAACTGTTGCTTTATTTATCCAATTTAAAAAAAGTGCTAATTTGGAATAACACTATGGAAAAAGTGGGCCGGTCTTGGGCCTGAAACTCCCGGGCTGAAAAGTGGCCCCACTCCGGCCCTGGGGATAATTATGTCAGTACTTTCCCAATAATCAATGAGAGATGGAAATGATTGAAATCTTTTTAATAGGTACCATGAAACAAACTGCTGGACAGGTAGACAGCGCAGCCGGATAAACAGTTTGTGGAAGTTAGGGTTTCATTGTAATATACTCATAGTATTCATACTATAACTCCTATGTGTTTAAACAATAATGAGATATAGGCTAGCCATTTATATTTAAAATGTTTATTTTAATAAATGTATTTAAATTTAAATCAATCTTGCAATGAGCATTGCTGCAGTAATTCAGGCAAAAGGAGCCCCAACTAAGTATTGAGTGCTGTACATGCTCATACTTTTCATCTTCATACTTTTCAGTTGGCCAAAAATCTAAAAATTCTTTCTTTGCATTGGTCAAACACTTTTGGTTTCACTTTTTGAATGGAATAAGTGAAATAAATCAACTGATATTCATCAGTTTAACAATAAGGTTATCAAAATGATATTCTAATTATATGACTAGCACCTGTATATTATTATTTATTTATGATTTTTCTTTTTCAAATTGAAATACAATGAATTGAATAATGTATATACAAAGTAATGCTTATATAAACAAGTTGACAGTTTTTCCTCAGATCACACAAACACTCATCCTGAAGTTTAGACAAAAATCTGAGAGATCATTCATGTTCTTCACTCTCTGTAGGCTGAATGAATGCAGTATTACAGATGAAGGTTTTGTTGCTTTGGCTTCAGCTCTGAGATCAAACCCCTCACATCTGAGAGATCTGAATCTGAGCCGTAATAAACCAGGAGATTCAGGAGTGAAGCTGCTCTCTGATGTACTGAAGGATTCACGCTGTAAACTGGAGAAACTACAGTAAGTGTTATTATTTAAATGTTTTTTCAAGTGTTTGTGAGGACAATAAATCTGTCAGTGATAATACTGATTTAAGATTCATATTTCTTAACTACATAAATAGTTTCTTCAATAAAAGCTTTAACTGATTCAGTGACTTAATTTATTTGATAGAATAAAAAACAATGAAAAATAATAAAATACATAATATATTTTGTTATCTGCTGAAAAGTGATGCAGGAAACACTTAATGTTAATAACTTTATGTTAACTAAACCATTATTAGAAAATAATTGAATACATTAAACAAAAATTACTCATCAGATTATTTTATGTTTTCAGTACATTTAGCTTTAAGCAAAGTCACAAAGTTCAGACCAAACAAACATGAAATTTGATATAACATCATATATGTTATTAATAATTGTATTTTTCATTAAACCCATTTCAAACCACCTCCTCTGGGTTTTATATGAACAATTAAATCATTAAAAGTAATTCAGACAGAAACACAATCTAAGTAGATTTAAGGATGTGACATATTTAAGGGATCATCAGATTTATTTTATTAAGTTGTCCAGGAGTAAATATTTCTGTTTGTGTTGGGCTACGTCCTGGATTATATTCCAGAAAGCTTGTTATGTGACCTCTCTTTCCCTTACCACTAGATAATATGAGATGAATCTTAAGTCATAATAAATGTGTGTGCAAATACAATTTCATTATTGAGCCAGAAATCTTAACATATATTACTAAATGGGTATAAGATGTTACTTTTGCCTGGAGTCTCTGATAGGCATTTGCATTTAACCTGACCCACAGAATAACACAGGTGAAGCACAGGCTTCATTAAGTGACACCCATTGAAACGCAGACATTGGAGAGTGATCAGAGATTTCCTCTTATCAGTTTGAATCAGGTGCATAATAAAATGTAATTATAAATAATAATTTCATAGTATCATTTTTATTTCTTAAACATGCACTTCTGACCCTTAGCCTACTCTTTACATTTGATCTATAGTTGGTCTTTCTCTAAATCTTTTTTCTTTAAAAATTGGCCTTTTGCAGACACTTTCCTGAGCTATCACTTTTGAGAATTAAGGAAATGAAAATATTTGGATATATTAAATGATAAGGACATATTATAATATATAGAACAGGGCTCTCCAACCTTTTTGTGAGCAATGGCTACAATGGATGAAACAACCTGGAGGGCTACTTTTTGGATATAGTCTACTCAAACCTTTTTTGTATTACTTGTTATGTTTTATCATTGTTTGAAATGTTAACATACATTAAAGCCAAGCTAATATTAAAATATATAATAAATAAATATAAAAAATTAGGCTATAAATAGAATTTGCGTTGACAGGTAACTCACAGACTCTGTGCGGGCTACCTGGTGCCAACGGGCACCATGTTGGAGTCAGAGACCACTAATATAGGACATGTTACTATGGGGACTAATGTAACATTTTTATTATCCACTTCTGTATAGATCCTTATAGTCCAATGCAAATAAATGATCTTTTTTAGTGTAGTGTACTAAAAAGAATTACACAAAATTACTGAAAATCTTTAAGGACTTTTAAATTATTTCAATTAAAGGTTGAAATTAAAGGTGATACAGTGTCATACAATGGAAAGTCCAAAAACTAAACAGGGTCACCCTAAGGAGCAGAAGTAAAATAAGTAAAATATAATGAATATTATCATAGTGCATTTTATGTATACACAATACTTAAAAAACTGTAAATAAGCCTTATGACGGATTTATGCACTTTATGTGCCACAAAAGATATTCATAATGAGTATATTTCATATCATAGATAAAATCTATTATTATTTTTACAGGCTTAAAAATATGTGTATTTTCATTGAGACACATGTAATATTGGACCTAAATGGGGTAAAATAGGTTTATATTGATTGATTGATTGATTGATTAATTAATTAATTAATTTGATCTGTTTTGTAATCATACACTTGTAAGCTGATCATAAAATGATATTTTTGCCAGAAAGTAATGGTTTATAATGTTATTTCACATTTAAAAAAACTTAAGTTCTCTGACGTTTCCATGGTGACTCGTGAAATCTGTGCTCCATTGACAATGCCTTTATGTTGTTACCATGAGCCTGTGTTAACTCTGGGTTACTTAAGCAAGTTTTGGGTTAATCAACCCAGAGTTCAGGGTTAATCTGATGGTAAATTAACTTTACTTTAAAATTACTTGAAAATCACAGACACTGTCAGAAACTTCATGAAATGAACTTGAATGATAGGCGTCTCACTCTATACAGCACTTGTTTGAAAAAAAGTCTGTGTAGTGCAAAATTTGTCTTCATCTGTTTTCATCCAACACAATGAAATATTAAATATATCAAGTAAAGCTTAGATTTGAAAAGTTTTAGGATAATTCTAGGTACATAGTGGTAACATACACAACGTGAGATTTAAATATTTTTCCTCAGATCTCACAAACACTCATCCTGAAGTTTAGATAGAAATCTGAGAGCTCATTCATGTTCTTCACTCTCTGTAGGCTGTTTAGCTGCAGTATTACAGATGGAGGTTTTGTTGCTTTGGCTTCAGCTCTGAGATCAAACCCCTCACATCTGAGAGATCTGAATCTGAACTTTAATAAACCAGGAGATTCAGGAGTGAAGCTGCTCTCTGATGTACTGAAGGATTCACGCTGTAAACTGGAGAAACTACAGTAAGTGTTATTATTTAAATGATTCTCAAGTGTTTGTGAGGACAATAAATCTGTCAGTGATAATACTGATTTAAGATTAATATTTCTTAACTACATAAATAATTTCTTCAATAAAAGCTTTAACTGATTCAGTGACTTCATTTATTTGATGGATTTAAAAACATTTATGAAATATAATAAAATACATAACTTTTATTATCTACTGAAAAGTGATGCAGGAAACACTTAGGGGCCCTATCTTGCACCCAGCGCAACTGACTTTGTCAGTGACGCATGTATCATTCGTATTTTGCACCGGTGCACAGCGGTTTTTCCCTCCACAGACGCACGTCGGCAAACTAGGGAATGAACTTGCGCTCCCTGGGCGGTTCAGCGCAAAAAAAGAAGCGTGTTCCGGCGCAAACCATCCCTGATGCTATTTTGCAGTTTCAAAAAACAATTGCGCCACTGACCAGAAAAAAAAAGTTTAAAGTCAGTGGCGCGTTGCGCGTTGTTCATTATGCTATTTTAAGGGCACATGCTTGACCATAATGTATAGTGTGCACAACGCGCATACACTTTGCATCTAATCTACACAGATGCAACTGTTAGTTTTGCAAATCATAAATTGTTACACTAAAAAATATTAAAGGGCCCATGTCACAGGACTTTTTTAAGATGTCAAATACATCTTTGGTGTCCCCAGAGCACATGTGTGAAGTTTTAGCTCAAAATACCATATAAATAATTTATTATAGCATGTTAAAATTGCCACTTTGTAGGTGTGTGCAAAAATGTGCTGTTTTGGGTGTGTCCTCTAAAATGCACATGTGCAGATCAAGTGCAAACACTTATCACAATGATGGTGGTTTGTTGAAATTGAAACTCAATTGTTCTGTGAATTATTTTCTCTCTGCACTAAATAGCAGTGCTGTGGTTGGATTAAGGGGTTGGATTATTATAATAAGAGCTCCTTATGACATCATAAGGAGAGCCAATTTTCAACGACCTATTTTTTCATGTGCTTGTAGAGAATGGTTTACCAAAACTAAGTTACTGGGTTGATCTTTTTCAAATTTTCTAGGTTGATAGCATCACTAGGGACCCAATCATAGCACTTAAACATGGAAAAAGTCAGATTTTCATGTCATGGCCCCTTTAATACATGAGATAAGGGGAATCATAGTGGTGAGCATTGTGGTGATAGTTTTTATTTATTGTGTGGCTGCGTTAAAAAATTCTCATGCAAATAACGATTAAAATATTTTCATAAGTTTGTTGTGTGGCTGTATTACGTTTATTTTATGTAAATAATAATTAAAATGTTTTCATAAGAAACCTTAATGTATATGAACTTGATTTGTAAGTGTACTTTGGGGTTGGACTGCTTGCGTTTCTTGGGTCCGATTTCAAAGCCCCCAAACCCTTTCAGCGGTGAGGGTGGACGCAGCGATGTCCTCTGCTGGCGTCAGGTCATGTGTAGAGGCAGATCCACCTCCCGTTACACGGCGTGCCCGATTTATGCTGGCAAGCTTGGGATTCCCCCGTCTCCTGACATCATTGTAGCGCTTGGCGCAACGATGGGGATGCCAGCTGATGAGACTGTGGCTATTTCCTCTCACGCCTGTTTAACCAACGCTGATTTGGGAAGGTTTCTCCCATCCCCATACAAAATAACTTCTCTGTCTTTGACTGCTCTTACAAGAACGTCGGTCTCCTCGGCTGTAAACCGCTCCTGGCGTGCGCCTGGTAAATCCGTCATAATAATAGCAACCCGCCATGGAACTTGCGCCCTTGCGTTTAAAGGGAATGTTGAATAGCGTTCTGATTGGTTTATTTGACGTTACGCCCAAACCACACCTATGAATAATGAACCTATTTCAGACCAACCCCTTATTGATTAGCGCCCGGCGCAAGAGTTATTTCTCACGCCGGGAAAATAGCAACAGCGCCCAAGATCCGCCCACAAACTCACTTGCGCGTTGCGCTTCGCACTTGCGTTTCAGTTCGTTAAAATAGGGCCCTTAATATTAATAACTATATGGTAACTAAGCCATTATTAAAAAATAATTGAATACATTAAACAAAAATTACTCATCACATTATTTTATGTTTTCAGTACATTGAGTGCTTTGTGCAATTTCTGCTTGAAAATCAGGTCTAGGATCAGTTTCTGTAATTTAATCCAAATATTAAGTAAGTGAAAATGTACATCCAGCCAGTTATTATCACTGAATAAACGCTGACAGGATGATCAGGACTTGTATAACAGTCAGCTGGATGTACATTATCCCGCTTCAGTTGATTGCTATGAGTAAATAACGGGAAACAAAATATTATTTTAAAAATATTTTATTAGTTCATTTGTATGCTAATACTTACATGTTTAAAAACATGCGCATCTAGGGATTTATTTGGTTAAAGTGTTTCCACCGTAGCTTATGTGCATGTTTATGTTTCTTATCGCATAAGAAATTTATCAGACTCAATTATTTTTTTAATTTATGTACATCTTGACATTTCCATCCAGCATTTTTTATGCGATACCCCAGAAATGCACATAAAAATAGGTGGATGGAAACATAGTTATTTTTACTTCCAGTACCACGCTGTGTAATGCATTTGCGCCCATCTGTTTGCCTATGGGTGTGCTGGTCAGAAAATGTGGTGTGTTCAGGCACATTGCTGGCGTGTTGTTATTTTGAGGCAATTGAAAACTGCAGTATTTTTTTCTTTATTTAGAGGCAGAAACTTTAAAGTGGGTCGCACACTGAGAAGCACAGCGCAGTGTCGCTCCATATATCTGCAAATTGAACACATTATTTTCTATTAATGCACACACACAGACCGGTGGTGCCTTAACAGCGGCTGTGACTCTGGATGCTGCTCAAATCCCTGCTGCACCATTCACATAGTTTAACATTAAATAACATCTTATTTGTCGACAATTGTTAACGATTGACATAGGCTGCTAATGCATACTTTGCATCTGGAAGTAGACTCTGTCTGATTCAGATCACTATTTAATGTTCACGTCATGTGTGGGAGTTGTCCAACACATGGCTCTGCACTTCTCACCTGGTATGCAAACTCCTTAACACGCTTAAACACAGAGAGATGCTCAGGAGAGCACAAATATTACAAATGAAAGGATTACCATGTAAAAAATTATGAAGATAAAAATGCCTATGTCATAGTGGATAGTTATTGTATGTTTCAGAAGTTCCTATTTGCTGTAATGACAAATGAAATGGGTTTCCTCTCTAGAGAAGCGCTCAGCTTTGCTCTTGCAAATTACGCCATGTAAGGAGCAAATCTGCCATGGTGTAAGCACAACTGGCTTGTAAAGGGAATGGGAGATGAAACACTGATTGTTTTTTTACACACGCTACATCTGAAACACACCAATGACTCATTAAGAGAATAGATAAAGTCAGCCCTTTTGGACAATGCCCCTGGCACGCCAATCATTCATTAAAATGGCAAAAGTGGATTTACCTGTGCCGTGCGCTTCAGATCATTAAAATAGGGCCCATAGAGTGAAAGGCAGAGGTTTAAACATGCAGGAATTAGCAGAGACTTATTTTCTAATTCATTATTATTTTTCTTTTATAGTTATTATAGATGTTATATCTTAATAAGCAGTTCATCTTATTTGAGGTCCAGTCTGGACGTCTAACGCTGGATTCATTATAACACAGTGATCAGAATTAAACATTCAGCTTCACTCAAGATTCATCTTAAAGCTCCTAAAACTTAAAGGATTTTAATTTATTAATTTGATGAGATAATAAAACTAAAACCTAATCATCTACAAGGAATAGAAAATAAAGCTAAACATAGAAATGACATTTTAAAGGGGCGGTGAATTTGTCCATTTTATTGTTTTATACTGTTGTCTGATGTCTACTTATGATGTTTGCGTGGTTTTTACATTCAAAAACATCAAAAGCAATAAGTCATATGCTATTTTGTAATATGGATTAGTGGTTCTCTGAAGAAAAGCTTTGTTTGAAGGGGTGGGCCGCACGTAAACGCCCACTGCTATCATTGGACGGCTTCATTCCCTGTCATTACATGTGGGTAAATGTTTTAAAAACATTAATGTGTAAAAATAACATATATGTTTGACCCACAAATGATTCTGGGTGCTAAAGATGATACACATAAATGACAATACGTATAGTAAATTATAAACAAAACTTTAAACTCGACATGACTAAATTACCGTAAACAACACAGTAAGCGCGCATCAGAATCTAAACTGCGGCTGATAAATCCTTATCAATAACTTTGTATATTTATATTGTGCTTGTGTTAAATGTTTAAAATAAACATAATACTCAGTCATACAATACATAAAGTAAAATACACTCACTGTGTATATGTTACTGCTGTGTCATTTTTGTCAGATCCAATATTAGTGGTGCTTTTAATCACAGTCTCTCTGCAAATCCAGCATCGACTTCTTTACAAATAAATCCGCAGTACACAAAGTAAACAAACACTTCCCACGCGAGCTGGAACTTCTTCAAAAACAACCTTTATCCACGCATTCCTAATGTTATGTTCCGAGCCTTCGAATTAAAGTATTCAGCTTCTGTGTTTTTCCCATGCAGTTCTTCCACAACCCAAGACTCCGTTTCCATGGTTACTCTATCATAATAGATCACCTCGTCAAAATAAAAGTCTCTCAGAATTTTTTTTTTATTTAAAAGTCATTTTGGTTACATTTGGCAATCTTTAAAGACATGTTTACTGATTGTTGAGACACGCGTGTGTCACGCGAAGCTGTGGGCGGGGCTACAAAAGTGGTGGTTGTATTTGGATTCGGGGAGGTGCTTCAATTGTACTTTGACGTCATATTTCTCTGAATTCCACACTCGGCTGTAATACTGGCTTGGTGGCAAAAACTGTTATATTTCAGTAGCACGGAGGTTTTCAGTTCTGAAACTTGCAGGATGTTCATTTAACTATGATGACCTCTTATAAAACAAATTATCAAGTTAAAATTGAGTATTTGATTCACCGCTCCTTTAATGTATGTTTAATTTATTAGTGTTTGAGCTAAGGGTTTTTTCTCTTTTCTTCAGTCTTTCCAGTTGTGGTATAACAGATGAAGGTTTTGTTGCTTTGGCTTCAGCTCTGAGATCAAACCCATCACACCTGAGATGTCTGAATCTGTTTAATCATAAACCAGGAGATTCAGTAGTGAAGCAGCTCTCTGATCTAAAAATGGATCCAAATTGTAAACTGAAGAGATTATCGTAAGTTTTTGACTCTTTCGTGATTTAATTATTGATGCTTTTATTTTATTTGATTAAAAGTGAGTTTCATTTTAAAATAGATCTGTGAGTTGTATTATGTCTGATCTTTCTCTTTAATTTTTTAGTATTTGATGTCTAACAGTCAGACACTCCAGGAACTCCAAGACCTTCAGCTGGTGAATCAAAATATCTGTTGTGTGTCCTGAACAACACGATCATCTGAACAAACTTATTTATATTAATCCATTTACAAGCCAAAGACTTCTGTTATATGAACACAGATAAAAATTTACTTAAATATGAATCTACTGCATGTGCTATCAGAGTCTTTCCATAATTTGTTGTTGGTTTTCTCCTCATCTTTTCTGTTAATTAATAATTAATAGATGTTGCGTCATCACGGTGCGCAGCACGGCTGCAAACTTAAAGCATGTTTTAATTAGACTGTACGAGAGGTGTTCAATTATGGCTCCCTGAATGAAATGTCTACAGTGATAGCACATTACATATATTTTTATGTGCAGACAGTGATAACCTCTAAGAAGATAAAGATTTATCTGAATATCAAGACATATATAACCAAAGATGTTAAACAGGTGATACATTTGACGAAAAGTGCCTTTAAGGGACTGTTTGTTATTTATTTGAGGGGCCGCCGGAGGAGTTTTAAGATTTGTTGACAAGACATGACCCTCCCTTTGCCTGCAATACATTTTCGGTGACCCTCGAAAATAATTGTGAAAAAATGCATGACCCTCCCTGACAATTGATTGATTTCTGTACTTTTTCGCACTTGGCAAAGATGTTCAGAAGTTATTGTTTTTTCAAACGACAAACCTCTGTGTACTTTACACATCACACTCCCATTTCAGTAGATTTACTCACTAACATGGTTGTGGAAACGCATCATAAAGCCAAACTTTCTGCAGTTACTACTCATCTCACATTAACTTTAGTGTTCACATGAAATATAACAATTAAACATTGAGACCATTCAACAAAGCACAGTGGGTTTAACAAATTCCACACATTTGGTTGCTATGGACTCGTCACTAGGCTTCCTCAGTCATTGTATATTTTAGCATAATACGTAGCAGCTATTACCTTTAAAGCTGCTGAACAAAGGTGTAGGGTGAATCAACTCCAGGGTAAGGCTAAGGATTCACAGTTTTTTTATTCCACTTTTCATTAATTGATTTTTTTTCTTTATAAACACTTTAGACTGACGTGTTTGGGGCTGCGCCGCGATTTTAATGCCGAACAGTGGACCAGTCAGAAATTGCAGGTTTTCTTTCAGGCATCCTCGCATTTTGTGCTGCGCTTTACGAGTGCTCTTACCTTTACGTAAACACGCGGTCTGTCCCTATGTTCCGAAAGTAATGTTACTTTTAAAATAAAGCAGGTATAGTGTATGGGTGATTTGGCAAGGCAGCCAATAATAATAAATAGCCATTGCCTTACCTCATGAAGCAAAATCCTTTGTTTGGCCCTACTGGATGATCATATGTGTTATATATACGTCTTGGTCTTGAAATATGTGTGTATATGTCCATGTTTGTAAATGTTTTCTGCCTGCAAGAGTTAATGTTAACCTAACTTTACGCTCATTACCCCGCGTTTTTTTAAGCGTGTACCGGATATGTGTCAAAATTATGCATAAGATTAAATATGAATTAATTTTTAATTAATGTAATCACAATTAGATTTAAAAACACTGTAATGTCTATGAAAGAATATAAAAAAATAACTTGCTCACAGCATTCCCACAGCTGCTCTGTTGCTGATGATGCCAGGAATTCTGATTTGCCGTTTCTCAAACGGAGGGCTGCATCCTCGCATTAACAGGCTGCATACGTCACAAGGACTGTCTTATTTCAGAATATTATCAACTATAAAGTTTACTATTATACTTAATTGTAAATTGTTGTAATATGCGTATTACCTGCGAATGTTATGCTCAGTTATAGCTGTAGTTTACGATGTTGAAAATCAGTCAAGAAAGCCTGAGACGGTTAGTAAGTTTTAAAAAACTCATCCCGCCCCTCTGTGCTACCTGATCCCTCCCATCAGGAAACAACCTGAACAACGTAACTCAGTCAAGTTGTGATCACCAGTAGTAAACATCGTAACAGAGATTTACAGAGCAGTAAACACATAAAGCCTTGAAGGAATGAACACTTACAATTATGACTGATTGACGTTATTTACTTTCACAACAGCAGAGTGCCGTTACACCGTGGGTGTGCATTATTTTCCAATAATTTAAAGGACCGGAGTCAATTATTCCTTACTTATTAAACTTTGAATAGAATTACACTGAAAAATCTTTTAAATACATGCAAAATAAATACTCCATATATCGGATTTGAAATTTTTATGTTTTCATGAAAACAAAAGTTGAGTGACCCTCCCCATAGACTAAAAAAAAGTTGGATGACCCTCCCCTCAACAAAGAAAAAAAAGACATGACCCTCCGATATTTTCCTCCGGTGGCCCCTTCCTTTTATACCGAACGGTCCCTAAGAAGAAGGATGCAAAAGAAATTAAGTGTTTGAATAAGGAGTTAAAGGTAAAATATGTATGGAAAGAAGGTCATACATGTTAGAACTAGAAAATGCCTTCAAAAGTAATAATGCACAGCAGGTCTGGAAAACTATGAAGGGAATGACAGAATTATCAACAGAATACAGATGTTGAGAGTCGTATGAATTCAAATTATATTGTCACTTATTCAGGAGCACCTCAGGGCTGTGTGAGTTCACATTTTCTATTTACCTTATATACAGATGATTATAAAACAGACAATGCTTACACATATATACTGAAGTTTTTAGATGATACTGTGGTGTTGTCTTTATTGAGGATGGAGGACGACTCCAGTATTTATCAGTGTTGTACGAATAGACAAGTAGAATGGTGATAGAAATCACTTTTAATAAATAACGAGAAAACAAAGAAAATGATCTTTAGTATCTTGAGTTCATGCATCAAACACAAGTGATTCTACATGATACACTGATTGAAATTGTGCCATCTTATAAATATTTGGATGTCTTTGTGGACACTTGTTTATCCTGGAGTGCACATATAGAGGATCTCTGCTGTGAAGTACAACAACCATACCATGAAAATGTGCTGTCAGAGCAATGGAGATAAAATATTCATGTTGAATTGTAAATTTTTATATTCAGATGTACATTGTTTCTTTAGTTGATAAGATGTAATAACTGTGAATTGTTGTAACATTTGTTTTTAATTGATATAATTATGTGTGCATTTTTTTAGAGGAATGTAAGTAAAACCGACAATTTTGCCAAAGCTCTGTAATCTTATTTGTGTTGAATTAAAACTGTGCATTGATCACTTCTCATTTTAGTTTTTATCAGATACAATACAATAGCTCAACTGATGAGTGTTACATATAAAGCGGATTTAAGATATTCTGGTGAAGTTTTTAATACAAGAATGTCATGTGGTTGTCTAATAGAGGTAAAGAGAGAGGAAACAATCGCAGTGCAGTCTATTGAATAGAATAAAAAATCTTTTTAATCATATCACGGTAACGCTTTAGATTACAGCCCGGAAAGTACTGGGTAAGTACAGCGAATTTACAGTGTATGTTTCTGTAAATATAGTTTACTTATGAAGTACGTACGTGTAATTATAAGGGAACAATTTATAATATTTGGGGAATAAAGGGGTAACAACCAGGAAAAATACAAATAATATATGCAGTAAAGTACTGCGTAAGTACAGCGAATTTATAGCATACATTTCTGTAATTATAGTGTACTTATAAAGTACATAAATGTAATTTTAAGGGAACCATTTATAATATTTTCGGAACAAAGGGGTAACAAGTCCCACTTTAATTTACAGCCCGCAGATGTTGTATTTACTCTTTAACTACGTGAAACAAGGGGGTAACAAGTGCCACTTTAATTTACAGCCCACAGATGTTGTATTTACTCTGTAACTACGTGAAACAAGGGGATAACAAGTGCCACTTTAATTTACAGCCCGCAGATTCTGTACTTACTAACTACGTGAAACAAGGGGGTAAAAATTTTTGACTTAGATTGTAACAACACAAAACAGTAACTACAGAAAATACACTCTTAGAAAGGATGTGTTAATTTTAACACATTATATATCATTTTGTGTTGATTTTGTGTTAAAATATAACACAAGTTGTGTTAAAAGTAACACAAAATGTGTTGTTTCCATAATAACACAGAGATGGGTGGATTTTGGGACAACGCATTTAGTGTGTCGTCCCAGAATCAACACTAATGTGTTGTTTTTAACACATTTGTTCTAAGAGTGTAGTTCTAGTTTTGCTTGCTTTTTTTCACCAAAGTTGCCTTGCCTATTTTTAATTTTGCTTGATGACCCAATAAATTCCTGTACTCTTTTTCTTTATTAAGGTCAGTAACCTTTATTGCAAATTCTAAATAAATTGTATCGTACTAATAAATTGCATAAACACATTAACTGAATTTTAAGTTTTGTTTAGTAATCTAAAATACTTACTACATATATTATTTGTATTTTTCCTGGTTGTTACCCCTTTGTTCCCCAAATATTATAAATTGTTGTCACGGGTGAAACCAGGTGAGACACGATGAGACAAGATGCGGATCCAAGTGCAGTTTATTCCATGAGTAAAAAGTGTAAACAAGACAAAACATAACCAGGGAACACTAGGGACATCATCTACATCAAACAACAATCCACAAACACAGAATGAATAAGCAGGGTATATATGCATGACTAAGACCAATGACAAAGCAGAAACAATCAGTAACTAGGACAACACACAAGGGGAGAAGCATGATCACAATGAATATCCATGGTTACAAACAAGGGGGCGGAGACACTAATTAACACAGGGAGATACAACTGGGAACAAGGGTATACATGAACACAGGTACACAGAGACATAATATAAACCCAAAACACAAGTATAACAAAACACCAGATAACAGGGACACAGGGAACACGTTACATAGCCCCCCCTCTAAAGGGCGGCTTCCAGACGCCCACCAGAAACAAGAACCCCAAAGTACATAAGTCCAGGTGGGCGGTGGTATGGAGGTGGACCCGGGGGAGGGATGGTGGGTCAAGGCCATGAAAGTCTAAGGGCCAGGGCGGAGCCGCAGGCGGAGGTAGGGACCAAGGCGGAGCCGCGGGCGGAAACAGGGACCAAGGCGGAGCCGCGGGCGGAGACAGGGACCAAGGCGGAGCCGCGGGCGGAGACAGGGACCAAGGCGGAGCCGCGGGCGGAGACAGGGACCAAGGAGGAGCCGCGGGCGGAGACAGGGACCAAGGAGGAGCCGCGGGCGGAGACAGGGACCAAGGAGGAGCCGCGGGCGGAGACAGGGACCAAGGAGGAGCCGCGGGCGGAGACAGGGACCAAGGCGGAGCCGGCAGAGCAGGAACCCGGGGCGGAGCCGGCAGAGCAGGAACCCGGGGCGGAGCCGGCAGAGCAGGAACCCGGGGCGGAGCCGGCAGAGCAGGAACCCAGGGCGGAGCCGGCAGAGCAGGAACCCAGGGCGGAGCCGGCAGAGCAGGAACCCAGGGCGGAGCCGGCAGAACCCAGAGAGGGACTGGATACCAGGGTGGTGCTGGTGGTATCAGGAACCTGGGTACAGGAGAACACAGAGACGCCCTCTGGGCCTGATTAGACAAGGCAGTAAGTTCAAATATAGACATCTCAGACCAGACAGTGAGGGCAAAGAGCTTGGGGACAGTCATCTTGGGACATGCAGAGAGTTCAGCACTGGCCATAGTCTTGGTGACGACAAAGAGTCTCTGGGGCATCGCGGTGGCCACACTAGCTGACCAATGTGGCCCAAGGGACTCACTCGGCACAGATGACTCACTCGGCACAGATGACTCACTCGGCACAGATGACTCACTCGGCACAGATGACTCACTCGGCACAGATGACTCACTCGTCTCGGGGGAATCAGAAGACTCACTCGTCTCAGGGGAATCAGAAGACTCACTCGTCTCAGGGGAATCAGAAGACTCACTCGTCTCAGGGGAATCAGAAGACTCGGGGAACTCAGAAGATTCATGGGAATCGGGGAACTCAGAAGATTCACTCGGCTCGGAGAATTCAGAAGATTCACTCGGCTCGGAGGACTCAGGAGATTCACTCGGCTCGGAGGACTCAGGAGATTCACTCGGCTCGGAGGACTCAGGAGATTCACTCGGCTCGGAGGACTCAGGAGATTCACTCGGCTCGGAGGACTCAGGAGATTCACTCGGCTCGGAGGACTCAGGAGATTCACTCGGCTCGGAGGACTCAGGAGATTCACTCGGCTCGGAGGACTCAGGAGATTCACTCGGCTCGGAGGACTCAGGAGATTCACTCGGCTCGGAGGACTCAGGAGATTCACTCGGCTCGGAGAAGTCGGGAGATTCAGATGATTCAGTGGGTTTAGATGACTCCATGGGTTCAGATGACTCGATGGGTTCCTGGGAAGCATCATAAGAGACAGAAGAGCAGTACGCGGACCACACACTCCACAGAGCCATACCAAATATTGAAATTACTGAGTGCAGAGAACATACCTCAGACTTAGTAGGCACCACGGAGCTGGAAACCACAGAACGGGGCACCCCAGCCATCCGTACAGATGCCAATGGTTTGTCCATCAGACTGGTGACTAAACATTGGAACCGTGGCAGTGCTGGCGAGTTCGACAATGCAGTTTGGTGAAGAGGAGTGGGTGTGGCAGTCTCCGCGGGTCTCTCGGCGGGGAACTCCCATAAATTCCATCGGCCACGGTTATGCATATATCCCACGAAGCCCCAGAAATCGAGTATTTGCAGCCCGTCGACCTCTTGCTGCGGTACAGGTTCATCGAGACATTCATTAAAATAATTTTTAAGCTCAGAGTCACTAAGGTCCAGGCCAAGCGAAACTGACCAGAACGTTTGGGCGAAACATCGCACAGATTGCCCCTGTTGCCGGAGGGAAGTCAGGACGGCGAGCGCGTTCCACCATTCTTCCTCCGTGGTGGGGGGTGAAACTTGCACTCGGATACTGCCGACACGGAGCATGATGACACAGAGAACACACCAGGGAACTTGGGAAATCACGGGAACGAAGAATTGCTGCTGGATCCTGAGTGGTGGATTGTTCTGTCACGGGTGAAACCAGGTGAGACACGATGAGACAAGATGCGGATCCAAGTGCAGTTTATTCCATGAGTAAAAAGTGTAAACAAGACAAAACATAACCAGGGAACACTAGGGACATCATCTACATCAAACAACAATCCACAAACACAGAATGAATAAGCAGGGTATATATGCATGACTAAGACCAATGACAAAGCAGAAACAATCAGTAACTAGGACAACACACAAGGGGAGAAGCATGATCACAATGAATATCCATGGTTACAAACAAGGGGGCGGAGACACTAATTAACACAGGGAGATACAACTGGGAACAAGGGTATACATGAACACAGGTTAAACACAGGTACACAGAGACATAATATAAACCCAAAACACAAGTATAACAAAACACCAGATAACAGGGACACAGGGAACACGTTACAATTGTTCCCTTATAATTACATGTATGTTCTTCATAAGTATACTATAATTACAGAAACATACGCTTTAAATTTGCTGTACTTACGCAGTACTTTACTGCATATATTATTTGTATTTTTCCTGGTTGTTACCCCTTTATTCCCCAAATATTATAAATTGGGTAACGCTTTAGATTACAGCCCAGAAAGTACTACGTAAGTACAGCGAATTTACAGCGTATGTTTCTGTAATTATAGTTTACTTATGAAGTACATACGTGTAATTATAAGGGAACAATTTATAATATTTGGGGAATAAAGGGGTAACAACCAGGAAAAATACAAATAATATATGCAGTAAAGTACTGCGTAAGTACAGCGAATTTACAGCGTATGTTTCTGTAATTATAGTATACTTATGAAGTATGTACGTGTAATTATAAGGGAACAATTTATAATATTTGGGGAACAAAGGGGTAACAACCAGGAAAAATACAAATATTATATGCAGTAAGTATTTTAGATTACTAAACAACAAAACTTGAAATTCAGTTAATGTGTTTATGCAATTTATTAGTACGATACAATTTATTTAGGATTTTCAATAAAGGTTACTTACCTTAAGAAAGAAAAAGAGTACAGGAATTTGTTGGGTCATCAAGCAAAATTAAAAATAGGCAAGCAACTATGGTGAAAACAAAGTAAGCAAAACTAGAACCACACTCTTAGAACGAATGTGTTAAAAACAACACATTAGTGTTGATTCTGGGACGACACACTAAATGCGTTGTCCCAAAATCCACCCATCTCTGTGTTATTATGGAAACAAAACATTTTTTGTTACTTTTAACACAACTTGTGTTATATTTTAACACAAAATGATACATAATGTGTTAAAATTACACATAATGTGTTAAAAACTTAACACACAAAGATGTGTAAAAAATTAACACATCCTTTCTAAGAGTGTATTTTCTGTAGTTACTGTTTTGTGTTGTTAAAGTCTAAGTCAAAATTTTTTAACCCCTTGTTTCACGTAGTTACAGAGTAAGTACAGAATCTGCGGGCTGTAAATTAAAGTGGCACTTGTTACCCCCTTGTTTTACGTAGTTACAGAGTAAATACAACATCTGCGGGCTGTAAATTAAAGTGGCACTTGTTACCCCCTTGTTTCACTTAGTTAAAGAGTAAATACAACATCTGCGGGCTGTAAATTAAAGTGGCACTTGTTACCCCTTTGTTTCCGAAAATATTATAAATTGTTCCCTTAAAATTACATGTATGTACTTTATAAGTACACTATAATTACAGAAATGTATGCTGTAAATTCGCTGTACTTACGCAGTACTTTACTGCATATATTATTTGTATTTTTCCTGGTTGTTACCCCTTTATTCCCCAAATATTATTAATTGTTCCCTTATAATTACACGTACGTACTTCATAAGTAAACTATAATTACAGAAACATACGCTGTAAATTCACTGTACTTACCCAGTACTTTCCGGGCTGTAATCTAAAGCGTTACCCAACTAAATTAACACATTTAGATTGTGTGACAGAGTTGTTGTTGGATTTGACAGCGGTACCTAAGCAGTGATATGCTGTTACAAAATTCTATAAATTCTACAACCTGTTTTTGTTATAGCTGTTCAGGCACAGCCCAAGATGGTTAGTGTGGGGACTCAGACAAAAACATCCGCTCCATCTACCAGTCCTGTGCACAGCGATGATGATTCATCCTCTCTTTTCATGGACGAACCTGATGATGTGTTGTGGACACCAGAAGGTGAAAAGACAAGTGATTCATCTGAGGAGGAAACACTGCAGGAAACTCCCCCTGATCATATGTAAGAATTTATTATTTTACCTTTAGATTATCTGTATTAACCAAATTATGTCAATTCAAAAATAATGTCCTTCTTTTATTCAGTGCTGCTGACAAGTTCATTGTGTGCCGAAGCCAGCTGATGTCTCTCTTTACAATTTGCCCAGCCTGTTCTGGAAAAACGAAGGAAATGTTGAGAAGCAGGAGGGAACTTTTTTAAAAGTAAAGCAGGTAAGGGCTGTTTATTATTTTGTAAAAAAAAACTTCCCAAACTTGTATTTTTTATTTTCTTTACATACATTTATGTTTTTATGGTATAGTAATTTTTTGCCCTTTAAATACATATCTTAGGTCTGTGCAGCATGTGGGTACCAGCGTTTCTGGCAGAACCAGCCAATGCTGCATCGCAATATGCCAGCATGCAACCTCTTACTGAGCGGGGCAATACACTTTTCAGGTTGCATGGCTACCCAAACCATCAGGATGTTGAAACTCTTTGGGCTTCAGTGCATCACTGTCAACACCTTCTGCCGCCATCAGCGATTGTATACAATTCCTACTGTCATTAAGGCGTGGCAGAATGAACAGGCAGGAATAATAAGAGATCTGAAGGAGATGAGTGGGGGACTGATCCTGTCTGGTGACTGCGTCTGCATGTTGCACACTTATATAGCTTAATATTGTTCAATGTATTATTTGTGTGCTTAAATACTTAATTAAACTGTTCTTGCCATTCGTAGGTCAGATTCTCCTGGCCATTGTGCAAAGTACGGCACATATTCTTTGATCGAAGATCGAATAAACAAGGTTTTAGATGTTCAGCTTGTACAGGTAAGTTCATGTTATGAAACACACATATCAGTATCACCCATCTGATGTAACATAGTGACATGATGAAATGTTTTTATACAGAGCTCAGAAGTCCCAAGTAGCAGCTGGTGTGAGTTAGAGGGTCTAAAGCGCAGCATAAGGTTTCTGACTGAGCAAAATATGCAAGTGTCAGCCCTCATCACAGACAGAAATCGGCAGGTAAAGACACGCACATGTACACACAAAATATTATTCTGCTGACTATATTTACAGCTTAAATTTTTTTCTTATCTATGTGTTGTGTCCCATGTTTTAGGTTGCCAAATGGGTGCGGGAGGAGTTGTGTTCAAAGGGAACTAACCATTTCTTTGACATATGGCATATTGGCAAAAGTAAGTGTGTAGGTATTTTATTTTAGGTTGCCTATAATTACATTTTACTTTTTTAACATTTTGTAATGTTGTATGTGTCTGTTCTGAAACAGGTGTGGGGAAAGCTTTGGATGCTGCTGCAAAGGACAGGGATTGTGAAGATCTGAAGCTGTGGAGGCCAGCTGTAATTAACCATCTCTACTGGACTGCAGCTTCCACTCCTAATGGAGATGCAGATGTGATGGAGGCTAAGGGGAAAAGTATGGTCAACCATGTTCAGGACATCCACGTACATGACACTCCTACGTTTCCCTGCTGTGCACATCTACCTCTAGAGGGGGAAGCAAGAAACAAGGCGTGGCTGGAACCAGGTACAACCTACTAAGTTCATTATGTGGCTGCAAATTTATAGAGAAACATCATTGTGCTTGTTTTCCAAATAACGGCTGTTTGACATTTCAGATACCTAAGTCTAAAATACATCTGGTTATTTCTTGCATACTCAACATTCACATTATCCAGTGTAAGTGCACTACATACTCATTTTAACATCATTTCATTGTAAAAACAAAATGTGTGTTTCTGTAGAATCAACTGTAGCAGTTAAACTGGAGAGTATAGCTTCTAGAATAGCGCTGGTAAAGGATGTTCGTCAGTTGTCCCCACAGCATCAGACCTTTTCACTAGTGGCATTTCACTCTCTCATGCTGCACTTTGCACCAAAACACACTGGGTTCTCCTTCCTTGGAATGTACAGCAGGTTAGTATGTTATGATGAAAGAATGAGCACCCTCTGAAACTAATGCACGCCAGCCCATCTTTCATTAAATTTGCAGCAAATGATTACAAGCTTATTTATGTCTGAACAACAGCATTGCATAAAGCTCTCAAAAATTATATAAATTTGAATCACCACCACTTCAAAGAGCTTGAACAAAGAAATTAAAACCTTGGAAATCCAAATTTTTTCAAAACTGCATTATCTTGTTGTACCCCATGAACAGGTAGTAGGAATGCAGGGCTCTCAAGTGTCACGCATTGAGCGTGACAGTCACTCATTTCGGTCTTTTGTCACGCACTCCCGCCACACATTGTATTTCTCACGCAGAAAAACTATTTATAATATATGTAATATTCCGCAGCGCACAAAAGTTATCTGGTCGCGCCGCTCTCACTATGGAAACCGGCAGGAATCAAGCGCATATCCCCTAGAGCCTGCCACTTATCAGCCAATGCCAATAAAAAAAAAGAAATAGGCTACACAATATATTGTGGCTATAGCCAATCAGAAAATAGCACTATTGTATCTGGGTAAGATTTAACGCAACAACCAATGAAAGGCGGCATGCTGCGTCAAGTTTCGGCTCCTCCCCTGATCTGAGTCAGCAGCATGGATTTAGCGCGTTTATCAATCCGCAGGGGGGCCGAGCAGAGCGAACATCAGTAGTACAAGATGTGTGCACTGCAGGGCGGACTGGCCATGTTGACCTGGCGGCTGTTCTGACCCGCCGTGCAGTCAGCTCAGGTTGACATGTGAAAGAGAGAGAGAGAGACAGACGCAGCGAGATGCTGCAAAATCAATCACAGAAATATTCGCCAGGAAGGGAGCAGGTCAGTCACCAGTAAAAGCACGCATCTATATTGCTTATTAACGTAACAGGTTTTAAAGTCATGTGCTGGCGTGATGCATTGCTTTATGTACAGTTGTTGTACTGCATCAGGCAGATAATTTCATGCAGCGAAACACCAGGTGATTGTGAAGTGTATCCTTTTATAAAACTTTTTTGTGTGTGGAAAAACTGGATCAAACGTGCAGATCGAGCTTTTAATGGGCATTTCACCTTATATTTGCAGTAAAATAACTTTTTTTAAATCTAATAATATAAGTAAAGTATAGCTTATTAAATATGTTTGTTTCATTTCATTTAAAATATTAATATTTCAACATTTGAACTCCTTCCTTTTAAAAAGTGTAAGTCACCTGTGTATTTGTCTGTGGTATGGTAGTATACATTGTGAATTCCTAGTAAGTTTTTGAGGGTTCAACGTGGTATTTGTAATATTAGCTTGGCTTGGTTTACCTATCTTAACATTTTAAACAATACTAAAACGAATCAACAAGTGAAATAAAATAAAACAACAAGTAAAAGAAAAACGTTTTGATTAAACTATATCAGAAAGTAGTAAGTACCCATCCAGATTGTTTTATCCATTGTGGTAGCCCTTGCTTATAAAAAGGTTGGAGACCCCTGACCTACAGTATAGACATAGGGGCTGTTTCCCAAACAGGGCTTAAGTCTAGTTCAAGACTAAAATGCCTGTTTGAGTTTTAGTTCTTAACTAAAAGTATAGCTTACACTAACATATCTTAAAATACAACAGTCACATTGTTTTGTCTCAAGATGCACACCTGTAATATTTTTGTAAGGTATGCTTGTAAAAACTACATAAGCATCCTAATATAACTAAGGCCTAGTCCTGGCTTAATCTAAACCCTGTCCTGAAAACCACATCATACTGCATCTTGACAACTCAGTATTAAGGTAGATCACTTGTTGGTCAGTCCCCTTTTCTATATTTTAGATCTGTATAATTCCCAGATTAACACAGTGGCTATCAACTAATAATATTAACCTATAAGATTAGCAAATCCGGTTTATGTTTACATTTATGTGAACACACACATTTATCTTATTTTCTGGTTAAAAGTTTATTTTGTCAAAAAAATCCTTGGCTAAGGTTTCTATGTGAGCATAGAAATGCAAACAGTAAAATTATGTGTTTGTACTGGAAATGTGTACGTGTATTTGCACATTGAATAATGAATCAGGAAGTCTTAATTGTAAAAAAATCTCCATTCCCAAATGAAAATTAGTCCCATATATGACACACAGGGAATACAATGGAATAGTGGATTGCAATAAGGTTAGTAGTATACAACCTAATAGTTAAATAAGATTTGGGGTGGGGGCGGGGGGTATTTGGAGGGGTGTCACTCTTGCCTGTCTTCAAAACTTGAGAGCCCTGGGAATGTTTTATATTTTAATATTCTCTCACTATATATAAGTGTTTTCCACATTTTCTGTGTGTTGTTTTTACTTCTGGGTTTATTCACATATGTACAACTTGTAATGGGTAGAAATTATACTTTTTTTTTACAGACTTCACCTTGCGGCCCTGCACTTTAACCACAACGCCGACAGACAAGATGCTCAAACCAGTGATGGTGAGGCGCGTTATGCTGTTCGCTACCCTAGGTTCCGCAAAGGTGGCTGGGTAGTCCGTCCTGTTAAGGAAAAGCCATCATACAGTAAGCAGTTTCAGTTAGTTCCTAAATATAATTAAGTAAATCAGACCACGAGTCTGCAATGACTGATCTAAACTTGTGCCTCCTTCCCCCAGCATATGCATCATCCCTCATGGAGTCTCTTAGAGTGGAATATTCAAGGTCACCACAGAGTCTACGAGAATCCAGCACTGTTCTGTTTTTAAATGCACCTGCACCCCTCTCCAGCTCCTACCAGAGGATCGACAAGGATGAGGCTGTTGGCTTATATACAGTGGTTCTCAAACTGGGGGCACTGAGATGGTACCAGGGGGCCCCAGGTTAATGACTTCTTATAAAATAAAAACATCATAAATTCTGTGTAATTAAACCTCAGAAAAATAAGGCTACTAACCAATACCACTACAGTGTGTGTGTAATGTAATTTTTTGTTTACTTCAAATTTTAAGTTTCGCAATGTTTTGTGTCATACACTTTCTTTGGGGGGGCACGAAGGGGTGCCGAGAAAGTTTGAGAACCACTGCCTTAGCGCATTGCTGTGATAATCTCCCAAATTACTGAAGTTACTGAACAATTATGAAATGCTTTTAAACGGGTGAGATGGTATATTTCTCTCTAGGTGCTACATAAATAAAAACTGAATTTTTAACCATAGGCCCAGCGGACAACCTGCCTGTGTGCTGTGTAGCGGTACTGTCTGGAGATGGGGACAAAATATTTAATTATTGTCTTATAACAGTGGCATCAAAAGTGTGATATACACAACTTGTAATTAAAACAAATTCATTCAGATTGTTTTAATATTCCAATTAGTTAAATTTACTATCCCTTACACACATCAAATTAGTTAAATTTACTATCCCTTACTAGGTACTACATAAATTGGTAATAGTAAAACATTATCTCTGCCCTAAACCTACTCATTTCTGCTGGCCTGGAGAGGTCCATGTTCCTGTCTAAAGTGCATGTAGGCTATCTGTAGCACATATGGATTTAGACAACACGCCTCAAAGCCCGGATGCAGAGTCAGGCACTGTACTTGAAGTCTGGGGGTGACGTTTTCCACCAATGCCCAGTATGCATCCAACTCCCTGCAGCACTGACTTTCCTCAGCTGTGACCATAGGCACACATTTCCCACACAAGCACCTATTAAACAAGAACGGGTTTCGGGTAAATGCTCCCGTCCCTCTCCTGCTGTGATGAGAAACCGCTGCATCACGTAACGTAAGTGGGGAGGGATATTAACGAATGACATTACACCTGCTCAACACTTACTAGTTTATGTTACTGGTAGGTAGCAACACTAGATGACCAGTACTTTCTTTGCTATTGCATGATTCATGATGATAATCTGTCCAATTTTATGATCTGAGCACATATTACATCTCGTTACCTGACGTGTATGAATCTATAAACACTGATCTCAAACCATGAAACCTGCCCAGTTCTCCACTTGTTCTCCTCACACCACAACTCAATTTGTCTCCTTTGACCGACCTGTCTAATCCTGGCTTGTCCCTGCTCTCTTGGCTGCATAACTGGCTCATAATTGTAAGGCTGTGGTCCATCATATGAGTAAGAATAAACATTTACTACTTCCCCAGCATCCGAAAAACTGTCATTGCGCTACATCGTGTGCCTCTGATGATGTCACTTCCAGTTTGGCGGTTTTTAGAGGCGGGTCTAAAATTTTCTTACAAAAATGACTCCAGAAGCCTAATTAGTGCATTTAGAATTTTTTTTTTTTTTAAATCTATTTCCTACAGTATTTTTCTGTACTTTGAGTAAATGGGTGGTTTAACTTACAACTTGCTCTTTAAAAATTATTTTAAAGAGAATAGCAGAGTTCATACCACAACTATGTTTAAATAGCAAATGCATTTGTGCCCCCTTTTGCGCCCATGGGCGTTCTGGTCTGAAAACAAGGTGTGTTCAGGCGCATTGTTGGCGCGTTGCTATTTTGAGGCAACTAAAATAGACTACGCCATTAACCAACTAAAACCTTTGTTTTTTTTTAAATGCTACCTACCAGATTTATTGTATATGATCTGTACCTGTGGATATGGTGAGATGAGAAACATTTTTAAGTAATGTTAAAAAAAAACCTCTTTGCTAAAAAAAAACGCTTTCCAAGTGCTGAAACGTGCGGAGAGCCGTTTGTAAATTATTTATCTCCTGTTTGTTACAAATAAAGTATTTTCAGAGTACAAACCTTTTCTTACATACTTGTAAATTATTTTTGATGATATTGGATAGCAATACATTTAAAGCAATTAAAAGCCTGCTCTTTTACTCCCATAACTAAAAGAAAACGTGTTTTAAAGGTTTTAATAAAAAATAACAATTTCAATACAAGTGTAAAACAACACAATTATTTAACATTAATCTTAAACTGGGGATCTTCTTCCGCTTAGTTTTTCAGTTTACAAAGTCCGTCATCTAAATAGGGATTAGACATAGTGCCAGCACAACTGGCTTTTAAAGCAGATGAGAGATGAGACTCTCATTGGTTTATTGCACGTTACGCCCAAATACTCCCATTAATCATTAAAAAAATAGGACCAACCCTTTTCGACCATCCACTCGGCGCACAAACCATTTTCCCTGTCGTTAAATATGCAAAAGTGGATTCGGACACGCCCATTTAGACGTTGCGCTGTGCGCTTTAGACAATGCGCTTAGATCGTTAAAATAGGGGCAGAGGATTACCTCAGTGCGAGCGAGAGTAACAAGACTGTATTTACTTTCATCAATACAAGAATTAAATATGTTGTTTTATTTGTTTCTCTGAAGTTTAAAATGAATACGAGTCACAAGACAGAGACTCTGACAGAAAAATGCCAATGTATTCACTTTAATCATACATAATATAAGCATAAACATGTTGTTTTATCAGTTTCTCTAAAGATTGAGCATTAAACGTGTTCTTTAATTACATCATTTAAATCTGCTTGTATGATTCGTTCAAAAAGTAAACTCGTGACTGTTTGTAGAAGTGTATTTTATTGTAAAATGCTGAAAATCATTTGAAACACTAACACGTGAAGGCAGCATGAGACCTAAAAGTCTTTATTTTTATCCCACAATGTTCCCCATCTGCTGATGAACACATATTTAGTATGAATAGAACAGATGGTTGACTTTTTAAACTGGTTCATATAAATAAAGCTGAACAACACCGCTACTAACTTGTTCCTTGAGAAGCTACTGCTTTGTTGTGGCTGAGTAGAGAGAGGCGCTAGAGAGCACTATTCAGTTGAATGCAAAATACAATTTCACCACTAGATGGGAGAATATCCTACTTACTGTCTCTTTAATGTTAAACATGATGGCTTATTTTATGGTTATTAAAAAATAGGAAGCAATGAGGAGCAAGCGGTTTGATAAAAAAAAACATTTGCTTTATTTTAAGTAGCATTGTTTTGGTGACATCCAAAATACATCAGCCTGTATGTAATTTTAAATAAAACATTCAATAAATTGATATTAAATTGTATTTGTTGTTTTCAATTGCCAAGATATAGTTTTTTTAATGACTGAAATTTTATTTAACCATTAAATCCTGAAAAATAAAAATGGAAAACACAGAATTTGAGAATAAATTAAACAGAATTTGGGAAAAACTAACTTTTCATAGGGCCCTAAGTGACTTTAATAAACTCTTAGTGCTATGGGTGTCTTTGTGTTATATTGCCATTGCATTTCTGAAATGTTTTTTCAGTATATGTCATTTTGGAATCTTATTTAATTAAATGAAAAATATTAATATAATAAATTAATAATAATAAATTAAATAAAAACATTTTTGTTATGCAAGCCTCAAGATCCGGTTTGCATTATAATGGCTCTCCTCCTGTAAAATATCTGCTGTTCCTACCCCTGTTATTAGTTATAAATAAAAAATAAATAAATTATGCAGAGTGAAGTCTTGATTTTTTAAGGAAGGAATGTGTGGTGTATAATGTTAATATGTGTTAATGTATCTTTACTTACCTCTAGATGGCGATGTTGTTCCAATTGTGTGATTTACCTACAAGATAAAGAAAATACAAAATATAAGATAATAAACTACATCTGTCTCTCTGAGTTTCTCAGAAAGTTTTGATTTACAGTATTATTGACATAAAGGTAAATATTACTGGTGTTTGTTTACCCTGCTGGTCATGATGGTGGATTTAGCATAAAATTATTTGTTTAGTTTTTTTTCAGCTTTTGGCTCCTCCTCCTCCTCAGGTGTGAGATATGAAAGTGAAACCATCTTATCAGGATCCATTTTGTGTTGTACGTAAACGCCATTCAGAGAGATAACACAGTGAGTATCTTCATTTCTACTTTACTGATTCATAGATTTCATTTTCAAGTAATGTGTTAACCTGTTTATTCAGATTGTACGGAGTAGAAACTGTGACTGTCAGTTTTATGGCACATTACAATTATAATCTTAGGTATCAGAGGTTCAAAACTTCAATGTATTTGGTCACATGATCAGTGAGATGTAAATTACAATTCTGTACAAAACTCGCTACCCCTACACTGCAACAAGTGCTAGGAAATGCATTTCAAAATATTTTGACTTGACTTTGTTTTCTTTAGACTTTTTCATTTGACATCTAAAACTGACCTAACTAGTTTGTTTATCTTACCTCCTTCAAACTCTTTCTATTCTGATTCTCTTCCTAATAAAACTAAACAAGACATACAGAGAAGACAACACATTCACAATTACAAGTATACAAGACCAAATTTAAGACAGCAGTAATGAGTTTCAGGTCTGAAGGAGTTTAAAGTACATCAGGAGATAAAACGCAGACTGATTTTACTTTCACTTTCATTTAAATGATTTGATTTTGTGGATTTAAAGATGTGATGAAGTTTTCTGTTTATTTGTGCAGGTCATTACTGTGTATTAACTGTTGAGACAGAAAGAGATTTCTGAGATGATACAAAACTCACTGTGTGCTTCAGTATCTGCATCTGCTTTTAGATGATAGCATGAACTTCACAATGAATCTCTCTGAAGAACACATAGACACAAAAACAAACAAGAGGTGAGAAAAACTTTGTGTGTTATAATACTATAAGCATTTATTGTTAAGAAACAATAATTTAATATTATGGTATTTTTTTATTTTAGTCAATCAGTTTTACCTGATCACAGTAATGTGTCTCTGATGAGAAGACAAACAATGAATCCTCAACATGAGGAAAACTCTTCTACTGAGCTCAGGTGAGATATTACAACACTATTGTGTTAAAGTTGCTTCCTGTTTTACAAAGTAGTTAATTTATATGAATTTGATCAAATTGTTTTTGTCCCTGTGGTGTTGGGTTTAGGTGCAGGGTTAGGTGTGGGGTATCATTGCTGTTTTTTCATAAAAATGATGCATTTTGGTACAATGCACTTCATACAAATGTATATGAATTAGCCACATACAGTTGTAAAATACAAAAAATATCCAACCTGATCTTTTGAAAATTCATGAGTGAATTACAGTTAGACCTACAAGAGTATTCTTTTTCAAAAGTCAGGAGTTTAAAGCAAACATTTTAGCTTAAGGGATTCAAGTTTATTTTTAATTAAAAAAAATGAAATCAGGGACAACACCATTGTGCTCAGTGGAGTTGTTTGGAGTTATTTAGTTAACATTGCAGAAGTCACATAGGAGCAGATTCTCATTAATTCTTGAATGCTTTAAACTTGAAATCAGTGTTTTAATGTTTGTTGTTGTGTTTTAGTTTGTGTCAGAAAGAATCGTCTGAACCCAGCTGTGTGTCCATGAAGAGCAATGAGTCAATGGATTATCCACTAAATTTCAGTTTGGGAGACTCTTCTGCTGATCTAAGGTGTTATATATTTCTCATACTGTAAACTACACTTCATCTCTTTCTATTTACTGTTATTCATGACATACAGTACATGAACATATATTTACAAGAAAATGTGATGTTTTGTTGAACTACAGTAAAAAAAGAGATCAAACTGAATCACAGATTATAAAGGAGAACCTGGACTCTATTTTTAAGGTAAGTCTGTATGTGTGTGCGGGGTGCATGTGTTTGTGTGCCCAACATAACATCCCTCTGGTTCTCAATCCCTTCATATTATATTTAAAACCATTTCTTACAGTTGTATATTATGTGTGTTGTATAACCCTTAAACTTACTTTCCTACATGCCTCATACATTGCTTCTCAAGTGATTTTGATTCAGGATACACATTTTGAAACATCAATTTTATGCAATAAAAACAACTATTTATTGTAAAAATAGTTAACAAAATGTCGCTGAAACCAAACATTTAAATGTATTAATGTTGCAACGAGTCGTGAAGATATCATGCAGTTATTTATTCTGTTGTCTGTGTGTTTAACTGTGCATGTATATATGAGTAGTGTCACGGCTGGTTTTTACACAAAAGAGGGAGAACCCACACCTAGACGATATATATAAATAACTGAGAGTTTATTAAGGTAACAAACACAAAAACCCACGAGGGGGTAAAACAGAAGATAAATAAACACAGTGATGGGACACGAAACACAGTAACAAAACACTGAAACCAAAGTATTAGTCATGAACACGGGACACATGAACACACTGACTTACGACAACGAACGCGCACACGACAGAGAACGAGAGGGCATTATAAAGACACGAAATCAATGGGGAACAGGTGAACATAATTAATTACGTAAGACACGAGTACATAAGGGAGTAGGGTGAAAGTGACAAGACATCGGGAACACGTGACACAAATACATAATGTGAAAACACGTGTTCCCACAAAGAACACAATGCTGCCATAATCTTGCCCTCTGAAATAAGACCTGAATCTACACAAAAGTCTGGCAAGACCATGACAGCGACAAGACACTGGGAACACGTGGAAGCCACACACACAATATGACTCCACATGTCCCCACACAGAACATAGTACTGTCATGGTCTTGCCAGATACACTCAGACCTCAGTCTAGTACAAAAGGTCTGGCAAGCCCATGACAAGTAGTTGCTTTTTATTGCTTGTTTTTAAAATTGTGTTTTCTTATATTTACGGTGATTTAGGAAGTTGAGCAGAAAATCATCTCTGTAATGAAGAATGAGTTGAACAGTTTTAAGAGACTGTTGAGTCCAGATTACCCAGAATGCACTGAGAGAGAGGAGGATGATGATAAAAGTCATATCAGAGTCAGAGAGGCGTTTCTGAAGATCACACTGCACATCCTGAGGAAGATGAACCAGAAAAACCTTGCAAACACATTACAGACCAGTAAGACCTCTCGATCATCACATCATTACAACTCGGTGCTATATAGCACCAAAAGTGGTTCTTTGCTCGTAATCATAGAAGAACCGTTTTTAGTGCCATATAGCACCGGTGAAGCACCTGTGAAGCACCTGTGTAGAACAATAAATAACTCATTTTAATGTTTTATAGTTAGGCAGGTTTCTTCATGATGGGATAATCTAATCGTTAAACATAAAAATATATCTGTAAAATATTGCTTATCACATACAGTGAGGAAAATAAGTATTTGAGCACCCTGCTATTTTGCAAGTTCTTCCACTTAGAAATCATGGAGGCATCTGAAATTGTAAGAAATTCATTCTTACACTTGTGTTGTCTCAGATCTGTTTGACATTATATTTCTGTGCAACACAACAGAAGATGATCAGGAAATAATAACTGTGCGTTTCTCAGAATAGCATCAAGCAGACTTAAAATATAGCACAAGTTTTGTAGACTACTTTTATGATATTTTGTATAATTTGTGTTTCACAAACTGAGATGTGTTGAGTAAATGATGACAGTGCTTTAATATTTGAGTGAATTATTACTTTAGGTCAAATAAAGCTATGAGTTAACTAATGTTGTCTATCTTTTATTGTATTTTTCTGTTTATTCCATCATTATTCATAACAGATAATTATTTTCTTTATCAGAACTGATGCAGGTGTATCAACAAAAACACAAATCCAGACTAAAGGAGAAATATCTGAGGGTTAATGAAGGGATCTTCAGACACGGTGACTCAACAGATTTAAATGAGATCTACACAGAGCTTTACATCACAGAGGGAGGGAGTGGAGAGATCAATAATGAACATGAGGTGAGACAGATTGAGACATCGTCCAAAAGATCAGAGACACAGGAGAGACAAATCAAATGTAATGACATCTTTAAAGCTTTACCTGGACAAAACAAACACATCAGAAGTGTGCTGACTAAAGGAGTCGCTGGAATTGGAAAAACCGTCTCTGTACAGAAGTTCATTCTGGACTGGACTGAAGGAAAAGAAAATCAGGACGTTCACTTCATATTTCCACTTCCTTTCAGAGAACTGAATTTGATCAAGAATAATCTCAGTCTTATGGATCTTGTCAATCACTTTTACATAGAAACGAAAAAACTGACATCAACAGATTATGATGACTATAAAGTCATGTTTATATTTGATGGTCTGGATGAATGTCGACTACATCTAAATTTTCACAACAATCCGAGTTTGTCTGATGTAACAGAATCGGCTTCAGTTGATGTGCTGCTGACAAACCTCATCAAAGGAAATCTGCTTCCTTCTGCTCTGATCTGGATAACCTCACGACCAGCAGCAGCCAATCAGATTCCTCCTGAATGTGTCGACCAAATCACAGAGGTACGGGGATTCAATGACCCTCAGAAGGAAGAATATTTCAGGAAGAGGATAAATGATCAGAGTCTGTCTGATAAAATCATCACACACATCCGATCATCAAGAAGTTTGTACATCATGTGTCACATCCCAGTCTTCTGTTGGATTACAGCCACTGTTCTAGAGAGAATGTTGAGTGAAGCAGAGACTGAAGAGATCCCCAAGACTCTTACACAAATGTTCACACACTTCCTGATCTTTCAGACCAAACTAAGGAGTCAAAAGTATGATGGGAAGTATGAAATAAATTTTGATCAGGCTAGAAAGAACATTTTAACACTAGGAAAGTTGGCTTATGAGCAGCTGGAGAAAGGGAATCTGATCTTCTATGAGGAGGATCTGAGAGATTGTGGTATTGATGTGAATGAAGTGTTCGTGTATTCAGGAGTTTGTACTCAGATCTTCAGAGAGGAGCCTGGACTTCATCTGGGGAAAGTGTTCAGCTTTATTCATCTGAGCATTCAGGAGTTTCTAGCTGCTTTATTTAAGATTATTTTATTTTCTGAACAAAAGACACGACTCAGGAATATGTTCAGGTCAACTATGACTGAATTACTGAAGCAAGAAGTGGACAAGGCCTTACAGAGTGAGAACGGACGCTGGGATCTTTTCCTTCGATTTCTTCTGGGTCTCACACTGAAGTCAAATCAAACTCTCTTACAAGACCTCATGAGAAAGACAGTAAGCAGCTCTCACAGCAGTCAGGAAACAGTTGCTTACATTAAAGAGAAGATCAGAGAGAATCAATCTCCAGAGAAATCCATCAATCTGTTTCACTGTCTGAATGAACTGAATGATCAATCTCTAGTGCAGGAAGTCCAAACATTCGTGAACAGAACCGGTGCGAGTCGTCTCTCTGGAGTCAAACTGTCTCCTGCTCAGTGGTCGGCTCTGGTGTTTGTGTTACTGAACTCAGAAGAGGAGCTGGATGAGTTTATATTGAGTAATTATGATCCATCAGAAGAATGTCTACTGAGACTCCTGCCAGTGGTCAAAGCATCCAGAAAAGCTGAGTGAGTGTTGTACTGTGTGTTTTTATTGTCGTTTATTATATAGGATAGTATTTTTCCCAGGATTTCATATTTTGAAGGTCTTTCTCCACACACACTTGCATTCACATGCTCAATACGTAACTTTCAAAAACACTTTTTTATGTTTAAATAGATGCTGAAGCGTAAAATGTAGACATATTTGCAACATTTTCTCGTAGCATTATTACATTTTTACAGCTACAAAAACGTAACACATTTTAAAACATTTCAAACAATAAATATTGCTGTATAATTTCTTTTTAACCGTTTTATCGATAATGTTACCACCAATATTTACCAAAAATATTTAAATACGTATGTGCTGATTGGTCTCGTATCCCACGGAGGAGTCTGGAGGTATAAAAGAAGGAAGACCGGCAGTCGTCCGTGAAGGGCTGCTGGAGTTTAGTTTAGTTTTGTTGTTTTGTTTATTTTGTATATTAAAATGTTAAATGTTTTCCAGTTTCCACCTTCTTCCTCTCCACTTACATATCTCGTTACAACGTAATCTATTATTTTTATATTATGCAACTTAATGGACAGAAATAGGTAAGATTAGTAACAATAGTAACAATATAGCATTTAAAAGATATTTTAAACCACAAATACAATCCTACCCAAAACAGTTTATTAAAATCATGTACTATAACAGACAGACAAGTGTAATCACAAAGCAGTATCAAAAGTAGTTAAAATGACGACATGCTGCACAGTCCTCTGTGGAGTACATGAAGTACACTGAAGTATTAAAGTCATGACGAGAACGTCAAGGCGCGCATTTCAAAATTCAAAAGTACATCGACTGAAAGACGTCAATCAATGTCGCAAATCTCTGACAGAGTATGCAAGAGCCAATGAGGATTTTGATATCACTGCCGTAAAGCAATGCATTTTTAAGCTTCTTAATGCGCAATATTTTAATGCAGTGGTTCTCAAATGTTGTGGTACGCGAGCTCCCACCTAGTTGTACGCAGAGGAATCAGAGTTCACCAGCCTATTAATGCACATCGTTTAAAAGCTTGGATTCTCAGGATTCCATTAAGCGCACACACAAAGCATAATATGATTCATAGCAGTCATAAAACTGTAATCTAGTTGTTAGTTACCTGAACCGGGTGGCGCCGAATTAGGATATTTACTTACCTTCAAAATCTTCTCTTTATCCGCTTCGGTTAAATTGTCCAAAACAGATTGTTCATAAATCCCCAAAAGTCCAAGGAAATGGAATATCCAATCCTTTTTTATCCAAAACGATTTGTTCGCCTCAATCTTGACATTTCTGACCAAATTACGATATAAATACTGTAAACAATTAGTTCACTACCGGACATTCGTTCTAATCTTACTTTTAATTCACGATTTATAATGATATATTCGGGTGTCACGTTTATTATGCAACATCTGAGTAACAAATACGCCCCCTTGTGGAATTTCATCTATTCCATAAGAGGCTACAACAACACACTAAATCTCAAGTTACACTGGCTTTCTATAGCAGCTCACATCAAATTTAAAGCTCTGCTCCTGGCCTTTAAGACCACCACTGGGTCAGCACCCCCTTACCTTCACTTTCTTATACAGCCTTATGTACCCTCTCAATCCCTGCGCTCTGTCACAGAGCGACGGCAGAACACAATCTAATTAATTTAAGGATGTGACATATTTAAGGGATCATCAGATTTATTTTATTAAATTGTCCAGGATTAAATATATCTGTTTGTGTTGGGCTACGTCCTGTAGAGTTCAGCTCTTGACAATAATAAAACACAACTGAACCTGAAGCTGATCAAGATCTTCAGGATTACTTGAAAATCACAGACACTGTCAGAAACTTCATGAAATTAACTTTAGTTATGTAGTCATGAATCAGGATTTGTTATTTTCTGTGACATTCGTGTCGTCTCACTCTATACAGCACTTGTTTGAATAAAAGTTTGTGTAGTGCAAAAGGAGTCATTAATAATCTTCATCTGTTTTCATCAAACACAATAAAATGTTAAATATATCAAGTAAAGCTTAGATTTGAAAAGTTTTAGGATAATAGTACATAATGGTAACATACACAACATGGGATTTAGATATTTTCCCTCAGATCACACAAACACTCATCCTGAAGTTTAGACAGAAATCTGAGAGATCATTGATGTTCTTCACTCTCTGTAGGCTCTATGACTGCAATATTACAGATGAAGGTTTTGTTGCTTTGGCTTCAGCTCTGAGATCAAACCCCTCACATCTGAGAGATCTGAATCTGAGCAGTAATAAACCAGGAGATTCAGGAGTGAAGCTGCTCTCTGATGTACTGAAGGATTCACGCTGTAAACTGGAGAAACTACAGTAAGTGTTATTATTTAAATGATTTTTCAAGTGTTTGTGAGGACAATAAATCTGTCAGCGATAATACTGACTTAAGCTTAATATTTCTTAACTACATAAATAACTTCTTCAATAAAAGCTTTAACTGATTCTGTGACTTAATTTAGTTGATGGATTAAAAAGCATAGTGAAAAATAATAAAATACATAATAACTTTTGTTATTTACTGAAAAGTGATGCAGGAAACACTTAATGTTAATAACTATATGTTAACTAAGCCATTATTAGAAAATAATTAAATACATAAAACACAAATTACTCTAGGACTGTCAAAATTGCTCAATAATGACGATTGAATATTCCCTCTAAAATTAACACTATTTATTCGAACATCTGGTTGCGCATTTGGTCAAAGATGTGCATTACGTCAATAACAGGACAAATTAATACAAAGTGACATAACTACTTGTATAGGTAGTCTATTTAAGTTTTAAAAAATATTTGACAACATATCACCTACACAAAAACAAGTAAATCAAGGGACATCAATAAAGGGATATGGTACCTGCTCCATCCACGACACTGATCGGTCTCATGTCCTTACAAATGAACAATAGGTTTTTTTGGAAAGTTAGGCTCTTTAAGGGAATCTGTAAGCACTTCACTCAAGGTTTGAAATAAAGACTGAACTAAAGTAACTAATGGGTTCCCTAACTCAGGGTAAGTTAGTCTTTTAGCTGCTTTTCTATCTCTGATAGGTCTTCTAGAACAGTCATCTTCTGTCTGGATATTGTCAGAATCCTGCCGGATCCTGTTGGTATTTAGATCTAGTTTAGCATGGCAGGGTTCTGACAGTACATATGTTCTTTGTGGGAAATGTGTGGTTGTAGTATTGGTTTATTCTGACCACGCATTTCCCGGGTCTCGTCACTTTTTCCCCGATCCCTTACTCGTGATTATTTTCCAGGTGTATGTAATTTACTTTGTCCCTATTTATTGTCCTTGTGTTTGCTGTTCTGTGCACGTTCGTCTTATTTCATGCCCTGTCGGTTCCTGTGAGTTTTTGTATTATATCTAGTCTTGATCTGTTTATGTTTTGAAGAGTTTATTGTTAGTTTGTTACGTTTAGTGTCAGTTTAGTGCTGTGTTTCCCGTGTCTTGTTTTGCCCCCTCGTGGGTTTTGTTTTTTTCCTGTTTTTCCCCGTGTATTTAATAAATTCCTTTTGTTGTTACGTCCGCATCTGGGTTCGTGTTTTGTGTTACCCAATTCCTGACAGAACGAACGTGCCAGAAAAGAACCCAGCGGACATGTACACCGGTACTCGCCTGGTGAGACGGGGAAAGGGTTCCCGTCCCGCATACGAGTCGGTTTACAGTTTTTTGACCCGCTCGTATGCAGACCCGAAGCCAACGTCAGGTGGAACCCAACCCGAACCGCCGAACCCCATCGACTCCCGTCCATCCGAGAGGGAAGGACCGTTGGGATGTGGGGGTTCGGCAACCCTGAACTCTCTCCTCCGGCTCCAGAGAGCCGCTCCCCGCCTCTGTCCCTTCGAGGGAAGCGTGAGAGGAGGATCTCCTGGGAGTCTTCATCTGGGGGGTCCTCCTCCGACTTAAGAGCACCACCACATCCTCTATCTGCTCCGCGACCCCGAAGGAAGAACAGGAGGAAGGGAGTCTGGTTCAGCCGCCAGGGCGCCCAGAGCCGTCGACGCAGCCACCAGGGCGCCCAGAGCCGTCGACGCAGCCGCCAGAGCGCCCAGAGCCGTCGACGCAGCCGCCAGAGCGCCCAGAGCCGTCGACGCAGCCGCCAGAGCGCACAGAGGCGTGGACTCAGACGTCAGCGCAACCCCCGCCGTGTGCGCAGTCAGCGCAACCCCAGCCAGATTTTGCCATTTTTGGCCATGAACATTCCAGGACTCTCCCCAAGTTCGCCCAGACTCCTTTCCCACCCTCCCACCCTGGACCACCCCCTATGAACTTTTGAAGGGCCTTGCTAAACATGAGGTACAGAATTTTGTCCAGTGGTGTTATAAACATTTCCTTAGTATCAACACAAAGAAAACAGTGGAGATGGTGTTTGACCCTAAATCCACCGGAGACCACTCACCAGTAGTCATTAACGGTCAGAATATAGCCCAGGTGGATTCTTACAGATATCTGGGCATTCATATTGATAATAAACTTACATGGAATACTCAGGTGGAAAATGTTTGCATTAGGGTCCAACAGCGTCTGTACTTTCTTCGAAGGTTGAGATTCTTTGGTGTAAATCAGAAAGTGTTGCTTCTCTTTTACCATGCTGTAATCGAGAGCATTTTACGATATGGCATCTCAGCCTGGTTGGGAAACCTTGGTGTACACTTAAAAGCCCAGATTACACAGTTAATACATGAAGCCATGAAAATTATGGGGGTCAAGCAGCATCCCACACTTCAGGCTCTTTTTGAAGAAACCATTACTAGACAGGCTCAAAAAATTATTTCAGATCCTATTCACATCCTTCACTCCGAGTACCAACTTCTTCCCTAGGGAAGACGCTTTCGAGTCCCTCAATGTAGGCTTAACCGCTTTAAAAATTATTTTGTCCCACTGTGAGTGGGGTGGTGGGTGGCATAAATTCAAACGGAATGTGACGAAACGGCTAGTTACGTCTCTTCGGAGCTGAGTTTGAACTCGTGCAATCTGAGACTCAAGGCAGAGGACATTCAGAAACCTGTATCCCAGAAAAAGTTAGGTTTTCATAATATGGGCACTTTAAGACTAATTTTCCTTTCCCTCAATTACCAGAAAAATCTCTCGTTGAGAATTTAAGGTCACCCTCTACAGGTGGTAGCCGTATATCTTCCGTCTACACCATGTTACTTACATCTAATATGTCCTCTCTCTCCTACCTAAAGATGACTTGGGAAAATGAGCTGCAAATTGAGTTATCGGAAGAGCTATGGTGTGAGGCCCTTGCAAGAGTTAATTCCACTTCTGTATGTGCTCTGCTAAGCCTGATTCAGCTAAAAGTCATTCATCGAATTCATTTTACCAAAGCTAAACTTCATAGGTTGTTTCCAGAAACAGATGACTCCTGTATCAGATGCTCATTTTCTCCTGCCAATCACACCCATACTTTTTTTAGCTGCCCAAAACTGGCCTCATACTGGTCTTCCTTTTTTGATTTCATGTCTAGGGCTCTGCACATTCTGTTGTCCCCATGTCCTCTATTCGCCATCTTTGGTGTGTCTCATTTGCCATCCATCACGAGACAGAACGCAGAGGTTATTGCTTTTGCATCTCTTATTGCTAGAAGTGGCATCCTGTTGCATTGGAAGTGTCCATTCACCCTCCTACTACCTCCTGCTTAAAGGATCTGATGTCATTCCTTTCACTTGAAAAACTGAAATATTCAATTAGGGGCTCAACAGAAAAAAATTTGTATTACTTGGAATCCCATTTTAAATCTTTAAGGGTGTGTTGCACCAACAAGGATTAGGCCTAAATCTGGTTTAAATCAAAGCTTATTTAATAATTCTGTTGCACCAAACTTTAAACCTGTTTAAAAAAATCAGGTTTTCATTTAAAATTTTACAGTAAACCTAGATTATCTTTAATCCTGTTGCTCCATTACTTTAAACTATGTTTTAAATCTCAGTGAGGGATTAACTTTAAACTTCCATATGAGGAGGTTTAAATATGTTTTTTACAAATAAATGTCCGGCTAAATGATTAGAAACACATACCGCGAGCGTGGTGGCGCTATTCAAAGATGCGTTTATTATAACGTCTCAACAAAGTGAGTTTGGTGGCTCAAAAAGATTATTAACAGCAGCACCGGTGACCGCTACCGATGCTCGTATGTGCTTCTCATCTGTCACGACGCTCCAGTCAGACGAAGGACAGTGAATGAACGGACATACGGTGGTGCTTCATGACAAATGCGTCCAAACATATTGTTCATTATGTAAGGGATAATGTAGAGGCAGCCGGTAGTTATTGGGAAATAAGCCCCGACAGTGTGATCAGGACCCGACGCGAAGCGGAGGGTCTTGTATCACACTGAAGGGGCTTATTTCCCAATAACTACTGGCTGCCTCTACATTATCCCGCTTATTACACGGCTACTTGTCACATAAGAAAAAAACTGGACATGAATATGAATTTGAAACATTTTATTGGCTTATTTTGTTTTAAATTAACATTTTTATCCTTCCGCGAAACTTTGCACAGATGCATAAAATGATCGTAATACCTTATTAAGATCCTCTGCTTCATACTTGTCTATCTCCATTTTTTTCTCTTTAACCAGTCTTTGAGAAGTTTTAATGCCCATTCTGTATTTTTGTGTGTGTTGGCTTCGTAGCTGTCATGCTCTATTTTGTCAAGTTCAGTCTCAGTAAGCTGTCTGTGTCTTGTCGTGGTTGTCGAGTGTTTGTCACAAGATGGCGCCAAACAGACAGTAATCTTTATTGATCTTTATTGGCGCGGAGCGATTTTACTCGTGCAAGTAGTCCGGCTATGCGTTATTATTTTGGAGCGGTTATTATTTGAAAAGAACAAACCTGCAAATGTCTCAACTGACCAATCAGAATCAAGCATTCCAGAGAGCCGTGTAATAAATCACAATATCTGAGCTTTGTGATATTTCCTGTCACAATATTTCCTGATCTGTTAATTGTTTTAAAAGATTGTCAAATGTTTTTATTTGAATCAGACCTTTAGATTAGCCTACCGATGTATGTAGGTGATTTATAATACAAAAGTTGCATTACCTTTGCTTGCATAAACTGTTTCTTTCCTTTTTGAATGATAACGTCAACATTGTTGCTGTTTAATTACACCGGAAAATTCAACATGGCGGACATAATAAATTGCAGATGAAGGGTAAATACAGTTTAAAGTTTAAATCAAAATTTGTTAATCTGTGTTTAAATATAAGTGGTGCAACACAACTCGAATTAAAATTCAACTGAGATCAACAAACCCTAGATTATCTCTTAACTCTGCTTAATTTAATCCTTGTTGGTACAACCCACCCTATGACTGTCACGGTACAATTGATGAGAAGGATGTGCAGGTTAAACAGTTTTAATAAACATAATTAAAGCTCACAGTAGTACAAACAGTAGACATTCCAAGGAGTAACACAGATGGTAAACAGGAGCAAACAACCAGTGACATAGAACAACGATCCCACAAAGACCAAGACACAGCATTTATACAAAAGGTGATTGGTAACAGCTGATGACAAGAGGCAGGTAATTAACTAATGAGTCCAGGTGATGCTGATGATCAGTGACTGACACAATAAACACACACAAGCACAGAACACAGTTTAACACTGTGACAATGACTCTGTATCCTCACCATATTCCAAGTAATTATATAATGGGTGAACAAGTTTATTTATTTATTTATTATTTATTCTTCTTCTTCTTGTTGCTCTGCCATTATGTTCGTTCCAGGTGAATGACTGTAAATCTCGTGATGCTAACATACTTCTACCATAACACAGACTGCGCATGCAAATATCCACTCTGTATACTCTGACTCCGCCCATAACAAAAAAAAAACCACATTGCTTGATTCTACCGTCTGTTTTGTGCTTGGTCTTTACACATTAATCGCGCGATTGTCATTAATTAATCGTGGGGCACACATATCATTATCATGATAAAAATACGATTAATCGTGCAGCCCTAGCCCAGGTTGCTCTGATAGTGGCCTTCAGCTCTTCTGCATTGTTGGGTCTGGCAAATCGTCTTCCTCTTCACAATACCCTGTAGATTTCTATAGGGTTAAGGTCAGGCGAGTTTGCTGGCCAATTAAAAACAGGGATACCATGGTCCGTCAACCAAGTACTGGTAGTTTTGACACTGTGCGCATGTGCCAAGTCCTGACGGAAAATTAAATCTGCATCTCCATAAAGCTGGTCAGCAGCAGGAAGCATGAAGTGCTCTAAAACTTCCTGGTATATACAGCCACGTTGACCTTGGACCTCAGAAAACACAGTGGTTCAAAACCAGCAGATGACATGGCACCCCAAACTATCACTGACTGTGGAAACTTTACACTGGACCTCAAGCAACGTGTGCCTCTCCTCTCTTCCTCCAGACTCTGGGACCATGATTTCCAAAGGAAATGCAAAATTTACTTTCATCAGAGAACATAACTTTGGACCACTCAGCAGCAGTCCAGTCCTTTTTGTCTTTGATGCTTCTGACGCTGTCTGTTGTGCAAAAGTGGCTTGACACAAATACCAACTTTATGGAGATGCAAATTTCATTTTCCAGCAGGACTTGGCACCTGCACAGCTGCCAAAGCTACCAGGACCTGGTTTAAGGACCACGGTATCCCTGTTCTTAATTGGTCAGCAAACTCGCCTGACCTTAACCCCATAGAAAATATATGGAGTATTGTGAAGAGAAAGATGTGATATGCCAGACCCAACAATCCAGAAGAGCTGAAGGCCACTATCAGTGCATCCTGGGCTCTCATAACACCTGAGCAGTGCCACAGACTGATCGACTCCATGCCACACCGCATTGCTGCAGTAATTCAGACAAAAGGAGCCCCAACTAAGTATTGAGTGCTGTACATGCTCATACTTTTCATGCTCATACTTTTCATGTTCATACTTTTCAGTTGGCCAAGATATCTAAAAATGCTTTTTTTGTATTGGTCAAATACTTTTGGTTTCACTTTTTGAATGGAATAAGTGGAATAAATCAACTTTTTGATGATATTCTAATTATATGACCAGCACCTGTATATAATGATATATTTATGATTTTCCTATTGAAATACAATGAATTGAATAATATAAACACAAAGTAATGCTCATAGAAACAAGTTGATAGTTTGTTTCTCAGATCACACAAACACTCATCCTGAAGTTTAGACAGAAATCTGAGAGATCATTCATGTTCTTCACTCTCTGTAGGCTGAATAACTGCAGTATTACAGATGAAGGTTTTGTTGCTTTGGCTTCAGCTCTGAGATCAAACCCCTCACATCTGAGAGATCTGAATCTGAGCTGTAATAAACCAGGAGATTCAGGAGTGAAGCTGCTCTCTGATGTACTGAAGGATTCACGCTGTAAACTGGAGAAACTACAGTAAGTGTTTTTATTTAATTATTTTTCAAGTGTTTGTGAGGACAATAAATCTGTCAATGATAATACTGATTTAAGATTATTATTTCTTAACTACACGAATAATTTCTTCAATAAAAGATTTAACTGATTCAGTGAATTAATTTATTTGACTTATTAAAAAAAAAACATAATGATAAATAATATAATACATAATAACTTTTGTTATCTACTGAAAAGTGATGCAGGAAACACTTAATGTTAATAACTATATGTTAACTAAGCCATTATTAGAAAAGACTTGAGTACATTAAACAAAAATTACTCATCAGATTATTTTATGTTTTCAGTACATTTAGCTTTAAGCAAAGTCACAAAGTTCAGACCAAACAAACATGAAATTTGATATAACATCATATATGTTATTAATAATTGTATTTTTCATAAAACCCATTTCAAACCACCTCCTCTGGGTTTTATATGAACAGTTAAATCATTAAAAGTAATTCAGACAGAAACACAATCTAAGTAGTTTTAAGGATGTGACATATTTAAGGGATCATCAGATTTATTTTATTAAGTTGTACAGGAGTAAATATTTCTGTTTGTGTTGGGCTACGTCCTGGATTATATTCCAGAAAGCTTGTTATGTGACTCATCAATCTCTTTCCCTTACTACTAGATAATATGAGATGAATCTCAAGTTATAATAAATGTGTGTGCAAATACATTGTCATTATTGAGACAGAAATCTTAACATATTTGTGCCTGATGCCACATAATGAAACATTACATCTACCGCTGGTTACTTTTATTTCATGTTTCTAAAGTACTGCAGAGGCTTAGATATTAAGTTTTTGGTAGACCTTGACAATTCTTAGTATTTTTTCTGAAAACCCTCAAGAGAAAAGGGTATTTATCCTAGAATAACATGGGTTAAGTGACACCCATTGAAAAACAGACATTGGAGAGTGATCAGAGATTTCCTATTATCAGTTTGAATCAGGTACATAATAAAATTAAATTATAAATAATAATTTCATAGTATCATTTTAATTTCTTAAACATGCACTTCTGACCCTTAACCTCCTCTTTACATTTGATCTATAGTTGGTCTTTTTCTAAATCTTTTTTCTTTAAAACTGGGCCTTTTGCAGATACTTTCCCAAGCTATAATTTTTGAGAAATAAGGAAATTAAAATATTTGGATATATTAAATGATAAAGGACATATTATAATATATAGAACAGAGCTCTCCAACATTTTTGTGAGCAATGGCTACAATGGATGAAACAATCTGGAGAACTACTTTTTGGATAGGTCATGATTTTCAAAGAGAGAACCCAAATGCAGGCAGCTCTCAACAAAATGAGTTTTAATAAATAACAGAAAGCCCTCGAGGGAGCAAACAAGACAAAACTTAACATGACCAACATAACCAAAATACCAAACACAATGAAGACAATGAACGAGCACAAGACTGAAAACAGGAGGACATTAAATAGGGAAACTAATCAAAGTAAACAACAGGAGTTACTAATAATGAATCATTAATTAGATAACAAGGGGGCGGGGCCACACTCAAAACTGGGAAACACATAGCACACACAACTGAGGTCAATATAGCTCCCCCACAAGACATCATAACAGGGAGGTAGCAATGCCACGATCCTGTCACAATAAACAAGACACAAAAATACATGAAAGCTGCCAGGATCGTGACAGGATATAATCTACTCAAACCTTTTTTGTTTTATCATAAAAGCCAGGCTAATATTAAAATATATAATAAATAAATATAAAAATTGAGGCTATTAATAGAATGGGCCTTGGTGGGTAACTCACAGACTCTGTGCGGGCAACCCATGTTGTAGTCGAAGACCACTGATATAGGACATGTTACTATGGGCACTAATGTAACATTTCTATTCTCCACTTCTGTATAGATCCTAATCGTCCAATGCAAATAAATAATCTTTCTTAGTGTAGTGTACTGAAAAGAATTACACAAAATTACTGAAAATCTATAAGGACTTTAAATTGAATTCATTTGACAGAAAATGTTGAAATCAAAGGTGATACAGTGTCATACAATGGAAAGTCCAAAAACTAAACAGGGTCACCCTAAGGAGCAGAAGTAAAATAAGTCAAATATAGTGAATATTATCATAGTGCATTTTATACACAATACTTAAAAAACTGTAAATAAGCCTTATGATGGATTTATGCACTTTATGTGCCACAAAAGATATTCATAATGAGTATATTTCATATCATAGATAAAATCTATTATTATTTTTACAGGCTTAAATATGTGTATTTTCATTGAGACACATGTAATATTGGACCTAAATGGGGTAAAATAGGTTTATATTGATTGATTAATTAATTGATTAATTAATTTTATCTGTTTTGTAATCACACACTTGTAAGCCGATCATAAAATGATAATTTTGCCAGAAAGTATTGGTTTATAATGTTTAAAAACCTTTAAAGTTCTCTGAAGTTTCCATGGTGACTCGTGAAATCTGTGATCCATTGACAATGCATTTATGTTGTTACCATGAGCCCGCATTAACTCTGGGTTACTTTCAGCGGGTTAATTAAACTACCTCTTAAACTGTCAAATATCAAAAAAAGGAGTGCTGCCTGGACTCAAAAAATATGTAAAAGTCGAGGTGCTCTTTGGATAGGAGAATAGTTGTATAGCAAAATCAAAAACAAAATAAAAAAACTCCAAGGCACTCTCTAAAAAAGTAAAAAGCCTTTATTAATACGGCTGGTCATAATAAACCTATTAAAACTCCAACGCGTTTCGGCAAACAAGCCTTTGTCAGGGAGTAAACGCATTTCAACAAACAGGAAGAGATTTATAACCTTTGACACCAATCAGAATAAGAAATTAAGGTACAGAGTTGTAGGATTTTAAACAGTCCACTAGATGTCCTCCTTGGTCCTTCAAAAAAATCATAATAATTATACAAGCAAATGTCAAATATAATACTCACAAAAAATAGACTAAATCAATAATTTAAAGAAAGACACTCAAATCAAGCTCTTCATTAAGACCTTGGTATCTATTAGCCTGTAATTTATCAATCCAAAAACTTTCTCTCTGATTCAGTTGTTTTTGTCTATCACCTTTTCTTAGTAACAGTGGGATATGATCAATTCCACAGACCTGTAAGGTCGATGGATCACTCTTATGGTGTTCCCTAGTGTCTCGCCATAGGATAGTTCATATTACCTATTCGAATTGTATACCTATGTTCAGCCAGTCTGTCTTGTAGACGTCTCTTAGTTCTTCCAATATGAAACACTTTACACTCTGGGCATTCCAATCTGTATATAACAAAGACAGTTTTACAGCTTATAAAGTGGTTAATTTTGTATTGTTTATGGAATACTACATCATCAAAGGTTTTACTCTGTACAACATTAGTGCAATGATTGCAATGGTGACATTTATACCTCTTAAACTGTGTTTTGGAACCGACATAACCAGAGTAAGCAAGTTTTGGGTTAATCAACCCAGAGTTTAGGGTTAATCTGATGGTAAGTTAACTTTACTTGAAAATTACTTGAAAATCACAGACACCTGCAGAAACTCCATGAAATGAACTTTAGTTATGTTGTCATGAATGAGAATTGTCAGCACTTGTTTGAATAAAAGTCTGTGTAGTGCAAAATAAGTCATTCATAATCTTCATCTGTTTTCATCCAACACAATGAAATGTTAAATATATTAAAGGAATATTCCATTTTCTTAAAAGAAAAATACAGATAATTTACTCACCATCATGTCATCCAAAATGTTGATGTCTTTTTTTATTCAGTCGAGAAGAAATTATGTTTTTTGAGGAAAACATTGCAGGATTGTTCTCATTTTAATGGACTTTAATAGACACCAACAATTAACACTTAACTCAACACGTAACAGTTTTTCTCAAAGGAATTTCAAAGGACTATAAACTATCCCAAACGAGGCATAAGGGCCTTCCCTAGTAAAAAATAAATATACTAAAATATATTTTAAATGCATTTATTTTATGCTAAGTATACTGCAAATACATTAAAACATCTATGTATGTACTAAATGAAAATACCCCATAATTGTACTTATTTCATGCTTTCTTCAAATGCAGGCAGAGTAACTTTGTGCACTAAAAATAAGTTGTAAAGTAGTGCAGCTTTTACACATGCCATTATGGGAGGTACACTTTAAGTTGAATTACAGTCAGTGTGCTTTGAGAAAGTATACTGATTAGGTTCTTGTTTCTATCTACAACATTGTTTGAAACTATATAAAAACTTGGCATGTCTTTACCAAAATATTTGTCATAATACAAGTACTTTTTTGTGCTTGAAGAATTATTTTATTTAACAGAAAAGGTTCATATACACATATTTATTATACAGTATATAACTCCTTACAACAAAGGTTACTGTACTAATGGCAACAAAAATATAAAATGTATCATTGAAACTATATTTTAACATTTTCAAATGCACTTTTTTTTACAACAATGACACTAAATTTACATGTATATCTCTCATTTCATTAAGTTTGTACATGAAAAAATAGGACTGCATAAACACTTAAATATCAGCCTAAGTCAAGAAATGCTATTAATCCCTTTCAATATTGTTTGGCATTGTGATAACATATATTTTGTCTTTTGACCTGATCATGATACATTTCCTTTGGAGTGAGTAAGGATGGATAGCAAATACATTGTTTGTGTCATGCACTTCAGTTACAAATGAAGATGATCTTTGTTTAAGTTAAGTTGAACATCTTTGCAAAGTTCTCGCAAGCTCCCTAACTAAAACACAAGAGATATGTGTCTTGGAGGTATCCAATTTAAAAGCCACAAAACTCATGATTTTACAGAGGGTTCCATCTTCCAACTGAACAACTGAGTTGTTTCTTTTTGTAAGTGTGGTGTTATTGTAAGAATGGTAAACAACACCTTTAGAAATAAACCGTTTGTAAAATAACCCTGATTGAACTGTCACATTACAGTTTTTCTCGATTGCTAAAACACTATAACCAGACTTTTGAACTAAAATTTCAAAACCATAACGCCATTTTTCAAGAAGCACAATCATTTTGCTGAACTATAAACACTACTCCCCTGCTTTAACACATGAGTCAGATTTGGTGAACTTATACTTCAAAACTTTACACACAAATCCCTACATTTCTCAGTGCTTACATCATCTGATCATATGGAAAGCACTAGCATTCAATACTGTTCACTCAATTCAGCACAGCTTAGGCTCAATTAGCAAACAATTACCAAGGTGGAAACACTAAGAGTCAAAATTGAAAACACATCAATCAGATCCTTCAATAGATAGATAAAAGGGCCTGAATCAGTTCACTGAGCTTTGGAACAATGGATCCACAGAGAAATAAAGGAATTGGTCGAAGAAGAGGAAGAAGAGGAGGAAGAAGAGGAGGAGGAGGGAAAGAAAGAGGAAGTGGTGAAGGAGGAGGAAGAGGACATGGTGAAGGAGTAGGGAGAGGAGGAGGAAACTGTGAAGGAGGAGGGAGAGGAGGTGGACATGGTGAAAGAGGAGTAGGGAGACAAAGGGCAAGGTGACAAGCAGTCTCAGATGAAATTCGAGCCACTCTAGCTGACCATGTCCTTGTCCATGGTATGACTATGAGAGAGGCTGAGCAACGAGTAAAGCCTAATTTGAGTCGCTTCACTGTTGACTCCATCTTCAGAGCCTTCAGGGAGGAAAACAGATAGATGTACTTACAGTAAGACTGCTCTGTACAATAACTTTAGTGTGCGTAAACTGTTGGACTATGCTTCTGGAATAAAGAAATGCATCAAATTGCCTTCCATACAGATCAACATATCAGTAGATGAATGCCAAGGGTGGATCATGCAAGAGGATTTTATCCTCGCTGTTTGGCTAGGACCAATATAGCCTGTGATGTGGATGAGATTCTCTGGCCTGACCCAGAACAAAGACAGGATGTTAAGGCAGAATAATAAAAAAAAACTGTTTTAGAGTTGTGCTGTATAGCACATGAATGAATATAAATGTGCTAATGCATACATTGATTGTGTCTTTTTTGATCATGTGCAAAGGTTTCTGAGCGGGAGAACCACAAGCAACTTACCAGTTTTGGATATATTGTTTTAAATTTATTGCACCAGTGTGTAATACTATGTTGTAGTGTGTGTGTTTTTGAAAGCTTGTGTGTGATGTCTGAGGGAAAAGTCTGGTTTTTCAGTAAAAGTGAATGGTTTTGAGTGTAGAGCTTCATTTTGACCTGAAAATATGATGTTTGGAGTATTGGGTGATATGTTATGCAATTGTGTTTACTGTTTTGAGAATATGACGCATAGTTTCAAGAAATGTGTTTAAGCAACTGAGAAAAACTGTATTCCGTCTCAATCCCGTCTTTGTTCTGGGTCAGGCCAGAGAATCTCATCCACATCACAGGCTATATTGGTCCTAGCCAAACAGCGAAGGTAAAATCCTCTTGCATGATCCACCCCTGGCATTCATCTACTGATATGTCGATCTGTATGGAAGGCAATTTGATTCATTTCTTTATTCCAGTAGCATAGTCCAACAGTGTATGCACACTAAAGTTACTGTACAGAGCAGTCTTACTGTAAGAACATCTATCTGTTTCCCTCCCTGAAGGCTCTGAAGATGGAGTCAACAGTGAAGCGACTCAAATTAGGCTGCACTCATTGCTCAGCCTCCCTCATAGTCATACCATGGACAAGGACATGGTCAGCTAGAGTGGCTCGAATTTCATCTGAGACTGCTTGTCACCTTGCCCTACTTCTCCCTCCTCCTTTTTCACCACGTCCTCCTCCTCTTCCTCCTCCTTCACCATGTCCTCTTTCACCACGTCATCCTCCTCTTCCTCCTCTTTCACCATGTCCTCTTCCTCCTCTTTCACCACGTCATCCTCCTCTTCCTCCTCCTTCACCATATCCTCTTCCTCCTCTTTCACCATGTCATCCTCCTCTTCCTCCTCCTTCACCATGTCCTCTTCCTCCTCTTTCACCACGTCCTCCTCCTCTTCCTACTCCTTCACCAAGTCCCCTTCCTCCTACTTCACCACATCCTCCTTCTTTCCCTCCTCTTCTGCCTCCTCCTCTCCCTCTTCCTCACCCTCCTCCTCCTCCTTCTCGACCTATTTCTTCATCATGTCCTCTTTCACCACATCCTCCTCCTCTTCCTACTCCTTCACCATGTCCTCTTCCTCCTCCTTCACCACATCTTCCTCCTTTCCCTCCTCTTCTGCTCCTCCTCTCCCTCCTCCTCCTTCTTGACCTATTTCTTCATCATGTCTTCTCCATCCTCCTTCACTATGTCCTCTTCCTCCTCCTTCACCACATCCTCCTTCTTTCCCTCTGCCTCCTCCTCCTCTTCCTCTCCCTCCTCGTCTTCCTCCTCCTTCTCCTCAACCTATTCCTTCATTTCTCTGTGGATACATTGTTCCAAAGCTCAGCGAACTGATTCAGGCCCTTTTATCTATCTATTGAAGAATCTGATTGATGTGTGTTCAATTTTGACTCAATTAGTGTTTCCACCTTGGTAATTGTTCAGCAAAATGATTGTGCTTCTTGAAAAATTTTAGTTCAAAAGGCTGGTTATAGTGTTTTATCAATCGAGAAAAACTGTAATAGCAAGCAGCTCTTTATTAAGAATACTGTTTTTTGTGCCTATATACCAGTCTTTGTTATGGTGCTTACTGTCTAGCCAGAAAGAGGCAAGTTGTCTTGTTGTGCCAAGGCAGACACTATGTTGGTATTTGGTTTTCACTGCAATTGTATGGTGGCGCAGTTGATAAAGACAGTACCTCTGTACGGGAGGGACCCGGGTTCAAATCCAGACAAGCACAAGATTTGTATACAAAGTGGTTTGTATGAAGTGTCAGTGTAAAGCAAATGTTCAATCCTGGTGTATAAATAACTGTAAAAAGATTATGAAGAAATATTTTTTCAGTGCTCTCAAGGTACTATTAAACAGAAGTCCTAGCCTGCATGAAGTGTATTTTAATGACACTTTAAGTTCAATTAAATTGCACTTTTAGCACATTTTAGTATTACCTAAAATACACTAGAAGTCTGAGTTGAAGGTACTTCCAATGTCATTGCAAGGAATTTTAAGTATGTCTTAAGCATACTTCATCTCACACAAAGTTTTAATACAATACAATTTTATTATGCTTCAGATGTGTTTGAATGTCACTCTAAGTAAAATACTAGTATGGCCTCAGTTTATTATAAGTATAACATAAGTGTAATTAAAATGTAATTTAGTTGCAATTGTAATGTTATTAAAATAAATTTCAAGTGCACATTGAATGTTCTGTTCTGTATATTGTCTAAAATTAGGGTAGATACTTAAGTTTTACTTAAGTATACTTTGAATAGTTCCACTTTAGCACAAAAAAAGTATATTTAACAAAATTTTAGTTGGACCCCAGCACTACTTTCACACAACTAAAGTGCATTAAGTACAAAATTAGTTGTTCCAATTTAGCAGACTTGAAGTATACCAATATATAGTGTTCAACAAATACATTTAGTTATACTAAAGTACATGTGAATAAATTGTACTTAAGTATACTATTTTTTCACTAGGGTTATCTAGCAAAACGATTGTCAGTTTTGACAATAAAAATAACAAATATACACTTTTAAAGCACAACTTCTCGTCTAGATTCGGTCCAGCGTGACCAAACGTAAATGCGTAGTGACGTAGGGAGGTCACGTGTAACATATATAAAACGCACATTTGCGGACCATTGTAAACAATAAACTCACACAAAGACATTAATTAGTATCAGTTGACAAACAACAACGTAGGAACGGTCCTCTTTCTCAACACTTGTAAACACTGGGGCGGAGTTTTGCGCTCGTCCTCTGTGACGTCATGACGTATTGCGTGGGGTCACGCTGACGCTTTCAGGACTGGATCTAGACGAGAAGTTGTGGTTTAAAAGTGTATATTTGTTATTTTTATTGTCAAAAATGACAATCCTTTTGCTAGATAAGACCCTTATGCCTCGTTTGGGATCGGTTAGAGTCCTTTGAAACTCTGTTGAAAAAACTGTTACGTGTTGATTTAAGTGTTAATTGTTGCTGTCTATTAAAGTCCATTAAAATGAGATAAATCCTGCAATGTTTTCCTCAAAAAACATAATTTCTTCTCGACTGAACAAAGAAAGACATCAACATTTTGGATGACATGGTGTTGAGTAAATTATCTGGATTTTTCTATTAAGAAAATTGAATATTCCTTTAAGTAAAGCTTAGATTTGAAAAGTTTTAGGATAATAGTACATAATGGTTACATACACAACATGAGATTTAGATATTTTTCCTCAGATCACACAAACACTCATCCTGATGTTTAGACAGAAATCTGAGAGATCATTCATGTTCTTCACTCTCTGTAGGCTGTGGGGCTGCAGTATTACAGATGAAGGTTTTGTTGCTTTGGCTTCAGCTCTGAGATCAAACCCCTCACATCTGAGAGACCTGAATCTGAATGATAATAAATTAGGGGATTCAGGAGTGAAGCTGCTCTCTGATGTACTGAAGGATTCACGCTGTAAACTGGAGAAACTACAGTAAGTGTTATTATTTAATTATTTTTCAAGTGTTTGTGAGGACAATAAATCTGTCAGCGATAATACTGACTTAAGCTTAATATTTCTTAACTACATGAATAATTTCTTCAATAAAAGCTTTAACTGATTCAGTGACTTCATATATTTGATGGATTAAAAAAACAATGAAAAATAATAAGATACATAATATATTTTGTTATCTACTGAAAAGTGATGCAGGAAACGCTTAATGTTAATAATTATATATTAACTAAGCCATTGTTAGAAAAGACTTGAATACATTAAATAAAAATTACTTACATTATTACACATTATTTTATGTTTTCAGTTCATTGAGTGCTTTGTGCAATTTCTGCTTGAAAATTAGATCTAGGATCAGTTTCTGTAATTTAATCATAGGTGTCATTTACACTGGGGACGCTGGGGACATGTCCCCACCACTTTTTGAAAGCATTTGGTTAAAATGCTCTGAAAAATCAAGCGATACCTGTGCAATCATACACTGCATAAAATGACTCCCTTACTTAGTATTCTAAGTATAAAATAAGTCTAGTTTTAAGACAAAAAAAAATATACAATTTAAGTAAATTTGTGATTAAAACAAGCAAAAATATCTGCCAACGGGGTGAAAAAGCTGCTGAGTTGTATTTTAGAGCAAAGGCTTCAATAACCTCACCAGTATCCAACACCACAGCATAACCACACAGGTAGACACTGTCCGATGGCTTTGCCTATGCCATCCATATAGATCTGACCCCCCCATCTAGGGGCGAGCCCATTTAATCGGCCCTAGAGGAACAGGAAGTGGTCAATTCAAAATGCAGTTATGTTTTAGATCGTGCTCAGTCATGTCTACCAGTCCCAAAACTCCCAGCAAAGTGGAATTAATGTTAAAAGTGGGCTGGATCGTTACATTTTTGGTTGCCAACAGTGTCTCATACCCAGATCGCCTCTGTGCCGTCCTGTGTTGTGTAAAAATGTACCTACTTGATATAATGTGTAGAGTCATTGACTGTGACAGCCTCGTTCTCTCCGCCACCTGTACAGACAGAACATCAGCAGCCACTGCATAAATACATTTCAGGCATACCTGTAACTACATTATCTAGTTTTCTAAACAGATATGCCACTGGCCTATAAGTGCAACCTTGTTGTTGCCAAAGGATACCCAGAGCCACACCCTTCCCCTCTCTCGCATGCAGGTGAAAAGTCCTTGCATAGTTTGATGGCCCAGAGCTGGGGCCGTAGTAATGGCATGTTTCAGTGCCATGAAATGAGTCTCTGCTTTATCAGTCCAGCATATCAGTGATGCAGGCGATGCCTTGTGATCAATCATACTCCGCAAATGTCTGTCATGGGCAGCACACTCAGGTTTCCATGAGCAACAAAAGTTTATGAACCCCAGAAAACTTTGGAGCTGTTACACAGTTCATGGGAATTTCATCTTCCGGATCAGTTCAATCTGATCTGTGGAGGTTTTTTTTCGAAGACCTGGCATTATGACGTGACCCAGGTACGAGAACTTTTGCTTGACCCACTGGAGCTTTTCTTTTGATGCTTTGAAACCAGCGTTCCCCAGAATATTGCAGACAATAATGGAGGCTTTCTCACAGTTCTTTTCAGTTAGAGCAGAGACCATGATATCATCAGCATACTGCAGAATGCAAACTGAAGACAACAAGTCAATCTTTTTTTGTTTCAATGTCTTTTTCACTGCAGCGGAGAGGACGGATGGTGATTCAGCATACCCTTCTTAGTATTTGCGCCCCCTATCCTATAAGGCTAGCAGTGGCTGTGCGTCTGGATGCACTGGAACAGAGAGACAAAAGCAGCACACAAATAAATGACAGAAATACTTATGTGTGCATGGTATAAAATTTATGACAGTCGGCACATCTGGAAAAATTGGAGACAGAGGAATTATCAGTTTATTGATTGCTCTTAATTCTTGTGCAAGACATCATGTCTTTCAATCAGCATTCACCACCGGGTTAATCGGTGTGTTTGGCGTGTATGTATGAAGACACCTTGGTAAACAAAATTGTAAATAATAGGTTTAATGCCATCTTCCTTTTCTTTTGACAAAGGATATTGTGTAATGTACACAGGTTTTAAGTTTAACTTTGTATGGTTTCATATCAATGAAACCTGTATCTTTGTTTGACTGAGACCATAGGCATGAGTTAATCAAAGTGTCTACATTCTGTGGTATGCGGGCGGTTACTGGGTCTTGGTCGGCCTTCTCACTTCCTCCCCCCATAGGCAGAGGATCAATGTATGTCTGTAAACATGACATAAAAGAGAAAACAACATGAGAATCATGAAATTTGATGTTCCATATTTAAGTTATGCATTATGTCTCGCCCGAGCAAATTAAGACAACCATCTGGTATGATGTGAAACACAGTATATCAAATCTCAGTTTCCTTTCCGGTGCTTGAGCAAGCTGTTTCCCGTTTGATGAGACTTGCCCTGAAAACATAGCATGTTCAGTTTAAACAGAAAAAGTCGCCGGATACATAAGACTCACAAATCCGTCTGCTCACATTTATATCCAACAGATTAGTTGTTGTAACCTTATAATTTACTCTTGCCTAGGATTAATATTTTTCAATATATTTTTTTGACAGCGCACTCAGACTTTGTAAATCGGTAGTCTAGAATAAACTCATACTGCTTTCCAACGTGTGCAAAATTTAGAGGCAGTTTCATTTGGTTTTATCTTTCTGTTTAATGCAAACGATAAATACTGGCAAATGCCAAACCGTTTATTTAGAAAAACGCGCATCTGATCAAAAGCATATCCTGATATTCATGATCTTCCCATGTGCCTGGATAACGAGAGGCTGCAGTCCCCTGCTTCCAGTCACATGGTTTTCTCAAATCAGACGACGCCACGTATCAATTATGTATTTATTTTATTTTGATTTTTGATTTTAATACATCGCTCTCCAATGTTTTCAACAAAATAGCACAAATCTGCCCCTGTGACGTGTGCATACCTCTTGTGAGATTTGTAAAGCGTTCACGTATTTTACTGTGATTTGTGGCAACGGTAAACTTAGGCTGGTAGCCTACTATTCGACATAAAATATGGCGGCGCATCTTGTGTTGGGGTTTTTTGATGTAAAGTTATTAAATTACTAACCGCTAACTTACTGACGTACAGTTCAACATAAAACCCTCTATTATTCGTATACATATCAGACATTAGCAAAGGTTTCAGACGCAACTGATTTCCAGCTCTCGTCCAAACCATAGCTCTAGATTTCTTTTGTACAATTTCATCATCTGGTTGGTCAGAGACTGCTTTTATATCGGTTTTCGGAGAATGTACTCCTTGTGAAACCAGTTTCATATCCACAATCGCTGCGGGTGCACTTGCGGGCTGACCGACAGCGGTTGTGGGTATCACATTATAAGGTGGTTCTTTTTCAGAACAATCAATTTTTTTCACACAATTTCTTCATTTCTTTTTCCTCTGGACCTTTGTCCCAGACTTTTTCATTTCTTTCCAGACAGAAAGACATTCTTTCATGTAATACATATCCCAATTTGGGTTTGCCAAACCATGACTGGACATGCTTTTAGCCAAGCGCATGGCATCTTTTGTAAATGAACCCGTTCGTGGATATGCAGGGTCAACCTGCGGATACAGCGTCTCAGACCAACCAGATAAATTTGCCACATAAGGATCAACATAATAAGACTGTTTATTACGTCTCATAAAATTGACGGGGGTCTCCCCCGGCAATGGTCTTGAAACAGAATCACCCATCTTCAAACACTGTAATGTATACAAGTATAAGCAAACAGCAGCAGCAATGAAGAAAGATAGCAGTAAGCAGTGGCAGAAAACATAAAAAGGACAGACACCCGGGTTTTCTGTGCTACTCCGCTCAGCCTCAATGTCGTATGTGTAGCGTTTGTATGGTATACTTTTTCAATAATTCCTTTATCGACTTGATTTCATAAAATTTAGTCATCCAATTAGCAATTTATTATGTGTTTTTTTTTCCTATTATTTTATTATTTTTATTTTTATTTTCGAAATTGCACTTTTAAATTTCAACAAATTATGCGCTCGATCAATATTTAAATAATCATTTATCAACACCACGATCCCAAATATACAATGAGCTCAAACATGTATATTCGCCTCGTTTCGTGGGCTGTAGCCTCAACTTCCAGCACCATGAGGATTTAATTTTCAATCAAATTCCCCCTTTTCACGAAACGCCTTCACTACCTGCCCCAACTGGGCCGGGTGAAATGAACCAATCTTGACTCGAGTCAACAAGATATAGGTCCCCTTGGACTCCCCAGGTCCTATAGGACTCCACAGGGGCAAGCGCTGTATTTCAAATTTATTAGAAATATCGCAACACTTACCCCTTTTTGTAGAGTCCCCCGGATCTGTGGTGTTCGAAATTCGGTCTCCGGTTCGAGGATGTTCCCCTCTTTCGCCGGACGAGTGCCCAACTGTTAGAATCTAATTCTAAGCAGGTCTAGGAGTATGAGATTTTCTTCTAAGTTCGGTACCTAGGTTGTTAGGTGAGGATTTGAGGTGAGCAGCAGAGAAATCTGATATCAGAGGACCATGAAAGACACTGACACCGAGATGCAGTTTCAATCATAGACCAAATTTTATTAGACATCCTTCACATTATATAGGATGCAAAAAGGAAACGTTAGTCACCTGAATACAGTCTCGTGATCAAAACATTGACGAATCCGTCTAGCCAATAATTGTATGATTAATTTACCAAACAAACATAAGGGGAAGTGATACTAAAAACAGGGAAGTAGGGTCTGACACATATTCCCAAAATATCCAACCTGCAGTTAACCAAAGGATATTTTCCAAACATAGCAAATGTAAGATCATTAATCACTGGGGAAAACTTTAACTGAACAGGCCAGAAAACAAACAGTGTGTTATACAATAGAAAAACCAGACACATAGCATTTCTATAATATGCATTGTATATATTTAACCTTAAAGACAGGATGAGCTTGTCATCAAATATGATTAGAGAAGATGCCACTATGAAAAGGATTATCAAAACCATGTGAACATATAATGTGAATTAAACAGGATATATAGATATATATTTGGTTTGCTTACAAGTTAACTAGTGGGTGTGGGAAAGGTACATCTTTTAGATTCTTGCAGTTCCCCAAAACCTTCTCAGCTCTACGTCGTTCTTAAGCTGTACCTTATCATTAAAACGTGTTTCCCGAAACATTCTTAGTTACGTATCCCTTCCGTAAGTCATATGTTTGGAAGGTTGGTCTGGAGCACTCTGAATTACTCACTGCATGAAAAGAGCTGTATACGGACAAATACGGGATGGGAAATCCCTGCTAAACTTTAGGTTTGCCAGATTTTTCAGGCAGAGTGCTTGGAAAGGTAATACACCAAAGTAAACTTGTGAAACATCCAGAAACCTTACGTTTGTGGATGTATATAGGAACTGGTGGAAGTTTCCAGGAATCCTTACAGCTGGTTGTGAGGAGGGGTGGGTGTGAGGTGTGAAGGGCTTTTTATATGTTAATGACCCACAGGTAGAGGTGTCTTCTTTGTTTTCAGAGCTGATGGGGGGTTGAATTAACTGTCTCTTCAAGGCAGCACATATTGTTGTAGTCTACATAAAAACTGTGTTTGCTAAATACGTTTATTATTAATATAATTTAATTACTCCATTTAAGAAACTTAGCATCATTCAAAATAACAAAAATTCAATGGACACAATTACCATTTTAATGTGTGAAAATGATGTCTCTGACATTTCATGTCTAATGCAGTCTGGAGGAATGCAACAAATGTTGTTTCAGAATATATATTTCCAACACTTTGAAAACATGTCTCCAACTGCCTTATGTCAGGATCTCTCAATGCATGCATCGTATAAAAAAGCAGTTCAAAGGAGACAGTTTGTTTCAAAAACATCATGTAACACATTTTTGCTAGCTAGGATGTTGATAAATTCAGTACCATATTCATAAGTCAGTGAAATGTAAAGCTGCTTATTTTTGCTGATGTCTCATGATTTGAAGTTCACTGTTTCTATTGTTATTATGATTCTACCCTAACATTTCATTAAATATTTTAAAATAGAAACAAACAACCAAAAAAAAATCAATAGACAGGTTTTAAGTAAATTTGTGATTAAAACTTTTTTTAAAGTACATGCATACTTGAAGGTGTATAACATGCAACACGAAACTTAATGAACTCTGGTACTATAGCCATGGTACTATATGACATGTTTTTCATTGTTATTTAATGCACTAATTTACAAAAAATAATTTGAGTTCATGTTGTAGTTAATGATGACTCTTCATTAGTTTATGTTCAGTAAGTTACATGTCTTAAATCAGCATTAGTTTATATTTAAGTAAGAATTAATTTAGGTATAAGTTCATCATGATTCATGGACTCTTATTATTAATGAATTATAAAGTGTTACCGAGATAATAGATATAGTAGTTCAATGTTTCCAATAATGAGCAGTTAATCCACTAAACCAGGGACAATTCCTGAGGCATGTTAAAGAGTTTTGTATTTCATCAGGAAAATGATGATTCAGTAACAAAACACATATTGTTAAATAAAAACTGGATAAAAACACAATATCTACAAGTGTGTTTACTAAATACATTTATTATTTATATAATTACATTCGTTATATTTAGGAAAATCTGAGCATCATTCAAAATAACTGCCAACATGTTTGTAAACTAAACATGTTTTGTCAACGTTATAATCTTTATACAAATATTTTATATTTTTATTAATGATCAAGAATAAAGAACAAAGCATAGTGTAAAAACACGGATTATAAAAAGTATAAAAGCTATATGGGGAGGCTGCAGACCTGGAGCCGGTAGATCTACGCCCCTGGCAGTTTTACGCCCCTGGCAGTTTTGCGCCCTGTTGTTCCTCATGCTTCCAGTAGGGGGAGAGGGAAATATAACTAGGATACTAGCCTATTTAAACAACCGTTTATGAGCACTATTTATTAATATTACACATTTAAGCGAAAATTGTATAAACTTACAGTGTACACTGCAGTCTGTACACTACGGAACCACAGACAGTAAAAAATCCATATAGTCCAGGTCTGGTCATCTGGGTTTTTATTATTGTAGATAAAAATAAGGATCATGGGTTTAAATAGTTTTGCATTATGATACGAGTGTTTATTAGCGTGTTTTCCTGTTATTTCCTATGGCATTTGAAATCGATTGGACCCGGAAGCGGCGCATGATGAAGGCACACTTAACTATTTATAATTATTTATAAACTGTGTTTATATACAAGAGACTGACTGATATATGATGTTGTGAATTTATATTAAGTTACATTTAGATATTAACCATATTTAGGCCATTAGACATACAGTAGGCTACTGTAATCGTATGGATCCTAAATGAAATATCTGCTGTACAATTCACAATTGGTTGTCATACAGCTACAAAACATGTCCTACATAGCATTTTATGAAGACAAACACGATGTAACTTTTCTAAAATTTCAAGGGTCATTTAAAAGAAAGAGACAATATTGTGGTTCACAAAAAATTTATTAACACCATGACTTGGTTATTTCTTAACGGCGTGACTGCTGTAGATGACTCTCCTATGGTTTGCCACTTCTTTGAATGTTTTTTTATCCTGCTGTCAAAGTGCTTCCGCTCACTGATAAAAAAATAAATAAAGCAAAGGTTGAATAGTGTTAGAAACAATGGTTTCTTATAATTAATGGCAGGATATCGCATCAATCGTTTATAATTAAAAAATGTTTTCATTATAATACAATCAACAACAATAACTTTAGCAGATTATTTAACATACCTCAATTCGTATCGTTTCAAGAAGGTCTGCTGCTATCATACGGTCTGCTGTTTTGATATATGACTAGGCTCATAAACTAATATACAGCCTCCCCCTACTGGACGCATGAGGAACAACAGGGGCGTAAAACTGCCAGGGGCGTAGATCTACCGGCTCCAGGTCTGCAGCCTCCATAGTTGGAGAAACAAACTACCTTGTCACGCCTGTTTCCGGAAAGCATAGTAACTTTGTCGCACATTCGTCGTTTGAACCATGTTGGTTTAATAACATAGTTGATGATGTTACGTGGGAGGTGAAGTACTAATTAATCTGTGCAAATTGATTTAATGTCAGATTATTGCTGTAAATAACATATATTGCATCAGTAGACTGATTTTGTAATCGTGATTTAGATAACTGTTCTTTATTTTCAAGATTTTTTATTCATGCGCAAGTTCCCTCTTACGTCACTCCTCCCAGGGATTCCCCAGGGTCTTAAAGCTCGTAGGGCTGCGCACATGCGCAGTTTTCAAATGCAGCGCTTTAATTCTGTTTACAAAATTAAAGACATCAAATAAAATGTTTATATATTTATAATGATGGATATAGAATGTACTACATGTTTATTGCTTATTTTATTCAAAAGCATTATCATCGTAAGTCTACATATTATAATAACAAGGAACGATGCTTCTAACCACAGGTGAAGAGCTGAGGTTCAAACCACACGAGTTTGTGATGCAGCTTACAGATGTTCATTTGAACTATGGTTTCAGGAAACACCAAATCCTTGACCTTCGTCAGTAACAACATAACTTACGACAGTAGTTGGCTAACGATGCTTTTGGGAAACGCACCCCTGGAGCACTCTTAGCTTTACCTTATCCCACTTGACTCCACTAGGGGCCATGACTGTGATAAAAGCTTTTGTAGATTGCAGTCTATATAACTAAATATCTGTAAAAAAAAATTTGAAGTACACTCTGTGTTCAATTAGGCAAATTTGTTTTATTTAAAGAATAAAACATTCACATAATTAGCCATCATTACACTGATGATTGTTAGAATTTTTATTATGTTTTCCAAATAATTTGTCAGCTGCAAACTATTATTACAGGCTTAAGAAACTAAAAAAAAAATGATTTTGGGTGGAGGAGTTGGTGAAACTATGGCAGCTAAACAGCGAATCTTACCATTTCATTTGTGCATTTCATATCTATTAAATCTTTCGTTTACCGGCTATTTTAGCTGCAAATAAACACATCAGGTAAAAATTGCATGCCACGGGAGCTCATTCATCACAAAATCATAAGTGTTGATTTTCCTAATAATTATTATTATTGATGTTAATTTGACTTTGCATCAAAGTTTTTTTTAATGTTTTCTAACTTTGAGGCAACTACATGCCATATTCTTTATATCTTTATAAACATTCAAAAGAAACTGTTCCACTTGATTACCGGTCAACACATTTTCCACATTAAAACTAATCAAAGCTCAAATCTAAAGCAATCACATATATAATATGTTCAATTTAAGGTAAACAGACAGGCGTGGCTCCAGAATTGCGTCCATTAAGCTTTATCCACATTGTAAACTTGCTGCTTGCGCAAACGAGTGAAATAATGAACAACAGTTTGTTTTTATATATTTTAAGTGTAATGCACAGCCAAGCCAGGTGACTTGCATGACCCACCTTATTCCCCTGTGCAACGCCCTTATTGGGATGAACCCCTAATATAAATTATCCTTTAAAGTGAAGGCATAGCGGATGCATTGGAGCAGTTTATGCATGATACATTTAAAAATGAAGTTGCGGGGTTTTGCACGGGTTTGATATAAAATAAAATATACAAGGTTGGATTTAGTTGTTTGCAATTTGAAATATTTTTACAAGATATTTCTAATAATTACAATTAAACTATTTCTGAAATGTTTTAAAAAACACAGCAGCGAAACCTATTACATAAAGTGAACAATTGATTGTCCAGCGATCAATATTAACCTATTCAGCACCATCGCCATGGACAGCACCTGGTAACATTGTATGTAAGAAAGTATACCTTAAAGGAGACATATCATGCTAAATCCACTTTCTTAGCTCTTAAATGCATTTTGTTGTATATTTGTAGTGTTTAGAAGTACATAAAAGTTAAAATTAGTCTCTTCAGGTGCTTTGTTGATATCTTTATATTCTGTTTTGGTCATATTTTCCAGCCTGTTCTGATTTTTCTATTATCTATTAAGTTTTTTGAACAATTACATCACAGTATTTGCAGCGGAACTGTCAAATAAGGACATCGACTCCCAGCCCAACACTTCGAGCAATCCGCCATTTTCAATTTCTCGCTGCGATATTGTAGTCCAAGCTCAAGGATGCAGAAGTTACGAGAGAGTAAATCAAAATGTTCGGTTGTTGAACCTGTGCCTGGTTGAGTTTTATTTTTCACGGAAGTGTCATTTTTTTGTGCGCGAAGCACTTCAAGGATAACTATTTCACCAACCTCCACCAGTATAAAGTAGGATTTGCCGATAGACTTCGTCTGATTGAGGGGTCAATTACTTCTATCTTTGGAGACGACGAGCAGAGCACTTCGGTAAGCTGTAAATAACTTTTAAAACAGTAAAGTACACGGTGGTCATGGTTTAGCAGTGCTGTTTCTCAATCCGAAGGCTGCAGTTGAAGAATGATAATCAACTATATAATTGTTAATATTCTGAAATAAGACAGCCGGCATTAACACACCATTGCGATACCTCCATATGAAGACGTTGTTCTGCAGGTTCGTCGTCTTCATTTTCATCTCGCTCCATTTCCGACTCTGGAGCGAACATATAAGGCTGGATGGACAAGTCTTCCGTTGTTGACATTTTGTGAATAACGAGTGAATAAAAAGTTTCTGTGCCGCTAGATAATCGTATCTCTGCTATAAAACTACAAAAATGGCCGAACGGGGTGGAGTTTAACTGAGTGTCACCTCTGCAACCTGGAGAGGGGGCAGGGTATGACGTGCATTTAAAAAGACAGTACCAAAACGAGTTGCTCTCAGATGCACATCAGAAAAGGGGTAGAAAGGGGGCCTGTGGAGCTATAATAATGAGGAATTCAGACCCAAGCATTGCAGTTTCGCTTTACATAGACCAAAAATAGATGATTTATATGTAAAAAGGACAGATTTAAAAGCATGATATGTCTGCTTTAAGAAACCCGCTAAGGTACAGTTTGGGAAACACGCCTAGAAAAGGTATACCTATAGTTCATGTTTAACTTAAGAGTCTTCGTTGCGTGCTAAGAGACAACGTTATCAGGAAACCCAGCCCACAGAGACAAAACGACCAACTTTCGGAACCTGCAGTTCATCCTATAATTTCGTTTAAAAAAAATAATTATGCATTTAAAAGTTGCAGAATGGATTAATTTGGAGACTCTGAAATCGGCAGAGATAGGCAGGCAATGCAAAACAAAATCTGACATTGGGAAATAGTGAGGGGGACAAAACTTGGATTTTGAAATATGGGGGGGACGTGTAATGGCTCCTACGCCCCTGCATTCGGCTAGTTCCTTTTCTGGTTCACTTTAAGTGAACTGGGTTTGGTTATTTTAAAATAAACTATTAAAGAGATTCAGCAAAACCTAAATGTCATCTTAGTGAGAGTGAGAAACACTGTGAGTCTTATAAAGTGAGAAAGAAGAGAAAGAGATCTTCATTAAATTCTGTAGCTTTAGATGTATTTTTGTGTCGTATTTAATGAAGTTTATTTAACTAAGTTCAGGAGGAGCATGGTCATGCAATCCAACCAGTCAGCATGAAGAGGTGCCTATAAAAAGCAGTCCCTAACCTCTGTCGTGTGACTCTCCGGCCGCCACTACTTGTTTAAAGAGTAATCCCTCTCTACCTGAGACTTTGTGGACATTGGCCCACACTTTTCACTTCACACACGCCAGGCACCGAATCCTACTCTCCCCCCACCGACAAAGCATCCGCCTTGGTTTCCACTCTGGCCCATCGAGCCCAATCATAGAACAAGGACTGATAAAAGCTTTGAAATAAGCACTATTAAACGCTCAGTCATATGACTAAATGTCTTCTTTCAATCTACTAACATTTTCCCATTTCGCCTCTCTCGTCCTCATTGAGGAAACAAAGACTACAGGGCCCAAATCTCACATCCCACAGATGTTTTATTTTTTTGCCTTTTGTGTCTCACCACTGGTGGCAGGCGTTCGCCAGGTCTGGGCCACGTCCTAAAGCCCGGCTTCAATCAGTTCCCTCTCCCGCATAACATTCCACCAAATATTTCTGCTACCAGCGTCACGATCCGTCATTTACTTTTTTCCCTCCTGTTCATTTCCCTCCTGTATTTTTCAATTTCGATCCTTATTCTCGCAGTAACTCCTTTGTTGAACGCAATTACTTTGAAACGATTATTAACACAGGGGCTCAATTTTTTCAGTTTTTACGGACACAGGTGTTGGTTTAAATTGATATGCGCCTTTCTCAATATTTTCAATATTGGACTCCTCCATGTTGAATTTTCTTTCCGCATAAGGTATTGTACTTTTATCCTTCGTTTTGCTGAGTTTCGTATTGATTTAGCTACTATACAGAGATAATTTGCTCTGCTTTTCCCCCTTGTTGGTGTAAACTTAATAAGCAACTGCTCACGCTTTCATCACAGCGTCAGTCTTTTGCGCTATCAACACCTGCCCGAATAATAACCAGACTAAATCCGTCCTTCAGGTCTGAAATAATTTTTGATTTGTGCGATCACACATTTTATCTTTCTGGAAGCAGCGACGTTGCTACTGTTGGATATACACTGTTAGGCGGATTTAACTCGGTTATTTTACACACTCTTTTAAAGCACATTGTGTTTTTTCTCGACACAGACACCCAACACAAACACTCAAGTACTATAATAAATGTTGTTTTTCCACAGTCACTGCCGACACCGCGGCTTTATCGCGCCCGGCTTTAAAGTGGCTTTAAAGTTTTGAACCCTTAGTGCACTAACTAGCTCCAACTCTTGCCACTGACTTTAAACGCTGTTCCTTCTTATTTTTGTAATAACCTGATGGGTATACAGCAGGATTTTCAGCACCCGCAGCAGCATGCTCCAGCCGTTTCCTCTACGTGAAGTAAAATTCACGTTAGGGGGTCATTTATGAATTTCAAAACTAATGTAAATATTCTTGGCCTGCCAGTTGGTTCGTTTTGTTTAAGGGTGTCACGATTTCGATTTTAAATCGAAATTAAGTCACAGCTTCAAACTTCGAATTAAAAAATGGGATCGTCGATGCTGCCACGCCCCCATGTCACGTCCGGTCGGCTTGCCAAGCAAGGGAAAAAAACTCTCAGAGATGCCTTTAAAAACATCTGTCCAGCGGAACGCGATCATATTTTAAACACGAGGTATGCTACAACTCCTTGAAATGCATATCATAAACATGATTACTAGTGATCTGACTTTGGACAGAGCGCAGCTCTCTGCACGTGCGCGAGAGTGAGGGAGGCGCAAAGATGCAGCGGATTATATTTGAAACAAAAGGGATAGTTTGCCTCAGCTCGCATGAAACACATAAAACTGAACAAATACATAAGGATTACTACTTTACTTTATGTTTAGACTTCGGACAGATGCGAGAGGGCGTGCACGTGAGACAGAGAGAAGCGCAGCTGCTTATGATGCTGGATTTATTTCAGATGCTATGAGTCCAAGACACGCGCATTAAGTTCATGTGCATTAAATCCATGTGCGTGCAAGAAGGAATCCTCATTCTACAAGCTCTCGCGTTAAGTGAAGCCCACAAACCCCCATGCGAGTTGTGCAATGTGCATGTTATGTTAAACTATAATAATAAATAATGGCATATCATTTTTGTCTTCAAAAAAAATAAATATGTAAAAATCGAGAATCGGATCAAATCGTGACCTTAGAATTGAAAATGTAATCGAATCGAGGATTTGGAGAATCGTGACACCCCTAGTTTTGTTAGTCAATAGTGGAGCCATGATGTTGATTTTACCATTTCAATGATTTCTGGCATTAATCATGACTTGTCACAGGATCCCTGCATACTCTAAATATTTTTTTTTTTGCTTCTGCAGATCCTTAGTAATAGTTGAACTGTCTAAACGATGCCACACCAGATAATTTCTTAATCTTGCTGAAATCTCCACAGCTGAAGTTAATTAATTTGCTTGTTTCCCATACCCAAACATTCCCGCTGTTAGCCATCCTATTCTCTTGTCACGTCAGTGGTGATGAAGCTGGCATAGAAAAATGCCAATTTAAACGTGTAGCTTCCAATTGCTCAGCCCTCTTATTTCACGTCAATTTCTATCTTGCCGCTTGCCTAAATAGTTTCTTACTCATCTAATAAAGGTAGTTTCCTTCATAAGCAGAGGCTCCACTATTTATATTACTGCACGGGTTCCCCATTCGGAGGCCATGCTAAAGCTGTTTTTGCCTGTTTATCCATCTTGCCCCTTCAAAGTGCTGGGTTAGTCCCATTCGACCGTAGGTGGGACCTATCCATCTGATACTGTGAGCATCCCAGCTAAAGCCCCCGTTGGATGCTGTGAAGGTCCTCCCTGTCAACAGGCAAAAATCGATACCCAGTTTTGCTCCTTAAAATTCATGCTATGGTACTCATGCCCTCCCATTTCGACCACAGGTGGGGTCTTCCTTGTCCGATCCTAGGAGCATCCCAGCTCCGTTTCCCGAATTTACTCCACTACAGCCCATTACATTAACATAATATCAAGGTGCATTGTCACCCTTAGGCTCAGCTACCACTCCCGCTAACACTCAGTCCATACTGGTCGCACGCTGGACGCAATGTTTTTCTTTCCTTCGCTGCTCCGAATTTGCAGTCACCTCAAAGTTCAATCCATTTACATTTACATTACATTTAGTCATTTGGCAGACGCTTTTGTCCAAAACAACTTACAAATGAGGTAACAATTGAAACAATTAGAGCAACACAAGAACAGCAATAAATAAGTGCACTAGAGCTAATCTCATCAAGTCTAACACAGTATACATGCCAAGGGTTAGTAATTATTATTTATTTTTTTGTAAAGATAATGATAGAGAAAAGAGAAAATATTAGAAGTGAGGTGTTGGCAGAAGAGACGGGTTTTTAGCCAATTCTTAAAAACTGCTACAGAGAGAGGATGAGGAACGGAACCAGAGAAGGTGCACGGTAGTGATTTTTTTCCATTTTTTGGGACGGCACTACAAGACGTCCGTCTGTGACTGTAGTGTAGGGATCTAGAAGGTATAGAAGTCTGTAAAAGCAATTGACCCACTGACGCTGACCCACTGGTGGTTTTAAAGGCCAGGAGAAGAGCTTTGAATTTAATGCGAACCGCTATAGGAAGCCAGTGTAACCTGATGAAGAGAGGAGTGATGTGCGCCCTCTTTGGCTTATTGAAGACCACTCTTGCTGCAGCATTTTGGATCATCTGTAGGGGTTTAGTTGTGCAGGCTGGGAGTCCGGCCAATAACACATTGCAATAGTCCAGTCTGGACAGGACAAGAGCCTGAACTAGGACTTGTGTAGCATGCTCAGATAGGAAAGGTCTAATTTTCCTAATGTTGTAGAGGATTAATCTACAAGAGCAGGCGGTGCTGGCGACATGCTCCGTGAAACTGAGCTGATCATCAGTAACCAATCCCAGGTTTCTAGCTGTTCTGCAAGACATAATGGTCGAAGAACCTAGTTGAACTGAAAGATTGTCACGCATTGTCACACTTTACCGTGCACCTGTCTGATGTTGCGAGCACCTCAGCTAAAGCTCCCTTCGTATGCTGTGAGGGTCCTCCCAGTTGGACACTAGATTTTTAGCTTTTTTAAACCTCATACACGAGCATTTCTGTTTGACTGCGTCAGATGCTGTGACAGTCCTCCAGGTCAGACGCTTAATTAAGCTTTTTTAAACCTTATACTCAAGCATTTGCAAACTCGTGAATGATTTATATAATGATTTATTTATGATTTTTTTTCTACTGAAATACAATGAATTGAATAATGTAAATACAAATTTATGCTCATAGAAACAAGTTGATAGTTTTTCCTCAGATCACACAAACACTCATCCTGAAGTTTAGACAGAAATCTGAGAGATAATTCATGTTCTTCACTCTCTGTAGGCTGTGGGACTGCAGTATTACACATGAAGGTTTTGTTGCTTTGGCTTCAGCTCTGAGATCAAACCCCTCACATCTGAGAGATCTGAATCTGAATAATAATAATCCAGGAGATTCAGGAGTGAAGCTGCTCTCTGATGTACTGAAGGATTCACGCTGTAAACTGGAGAAACTACAGTAAGTGTTATTATTTAACTGTTTTAAGTGTTTGTGAGGACAATAAATCTGTCAGTGATAATACTGATTTAAGATTCATATTTTTTAACTACACAAAAAATTCTTCAGTAAAAGCTTTAACTGATTCAGTGCCCTTAAAAACCTTATGAAAAATAATAAAATACATAATAACTTTTGTTATCTAATGAAAAGTGATGCAGGAAACACTTAATGTTAATAATTATATGTTAACTAAGCCATTATTAGAAAAGAATTGAATACATTAAACAAAAATTACTCATCACATTATTTTATGTTTTCAGAACATTGAGTGCTTTGTGCAATTTCTGCTTGAAAATCAGGTCTAGGATCAGTTTCTTTAATTTAATCCAAATATTAAGTAAGTGAAAATGTACATCCAGACAGTTATTATCACTAAATAAACGCTGACAGGATGATCAGGATTGTTAAACAGTCGGGTGGATGTACATTATCCTGCTTCAGCTGATTGCTATGAGTAAATAACTGGACACAAAATATAATTTTTAAAATATTTTATTAGTTAATTTGTAATACATACATTTTAAAAAACATGCACACCTAGCGATTTATTTGGTTAAAGTGTTTCCATGGTAGTTTATGTGCATATTTCTTATTGCATAAGAAATTTATCAGACCAAATAATTTTTTAATTTATGCACATCTTGGCGTTTCCATCCAGCATTTTTTATGCGATAACCCAGAAATGCACACAAAAACAGGTGGATGGAAACATAGTTATTTTCACTTCCAGCACCACGCTGTTTAATGCACTATGCCCATCTGTTTGCCTATGGGTGTGCTGGTCAGAAAATTTGGTGGGTTCAGGCACATTGCTGGCGTGTTGTTATTTTGAGGCAATTGAAAACTGCAGTATTTTTTTCTTTATTTAAAGGCTATATTAGTAATATGTGCCTATAGGCGACTGCACAACGTGCAGAAACTCTAAAGTGGGTCGCACACTGCGCAAGAAGCACAGCGCAGTGTCGCTCCATATATCTGTAAATTAAACACATTATTTTCTATTAATGTACACACACATACCGGTGGTGCCTTAACAGCGGCTGTGACTCTGGATGCTGCTCAAATCCCTGCTGCACCATTCACATAGTTTAACATTAAATAACATCTTATTTGTCCACAATTGTTAACGATTGACATAGGCTACTAATGCATACTTTGCATCTGGAAGTAGACTCTGTCTGACTCAGATTTAATGTTCACGTCATGTGTGCGAGTTGTCCAACACATGGCTCTGCACTTCTCACCTGTTATGCAAACTCCTTAACATGCTTACACACTAGGGCTGTCAACGAATATTCTAAATTCGAATATATATTCGAATAGTTAAAAAAAAACGAATTTCGAATATGAAAATTAATATTCGAATAAATTATATATTTTTTTAAGCCCGCGGTAGTAGAGGCGTGGCTGTCTGCTGGTTCAGGGACAGGTCACAGTAGTCACACTGTCTGTCACTGTTAAAAGTTGACGCGTCTTGCATGGAAGATGGCAGAAAGTCGACCGCAGCAGAGAAAGCGATTTAAACCCCCAAAATCTAAAAAGCTATGTCTGGAAATACTTTGGATTTTGGTCGGGAGGTAAAATTGTTGAGCCGCGAGATAAAGTTGTTAGCATACCATTCGACCACTAGCAACATGATGCACATCTCGAAAATGTGCACCCAAATGAGCATGGCATCTTGTACACACTGCATATTAATTCGTTTGTCACTTCAACTTTTAATGCTTAATCCTGTTCTGTACACACACACTTCAGTAATTTCTGGCATGACAATCGCATTCTACAACCGCATTAACTCCCGCAAACTGCAGTGACAACCGCGTTTACAGAAACTTTGCATAGTGTGTAGCCTACATAACCGAAATGAACAACTAGTTAATAAAGTGTTTAAACGACAGGTCTCTCTTCTGAAGAAATAAATTATTACAAGGGGGAAAGGTCTTCTGTATGCGCGGTACAGAGAATGACAGAGGCACAAGCGTTTGCTGACTAGTGTTGCCAGATCTTGCACTAAAAAAAAACAGCGAACAAGAAAAATCCAATAATAAACCAAAATAAATCCAAACGCTTTACCTCAAAGATCAAAATATTGGGACTGGCACCTTCACATTTTAACAACACCAAAAACTTGATCGCTTCATGAGCCAAAAGCCATAAACGGTTAAGCGCTAAAATGGTATGTGAGTACAAAAAAGACGAGGACCTGGCAACACTGCAAGAGCGCGCGCAGCCTCACAAATGCGTACAATACACAACGACACGACGGAGGTTTATTGCAAAACATAATGCTGTTAAATTATTTTCATCAAAGCTGTGAGTGATAGGCAAGTGAGACGGCAGACCGTTGCAAGGTTATCTCCGTGTCAATCATCATATTTTCACATTTAAATGCGGTTGTCACTCCTGAAAGTTTGCAGTGTGTACAAGACCACAACGTGTGGAACTCCAGCTAAACAGTAACGTCTTAACACTTACTTTGCATCGCCGCCACAAGCTATTTGTCTGCAACACAACAAGAGGTCATAACGGAGAAATTAATTTCGTTCATTTGTAAGGACATGAGACCGATCAGTGTCGTGGATGGAGCAGGCTTCAGGGAGTTTTGTCAAGCAATGTAACCGAGGTACCATATCATTTTGATGTCTCTTGATTTACTTGTTTTGTGTATGTAATATACGTTGTCAAATATGTTTAAACTTAAATAGACAGTAATTATGTCTCTTTATATTAGTTTGTACTGTTATTATTGACGTAATGCGTCGTTAAACGTCGTTAAGGTCGTTGAAAAAATGGGCAACCAGATATTCGAATAGTTCGAATATTCGTGGGTTTTTTAGGGAGAATATTCGAACGTCATTTTTGAGCAATTTTGACAGCCCTATTACACACAGAGAGACGCTCAGGAGAGCACAAATATTACAAATGAAAGGATTACCATGTAAAATATTATGAAGATAAAAATGCCTATGTCATAATGGATAGTTATTGTATGTTTCAGAATTTCATATTTGCTGAAATGACAAATGAAATTGGTTTCCTCTCTAAAGAAGTGCTCAGCTTTGCTCTTGCAAATTACGCTATAAAGAGCAAATCTGTCATGGTGTAAGCGCAACTGGCTTTTAAAGGGAATGGGAGATGAGACACTGATTGGTTTATTACACATTACACCTGAAACACACCAATGACTCATTGAGAGAATACTGTAGATAAAAGCAACCTTTTGGACCATGCACCTGGCACCCCAATCATTCATTAAAATTACAAAAGTGGATTTAGAAATGCCCTAAGTGCAGCTGTGCTGTGCGCTTCAGATCATTAAAATAGGGCCCATAGAGTGAAAGCCAGAGGTTTAAACATGCAGGAATTAGCAGAGACTTATTTTCTAATTCATTATTATTTTTCTTTAATAGTTATTATAGATGTTATATTTTAATAAGCTGTTCATCTTATTTGAGGTCCAGTCTGGAAGTCAAATGCTGCATCCATTGCAACACAGTGATCAAAATTAAACATTCAGCTTCACTCAAGATTCATTTCAAAGCTCCTAAAACTTAAAGGATTTTGATTTATTAATTTGATGAGATTATAAAACTAAAACAGCCATCAACTAGAAAATAAAGCTAAACATAGAAATGACATTTTAATGTATGTTTAATACATTAGTGTTTGAGCTAAGGGTTTTTTCTTTTTTTCAGGCTTTCCAGTTGTGGTATTACAGATGAAGGTTGTGTTGCTTTGGCTTCAGCTCTGAGATCAAACCCCTCACATCTGAGATATCTGAATCTGAACTTTAATAAACCAGGATATTCAGGAAAGAAGCTGCTCTCTGATCTAAAAATAAATCCAAAGTGTAAACTGGAGAGATTATCGTAAGTTTTTGACTCTTTCGTGATTTAATTATTGATGCTTTTATTTTATTTTATTAAAAGTGAGTTTAATTTCAAAACAGATCTGATGGTGTATTATGTCTGATCTTTCGCTTTAATTTTTCAGTATTTGACTTCTATCACTCAATGGTGAAAACTTCAAGACCTTCAGCTGATGAATCAAAATAATATCTGTTGTGTGTCCTGAACAACACGATCAGCTGAACAAACACATTTATATTAATCCATTTACAAGCCAAATACTTCTGTTATATGAACATAGATAAAAATTTACTTAAATATGAATCTACTGTATGTGTTGTTAGAGTCTTACCCTAATTTGTTGTTGGTTTTCTCCTCATCTTTTTTGTTAATTAATAATTAATAGACGTTGCGTCATCACAGTGCACGACACGGCTGCAAACTTAAAGCATGTTTTAATTACACTGTATGGGAGGTGTTCAATTATGACTCCCTGGATGAAATGTCTACAGTGATAACACATTACATAGATGTTTATGTGCAGACAGTGATAACCTCCAAGAAGATAAAGATTTATCTGAATAACAAGAAATATATAACCAAAGATGTTAAACAGGTGATGCATTTGAGGAAAAGTGCCTTTAAGAAGAAGGATACAAAACAAAATAAGGGTTTGATTAAGGAGTTAAAGGGAAAATATGTATGGAAAGAAGGACCTACAAGTTAAAACTAGAAGATGCCTTCAAAAGTAATAATACAAAGCAGGTCTGAACAATGAAGGGAATGACAGGATTATCATTCAACCACACAGAAGCCAATAGTTGTGGATCATGAGATAAGTTTTTTTGTAGATTTGATAAAGGGAATATTCTGGATAAGAGCAGGAGTTTTATTAATTCAGTTTCACTAGAGGGGTCAAGTAGGATTGAGATCACAGTTCAGCATGTGAGGAGTTAAAAAAATTAATCAGAAGAAGGACACAGGACCAGACAATCTCTGTTCTGTAAAATGTTGCAGATGAGCTTGCATCTGTGTGACAGCTAGACACTCACAGCATTCCCAAAATGTGAAATATATCAAATGTAATACCTCTGCCAAAGAAAGCAGAATTAAATGATTTTCCCCCGTAGCTTTAACCTCTGTTATTATGAAAACTTTAGGAGAGATTGTGGTAAAAGTGCTTTTGAAGACAGTAATTGGAACATGTATCAGTTTTCATGGAAGAGATATCGCAGAAGATGAAGTTGCAAAATTGCTACAACTGATTTTAAAACACCTGGATAAGCCCAAAACTACACAGTAGCTCGAGTCCTTTTTCTAGATATTACCTCTGCATTTAATACCATACAACCAGAGCTTCTATTGACAAAAATGATTCAAAAATGTAAATTAACCCGTATCTGACTTATCATTCAATACTATTCCTCATTCTTAATAAGCCAAATACAGATGTTGAGAGTCAATCGTACGAATTCAAATTATATTGTCATTTATTCAGGAGCACTTTTCTATTTACCTGATATACAGATGATTATAAAACAGACAATGCTAACATAAATACTGAAGTTTTCAGCTGATACTGTGGTGTTGTCTTTATTGAGGATGACTCCAGTTTTCATCATTGTTGTATGAATAGACAAGTAGAATGCTGTGATAGGAATCACTTATAATAAATAAAGAGAAAGAAAGGAAGTTATCTTTAGTTCTCAAGAGTTCAAGCATCAAACACAAGTGATTGTACATGATACACTGACTGAAATTGTGCCATCTTATAAATGTTTGGGTGTGGACGCTACTTTATCCTGGAGTGCACATATTGAGGATCTCTGTGAAGTACAAGAACCATACTGTTACAATGTGCTGCCAGAGCAATGGAGATAAAATATTTATCTTGAATTTTAAATGTTTATATTCAGATGTACGTTGTTTCTTTAGTTGATTAGATGTAATAACTGTGAATCATTGTAACATTTGTTTTAATTGATATAATTATGTGTGGATTTTTTTAGAGGAATGTAAGTAAAACCGACAATTTTGCCAAAGCTCTGTAATCTTATTTGTGTCAAATTAAAATTGTGCATTGATCACTTCTCATTTATGTTTATATCAGATACAATAGCTAATACCTCAACTGATGAGTGTTCTTCAACAATAGCAGAACCCTTTTTAGACGTTCTATATAGAACCTTGCTGGTGCTATAAAGAACCTTTAATGTATTAGATGTTAGAGGGTTATATATTTACTTATTTTTACATGCCCCATTTTTTTTATTTTTACAGTTTAAAAAACCCTGCAAGACAAGTACATCAAATACTTTAATTTTGTATAATTTATTTGTGTGTATAATATGAAACATTTACAACAAATATAAATATACAAAAGTATCCCCCCCCCCCAATTTTTTATCCTTTTAATCATATCACTACAATTGCTCAAGTGAGCAACAGGTCAAATAAAGACATTTTTAAAATCACTTCAATTGAGTTCTCACTACAACAATTACTTAGGCTACACAATCGTTTTATGGGTGCACAAATATATGACTAGCGATGTTAAAATACCAATAGGAACCATTAGCTTTTAACATCAAAACTGCTGCAAAATTCCTTTTTGTAATGTGTTTTGAGACATCTTCCAGTAGGATTGAATGCACCCACCAATAGAACCCAACACATAGAGACCCACAGAGACCATTAAAGTTTCCATTACAACCAATAACATTCCCATTAAAACCATTACATCCAATTGAATTTCTGTCAATGTTATATTGTTTATTTAGCAGGGCGTTCTCCTTCCGCTTGTTTGAACAGGCGTAGGGATGCTGAAAGGATACTAATGTAGTATTTTGTCATATGAGATTAAATTTAACTAAGTTCGAGAGAAGCATGGTCGTGTAATCCAACCAACCAGCGCAAATAGGTCTATAGGCGTCCCTCACTTCTGTCCCATGACTGCATCCCTCTCCTCAGAGATGGGCTTGAGTTCTCTGATATGTTGGACCGTATAAAGAGAGGACATGCAAACTCCAGCTCAGTGAAGACAGACATGGACAGAAGATGAAAGAAGACTGCGTTCTCAGATCCCAGTTATAGGATTAGGCCATGTGGTTTGAACTCAGAAATCTTCCTGGTACTTTATTACAGCTCTCCAGGGAGTAAAGGTAACAGTAATAGAAATCATATATGGTTGAGAGGGACTGTTGAACTCTCACATAGTGTAAATAGTAAAAGTTGTAAACATGTTGAAAGATGCACTGGCTATGGTTCGACTGAGGGTAATTGAGAAGAATAATCAAAATGAGTCTGGATGTCATTTTGGCGAACATTCAGACAGAGAAAAGATTTAGCACGGTGACTTTCTAACAAAATCAAAACTGTGAAGCCAAGAGAAGATCATTCTTCTTTGTTCATGGATGATGACAGAAATAGTGGTAGAGATTAGTTTCTCCTGTTTTTTTATTTGATAAACCAAACTGCAGCCTCATTTCATTTTTTCATAAAGTGATGAGATATAGTCCAGCGGTATTCAAATCACTGCATTGATTTCTGTCATTGGTAAGCTGGAAGACCAAATAATTCCGGTCTGAAATCTTCCATGCTTCTGAGCACCAAAGTGGCCTCCTGGGTCAAGCTGCGGTCCAGATTATCATCTGGGATCATCACCACCTGCATCCCAGCTGCCAGGCCTGCCTTTACCCCATTTGGAGCGTCTTCAAATACCAGACACTGTGGAGGCAAAACCAGCAGAGACTATTCAATTAACAGACCAATGCTGTAGTTTTTTTCAGGAACGTCAATTTTAGGGTTGAACCAAAAACCGGAAACATTAAAATACGGTTTCTGTTCGGAACGAACCAATTGGGAAAAAATTCTGGTTCAAAGCCCTGGTGGTAGCAGTGATTTTTTTACACAATTAAAAACAACGACCGTTGACCAATGTGCTTTCCACAACGTAATCAAATTCATATTAAATAGCAAACAAACAAGACAAATAACAAAAACAGAAATTAACATAAAATCACATCATTTATATGCATGATAAATGTTGTTAATGGAGACTTGACCTTTCAATTACACATCATAATTTTATAGTGAATTAAATACTATTACAACAACTTTGCAGCAAGCATGCTAACTTTTAGCTACAAACAGAATGAAATAGAATAGAATAGGTTCATCTCTACCTGTTCAGGGTTTACTGGGGGACAGAATCTCTCGGCACACACCAAAAAGATGTCTGGTTGTGGTTTGCCACTTTTTACTTCTGGATCATCTCCAAGTACAATGTGTGTGAAGAGGCTAAAGAACTCTTTATGACAGCTGGTCTTCATCTCAAAAGTCAGGCCTGCTGAACTCGTGGCCACAGCAATAGGAATGCCGTGCTTGTGGAGATGACTGACAAGCTTCTTTATGCCTAAAAGAAATAAAGTAAATAAAAATGTGTCTTAAATAAAATGAATGCAAAATAAAATCGAAATAAAAAAGATTCCATCTTGATGATGAATTAAAGGCTAATATGCAGTCTACATTCCTCTTACTGTTTATTCTGCTTTAAAATTAACTTCCAAATCAAATTCTACAGCAGTAACAGCATAAACAAACGACTTTCGTGAAACAACCTTAACTTTCTGTAAATTTCCACAAAGAATCAGTAGAGTCATTTTAGTTTATTTCTGATAATAAGCAAAATAAACAAAAAGTAGATTAGTTCAAATCATAGCTAAAGTATAGGCTATCAAAAGCTACACTGAACTAAAGTTACTGTGAAAAATGAATCTATACAATGTCAACACAGATCTGCTGCCAAACCTCCCTTCATACAGCGGTGGTGATCCATGATCACCATCTCCCCTCGCCTAGGAAACCAAAACATTAGTTATTTTCCAGAGTTCAGTTTAGCCACTAGCCAGACGATTAAACCAAAGAGTGTAAAACCCAAGAGGCGAAACTCTGATGCTTTTCTGGAAACCATCACTAGGTGGTGCATCGATAGTGCAGCTGCCATTTTTGGGGTGAAAATGACAACAAAAAAGAAGTCAAAGTGGAATAAAAGAGCACATTGCGCTGCAATCCAGTGCAAAAACTATAAGTGTTACAGTAAAATCTTGCCTTTCATCGTTTTCTGCTAACTTTAACTGTTGATGAAGGTATCTCAGGAGTCGGGAAGTAAACCAAGCATTAAGAGTCCTTGATTCCTTCGAGGGCAGCATTCCAAGGCAGGAAGGCATCAAGTCATGTCCGAATCCAAATGTTTGCTTTACTTCCTGTCTCCTGAGATACCTTCATTGTCATGTCCCATAATTCTATGCTTGTGTGTGTGTGCAAGGAATGTGATTGCTCAAGCTTGGTCAAGTAAAAAAAAAATTGGTGACCTGGATCACAAATTTAGTGTAAATAAAAGTTATATTTCACTTTTTACACATTTTGATTGCAAAAAAATAGTATTGCCGTTTTCAAATATGGGATTAGTTATAACAAAGGTGCTCTCTGTTAATATTTCAAAACTGAATTCCATTACACTGCCTTTGAAGGCTGTCCAAATGCATTTCTCAGAGCTGCCTCCTGCTGCCGAAGTCATTGCCTCATGGGGTAGCGAGGCAACAATCAGCTGCCTTTGGTTTCAGAAACAGCCTTCAAGCCTTTAAATGTCTTTGCTGCTTTTGAAGGCAGCATTTTAGAGATTTCGGATGCAGGCTGCATCTATACCTGGCATTAGAGTCGCTGTGGGGAATAATTGCTCCTGAATTTTTCCGCTCTCCTTCAGGAGCTCCTCGGGTGTCATATGGAGTTCCAGTTTGTCTCTGATGATCTTGGCAGCATCCAGAGCCTTCTTGCCCATCACAGAGGACTTCACTTCCCTTTGTACTTCTTATTAAACCTGTCACAGATTTCTTGGAACGAGACTGTGTACAACCTCTCTGTATCTACAACAGATATTTAAATAAAGTATGTAGTAATAACAATAGCATCTTATACAGAAGTATTACAGCCTGTGTGTCCCAAGCATGAGTGACATTTATCAAACGTTATGCTTAAGTTACCTATAAAAATGCAAATACATTTATTTATTCTAAATTTGCATTTTGAAAACTAATCATGCCAATAGTTCATTCATTAAAGTATGCAGATATAGATATAGTGTCATGATTCTGCCATCTTATCCTTTGTTAGATCTAGTCTTTTTGCAGAATTATGACAGGCCCATGTTTTGTGTGCAATCACATGGTCTCAGTGTTGGTTTTACTAGACCACGTGTTCCCGGTGTCTTGTCACTTTTACCTCGCTCCCTTCCCTCATTGTTTAACCCAGGGGTGGGCAACTCCTGGTCCTGAGGGCCACACACCCTGCACAGTTTAGCTCCAACCCTAATCAAACACAGATGAAAAATCTAATTAAAGTCCTCAGGACTGTTTGGAAATTATATTCAGGTGTGTTCGATTAAGGTTGAAGCTAAACTCTGCAGGACTGTGGCCCTCGATGCCCACCCCTGGTGTAACCCATGTCACCTGTTGTCTTCATTAGTTCTTCCCTATTTAAGGTCCTTGTGTTTGTTACTCTGTGCTTGTTCATTGTTGTTCCATGCCTCGGTTCATCCGTGTGAGTACTTTGTCAGTTTAGTTTAGTTTAGTTTAGTTTAGTCTAGTTTATCCAGTGTATTGTGTTCTGTCAGGTTATTGTTCAGTGTTACCCAGTTAAGTGTCATCTATCATATTCTGTTATCCTGTTTGTTATTTTGCCCCCTCGTGGGTTGTTGATAGTGATGGGGAAATGAAGCTTAGAATGAAGCAATCGGTGCTTCATTCGAAGCTTCATTTCCCCATCACTATCAACAACCCACTTCTCTTACTGTTTCGAACCATGATTCGAAGCCTCAACGAGGGTGTCGAAAACAGCGCCATCTTTTGGTTAATAAAACATACAGCAGTTGCTTCTGGAAAAAGCTTCGGTGAATGGTCAATTTAATAAATGTATTTACTCATTAAAGGGTGGCAATAAATTCCAGTATGAGTTAATAATCATATGATTCAATACTGTATTGTACAGAATAATGTTCACACGCACATAATAACACACGCGCACACAAGTATAAGTAAATACCGTACAATACTATATATACAATAGTATGTGGGACCAAAATGTGAATAAGGCAAATAACTCATAAAAAACCTCTAGAGTTCGAACCTTCTGACACGCAAAGCGAAGCGCGCATGTGACTGAGCAGAAAGTGAAGCTTCGTTTGTCATTGGTCACGTGATTCCAACGTTAACTAACAACACAAGCTTCGAATCAAAGCTTCATCTGGCACGCCCACTTTTGCTCGACACAAGCTCCGAAGCCTCGCTTCAAATGTAACATCACTAGTTGTTGATTTCTGTTTGTGCCACAATAAATTCCCATTTTTGTACATCCATGTCTTGCACTTGGGTTCTCTCTTACGTTTCGTGACATATAGACCATTTGCGTGTTTGGAAACAGAGATTATGTTTTTTGTGGGCGGAGCCCAACTGGTGGCAGAAAGTGTCAGATCTGCAGTAGCAGTGTAAAGTGTTTTAGCATTTAACTGTAATTTTTTATGGATCCTGTGTTCTGTTGAAGTCTGTTTCTCTTTAGTGTAATGTGTTTTATAGCGTTTAAACGCGTTACATTTAGATAAATTAAAAGTTTAAATGCACTGATATATGTACATGTATGTAATGTACAGTGCACAGCATAAATGAGTACACCACCTTTGAAAATTAAGATTTTTCTACATTTGTTAGTAAATATGAGACCAATTTCATTTCTTTTTTACAAAATAGTTTTATTAAACATTTATTTTTATTAACAAAAAAAAGTGAAAGTCACTGACCATCTATAGGATTTAAAAAATAACTCATTTAAATAAAATAAGGTGTTGCAAAAATGAGTACACCCGAATGAATATGTTAGCAAAAAAATTTAATAAAGTGTAATTAACAGGAATTCACTAGGAAATGAATATAAATCATCACACAGGTGGCCACAGGATAACTGGCAATTGAGGGTGGTATTTAAGAGAGAAAATGATAGAATAGCACCACATGGTAATGTCTCAAGACATGAGAAATAAAATTATTTATTTGCACAAACTGGTCAAGGTTTCAAGATCATTAGTTAAGCATTGCTAATAAGTTTGAATACTGTCACAAATGGGATCCAAAAATTTAAAAAAGGATGGACTTGTGAGAAGCTCTCTTCGATGTCCAGGACGTCCACTGAAGTTAACACCTCGTCAAGAGCCTTTTGTGATGAGAGATGTTGAAAAAAATCATTATGCAAGTTCAGCACAGTTGGCAAAATCATTAGAAAGTCAATCTGGGGTGTTTCCTGTGACACCACACGACGGACATACAGTGCAAAGGGGAGTCATGCATGGCTGTCATTCATAGAGGAAGCCACTGGTAAAGCCAATGCACAAAAAGCTTTTGCTAGAGCTCATATTGAGAAAGGTGAAGACTATTGGGTCTCTAACTCTCTATACTTTGGAGTTTTAACCCTTGTGGCTCTGAGGTGAGAGTTGCATTTTATAGAAGGCATAATAAATACAAAGATGTACTGTGAAATACTTAAAGGATTAGTCCATTTTCTTAAAAAAAAAATCCAGATAATTTACTCACCACCATGTCATCCAAAATGTTGATGTCTTTCTTTGTTCAGTCGAGAATAAATTATGTTTTTTGAGGAAAACATTCCAGGATTTTTCTCATTTCAATGGACTTTAATGGAAAAAAAATAAAAGTTTAAATGGTACTGATATTTACACTTAACCGTTTTAATGCAGTTTAAAATTGCAGTTTCAAAGGACTCTAAACGATCCCAAACGAGGCATAAGGGTCTTATCTAGCGAAATTATTGTCATTTTTGACAAGAAAAATAAAAAAATATGCACTTTTAAACCACAACTTCTTGTCTATCTCCGGTACTGAAAAGCGTCAGCACGACCTCACGTAAATGCGTAGTGACGTAGAAAGGTCACGTGTTACATATATGAAACGCACATTTGCTGACAATTTTAAACAATAAACTGACACTAAGACATTAATTAATATCATTCCACATACTACAACGTCGGAACGGTCCTCTTTCTCCACACTTGTAAACACTGGGGTGTAGTTTCGCGTACGTCCTCTGTGACCTCTTGATGTGATGATGTGTTATGTGAGGTCGCGCATTCGCATCACAGGACTGGACCTAGACGAGAAGTTGTGGTTTAAAAGTGCATATTTTTTATTTTTCTTGAAATATATTTTATTTTTTGTAGGGTGTACTCATTTTTGCATCACCTCATTTGATTTAAATGTGTTATTTTTCATATCCTTAAGATGGTAAGTGACTTTCACTCTTATGTCAAGAAACATAAATGTTTACAGTTTTTTCAAATTGCTAACACACAATTATTCAAACTAGTCTGGTTTTATCAAAAAACTTAACACAATTTACAAAACCACACACCCAAATAGCAAGATACCACATATATCCTGCAAAATGAAGCACTCCAACCTAAACTACATATAACATTATCAAAATCAAACTTTGACACAAATTGGAACACACTTCATTCATATTACCAGATTTTTGTCTAACCAACTACACGCAGTTGGGCATAATGAAAAGTGCACTTTTCTTTAGTATGTTTTGCCATAATACTAAAATATGTATTAGATTGTTCACATGCACAATATTTGCAGATACACACACATGCTGTTGATTATTTTTTATTTTTCACCAAACAAGTCACAACGCCTCGTCCACATCACAGGCAATATATTCCCTTGCCAGACATCGAGGGAAGAAGCGCCTTGAGTGCCTTATCCATCCCTAAATTGCACCAACATCAATCTCATCACATGCCTCTTCCATAGCCTGCAAAAGAGGCATGCGCACAAAGGGCTGCTGGTCATATACCTTCCATATAACTCTTCTATGGGGTTCAAAAATGGCAAGTATGGTGGGAGGTATTGCACGATAAATGTTTGGTAGTCAGCAAACCAGTTTTGGACTGGGGCTGCACGATGAAAGGTCACGTTGTGCCATACTACAACATACCGGTTTCTTTGGTCTGCATCATTCATACACTCTGATGGTATGAAAATGTTGTGGAGTCTTTCTAGAAATGTGAGAATATGGGCTGTGTTGTATGGTCCAAGGTTGGCATGACGGTGGAGGACACCATCCATATTGGAGATGGGAGCACACATTGTGATGTTCCCACCACGTTAGCCAGGAACATCTATAATGGTCTTTTCTAGTGCTTACATCCTGATTGAAGTGTTAACAATTAACCATTCAGGTGTTTGGGTAGGTGGCACATATTTTGGCCATTTAGCTCGTGTATTGTCGTTTTGAATGGTAGTGTTTTGAAAAGGCAAACATGTGACTTTATGTCAGATTGTTGTGTCTTGTGCAGAGAACCGTGTTCAGTGCATTTAAAAAGTGCCATTGTGAATTGCAAAATGTGTGTAAAGCAGAAAATGTGTTTAGACTTTTGGAGACTTGAGAAGAGGTGTTGCTCTCTGTGTGTCAGTTTAAATAGTTGTGCTGTTCATGTCATTTTAGTGTGTTAGCAATTGGAAAAAACTGTAATAAAACTGTTGTGTAAATATACAGAAAATTTGTCTGATATTTACTAACAAATGGAGAAAAAAGTGGGTGTACTCATTTATGATGTGCACTGTATGTATTGTTCTTTATTGGTAAATCAATTATTTTACAGTATGAATTGCTAAAGTACATATAAAAACTAAGTAATACTATCATGTATTTTATATAATACCATTTATTAAATATTTCATCATTTTCTTGTTTTCTATTATTTCTTTTTTATATTTATAGCCTACGTGTCAACGCTCAAAAACTATTATAAAACTATTATGTTTACATACAAATTAATTTGCATAGGTTTGTTTATATATTACAGTTTTTTTCAGTCGCTAACAAGCATTTGTCCAATCAGTTGTCACATTTTCAAAACTCTAAACACAATTAGCACAGCATCGGTCTTTTGTGGCCATACAATTAATTCATTTCATGTCGTTTTCACACAATATGCAGTCAGTAAACACATTTCCACAATGCTTACATTTTCTTAACAGACAAGCTATACCTCCCACCAAAATTATGGATTGTTTTTGTAGTATTTACAAATGCTTACACACAACATCCCACAATAGCAAAAACAATATTCCAGATACAGTATAAAAACCTTTATATTGGGTCAATCGGGCCAACCACAGCTGATTCCAGTCTGGCTTAGGTTATTTTTTCTTTTACATTGATACTTATACAGTAAAAGGAGGACTTTGAGGAGTGATGTTTTTGAAAACAGAAACAGACACTGTAATGTCTGGACGAGGAAGCATAAAAGCAAGGGGCACATGGAGAAGAGCAGGCCCAGTGAGAGGTGCAGTGAGAGGTGCAGGAGCAGGGAGAAGAGCAGGCCCAAGGAGAGGGCAATGTAGAGGTGTAACCCCCCAGTCACATTAGCTACAAGCGACAGAGACAGAGCGACAGGCTACCATTCATTTTCAATGGAAGTGGCCGTTTGCCAGCGACAAGCGACGAGCTCGCCGCTGCGCGAGCAGGGCGGGGCCAAAATAGACAAGCAGGCTATTTTATGCAAATGCTGAGCGATGTGACAAAGCGACTGCCAATCGGTGTGAAAGAGCAGCGTGACGTAGGTCTGTGGTCGAGTCTGAGAAAATAATTCAAGATGGCGGAAAATGCGTATTTATGTATATAGCCTATCTGATAAGTTTGGCATTTTATCTCAAATATTTTGTTACTTTTATCGAGAAATAAATACTTTTAAATCCAAAAACACCGTTCTTGTAACTTAACAATACCTCTAAAGTGACTTTTGATACCGCTTTTGGAAACTAGCCAAGGAACGCCCATCAAGCGAGTGCGTGTCGCTCGGTGTCGTTCACTTTTGTAGCTAATGTGACTGTAGGGTAGGAATGCATGGTGGTGGCATTCCAAGGGCTGCAAAAACAGTGGTCAGTGATGAAATTCAGTAAGAGTTTCAGTAAGAGAGGCTGGTGAAAGAGTGCAGCCAAATTTTAGGAGGTTGCCTCCATTATACGCATCTTTCAACAAACCAACAGGTAAGTATTGCATTTTACATGGATTGTTTCTATTCTCACTTGACATGTCAATAAGGTCATACAGTTATGCATATGTAAAAATTTTTGTCCCTCTAAAGAATGCAACGTCTTCCACCCTCTGGGGGAAGAGGAAAGCTCCTCAAAAATGACAAGATCAATACTGTAAAACCTTTTCTGTTCTATCATATTGTGTTTCTACTTTACCTCCTGTAGTCAAGAGTAAGAGGAAAACTGCTTTAGAAAAAGTTTAGAAAAAGTGTTTAGAAAAAGTATCTGAAGTATGGGTAAGCGCTTGTTAGCATTGTGTTATATTTTTATATTTATTAACTCTTTCACCGCCAGCGTTTTAAAAAAAAGTTGCCAGCCAGCGCCAGCGTTTTTCATGATTTTCACCAAAGTTTAATGCCTTCCAGAAAATTTTCTTCTTTAAATAAATAAACATACAATATACCAAATGAAAGAACAGACCCTCTGCTTTCAAACAAAAAAAAAACGTTTCATCCTACCTATAGTGGTTCTTTTGCAATCAGCTTTTGAATATGGGTAGGTTTTTGCAAAAACACCATATTTTGAGCAAAAAGCAAAAATAATTCCATATTTGTGACGGACTTTTCATAGAGATCCCATTCAGAGCGATCTTTAAAACAGACACGGACATGCAGCCGCTTGCCATAGGGCAATACTTCCGGTTTTAAAAAGTTGCGGAAGGGCGCCACCTGGTGGATAATAGCGGTATTGCGAAAAGACGGAAAATCTCGTCATTGGCGGGGAAGCGTTTTCTCTTAATTGACGAGATATCTCGTCAATGGCGGGGAAAGAGTTAAGTATGTAAATATAATAATTTTAGAACAAAGAGGAAAAAGACAAGGTATAAAGTAAAAAGAAATAATAGAAAATGGAAAAAATATAAAATATTTAATAAATGGTGATATTATTGCTTTTTCAGTTTAAGCCACTCAAATCTTTAATCTTTCTAAATAAATTATAAATGTAACGTGATAAAACGCTATAAGAAACACATAGATTAGATAAGATTATTCTTTCTTGTCGATTCTTCACATGTTTCAAGCATACAAAGCAATCGAAATTACGTTTCTCTCCATCCCACGGTGAAGACAAAGACAGACATATAATTACAGAACTAGACTAAAGTTAACAAACATCAAAAGTGTGCAAATGGCATTGTAGTGCAAGACAGTTCAATCATAGCAGCATCAAACAGTGAAGACAAAGACATGTAGTTACAAAAATAGACAGAAGTTTGCAAACATCAAAAGTGTGCAAATGGCATGGTAGTATAAGGCAGTATCAAAAACAGCATCTGAAAGGTGCAAATGGCATTGTAGTGCAAGATAGTTCAATCATAGCAGCATCAATAAGTGTGCAAATGGCATGATAGTGCAAGAACAGTTATAGGGGGGTTATCTTCTTGACGGCCTGGTGACTGAGGGGAAAGAGTTCGGCATCCTAACAGCATGGTGGAAGAAGCTGTTGCTGAGTCTGGTGGTGCAGGAGTGGTGGCTCCTGTACCTCTTCCCAGATGGCAGGAGACTGAACAGATTGTGAGCTGGGTGGCTTGCGTCGCTCACGATTGTGGTTGTTTTGCGTCTGAGGCGGGTGGTGTATATGTCTTGCAGAGTGGGAAGTGGGGCACCAATGATCTTTCCGGCTGTATTGACTATGCGCTGAAGAGCTTTCCTGTTATATTCAGTTCAGCTCCCACCCCACACAGTGATGCAGCTGGAAAGGATGCTTTCAATGGTACCTATGTATAAAGTGCTCATGATGAATGGAGGAGCCCTTGCTCGTCTGAGTCTGCGCAGGAAGTAGAGACGCTGCTGAGCCTTCTTCACCAGAGATGCAATGTTGGTGGTCCAGGAGAGGTCTTCTCTGATGTGCACTCCCAGGAATTGGTGCTGCTCACTCTCTCCACATCGGCATTGTCGATGGATAGTTGCAGGTGTTCAATGTTACCTCTCCAGAAGTCAACGATAATTTCTTTAGTTTTGCAGAAGTTCAGCAGGAGGTTGTTATTTCTGCACCATGTGGTCAGAATGTCCACCTCCTTCCTGTAGTGAGTCTCGTTTCCCTTGGTGATGAGACCCACCAGAGTTGTGTCGTCCGCAAACTTAATAATGTGGTTAGTGTTATGAGTTGTTGTGCAGTCGTGTGTCAGCAGTGTGAAGAGCAGCGGACTGAGCATACAGCCTTGAGGGGCCCCTGTGCTCAGTGTGATGCTGTTTGAGGTGTTGTTGCCAACACTCACTACTTGAGACCTCTGACTGAGGAAGTCCAGTATCCAATTGCAACGTGAAATACTTAGTCCTAGTTTGTGAAGTTTGCAAATGAGTTGTTGTGGAATGATTGTGTTGAATGCTGAACTGAAGTCTATGAATAGCATTCTCACATATGTGTCTTTTTGTCCAGGTGGGTAAGGGCTAGATGAAGGGCATAGGAGATTGCATCCTCTGTAGATCGTTTGGCTCAGTATGCAAACTGGTAGGGGTCCATGGTGGGATCAGACTTGGACAGAACAACGGACATCTTATCTAATTACTTTCTATTCTAATTATTAAAAGATTTCCAAATGATTTCACTCCAGTCTGTACGTTTAAGGGCTTATTGCAATCATAAACACCTACATTTATCTTCAAATAGTGTCTTCGACAATGGTATTCTATAAAATGAACGTCACCTTTTTTTGGCATTCCTATTCTGACACTCGACAGCACAACAAGACATTTTCTATTGAGTTATTTTGCTCGTTTCACTTGTTGTGTAATTAATTTCTTCTGTTTTCCTGCCACCATATTGCACGAGCAGCCTGCAGTGACGTAACTGTGACGTCTACTCGCAAACGCACAGATTTATGGGAAATGAAGGTTTTTTTACAGAGCGCTCTAAAGCATTCTGCACAGTCAGCTCAAGAAAGGTCATAAAAGAGGGGAAAGATTGCAACCAACTAAATAAAATAAATATATATTTGGAAGTTCATTTTTTTGTTTGTTCCTCTGACAATATAATGGATTTTTATTTCAATATAATGGGTTTGTGTGCCAGCAGTCATCCGTGGTTACTTTGACTAATTGCTGTTATCTTGTTATCCAAGGAAATTCTTGTTTTTTTTGATTATGCATTTGTCCGATTTCTATCCAAATAAATCAGACATTTTTAAGTACATAATGGTGTGGTTGTTTTTACGAACACAGTTTCAAAAGCCTGCAAAACATTTGCAGCCTATTATCATCTAATGCTTACATTAATGTGCAGGTTGTATTTGATGGGTCTGCACATGACGCACACATCTTGTGCGAGAGTGCACTGGCAAACGTGTGAGGATGGAAAGCTCTGTATTGTCATGGTACCAGTTAATGTAAGTTTATAACCATAATAACACAAATGGCGTCTCAATATCACTGTATTTAAACACATACGCAAGGATGCTCATAGTCAACACTCAGCGTAGATGCGCCTGGTCGTAGTTTCAGATGGTGCAACAGACATAAAAAAAGTCGACGTGGGGTTACACCCAACACCCCAGAAGCTTAGATCTACTCTAAATAAAATAAGCCACAAAAACAAGTGTGTGTGTGTTAGGGCTTAGTAATGGGGGGGGGGGGGGATTAATGGAGGGGCACGAACAATGATATTGCATACCCCTTAGCAAATGTACAGCTGTGCCTCTGCCAGTGTATGAATGATGTGCGCTGAGTTAACATCATTTGTTAATCACAACATTTGTATTGTTGTTCACACTCCGCTGCTGGTCACTGGCTCTGTCTCGTGTGCAAGATAAAGCCTATGAGGGCAGAAAAGTATTTTTGGGCTTTTAGTGCACTCAACTCGGATGATGGACTGATTGGTGGGGTGACTCAATCTCAGAGTGTGTTCAAGTACGAGTACAAATGTTAACTTTTGCTTAAATCTGCTTTTTTCTGCTTAAATCTGAACTTATCTGCTTTAAATCTGTTTAAATCTGCATTTAAGAACATAAATAAATGTTGTATTTATCAAATTAATAAATGTGTGTTTTTTTAGCTGACTGTTAAAGGGGACAAGTCAAATAAATCTTTGATGTCCCAGAGTACGTATGTGAAGTTCTAGCTCAAAATTGCCACTTTGTAGGTGTGAGCAAAAAATTTTTTGGTGTCTCCCTTTAAACGCAAATGAGTTGATCTCTGCATGAAATGGGGTGCTGTGGTTGGATAGTGCAGATTAAGGGGTGGTATTATCCCTTCTGACATCACAAGGGAGCCAAATTTCAATTACCTATTTTTTCACATGCTTGCAGAACAGCACTTTTGGGAGTACTTCGACTCGGCGCCGTAACACCCTCCCTCTCCCATTATGAGAGGGAGAAGGGGAGCGGATTTTTCATGCGAGTTGAAGTACTCCCAAAAGTGCTGTTCCGCCATACAATGTAGTTCCTCTTTTAAATCCGCTAAGAAAAGCGCTACGTTTTATTTTGTACCACCAAACTCGTATAACTACTCGTCTTAAATAGGAAAAACGTTGATGTGTTTGGTCACTTCTAACTTTATCTCTGAGTGGTACCATTGAATGAATGGGGCTTAGCTAAATGCTATCGAAGTGTCGCAGCGTGCCCCAGCGCTTACGTGCACGCACTAAGATGATAGAGGGATGTATCAACTCTTCTTAGTTAAGGTAATAACATATTTTAATATTGAAAATGAGTAGACTATTCCTTTAACTTTTTTTGTCATGATCCGGGCCATGTTTTATGGTGACAGCAATCATGTCTTCCACACTCTGGGATTTTTGTTGTGAGTATGCCTTGCTGCAGGCACCTTGATTTAGTACAGAGATCACCATTATTGAAATTAAAGACAGAGTTTTAAAAACGTCAAACATTAATCTTATTTCTGCTATAACTTTAACTTTAAAAATATAGTTTTTAAAGTGCATATTGCAGGTTACATTTTTTGTGAGATAAATATATAACCTTGTATGAAAGTACCATATAAAAAATAGTTTTGGTTTTCGGTTTATCATCGTCATGGTAAATCATTGTGTTTGTGGAGGTTGCACAAATTCCAGTCTGTCAGGACATCGCGTCTTTAGGTTTCCGCAAAAAGACCAAGGACGGCGCTGTCTTCCGTGCCTGGGTGTGTTTTGTGCAGATGAGGAGACGGGATTTCACTTCTGCATCTGTATCGAAAAACGCGGTAGTGGGCAGCGTTCACTTTAGGCCGGAGGATTATAATGACAGCGATATGATGGAATTCAACATGGGCTACCGAAGCAAAAACTTTGTGAGACTCAGAGTTGGTGCGGTTCCTTCGGTGCACGCAGCACGTCCATCAAGTCTGCCCGGTCCGTCGTCGTCAGCACGTGGTGATGGCGCCGGCGGGAAAAAGGATGGTAATGGGTCTGTCAGAGGTGCAGCTGAACGAAAACGCACACTGTGCACATTAAGTTTTGTTTTTAAACATTATTATTATAATAATTAGATAAAACGTGATGTGTAGCTGCGTGGTCACTGTGAGTAAAAATGTGATCCTGGATCTACGTTTTAATCAGACATACCAAATCTTACCCTTAAATCAAACCCTATTTTAATCCCTCAAATTACCAACCAAGACCCATTAACGTTACCAACAATGATGTTGATCCAGGATCACATCATAATTTCTGAAATCACGTTCACCGTCGCGGTCGTGCTTAACAACTTATCCACATCACGTTTCATCTAATTATTGAAATCATTCTTGTACTTTCAGTTTGACAATATTATAACGTGTAGTTACAGTTTAGTTAAGTTCTACAACTAATTCATAATGTATTTTCATGTGGTTTTGTTTATAAGTTGTTGTGCTGCAGTGCTGCAGTGCTTGCTGACCCAGAGGAGGAGGCTTTCTCTCCACTGGTCCCTGTGTCATCAGTACATGACTTTGGCTCACAGTGTAACCTGAGACCTTTACATCGTTCATCAGGTATTATCAGGAGTCATATCTAAAAGTAGTTGTACATGCCACCATCTGTTTACAAAATGCAAGAGGGCAAATACATAGTAAAATATTTCTGTATGATGCACTATTTCTCATTTTCATTTTTAAACAACTAAATTAACACACTTAGATTGTGTGACAGAGTTGTTGTTGGATTTGACAGCGGTACCCAAGCAGTGATATGCTGTTACAAAATTCTATAAGGTAGACCTGTTTTTCTGTAAAGCTGGACCTGTTTTTGTTATAGCTGTTCAGGCACAGCCCAAGATGGTTAGTGTGGGGACTCAGACAAAAACATCCGCTCCATCTACCAGTCCTGTGCACAGCGATGATGATTCATCCTCTCTTTTCATGGTCGAACCTGATGATGTGTTGTGGACACCAGAAGGTGAAAAGACAAGTGATTCATCTGAGGAGGAAACACTGCAGGAAACTCCCCCTGATCATATGTAAGAATTTATTATTTTACCTTTAGATTATCTGTATTAACCAAATTATGTCAAGTCAAAAATAATGTCCTTCTTTTATTCAGTGCTGCTGACAAGTTCATTGTGTGCCGAAGCCAGCTGATGTCTCTCTTTACAATTTGCCCAGCCTGTTCTGGAAAAACGAAGGAAATGTTGAGAAGCAGGAGGGAACTTTTTTAAAAGTAAAGCAGGTAAGGGCTGTTTATTATTTTGTAAAAAAACTTCCCAAACTTGTATTTTTTATTTTCTTTACATACATTTATGTTTTTATGGTAAAGTAATTTTTTGCCCTTTTTATACATATCTTAGGTCTGTGCAGCATGTGGGTACCAGCGTTTCTGGCAGAACCAGCCAATGCTGCATCGCAATATGCCAGCATGCAACCTCTTACTGAGCGGGGCAATACACTTTTCAGGTTGCATGGCTACCCAAACCATCAGGATGTTGAAACTCTTTGGGCTTCAGTGCATCACTGTCAACACCTTCTTCCGCCATCAGCGATTGTATACAATTCCTACTGTCATTAAGGTGTGGCAGAATGAACAGGCAGGAATAATAAGAGATCTGAAGGAGATGAGTGGGGGACTGATCCTGTCTGGTGACTGCAGGTTGCACACTTATATAGCTGAATATTGTTCAATGTATTATTTTTGTGCTTAAATACTTACTATAAACTGTTCTTGCCATTCGTAGGTCAGATTCTCCTGGCCATTGTGCAAAGTACGGCACATATTCTTTGATCGAAGATCGAATAAACAAGGTTTTAGATGTTCAGCTTGTACAGGGAAGTTCATTTTATGAAACACACATATCAGTATCACCCATCTGATGTAACATAGTGACATGATGAAATGTTTTTATACAGAGCTCAGAAGTCCCAAGTAGCAGCTGGTGTGAGTTAGAGGGTCTAAAGCGCAGCATAAGGTTTCTGACTGAGCAAAATATGCAAGTGTCAGCCCTCATCACAGACAGAAATCAGCAAGTAAAGACACGCACATGTACACACAAAATATTATTCTGCTGACTATATTTACAGCTTAAATTTTTTTCTTATCTATGTGTTGTGTCCCATGTTTTAGGTTGCCAAATGGGTGCGGGAGGAGTTGTGTTCAAAGGGAACCAACCATTTCTTTGACATATGGCATATTGGCAAAAGTAAGTGTGTAGGTATTTTATTTTAGGTTGCCTATAATTACATTTTACTTTTTTAACATTTTGTAATGTTGTATGTGTCTGTTCTGAAACAGGTGTGGGGAAAGCTTTGGATGCTGCTGCTAAGGACAGGGATTGTGAAGATATGAAGCTGTGGAGGCCAGCTGTAATTAACCATCTCTACTGGACTGCAGCTTCCACTCCTAATGGAGATGCAGATGTGATGGAGGCTAAGGGGAAAAGTATGGTCAACCATGTTCAGGACATCCACGTACATGACACTCCTACGTTTCCCTGCTGTGCACATCTACCTCTAGGGGAAGCAAGAAACAAGGCGTGGCTGGAACCAGGTACAACCTACTAGGTTCATTATGTGGCTGCAAATTTATAGAGAAACATCATTGTGCTTGTTTTCCAAATAACGGCTGTTTGACATTTCAGATACCTAAGTCTAAAATACATCTGGTTATTTCTTGCATACTCAACATTCACATTATCCAGTGTAAGTGCACTACATACTCATTTTAACATCATTTCATTGTAAAAACAAAATGTGTGTTTCTGTAGGATCAACTGTAGCAGTTAAACTGGAGAGTATAGCTTCTAGAATAGCGCTGGTAAAGGATGTTCGTCAGTTGTCCCCACAGCATCAGACCTTTTCACTAGAGGCATTTCACTCTCTCATGCTGCACTTTGCACCAAAACACACTGGGTTCTCCTTCTTTGGAATGTACAGCAGGTTAGTATGTTATGATGAAAGAATGAGCACCCTCTGAAACTAATGCACGCCAGCCCATCTTTCATTAAATTTGCAGCAAATGATTACAAGCTTATTTATGTTTGAACAACAGCATTGCATAAAGCTCTCAAAAAATAATATAAATTTGAATCACCACCACTTCAAAGAGCTTGAACAAAGAAATTAAAACCTTGGAAATCCAAATTTTTTCAAAACTGCATTATCTTGTTGTACCCCATGAACAGGTAGTAGGAATGTTTTATATTTTAATATTCTCTCACTATATATAAGTGTTTTCCACATTTTCTGTGTGTTGTTTTTACTTCTGGGTTTATTCACATATGTACAACTTGTAATGGGTAGAAATTATACTTTTTTTTACAGACTTCTCCTTGCGGCCCTGCACTTTAACCACAACGCCGACAGACAAGATGCTCAAACCAGTGATGGTGAGGCGCGTTATGCTGTTCGCTACCCTAGGTTCCGCAAAGGTGGCTGGGTAGTCCGTCCTGTTAAGGAAAAGCCATCATACAGTAAGCAGTTTCAGTTAGTTCCTAAATATAATTAAGTATATCAGACCACGAGTCTGCAATGACTGATCTAAACTTGTGCCTCCTTCCCCCAGCATATGCATCATCCCTCATGGAGTCTCTTAGAGTGGAATATTCAAGGTCACCACAGAGTCTACGAGAATCCAGCACTGTTCTGTTTTTAAATGCACCTGCACCCCTCTCCAGCTCCTACCAGAGGATCGACAAGGATGAGGCTGTTGGCTTATATAAAGTGGTTCTCAAACTGGGGGCACTGAGATGGTACCAGGGGGCCCCAGGTTAATGACTTCTTATAAAATAAAAACATCATAAATTCTGTGTAATTAAACCTCAGAAAAATAAGGCTACTAACCAATACCACTACAGTGTGTGTGTAATGTAATGTTTTGTTTACTCCAAATTTTAAGTTTCGTGATGTTTTGTGTCATACACTTTCTTTGGGGGGCACGAAGGGATGCCGACAAAGTTTGAGAACCACTGCCTTAACGCATTGCTGTGATAATCTCCCAAATTACTGAATTTACTGAACAATTATGAAATGCTTTTAAACGGGTGAGATGGTATATTTCTCTCTAGGTGCTACATAAATAAAAACTGAATTTAATTTACCACACATCCAGATCTGCTTGGTTTATATTTGATGTAAACTATGGTAAAATAAGACCAATAGTAATTTCTTTGTTTTATTCATCACCAAAATGGGGCCATTCAAAGCCTTTATAAAGACCACCTTCCTCCGGAAACTGGCTTCTAATAGCGGACACAACACATGCAGGTAATGGCTTTCTGATGTGTCTGCCCAGAACACCATAGGCCCAGCGGATAACCTGCCTGTATGCTGTGTAGCGGTACTGTCTGGAGATGGGGACAAAATATTTAATTATTATCTTATAACAAAAGTGTGATATACACAACTTGTAATTAAAAACAAATTCATTCAGATTGTTTTAATATTCCAATTAGTTAAATTTACTATCCCTTACACACATCAAATTAGTTAAATTTACTATCCCTTACTAGGTACTACATAAATTGGTAATAGTAAAACATTATCTCTGCCCTAAACCTACTCATTTCTGCTGGCCTGGAGAGGTCCATGTTCCTGTCTAAAGTGCATGTAGGCTATCTGTAGCACATATGGATTTAGACAACACGCCTCAAAGCCCGGATGCAGAGTCAGGCACTGTACTTGAAGTCTGGGGGTGACGTTTTCCACCAATGCCCAGTATGCATCCAACTCCTTGCAGCACTGACTTTCCTCAGCTGTGACCATAGGCACACATTTCCCACACAAGCATCTATAAAACAAGAACGGGTTTCGGGTAAATGCTCCTGTCCCTCTCCTGCTGTGATGAGAAACCGCTGCATCACGTAACGTAAGTGGGGAGGGATATTAACGAATGACATTACACCTGCTCAACACTTACTAGTTTATGTTACTGGTAGGTAGCAACACTAGATGACCAGTACTTTCTTTGCTATTGCATGATTCATGATGATAATCTGTCCAATTTTATGATCTGAGCACATATTACATCTCGTTACCTGACGTGTATGTATCTATAAACACTGATCTCAAACCATGAAACATGCCCAGTTCTCCACTTGTTCTCCTCACACCACAACTCAATTTGTCTCCTTTGACCGACCTGTCTAATCCTGGCTTGTCCCTGCTCTCTTGGCTGCATAACTGGGTCATAATTGTAAGGCTGTGGTCCATCATATGAGTAAGAATAAACATTTACTACTTCCTCAGCATCCGAAAAACTGTCATTGCGCTACATCGTGTGCCTCTGATGATGTCACTTCCAGTTTGGCGGTTTTTAGAGGCGGGTCTAAAATTTTCTTACAAAAATGACTCCAGAAGCCTAATTAGTGCATTTAGAAATTTTTTTTTTTTTAAATCTATTTCCTACAGTATTTTTCTGTACTTTGAGTAAATGGGTGGTTTAACTTACAACTTGCTCTTTAAAAATTATTTTAAAGAGAATAGCAGAGTTCATACCACAACTATGTTTAAATAGCAAATGCATTTGTGCCCCCTTTTGCGCCCATGGGCGTTCTGGTCTGAAAACAAGGTGTGTTCAGGCGCATTGTTGGCGCGTTGCTATTTTGAGGCAACTAAAATAGACTACGCCATTAACCAACTAAAACCTTTGTTTTTTTTAAATGCTACCTCACAGATTTATTGTATATGATCTGTACCTGTGGATATGGTGAGATGAGAAACATTTTTAAGTAATGCTTAAAAAAACTCTTTGCTTAAAAAAACGCTGTCCAAAGTGCTGAAACGTGCGGAGAGCCGTTTGTAAATTGTTTATCTCCTGTTTGTTACAAATAAAGTATTTTTAGAGTACAAACCTTTTCTTACATACTTGTAAATTATTTTTGATGATATTGGATAGCAATACATTTAAAGCAATTAAAAGCCTGCTCTTTTACTCCCATAACTAAAAGAAAACGTGTTTTAAAGGTTTTAATAAAAAAATAACAATTTCAATACAAGTGTAAAACAACACAATTATTTAACATTATTACACGGCTCTCTGGAATGCTTGATACTGATTGGTCAGTTGAGACATTTGCAGGTTCGTTCTTTTCAAATAATAACCGCTCCAAAATAATAACGCATAGCCAGACTACTTGCACGAGTAAAATCGCTCCGCGCCAATAAAGATCAATAAAGATTACTGTCTGTTTGGCGCCATCTTGTGACAAACACTCGACAACCACGACAAGACACAGACAGCTTACTGATACTGAACTTGACAAAATAGAGCATGACAGCTACGAAGCCAACACACAAAAAAATAAAGAATGGGCATTAAAACTTCTCAAAGACTGGCTAAAAGAGAAAAAATGGAGACAAGTATGAAGCAGAGGATCTTAATAAGGTATTACGATCATTTTATGCATCTGTGCAAAGTTTCGCGGAAGGATAAAAATGTTAATTTAAAACAAATATGCCAATAAAATGTTTCAAATTGATATTCATGTCCAGTTTTTTTTCTTATGTGGCAAGTAGCCGTGTAATAAGCGGGATAATGTAGAGGCAGCCGGTAGTTATTGGGAAATAAGCCCCTTCAGTTTGATACAAGACCCTCCGCTTCGCGTCGGGTCCTGATCACACTGTCGGGGCTTATTTCCCAATAACTACCGGCTGCCTCTACATTATCCCTTACTTAATCTTAAACTGGGGATCTTCTTCCGCTTAGTTTTTCACTTTACAAAGTCCGTCATCTAAATAGGGATTAGACATAGCGCCAGCACAACAGGCTTTTAAAGCAGATGAGAGATGAGACTCTCATTGGTTTATTGCACGTTACACCCAAAATACTCACATTACTCATTAAAAAAATAGGACCTACCCTTTTTGACCATCCACTCGGCGCACAAACCATTTTTCCCGTCATTAAATATGCAAAAGTGGATTCGGACACGCCCATTTAGATGTTGCGCTGTGCGCTTTAGACAATGCGCTTAGATCATTAAAATAGGGCCCGAGGATTACCTTAGTGCAAAAGAGAGAGTGAGCGAGAGTAACACGACTGTATTCACTTTCATCAATACAATAATTAAATATGTTGTTTTATTTGTTTCTCTGAAGTTTAAAATGAATACGAGTCACAAGACAGAGAGTCTGACAGAAAAAATGCCAATGTATTCACTTTAATCATACATAATATAAGCATAAACATGTTGTTTTATCAGTTTCTCTAAAGATTGAGCATTAAACGTGTTCTTTAATTACATCATTTAAATCTGCTTGTATGATTCGTTCAAAAAGTAAACTCGTGACTGTTTGTAGAAGTGTATTTTATTGTAAAATGCTGAAAATCATTTAACATACTAACACGTGAAGGCAGCATGAGACCTAAAAGTCTTTATTTTTATCCCACAATGTTCCCCATCTGCTGATGAACACATATTTAGTATGAATAGAACAGATGGTTGACTTTTTAAACTGGTTCATATATATAAAGCTGAACAACACCGCTACTAACTTGTTCCTTGAGAAGCTACTGCTTTGTTGTGGCTGAGCAGAGAGGCGCTAGAGAGCACTATTCAGTTGAATGCAAAATACAATTTCACCACTAGATGGGAGAATATCCTACTTACTGTCCCTTTAATGTTAAACATGATGGCTTATTTTATGGTTATTAAAAAAATAGGAAGCAATGAGGAGCAAGCGGTTTGATAAAAAAAACCATTTGATTTATTTTAAGTAGCATTGTTTTGGTGACATCCAAAATACATCAGCCTGTATGTAATTTTAAATAAAACATTCAATAAATTGATATTAAATTGTATTTGTTGTTTTCAATTGCTAAGATATAGTTTTTTTAATGACTGAAATTTTATTTAACCATTAAATCCTGAAAAATAAAAATGGAAAACACAGAATTTGAGAATAAATTAAACAGAATTTGGGAAAAACTAACTTTTCATAGGGCCCTAAGTGATTTTAATAAACTCTTAGTGCTATGGGTGTCTTTGTGTTATATTGCCATTGCATTTCTGAAATGTTTTTTCAGTATATGTCATTTTGGAATCTTATTTAATTAAATGAAAAATATTAATATAATAAATTAATAATAATAAATTAAATAAAAACATTTTTGTAATGCAAGCCTCAAGATCCGGTTTGCATTATAATGGCTCTCCTCCTGTAAAATATCTGCTGTTCCTACCCCTGTTATTAGTTATAAATAAAAAATAAAAAAATTATGCAGAGTGAAGTCTTGATTTTTTAAGGAAGGAATGTGTGGTGTATAATGTTAATATGTGTTAATGTATCTTTACTTACCTCTAGATGGCGATGTTGTTCCAATTGTGTGATTTACCTACAAGATAAAGAAAAAACAAAATATAAGATAATAAACTACATCTGTCTCTCTGAGTTTCTCAGGAAGTTTTGATTTACTGTATTATTGACATAAAGGTAAATATTACTGGTGTTTGTTTACCCTGCTGGTCATGATGGTGGATTTAGCATAAAGTTATTTGTTAGTTTTTTTTTTCAGCTTTTGGCTCCTCCTCCTCCTCAGGTATGAGATATGAAAGTGAAAACATCTTATCAGGATCCATTTTGTGTTGTACGTAAACGACATTCAGAGAGAAAACACAGTGAGTATCTTCATTTCTACTTTACTGATTCATAGATTTCATTTTCAAGTAATGTGTTAACCTGTTTATTCAGATTGTACGGAGTAGAAACTGTGACTGTCAGTTTTATGACACATTATAATTATAATCTTTGGTATCAGAGGTTTAAAACTTCAGTGTATTTGGTCACATGATCAGTGAGATGTAAATTACAATTCTGTACAAAACTTGCTACCTCTACACTGCAACAAGTGCTAGGAAATGCATTTCAAAATATTTTGACTTGACTTTGTTTTCTTTAGACTTTTTCATTTGACTTCTAAAACTGACCTGACTAGTTTGTTTATCTTACCTCCCTCAAACTCTCTCTATTCTGATTCTCTTCCTAATAAAACTAAACAAGACACACAGAGAAGACAATACATTTACAATTACAAGTATACAATTGAGACCAAATTTAAGACAGCAGTAATGAGTTTCAAGTCTGAAGGAGATTAAAGTTCATCAGGAGATAAAACACAGACTTTTCTTTTCACTTTTATTTAACACAGTGTTTGTCTGAATTACTGCTGCTATCTGTGAATGATTTGATTCTGTGGATTTAATGATGGGATGAAGTTTTCTGTTTATTTGTGCAGGTCATTACTGTGTATTAACTGTTGAGACAGAGAGAGATTTCTGAGATGATACAAAACTCACTGTGTGCTTCAGTATCTGCATCTGATTTTAGATGATAGCGTGAACTTCACAATGAATCTCTCTGAAGAACACACAGACACAAAAACAAACAAGAGGTGAGAAAAACTTGTGTGTAATAATACTATAAGCATTTATTGTTAATAAACAATAATTTAATATCATGGTATTTTTTTAGTCAGTCAGTTTTACCTGAACACAGTAATGTTTCTCTGATGAGAAGACAAACAATGAATCCTAAACATGAGGAAAACTCTTCTGCTGACCTCAGGTGAGATATTACAACACTATTGTGTTAAAGTTGCTACCTGTTTTATAAAGTAGTTTATTTATATGAATTTGATCAAATCGTTTTTTTGTCCCTGTGGTGTTGGGTTTAGGTGCAAGGTTAGGTGTGGGGTATCATTGCTGTTTTTTCATAAAAATGATGCATTTTGGTACAATGCACTTCATACAAATGTATATGAATTAACCACATACAGTTGTAAAATACAAAAAATATCCAACCTGATCTTTTGAAAATTCATGAGTGAATTAGCCTACAGTTAGACCTACAAGAGTATTCTTTTACAAAAGTCAGGAGTTTAAAGCAAACATTTTAGCTTAAGGGATTCAAGTTTATTTTTTATAAAAAAAAATTAAATTAGGGACACAGTTGTGCTCAGTGGAGTTGTTTGGAGTTATTTAGTTAACATTGCAGGAGTCACATAGGAGCAGATTCTCATTAATGCTTGAATGCTTTAAACTTTAAATCATTGTTTTAATGTTTGTTGTTGTGTTTTAGTTTGTGTCAGAAAGAATCGGCTGAACCCAGCTGTGTGTCCATGAAGAGTGACTGGTCAATGCCTCATCCAATAAATTTCAGTTTGGGAGACTCTTCTGCTGATCTGAGGTGTTATTTCTCATACTGTAAACTACACTTCATCTCTTTCTATTTACTGTTATTCATGACATACAGTACATGAATATATATTTACAAGAAATTGTGATGTTTTAACTACAGTAAAAAAAGAGATCAAACTGAATCACAGATTATAAAGGAGAACCTGGACTCAATTTTTAAGGTAAGTCTGTGTGTGTGTGTGCGTGCGCACGTGTGCGTGTGTGTGTGCGTGTGTGTGTGTGTCCCTCATGCCTACATTGCTTCTCAAGTGATTTTTATTTAGGATACAAGTTTTGAAACATCAGTTGTATGCAATAAAAACAACTATTTATTTGAAAAAAAATAGTACACAAAATGTCACTGAAATCAAACATGGTAAATGGTAAATGGACTGCATTTATATAGCGCTTTTAACAGACCTATGGCCATCCAAAGCGCTTTACAATTAGCCTCACATTCACCCATTCACTCACACATTCATACACCGACGGCGGTGTCAGCCATGCAAGGCGCCAGCCAGCCAGCCAACATTGAAATATATTATTCATGCAGTGAGTCGTGCAGATATCATGCAGTTGTTTATTCTGCTGTCTGTGTGTTTAACTGTGCATGTTTATATGAGTAGTTGCATTTTATTGCTTGTTTTCAAAATTGTGTTTTCTTATATTTACTGTGATTTTAGGAAGTTGAGCAGGAAATCATCTCTGTAATGAAGAATGAGTTGCACAGTTTTAAGAGACTGTTGAGTCCAGATTACCCAGAATGCACTGAGAGAGAGGAGGATGATGATAAAAGTCATATCAGAGTCAGAGAGGCGTTTCTGAAGATCACACTGCACATCCTGAGGAAGATGAACCAGAAAAACCTTGCAAACACATTACAGACCAGTAAGAGCTCTCGATCATCACATCATTACAGTTATTTAACTTCAAATGTTTATTATTTTAAAGGAACAGTATGTAAGAAATTTATATCAATTACTCATAAAATGGCCCTGATATGTCACTAGACATCAAGAAAATATTTTATTTTCAAATATTTATATCACTGACAACAGTGGTCTGGCCAGGATATTTTCATTTAAAAAGTGGAGTTGCAGCCCTCAACTGATGTTTATGTTGTCATTTTGTGTATTGGCCACCAGTTGTGTGATTGCAGTACCGGTTTTAGCCACAAGTTTTGTGATTGCAATACCAGTTTTGGCCACAATCCTACATACTGTTCCTTTAATGAAAGATTCATTCATGATAAAAATATATCTGTAAAATATCACATACATGTACATCTGATGCATAAATGGTGAAATGTATAAAAGGTACAGATCACCAAAAAATAACTATTCAGTCATTCTCACACTTGTTGCCTCAGAATAGAATCAAGCAGACTTAAAATATAGCACACAAGTTTTGTAGACTACTTTTATGATTTTTTTATAATTTGTATTTCACAAACTGATGTGTTGAGTAAATGCTGACAGTGTTTTAATATTTAAGTGAATTATTGCTTTAGGTCAAATACAGCTATGAGTAAACTAATGTTGTCTCTCTGTTATTTCTCTGTTTATTCCATCATTATTAATATACAGTATACAGTACTGTAACAGAAATTATTTTCTTTGGTTATCAGAACTGATGCCTGTGTATCAACAAAAACACAAATCCAGACTAAAGGAGAAATATCTGAGAGTTAATGAAGGGATCTTCAGACACGGTGACTCAACAGATTTAAATGAGATCTACACAGAGCTTTACATCACAGAGGGAGGGAGTGGAGAGATCAATAATGAACATGAGGTGAGACAGATTGAGACATCGTCCAGAAGATCAGAGACACAGGAGAGACAAATCAAATGTAATAACATCTTTAAAACTTTACCTGGACAAAACAAACACATCAGAAGTGTGCTGACTAAAGGAGTCGCTGGAATTGGAAAAACCGTCTCTGTACAGAAGTTCATTCTGGACTGGACTGAAGGAAAAGAAAATCAGGACGTTCACTTCATATTTCCACTTCCTTTCAGAGAACTGAATTTGATCAAGAAGAATCTGAGTCTTATGGATCTTGTCAATCACTTTTACACAGGAACAAATGAACTGACATCAACAGATTATGATGACTATAAAGTCATGTTTATATTTGATGGGCTGGATGAATGTCGACTACATCTAAATTTCCACAACAATCCGAGTTTATCCGATGTAACAGAATCGGCTTCAGTTGATGTGCTGCTGACAAACCTCATCAAAGGAAATCTGCTTCCTTCTGCTCTGATCTGGATAACCTCACGACCGGCAGCAGCCAATCAGATTCCTCCTGAATGTGTTGATCAAATCACAGAGGTACGAGGATTCAATGACCCACAGAAGGAAGAATATTTCAGGAAGAGAATAAATGATCAGAGTCTGTCTGATAAAATCATCACACACATCCGATCATCAAGAAGTTTGTACATCATGTGTCACATCCCAGTCTTCTGTTGGATTACAGCCACTGTTCTAGAGAGAATGTTGAGTGAAGCAGAGACTGAAGAGATCCCCAAGACTCTTACACAAATGTTCACACACTTCCTGATCTTTCAGACCAAACTGAAGACCCAAAAGTATGATGGGAAATATGAAATAAATCCTGGTCAGGCTAGAAAGAGCATTTTCTCACTAGGAAAGTTGGCTTATGAGCAGCTGGAGAAAGGGAATCTGATCTTCTATGAGGAGGATCTGAGAGATTGTGGCATTGATGTGAAAGAAGTGTCCGTGTATTCAGGAGTTTGTACTCAGATCTTCAGAGAGGAGCCTGGACTTCATCTGGGGAAAGTGTTCAGCTTTATACATCTGAGCATTCAGGAGTTTCTAGCTGCTTTATTTAAGATGATTTCATTTTCTGAACAAAACACAGGATTGTGGAATGTGTTCAAGTCTATGACTGAATTACTGAAGCAAGAAGTGGACAAGGCCTTACAGAGTGAGAACGGACACTGGGATCTTTTCCTTCGATTTCTTCTGGGTCTCACACTGGAGTCAAATCAAACTCTCTTACAAGATCTCATGAGAAAGACAGTAAGCAGCTCTCACAGCAGTCAGGAAACAGTTGCTTACATTAAAAAGAAGATCAGAGAGAATCAATCTCCAGAGAAATCCATCAATCTGTTTCACTGTCTGAATGAACTGAATGATCAATCTCTAGTGCAGGAAGTCCAAACATTCGTGAACAGAACCGGTGCGAGTCGTCTCTCTGGAGTCAAACTGTCTCCTGCTCAGTGGTCGGCTCTGGTGTTTGTGTTACTGAACTCAGAAGAGGAGCTGGATGAGTTTATACTGCGTAAATATGATCCATCAGAAGAATGTCTACTGAGACTCCTGCCAGTGGTCAAAGCATCCAGAAAAGCTGAGTGAGTGTTTTACTGTGTGTTTTTATTGTTGTTTATTATATAGGTTTTATATTTTGAAGGTCTCTCTCAACACACACTTGCATTCACATGCTCAATACGTAACTTTTAAAAACACCAAACATACTTTTTTTGTATGTTTAAATAGATGCTGAAGCGTAAAATGTAGAGATATTTGCAACATTTACTCGTAGCATTATAAAATTTTTTACAGCTACAAAAACACATTTTCAAATCATAAATATTGCTGTATAATTTCTTTTTAACCGTTTTATCGATAATGTTACCACGAATATTTACCAAAAATATTTAAATACGTATGTGCTGATTGCTAATGAGCATCACCTGTACAGCCCACCGGTCTCGTATTCCCACAGAGGAGTCCGGATGTATAAAAGAAGGAAGACCGGCAGTCGTCCGTGAAAGGCTGCTGGAGTTTACTTTAGTTTTGTTGTTGTGTTTATTTTGTATATTAAAATGTTAAATGTTTTCCAGTTTCCACCCTCTTCCTCTCCACTTACATACCTTGTTACAACGTAATCTATTCTTTTTAGTAAGAAATAGGTAAGAAAATATTAGTAACAACAGTAACAATATAGCATTTAAAAGATATTTTAAACCGCAAATGCAATCCTACCCAAAACAGTTTATTAAAATCATGTACTATAACAGACAGACAATTCTTTGTTAACTAGAATTACAAAGCAGTATCAAAAGTAGTTAAATGACGACATGCTGCAGTCGCAGTCAGGCGACATTGATTGACGTCTTTCAGAGTATGCAAGAGCCAATGAGGATTTTGATATCACTGCCGTAAAGCAATGCATTTTAAATAGGGATGTCCCAATCCGATCACATGATCGGAAATAGGCCCCGATCACGTGGTTTCAGACACGATCGGAATCGGACGTTACCTTCCGATCAGGAATCGGATACATATGCAGGGTTTAAATTGGGCCAGGGCCGTCCGGGGCTAACAAACTGAAGGTCTCGCTCTGCTCCGCGCCAATGTACGCGTTGCGCTGGTGCGTGTGAACTGACGCGAATAATTACATGTTCTCATTCATAGGCTTTAAACACTTGTGCATGCGGTACATCCACGACAAAACCGGGTTTTTACCGCTCATTTAAACGACGCGTCAATCGTTTTTGTCACTATGTGCTCAGTTAATCTACATCAGTATGCAGCTCCGTGGCTAATTTATAAGACATTGCTGAATCAGTATGTTGTTTTTCTTGTTAATTGAGTCTTTTTGGGTAGCCTATGCCTATCTTATGCCTAGAATTAGTCAAGGAGGTTGAGTCTTATAACTTCCTTCAAAGTTTGATCAATTGTGCATAATGACATGTGCAACAAATGCATATAGGGTGATAGACTCATAGATTTGCATAATTTAAAGTTCAGGTTCAACCTGTGGCACAGCTTTAAAGCTGAAAGTTATAAAATCCTATCAGAGGTCCAAAATGTCTTTGAAACACACCAGTGGCTTTGCTGTCATCAGGATAAAACATGTTACCCCTCGAACCTTCCCTTCTAACAGAGCATCCCCACAAAACAAACCCCAATTTAACCCCTGAACATATATACTATATTCTCATTATTATTTTTTAACACATCTATAGTTATGCGCTGGCACAGAGTTAGACCCTTTTGACTCCACACAGAAACAGCAACGTGTGCGGCATGACATAAGGAGCATCCTGGAACAGTTTTTTCGCTCTTCTTTATTCTTTTATTTATATATTATAGAAGTATCGGATCGGGACTCGGTATCGGCAGATACTCAAAATCAAATGACTCGGACTCGGACTCGAGAGCAGAAAAAACCTGTGCGGGACATCCCTAATTTAAAGCTTCTTAATGCGCAATATTTTAATTCAGTGGTTCTCAAGTGTTGTGGTACGCGAGCTCCCACCTAGTTGAACGCAGAGGAATCAGAGTTCGCCAGCCTATTAATGCACATCGTTTGAAAGCTTAGACTCTCAGGATTCCATTAAGCGCACACACAAAGCATAATATGATTCATAGTAGTCATAAAACTGTAATCTAGTTGTTAGTTACCTGAACCGGGTGGCGCCGATTTAGGATATTTACTTACCTTCAAAATCTTCTCTTTATTCGCTTCGGTGAAATTGACCAAAAAAATTGTTCATAAATCCCCAAAAGTCCAATGAAATGGAATATCCAATCTTTTTAATCCAAAACGATTTGTTCGCCTCATAATCTTTACTATTATTATTATTTTTATTATTATTATGCAACATCTGAGGAACAAATACGCCCCCTTGTGGAATTTCAACCGTTCCATAAGAGGCTACAACAACACACTAAATCTCAAGTTACACTGGCTTTCTATTAGCCTGGTAATACCATCCTCTGCTATTTTGCTTCGCTTCATAGACAGAGTCTGGCTGGGCATAATTGACAATCGTTTTCCTTCTCGTGGGAGGGGCTTGTCTAAAGTTTAAAATCATTGGTCTTAACGTAAGCCAATCACATAACGTTTGGATATGATGTGCGTTATGCGCCGGCTCAGCCGCATCGAAGCTCTGCAGTAAACACACGTATGATGTGGGGGGCGCTAGTGCGCATGAGTAGGATGTAGACGTGTTTGGCTTGTGCTCCTCACCGCAACTTTTGCAAATTCACCGAAAACCATAATAAAGCTGTCCAAAAGTTGACACTTTTTGCTCGTTCGCCTATCTCATCTGCTGAACTTTGCTAATCTGGAAATGTCGCGGCAAAGAAACCCTCCTGGGAAGTCCAAGACTATGGATGGATACATCAGCGGTGCTAATGCTAGCGGGGCTAGTGCTAATGACAGTCGCCCCAACGAGCCTTCCGCTAAACCTCCAGCTGTCACGTCAGATATCACGTCCATCGACAAAACCCACATGTACGTGATATGCAAGGAAATATGTAAAGAAATGTCAGAGACGATTCTGGAGAGGCTTGATGAGCGTTTTGATGCATTCGACACCAAGTTTCAGTCTGTACTCTCCGTGCAAACTGACCTGCAAAACCGCATGGTTAGTCAAGAGCAAATGACCAGTGCGCTCGAAGAGCGTGTGGAAATGCTTGAAACTAAATGTGAAGATTTAGCAAAGCACGCCAGTCAGCTTCAAACCAAATTACTAGATTTAGAAGCACGGTCCCGCAGACACAACATCAAAATCGTTGGTATAAAAGAGGATACAGAAGAAGGAAAACCAACTGACTTTGTTTCCAAACTTATCCCTGAACTGCTAGGTAAGCAGCACTTTCCACATCCAGTGAAAGTTGATCGTGCGCATCGCTCTTTGCAGCCCAAACCAGCGGCGGGCGGTAAGCCGCGCACCATTATGGCTCGGATACATCACTTTCAAGAGAAAGAGCTAATTCTACGCCTCAGCAGGACACAATCAATGGAGTACAAGGGAAACAAAGTTCTGATTTTCCCTGATTATACCAGTGAAGTGATGGGTCAACGCCGTGCCTTCCGAGACGTAATGAAAGCCATGAGAGACGGAGGAATTAAACATCACCTGCGCTACCCGGCCAGGCTTCACGTTTACTGGGATGAGCAGAACACTCCGGAGATCTTCAGCGATCCAGTGGCAGCCGAGGCGGCTCGTTCACTGAAGGAACGTAGCACTGCGGCAGATGGTTAAAAATGTGAACACATTTTATTTTTCATTATTATTTAAGGTGAGCGTGTTCGCTTTTTTGTGCTAAGACGCCACATTGTTTACCACTTTTCCTATTGCGTGTCATTAAGCGACTGCCCAGATATATAACAATTATATATACATTAGGGCGCAAGACAACTTTCTTCAAAGGCGTATTTTATTTTGTTTTTCAAGAGTGTTAACTTTTACCAGTTTTATCATTTTCAAAATTGTATTACGTTGTGGTGAGGGGCGTTACCTGGATCGGCCTACTATTTGTCCAGCAGCTCCTGTTTTGGACAATTGGGGGGGATGCGTGCCAAGTTCGGGGGGCGCGGAATTGAGGGAGGGGGGGCGGTTATGGGTCTGTATTGATGTTATTGATGTTTTTGTTTGGCTCAGATGCATTTGTTTTATTTACTTGTATTCAGTATTGCAACGGCATTTGTACTTGTTCGCATTTTTTTCAAAATGACTCAAATACAAGGTAATATAGACGTAGGAGGCAGAGATTTGCAACTAATTTCATGGAACGTGAAAGGGCTTGGCAGTCTAGTCAAACGGGGGAAAGTTTTTAAACACTTGAAATCTCTCTCTGCAGATATAATCTTTTTACAAGAGACCCATATCAAAGCAACTATGCAACATAGGTTGAAATGTAATTGGGTATCTCAGATATATCAATCGCCATTTACCTCACATGCCCGTGGTGTGGCAATATTGTTTCGGAAAAATATCCCATTCCAGGTAACCTCTGTCCTCAATGACCCTCTTGGTAGATACTTATTGGTCTCTGGCACGATAAACTCATTCTCATTAACCCTGCTTAATATATATGGGCCGAACACGGATGAGCCAAATTTTTTCAGAAAGGTTTTCGATCTGCTCCCAGACAATAGTGACTCAAACATTATAATAGCCGGGGATTTTAATTGCTATCTGGATCCTTTCCTAGATAGATCATCGACACGACCAGCACCTGAAATTGCATCTGTAAAGCTTCTAAACAACCTTTTGAAAACTAGAAATCTGGTAGATATCTGGAGGATTCAGCATCCTACAAATAAAGAATACTCATTCTACTCACATGTGCATAAATCCTACAGTAGGATTGATTATTTTTGGCTAGCTCCAACCTTATCCCTCAAATTGCCGATTCCAAATACCATAATATTTTGATTTCTGACCATAGCCCCTTAACAATATCATTAAATATTTCCCTTCCAAAACGGACTTATTCCTGGCGTTTCAACCCAAACCTTCTAAACGACGACAACTTTGTCAAGAATATAACCTCTAAATTGAAAGACTTCCTAGAATTGAATGATAACGGTGAAGTGTCTGACGAGACCCTATGGGAAACATTAAAAGTCGTTCTGCGTGGTGATATAATCTCCTATACCTCAGCCATTAAAAAAGAAAGGGAGAGGAGACTGCTTGAAATTAACAACGCTCTTCCTATTTTGGAAAAAACTTACCAAAATTCTAAATCACCGGATCATTACAAAGAGATATTGAAGCTTAAATATGAATATAATGACATTATGAGTGGCCAAGTTAAGAATCTACTTTTGAAATTGAAGCAAAAACACTTTGAGCTCCGGGATAAACCAGGTAAACTGTTAGCACAACAGCTTAAAAGTGCCCAGGCTTCAAGAGCAATTCGTAGTATTAAGTCTAAAACAGGCATTCTCCTAACCAATCCTTCTGACATAAACCGTCGTTTTAGTGAATTCTATTCTGAGCTTTATTCCTCCAAACACAATGTTTCGCAATCCAATTTGAATGATTTCTTTGACTCCATATCATTGCCCAAATTGAGCGATGACGCTGCTAAGTGTCTTGATTCAGATTTTACACTGCAGGAAGTCATCAACGCCATAAAGTCATTTCCATCAGGCAAAGCTGCTGGACCTGATGGTTACTGTGCAGAATTTTATAAGAGATTTTGCGATACTCTTGCGCCACTTATGCTCAGGATGATATATAATTCTAAAAACAATGGGAAGCTGCCAAGAACCCTTTATGAAGCAAATATCTCTTTAATTTTAAAAAAGGGCAGAGACGAGACTGATCCTGCAAATTTCAGGCCAATTGCACTTCAAAATTTTGATCGCAAAGTAATAACTAAAATCCTGGCTACCAGATTGAACAAATATCTGACTTCTATTATCCACCCTGACCAGACAGGGTTTATTCCTGGCAGACTCTCCTTTTCTAATACCAGACGGCTGCTCAATACTATTTACTCTGATTTTAGTGGCACTAATGGAGCTTCTATTTTGTCCCTTGATGCACACAAAGCTTTTGATCAGGTCGAGTGGCCATATATGTTTGAGTCACTACGCAGGTTCGGATTTGGGGAAACCTTTATCTCTTGGGTGAAGTTGATATATGCAAAACCGTGCTGTTCTGTTCTGACGAATGGCGATCGATCAGCCCCTTTCTTTCTGCAACGTTCAGTTCAGCAAGGATGTCCATTGTCTCCGGCACTTTTTGCTATTGCACTGGAGCCCCTTGCTGTAACAATAAGAGAGCATCCACAAGTGGAGGGGCTTCAGGTTGGAGGTGTGGAAACACTTATCAGTCTGTATGCTGATGACGTAATACTGTATTTGCACAATGCTGAAAAATCAGTTCCCCCTCTTCTTGAGCTGATCAAGTCTTTTGGTAAAATATCGGGGTACACGATCAATTGGTCAAAAAGTGAGTTTGTGCCTCTTTCCAATATTTACTCACCAGGGTTTCTACAAAGTATCCCATTTAAAATAGTTAATGATCATTTCACCTATCTCGGCTTAACCATACCTAAGGATCCAAAACTGATATTTAAATTAAATTTTGCAGAATTTATTTCAAAATTAAAGCAAAATATTGAACGTTGGAAAATTCTTCCTTTATCAATGATCGGACGTATAAACTCAATTAAAATGATCTCCCTTCCAAAATTTTTATACTTATGTCAAAATCTCCCAATCTACCTCACCGCAGCCTTTTTCAAGGACTTGGACTCAATTGTCCTGTCCTATATTTGGAATGGCAAAATAGCCAGAATTTCCAAGGTATACTTGCAGAAGTCTAGATCAGAGGGAGGGTTGGGCCTTCCTGTATTTAAACATTATTACTGGGCTGCCAATGTTAGGGCATTAATGTTCTGGCAAGGATCCTTGGATAGTCAGACGCCTGCAACCCCCTTGTGGCTCAAGATGGAGGCCAACTCTGTGAATAGCTCTTCGTTGTCAGCCATGTTATTCTCCAAGTTCAAAAATTCACAGCCCTATAAGAATTTATGCTTTGTGGTAAAACAGTCAGTAAGAATTTTAAACCAGGTTAGGTGTTTTCTAAAACTACCAAATACATCAGTACAAACACCTATATGCTTTAACCATGGTTTTCTACCTCCATGGCATGACATAGCATATCATGATTGGAGAAGGAAGGGCTTGACCTCACTTAACAACCTGTACATTGACAGCAAATTTGCATCATTCGATCAACTGAAGGAAAAATATAATCTTTCTAATTCTCATTTCTTTCGGTATTTACAGGTTAGGCATTACACTCAATCAGAAATTGCAGATTTTCAAAACCTACCCCTGGAGCATGACATTTATGATATTTGTAAGAGCCCTCCTTTCTCCAAGCATCTCATATCAAAAATTGTATGTCTATTTGATGACTGTATAACTGCGCACACTTTGAGAACTAGGGATGTTTGGGAAGAAGAGCTAGGTGTGGAACTACCTGAATCTATGTGGGACACCTGCTTGTCTAATATCCATTCCTGCTCTATAAACAGCAGACATCAACTAATTCAATTTAAGATTGTCCACCGTTTGCACTATTCCAAAGTCAGACTACATAGAATATTTCCATCAGTTTCCCCAGTGTGTGACAGATGTAATATGTCAGAGGGAACACTTTCTCATGCTTTTTGGTTTTGCTCTTCACTGACAAACTTTTGGTTTAAAATATTTGACTGGTATTCTAAAGCATATCAGAGGCCCCTTCAGCCTGAACCCGGACTTGCTATTTTTGGCTGTTCACAAGCAACAAGGGCAATTCCAACTTCAATGTGGCAACCATTGGAACTGGGATTGATAGTTGCCAAGAGACTGATATTGAAGGAATGGAAGTCCCCCTCTCCTCCCTCCTTTAAGGTATGGATAGTTGATATGCTATCCATAATCCAAATGGAAAGACTTCGCATTACTCAAATGGACACGTTCTCACGTTCTTGGGATCCGTTTCTAACTCATTTTGAAAAAACAAACTGTAGCAACTAATTGTGTTCTTCTATCAATAACTTTTCCTTCTACTGCTGTACTAAATGTGACTGTAATAACTGGCAATTACTGCATCTGAGCCCTGTTTTGTTTGTTTGTTTTTTGTTAAAATTGAAAATGTAAATAAATAAAATATAAAAAAAAAAAAAAAAAAAAAAAAACACACGTATGATGTGAAAACAAACCCATCGAGCGAAATACCGGAGTTAACATGGCTATGAACGACTTTTGCAGATTATGTAAAGTAAATCCGGCCAGAGCTAGTTGAACACTATCCTTACGGTGTCTTTCCACTCACGTCTAAGTGGAGGCGCTTAGCGTCTACGTCACGGCTCTCAGCCCGCCCTCTGTTCGATGATTTGACAGCCGTCTCGATGCCGGAGGAAAACGGTTTGAGGTATCTCAGACTGATTACAGTAGCGTAATGAAATTTAGCGGAAGTACGAAGTCTGACGTAGTCAGGCTAGCTTCCTATAGCAGCTCGCATCAAATTTAAAGCTCTGCTCCTGGCCTTTAAAACCACCACTGGGTCAGCACCCCGTACCTTCACTTACTTATACAGCCTTATGTACCGTCTCGATCGGTGACGGCAGAACACAATCTAAGTAATTTAAGGATGTGGCATATTTAAGGGATCATCAGATTTATTTTATTAAGTTGTCCAGGATTAAATATATCTGTTTGTGTAGGGCTACGTCCTGTAGAGTTCAGCTCTTAACAATAATAAAACATGAAACTGAACCTGAAGCTGATCAGGATCTTCAGGATTACTTGAAAATCACAGACACTGTCAGAAACTTCATGAAATTAACTTTAGTTGTGTAGTCATGAATCAGGATTTGTTATTTTCCTGTGACATTAGAGTTGTCTTACTCTATACAACACTTGTTTGAATAAAAGTTTGTGTAGTGCAAAAGGAGTCATTAACAATCTTCATCTGTTTTCATCCAACACATTGAAATGTTAAATATATCAAGTAAAGCTTAGATTTGAAAAGTTTTAGAATAATAGTACATAATGGTTAAATACAAAACGGGAGATTTAGATATTTTTCCTCATTTCACACAAACACTCATCCTGAAGTTTAAACGGAAATCTGAGAGATCATTCATGTTCTTCACTCTCTGTAGGCTGTGGGGCTGCAGTATTACAGATGAAGGTTTTGTTGCTTTGGCTTCAGCTCTGAGATCAAACCCCTCACATCTGAGAGATCTGAATCTGAGCCGTAATAATCCAGGAGATTCAGGAGTGAAGCTGCTCTCTGATGTACTGAAGGATTCACGCTGTAAACTGGAGAAACTACAGTAAGTTATTATTTAAATGATTTTTCAAGTGTTTGTGAGGACAATAAATCTGTCAGCAATAATACTGACTTAAGCTTAATATTTCTTAACTACATAAATAACTTCTTCAATAAAAGCTTTAACTGATTCAGGGGCGGTTTCCCGGACCAGGATTAGCTTAATCCAGGACTAGGCCTTAGTTTAATTAGGAAATATAACTACTTTTAACAAACATGCCTTACTAAAAACATTACCTGTGTGCATTTTGAGGTAAAACAAACGGCACTGATGTATTTTAAGATATGTCAGTGCAAGTTGTTTTCAGTTTGGAGAGCTCTTAAAAGTGTTTAAATCTAGGACTAGTCTAATCCCTGTGCGGGAAACCGGCCCTCAGTGACTTAATTTAGTTGATGGATTAAAAAGCATAATGAAAAATAATAAAATACATAATAACTTTTGTTATCTACTGAAAAGTGATGCAGTGATGCATTAATTACTATATGTTAACTAAGCCATTATTAGAAAAGACTTGAGTACATTAAACAAAAATTACTTACCACATTATTTTATGTTTTCAGTACATTTAGCTTTAAGCAAAGTCACAAAGTTCAGACCAAACAAACATGAAATTTGATATAACATCATATATGTTATTAATAATTGTATTTTTCATAAAACCCATTTCAAACCACCTCCTCTGGGTTTTATATGAACAATTAAATCATTAAAAGTAAATCAGACAGAAACACAATCTAAGTAGTTTTAAGGATGTGACTTATTTAAGGGATCATCAGATTTATTTTATTAAGTTGTACAGGAGTAAATATTTCTGTTTGTGTTGGGCAACGTCCTGGATTATATTTCAGAAAGCTTGTTATGTGACTCATCACTCTCTTTCTCTTACTACTAGAAAATATGAGATGAATCTCAAGTTATAATAAATGTGTGTGCAAATACATTGTCATTATTGAGACAGAAATCTTAACATATATATTTGTGCCTGATGCCACATAATGAAACATTACATCTACCGCTGGTTACTTTTATTTCATGTTTCTAAAGTACTGCAGAGGCTTAGATATTAAGTTTTTGCTAGACCTTGACAATTCTTAGTATTTTTTCATTTTTTCTGAAAACCCTCAAGAGAAAAGGGTATTTATCCTAGAATAACATAGGTTTTAGGCGTTGTAGGAGTAAATGGGTTAAGTGACGTCCATTGAAACGCAGACATTGGAGAGTGATCAGAGATTTCCTGGTATCAGTATGAATCAGGTACATGATAAAATGAAATTATAAATAATAATTTCATAGTATCATTTTTATTTCTTAAACATGCACTTCTGACCCTTAGCCTCCTCTTTACATTTGATCTATAGTTGGTCTTTTTCTAAATCTTTTTTCTTTAAAACTGGGTCTTTTGCAGATACTTTCCTGAGCTATAATTTTTGAGAAATAAGGAAATGAAAATATTTGTATATATTAAATGATAAGGAGATATTATAATATATAGAACAGGGCTCTCCAACCTTTTTGTGAGCAATGGCTACAATGGATGAAACAATCTGGAGAGCTACTTTTTGGATATAGTCTACTCAAACCTTTTTTTTTACTTGTTATGTTTTATCATTGTTTAAAATGTTAACATACATAAAAGCCAAGCTAACATTAAAATATATAATAAATAAATATACAAATTGAGGCTATTAATAGAATGGGCCTTGGTGGGTAACTCACAGACTCTTATGTGGGCAACCCATGTTGTAGTCGAAGACCACTGATATAGGACATGTTACTATGGGCACTAATGTAACATTTCTATTCTCCACTTCTGTATAGATCCTAATCGTCCAATGCAAATAAATAATATTTCTTAGTATAGTGTACTGAAAAGAATTACACAAAATTACTGAAAATCTATAAGGAATTTAAAATGAATTCATTTGACAGCAAATCTTGAAATCAAATGTGATACAGTGTCATACAATGGAAAGTCCAAAAACTAAACAGGGTCACCCTAAGGAGCAGAAGTAAAATAAGTAAAATATAGTGAATATTATCATAGTGCATTTTATGTATACACAATACTTAAAAAACTGTAAATAAGCCTTATGACGGATTTATGCACTTTATGTGCCACAAAAGATATTCATAATGAGTATATTTCATATCATAGATAAAATATATTATTATTTTACAGGCTTAAAAATATGTGTATTTCTATTGAGACACATGTAATATTGGACCTAAATGGGGTAAAATAGGTTTATATTGATTGATTAATTATTTTTATCTGTTTTGTAATCACACACTTGTAAGCCGATCATAAAATGATAATTTTGCCAGAAAGTATTGGTTTATAATGTTTAAAAACCTTTAAAGTTCTCTGAAGTTTCCATGGTGACTCGTGAAATCTGTGATCCATTGATAATGCATTTATGTTGTTACCATGAGCCCGCGTTAACTCTGGGTTACTTTCAGCGGGTTGATTAAACTACCTCTTAAACTGTCAAATATCAAAAAAAGGAGTGCTGCCCGGACTCAAAAAATATGTAAAAGTCGAGGTGCTATTTGGATAGGAGAATAGTGGTATAGCAAAATAAAAAAAACTCCAAGGCACTCTCTAAAAAAGTAAAAAGCCTTTATTAATACGGCTGGCCATAATAAACCTATTAAAACTCTGACGTGTTTCGGCAAACAAGCCTTCGTCAGGGAGTAAACACATTTCAACAAACAGAAAGAGATTTATAACCTTTGACACCAATCAGAATAACACCATCTGTTAGAAATTAAGGTACAGAGTTGTAGGATTATAAACAGTCCACTAGATGTCCTCTTTGGTCCTTCAAAAAAATCATAATAATTATACAAGCAAGTGTCAAATATAATACTCACAAAAAATAGACTAAATCAGTAATTTAAAGAAAGACACTCAAATCAAGCTCTTCATTAAGACCTTGGTATCTATTAGCCTGTAATTGATCAATCCAAAAACTTTCTCTCTGATTCAGTTGTTTTTGTCTATCACCTTTTCTTAGTGACAGTGGGATATGATCAATTCCACAGACCTGTAAGGACGATGGATCACTCTTATGGTGTTCCCTATAGTGTCTCGCCATAGGATAGTTCATATTACCTATTCGAATTTCATACCTATGTTCAGCCAGTCTGTCTTGTAGACGTCTCTTAGCTCTTCCAATATGAAAGACTTTGCACTTTGGACATTCCAATCTGTATATAACAAAGACAGTTTTACAGCTTATAAAGTGGTTAATTTTGTATTGTTTATGGGATACTACATCATCAAAGGTTTTACTTTGTACAACATTAGTGCAATGATTGCTATGGTGACATTTATACCTCTTAAACTGTGTTTTGGAACCGACATAACCACAGTAAGCAAGTTTTGGGTTAATCAACCCAGAGTTTAGGGTTAATCTGATGGTAAGTTAACTTTACTTGGAAATTACTTGAAAATCACAGACACTTGCAGAAACTCCATGAAATGAACTTTAGTTATGTTGTCATAAATGAGAATTATCAGCACTTGTTTGAATAAAAGTCTGTGTAGTGCAAAATGAGTCATTCATAATCTTCATCTGTTTTCATCCAACACAATGAAATGTTAAATATATTAAAGGATTATTCCATTTTCTTAAAAGAAAAATCCAGATAATTTACTCACACCATGTCATCCAAAATGTTGATGTCTTACTTTGTTCAGTCGAGAAGAAATTATGTTTTTTGAGGAAAACATTGCAGGATTTTTCTCATTTTAATGGACTTTAATAGACACCAACAATTAACACTTAAATCAACACGTAACAGTTTTTTTCAACAGAGTTTCAAAGGACTATAAACGATCCCAAACGAGGCATAAGGGTCTTATCTAGCAAAACGATTGTCATTTTTGACAATAAGAATAACAAATATACCATTGGGTATTCCTTTAAGTAAAGCTTAGATTTGAAAAGTTTTAGGATAATAGTACATAACGGTAACATACACAACATGAGATTTAGATATTTTTCCTCAGATCACACAAACACTCATCCTGAAGTTTAGACAGAAATCTGTGAGATCATTCATGTTCTTCACTCTCTGTAGGCTGTGGGACTGCAGTATTACAGATGAAGGTTTTGTTGCTTTGGCTTCAGCTCTGAGATCAAACCCCTCACATCTGAGAGATCTGAATCTGAACTATAATAAACCAGGAGATTCAGGAGTGAAGCTGCTCTCTGATGTACTGAAGGATTCACGCTGTAAACTGGAGAAACTACAGTAAGTGTTATTATTTAAATGATTTTTCAAGTGTTTGTGAGGACAATAAATCTGTCAGTGAAAATACTGACTTAAGATTAATATTTCTTAACTACATGAATCATTTCTTCAATAAAAGCTTTAACTGATTCAGTGACTTCATATATTTGATGGATTAAAAAAAACAATGAAAAATAATAAGATACATAATATATTTTGTTATCTACTGAAAAGTGATGCAGGAAACACTTAATGTTGATAATTATCACTGAATAAACGCTGACAGGATGATGAGGACTTGTATCACTCAGGACTGGGTTCCCCAAAACCTTCTCAGCTCTACGTCGTTCTTAAGCTGTACCTTATCGTTAAAACGTGTTTCCCGAAACATTCTTAGTTACATATCCCTTCTGTAAGTCATATGTTCGGAAGGTTGGTCTGGAGCACTCTTAATTACTCACTGCATGAAAAGAGCTGTATACGGACAAATACGGGATGGGAAATCCCTGCTAAACTTCAGGTTTGCCAGATTTTTCAGGCAGAGTGCTTGGAAACGTAAAACACAGAAGTAAATTTGTGAAACATCCAGAAACCTTACGTACGTGGATGTATATAGGAACTGGTGGAAGTTTCCAGGAATCCTTACAGCTGGTCGTGAGGAGGGGTGGGTGTGAGGTGTGAAGGGCTTTTTATATGTTAATGACCCACAGAAAGACCCAAAGGTGTCGTCTTTGTTTTCAGAGCTGATGGGGGGTTGAATAATGGCGCTTTTCCATTGCATAGTACCCCACGGTTTGGTATAGTTTGGGTCGGGTCAGCTTACTTTTGGGAGCTTTTCCATTGGGTGCAGTACGTAGTACCCGATACTTTTTTTTCGTACCACCTCAGTTGGGGTTCCAAGTGACCCGAGCTGATACCAAACGTGACGCGAAAACACAGTAGGTCACTGATTGGTTACTGCTAGCTTGCGCTGTCTCAAGCAAACATGTTGTTATCTGTGTTCTGCTATAAGTTTCCAAACACCCTTTTAGTGATGAAAAACATCCACAGGTTGAGAATCCGGGACACCATAACAGTTTTTTCCAGATTTGCAGTTTGTGGCGGCACATTCGCTACGGGTGTTTGATGAGAAACTGTCATGTGAGACAGAGGTAGTTATTAACGCGATGTGCAAACATCTATTTGTGGTGGCCAATTTTAATTTTGTGGCAGACTGAGAAATAAATGAATGTATGGGAATGTACAATAACGCTCTCACATGTATGATGTCACAGCAGTAGGCAGCGTAAATATAACGACACGCCTATAATCCCTCCCACTCCGAAGTGATACTAAACTCGATGGAAAAGCTAACCACGCCAAAGTGAGGTGAGCTGACCCGACCCAAACTAAACTAAACCGTGGGGTACTATCCAATGGAAAAGCGCCATTAACTGTCTCTTCAACACATATTTTTGTAGTCTACATAAAAACTGTTTGCTAAATACGTTTATTATTAATATAATTTAATTAGTCCATTTAAGAAACTTAGCATCATTCAAAATAACTAAAATTCAATGGACACAATTACCATTTTAATGTGTGAAAATGATGGGCTCTATCTTACACCCGGCGCGACGCAAGTGTCTTTCGCTAGTTTCCACCCTAATTTTCACGTTTAGCGCCGCGTTGTTTAAATAGCAAATGCATTTGCGCCCCCTTTTGCGCCCATGGGCGTTCTGGTCTGAAAACGAGGTGTGTTCAGGCGCATTGTTGGCGCGTTGCTATTTTGAGGCAACTAAAATAGACTACGGCATTGACCAACAAAAACCTATTAGTAAAATGCATTAGTAAAATGCGCCTATACACGGGAGGACAACGCGGGTTTGCTTATCACAAGGTACATGAATGCGCAGCAGCACAAAAATGCTTTTAAATATGAAAGATTAAAGGATTGAATCTAAAAGATTATTATTGAGTCTCTTGGACATAAATGAGGAGTAATTATGAGACGTTAGAAGGCGCAAAGAGCTGCTTCACCTGCAGCCTGGTAAGTAAATAAATGCTTTGCTTTGAACAAATGCGTCTGTTTTTAAATGTTTTTTTTTAATGCTACCTCACGGATTTATTGTATATGATTACTCTGTACCTGCGGATATGGTGAGATGAGAAACATTTTTAAGTCATGCTTAAAAAAAAAACTCTTTGCTAAAAAAAACCGCTGTCCAAAGTGCTGAAACGTGCAGAGAGACATTTGTAAATTCTTTATCTCCTGTTTGTTACAAATAAAGTATTTTTAGAGTACAAACCTTATCTTACATACTTGTAAATTATTTTTTGATGATATTGGATAGCCATACATTTAAAGCAATTACAAGCCTGCTTTTTACTTCCATGACTAAAAGAAAACGGGTTTTAAAGGTTTTAATAAAAAAATAACAATTTCAATTCAAGTGAAAAACAACACAATTATTTAACATTAATCTTAAACTGGGGATCTTCTTCCTCCACTTAGTTTTTCAGTTTACAAAGTCCGTTATCTAAATAGGGATCAGACATAGTGCCAGCGCAACTGGCTTTTAAAGGTGATGAGAGCTGAGTCTCTCATTGGTTTACTGCACGTTACGCCCAAAATACTCCCATTACAATAGGACCAACCCTTTTCGACCATGCACTCGGCGCAAAAAACATTTTTCCCGTCGTTAAATTAGCAAAAGTGGATTCGGACACGCCCATTTAGACGTTCCGCTGTGCGCTTTAGACAATGCGCTTTGATCGTTAAAATAGGGCCCGATGTCTCTGACTTTTCATGTCTAATGCAGTCTGGAGGAATGCAACAAAACTTTGAAAACATGTCTCCAATTGCCTTATGTCAGGATCTCTCAATGCATACATCGTATAAAAAAGCAGTTCAAAGGAGACAGTTTGTTTCAAAAACATCATGTAACACGTTTTTGCTAGCTAGGATGTTGATAAATTCAGTACCATATTCATAAGTCAGTGAAATCTAAAGCTGCTTATTTTTGCTGATGTCTCATGATTTGAAGTTCACGGTTTCTATTGTTATTATGATTCTACCCTAACATTTCATTAAATATTTTAAAATAGAAACAAACAAACAAACAAAATCAATAGACAGGTCCATAATCTAAAAGTCTTTCACATGTGAAAAAACATGTTGGGTGATACAGACTGACAAACTCAGGTAAACTTATCTGCAGATACCTGTCAGCTACTGTACTTCTAGTCCAGAGGTGCCGAAACTAGGGCACAAAGCCCAATGTTGGCCCACAATAGACCTTTAATTTGGCCCGTCATGCTACGTGAGATAAGGAAAAAGTATAAAAGTCATTGACGCAGATATATTTATATTTCTAATGATACATTTTCTAAAATGTTTTTTTTATTATTCTGTACATTACAAAAATGTAAATTTAAATCAAATGCAGGGGATTAAAGTTATTTTTTTAAAGTACATGCATACTTGAAGGTGTATAACATTAATGATGACTCTTCATTAGTTTATGTTCAGTAAGTTACATGTCTTAAATCAGCATTAGTTTATATTTAAGTAAGAATTAATTTAGGTATAAGTTCATCATGATTCATGGACTCTTATTATTAATGAATTATAAAGTGTTAACGAGATAATAGATAAAGTAGTTCAATGTTTCCAATAATGAGCAGTTAATCTACTAAACCAGGGACAATTCCTGATGCATGTTAAAGAGTTTTGTATTTCATCAAGAAAATGATGATTCAGTAACAAAACACATATTGTTAAATAAAAACTGGATAAAACACAATATCTACAAGTGTGTTTACTAAATACATTTATTATTTATATAATTACATTCGTTATATTTAGGAAAACATTCAAAATAACTGCCAACATGTTTGTAAACTAAACATGTTTTGTCAACGTTATAATCTTTTTACAAATATTTTATTTTTTTATTAATGATCAAGAATAAAGAACAAAGCATAGTGTAAAAACGCGGATTATAAAAAGTACAAAACCTATATGGGTACGATGCATAGTTGGAGAAACAAACTACCTTGTCACGACTGTTTCCGGAAAGCATAGTAACTTTGTCGCACATTCGTCGCTTGAACCATGTTGGTTTAATAACACAGTTGATGATGTCACGTGGGAGGTTAAGTACTAATTAATCTGTGCAAATTGATTTAATGTCAGATTATTGCTGTAAATAACATATATTGCATCAGTAGACTGATTTTGTTATCGTGATTTAGATATCTGTTGTTTATTTTCAAGATTTTTTATTCATGCGCAAGTTCCCTCTTACGTCACTCCTCCCAGGGATTCCCCAGGGTCTCAAAGCTCGTAGGACTGCGCAAATGCGCTGTTTTCAAATGCAGCGCTTTAATTCTGTTTACAAAATTAAAGACATCAAATAAAATGTTTATATATTTAGAATGATGGATATAGAATGTACTACATGTTTATTGCTTATTTTATTCAAAAGTATGATCATTGTAAGTCTACATATTATAATAACAAGGAACGATGCTTCTAACCACAGGTGAAGAGCTGTGGTTCAAACCACACGAGTTTGTGATGCAGCTTACAGATGTTCATTTGAACTATGGTTTCAGGAAACACCAAATCCTTGACCTTCGTCAGTAACGACATAACTTATGACAGTAGTTGGCTAACGATGCTTTTGGGAAACGCACCCCTGGAGCACTCTTAGCTTTACCTTATCCCACTTGACTCCACTAGGGGCCATGGCTGTGATAAAAGCTTTTGTAGATTGCAGTCTATATCTAAATATCTGTAAAAAAAAAAAAAGTTGAAGTACACTCTGTGTTCAGTTAGGCAAATTTGTTTTATTTAAAGAATAAAACATTCACATAATTAGACATCATTACACTGATGGTTGTTAGAATTTTTATTATGTTTTCTAAAGGAATATCAGCTGCAAACTATTATTACAGGCTTAAGAAACTATAAAAAAATTATTTTGGGGGGAGGAGTTGGTGAAACTATGGCAGCTAAACAGCAAATCTTACCATTTCATTTGTGCATTTCATATCTATTAAATCTTTAGTTTACCGCCTATTTTAGCTGCAAATAAACACATCAAGTAAAAATTGTGCCACGGGAGCTCATTCATCACAAAATCATAAGTGTTGATTTTCCTAATTATTATTATCATTGATGTTAATTCGACTTTGCATCAAAGTTTTTTTTTAATGTTTTCTAACTTTGAGGCAACTGCATGCCATATTCTTTATAACACTCAAAAGAAACTGTTCCACTTGATTACCGGTCAACACATTTTCCACATTAAAACTAATCAAAGCTCAAATCTAAAGCAATCATAATATATATTTACTGTATATATTATATAATATATATTTTTTATATTTAAGGTAAACAGACAGGTGCGGCTCCAGAATTGCGTCCATTAAGCTTTATCCACATTGTAAACTTGCTGCTTGCGCAAACTAGTGAAATAATGAACAACAGTTTGTTTTTATATATTTTAATCTTAATGCACATCCAAGCAGGTGACTTGCATGACCCACCTTATTCCCCTGTGCAACGCACTTATTGGGATGAACCCCTAATATAAATTATCCTTTCAAGTGAAGGCATAGCGGATGCATTGGAGCAGTTTATGCATGATACATTTAAAAATGAAGTTGCGGGGTTTTGCACGGGTTTGATATAAAATAAAATATACAAGGTTGGATTTAGTTGTTTGCAATTTGAAATATTTTTACAAGATAGTTCTAATAAAACTATTTCTGAAATGTTTTAAAAAACACAGCAGCGAAACCTATTACATAAAGTGAACAATTGATTGTCCTGCGATCAATATTAACCTATTCAGCACCATCGCCATGGACAGCACCTGGTAACATTGCATGTAAGAAAGTATACCTTAAGAAACCCGCTAAGGTACAGTTTGGGAAACACGCCTAGAAAAGGTATACCTATAGTTAATTTTTAACTTAAGAGTCTTCGTTGCGTGCTAAGAGACCACGTTATCGGGAAACCCAGCCCACAGAGACAAAACGACCAACTTTCGGAACCTGCAGTTAATCCTATAATTTCGTTTTTAAAAAAAATAATTATGCATTTAAAAGTTGCAGAATGGATTAATTTGGAGACTCTGAAATCGGCAGAGATAGGCAGGCAATGCAAAACAAAATCTGACATTGGGAAATAGTGAGGGGGACAAAACTTGGATTTTGAAATATAGGGGGACGTGTAATGGCTCCTACGCTCCTGCATTCGGCTAGTTCCTTTTCTGGTTCACTTTAAGTGAACTGGGTTTGGTTATATTAAAGTAAACTATTAAAGAGATTCAGCAAAACCAATCTAAATGTCATCTTAGTGAGAGTGAGAAACACTGTGGGTCTTATAAAGTGAGAAAGAAGAGAAAGAGATCTTCATTAAATTCTGTAGCTTTAGATGTATTTTTGTGTCGTATTTAATGAAGTTTATTTAACTAAGTTCAGGAGGAGCATGGTCATGTGATCCAACCAGTCAGTACGAAGAGGTTCCTATAAAAAGCAGTCCCTCACCTCTGTCGTACAATCATACAACAAGGACTGATATAAGCTTTGAAATAAGCACTATTAAACGCTCAGTCATATGACTTAATGTCTCCTTTCAATCTACTAACATTTTCCCATTTCGCCTCTCTCGTCCTCATCGAAGAAACAAAGACTGCAGGGCCCAAATCTCACATCCCACAGCTTCCACCCTACTCCCGTTATTTTTTTGCCTTTTGTGTCTCACCACCGGCGGCAGGCGTTCGCCAGGTCTGGGCCACGTCCTAAAGCCCGGCTTCAATCAGTTCCCTCTCCCGCATAACAGCGACTCCTGCTTCCATTCCACCAAATATTTCTGCCACAAGCGTCACGATCCGTCATTTACTTTTTTCCCTCCTGTTCATTTCCCTCCTGTATTTTTCAATTTTGATCCTTATTCTCGCAGTAACTCCTTTGTTAAACAGGTGCTCAATTTTTTCAGTTTTTACGGACGCAGATGTCTGTTTAAATTTATATGCGCCTTTCTCAATATTTTCCCCGCAACTTGGACTCCTCCATGTTGAATTTTCTTTCCGCGTAAGGTATTGTACTTTTATCCTTAGTTTTGCTGAGTTTCGTATTGATTTAGCCACTATACAGAGATAATTTGCTCTGCTTTTCCCCCTTGTTGGTGTAAACTTAATAAGCAACTGCTCACGCTTTCATCACAGCGTCAGTCTTTTGCGCTATCACCACCTGCCCGAATAATAACCAGACTAAATCCGTCCGTCAGGTCTGAAATTATTTTTAAAATTATTTAAAATAGATTTGTGCAATCACACATTTTATCTTTCTGGAAGCAGCGACGTTGCTGCTGTTGGATATACACTGTTAGGCGGATTTAACTCGCTTATTTTACACACTCTTTTAAAGCACATTGTGGTTTTTCTCGACACAGACACCCAACACAAACACTCAAGTACTATAATAAATGTTGTTTTTCCACAGTCACTGCCGACACCGCGGCTTTATCGTTCTCGGCTTTAAAGTGGCTTTAAAGTTTTGAACCCTTAGGGTGGGTTGCACCAACAAGGATTAAATTAAGCAGAGTTAAGAGCTAATCTAGGGTTTGTTGATCTCAGTTTAATTGTAATTCGAGTTGTGTTGCACCACTTAAATTTAAACACAGATTAACAAATCTTAGATTAAAACATTAACCTGTGATTAAAGCCTTTACCTGCGATTAATTCTGATTCAGTGTTGCCTAATTAATCTGCAAAAATGTTACTTTTTCGTAGTATTTAACTTGTTACAGTTTCTATTTTAGTGACAAAAGGGCTCGTGCAAATGATGGAAGTTTAAATACATTTAAAAAAATTACCGTTGGTAACCGCTTTCAGATCATTCACATTACTAACACAGGCTGAGAAAATGGCGCAGCGTATTAGAAGTTCACATTTTACAAGCCATGAAAAAAATGTATTATATCAATTAATGGAGCAATATGGGACGAAAATCGAAGACAAAAGAACAGATAACATGACAATTAAAAAGAAAGAAGATGCCTGGGTCGAGCTTACCACTGACTTTAATGCTTCTGTGGGGATTAAGGACAAGCGCGATGTAAATAATCTGAAAGCCTGCTGGAAAAACCTCAAAGCGAAAGCAAAAAAAGACGCAGCACAGGAGAGAAGGGACAAATTTCTCACTGGTGGAGGTCCCCCTGCTGGAGAAATAGATAAACTGTCGCAAAAAATTATCCAGATGATTCCGCAACAGATAACCCCATTGTGCAACCCATTCGACGACGATTCAACTGCCGACCAAGTGGAGTCATCAACATCGTCCCACAAAAGTGTGTTAGCTGCATTTCTTTTTCACATATGTTTGCTCTGGCCATTGTTGGTTTGATAATGTTTGATAATAATTTTTGTAATTATATTTATAGATGCGAATGATGAAGACGAAATGATCGGTTCCTGCATGCCTGCCGCACATAATAAACACGTCAGCGACGGAGCATCTCAGACTCAGGCACAAGATCAAGTTCAATGCTTAGAGCCATCAAAGAGCAAAATACAAAAAAGTAATTTCAACAAAAATGATCTTGAATTACTACAATTAGAGAAAGAAAAGAACGTAATTCAAATTGAGAATGCCAAATTACAGAAAGAAGTGCTTCTTTTACAAAAGGAAATATTACAGATGCAAAAAGAAAAACTTATTGCAGAACTACAACCAGTACAACTAGTTTTTAGTGAGTTGTAGCAATGTAGGAAATATATTGAAAATAAAGGAAAAAGATTGCAAAAGCTTTATATATATATATATATATATATATATATTTGACTTGTAAACACTGTAATTTATTAGTAAAAATACTTTATTATTTCTGTAATGAAATCAACTATTTATTTATTTATGCATTTATTTATTTTTCTTTGTATAAATAAAAACTAGTAAATTACTGTACTATTGTATCCTAATAAAAGAAAAGGTTAAAACTTTAATTTGAAATGAGCTATCTTTATATATAGCCTAAGGATAAAGGGCAATAGTAACTAAATACAAAATTATTAATTAATAATTAATTTAAGGTAATGATTGCATTCAAAGATTTATCAAGTGACTAATTTTAAAGTAACACACATGCATACATTTATAAACTACATACTATATTACATTTACTACAGGACTATACAATATACACTACTACCTGCTATGTTAATATACACACACATACACACTGCTATTATGCAGTGAAATGATTTTCAATTAAGGTTCTCCGGACAGCATTGCCATTTGCAGTGGCAGCATTGTGTTCCTCTTCTTCATCCTCTCTGTGTTCAATTCTGTAATCCACTTCAAACTCTGGTAGTACCTCATCTCCAAGTCTTTTCCCAAAGTTATACGCTAGAGCAAACAATGACTGCCAATGTTGTATCAAGCTTTGTTCGAAGCCCATTCTGCAGACAGGGAAACCGCTTTTTCCAAACACCAAACACCCTTTCGACAAGACCTCTTGCTGCAATCTGGCAGGTGTTGTATCGTTTCTCAGCTGCTGTTAAAGGGTTAAGTATGGGTGTCAGTAAGTAGGGGCGACAGGGGTATCCATTGTCACCTACTAGGTGGCCCTGAAATGTATGGCTTTCAAGTATGGCACAGAGGTGGCTGTTATCAAAAACCCTGCTATCATGTGTAGATCCTGGCCATCGAGCTACAATGTTGGTGATTTGAGGCTTCTCATCACAAACAACTTGAACATTGATGGAACAGTAGCCCTTCCTGTTGCGAAACAGCTCTCCATTTTCTCCACCTGGGTTTTGAAAAGGAATGTGAGTACAGTCAAATGCTCCTATAGCTCCTGGAAAGCCAGCTCTTCTGTAAAATCCAGCAGATGTTTCTCCTGTTGGGGCAAATCTTATATACTGATTTTTCAAGGCTGCAATCGCATTTGATACTCTTCTAACAATTCTGCTCACTGTTGACTTATGTACTCCAAAAAGGTCCCCATCCACCATTTGGAAACAACCAGTAGCATAAAAGCGCAAGGCTGTTAAAAGCTGGAGCATGGGAGGTATTGCTGCATTTCGGTCACTGCCATGTCTAATTGCAGGCTCAATTTTTTGATTTAATCTCATCACAGATTCCTTGCTGAATCGGTACCGCTTTAAAAATTCATCACCATCATAAAACTCAACAGGGTTGAGACGGTCCCTTATTTTTCTGCGAGGAATTCTTTCATTTTCTGCAATCCACCAAATAAGTGCTGCCATTTTGAGAATTTAAACCTCCTCAGTAGCAGGTTTAAAGTTAATCCTTAACTGACATTTAAATCTGAGTTTAAAGTAATGGAGCAACAGGATTAAAGATAATCTAGGTTTACTGTCAAAATTTAAACCTGGATCAAAATGACAGTTTAAATGTAACCCTGATTATTTTTAAACAGGTTTAAAGTTTGGTGCAACAGAATTATTAAATAAGCTTTGATTTAAACCAGATTTAAGATTAATCCTTGTTGGTGCAACCCACCCTATGTGTACTAACTAGCTCCAACTCTTGCCACTGACTTTAAACGCTGTTCCTTCTCATTTTTGTAATAACCTGATGGGTATACAGCAGGATTTTCAACACCCGCAGCAGCATGCTCCGGCCGTTTCCTCTACGTGAAGTAAAATTCACGTTAGGGGGTCATTTATGAATTTCAAAACTAACGTAAATATTCTTGGCCTGCCAGTCGATTCGTTTTGTTAGTCAATAGTGGAGCCATGATGTTGATTTTACCATTTCAATGATTTCTGACATTAATCATGACTTGTCACAGGATCCCTGCATACTCTAAATATTTTTTTTATTTTTGCTTCTGCAGATCCTTAGTAATAGTTGAACTGTCTAAAAGATGCCACACCAGATAATGTCTTAATCTTGCTGAAATCTCCACAGCTGAAGTTAATTAACTTGCTTGTTTCCCATACCCAAGCATTCCCGCTGTTAGCCATCCCATTCTCTTGTCACGTCGGTGGTGATGAAGTTGGCATAGAAAAATGCCAATTTAAACGTGTAGCTTCCAATTGCTCAGCCCTCTTATTTCACGTCAATTTCTAGGCCTTGCTAAAGCTGTTTTTGCCTGTTTATCCATTTTGCCCCTTCAAAGTGCTGGGTTAGTCCCATTCGACCGTAGGTGGGACCTATCCATCCGATGCTGTGAGCATCCCAGCTAAAGCCCCCGTTGGATGCTGCGAAGGTCCTCCCTGTCGAAAGGCAAAAAAAAAACTTGAAGTACATTATAGCATCTATAAGGACAGTCTTCGTGCTTTCAATGTAGAACTAGGCACAGCTAGACAGACCTTCTTTTCAAACATTATCAACAACAACATAAACAACACTCGCACTCTTTTTGCTACTGTAGAGAGACTAACAAACCCCCCAAATCAAGTTCCTAGTGAAATGCTCTCTGACAACAAATGCAATGAGTTTGCAACCTTTTTCTCTGAGAAGATCAGTAATATCAGAATGGCAATCAATACGACCTCAAATTGTACTGTGGTCAGTCAGATAGCATTGCAACAACCTCAGAAATTAGCCATTCTCTCAGAATTTGACATAATTGATATAAAAACCTTGGAAGAAACAGTAAAACATCTTAAAGCATCAACTTGCAGCCTTGACACTCTCCCCACATCTTTTCTCAAAAGGTACTTAACTGCTTAGAAACTGACCTCTTAAAAATAGTAAATACCTCTCTGATCACAGGCACTTTTCCAGAGTCATTAAAAACAGCAGTTGTTAAGCCTCTCCTAAAAAAGAGTAACCTAGACAAAACCATACTTAGCAACTACAGACCAATCTCAAATCTTCCGTTTATAAGCAAGATCATTGAAAAGGTTGTTTTCAATCAGCTGAACAAATTCTTAAACTCAAATGGCTATCTGGACAACTTTCAAACTGGTTTCCGTCAGCATCACAGCACAGAGACAGTGCTCATAAAGATAATAAATGATATTCGCTTAAACTCTGATTCAGGTAAAATATCAGTGCTGGTGCTACTAGATCTTAGTGCTGCCTTTGACACAGTAGATCACACCATACTCATACATAGACTGGAAAACTGGGTAGGGCTCTCTGGGATGGTCCTAAAATGGTTTAAAACATACCTACAAGGAAGAGGTTACTATGTGAACATAGGTAACCATAAATCTGAGTGGACATCAATGACATGTGGAGTCCCACAGGGTTCAATTCTTGCACCACTTCTGTTTAATTTGTATATGCTCCCACTTGGTCAAATAATGAAAAAGAACCAAATTGCTTACCACAGCTATGCAGATGACACCCAGATATACTTAGCCCTGTCACCCAATGACTACAGCCCCATTGACTCTCTATGTAAATTCATTGATGAAATTAACTGTTGGATGCATCAAAACTTCCTCCAGTTAAACAAAGACAAAACTGAAGTCATTGTATTTGGAAATAAAGATGAAACTCTCAAAGTTAACACATACCTTTACTCTAGGGGTCTAAAGACACAAAATAAAGTCAGAAATCTTGGTGTAATTTTAGAGTCTGACCTTAATTTCAGTAGTCACGTGAAAAATGATAAGCAAATCAGCTTCCAACAATCTCAGAAATATTGCCAGAATTAGCTGTTTTGTCTCAAGACAGGACTTAGAGAAACTTGTTCATGCTTTCATCACCAGCAAGGTGGATTACTGCAATGGACTCCTTACGGGGATCCCCAAAAAGACCATTAGACAGCTGCAGCTCATACAGAACGCTGCTGCCAGAATTCTGACCAGAACCAAAAAATCTGAGCACATCACTCCAGTCCTCAGGTCCTTACACTGGCTTCCTGTTACATTTAGAATAGACTTTAAAGTATTGTTACTCGTTTATAAATCACTTCATGGCTTAGGACCCAAATACATGACAGATATGCTAACTGAATATAAACCTAAAAGATTACTCAGATCATTAGGATCAAGGGTTCACTCAAAACAAGGTGCGTCAGCATTTAGTTATTATGCCACCTCTAGCTGGAATCAGCTTCCAGAAGAGATCAGATGTGCTTTAACAGTAAACACTTTTAAATCTAGATTAAAAACACATCTGTTTAACTCTGCATTTACTGAATGAGCACTGTGCTGCTTCACACTGACTGCACTTTTAACTCAAGTCACTTTTACTCCTGTTTTATTATTTTTAATATTTTAAACTGTTTTATTAAAATCACATTTATTTTCTTTAATTGTTATTTTAAATTCTCATGTATCTTTGTCTTTACTGTGATCTTATCGTGTATATCTTATTTTTACATTTTCTTTTTCTTTTTTTATATATTGTTTTCCCATTTCTGTGTAAAGCACTTTGAATGACCTCTGTGTATGAAATGTGCTATACAAATAAACTTGCCTTGCAAAAATCGATACCCAGTTTTGCTCCTTAAAATTCATGCTATGGTACTCATGCACTCCCATTTCCACCACAGGTGGGGTCTTCCTTGTCCGATCCTAGGAGCATCCCAGCTCCGTTTCCCAAATTTACTCCACTACAGCCCATTACATTGACATAAAATTTCTAGGTGCATTTTCACCCTTCGGCTCAGCTATCACTCCCTCTAACACTCAGTCCATACTGGTCGCATGCTGGACGCAATGTAAATTTTTTTCTTTCCTTCGCTGCTCCGAATTTGCAGTCCAAAGTTCAATCCATTTACATTTACATTACATTTAGTCATTTAGCAGATGCATTTGTCCAAAACAACTTACAAATGAGGTAACAATAGAAGCAATTATAGCAACAAGAACAGCAATAAATAAGTGCACTAGAGCTAATCTCATCAAGTTTAACACAGTATACATAGCCAAGGATTAGTAATTATTTATTTTTTGTAAAGATAATGATAGAGAAAAGAGAAAATATTAGAAGTGAGGTGTTGGCAGAAGAGATGGGTTTTAGCCAATTCTTAAAAACTGCTACAGAGTCAGAGAGGATGAGGAACAGAACCAGAGAAGGTGCACGATAGTGATTTTTTTCCCTTTTTTGGGACGGCATTACAAGACGTCGGTCTGTGACATAGTGCAGGGATCTAGAAGGTATAGAAGTCTGTAAAAGCAACTGAAAGGGGACGCTGACCCACTGGTGGTTTTAAAGGCCAGGAGAAGAGCTTTGAATTTAATGCGAGCCGCTATAGGAAGCCAGTGTAACCTGAGGAAGAGAGGAGTGATGTGGGCCCTCTTTGGCTTATTGAAGACCACTCTTGCTGCAGAATTTTGGATCATCTGTAGGGGTTTAGTTGTGCAGGCTGGGAGTCTGGCCAATAACACATTGCAATAGTCCAGTCTGGACAGGACAAGAGTCTGAACTAAGACTTGTGTAGCATGCTCAGATAGGAATGGTCTAATTTTCCTAATGTTGTAGAGGATAAATCTACAAGAGCAGGCGGTGCTGGCAACATGCTCTGTGAAACTGAGCTGATCATCAATAACAGCTCACAGTTTTCTGGCTGTTCTGGAAGACCGAATGGTCGAAAAACCTTGTTGAACTGAAAGACACTTTACCGTGCACGGATCTACCCATCTAATGCTGCGAGCACCCTAAAGCTCCCTTCAGACACTGTGAGGGTCCTCCCTGTTGGACACCAGATTTTTAGCTTTTTTAAACCTCATACACGAGCATTTCTGTTTGACTGCGTCAGATGCTGTGACAGTCCTCCAGGTCAGACGCTTAATTAAGCTTTTGTAAACCTTATACTCAAGCATTTGCAAACTCGTGAATGATTTATATAATGATTTATTTATGTTTTTTTTTTCTATTGAAATACAATGAATTGAATAATGAAAATACAAATTTATGCTCATAGAAACAAGTTGATAGTTTTTCCTCAGATCACACAAACACTCATCCTGAAGTTTAGACAGAAATCTGAGAGATCATTCATGTTCTTCACTCTCTGTAGGCTGGATGACTGCAATATTACAGATGAAGGTTTTGTTGCTTTGGCTTCAGCTCTGAGATCAAACCCCTCACATCTGAGAGATCTGAATCTGAATGATAATAAACCAGGAGATTCAGGAGTGAAGCTGCTCTCTGATGTACTGAAGGATTCACGCTGTAAACTGGAGAAACTACAGTAAGTGTTATTATTTAAATGATTTTTCAAGTGTTTGTGAGGACTATAAATCTGTCATTGATAATACTAATTTAAGATTCATATTTTTTAACTACACAAAAAATTCTTCAGTAAAAGCTTTAACTGATTCAGTGACTTCATTTATTTGATGGATTAAAAACCTTATGAAAAATAATAAAATAAATAATAACTTTTGTTATCTACTGAAAAGTGATGCAGGAAACACTTAATGTTAATAACTATGTTTACTAAGCCATTATTAGAAAAGAATTTAATACATTAAACAAAAATTACTCATCACATTATTTTATGTTTTCAGTACATTGAGTGCTTTGTGCAATTTCTGCTTGAAAATCAGGTCTAGGATCAGTTTCTTTAATTGAATCCAAATATTAAGTAAGTGAAAATGTACATCCAGACAGTTATTATCACTAAATAAATGCTGACAGGATGATCAGGACTTATAACAGTCGGCTGGATGTACATTATCCTGCTTCAGCTGATTGCTATGAGTAAATAACTGGACACAAAATATTATTTTTAAAATATTTTATTAGTTCATTTGTAATACATACATGTTTAAAAACAACACGTAGGGATTTATTTGGTTAAAGAGTTTCCACGGTAGTTTATGTGCATATTTCTTATTGCTTAAGAAATTTATCTGACGAATTAATTTTTTAATTTATGCACATCTTGGCGTTTCCATCCAGCATTTTTTTATGCTATACCCCAGAAATGCACACAACAATAGGTGGATGCAAACATAGTTATTTTCACTTCCAGCACCACACTGTTTAATGCACTTGTGCCCATCTGTTTGCCTATGGGTGTGCTGGTCAGAAAATGTGGTGTGTTCAGGCACATTGCTGGCGTGTTATTTTGAGGCAATTGAAAACTGCAGTATTTTTTTCTTTATTTAAAGGCTATATTAGTAATATGCGCCTATAGGCGAGTGCACAGCATGCAGAAACTCTAAAGTGGGTGGCACACTGGGCGAGAAGCACAGCGCAGTGTCGCTCCATATATCTGTAAATTAAACACATTATTTTCTATTAATGTACCCACACACCGGCGGCGCCTTTCAGCGGCTGGGACTCTGGATGCTGCCCAACGTTGCTGCTGTTGGATATACACAGTTAGGCAGATTTAACCCGCTTATTACACACTCTTTTAAAGCACATTGTTTTTTTTCTCGACACAGACACCCAATACAAACACTCAAGTGCTATAATAAAATTTGTTTTTCCACAGTCACTGCCGACACCGCGGCTTTATCGTGCCCGGCTTTAAAGTATCGGCTCATCCCTTTTTCTAAAGGACAGTGTTTGAACCCTTAGTGTACTAACTAGCTCCAACTCTTGCCACCGACTTTAAACGCTGTTCCTTCTCATTTTTGTAATAACCTGATGGGTATACAAACAATTTTTCAATGTTATTTTTTTCTTTCCTTCGCTGCTCCGAATTTGCAGTCACCTCAAAGTTCAATCCATTTACATTTACATTACATTTAGTCATTTAGCAGACGCTTTTGTCCAAAACAACTTACAAATGAGGTAACAATAGAAGCAATTAAAGCAAGAACAGCAATAGATAAGTGCACTAGAGCTAATCTCATCAAGTCTAACACAGTATACATAGCCAAGGGTTAGTAATTATTTATTTTTTGTAAAGATAATGATAGAGAAAAGAGAAAATATTACAAGTGAGGTGTTTGCAGAAGAGATGGGTTTTTAGCCGATTCTTAAAAACTGCTACAGAGTCAGAGAGGATGAGGAACAGAACCAGAGAAGGTGCACGATAGTGATTTTTTCCCCTTTTTGGGACGGCACTACAAGACGTCGGTCTGTGACATAGTGCAGGGATCTAGAAGGTATAGAAGTCTGTAAAAGCAACTGAAAGGGGACGCTGACCCACTGATGGCCAGGAGAAGAGCTTTGAATTTAATGCGAGCCTCTATAGGAAGCCAGTGTAACCTGACGAAGAGAGGAGTGATGTGGGCCCTCTTTGGCTTATTGAAGACCACTCTTGCTGCAGAATTTTGGATCATCTGTAGGGGTTTAGTTGTGCAGGCTGGGAGTCCGGCCAATAACACATTGCAATAGTCCAGTCTGGACAGGACAAGGGCCTGAACTAGGACTTGTGTAGCATGCTCAGATAGGAAAGGTCTAATTTTCCTAATGTTGTAGAGGATGAATCTACAAGAGCAGGCGGTGCTGGCGACATGCTTCGTGAAACTGAGCTGATCATCAGTAACCACTCACAGGTTTCTAGCTGTTCTGCAAGACATAATTGTTGAAGAACCTAGTTGAACTGAAAGATTGTCACGCATTGTCACACTTTACCGTGCACGGACCTACCCGTCTGATGCTGCGAGCACCTCAGCTAAAGCTCCCTTCGGACGCTGTGAGGGTCCTCCCAGTTGGACACCAAATGTTTAGTTTTTTTAAACCTCATACTCGAGCATTTCTGTTTGACTGCGTCAGATGCTGTGACAGTCCTCCAGGTCAGACGCTTAATTAAGCTTTTGTAAACCTTATACTCAAGCATTTGCAAACTCGTGAATGATTTATATAATGATTTATTTATGATTTTTTTTCTACTGAAATACAATGAATTGAATAATGTAAATACAAATTTATGCTCATAGAAACAAGTTGATAGTTTTTCCTCAGATCACACAAACACTCATCCTGAAGTTTAGACAGAAATCTGAGAGATCATTCATGTTCTTCACTCTCTGTAGGCTGGATGACTGCAGTATTACAGATGAAGGTTTTGTTGCTTTGGCTTCAGCTCTGAGATCAAACCCCTCACATCTGAGAGATCTGGATCTGAACTGTAATAATCCAGGAGATTCAGGAGTGAAGCTGCTCTCTGATGTACTGAAGGATTCACGCTGTAAACTGGAGAAACTACAGTAAGTGGTATTATTTAACTTATTTTTCAAGTGTTTATGAGGACAATAAATCTGTCAGTGATAATACTGATTTAAGATTCATATTTTTTAACTACACAAAAAATTCTTCAGTAAAAGCTCTAACTGATTCAGTGACTTCATTTGTTTGATGGATTAAAAACCTCATGAAAAATAATAAAATTTAATGTTAATAACTATATGTTAACTCAGCGATTATTAGAAAAGAAATGAATACATTAAACAAAAATTACTCATCACATTATTTTATGTTTTCAGTACATTGAGTGGTTTGTGCAATTTCTGCTTGAAAATCAGATCTAGGATCAGTTTCTTTAATTTTTATCCAAATATTAAGTACGTGAAAATGTACATCCAGCTGGTTATTATCACTAAATAAACGCTGACAGGATGATCAGGACTTATAACAGTCGGCTGGATGTACATTATTTTTAAAATATTTTATTAGTTCATTTGTAATACATACATGTTAAAAAACATGCACACCTAGGGATTTATTTGGTTAAAGAGTTTTTCCACGGTAGTTTATGTGCATATTTCTAAGAAATTTATCAGACTAAATAATTTTTTAATTTATGCACATCTTGGCGTTTCCATTCAGCATTTTTTTATGTGATACCCCAGAAATGCACACAACAATAGGTGGATGGAAACAAAGTTATTTTCACTTCCAGCACCACGCTGTCTAATGCACTTGTGCCCATCTGTTTGCCTATGGGTGTGCTGGTCAAAAAATGTGGTGTGTTCAGGCACATTGCTGGCGTGTTGTTATTTTGAGGCAATTGAAAACTGCAGTATTTGTTTCTTTATTTAAAGGCTATATTAGTAATATTTGCCTATAGGCGAGTGCACAACGTGCAGAAACTCTAAAGTGGGTTGCACACTGGGCAAGAAGCACAGCGCAGTGTCGCTCCATATATCTGTAAATTAAACACATTATTTTCTATTAATGTACAACACATAACAGTGGTGGCTTAACAGCGGCTGTGACTCTGGATGCTGCTTAAATCCCTGCTGCACCATTCACATAGTTTAACATTAAATAACATCTTATTTGTCCACAATTGTTAACGATTGACATAGGCTGCTAATGCATACTTTGCATCTGAAAGTAGACTCTGTCTGACTCAGATCACTATTTAATGTTCACGTCATGTGTGCGAGTTGTCCAACACATGGCTCTGCACTTCTCACCTGTTATGTGAACTCCTTAACACGCTTACACACAGAGAGACACTCAGGAGAGCACAAATATTACAAATGAAAGGATTACAATGTAAAAAATTATGAAGTTAAAAATGCCTACATGTCATAATGGATAGTTATTGTATGTTTCAGAATTTCCTATTTGCTGTAATGACAAATGAAATTGGTTTCCTCTCTAAAGAAGCGCTCAGCTTTGCTCTTGCAAATTACGCTATAAAGAGCAAATCTGCCATGGTGTAAGTGCAACTGGATTTTAAAGGGAATGGGAGATGAGACACTGATTGGTTTATTACACATTACACCTGAAACACACCAATGACTCATTGAGAGAATACTGTAGATAAAAGCAACCCTTTTGGACCATGCACCTGGCACCCCAATCATTCATTAAAATTACAAAAGTGGATTTAGAAATGCCCTAAGTGCACCTGTGCTGTGCGCTTCAGATCATTAAAATAGAGCCCAAAGAGTGAAAGCCAGAGGTTTAAACATGCAGGAATTAGCAGAGACTTATTTTGTAATTCATTATTATTTTTCTTTAATAGTTATTATAGATGTTTTATTTTAATAAGCCATTCATCTTATTTGAGGTCCAGTCTGGAAGTCTAATGCTGCATTCATTGCAACACAGTGATCAAAATTAAACATTCAGCTTCACTCAAGATTCATCTGAAAGCTCCTAAAACTTAAAGGATTTTAATTTATTAATTTGATGAGTTTATAAAACTAAAACCTAACCATCAACAAGGACTAGAAAATAAAGCTAAACATAGAAATGACATTTTAATGTATGTTTAATACATTAGTGTTTAAGCTAAGGTGTCAGGACTCTGCCTTGAAGTCTTGTTATATTTGTATTTTGTCATGGTGGCAGAGTTCTGGCAGTCCCTGGCCTTGTGTGGAGGTTCATGCCTTGTTTTTGTGTTTGGCATGTGCCTCCGGTGTCTTGTCCTGTGACCCCGCCCCCTCGTTCTCCTGCTTATTAGTAATCATTGGTTTTCTCCCATCACCTGTTCCCCGCTCGTTATCTTGTTTTGTTCATTCTATTTAATGTCAGTGTATCTTTAGTTCCCTTTCAGTCGGTCACTACGACGTCACGTCGTGACCGACGAATTGGGAACTCGCTTAGAGAGACCAATCTGCTTCGTATACTACTAAAACGCCAATGAACTTGGCATTGAGATATTTGCATAATGCTGGCGCCGCCCCGCCAGGTGCCTTTATAAGCAGCAGGTGCAAATAGGGAAATTAGCTTTTTCGCTTCGAAAGCCGGCTTTATCTGCTACTGAGAAGCTACTTTACTCTGTTGGGATTTGATTGCTGAAGTTGGTTGAACTAGCAGTATCACAGCGGACGCTTCGCTTATTCCACGGCTCTACATCTGTTTATTGTTTTGAGTTTAGTGTGTGCGTTGCCTTCCTGTGCGCTCATCAACTAAGCATCTGAGTGAATTTCCCTAAAAGAGTGATACGAGAGAGCTTTGTGCCTTGTTAAAGGCAGCCACTCTCTCGTATATGCGGAGATCAGCGTCCTTTTCAGGATAGCTTTTCGCCCGTGCGATCTTGGATGCGAGAAGTATAAGGGTTCCAGTGACGGTCACGAGCGCTGTCTTCGTGCTCAGGCATCGAGCACTCCGGGGCTGCGTTCGTGGAGAGTTTCTGTTCTCTCTGTGAGAGCATAACCCTCTTGGATTGCGGAGACGACTGTCGTTTCTACGGGAATGCTGTCCGTGCCTTTGCAGTGCTGACGCCGCCATGGTGCGGCTGTCAAGTGCTCGCAAGGCGCCCTTCGCGTCACTACGCTGAGTAGGACGGAGGATGCGTCCTCCACCTACCGGCCTTCTCATCCTCAGCCGGTTGAGGCTCCGGTGGAGACTGCAGAGTCGTGTTCTACGATGTCTGCCGAATCCATTGGACCTCCTTCTGGTCCCGTCACTTCTGCAGCATCAGAGGGGTGTCCATTTTTCCTCCGAGGCAGAGTCGTTCCGGAGATGGCGGCCGTGCCCGCTCGAGCGGCGGAGACGGTAGAGTTGGAAAGGTTAACCCCTCTCCGCCCGAACCGTCCCGCCCACATGATTGGTACTTCGGAGCTGCTCGGGCCTCTCGGTCCTCTCCTCCTGTGCCTTTCTTTCCCGACGGCACGAAGAGCTGACGTGATTTGCGGCCGTCCGGCCGTTCAGCTTTCACCCCTCACCTCCCTCGCCAACGGAGCCGCTAAGGGCGGGGACCCCTTCAGTGGAGCGGGATGCGTTCCTGGAGGGACCACCCAACCTTCCCTCCCGTGTTTGTAGACAGTCGTCCGGTTACGGACGCTGCCCGTCAGGCATGCCGGAGAGGCGGCTTCGGCCCTGCACGCAATAACGTTGCTGCAGGCTCACCAAGGATTTACGAGGGAGACCGCGACCTTCAGTCGTGCGATGTCCACCACAGTGGTTAAAGATCGCCACCTTTGGCTGTGTCTGGCTGACATGACGGACGCAGGCGAGAACAACTTCTTTAATGCTCCTGTCTCACAGACCGGCCTCTTTGGCGAGGCCGTGGAGTCGTACAGTTCCGCTGCGCAGACTGAGGCGATCTCCTAGGTCATGCCCCGGCGAAGGAAAGCTGCCCTTGGTCCACCACGCCGGCTCCTCAGTCTGCCTCTCGCCGCCGGCGTCCTGCGGCGACCACCTCCGTTCCCCTCCTCGGACCCCATCTCGGCAGCGCAGGGGAACCGGTCGTCAGCAGCTCGCCCCGCCCGCTTAGCCGCTTCCCGTGAAATTCGGGAGTTTAAGTGGCCAGTGAAGGGCGACCCGGATTGGCAGAGGATCACTCTTCAGGAGATGGAGCTCCTTCCCCCGATAGAGGGTCGGGTGGAAAATCCTTGGTTTGCATATGTTCCACCGGCTGTTCGGCCGGTACCCACTTAACCACACATAAGAGTGCATTCCTCTTCCCTCTCTGGGTCTCCGGAGGATCGAGAGAGCCGTGAGCGGGTCCACACCAGCTCCCCTACCTCTCCTCTATCGCCAGCGGGTGACCTGAGGAGTCCGAGCTCTCCGCTGAGGAGACCGGACCACCAGCACCCTCATCGGAGTCTGCGCTCTCCGTAGAGGAGACCAGATGACCGTTACCCTCAGCGGGCTCAGGTCAGTGTCACACACACATACTGTAGATGTTTATGCTGTCACAGCAGACGCACCGGCAGTCCCACCTGTCTCGCTTCGCTGCCCCACCGCGGGTACTTCGGTAGTGTCGTTATTTCTCCTCGTACGGTGCCTGGGTGCTTGGCTTCAGTTCCCAGCCCGTTTCGTTGGGTTTTACGCACGATCCGCCTCGGTTACGAATCCGGCACTCCCCAAAATTCGGGCTTTCGTTTCACTGTGGTGAAAGCGTCCGATGCACATGTACTGCGTGCAAAAGTCGATATCCTGTTGGCGAAGGATGTTCGAGCCGCTCCCTCTTACCGAGATGATGATGATAGGGTTTTTCCAGCCTTTATCTCATAGTACCCAAAATACGCGGCGGGTTACGATCGATTTGATTTACGCACCGGCTCTACGAAGGTGTTCTTTTTGGATGATAACGCCGAGGCTCGTATTTCAATATTCAGATCGGTTTGCAGCCTTAGACCTGTAAGACGTGTACTTTATGTGTCCATCTCCCCTCGCTTTAGACCGTTTTTTCGCTCTGCGTCGTGGGGTGGGCATATTAATACTGAGTACACCATTCGAGCTGTCTCTCTCTCTCTCCGTGTCTCCGTGTGCTAGTCACGGCATTAAAATATCAGAGAGAGAGCGTTGTTCGCATTCTGCTTTTATGTACGTCGACTTATAATAGCCCGTTCTTAGCAGACGTGCGCGAACACAGAGAGTTAATGCTTCGGCATCTCGCTCGTTTAAGTCTTCAGGTCGACTGGGAAAGAGCAACTTTGCCCTGTGCAGAGGATCCTTTTTCTCAGTATGGAAATAAGACTTGATCGACTAATTGGCGTGTTTTATAAGAGCGCGCAACCTAGTCAGTTCTGACTTGCCTCGGTTTAATTCGAGGGAAGTACGCGGTCCCTCTGAAACAATTTCAGAAGCTCCTGGACATATGACAGCATGCTGCGGCTGTGACATCCGCCCGAGCTGCTTCATATGAGACCGCTTCAGCGTTGGCTTACGATCGAGTCTCGAGGAGAGCGTGGCACACCGACATACACCGTGTAAACATTACACCTGCGTGTCATCTCAATTTTTCCCCGTGGTAGACCCGGCATTTCCGATAGAAGATGTGCCCCTGAGGGGTCTCCTGGCATTCTGTATATTGCAATGCCCTCAGCACGGGATGATCAGCCACGTATGACGGGCTTGCAGTCTCAGGGGTGTGCATAGCACCCCAACTGCCGCGAGCGGTGCGCTGTATATCTGGGACTTGTACGCTCCGCTATGGAGATGCGAGGGAAGGATGTATTAGCCGACACCAATAACATTGCGACTGTTGCGTTATTTACCGTTAAGGCGGTTTTGCGCTCTCGTCACCTGTCGCATCTCGCTCGTCATCTCCTCCTTTGGAGTCAGAAGCATCTGAGGTCCCTTCGTGCCATTTACATCCCGGGTTCGCTCAATACAGCGGCAGACGCGCTTCCCGAGCTGCGCCCCCGGCGAATGGCGACTCCACCTCCAGACGGTCCAGCTAATTTGGAAGAAGTTCGGTTGTGCGTAGATAGATCTGTTTGCGTCGCCGGACGATACCCACTGTCGCCTATTTTATTCACTAACCGAGGGCAGCCTCGGCGTGGATGCGTTGGCACACAGCTGGCCGCGGGGGGTGCGTAAATACGCATTCCTTCCAGTGAGCTTTATTGCGCAGACACTGTGCAAAGTCAGGCAGGACGAGGAGAGCCTTTTATTAGTCGCCCCGTACTGGACTACCAGGAATTGGTTTTCAGAGTTAATGCTCCTCGCGACAGCCCCTCCCTGACGATTTCCCCTGAGGAAAGACTTTCTTTCTCGAGGAAGGGGCACATTATGGCACCCGCGCCCCGACCTGTGGGATTTCCATGTATGGTCGTTGAGCGCGCGCAAGGTTTAGGTGATTTATCGCAAGCGGTATCTAACACCATCGACGCGGTTCGAGCACCGTCCACAAGACGGGCTTACGCGCTTAAAGAAACCTTTTTCGTCACCCGGTGCTCTTCGCAACGCGAGGACCCCAGAGAATGCCCATTAACATTGTGCTTTTATATCTTTAACATAGGTTAGATGGTAGGCTGTCCCTCCTCCATTAAAGTTGATATCGCCGCTATTTCTGCTCATCACTCTCTTATCAACGGCAGATCAGTTGGCCAGCATGATTTAATTATTACATTTTAAGAGGCGCTCGCAGGCTAAACCCCTCGCGCCCTCCCTCTTTCCTCCTGAGACCTGTCCATGGTGCTGAAGCCTTCAGGTCTCCCTTTTGAGCCTTTGCAGTCTACGAGTCTGATGTTTTTATCAATGAAAACTCTGACCCTGATAGCATTGGCCTCCATGAAGAGAGTAGGGGATTTACATGCATTCTCTGTTGACGATTCGTGCTTTTAGTTTGGTCCTGCTGTCTCACTGAGACCCAGACCAGGCTACGTGCCCAAAGTTCCCACCACTCCCTTCAGAGATAAGGTGGTGAGCTTGCAAGCGCTGCCCCCGGAGGACGCAGACCCAACCATGGCTTTGTTGTGCCCCGTACGCGCACTGCGACTCTACGTGGATCGCACGCAAAGCCTCAGGACCTCAGACCAGCTCTTTGTTTGTTATGGTGGCCAGCAGAAAGGGAAAGCTGTCACTAAGCAGAGGATGTCTCATTGGATAGTTGATACTATCGCCCTGGCTTATAATCTTCAGGGTATTCCTTGCCCCTTTAATTTGAGAGCGCACTCCACACGGAGTGTTGCCTCATCTTGGGCTTTAGCTCGTGGTTCCTCGCTAACAGACATCTGTAGAGCTGCTGGTTGGGCGACACCTAATACGTTCACTAGATTTTACAGTGTTCGTATCGAGCCTGTATCCTCTCGTGTTCTTTCCTCACCAGGGGGAGCACGGAGAGCAGTCTCGCAGGTCGGCTTGCAGCCTCCAACTGATGCTTCATAACTGTGTCAGTATGGAAGGCCTTCAGAACAAAAATGCGTAATGGTTTGAATTGTTCTTCCTCCGCTGCCTTGGCAGCCTTTGTTGCGGAGCATTGGCTGTCAGCCTTTCACTAGCTGTATCCTCGCGAACCTACGTGTCTGGCTCGGGCTCCACATTGTGTCCCACCGGGTTCCTTTGTGAGTATTTTTCCGTGGGGTTAATCCTACCAGCCCACGTTTCCCTTAGCAGAGCACTGCTTTGCTTACACAGCCACGGCTGTCTTTATTCCTCAACTACGGTTGACTTCGCCCACCATTAGCCCTTAAGACGGGCGGTGGCTTCCGCAGCGTTCCTATCCCGCTCAGGTAGGGCGCTTCCCAGTCGCTGGCACTTCTGTGGGGTTAAAGGAACATCTAGTGCCCGGCCTTCTGCCTTAAAACCTATCTCCTCCTCCTTAAGTGGAACCGGAGGGCTTTACGCAGACACTGGAAGAGGTCAGCCCCTAGTGGCGTTTTGGTAGGGATTCCCAATTCGTCGGTCACGACGTGACGTCGTAGTGACCGACTGAAAGGGAACGTCTCGGTTACGGATGTAACCCTCGTTCCCTGAAGGAGGGAACGGAGACGTCACGTCCCGTCGCCACAGGGCTACTCCCTGCTGTTTATCGACCGGTCACTTTCTCCCGGCTTTCTCAGCGAAAAGAAGCTAATTTCCCTATTTGCACCTGCTGCTTATAAAGGCACCTGGCGGGGCGGCGCCAGCATTATGCAAATATCTCAATGCCAAGTTCATTGGCGTTTTAGTAGTATACGAAGCAGATTGGTCTCTCTAAGCGAGTTCCCAATTCGTCGGTCACGACGTGACGTCTCCGTTCCCTCCTTCAGGGAACGAGGGTTACATCCGTAACCGAGACGTTCTGTGCAGGATCATTGTGTTGTGTTGAGTTCTCGTGTTGCATGTACGTTCGAGTCTTGCTACCAAGTCTAGTTATCTAGTCGAGTCTTTATGTCATTTGTCAGTTTCATGTGTTCGTGTTGTGTACCCCCTCGTGGGTTTTTTGTTTTGTAAATAAATAAAGCATTTTCTATTTTTTCCCCGACATCGTCTGCTCTTGGGTTCATCTGTTCCTCGAATCCTCACATAAGGGTTTTTTCACTTTTTTTCAGGCTTTACAGTTGTGGTATTACAGAAGAAGGTTTTGTTGCTTTGGCTTCAGCTCTGAGATCAAACCCCTCACATCTGAGATATCTGGATCTGAGGAATAATAAACCAGGATATTCAGGAAAGAAGCGGCTCTCTGATCTAAAAATGGATCCAAAGTGTAAACTGGAGAAATTACTGTAAGTTTTTGACTTTCGTGATTTAATTATTGATGCTTTTATTTTATTTTATTAAAAGTGAGTTTCATTTCAAAACAGATCTGATGGTGTATTATGTCTGATCTTTCGCTTTAATTTTTCAGTATTTGACTTCTATCACTCAATGGTGAAAACTTCAAGACCTTCAGCTGGTGAATCAAATTATCTGTTGTGTGTCCTGAACAACACGATCAGCTGAACAAACACATTTATATTAATCCATTTACAAGCCAAAGACTTCTGTTATATGAACATAGATAAAAATTTACTTAAATATGAATCTGTACTGTATGTGCTGTCAGAGTCTTACCCTAATTTGTTGTTGGTTTTCTCCTCATCTTTTCTGTTAATTAACCCTCTGGGGTCTAAGGGGTTTTTAGGGCCCTGGAGAAGTTTTGACCTGCCCTGACATTTGTGCTTTTTTAGTTGCTTAAAAACATAATAATGGCAAGTCTTATAACACTGCATTCAGCACAAACTGGGCTACTATATTATATGATTAACATGTGTGTACATGTTTGTATTTTTGAGAGAAAAATGTTTAAGCATGGTTTTTGAAAAAGAAAAAAATTTAAGTGACTGATATAACTCCACAAAACTCATTCTAAACATGTTTTCCCAAGACTTTTCAAAACAGGATCTAGTAGTCTAGAGTTTTTTCTTTAAAATGATGTGAAAATCATTCTGCTTACTCCTTCACATAACACAATATATTGATTTACAATTTCAAAGTCACTTTTTGGTTAGGAAGGCAATATGCAAGGAGGCTGGAAGCTCTTGAATAATCTGTGATTGACAGCTGAAGAACAAAACAATTGCATAATGAGCTGCATAATGAGCCTTCAGGCAGGAATGTGAAGACGCCATTATTGTTACGTGTTTGTTTGTGAAAGCAACACAAAAGAAATGCCTTCACATGCATGATCCTGCGTTAAATAAACTTACTGTGCAGAGATATACGCGAATAAACTGGGTTTTAGATGTGTTTAGATGCGTCTTAATACAAAGTGGGTCAAATATGAGGCAGTGTGTGTTTGTGGGTGCGTTTGGCCATTGATCGCGTCTGACGGAAGCACAAAGAAAGCGCATGGAGAAAACTTTTATTTACTTGGCGAGAGTAACCAAGTAGATGTGATGTTTGCAATCGTCTTTTATAAGAATACCACAAAGCGCGTCAAATATGAGGCATCGTGTGTTTGTGTGTGAGTTTGAACATCGATCCCATCACACTGACGAAGCACACACTCGCGTCTGTCTGGAGATTTAAGCGCGAGTAAACAGTTATGTGATGTGTGCAATCGCATCTTTTATAATGATACCACAAAGCGCTTCAAATATGAGGCATTGTGCGTTTGGACGTCGATCGAGTCACACTCGCGTCTGGAGATAACTTTAGTTACAGTCACGAGTAAACAAGTAGATGTCATGTTTCCAGCACTCGGATTAAAACTCAACACAGCAGTGAATGGCTGCAGAGACGGAATGTCCATTGACTGTGGGGTTGACTAATGAATATGGATGATCTCTGCTCTTTTCTTCAATGGAGCGGGGCGTGGCTCATTATAGATAATGAAGCAACAGAAGAAAGACGGTACATCTCTCTCTTCTAATACAGTTAACAATGAATTACAATATTTGTTTTCGATTTCACTTACATCTTCCAAAAGCAGACATTCCAAGCATTATGTAGACATTTATCTTTTGTTTCTATCATAAATATTCGTTAAGTTACAGTTCATTTTTCTGACGTGTTTCTGAAAGGACTTCACTGAGGGAGAGAGAACAAAACGCGCATCATGTTTATTTTCTTAATTTTGCGAAAAGCACAACATGCTGTTTTTATTGGGAGTGGACAGAAAAAAACTAGACAATTTAACGTTTTAAATGATGTATAAATCATATCTGTATGTCCAAAATCAGCAGAGTTATCTAAGTCTCTTTGGGGAGTGATTGAAAAATAAAGAGTTTGCGGCGCCCGCGCCGCCGTCGACCCCAGAGTGTTAATAATTAATAGACGTTGCGTCATCACGGTGAGCGACACGGCAGCAAACTTAAAGCATGTTTTATTTACACTGTATGGGAGGTGTTCAATTATGACTCCCTGGATGAAATGTCTACAGTGATAACACATGTTTATGTCCAGACAGTGATAACCTTCAAGAAGATAAAGATTTATCTGAATAACAAGAAATATATAAAAAAGATGTTAAACAGGTGATGCATTTGAGGAAAAGTGTCTTTAAGAAGAAGGATACAAAACAAAATAAGTGAGAAAAAGAATGTCCAGGGTGCTCAGGGAGTTCAAAAAGCAAATATTTGAACGTGCTCTTTGGGATAGGGAATTCCAAATAAATATATCAAAAAGATGAATCCAAGGCACTCTTCTTCAATGAAAAATTTAAAAAACCTTTATTAAACTGGCTTCTTCATATTAGAAAGTTGGGTATGGAAAACAACCCACGCGTAGCGGCACAAAACAGCCTTCTTCAGGGTACCCTGAAGAAGGCTGTTTTGTGCCGCTACGCGTGGGTTGTTTTCCATACCCCAGGTATTTTTAACTTTCTAATATGAAGAAGCCAGTTTAATAAAGGTTTTTTAAATTTTTCATTGAAGAAGAGTGCCTTGGATTCATCTTTTTGATATATTTAAAACAAAATAAGTGTTTGATTAAGGAGTTAAAGGGAAAATATGTATGGAAAGAAGGACATACAGGTTAAAACTTGAAGATGCCTTCAAAAGTAATAATACAAAGCAGGTCTGGACTATGAAGGGAATGACAGGATTATCATTCAACCACACAGAAGCCAATAGTTGTGGATCATGAGAGGACTTAGATTTGATAAAGGGAAAATTCTGGATAAGAGCAAGAGTTTTATTAATTCAGTTTCACTAGAGGGGTCAAGTAGGATTGAGATCACGGTTCAGCATGTGAGGAGTTAAAAAATTAAATCAGAGGAAGGACACAGGACCAGACAATCTCCGGTCATTTTCTCTGAAAAATGTTGCAGATGAGCTTGCATCTGTGTGACAGCTTATTTTTCAGAGGTCTTTAGACACTCACGGCATTCCCAAAATCTGAAAGATATCACATGTAATACCTCTGCCAAAGAAAGCAGAATTAAGTGATTTTCCTCATAGGTTTAACCGCTATTATTATGAAAACTTTAGGAGACATTGTGGTAAAGAAGTGCTTTTGAAAACAGTAATTGGAACATGTATCAGTTTGCATAGAAGAAAAATCGCAGTACTGAAGATGACCTCTGCATGTAAAACCATACAACCAGAGCTTGTATTGACAAAAATGATTCAAAAATGTAAATCAAACCCGTATCTGATTGATGATTCAATACTATTCCTCATTCTTGATAGGCAGAATACAGATGGTGAGAGTCAATCATATGCATTCAAATTATATTGTCACTTATTCAGGAGCACTTTTTATTCACCTGATATACAGATGATTATAAAACAGACAATGCTAACATAAATACTGAAGTTTTCAGATGATACTGTGGTGTTGTCTTTATTGAGGATGACTCCAGTTTTCATCAGTGTTGTATGAATAGACAAGTAGAATGCTGTGATAGTAATCACTTATAATAAATAAAGAGAAAGAAAAGAAATTATCTTTAATTCTCAAGAGTTCAAGCATCAAACACAAGTGATTGTACATGATACACTAACTGAAATTGTGCCATCTTATAAATATTTGGGTGTCTTTGTGGACGCTACTTTATCCTGGAGTGCACATATAGAGGATCTCTGCTGTGAAGTACAACAACCATACCATGCAATGTGCTGCCAGAGCAATGGAGATAAAATATTTATGTTGAATTGTAAATGTTTATATTCAGATATACATTGTTTCTTTAGTTGATTAGATGTAATAACTGTGAATCATTTTAACATTTGTTTTAATTGATATAATTATGTGTGGATTTTTTTAGAGGAATGTAAGTAAAACCGACAATTTTGCCAAAGCTCTGTAATCGTATTTGTGTCAAATTAAAATTGTGCATTGATCACTTCTCATTTATGTTTATATCAGATACAATACAATAGCTAATAGCTCAACTGATGAATGTTCTTCAACAATAGCAGATCTCTTTTTAGACGTTCTATATAGAATCTTGCCTTAAAAAGTGCTATAAAGAACCTTGCTGGTGCTATAAAGTACCTTTAATGTATTAGATGTCAGAGGGTTATATATTTACTTATTTTTACGTGCCCCATTTTTTATTTTTACAGTTTAAAAAAAACCTGCAAGACAAGTACATCAAATACTTTAATTTTGTATAATTTATTTGTGTGTATAATATGAAACATTTACCACAAATATAAATATACAAAAGTAGCCCCCCCCCCCAATATTTTTTATCATTTTAATCATATCACTACAATTGCTCAAGTGAGCAACGGGTCAAATAAAGACATTTTTAAAATCACTTCAATTGATTTCTCACTACAACAATTACTTGGGCTACACAATCGTTTTATGGGTGCACAAATATGACTGGCGATGTTAAAATACCAATAAGGAACCATTAGCTTTTAACATCAAAACTGCTGCAAAATTCCTTTTTGTAATGTGTTTTGGGACATATTCCAGTTAGGATTTAATGCACCCACCAATAGAAGACAACACATAGAGACCCACAGAGACGATTAAAGTTTCCATTACAACCAATAACATTTGCATAAAAAACATTACATCCAATAGAATTTCTGTCAATGTTATATTGTTTATTTAGCAGGGCGTTCTCCTTCCGCTTGTTTGAACAGGCGTAGGGATGCTGAAAGGGATACTAATGTAGTATTTTGTCATATGAGATTAATTTAACTAAGTTCAAGAGAAGCATGGTCGTGTAATCCAACCAACCAGCGCAAATAGGTCTCTATAGGCTTCCCTCACTTCTGTCCCATGACTGCATCCCTCTCCTCAGAGATGGGCTTGAGTTCTCTGATCTGTTGGACAGTTTAAAGAGGGGACATGCAAACTCCAACTCAGTGAAGACAGACATGGACAGAAGATGAAAGAAGACTGCGTTCTCAGATCCCAGTTATTGGATTATGTGGTTTGAACTTGGAAATCTTCCTGGTACTTTATTACAGCTGTCCAGGGAGTAAAGGTAACGGTAATAGAAATCATATATGGTTGAGAGGGACTGTTGAACTCTCACATAGTGTAAATAGTAAAAGTTGTAAACATGTTGAAAGCTGCACTGGCTATGGTTCGACTGAGGGTAATTGAGCAGAATAATCAAAATGAGTCTGGGTGTCATTTTGGTGAACATTCGGACAAAGAAAAGATTTAGCACAGTGACTTTCTAACAAAATCAAAACCGTGAAGCCAAGAGAAGATCATTCTTCTTTGTTCATGGATGATGACAGAAATAGTGCTAGAGATTAGTTTCTCCTGTTTTTTGATTTGTTAAGCCAAACTGCTGCTTAATTTAATTTTTCATAAAGTGATGAGATATAGTCCAGCGGTATTCAAATCACTGCATTGATTTCTGTCATTGGTAAGCTGGCAGACCAAATAATTCGGGTGTGAAATCTTCCATGCTTCTGAGCACCAAAGTGGCCTCCTGGGTCAAGCTGCGGTCCAGATTATCATCTGGGATCATCACCACCTGCATCCCAGCTGCCAGGCCCGCCTTTACCCCATTTGGAGCGTCTTCAAATACCAGACACTGTGGAGGCAAAACCAGAAGAGGCTATTCAATTCACAGACCAATGCTGTAGTTATTTCAGGAACGTCAATTTTAGGGTTGAACCAAAAACCGGAAACATTAAAATACGGTTTCTGTTCGGAACGAACCAATTGGGAAAAAATTCTGGTTCAAAGCCCTGGTGGTAGCAGTGATTTTTTTACACAATTAAAAACAACGGCCGTTGACCAATGTGCTTTCCACAACGTAATCAAATTCATATTAAATATCAAACAAACAAGACAAATAGCAAAAACAGAAATGAACATAAAATCACATCATTTATATGCATGACAAATGTTGTTAATGGAGACTTGACCTTTCAATTACACATCATAATTTTATAGTGAATTAAATACTATTACAACAACTTTGCAGCAAGCATGCTAACTTTTAGCTACACATAGAATGAAATAGAATAAGTTCACTCGTACCTGTTCAGGGTTTACTGGGGGACAGAATCTCTCGGCACACACCAAAAAGATGTCTGGTTGTGGTTTGCCACTTTTTACTTCAGGATCATCTCCAAGTACAATGTGTGTGAAGAGGCTAAAGAACTCTTTATGACAGCTGGTCTTCATCTCAAAAGTCAGGCCTGCTGAACTTGTGGCCACAGCAATAGGAATGCCGTGCTTGTGGAGATGACTGACAAGCTTCTTTATGCCTAAAAGAAATAAAGTAAATAAAAATGTGCCTTAAGTCAAATGAATGCAAAATAAAATCGAATTAAAAAGATTCCATCTTTTTGATGATGATGAATTGAAGGCTAATGTGCAGTCTACATCCCTCTTACTGTTTATTCTGCTTTGAAATTAACTTCCAAATCAAATTCTACAAGGACTTAGACGGTTTCAGCAGTAAAAACATAAACAAACAGCTTTTGAGGAACAACCTTAACTTTCTGTAAATTTCCACAAAGAATCAATAGAGTCATTTTAGTTTATTTCTGATAATAAGCTAAATAAACAACAAGTAGATTAGTTCTAATCATAGCTAAAGCATAGGCCATAAAAAGCTACACTGAACTAAAGTTACTGTGTAAAATGAATCTATACAATGTCAACTACAGATCGGCTGCCAAACCTCCCATTATACAGCGGTGATCTATGATCGCAGTCTTCCCTCGTCTAGGACACCAAAACATTTGTTATTTTCCAGAGTTCAGTTTAGCCACTAGCCAGACCATTAAACCAAAGAGCGTAGAACCCAAGAGGCGAAACTCTGATGCTTTTCTGGAAACTGTCAATAGGTGGCGCTTCGGTAGTGCAGCTGCCATTCTTGGGGTGAAAATGCCAACTGGACAGCAGCAGAATGACAACAAAAAAGAAGTCAAAGTGGAATAAAAGAGCAGTGCTCTGCAATCCACAGCTAAAACTATCAGTGTTACAGTAAAATCTTGCCTTTCATCGTTTTCTGCTAACTTAAACTGTTGATAAAGGTGATAAGATTAAAGGTATCTCAGGAGTTGGGAATACATCAAGCATTAGGCCTACATTCGGACGTGCCTTGATTCCTTCGGAGACAGCATTAAGGCAGCAGTAGGCATCAAGGCATGTCTGATCCAAATGTTTGCTTTACTTCCTGTCTCCTGAGATACCTTCATCCTCTTGTCCCACAATTCTATGCTTGTGTGTGCGTGAGGAATGTGATTGCTCGAGCTTGGTCAATGAAAAAAATAAATTAATTGGTGGCCAATAAAGTGGCTGGATCACAAATTTATTGTAAATAAAAGTTATATTTTTCACTTTTTACACCTTTTGATTGCGAGGAATTAGTGTTGACGTTTTCAAATGATAGTTATCACAAAGGTGCTCTCTGTTTATATGTCAAACTGAATTCCATTACGCTGCCTAGGAAGGCTGTCCGAATACATTTCTCAGAGCTGCCTTCATGCCGCTGAAGTCATTGCCTCATGGGGTAGCGAGGCAACAATCAGCTGCCTTTGGTTTCAGAGGCAGCCTTCATGCCTTTAAATGCCTTGCTGCTTCTGAAGGCAGAATTTTAGAGAATTTGCATGCAGGCTGCATCTATACCTGGCATTAGAGACGCTGTGGGAAATAATTGCTCCTGAATTTTCCTGCTCTCCTCCAGGAGATCCTCGGGTGTCATAGGGAGTTCCAGTTTGTCTCTGATGATCCTGGCAGCATCCAGAGCCTTCTTTCCCATCACAGAGGACTTCACTTCCCATGTGTACTTCTTATTGAACCTGTCACAGACTTCTTGGAACGAGACTGTGTACAACCTCTCTGTATCTACAACAGATATTTAAATAAAGCATGTAGTAATAATAACAATAACATCTTATTATTGGTTACAACAAGCATGAGAGTGACACTTATCAAACGTTATGCTTAAGTTAACTATAAAAATTCAAATAATTTTTTTTATTCTAAATTTGCATTTTGAAAACGAATCATGCCATTAATTCATTCATAAAAGTGTGCAAAAAGCCGGCTAAGAGCTGATTTACAATCTTATTAATTAATATATTTGTCACTCACCCAATAACAAACCGTCCATATCAAAAAGCACATGTGTTACTGGTTTATAAGACATCTTTAATGCGATATGTGTGTTTGGCTGTATTTATCACAACCTCATTGACTCATTGCAAAGAAAACAGAGAGCAATGCGGAAACTGCTGGACAAGCGAAGTATTACTCAATAACTATCAACAACACGTCAGATTTGTGAGAGATATCGATTAATTTAGTGCTCGTTATTGTTTATTGTTAGTATTTAGATATAGTGTAAATATAGAGTATATGATCGTATCGCTGGTTCAGAAAACCACTTTTGGATATTAACTCAGGACAACTTCGTAACTCGCCATTCTTGACGCACAGACTTATGGGAAATGGCGTTTTTTGACAGAGCGCTCTAAAGCATACCATGCATACATTAAAACGCACAGTTAGCTCAAGAGGTAATAAAAGAGGGGAAAGATAAAGTGATAATGGGTTTGTGTGCCAGCAGTCATCAGTGGTTACATTTAATTGCTGTTATCCAAAGAAATTCTTGTTTATTTAATTATGGATTTGGCCATTTTCTATCTAATTAAATCAGACAGTACATAATGGTGTGGTTGTTTTATACGAAAAGCCTGAAAAACATTTCCAGCCTATATGATCATCTAATGCTTACTTTATTAAAGCTTACATAGCAAACACAGAACGTTCCCCTAACGTTAGTTTTTTTTTTTTTTTTTTTTTTTGAGAAACAAATAATAAAGTTTTTGAAACTTTATTTTTAGGTTTTATATTTTACAACCATAAAATATTGTTCCTATAACGTGCATTTATAAAATACTTATACAGAACATTCTCTATGGTTACATTTTTTTTCTTTTTGGAAACATAAAATAAGGTTCCCTTAACATTGAATGTTGGTTTTCAAAATAGCATAAAAATAACTTAAACAGAACGTTGTCTAATGGTTATTTTTGGTCATTTTCTTGGAACCAAAAATAACTTTTTCCAGTCAGTGAATAACTTATAAATGTTAATTTAGAAACCATTAACAATTCATGCAAATATTAACTAATATTTATTGACATTTCAATATCATGTGATGTGCAAATTAACCCAACATCAAATGTTGTTATTTAAATGAGTAACAAGACAGTGCCTTTAAAACTGACATATCCATTCAATGCATCTGAATTTCAAATTCAGTCAATTGCAATATGTTGCTCTAGGGGGCGGTATACTGCACGTCTTTGGACAGTCCTTTAGTTCTATGAACCAAACCAACGTGTAAAATGTTCACCTAGGAACTGTTAACAAGACGTTTTAACCATCATTTGGTATATAAATTACAATCACACAGTCATCAGAGATTAACTCAAAAGGAGTTTTTAACAAACCCATCCCTTAAAGCTGGTATCTCTACACATGTAAACTACTGGACATTTAGCTCTTTATGATTTTAATGCATGTTCATATGTATTTGTGCATATTCTATATATGTTTTTTTTTATGGGAAAGAGGAACTGACTGAATGTCTTTCAGTCTTTGTCTTAAACCTTTTGAACAACTGCCCTGGACCTTGTGTAATATAAGGAAAGCTCAACCATGCGGACCGTTTCACTTGTCAATTACAATAAATAAATAAATATTCACTCTAAATATGAAATAAAACCTGAACTTTTAAAACTATCTAAAATGGTAATGTTTTTGCTGATATTTGACACCTGAAAGCATATTTCTACAGTATTTATTGTAGGCTAATATAATTTCATGATCATGGAAAACCTGTGAAATGTAATATTACTTTTCAATATGAGACGATTACCATTGCTTACATTATTTTATTTTGACTTCCTGTGACCTGAAAATGAAATGATATGTAAAATTTACCTCATTTAATTAATCACATTAACTTTTAGCCACAGGCAGCTTTATCAACACTTATGAAATCCCACCTGGCAGTTGACCAACAGGGTGTGATTGACTTAACTCCTCATAAGCACAGTACAACATCTACAGCTTAGTAAAGTTTTCGCTTATTGTTAAACTGTAAACTTATAAAACAAATTCATTTTAAACGTCTCTCTCTCCGCTCCCATAGGTGGCGCTGTGTCTCGTCATCCTTACGTGTCGTTCTTATTCTGCTCTATTTGTGTTGTGAATGCTGACATCAAGAGTGCTCAGTATGTATCCAGTTTTTCATCTAAATCTCATTATAGTGTTGTTTCATCATATAATAATTTAATGTTGGGCTGTTGGGTCGTCTATTGATTGAGTTTATTACACGAACAGGGAAACAGACTGGACAGCAGTCAGAAATCTTCACTACGATGATTCTTTATTGTTAGCAAGTTAGCTGCTATCAAACGCACTTAATTTGATATTATTAACTTTTATTAGGTTTTTCTTACTGAATATTTGTTTTTCATTTATCACTGGCTAATAAAATACTGCTTCATGAACTGCTCAGAGTACATATGCTTGGTAACGTACGTAATTATGTTTTATCTAACAGGCCAACTGCTCACGTTATGGTCTTGTATTTGTTGTAAATATTTACAAATACATATTGAATCTGGATCTATGCTTGGACGATATGAATAGAATATCACAACAAATTTAATATGTATGTTTTATAATTTGATTAATTTGTATTTTTAATATTTGTAGTCAATATTGAGGAGTCATCCGGTTGCTGAGCAACGTTTCAACGCTAATTGTCATTTTCCAAGTCGGTGTTTGCCAGCTGGATTCCTGCACTTTATTTAATCTAGTAAAGCAAGACTAGTCGCCATGAGTAATACTGTGAGTATCACATGACCACACACGTGATTTATACTGATTAAACTTGAAGCATTGCAGCTTGTTGTATGGTTTCCCCACATTCTGTGCTTTAATTCAAACAATTACCATAAGTTTGCTCCAATACACTCACTGGTGCTTTCTGTTATCAGACACAAAGAAAAAAGCGCACTGCTTCTACTTCATCGTCCAGACGCAATACCAGCAAGAGGAGCCAAAATCAGACATCTCCTACTGTGATGGAAACCATTGATGTGCTTGAAAACGAGAGGACTAACAGTAAGTTAGATTATGTAGTTTGCATTCCCATCAAAAACCTAAAGCAAATTAGTAACACTTTGAATTGCAGCATTACGTTATATTTAGGATGGATTTACACTGCAGATATTGATGCCCAATTTCGATTTGTTGTATGATGTTTTGTTGACCCGCTTACATTATCTTTTAAAGCGACTCTTATCAGATTTCTGCATTTTCACTAAACGCTTGGCAAAACAATTCAAGGTAGACATGCTGACCCGGATCAGCTTAAACCATAGGGAAAGTAAAACCACGTTATGCAATGGACACAGACGAAATAATAAATACAATATTAAAATGCAAGATTATACTGCATTATTTCTGTAACAATACATAAAACTTCAACATTACACCTAAAGTGGAGCCATTAGGTGCGTTCGACTTCATGGGGTGACGGCTGACTTGAAGAATTGCATGCCGGTTAGAAATTTTATCTGACGTGAGCTGGCGCTGAAGGCATGTGACTGTGACGTTTGGCATTAAAGTACCGCGGGAGCATTTCCAGAGTAGCCAGCTGGCTCAGCCGGTGCGGCCACTATCATACAACAAGCTGCAATGCTTCGAGTTCTGATGACGACAGCTCTTCATGATTGGTCGCCTCAGTGTTGACAATGATCACGTGCGTTTCATGTTTAATCCAACCTTTAGTTTCACTAATAAACATTATAAATTTATGATTTTATAACGGGTAAAACTTGTTAATATACCTAAATATGTTATGTTGTGTCATGTAATAAAGTAAATATGAAAAGAAGCAAAAAACGAACTCAATTGTTATTTTAATAATATAGACTTATGTTTCCCATTATTTTCGGGAATACAGTATAAACAGCAACTAAAATATGTGATATACAATGTTTCTGGTTGCAACTTTTTATTAAAAGGTTTGTTTTTAACAAATCTAATTCACTTTATTCTAGGGCTGCACGATTTGGGTAATTTTTCCCATTGCGGTTATTCATGCTAATATTGCGATGTGCGATTGCGATTATAATGAATGGTATCATGAGTCAACTTGATGGGTTTTAAGGGAAATCCACACACAGTTTAGCTAAAATGTGTATTTGTAAAACTAGAAATGTTTTCGTATTGCCACGTGATGTAGTAACTGCTCAGTGTCAGTTATCCTAAATCCAAAATACTGCCATACAACAGACGTAGAGTTTTTTTTTTAGCTACCAGATCACTGTCAACCTCCTCTGCATCCATCTTCGCTCTGGTATTTCCGCGCTGCGCACACACAAGTGACGACGCACACCACACAGGTGCATGTCACACATGCACTACCTTTTTTGTTTGTTTTTCTTTCTTTTTTTTAAACAGCAAGGAAAATCATCAAACTGTTATCAGAAAGTTGGTTTAAACAAGTCCACACATGGATTTATTTAATATAATTGCAACATTTTGCTGTCATATAATTGCACAGGCTGACATTGCGATTGCGATTGCGATGCGATTAATTGTGCAGCACTACTTTATTCGCGATTAAAAAAAGGGAAACACGGCCCACGGCAAGCAAAAGATTTCTGACTTGACAGCTCCGTCTTCAGCTCCTCCAAAACTGCAAGCGGCAAACCTCACCGATCGATCTGCCCAGTGCCACATGAACTCGAACACACCTGTTGTTTTCCATTGTGCTGCTAAGAAGAGTCATGTGATTGCATGTGGTGTCCACCCGAGTTGATGTCATTTGCTAGCGTAGCATTTTAGCAAGGGATAGTTCAACCCCAAAATTCTGTCATTATTTTTTCACTCTCCTGTTGTTTCAAACCTGTATAAATGTATTTTTTCTAAAAAATACAAAACTAAGGAAGATATTTTGAGGAATCTTTGTAACCAAACAGATCACGAGCCCCATTTACTTCCATGGTAGGAAAAAAGAATACAATAGTGAATGGGGCTCATGAACTGTTTGGTTACAACCTCAAAATATGTACTCTTGTGTTCATCAAAACAAATAAATTTATACAGCTTTGTAACAACATGAGGGTAAATTATGACAAAATTTTGGGGTGAACTATCCCTTTGATGCACGACACGTTTTGACGTGAGAATATCCTATCTGTCCGCTTACATTGCGGACGCGAATGCATGAATCTGATTTCATATCTAATTTATTTCCACTGAAACCAATCAGAGAATATCAGAATCTATGCACTCTTTTCCTGCTTACACGTCTGTAGGTCATATCCAATCTGTGCCGCTTCAGAGAAAAAAATCTGAATTGAGTCACTTCAAACAGGCAGTGTAAATGCGGCCTAAGTGAAGCTGTCGTCCTCCATTTTACTGCTAGAAAAAGAGTCATGTGATCAGGGGTGGTGTTGATGTCATTTGCCAACGTTGCTTTTTTTTAAAACATACAGAATATCCGATCTGTCTGCTTACTTTATGACTTACAGTGCATTAAAGCTATATTTTTTTTTCATCAGTATATGTGTTCCCTGACCTTTTGCGTTGGTGGTAACCCAAAGCTTTGCACAGCAAGTACATATAAAGGCTTTGCCATATTTCGACAGCAAACAAGATTGATTCTGCTGTCTCTCATTTGACAGAAACTTCTGAATTTATGAACTGGCTGTACATACAGCAATACATTTTAGTGAATGATTTTATTAATATAATGAATACATTTACAGTTTTAGATGACATGCCATTACAAGGTGAAGATGTGGTGGATTTAACATGCGAAGGGTCAGAACCTGCGGTTGTTGACCTTACCAATAATGATTCGATTGTGGTGAGTTCTGTTGGAGGGATTTTTATTATGTTGGCTTGAGAAAGCCAACATACTGTTGTTGCACTTAAACTTATTATTATTATTCCCTCTTCTTTTCTTCTGAGACTAAAATTTCTAACTCTAACTCGTCCTAGAGCTTTCAAGCTACAGCCATCAAACTTTGGACAGACTTTCGGTCTGATCTGACGAGGTGTGCTATATCTTTTCTAACTGATGGGACCTTCCGAATTCCTAAACGAGGCGCTGAAACACCCCAAAATTTCCATTGACTTAACATTGAGACAAACTTTGACGGGTCAAAGCTGCGAGTGAGAAACTTGTAGAAACTTGTGGCTTACCACATTTAAGGAGGCTGACAGGCTGTGTAAGAACATACCTCACAATGGGGTGTAAGCTGTACCCCTGGGGTGTAAGAGGCCCCCAAAATTTCCCATTGACTTATAATGGGGCAGGAAACATGCCCATAAAAGGGAATAAAAGCGTCCCAGATGGAATATCTTCACTTTAGAGTGTCTTAGAGACATGGGGGTGGGCTCATTTTACTCAAGCATCCAATCAGTCTCTCAGGATCATCCCAAAGCTATTAAGCCACGCCCCTAGCAACAATTTTGGGTACCCTAGCAACATCTCCCATAGACTACCATTATAAAAAGCCCAGATGGATATCTTTGCACCAGAGTGTCATAGAGACATAGGGGTGGGCTCATTTTACTCAGGCATCCAATCAGTCTCTTAGGATTCTTATTGAGGTATTAAGCCACGCCCCTAGCAACAAAATATGAAGACCCTAGCAACATAATAAACAAAGCCTTATATCTCTGGATCTGAACATCGTAGAGACACAGGGGTTGGACCGTTTTTCTTGTGGTTTGACGTGTAATCATTATGGGATGCCAATTTTCTCCCTAGCAACCAAACTTAGTACCCTAGCAACGGAATAAACAAAGCCTTATATCTCCGCTTCAGAACATCATAGAGACACGGGGGTTGGACCGTTTTACTTGTGGCTTGAAGTGTGATCATTATGGGATGCCAATTTTCTCCCTAGCAACCAAACTTAGTACCCTAGCAACGGAATAAACAAAAGGTGCGTTCCATTCGACCGTAAGTGGACTGCGAAGTGGACTTCACAGGGTATTCCGCCATCCTAAGTGAGATTCCAATCCGAAGGGAGCGAACATGTTCAGTTCGAAGGGCACTGCGCACGGCATAGGGAATCAGGGAACATCGATACATCACTTCACAGGAAGTGGAGAGCGATAATCACCCAACTGTCATTGCGCGCATCACGTGATCACCCGTCGGAACGGTCAGACCGCTATGCAATTATATGACAAGCGTTTAAAAACACATATATACACATAGTTAACCAAAGTTTAAAGTTTACTTTCATATTTGCATGACAGTTACAGCAGGGCTTCAATTCTGTTAATAGTCAAGTAATAGCAGCAATAGTCAATTAAAGTGTATAATAGGGATTGTTAATGTACGTCACCGCAGTGTTGCATTATGGGACGTGGGCGCCATTTTTACAGGCACCGCCGACCGCTATGCCATTTAATTGTGGGTGTGTTAAGCTAAAACTAGGTAAACTTGAAGAAGAACCGAAGAAATTTAGGAGTTTGAAAGAAAAAGAGAAGGGACCCTATCGAGAGAAACTAAGTGCTACTGCCAAAAAACTTTATTTGGACAAATAAACAACAGATCCATAGGATTTAGCAGCCCATGACTGGATTACGGATCCAGACGCACTACCTCCGCTCACATATCTGTTATTATTACCTTGTTTTTGGATTGAGTGCATACACTTTGCAGGAGTTTAAGAGCTATAAATCCCTTCAAGCTCATATTAAGATGACATTCTTCTTTCGGAGTTTTATGACGGTTGGCAAACCAGCTAAAAGATATATGCCATTTACTTAAAATGTATACGTATCTTAATGAATCTATTAAAAAAAATCAGTTTTATTCTGTGCAATGAATCAACACATGTTCATAAAATGGCACTTCTGTTCTTGGCCAAGTTATTAAAACAAACAAAATGCTAAATATTCAGCTAACGTTATGTTATTTCAAAGTCACAAGCAGTGGGTTTGAGCAGTTGCATTTAATAAAAAATATTTGTTATAATCGTCAAAATTGTCTAAAGATTTATTTTTATAACTCTTGTGGTTATGTTGATCAGAAAATGAATGAATAACGTTACATAATTTACATTTACAAGTTAGTTTGACAGTGTTAGCATAAAAACAAGACAATTTAAGTGGTTCTGCTTTTATTAATCACAAATTACTGAATGACTGAAAATGCAGCAACACACTCTCGCTGATGCAGGGATTTTTTTGAAAAGTAAAAGTTTTTTCTCCTGATTGCGGCAGGCAAACCACGCGATCCGGCGTCTTTTCGTCAGCTCCTCCACCGGCTTCCCCCAAATAAAAGCTGAAAAAACGTATTCCGTTGTTCAGTTTCCTCCCTGAACGATCGTGTGACCTGCTGTGGCAGTTCTTGATCGAGCAGTACTGACCAAACATATCGAAGTTTATTAAAATCTCGACAGAAAATACAAAAACAACCTCCAACACACTAACTCAAATACAGCGGGATAGGAGGCGATCCTGCAAATATGGCGGATTACTCATAATGCCACACGGCGTGACGTCAACTCCACATTCCCTATAAACATACGTTTTTCATTACGTAGTACTCAATGTTTTTTTTATTGTATAGTGTACATATTTGAAATGTGATAGTAAATAAAAATTAAAATATGAATGTAGTCCTATATATATTTATGTTATATCAATCTGCGCGACCCCGTCGTTGACTTTCTTTGATGACGTTTGCAGGCCGTTCCAAATGAGCGGTTATTGTCCGTGAAGTCCACTTCAACTGATATACCGTGCTCAGGGAGTAGGGAGCAGTGAACACTCTGCAGGGACCCTGTCGAATGGAACGCACCTAAAGCCTTATATCTCCGCATCAGAACATTGTAGAGACACGGGGGTTGGACCGTTTTACTTGTGGCTTGAAGGGTGATCATTATGGGATGCCAATTTTCTCCCTAGCAACCAAACTTAGTACCTTAGCAACGCAATAAATGTTAGCTTCATGCTAGCTTCTTGCTAATCATGCTAGCTTCATGCTAGCTTCATGCTAATCATGCTAACATCATGCTAGCTTCATGCTAATCATGCTAACTTCATGCTAGCTTCATGCTAATCATGCTAACTTCATGCTAGCTTCATGCTAATCATGCTAACATCATGCTAGCTTCATGCTAATCATGCTAGCATCATGCTAGCTTCATGCTAATCATGCTAGCATCATGCTAGCTTCATGCTAATCATACTAGCATCATGCTAGCTTCATGCTAACTTCATGCTAATCATGCTAGCTTCATGCTAGCTTCATGCTAATCATGCTAACATCATGCTAGCTTCATGCTAATCATGCTAGCATCATGCTAGCTTCATGCTAATCATACTAGCATCATGCTAGCTTCATGCTAATCATGCTAGCATCATGCTAACTTCATGCTAATCATGCTAGCATCAAGCTAGCTTCATGCTAATCATGCTAGCATCATGCTAGCTTCATGCAAATCATGCTAGCATCATGCTAGCTTCATGCTAATCATGCTAGCATCATGCTAGCTTCATGCTAATCATGCTAGCATCATGCTAGCTTCATGCTAATCATGCTAACATCATGCTAGCATCATACTAGCTTCATGCTAATCATGCTAGCTTCATGCTAATCATGCTAGCATCATGCTAGCTTCATGCTAATCATGCTAGCATCATGCTAGCTTCATGCTTATCATGCTAGCTTCATGCTAATCATGCTAGCATCAAGCTAGCTTCATTCTAATCATGCTAGCATCATGCTAGCTTCATGCTAATCATGCTAACATCATGCTAGCTTCATGGTAAATCATGCTACCTTCATACTTAAATATACTAACAGCCAGATAGCCTACTAAACTAAACTTATGTCAAACCGTTTTAAACGTTCAGGCTACGCTTTCTCAAGCCAACATAAAGTTTGTCTTCAAACTTTACTATCTTTTTATTCTGGAGTTGCATTGGTATTATTGTATGAGGATGCAAGGCCTTGTACTGACATAATTTTGTCTTTTTCCTGTTTTTTTGCATTGGCTTTTGGGGACAAGGTTGTGGAAGATGGTAACGTATCATTCTTTTCTGTTTTACCGATGTAAATTTGCATTTGTAAGATGTTTGTAAGATAAATAAGTTGATTGCAGACTATATGGTTGTCGTTTGCATGCTTTTCTTTATTAAGGGCTTTTTAGTGCTATCCTTTGTTTGGATTTTGCTATTGTCATAAATGCCCCTTGGATTTTAATTTAAGCAGTGTAAATGTGCCATGGCAGTTTTTGCATTGTTTTGCAGCTGTGCAGAATAGGCGTGGACAAGGCACAGAAAGTTATGTACTAAGCAGTGATGAAGAGGAAGAGTCTAGTTTAAGACTTAGTCCTGGCTTGCTCTCATCTCTACATGCCAGTTCCCAAGCAAGGTACACACACACAATACCAATTACCATACACAGATTTTACAACATCTGAATGAAAATAAAATTTTAATGCCTGATTGTATGCTTAGTCTGTGATGTTGTGCCTTTCTTAGGTCTACACCAGGGGCAGTTAGCTGCCCCGTATGCATGGACGCTTATTCAGAGGTAAGTGGTTTATGTATGTCTTTTTCTCATGTACTGACATTTTTAAGCCAAACAGGATGTGCTCCAGCTATTGCAAGAGCAATGTGATCGTTTATGTTGTTTACACAAATGTATTTATGTGAAACATTACAAAGTTTATGTCTATCCCTAAGGATGACCAAGTATTTGGCTCCCAGGCATGCTTAAATTGTGAAATCTCAAGCCAGCGCCTGGAAGTTGTCATTGCCTGTTATCATGCTTCACACAAAAACTCAAGTAAAGGCCTGTTCTCACCAGAAATGTTAGCTATAGTGATATATTAGCACTGTTGTCTTGCAGCAAGAAGGATCTCGATTTAAGTCTCAGCTGGGTTGTGAGGTCTTTCTGTATGGGGTTTGCATGTTTTCCCTGTGTCAGCTAGGGCTGGGGCGATTAATCATGATTTCATACTAATAATGACTTATTTCATATATTGATTCTGATTTGCAAAGGTGATATTATGCACAGCTCTTTCATGCCCTTTAGCTCTTTGATCAGTAGAAAGTCTTTCAATCTAAAATCACTGTTAGCTTGAGTCGTTTATAACATGCATATGAAAAAGCAACACTCGTCTAACATAATCATTATAGATATTCTTTATTATCATGAAAATACCTGAAAAGGCTTGAAGAACAGCGATATATACTTACAGGCATTTCATGAGTAATTCTTCTGTGGCGCATATTGAGTTTCGTCACGAGAGCGCCCTCTGGCTTTTGGATGTAGTGACATTTTACCATAATGCATTAAGAAACATTGCAAGCAGAATCACATGATTTATCGTCCCATCCCTAGTGTCAGCGTGTGATTAGTCTAGATCAGGGGTAGGCAACGTCAGGCCTGGAGTTTAGTCCCAGCTCTAATCAAGCTGAATAAGCTTGATAAGGTCTAAAGAGTCACCTGAAAACAACCGGTGGGCAAGGTTTTATCAGGGTTGGAGCTCAAATCTGCAGGGCATCGGCAAACCTGTTAAACCTGTCACTGACTGTTTAGACATAAGAACAAGAACATACGTATGTAAAAATATACACATGGTTTGTTATCCAGACAAAGGTGTTGAGTGCGCTGCATTAGACAAATACAATACTGCCAACCACTGCTCCTTAATGTAGGTGTATAATGATGATGTTGGCAGTTCATGGAAGTTAAATTGTCAAATTAATTAGTCACGTTTAATTACTTTTTTACTTGTTTTAATCTCAGAAAACAGAATGTGTATGTAAATGAGAATAGCTTCATTGAGCGCTTGACTTCATTGCATTAAAATACAGAATATGACAGTGCAGAGATTAGTAGCCAGACTGCCAACATGAGTCTGACTTTGAGCACAAATGCGATTGTAGCGACGTCACAAATATTCTAAATATTATGACGATAATCGATTCTGAATTAAATTGGGACCATAAGAATCGATGGTGAAGCGACTCATGAGAGTCTAAACGATTCCTGGTTTGGTTTAATCCCACAGATCAAAAACATGCAGGTTAGGTAAATTGGAGATCCCTAACTTTTGCGTAGATTAACCGGTTCTCGGCTTGAATATAGCCATAGATGCATGAATAATGTTAAGAAATAAACAAACTAACACCAATAAGTAATAATTTTACAACAACCAATCGTTCAACAACTAATAGAAAAACAGAAGTATCATAGCAACCAAAGCACTTAGCTGAAAAACACTGGCAAGCGGCCACAGTCCGTCTCAGCCGGGCTTTTTCAGCTTCGTTTAAAGCGTAACTAAACCCCTGGTCAGAGCCTGACTCCACCCACTGCAATATTTGAAAAATGCAAGAAAAGTGGGCAGATCCCAACGGAGATAGAGGGGACGAACTAAGTGTGTGGTGAGACCGTAACAAGGGCGTGGTGAGCTTGAACCTGCTTACGTCACGAGTCATTTCTTGGACCCAACATCCAATAGGAAAATTCAACTGCAGTAGCCACCGTTCAACCTCAAGAGGGCAGCACTCAGACGTTTTTACACCATATATTGTAGTATTGAAACACTTTATATCCAAATGTCAAAAAACTTACTCAAATCAAAGAACAGCACTAATAAAGCATCATTCTCACAGATCATTAACTTAAAAAAAGTTGGTTTGGGGTTTAGTTACTCTTTAAACACTTTGGTGTACACGCCTTATAGTCGTTTTTAATGTGAACTGACTCACTAGAGCAAATGTTAATGGCTTGTATTATGACGCTGCTGTGACAAGTTGTAAACTATTTATGTGCATGTGGACCCATAAATCGAAACTATGTAGATTTACATTAATGGTTATGCTTTAAGTCTGTGTAATGAACATTTTGCATGAATAAATAATGCAAGTGCATGTCTGATTGCAGTCGGCATTAGCCATTTATATAAATCGTACTTGATTCCCTATTCACTGTAACTCATATAAACTGCGTTTACACAGCAAATGTAAAAACGTAAAAAAAAATTTTTTATATATAATATATAATTTGCTGAGGGTGGAAACTGTCGTAATGCCAGACTGTCATTCAGTGGTTGTGGGCGGGGCTTAATCAATGCAATGTTACAAGGAATCAAAACTGCATGTCTAATGAGACTGCTTTGGTTTAATATATATATTTTTTTTAAAGGAGTGGGTGTGTTTTTTTTTAACACACATTTATGTCCAAAGACCTTGTAAAAGTGAATTGTACATAATAAGTGCCTTTTAAACTGGATTTATTACATATTTGTTTTTTTTTTTAATGTGATGTCCTTGTTCTTATTTTATAGATTATTGAAAGCGGACGGCTCATGGTCTCCACAAAATGCGGTCATCTGTTCTGCAGTCAGTGTATACGCGACTCCCTCAGTAGAGCTCACAGCTGCCCCACATGTAGAAAGAAACTCACGCACAAACAATATCATCCGATATATATATAACGATAATAAATAAACATTCAGGCAGTCATTGAAACCAGCATACTTGTATCTTAGCAAATTTCTCCCGCACGCTCCCAGAAAACAACTGTACATGGCTCTCGTGATGAAATCATACTGGCCGTTTCATATTTTATATGTTAGTGCAGAATTGACATTTTGCTAAACAGTTTACATGCTGGAATGTAGGAAAGCTGAAAAATGGCACTTTGTCCTGGATAAAATATTTAAAAAATGTGAATAACAGTGTTTTGGGGTATTCAGAATATATACTGACATGCTTCTGGCTGCTAGTATCAATTTTTTTTTACAATTAAGGTGTCAGTTTTAAATGGACAATGAAGGACCAAACATCACAGTAATGTATCTAGTCTTAAGAGCAAAAGAGCTTACTGTTGTAATTGTCTTTATCGTTCATTGAAATGTCAGAGCTTTCTGTGATGTTTGGGACAAATCACACGTTCATCCATTTCCTCATGCAAATTTATTTGAATGGCCTTAATAGAAACCGTACTGGTTCTAGTTATTTGTCACACACAGTTAACATGCCATCTATCGTTAGGATCAATATACAGGTTTTTGATTGGCCATCAAACAAATTGTTTTGAAAAAAGAAACGAATGTTGGTCAAGACAATATAAATGACTAATTTTGTCCTGGAAAAGTCATGTTACTAAAAAAGCACTGAAAATGATCTTGAATTTATTCATTCCTCATTGGTCAGATTTTGGAATGATAACCATTTTCAGGTTTAGAACAAAATGAGGCTGAGAAAATTCACCCTAACAATGCTGTTTTGCCAAATCTACCCGTTAATATTAAGTATTTTGTATATAGTTTAATGTATAAAAGACCTGTAAGTTAAAAGTTTTTCATGTGAAAAGAATTGATTTTGTTTCAATAAACATTTTGATCACTGATGTTAATCTGGTATTGTTTTTATTTTTCAACCATAAGCTGCAAAAAAAAACATTTTTAAATAAGAAATCCAATGTTATTTATATATATTTATATATTCTTTGTCTAAAATTTGTAAACATTTTCTTATTTTATCAATCACCTTGAGGTCTCACCCTGAAATGCTTTTTAAACTTTACTGAATTAGTTTTTATTGGTTTTGCTTTATATTTTGTATTATAAATAAAAATTTTGTCTACAAAACTAATTTCACACATTTGAGCTCAAGAGAAACTGTTCACTTCGGTGACCTGAAACGTTTAAATAGTATGTACATGTTTTATGGGCCCACCTGGAGATTGTCATACATTTCATTACTTTGACTAAGATTACACTTTAACCCCCCGTTTCACAGACAAGGCTTAAGGCTAGTCCTAGACTAAAACACATGTTTGAGCTGTCTCAACTGAAAACAACAAAGCTTGAAAGCATTGACACATCTTAAAATACGCCAGTGACATAGTAACATCTTTTTCTAAGGCATGTTTATAAAAAAGGCTAAAACATCTTAATTTAACTAAGGCCTAGTCTTGGTTTGTTAAGCCTTGTCTGTGAATTTTTTTTTTTTGTCTGTGAAAATTTGACTAAATGACAATGCAATTTCCCATTATTTCAACGTGTTTTTATCGACCAGTCATTTAGGACAGATCTTTCATCAGTACCAGAAATCACCACTAGATGGAACTGTATGCATGTGTGTAAACATGATAAATTGAGTGAAGGATTCAGGTAGCTAAGTTAAGACCTAAATGTATTCTGGGATTTCTTAAAAAAAATTGTTATGAATTTACAGATTTATAATAGACGATACAATGTCTAACAAAAGGTGAAAATCTTCACACGAGTATTGCAGCACAAAATAACTTAACCTTACCATTGTTTAGATATGTTTAATTATATTTGTATCATTAGGTTACACGTATGTGCACTTTCCACATTAAAACATGCAAACCTTAAAGATTGTTCAAATGAACAGTAAGATTAAAATAAGCAATTGTTCACTAAAGGAGCTAATGAAAAAGTCATACGTGAGATGTTTTTTCAGATGTTTACATTTAATATTGTTTGTTTGCGGACATAAAAAGCAGCCCCCTTCCAATCTATCATGTTAACTGATGTGATTTAATTTAGAATTATTTTATAAACCCTCGGAAATGTTGCATGGTTGCTCCAGACGCCAAGTTTTATCCAATGGGACAAAAATATTGTACCATTCAATATATTTTCATATTAATATTATTTAATTGGTACTGACATACAGTTATAACATATAATATTTTGAATATTTATGAGTAAAAAAAGAGAATTCGTCATAAGATATCCCATGTTAACTAAAATTAAACATTTTTCATTGTGAAAGAGTTAAATAGTAAAAGTGAAAAGGATAGCTGTGATTGGTCTAAAGTTGGCCGTAGGGCTGGACCATCTTACACTCCCCTATGTGTGTGTGTGCGTATGTCTGTCTGTGTGGACGGAGAAATATTTAGCTAACGGTATTTCTATACCACCACTTAATATCACGTCGTATCAATATTTTGTTTCCTGTGTTTTGTTTTATAAAGACCCTGTGGAGATAACGTGGATGTGATTTATGCTCGGCGGCAGTACCGGACTGTCATATCGTGAAGTTTCTGCGCGTGTTTTAAAAGCGTCGCGTGAAAATACATGACGTCAGAGCGTTCTGGACTACAGTGGCGCGTGATAATTTCGCAGATTGAATTCGGTTTTCGCGCAAAATGATTTCGGATGTAGAGCTTGGTGTAAAGGCATGAATTGTCTGCGGTGTTTTAAGGAGATGTAAGCAATGATATTTCATCTATCGGTCGCGAGGAACAACTGTATAAACTTTTTCTGCTGTTGGTAAGTGTCGCACGTTTAACTTTTATTATTTTATTGCGAATTAATGCTCTAAAATTATTGTGCAACCCCACTGGAGCCATTTAAATACTGGTTTCCACGAATGATATAACCAAGCAGCAAGGCATGTAAAGAGATTTCATGTAAAACACTGCTTTTATTGAGTTGCACACATTTAAAATTTAAATGAATTTGTGAGTGATGTCGTATTGTACTGTCACTACACTAAACAGCTTTATTTCTCTTGTAGATTGTAGAACCAGATTTTATTGAGACATCATGGAAATCTTTTGGATTGCTTTCTTCATTTTTGACATTATTTTCATGACGGACTGTGCTAGAGGTGAGTAAAAGTCTTTCTGCCCTTGTAAACGATGCAAAAAGGATGAAGTGCTGAAGTACTCACCTGTTAAAAACTACGATAAAACTACCCTTACGAATATTAACCATGGTTTTACTACAGTTAAAGCAAAAAAAAAAAAAAAAAAAAAAAAACATGGTTACTGTATTAAAACCATGGACACTACAAAATAATTTTGGTTTTGTAAACCACAGTTAAACCATGGTTACTGTAGTTAAACCATGGTTTTGCTAATAGTAATCAACACACATAAAAAACAGACAAAAAATTGGTTGATTTTTGTAAGGGTAAACTAGATATTAATATCTTTGTTATCTGTGTGTTATATTTTGATAGCAATACATCATTTGTGTATGTATTGATTACTGTTTTAAGTGTTTTATACTAAATATAGATTTTATTTTAGTTACATTAGGTAATAAATAGTCATATCCATGTAATGCGTGCTTGTTCGTATGCTAAGAATTGTTATTTAAAGTATAACAAATAATTTTAGATATAATAAACTTGTTGGGAGTTTAAAACTTAGAAATCTTTAGAAATGTTTAAAAAAAACTTTACCTTAAAATGACATAAACAATAACAGAAGTAGACACAAATCATTTGTCTATTTGTTGAACATACTAAAGAAATACCCTGTTTATATTTTTCTAACATTCATGTGACTTTTACAAACTATGCAATGTTTTCATTCACCCTTTTCTCAATGTTGATTTTAACATTGTATGGTGCAGTGTAAAGTATCCCGTTTTAAGGTTTTTGTTTTCTGCTTGAAGTGTTGCCCTCCAGAAATAATGTCAGGAGTTGATGTTCATTTGACTAGTTAAACTTGTATTATATATATTATTTAAATGCAATTTTTAATAATGTGATATGGTTATAAATCTGCATGTGAAGAAAGCATCTCAATTCACTCCGTCTCTTTTATTTACCGAGTTGAAATTCAATCAGCTTTAACCTGTCCACCGAGTTCACAAGCTTGAGACTTTCCTGCATTGTTTGCTGAGTGCAGTCCGGTCGTCTTTTTGGACTGAAACTAACCATCATTTCCATTCAGTGCGGGCTGAATGAGGGCCGCTGATGGGCAGATAGCACAGCTCACTGACTCCACTCCATCAGGGCCGCATGTGAAGCGTGATGGAGTCTCCCTTCTGTGTTAGCGTACACCTCAGACTCAACAGCCTGTCACCGGAGCTGGGGCGAGACGGAGAGAGAGAGAGAAAGAGAGAGAGAGGGAGAGGTTGAGCGACGTCTGGGCAGATTGCATCTGTAAGGGGCCCTGAACAATGTGGCATTCACGGTCACATAGCACTGGCCTTCAAGGAGACGCTTAGCCAAAAGTAAACAGAAGTGCAGAAAGCAATGCGATTAGATTAGCCAATTATGTTTGTTTGCTGTGCAGTACCTACGGTGTGCCTTCCGAGGCAAAGCTTTTGGGAGATTTGTGTTTGCGAGTAAGCGCAGACAATTTGCTGCCTCGATCGTATCGCCGCCACAACTGCGGGCATGGTTGACGTATTGTGCTTGTTTCAGAGTAGAGAACGGAGCATTGAACAGCTGGTCAGCTAAATGAAGATTGTTCAAATGATAGTAGTATCAACTTGATGATCAGATGTTGAAGTATATACAGTCTGCACTACAGAAGTCTGAATGTAGATATTGTGAATTGGCAAGTTTGTGCATTTGATTGCTTCGCTTCACAGATTTTGCTTTCATGTGTAGGGTGAAGATGACCTCAGTGTGTAAAGACAAATGAAGACGGTCCCACCAAAATCCTGTGTTAATGTTAACGTCTTTTAGTATCATAACTATACCACTACTATACATGCCTATACTTTTACTATGATAAAAATGTTTTAGTTATAATGCATAAATGCAACAGGTAGGCTTGGATGTAAAGTTGATTTTCAAGGTTTACAGGGTACTATTATTGTTTATTATTTTAATAGTGATGTCATACAAAATTAATTAAACATTGTTCTTTGTCCTCCTTAAGTACTTGACAGCCTGACAACAAATCACATTTTGTACTGTTTTTGTACTATATCACAATGTTTCATGCAGCTCTATCTTCCTAAAAGAGAAAGTTCACCCAAAAATAAAAACTCTGTCATCATTTACTCCCCTTCATGTTGTTCAAAACCACTATGAGTTTTTTCTTTATTCTTTTAAACACAAAAAGAAGATATTTTAAAAATAATGGCAATCACAACAGTTAACGGTACCCATTGACTTCTTATAGTAGGAAAAACAAATACTATGGAAATCAATGGGTACCATTCACTGTGTGCTTACAATCATTTAGCAAAATATATATTTTTTGTATTATGCAAAGTAAAGAGGGAGATTAAATGATGACAACATTTTCATTTTTGGGTGAACTATCCCTTTAAGGACAATAATGGGCGTTTCACATGGTACACGGCAGTCGCTAGTGTCTAGTTCATTTTCAATAGGAGACCTGCAGAAAGTGGCAAAATGGGGGCGGTTACAGAGGTGGAAGGGAGTTGGTCCACATTGCTAGTGCACCCAAAATCCTGCCCCTTCCTTGGACATGGCGCTTCACAGCAGGCACCGTTAAAGATAAACATATTTGGACTAAATGCTGCACAAGCGTTCCGTGTGAAACGCCCATAAGTAAACATGCAATGGCATTCACAATACATTTAAAAGTGATGGTTCTCCCAAAATGTTAAAATTTTATCATTATTTACTGTCCCTCATGTCTTTGAACCCACATTGTCTTTCTCTTTTTGTTTTTCAGAACCCAAATGCAGATTTGTTTTTTGATTAAAGTGTTGTTTCTCTTTCAGTGCTGTCTGAACTGTTGTTTAGGCATTGAAGGATGCTTCCCTTTAAATAACAAGAAAATAGATGAGTAAAATAGATGAGTACATTTTTTGACGACACTTACAATATTTGACACAGGTCAAATGGAGTTATTTATTTAATACCTTTGGGTCATTTTTAGGGTTGGGTATCGATTCAGATGTTCCAGCGATTCGATTTGCAAGCTATCAAATCTATTTGATTCTCGATTCCGGTTGTCAGGTCGGTTTATATACTCGATTCTCGATTCAACTGAATGAATGTAGATTTAATACAAATACTACATTTATAAAAAAGAACAGTGAATAGAAGTTTACAAGTGAGTAATTAATAAAAAGAAATTAAAAGCCACAACACAATCGTCGTCGTCTTGCTTGCGAAATCTAAAACGCTTCCATACCTCTGACTTTTTATGTGAAGGTGGCATCAACGATGATGAAGCACATGAAACCACCATTTTAAGCACTGAATAAATGAATGACAGGTTCGCCTCTCATTCCTTAGGAACATCGCACAAGGCAAAAAAGAGGGTGAGATCTAGTGAAGAAGACTAGTAATTCGATTAACGTTAATCTTATGTTCAATGTTTGCGGAAATAAATATGAAAAAAAAAATTGATTTGTGCTCTTTCAGAATCGATTTTGAATCGACCACTTAAAAAAACCCAGATTAATCGAAAAATCTATTTTTTTGCCCAGCCCTAGTCATTTTCAAGCCTGAGGGATTTACTATCACATACACTCCCATAGTAACCATAAAATCTCAAACAGCACTTTAAAAAATGCATTTGGGGTCTGAAGAACAATGAAAGACATTCAGGGTTCAAATGACATGAGGGCCAGTAAATAATGAGTTAAAGTTTAAGTTTGAAAATTAAGTTTTCATTTTTGGGTGAACTATCCCTTTAAGTAACCAGATGTGCATTCAAGTGAAAAGGATAGTCGACTTAATAAAATGTAGGACTAAAGTTGATTTTATTGATTGGGAATTGCATTGTAAATACTGTAAATTGCTGCGTTAGATAGCAGAATGATGACATCAGACGTCAGAAAAAGTTGTAGCAAGTTTTTAAATTCAACTAAAAAATTGCAAAGAATTTTCTCTATAGAATAATTTGCTCTTATTTATTGTTTGCAATAAGACGGTGAATTTAATAATTTAAATAGGGGATATTTAGTTACTTGAATATTTTGTGCTCTTGATTAAATGAGATCATGATTGAGTCCAATGGACATTTATTGTGGAGTGTTTTTGAAAGGTTTTTTTGTTGATGTAAGGCGTTGGGAGAAAGGTTTCTCTGTCGGAGGTACATCTCATCATCAGATGACAAATACTTTCCATTGTTAACGGAAGTGTAGTTTGTATAGCGCTGCCAAAATACTTGAATTGTACAGCTTTTGCAATGTTTACAGGTCCAGACGTCCCAATGTAGAATTAGCATTCAGTTCCATCCACTGACCTCTTATTGCAGCTGGCCGGTGTTAATGTTTGGAGATGTGATGTGTATCCTGTCAATTCCTATTTTATCACGTTTGGCCTGTTAGCCAGTAGCATGTTTTAACAATCTCATGTGGAATTTCAACAAATTATTCATTGAGAACGCGTTAAAGTGTGTTGTTTATATTATATCCAGTGCTTTGATAGATAAGACACTGGATTATTGTTACTCTCCCTATTGGCTGCAGTTTTTTTTTCAGACAACGTAAGTTATAATTTATGAATTATCAGTCAACATCATGTCTTCTAGCAATGCTAACTTTGATTAAAAAAAACATTTTTGCATTTATAAATATGCCATATAAACTTGTATATTGGTCAAGAATTTCACTCATTTTGAAGAACGTATGTTGTTTTAAATGGAAGGGAATCTGATTTTGTGTTTTTGAACATATGTGGTTGTGAGTTGGTGGGGGTCAGGATCTGAAGATGGGCTGAAGTGTTTGTAGGCACACGCTGATTTGTTTACAGTAATGCAGACCACCCTTGCAGCACATGTCTACATTCACTGAGATGTTGGATTCAAAATCTCAATGGAGCAAACAGTTAGATGGTCTACTTGCAAAATAAACACCGTTATAGACCTCAGATCCGATGGAAATTAAATCTCCATTTCTGGAAAAAGACCCGTGAAACTAAGCCTGAACTTTTCCAAATCAAGGACCAAGAGGGAGAACCCTCTGATTGCCCCTTTACTCTTCCTTTTCTACTTTCCTCTTTTTTACCTCGTGGTTTATTACCAATGCAAAGTCCAGGAAGTTCATTACTGAGTTAGAAACGTGGTGTTACAGTTGGTGGGCATTCTCCAGAACTTAATTTAAAAGAGTCAAAGGTGTCTCAAAGCAGTGAAAGGGAGGTTAATTATGGGTTGTCCTCAAACTTCCTCTGTTTTGAGGAAGATCCCAGTGCTCTTCATGCATCTCAATGTTTCTTACTGCATAGACAGACATACGGAGAGATAGGAATTGCAAGAAAAAGTGTGAGGTTTGTAAAACTCTTTTCCATTGAGGAAGACACAAGGAAGAATGGCTGTTAAGCGGACCAATTACGTTGTTATTGTAAAGTCAAATGGTGTTTACAAAGAAGACATTTTCCGGTCACCTACTCCCATTTGCGCTACACTGTGAAAAGCATTCTCCTTTAATGAGGCAGATTAATGGAAGAGAAGAGTAAATCATCCCATTTGTTTCACCAACGCCTATATGTAATAGACTGTAAAAATAATATGATTGAAATTTAAGGCGTTGTAAAATATAAAAATGTAAAATAATTACAAAGCTATTCAGAAAACAACAACTATTAGACAAAGTTACAGACTATAAGACAGATTTAAACACTTCTCTTTACCGCCCGAGCTGAGCTCTCATTGGCTGATTATAGTAATATCAAAATTGCCAAATATTGCACCGTTCAATCTTTTAGTCTCTCACTAGTTTAAATACATCTAGAAACATGTTTTCAGGTAGTGGATATCTGGAATACTTCAGAGACCACTAGGGGTTTCCAAAACTGTGGGTCACACAGTGGAATAAGGTGTAGTCGTACAAAGATGCTTGGCTGTAGCTATGAATGACAGTAAAACAGTTAAGTTGAACTAATGACAATCAAAGACAATGATTTTGATATTGCAGTTAAACTTACATATTATTAATAAAGTGACAAGGAAAATAAAAACTACTCCATTATAAAAGACAAAAAATGTGTTTCCTCATATTTCCATTTAAAAATATGTTAGTGGGTCCCAGGATAGATTATAACTATTTCAGTGGAGCGCAAAATTAAAAGTTTGGGAACCCCTGCATTAGATCATGAGATTTTATCCCTGAAAAGAGACCAAAAGGTCTGCAGTCACAGGATGATTGGCATATGGTGACTCTTTTGGTGGCTAATAGAGGTTTTACAGATCCAGCAGTGTTCTGGGATGTTGGGGAGTTCCTCTGTCGGCCTTGGCGCCTGATGGTGCCTGGATGCTGGTGTGGGATCTTGTTACTTGCTGGGGGAGGAGGTCTTAATGATGGAAGTGTGAAAAGAGGAAAAACAGCCCAATTTGAATTGGGGGTTGTACAAACATTGTGTTAAATGTGTGAGCCCACCAAGCAGTTGTGCTCCGTATGCAAGTTATTCCAGACTGGAATTTGAAATCCAGATTTCAGGGGGTTTGCATTGTGGCGGCAAGTACAAATCATACCCAAGTGGATGGCATGCATACGTTGACTGCTCGGCTCTTAAATTCCTTTTACTCGGTACGGATGAACTTTACACATGGTGTGTCCTAAAGCAGTAAATCTCAGTTTGTTAAACAGTCTGCCAAAAGCATGTTGTTGGCTGTTGGGAATAGTATTGGGGATTGAGAAGATTTCCAGTTTTTGAAACACAGAATTGAAAAATGTTCATGACTTCTGTTGAGGGTTTTCAAATGTCCTACTTGTTTTACATGCTCACTCTCATTTCCCAGTCGTAGTATTTCTTGAATAGCTCATTGTTGTGGGCTGGTGGTCTGTGTTTGGCCAGTGTTCAGCAGAAAAGGTCAGAGGTCAGTACAGAGGACCATGGAGAAGGCCAGGTTGGGTCGCATGCCTGACCCCACACCAGAGGTTTTACAATAACATGTCAGTTCTGCTGTTTTGTCTGCCCCTGCATCACTTTTTCAACCACTTCCCTTTTTCCAAATCCGATCCAACTTTTTGCCTCGGTGTTCCACTGCACTGTCTGTGACTGCACCCGCCCCCATATCCCCAGCTGTTCTTTTGGTTGCATTACAAATGAGATGTTGAAAAGCAATCCTAAGACTGGAGACAGCTTCCCTTGTTTTCTTTGGGATTTGGCATGTCAGTTTGTGTTGGGGCCTGTGCTCACCAGCAGCTGTGTATATGTCATATGTCAGATGGGGCTCTGATGCTCCCCTTGCAACAGAAGTCCACGCCAGCCTTAAACAATAAAGGTATGCGCGTGATTGATGGAAAGCATCTCATACAGTCACAGTGTTCCTGTGACACGCAACATGCATCAGCTTCCCGAAAGCGTTTTTGTTTAGGCGAGGCAGAGCACTTAACCGGACAGCACATAAGCCTCTGCCGTTTCTGACCTGCTCCGGATATCGACCGCTTCATCAAAGCTGCATGCCATCTGGCAGTCCTGAATTTCAACATGCCAGTGTCCAGAGCAAAGTGTCATTCACAATCCCTGCCTTTGCAACACTTTGGAGATGCTGGGTATAAAATTGTTTCACTTTGAAATAACAATATGTGACCCTGTCTGTGAAATCCAGGCTAAGGTATCATAATCTTGTATAATCTCCACAATCTAATTTTGAGATTAAGAGCATCAAAGTTTGATTTCACTTATTGATTGGGTTTTCACAGACAGAGTCACTTTATAGGAGGTTAAAAAAGCACTTGCATTTCCTTGCATGAGACAATTTGTGTGCTTCACTTTGCGTGAGATAGCTTGTAACGTATATTTCTTCTCAAACGGACCTGGACTTGTAATGGGCGCGTCTTGGACTCTTGCTCGGACCTGAGCGTATGCGGCATGGACTCTTTCTAGCACCTGAACTTGTAATGCTCATGACTCAGACTGTTCCTCGCACATGAGCTTGTAATACGTGCGGCTCTGCCATTTCCTTGCTCTAGAGAGGTTGTTAGGCGTGCAGGGGTTTAAAACCAGACAGTGTGTTGTTCCCACTCCCTGGCACACAGGAAATTTCAGAGCGCCTGTGCTTTAACGATGGGCTTGTATTAATGGCATCATTTTTAAGAAGGTTGCGGTCATGCAGTTTCATCCAAAATGATTTGCAGTGCATTCAAGGTAGACCTTTTTATCAGCACGTGTGTTTCTGGAATCAAACCCACAACCTTTTGCAAAGCTATCAACTGGTCCCATTGTGGTTTTTAGTGGATGTTTGAAGTTCATCACATTAACAAATGACATCTGCTGATGACTACTACAAACTGTCCTAATACTTTAGCAGGGCTTTTCCTGCATAGAGAATTTGGGGCTGTGCTCTCTTTCTTAAATAAGAAAGCCGCTGGTTTGATATTTTACCGCACGTCTAATGCAGCGGCATTCATACATTTTGAAGTGTGATGCCTCTGTAGTTCACTTTACATACATTACAGTAAAGGTGTAAATGTTTCTATTTATAATGCCATGCTAAAGAAGCCTGTGTTATATTCTCTATTGTGCAGCTCTACATCTCTGCCACCCTCATGACCCACTGCAATTTGTTTGGAGGGCAATTAGGAATGTAACCTTATGACCCTTATAATACCAAACAACCTCTTTGTCCCTCGAGCGGCATGACATGTCCCTCTCCTGCTGGCATACTCTGTTCAAGGTGAAAGGTTTTCAATGCCTTAACAACAGTCACAGAGTTGACGGACGCTAACTGACTGGTGGTATGCCAGGAGGTTTCCTTACCATTATCAAACACTCGCTCTGCTTTTTTGCCTTTCTCGTGTATAAAAGTCATATCACCCGTTTATGGTTATGTCTAAATAGGTTTTTTGTGCACACAGGAACCTGTAGGCAAGAGAAAAGACACAAAGGTGATGATCTTTGCAATACACTTTTGGATTAACCCAAAAAATTACTTAAATTGGTAACACCTAAAAATTTAATTTATTTAAACTTAAATTTTCTTACTTTAAGTTTCTTAAAGCCAATTTTTTTAGGTGTTACCAATTGAAAAATAAAAAACGTAATTTTTTCACTTAAAGTGAGAAAAATAAAGTTGATAATTTTTTTTTTTGTAGATCCAACTTTCACATTTTTTACAGTGTTGAGTGCATTTACATGCACTCTTGCTCCGATTATGCTTGATAAACTGATAAAGTGTAAAGTCATGAACGATTTTCTATTTTATTTTATTTTATTGGGGAAAGGTTATAAACCGATAAATCAAAATGTAATTCGCACAGGTAGATTTCTGCCCATTACCCTGATTTCGCGTTGCATGTAAATGCCTTAACCAGCTTTAACACAGTTTTGTTCATGTGCGCATCTCTCCGCACGAAAAAGATAAACGTCACAAACTAAAGCATAAAGTAACGCATAAAAGTCTGTGCTCGACAGTTTGCAGAAAAACGGCGAAATTAAAAGCTCATGTTACTTTTAAATTTCTGCAAACATGAGAAGAGCTACAATGGTAAAGCCGTTTTTTTGAACGACTAGACACACTGTGACGACCTGCGAGAAACCTGCATAGCCGGTTTATTGATTTGCATTTAAATGCATGAAAATAGGTTACTATATACAGTTTTAACCGTTGCTTATTGTGCTCACAAGAATTTTTACAGCGTTATTGGCCTTAAATACACATATGCATCAAATTCCTTTCTTAGCAAGTATCCTCATGAACACAACTATTTACTGTAGGTCTTAAGAGAAAGTAAACAGTGGAAAAAGAAAACGCATGTGTTGAATTCAGACTTTGGTCTTTCAGGGGAATTTACCTAATTTTGGTCCTGCTGCCTGTCTACTCTGTGGTTAACATTGTATGAATTTATTATACACAGTAACATTAGCTCAGTGTAGTAGTTATAGCTATTTTTTGAATTCAAGTAATATAGGGGGTGGTTTCACGGACAGGGATTAGATAGTCCTAGACTAGAATAAATGTAAGAGCTTTCCAAACTGAAAACAACTTGCACTGACATATCTAAAAATACATCAGTGCCCTTTGGTTAGCCTTAAAATGCACGCCAATTATGTTTTTAGTATGGCATGTTTGTTAAAACTAGTTAAAATGTCCTGATTAAATTAAGGCCTAGTCCTGTTTTAAGATAATCCCTGTCTGGGAAACCACCCCTTACTGTTTTATTTTTTTGCTTGTTATCAGAAATAATCTACTCTAGAGGAACTCTGTTCTCTTCTTTGCAGAAGTCTACCGGAAGTTAAGTTTGGTCCACAAAAGCCTTTTCTTTATTTTGTTTTGTCTATAATAATCAGATTTTTGATAGTTATCTGCTTATCTTGTGCATGTAAACACAGTCATTGTTATTCCTATACAGCAGTGAGGTTAAATGGAGAGCGAATGGAGATGCTGAGGTTTCCAGGATCTCAGATTTGTCTCTTGGGTAAAAGACAACATTAATCTCACATGTGTCTCTTCCAGAGTTTCAGTAATGGTTTTGAGAATGTTTCAAGCTGTGCTCTCAGTTTTGGCAAATCTCATTATGAACTCCCAAGCTTCCCAAGGCCAAATGATCTATGATAAAAACTAATTTTATAGCCCTGTTCTCTTGCATGTTAGCAAACAGTATTATATTTGTATTCCTCATATGGAATTTTAAGAAGAAACACCAAGAAAGTTAATACTTAATTGACTACTTTTCTCAGAAGGTATGAATGAGAAAATTCTGAGCAATGAAAGTTTCCTTGGAAGTGCTGTTTGTATTTAATAGTTTCTGCTTATGCTTTTCTTACTGTTTGTATTGTTTTTATTTATAAGTAAGACTGTAACATCTGTTTTACCCATTTAATGGTTATTTTGTCATGTAGTAGTTTAATCTTTACAGTTGTAGTACAGCTGTAGATTGTTTGTTGTATTGCAGTGAAAAGCAGAGCCAGCTGTTGGTCTTGAGATCCACACTGCAGAAGGAATGTGTGAAGTGTGTGACAGATTTCAGCTCTTGGGAATGAAAGACGCTAAACAATCAGAGAATTTCACATGGGTTTAAAACTACACAGAGTTAATACACTTTAAATAATAGAAACTGCAAACCAAAATACTGAACAATGCAGTGAAAAACATCCATGTTGTTTGTTGTTTGCTTGCACCTGTGGAAGTCTTCATCTTCTGCTGGCTGTGAAACGTCTCTCAGCCACTCAAGGGATCAAGCCTGATAAAATTACCTATATGTGGATGTAAGGGGCTCTTTTGTAACAGGTGTGGGTGTCGTTTTTCGGCCCCAAATCCATTGTGCTTTGGAGGTCCTATTGCGCGTCCAAAGCCTCACACTGTGTTTGTATGTAGCACTTTAAATCTGGAAAACGAATGCATGTCTGTGATACGTATTACAACATTTTGTTGCAGAATAACGTTATAACCCGCTGGTTTCTGCTCTAGTGGGCCTGTTTCTAAAAATATTAAGTTGGATAGCCAATTCACAGCTGGCTCCCACGGGCCTGATCATTTTATTTTGAGCAAGAACGGAAACGGTCGGACACGAAGGTTGTTCAGGGGGTGGAATCGCTAACCAAAGACCCTCACGTGACGGCAGTGGAAAGGAAAATAACCACACAGCAGATGACAGATCGGCACCCCGCAAGGGTAAACTTCGAAGTGCACTGACAGATACAAGTGCCATGACGATGGATTCATTTGAGACAATATTCCAGGATTGCCGGCCACGTGAGGTTCCCCTTCTGTCAATGGGCACTTTGTCGGGCCTGGCCGTGCTTTTCGGGTCAGGGTATTCTTCTCGTGTGGCGCCGAGATGAATACAGGGCTAAAGCGCTTTACAAGGACAAGCCGTCGGTTGATGGGGACTGGGGAGGGGGGACGACTGGCACGAGGAAACTCAAGAAGTGCTACATTTGTAATTTTATACAGGTACTTCATGTGGGCCCCATTATGCAAATAGCATGCCAAGAATCCTGAACCAAAAACGACATTACTGCATCCGCTTTTTCCTTTTCAAATCTGAAAATGATACAAAGGCCCTCTGTGAACCAATTTTACAGCCCACATTAAGAACATGTGTAGCTCTCCGGCTAGCACATGGCCTGAGCATCAATCCAGAGCGACTTCACTCACAGCTGCCATTTTTGAGTGCAAGAGCTTAAATAGGAATGTTCTCCAACCCCCTTCCATCACACCAGCTCTCCAAACAAACAGACGGTTGTGTTCAGGAAAGACCCGTACCACAATATACCTCAGCACTGGATGTCGTTCGTTTTCTTTTTTCGGGTCAGCTCTACACAAGGTGTCTTACGTGCCTGGTCAGTTGCCTGCAGAGCGTGTAGATGAAATGTTTTGCTGATGGAGACCTGCACAGAACAAATTAAGTTAGTCATGGCTGAGACACGGTGTGGAATGTGGGAGGCAGAAGGAGTGAGGTGCGGACAGACTCCAGGGAGAGACTGGAGACTCCGGCAGAAGGCCGGAAAGCTAACCTTACAATTGGGAAGGAAGAGAGTTTTGAAATGGAGGGGTGGTTTTGCTTTCTTTGCTGTAATTTTGTTTCGAAAAAAAAAATTCATTTATGATTAAAGTTGAGAATAGGTTACATTTAAAGGGAACATATTATACAAAATCCACTTTTACATGGTGTTAGGACATACATGTGTTTTGGCAGTGTAAACACAATGAAAAAATCCACCCTCTCCTTCTTTTGTAATCCCTATTAAACCAAGCAGTCTCATTAGACATGCTGTTTTGATTCTCTTGTTAATGTGATGTCACACTGATGAAGGCCAACCCACAGCCACTGACTGACAGAAGAACTTTACCCTGAAGCTTTTCTTAATGTGTTTCTTAGCATGTTGTTGCACTTATGCATTTACAGATACTATTGTCTTAGACTGTATTCACAGGAATCAGATCATTTTTTAAATGAAAGCAGTAGCTCATTTGCATTTAAAGGTATAGACATGAAAACAGCAATGTTTTGCTCGCACCCAAAGAGGGGCATTTTCCAATAAAGTGTTGGTATTTTGAGCTGAAACTACACAGATAGATTCTAGGCACACATAATACTTATATTACATCTTGTAAAAATGGGCAAAATATGTGCCCTTAAAATTACAAGCATACACAAAGTTTCAAAAGATTAGTGTCACTTACCTGAGTGTTTTCCATAATCTTACAAATGTTTTAATCTAAAGGCATGGGTCTGAATGTTTGTAATGTTTCAAATTTAGAAAAATAATTCCTTTCAATACTAGACTTGAAGCAATAATAAAATCACAACCAATAAGAGCCCAGAATCATTGATAACTTGATCAATATTGTTTAAAAACAGTTTACCATCTCAGGGTGAGAAAAAAACTGGTAGAAAAACTTGATTTTTGTTTAGTCATAACACAAGTCCCAAAGTTGTATAAGTTTTCAAGTGATTCTTATTGTAATATATAAAATACATAATATTTTTAACTTAACAAATTTTTAAACATGTGCTCCTTACCATTCAAATGGTTTCTAAGCCGGTATCTTTGTATTTATATATTCAACAAAATCATATTGTAGTATTTCACTCCAGTGCTTTATTCATTGGATATTACCAAAACATGGAACAAGTTACTTGATTTTTATTATTCAGGATCTTGCTGGTATCCTGTATTTTCAATCTGTTGTTGTACGGCAACCACAGGGCTCCTGGTTAACGAATATAGAAAGCTGATAACAAGCGTGACCTAATGCAGGTGCTGGTCACCTATCTAGAGTGGGGTTAGTGCCCTGACTGCAGATAAAGCAAACAAGTGTGATCGTACAGGCTCGTCTCTATCTTTATCAGTCGGCTGGAGGCCGCCGCCATTAAATATTAGCCACAGAGATATCAGGCACTCGTCCCTTAATAGCTTCTCTGCAGTTTTTAAATAAAGTCTTCTTTGTGTTGTGAACCATAAAAATTACTGGGTTTGACCGTATTTCTCATCAGACAAATTTTTCTGGCCTTTATCCTAATCCATGCCTTGACCTCTGCCCCAACCTCAAACCACAGTTCAAGCCTGGCCGAAGCTCTGCATTCCTATTTCGAGTTGCGTTTTTGCACTGCAATTTTAAACCAATGACTTCGGTAACTTATTCATCATCTGGTGAATCATAATCAGATTTGATTCCTGTGGATTGTCAGACTGACATTATTTGGTTCTGAACATTTCATAACGTTTCAGCTTTGGAAAACCACCAGTTGTCTTGTGGGAAAGTCGCAAATTGCAGATGCCGTTGTGCAGCTTGTAGACTGGTGTGTGATGACCGACCATTTATAGCCCTGTTTTTCCTCTTTGTCGTTGGAGGGGGAGGGAGGGGAGGATATCTTATATACTCATGCCCTGCATTCCGTGCCTGTGTGAGCTGTTTGTCTGAGCGGTAAAGTGGAATTAGTCCGCTCTGTCCTGCCAAAGAGCACATACTAGCATGTGTGACTGGCTGGGCGTGTTTGGCCAACATTATTAAGCTACGTATCTTAAGCGCAGAGATGTGGTGTTGGCCCTGAACGTATTCCCGCGTACATATGTTTCTTCCCAGTTCAAACATTAGTCCCCCTCTGTGTCCCCATTATTGAGTCCACGCAGCTAACGTGGCACCCCGTGGAGGTCATTTTGATCTCCCCCCTGTGAAACATAAAGCCCCCACAGCAGCCACGTGTAATTAAAGTTGTGGCCTTTAACACAGTTTTTCGCCAGCACGCAATAAGAAGCTTGCTTTTCCTTGGGCTTCTCGGCCGAGGTCGCAGCCCTGGGAATTCTCTGCTCCCGCTGTATTTTTTCAGGCTCCCCTTTCACGTCCAATACATCTGGATAATTGTCATCCAGACCCAAGTTTCTTCTATCGAGTTCCCATAAATGTCTTTATAACCAGTGGAAGTATGTCGTCCATTAAAATCTCCTCTAGATTCTTGGCTTGTCAGTTTGCGAAAACAACGTCTACGAAACGTGTCCTTTTCATAGCTTTTCAGCACTCTGCTTTCCAGAGTTTATTGCAACATTTCGTTCTTCAATTCGTTTGCACCAAAGGACAGGTGCTGTTTGAAATGAACATGATCCGGGTTAATTTGGAAGGACAGACCAGGCTTTGTTTCCAGTGAACCTGTGGCCGTTATATAGGGTGAGATGAAGGTTTACGTTCTTTAGAACTGACAGTTTTAAATGCGTCTGGACTGAGTCCGATTAGAGATCTGGTCCTTAGTTTCTTTGACACGGTGACCGACATAATTCCTTACCAATTCACGTCTCTCTTTATTTTTACAGTTCTAGTTTAGCGTGCATTTTAAAACAAGATCCCTCTCCCAGTCTGCAACTGGTAGGACAAACAGGTTGGAATGCACCAGTGTTCACACTTTCTGACGTGTGCAAAGACTTTTTAAGGGGAAAGTAAAGTAGCATACAAACATTACTTCTGAATTAAACAGTTCAACTTTAAAAATCCTGGATTTTTTTTAAATGAAGTGTTCATGTCACAATCCCGAGATCCCCCAACCCTTGACAGAACAGCAAAGGGAACTTTAAAGACTTCATGGAATCTGCTGACTGGTCGACATGGCAACATTATCCGCTCAGCACCCAACACCCTACTGGCTTCTGGTCTCGAGATTCCCAGAAAAGTGTGTTTCTGTTGGGGCCGTGGCAAGAGCAGTGGCAGAACGGGAAAGTCAGCCAAACCTCTCTTTTCCCACCGCTCATACCCCTTCATTAGATTAACCGCTCACTCAATCACTGCTCCAGATTGTGGGATCTCATGCCATCCACAACGTGTGTTTTTTTTCTCATCTGGAAACAAACTATTTGATACAAGCTGTTTTCAACTTTGGTATTGTTGTAACATTTTTCCATTGATTGCATGTAGTTATATTAATAAAAGTAACCATGCATTACCATAAATTATCACAATTACTTCATGTTATACGATACATTTGAAATTGCTTTTTTGTAAGACTTGTACATGCAACCTAAAGCCAACTTTCTTCCTTTTCTTCTCTAGTGACAAATTATATAAAAACGATAAAAAATACATTCACATTTAACTTTTTTGAAAGTGCAAAAACTAGATTTTTAAATTATATAATAGAGGAAGTAAGTGGGGCTTTCAATTGTCACCACAACAGTACTGAGTCACTATGTGAGTGGTTGCCGGGTGGTTGCTAGGCAATTGTTAGGTTGTTGCTATGACATTCTAGGTGGTTGCCAGGGCATTGTTAGGCTTGCCAGTGTCTTAGGTCACCACAGCAGTGCTAAATTCGGCAACTATGTGAGTGGTTGCCATGGCATTGTTAGGTGGTTGCTATGATGTTCCAAGGGGTTGCCAGTGTATTGTTAGGTGGTTGCTATGCTGTTTTGGGCGATTGTTAGGTTGTTGCTAGGACATTCTAGGTGGTTGCCAGGGCATTGTTACGTGGTGGCTAGAGTGTTCTGGGTGCATGTACAAGCGATTGCCAGGAGGTTGCTAAGCCATTGTTAGGTGTCCATTCTGGGTTGTTTCTAAAAAGGTTTTGATGCTAAGGCATTTTTAGATAGTTGATTGGGTTTTCTGGGGGATTTCTTCATGAGGGGGTTACCTCATGGGCCAGGGCAAAGGATCCCCAAGTGTCTACGATATTGGCTTTAATCCTAAGTGTATGTCTGTCTGTCTGTCTGTCTGTCTACAAAAATCTGCATTGTGCAATCTACAAAATATGATTACTTAAGTAATAGCACACTCCAGAAGTACACATTAAGATATTTCCTTGCACAGACCAAGGGAAAATAAGCTGCATGCACAGGTTTAATACTTGTGGGTTTGTTCACATCCCAGACCAAAAGTCCAGTGATTAATGATTTACCATATCACATAAACATAGACTACCAGTCAGAAGTTTAGGATACAGATTATACTTTTTTAGGTTGATACTTCAACTAGTACATAAAATGCCAAAAGGACTTTTTTTCAAATTATAGGCAAAGGGTTTTTACTTTGAAGGTGTCTTTATTGTTATTCCAATATTTCGATTTGTATTATTTTATAGCTTTAATAAGATTAGTATTAAATGATCCTAAACATTTAAGCGGTACTGTACTGTAAATGGTGACAGTTTGTGTTTATTGGTTGTTTTAATTAACAGACTTAAGCTCTTGCACATGAAGTGTAGTAAGTAATGTAAACAGAGCCCAGCCCCTCCCCTCAGGCCAGTGTTAACTGTCATGCTCTAGCAATTGGTAGCAATTGACCTATTGACAGCAGGGGAAATGAGTGCTCTTTACCTGTCTGAATGGGCTATGGTCTGTGTAAATGGAATATTGCTTTCACTTTGACTTGTCACCCCAGGCAATGACAGAAAAACAAGGCCAACAGGCCGTTCTTAGGTGAGACAGTCTTATATTTACAGTCTTTGCAAGGCAGCATTATGTTTCTATTCCTCAGGCATTCTGGTTACAGATTTATAATGTTAATCTGAGCTTTTTTAAGCTGGCTTCTTTCTTTTTATAACTTTGGAGTCACTACAAGTAGCCCTGCAAACAAAAAGAATGGTTAGGCCATGCATAATTTTACATATATAATACCATTTAACTTTGTTTTATGTTTATATATGCATTGTTACAACATCATTTACAATGCATGCTGAATTGTAAATGAGCAAGAAATACTGGAAAACAGTTATACTATAAAAAGTGAACAAAATCAGATATAATTCGGATGTTGGTTATGCCTAAGAATTCCTCATCTGTTTTGAATTTAGTTTTACATAAAATGTGGTTTTAAAAATTGAAGCTAATGATGCCTTTATTTCATTTGGTATTTGTATGTCATTGTTTTTAAAAGCAACGTAAACAGATTGCTATTGATTGATTATAGCCATTGAGTTGCTGAATTCTGGTTTTATTTTGAAATCGAACCTTATAATAAGATGCTTCAACCCTAAAGGCAAAATGATCTTGAATGTAGGTTTGTTTTCCAAAAGAAATAGAAAGTGATTCCAAAACTGGTTGAAATTACAGCTTTCTCTAAACATTTCAAAAGCTTATTAAATTATAGTTTGCATTCAAAATTTTGACATACAGTGTGTGTTATTGTGTCAAGATTCCAATAGGTTGTAAACAATAGCTATTCTTACATTAAAAAATATATAATTACTGTAGGTTCCAAAAGTTTGCGAACATATTGAAAATCTGGGATTTAAAATCATGTTTCAAACTGTAAATAATATGGGGTTATTGGGATGTAAAAATAGAGAAGAGTTATGGTTTTAAATGGAGGAAATATATTAAAATACATTTTTTGTGGTCACCTTTTAAATGTAAGTTTGTGATGTTAACATTGAATAAAAAGTCAGATTTCCTGGCTTGAATTAAAGCAAACTATATAGTTTTCAAAACATCTTTAAATCTTTATAACATAAAACAGATATAAAACATTATATAATACTTGCGGTCTAATTTTTTTTCAACCTGAATGTTTTGTTTATCCCTTTGCAATGAATTTATCTTCATTTACTTTGGTTTACTTTATATCTGGCTCTTTACTTTAGTTTACTTTTTAATTTTTTGTATTTATAAATGTTTTTGCTGGATAACTACCAATGCTTTGACCATTTTCAACATCATCACAATGGTCTTTTTGCTTGTGTAGCTGTTGGCTCTGAAAACCTCATGGTGGCAACATGTGATATCCCACAAACCCTCAAATTCCAGCTTTCCCCGAGGGAGACCCATACTTTATCCGGCAAATGTTTTAGGAGGTTTTTCATTTCATCTGACTCACTATGTCTCTTTTTTGCACTTGGCCTGCTCTTCAGAATCTGGAGCTCAGCAAACTACTAAAAATACTTAAAATGTCCCTGCGCAATATTTATAGTATGTGCAAAGCATTTGGAAGCCATAATGGGCATTATAAATATATAAACATGAGAAATGACAATGTGATTGTTGCCTGTTCCCGCAGAATTACTGCAGTTGTTGTGGGTTTCATACTGTAGATGCAAGTGAAGTCACATCATTGTGATTGTGTCACCACAGCTGTTTGGAGACCATACCATAAATCATAGCAGGAGTATGTTTACATTTGCAGCCAGCAATTTAAGAAGGTGTAAATCCACCGTAATTACTATTTGTACTTTATTATATTTTATCAAGCTCATAGCATCCTTAATGTGTATTCTGATGTTCAGCCGAGATGGTATTTAGAGTTATAAAGTCAGAGTTGATTTATTCTCTTCTCCTTAGAAAACTAAATAAAGTAACTTATTTTAATGCAGTGTTTTGATACTTTCATTTTTCATGTGATCTATTTGGTTAAAATGTAAAAGATAACTTAACAATAATTTTTGTTCAGTTTAAAGGTGCCAAAAAAATGCATATAAATAATCTGTTAAATTGTTCTCTTATATCTACATAGAAGGTATGTGGGTTTATTAAGTTAAAAAATGATCCAGAGACAGTTTTACATGTCCATTTGCAACCCTAGGATTGGCTGTTTCTAAGAGTGGCTCATTTAAGTAGCTTAGTGTGTGTGCAAACAGACCTTATATTTGAGCCTATATTACACAAAGATACAGAATTTGAGGAATAATTAATTGTTTGAAGATTGTTAATGGATGTTTCTGAGTGTTAAGTTTGATTTTTTTATTATGGACCTACAAAATGTAACTGTAACATCAATAGTAGAACATCAGCCTAAACGTTAGCATATAGCATTAACTAGCATATGGCGCTAACTCAAGCAGTCACAACTTTGTTTTTAGCATTGTAACAACATTCTACTTAATTAAATGTGTCATTTAATGTTGAAAGAGCTCGACTGTAACGTCACAGTCGATGTTATGTTGAGATTGGTCTATTTTCTGTTTTGCATGCATGAAGTTTACATAAGGAGGTGGAAACTATTGCGTTTGATGCTCATGATATATGTAATTACCATTTACAAAACTCTTATTATTAATCTATGCCTAGATAAATACAGTTTTACATTCTACGGCACTTTAAAAAAAAAAACATGTACAGTACATCAGCACATTTAAGTCTGCAAAACCACTGCCTTAAATGGTTCAAAAGCAGAATCTGAAAGCTTGCATTTTTGCATTCAGTCACACCAGGATCATTGTAACTTTCAAAATAGTACGTTTTTTTATTTTAAACACTTATTCCATTGTAATTGAATGACTGTAGACTAGGGGTGGGCGATATGGGGAAATGTCATATCACGATTGGTTTAGGCAAAATCGCGATTTTATCACGGCTCTTATTGTTTTTTTAAAGACTATTTTGCCATTACTGAGCCTTAATACAGCCATACTAATGCCCCCATTTAAAAATGCAGTCCTACAAGGTAACAAATATATGCACGGACAGTACACGGAGAGTACACGTACAACAGCGCATGCGCGGGAAAATATTGAGACAGGACACTCCACTACAAACAATTATACAAAGGAAATAGACAGCATTTACACATACACTATAGTTTTCTCTTCTTTTATTTTCAATTTTTCAAAGAACAAAAAGCTGTGGAGTATTTTCGTCACCATAATGTTTGATTCCTGTTCTTTGTTGTCTTGTTGTTTGTTCTAAACTGTGTTTGCAATGATGGATCGGCTACTTTCTTCACGTACCCTAAATTTTTTAATGTACTGTAAATGTTGCAAATCAGTGCTGCCCTGATGGCCTGTTAGAGTAATAATTTGAATAAGAAATCATTTGTATTGCGTATGTGTCAAACACGGTCGTGACGGGCAAAGTTTATGCTCCGTGCAAAGTTTATGCTCATTTCATGTTATTAATGAGTGATGATGAGTTTTGTTTGCGTGACAGAGAGAGCAGAGCCGCGCGCGCACGCTTTCTGTCTTTAAACTGTCTCCCTGCTTTTATTACTCAAAACAAAACTGACTCGATGGCGAAAGGTCGGAAGACCAAATCATATCCACCGAGGAAATGTTTTACGTGTTGTTACAGTAACACTTTGTTTACAGTTTTGCGCTGCTCAGCCTGGATTAGAACACAAGCGCGTTCGATTCGCGAACTGACTCCTTTGAACGGATTCGTTTGAATGAACGGTTGAAACAACAGATCTGTCCCAACACTAAACTCACAAGACGTCACTGTCAGCACAATCAGTCTCTTATAGCGCTTCAGAAATGAGAATGTAAATGTGTTTAGAAAGATTTGCCCTAAATGACAGTCTCAACTAAAAAACATAGACATTTACTATGTTAACTTTATGATGAATAAATAATTTATCAGGTCTACCAAATATATCCTACAAAGTAATAAAAGCCATGGTAAAAAACTGATCAAAGATGATGACAGCAGAGAGTGTCAGGTAATATATGTGTCTGATAAATGCATGGTGCAGAGGAGGTTGTAAAACTCTTCAGAAAGACCAGTCATAATTTATTGTAAATGCTTTGACTTAAATAGTGACATTTTTACATTTAAAATATCTGCTAATGATGAGAACATTTTGATTATTATGTACATATAGAAAATCGGCCAAACAAATCGGCTGCCCTGATTTCTAAATATCGGCATCGGCCAGAGAAAAAGCCATATCGGTCGACCTCTAATCCGCGCGTATCCGCGGTGAGTATACTTTGAAAGCTAAAATGTATTCCCTGGCCCTTACGTCGCCTTCTTGTACCGCGCGCCTTGTCGCGTACTTGATGTTGGCACGAATCACAATACAACGATGTTTCAGTAAAAGTGGATAACATTTTAATCGTTCACTATCAATTATCGTCATATCGCATACCCCTACTGTAAACCCATTTTATGTTGTTATTTTCTGTTGTAATCAACAGTATGCCACAGATCAGCTGATGTACAGAAGAGATAGTGCACCCAAAAATGTCCATTCTGTTATCATTCTGTGTTTAAATGAAGACATATGGGTTTAGAACAACATGAGGGTAAATAAATGGTGACATAAGTTATTGTTGTTTTTTATGTGAACTACGCCTTTAAGTCGCATTTAACCCAAAATATTCCTTTCATTCCCATTGTTGCAAAGTTGATTCAGACATAGTATTCAAGCCTCCTGTATTACAGAGGAAGTTAAAGCAGGGTGAAGGTTATCTTACTTAGTCACCAGTTGCTTCCTGACCGTGAATATATTGGCACCGGTGAGCCTAAACCTGCTTAAAAAATTATACTGAAATGCATTCCTGCACTGCAACTCACCTCCTGCCATTTCCAAAATAAAGCCAACAAAAATATCATGCATCAACTTCTAGCTGGCCCACGATACGTATTGATTCTTAAGGGAATGCTATATTTACGGCAATTACAGATAGTGCTTCACGGGGCCCTGCGGAGGCTTATTGGCAGAAAGGGCTTGAGTTGAAAGAGGATATATGATTGAATGTTACTTGTGTTGGCCTCTCTTTTTTCCTGTCATTAGTTGACATTCCAGACATGCATGTTGGGCTACCTTAAGCCAGAAGGCCGTAAAAGGGAAAGAGGGATATGGAAGATTGCAACTCGAAGGAGAATCCGTAGTGCAGCCGTCGAAAGAGGCCGGCCACCGTATTGTATAGTGATGTGCGCTCAACTGCGACAGAAGGGAATCCATTTATGCTGAATGGAGAAAACAGATTGCCTTTTAAAGAGTTTGACCTGCCGTCCCACCATTCACCAAGTCCTTTCTTCACAAATTCCCTCACACACAAACAAACAGAGTCAATATTTACACAGACACGCAGGTTTTCAAAGCCTTCCCCTGTTAAATGTGTATTGCCGCACACTGGAACACATTTATTTATTTGGGCACATTAAATATTGTAACACTAACTCGTCATTTCTGTCTTGCGCCCTTTTCATAGGGGTAAGAAATGCTTTCTTGACCCTGCCGTAGACTGTATGCCTTTTGTTAGTTGTGTGGGAGATGTAACATTAATCATCGCCGTCTTTGGGCAAAAGGGAGAAGAATTGGAAGCCAAACCGAGCGTTGCTTGTGAAAGTTTAGAGTCTTTGTTTTCTCCCGTGCACCTCTGATCTGTGAAACGTGCAGTGCTGTCTGCTTTTGGGCTCCTGTGAGGAGGAGAGGCATCGGGACCGACCCACAAACAGAAGGGCCCGAAGCAGGAGGCCCATAAATCTGCTCAAGGAGGGGGCGTACAGTCTTTTCCAAGAAAGAATGAGATTTCAATCTGTGAGAACGACGCACCAGGAAGGTTTTACTCTGATGAGAAAGCCATTCGAAAGCGAGCGGGAGAAAGCTTCGCGAGTTCCTGCCTGTGACTAATTTCTTTTTCACACTTTCAACGATAATCTATCAAAATGTCAGCTTCCCACTTTTCTCTGCGAGATACAATAATGTGCTGTAGTCAAGCTGGCGTGATACCTGTTGCAGCGAATCATTTCACAGCGCAGTTTGAAACCATGCACACGATACATTTTTCACTAGAAGCCTCTTTGATTTGACATAAAACGAGTTATTTGGTGTTACAGTTCGTGGACAACTGGTTTATATCACCGTGTATAAGGTTTAACCGTTTCCTTCCTGGTTACGTAAGGCTCTTTATCGAAAACTTACGAGCGTCGTGGGAGTGATTTAGATTCAAAGGCTATTTCAAAGGCAGGCTGTATAATTGTAAGATACCTTCTTTTGATCAAATAGTAGGGCAACAATGTGAACAAACTTTTTGTCAGCTGAACCTACTTGAACTAAATTATTTATTTGAAGCCCCCCCTGAGATTTTAAGTAAATATTTTTTCATTTAATAGTTCTCTTGCATGTTTAACTTCAAAAAACGTTTATTTTTCATTACTTTTAAAGTTTTTATAAACAGGCTATTTAACATAGCTATTTTGCATGAGTTCTCAGTTTTCTGATATACTGTAATGTTACGTGACTTGCAGAAAACATGAATATATATAAAATAAAATGTTTGTTAACAAATTTTATTTAGATTTGTTTCTATTTTGTTACATTTTATAATATATTATTTTTTCATAAACTCACAAACCCCTTGCAATTCGCAAACTCTGCCATTATGCATTTGAGAAAAACTTAATAAAAATGATTATGGTGAACAAAACAAGAGAAATGTTTGTTATAGTTTTATAGGTGCAGTGTGTTATGGTCTTAAAGGTGCAGTGTGTAATTGTTAAAATTATCTCTTGACAGAAATGCAAAATAATATTCAAACTAAATTATCAGGGGTGTATAAAGACCTTTCATAATGAACCGTTATGTGTTTATTTCCTTACTGTGCATTTACACCAGCCGCGGTAGAGGCGGCAAAAACGTGCTATTCGTGCGTAGTTGGACGATTGAACATTTGAGTTTACTCGCTTCATTCTTGCGTGAAAGCCGCGCGTGAAATTCTAGTCATTCGAGAAATTCACGCGGAAATTCGCGTCATGGGAGGGGCTTCTGCCACTCCGCTGAGACTTCGCCACTCCGCTTCCTTCCTGTAATCACGCCACTAATACAGCAAGGTCCTGATTGGTTAACGCGGTGCGGAAATCCGACAAAGTTAAGATTTTTCAGCTCGCGCGTTTCCCGTGGCAACGTTCAATTCGAGCCTTTCTTGCCGCGCATACCGCATGACGCGTGTACCATGCCGCAGGATGCCTAATCGCGCCTTCGCATTGACTTAACATGTAAATCACCCGGACTTGCCACCTCTACCACGGCTGGTGTTAACGCAGCATTAGAATGAGACGTTTTATCTACATACACAGAGGGTCCCCTTACATGGAAGTCTCCAACGATTACATGTTTGTCCGGTGGCGGCTACCGTAGCTCCTCTATGTGTTCTAAAAGCAAGAGGTGAGCAGTGGACTGAGCAGTTGGTTGCAATTCACAACCTCACCACTAGATGCCGCTAAAATTTACACACTGCACCTTTAAATTTGGTGTAGTTCTTTAAAGTGTTGCATAGTTAGCTTAGCAACATGCTTACTAATCAAATGTGAGGTAATTATCCACTGTGATTGACGGGATGAACACTATCAGTGACTTAAAAGGTCTGATTAATTGTGTTTTTTGTAACAAAATGTTTAACAAAATGTATTTTGATGCATAGCACAAGATTTAACTATAACAACTCAGGTATTGTCTATTTATTACCAATAAATGGTTACAGATCTTTTTTAGCCAACAACAATAAATTGGTCAACTTTTAATAAAGCATGGTTTTGCAATGGAGCCAGGATTTCCCATTTTTCAGTTTTCATGAAAATTCTGTGATTTCTTTCCGCTTCTAATATCTTCAGATGGATTTGGAAATGATTAAATGTTGGACAGATGTCTTAAAATGAAACAAAACACTCTATGCTCTCCATCCATCCCAATAATGCCTGCAATTACAGACAGAGGTGTTTTTTCTAAAGAAAAGATTTAAACATAATATACTTTGGGCATATAAATGCATGTGGAAATTTTCGCCGCAAGACCTTCCTAATCCTGGTTTTGTGGCAGCTAAACGGATCCAGTCTGCCATTAGCCTTACGTAAACAGCTATTAGAGTGACTAACACAGGCTTGAGAACAGCTAGTGTGGACAGTATTTACAGACTCTGACCTTTATAACCTCAGAGAAGCCACCAACTGAAGAGCGCACAAACAATGCAATCCGTTGCAGGCCGGTAGCAGAGTACGCCAACTAGACATGGCTGGCTGACAGAGGACTGCGGTTACAATTTCCCCACAGACATAAACAGTGACACTATCAATTTCCTGCCTTCAGTCTCTTAACGGGAGTAAGCAAAGCTGTGCGTGGGCAGCGGGAAACCTCGCTCCTCTCAGCTAGAACGAGATGCTTTAAAGGGATAGTCCAAAAATAAAATCCTGCATCATGTACTCACCCAAACCCGTATTGCTTTACTTCGAAAAAAAATGGCCCTTTTCTGTACATTAAAAGTGAATGGGGCTGTTGAGCTCTAAGAAACACCATAACATAAATGTTACACTAGTCTGTGTCACGCTCGCACTTTATTCAAAGATTTATAGGCCTGCACTATATAAATTAAAAGTGATATGATATGCGACATGATACTGCTATACGTTTGAAAATCTAATTCAATTATAATATTTCAAAAATATTGTGTAGCTCATATGCAAACGAAACACCACCTCTGTTAAAAAACGAGATAATGGTATTAACCAAAAGTGTTCAAAAATCATGCACCCTGCCTTTAAGAGTTTTTTTTAATGCTTCTTTACAAGAAAACCTGTTAGACGTACATCTGAGCTCTTCAATTAAATAACCAACATATATGTATCACATTCTTTCAGGGAAAAAGAAAGCATCACTCTCTTTGTCTCTCCAGTCTCTCTGCTGTCTGCATCAACCTAAAACTTTGCCTATACGTAACTTTTTAAAGTATAAAAATCATTTGGTTATTGGAAGCCATTGCGGTATGCATATTGCGCATTGCACAGTATTTCTGTATATCTTGCAGCCCTTTAAGATCATAAAATATCTTTGTATCAGATTAAGTCATTTACTAAAAATGGTTACCCTCTGCCGTAGCTCAATGTGATTTTATTTTAAACAACAGCTCCTTCCATAATGTCCATTATGGAAAACACCAGCCTAACCTCGCCATTTTGCATTTCACAAACGCATAAAAGTCAGAGGAGTTTAAGTTAGGGTAAATTATGACTGAATTTTCTTTTTTTGGGGTGAACTATTTCTTTAAAGCTTAGTCTAATCCTTTGAAAAGCAAATATTTTAGTCTAATGCATTCAAGCTTTCCCATTGCATGTTCAGGCTTGACTTCTAAAACCAGGTTGAAAATAAAGAGAAAAGGCCTTGATTTAAGTCTAGCATGAGAGTGGGTGATGTACACCCAGATAATGTGTCACTTTTACACTAGAGCTTTCGGTGCTCACGTGGTTTCATGTTTGTTTGATTTGTGTAAAAGCTGTCAACTAAACTTAAGTGCATACCAACGAACCACACTCGACTTTGTTAAAGCCATCTACTGCATTAACAAATTGGTCCAGTATGTATTATACAGTATGTGACCCTGGATCACAAAACATAAGAAGTCATAAGAAGCACGGGTATATTTAAGCAATAGCCAACAATACATTATATGGGCCAAAATTATAGTTTTTTATGCCAACAAAGATATTGAGTAAAGATTATGTTTCATAAATGAACTTATTTTGTATATATCACAGATTCCAGCTAAATATTGCCAAATATTGTCCTATCCTAACAAACCATACTTTAATGGAAAGCTTATTATTCAGATGATGTATAAATCTCAATTTAAAAAAAATTGACCCTTATGATTGGTTTTGTGATCCAGCATCACACGGAATTGAGGAATTCAGATAAATTAAGCCTTTTTCATGTTAATGTCAAAAAGTGTCCCAATTTACCACTCTACTGGTTTGTGGAGACAAACAACTTCATATGGTTTTCTTGACTAAAGCATTTAATTTAAAACAACAAAACAGCTGTGATATACCAGTACACTAGTTGTGCAAGGATTAATGCTACGTACACACCAAATGCGTAGCATCGCGTTGCTCGCTTTAGATTACTCGCAGGATTTAACTTTGTGTCATGTGAATTTTCCGCTTGAGTTGAATATTTTCAACTTGCGCGAAGGTGCGTTTGAGGCGAATAGCGCGTGTTTTCAGGGCAATCGCGCCATCCAATCTCCCTGATCGCCCATCGCGTCTGATCGTGTCTTTGCATTGACTTTGTATGTAATCTACTCGCGCAAATCATTGAACTCGTGTTTGGTGTATATGCCCCATTAGAGAAACACAAATTTCGATTCAAACCCAACAAATTTACCAAGTGTGAAAACAAAATTATAATTTGTTTTACTGATCTGTTATTTCTCTACAGGTCCTCCACGCGTAGCGCAGAAGGTAGTGCACCGGCAAAGCGTGAGAATCGGACGCACCATGAAACTTCAGTGTCCTGTGGAGGGAGATCCACCTCCCCTCATCATGTGGACCAAAGACGGCCGAAACATCCACAGCGGCTGGATGCGCTTCAGGGTCCTTCAACAAGCCCTCCGGATCAAAGAGGTGGAGGCAGAAGATGCTGGAACTTTTATTTGTAAAGCCACAAATGGCTTTGGGAGCGTCAACATCAACTACACGCTCATTGTCATTGGTAAGTGTGTTTTTAGATGGTGGAGCTCAACATTTCCAAAATAGCTGATCATGTCGGTAGCAAGGTCTCCTGTTTAGGTTGCAGATATTCAGCAGATAGAATTTGATTCAGAGCAAAACAAGAGTTTGAAGGTCTCATAGGGATCTGTATGTCATACTGTTGTCTACCATGTTTGGTCAGTTTAATGTTTCCATAAGATTTGTTGATTTTATGGTCAGTAACAATGACGGTAAATATATCATGCTTGTTATGTAGAGGGCCAATAGTGTTGTATATCTAAATGTCAGCTGTTTAACCAACAAAAACTAACTTTCATTAAAAAGGATAAATATTTGTCTACTCTTTCACAGCAACTACCTCAGTTTACAGAAATGAACAAATTGTAAACATAATGACCCTTACATACTTCATGATGGCCTTGACATTCAGTACATTCAGTAGATGAACCTTTGTTCTGGGCTGAATGAGCACGCTGGCCCCTCGCCAAATTAATCAGGGCCTAATTTGGCCCCGTTCCACATGGTGATGGGTTTGCGTACGTGAGGATACTCCCAGCCCGTATCGTGATCACAGCAAAGCTCTTGAGGACATGAACCCTCCTTCATATACATTAATCAAATACGGTACACCATCAGGTCAGCAAATCACCACGGTTACTTCAAATAGAGCAATGATCACCTATGGCTCCGGGGTATAAGCACCTTAAACTTTAAGGATGATAATGTAAACCAGTGGAGTAATTTGTGACTGAATGAGGCATCCATCTAAAGCAATGCCAAGTTTAAATGGAGGCCCTAGTGGAGTGCCTCATTCAGGGTGGGTTTTATATTAGCTGGACTATGTTAACGAGTTATTTGCCTCTCAAATGAGCCCTATGTAATGCAAGACAATGCAGCTAAATTACATGAATTGCGAACATCCTTGGCAGTGAATGGACTGTTTGTTTTGTAGCATGTGGTGGGTCATTAGCCATCTTGATCCATGCGTGTGCATCTATTTAAGTATTGACCACATAAACGTGCTCTCGGCTGAAGTACATGGATCAGTGCGGTCGAGTCCCCTAATGATATTTAGACATAGACAATTATTTCCTTTTGTCATGCTAATTATTGCGCTTTTCTTAAAGGCATCCTTTGATTTTTTTTATACTTGTCTGATTTATAAAATTTGATTTGCATCAAGATCAGCAGCTCCAAAAAAGTGCATCTAAATTTTCTTACTAAGCATTATGCCTATTTTCCTAGAAAAGTGAAGGTAAATACTTCAGTTCAGATACTTGAAAGATGGCCGAAAAATTAGATGATCTCGAAAACGTAACGGATATGTAGTCACTTTCTATAAGAACAATAGAAGTTAGAGATGTGTGATGTTATGGGAATATGTCTCGGTATCATTATAAAAATAGTGGTTTGCTGATGGTAATAATAATAATAAATAATGCAACTGTTGTATAAATGTGGCGCTAGGTGGGTATATTGTGTACAGTATATATAATAAACACATAATTTCCTAAACTTGGTGTGACTGGGTCTTTAATGCCAAATATAACAAATAAAACTGCAAATAGTGGCGTAACGCGCGAAGCATAGAGATATTGAAGGGGAAAGAAAACTTTGAGTAAATAAGATACCGTACATAAAGTAAGAACATCTAAATAAAGCATTAAAAATCTAGCAGACAGAATGCATGAAATTTAACCCCTCACGCTAGTTCAAAAACATGAAAAAGCATGAAATCCTTTAAGGAGAATCAAAGCACGAAATGTGAGAATAAGAAAATGGGCGTGTATGAATGTCTTCAAATAATTAGGCATGAATGAAAGTTTCTCTGTAGCTGAACACAATAATCAGCCGTTTGGGGTGGGAGTTTAGGGGCGATGGGGGCAGCTGCCAGGATGACCTCAGTCGAGCAGCTGCACCCACTGTGCTGGGACGCTCAAGATGTGCCAAGCCAGCTTTGATGCACCGCAAACATCTCCCCATGCTATTTAGTCAGGGCCCTTGAACTTAGACTTGTTTCTTAATCTCTCTTCTGGCACGTCCCACCTTCAGTATAATTCAAGCCATGCCAATTGAGGCTGAGGTGTAGCGTGATAGGTGTTATGTTTTGCCTGTGTTAAATTTATTTGTTGGATAACATTTAAATATCTAAGCATGATTATGACAATTCCCAATACAAATTTTGCTCTTCCACCAACATCTTTGAGCTGGTGTTTTATTAAAATAAAAAACACAACTTGATTCTCCATGTAAAATACTTTTAGAAGATGTCATAACATGGTATTAATGTGGCTGTGAATATGACAAAATTAAGCATTTCATAGTAACATATTAGTTTCTTCTAAGATTGGAGTGGCAAACTGTAAACATGGGATGTGAATTGATCCATGTCTTCCTCTAGATATGTCCATCTCAGATTTAGCCTTTTATTGTTTTATATTTTCATTTTTAACCTTAGTGAAATATACAGACACCTTTTTCTTATTACAGCTGTCTCCTTACACTGCCAATTTTGGGTGTTTCATTCGTATAAATATTTCCACAGTTTCTCAGTCCAGCTTTATTATATTTCATGGCACATAAGCACATCTCTGCACAGAAGCCAGAAATATACATTATACCATGAGCTGTGAGAAAATTAAAGATTCCTTTATTGCTTTCCATGGCATCCTTTTAACTTCCCTTAAAACCTCTGTTTCAGGACAGCATCAAAACTTCCTGGCTTAATTTTAATCTCAGCCATGATAAATACTTAAAGGCATGAGTTCATGTAGCTTGGTAGATTAAAGGGATAGTTCACGTTAAAATGAAAATTTTGTCATCATTTACTCATTCTCATGTTGTCCTAAACCTGTATGAAAGTATTTTTTATTTTTTCAAAAGAAGATTTTTTGAGAAATGATGGTAAACACACAGCAGATAGTGATCATTGACTTCCATAATAGGAATAAAAAATATTTAATGGGTACCATCAACTGTGTGCTAACCATCATTTACCAAAATATTTTCTTCGTCATTTATCACAATACTTCCAAAATATTTTTTTTCGGATGATGACTTTTCATTTTAAGGTAAACTATCACTTTAAGACTAAAATCTTCCTTATTTATAATAACCACAAACAAAACTGTTGAGCAGTGGTGCTTATGTAGGATATGTGGGTTCAGATCTGGCTTGCAACTTATTTTCATGTTCTCCTGCTATATATATCATGTGCATAAAATGTTATATTCAAAAACGATTTTATTCTTGCTAATGCACGCTTACTGATACTGATACTAGTGCTCTGTCCGAAACTGCTCCTTATCTCCTATATAGTGCACTGCCGTTTTGTAGTGATGTTTGAAACCTGAGTGAACAACTTCCTTCCCTACATTCCTTCACTACTTTTTACCCACAATGCACTCTGACTTTCAATGTACACTCGCTCACTCACTATTTCTCATTATACCAGTGTTTCTCAAAGTGTGGGGCGGGCCCCACTGGGGAATAGGAACATTACAAGTGGGGCGTGACAAATGGGAGAAAATCTATTAATTCAATTATTTATTGACCATACACTCAAAATGGCACATTTAAACATAAACCTAGCTTAAAACTTAAATAAATCAGACTGTAGAAAATGTCACGCAGTAACTTAAAGCCTAGCTGATAACTATTTTGTTGGGGCGATTGGGACAGGTGGAGCTTGGAACCCTTCCCTACCTCCAAAGTGGGGAATGGCAGAAAAAGTTTGAGAAACACTTCATTATACAATGGGAGACGAACGCGTAACTTGAATTAGCTGAAGGACACTGACATTAAACACCACAAATTTACATTTATACACTTTTGTTAGTTCTTGTTGTCAGTTTTTTTTTTTAAATAAACATATTACAAATAAATGCGATACCTTTTATCTAAAATATAATAAAGTTAATAAATATGACAAGCAGTTGTTTTGTTTTCACTAAGAAACAGTAAGAAAGTAAACTTAACCGTTTCACAGTATAATCTATGAAGCCACACAGGTGTAAGAGTTTATGAGGAGAGGAATATCTGCGACAGCTCTCTGACGTATTTACGTCCGTGTCAAAAATCGCTCGCTCATTATCGTTCAGTTCCTCCCAATCTAGTGCACTCAATTGTAATCTGCTATATAGGGAAAAGTGAATGAGTAAACGAGGGAGTGGTTTGGAACACCGCATAGGATGTTGTGGATGGTTGCCGGAGCGTTGTTATGTGGTTGCTAATGCGTTCCGAGTGGTTTCTAGCATGCTGCTGTACAGTTTCTAGGGTTTTTTTGGGTGGTTGCTAGGTGGTAACTTATTGAACCATGCCAAAAAGAACTCACCCCAGAATATAAAAGATATTCCGGTCCCTCATTATGGTTTGTTTTTGCTTTTTGCCAGCCGATCACATATAAAAGTAATTACATACCTCATGAACAAACCACACGATTAAAGGTATCATTCATAACTGTAGCACGGGATGACTTGCACATCAGTGTTTAAAACTCGTGTTTTGAAGACTACCTAATCCTTAATATGTGCAGTATCTATATAATGCTGCTTGCCTTAGCATGCGTCGCTAAGAACAGAGACACAAAGAGCATTGTGAGATCCCACCTAATCCCAATCTAAACATTATCTTCATCCCAGACTCTTGTATCATAACATCAGGTTAAGTCATCAGTCAGAAGGCCTCTTTTGCGTAGCAGAACAGCTTGTGTAGTCTGTTTCTGTCCTGTGTGGCTCCGTGATCAAATGTCCGCTTGAGGACAGGAGACCTGTGTTGATAGGACTCATTAGTGGCTTTGCCCTTCCTCAAACCAGATGGAAAAGACATTACTGTCCATCTATCATAAGCTGCTCTCTCTCTTTACAAACTCAAGCCATGTTTCCCCTCCACAGCGGCTACATCTATTAATTCCTCGCTGTCCTTGCTTTCCAGGACTGATTTACTTTTCGGCGCACAAACGCTGTGCTGATATTTATTTACTTTTGTGTTATTGCACCAGATGCATTATTGGCAGAAATAATGTAGCGGAAGCACAAAGCTTGGATGGATAGGAAGAACAGATTAGGTATTTTGTTTCATAACCCGGCTCCTGGTTGTTGTGTTTGTTGGCCTTCACCTGCATAAACTAACTATCACAGGAGCAGCACAGCGATCGAGATTAGATTTACCGTCTGTTTGCGATGACAGTGCAGACGTGATTGCGGGATTGAGACATGTACTGTAGGAAGCTGTTGGGAAGTGCCTGGTGATTTATAGTGATTTGTGGAGTTTGTTCAGATCCTAGAAGCTCCTGTTCAGCCAACATCTGGTAGTGATCGACGCACAGGAAAACTGGAGCTTGAGATATCTGCTGATCTCTGCACAGGGTTTCCCTCTGGACTTTAAGAGGCCCTATCACGGTCAAACTGGCATAAGGCGTGTGAAGCTTCGCGGATCTTTCCGCAACATTATTTACGAAAGTAACAGATGTCTCGGTTCAGAGCACTTTGCTCTGTGTTTGCATTGGTATATTAAACTGAATCTAGTTTGTTCTTAATTCAAGTTGTGGGTTTGTTTGTTTGTTTGTTTGTGTTGTCTGGAGGCATTCGTTCAAGGCGGATGTGGGATGTTTCTGAGCCGTGAAGCGTTTTGTTGTTCATTGCTTGGAAATAGAACGGAACAAATAAATAATGAAAAAAGAAACAAAATGGCGATGCTTGCAGTTGTTTTGCAATTGCATGATTATCAACGGAAAAGATCATGGGCCGTGTTTTTACACACCTGTCTCTGCATTTGTTTGCTAAACAGGTTTTATTATCATTTTGGAACTGTAACTGTCTGTATTTTCTTGAGTGACATCATACACCTGCCTTTTTGTAACGTGGAAAATGTTTCGGAGAAATTGCCAAGTTGGAACCCCGACTTGTGTGGCATTCTCCAGCAATTTTCCAAGTTACACATGCCAACTTTCTGAGTTGAATGAATGGGATTATAGTTATAGTTTTGTGCTGCCTTTGTGGTGTGCATGATGAACAGATAACTAAAAATGCTCCATTTAAGGGTTGTTTCGTGAAACTATCTTTATTTCAAATATCAAATTCACCTTTTTGAATATCTAGGATATTAGGAAGTGATGTTTTACATCTCAGTATGTGTTAGAAGTTATATGTGTTATTGCGATCAATGTGAGTGTTCGATTATTTTGTATATGTTTTCGATTCGATCCACTCCAATATCGATTATATTTTATTAAAAATATTAGTTTTGAAGACATGAAACTTTAAGATTTACATGTATTGCATGGATCCAATATACTGTTACCTGCATTTTCTTTCTGAATTGTCTACATTTACACAACGAACTATGTTTATGAGGAATTATTGTGGAATTATGAAAACATTTTGTGTAAATATGTCCGTTTAAGTGCAAGGAAATGTGAACCCAGTATTTGTGTGCTGTCTAAAGCCTTGAAATGCAGCTTGCTGACTGCGCGCTTGAGACTTCTCAAACAGTGCTTGAGCAGCGCATTAAGATCGGTTTTGTGTCTGCTTTGCATAAATATTTAAAGGAACAGTATGTAGGATTTTGGCCAAAACTGGTATTGCAAAAACAAAACTTGTGGCTAAAACTGGTACTGCAATCACACAACTGGTGGCCAATACACAACATGACAACATAAACATCAGTTGAGGGCTGCAACTCCTTTTTAAATGACAATATCCTGGCTGAATCACTGTTGTCAGTGATATAAGTATTTGAAATTAACATGATTTCTTAATGTCTAGTGACATATCAGGGCCATTTTATGATTCATTGATATAAATTTCTTACTTTAAATTGGCCTAAAACACGTACAATTGATTATCTTCTTGACAATGTAGCCTTGACAGAAAGCCAGTTCTGTCAATGTCCCAAGCATTGTTCACACTTTCCTTAAAAGCCCTGTCTGAAGTATATTTCACGAATCAAATTTTTTTTTTTATTGAAGATTGATTAAAATTGGAGAATCAAAATTTTTCCCATCCCTAGCTCCAGATAAACTTTTTGTTTTTTGTTTTTATAGCTTATCCAACATTAAATACTATCAATATTTCCAATATGAGCTCCATTATGAATCCAATCTAATATCACACCAACTTGACTTCTTCATTCAAACATAAGCATTAAAGGGACACTCCAACTTTTTTAAAATATGCAAATTTTCCAGCTCCCCTTGAGTTAAACATTTGATTTTTTATTGTTTTGGAATCCATTCAGCTGATCTCCAATCTAGCGGTACCACTTTTAGCATAGCTTAGCACAATCCATTGAATCTGATTAGACCATTAGCATTGCGCTAAAAATAACTTCTGTAGTTACATTGTGTACTAAGACCGACAGAAAATTAAAAGTTGTGATTTTCTATGCAGATACTATACTCTCATTCTGGCGTAATAATCAAGGACTTTCCTGCCGTAACATGGCATGATATTACGTAGTGCCTGGAAAAAGTCCCCTGCAATTGAAAGTTAATAACGGGGCTTTTTTCGTGCACTGCGTAATATCATTGCGCCCCCTGTTCCCGATGTAACTACAGAAGAGTCACGTTTTAAATGGGAAAAATATGGAAACTCTTTGGTTATTTTTTAACGCGATGCTAATGGTCTAATCAGATTCAATGGATTGTGCTAAGCTATGTTAAAAGTGGTACCGCCAGACCCGGAGATTGGCTGAATGAATTCCAAAACTGTAAAAATCAAATGTTTAACTCTAGGGGAGCTGAAAAATGAGAATATTTTCAAAAAAAAGTGGAATGTCCCTTTAAAGCCATTATTTATATTTTAAGGAAGCAGTGTAGTCAATGGACAAAAGTCATATGATAAGACCGTACCACTTTCACTGTAATCGGTGTTCTACACATACGCCGTGACACAAGTGTCAGATTGCACAGCTGTCCTGCACCAAATTAAAGAAAACAGATCAGATGGCAACCTTCATAGACTCCATCTGAAATAACTTATTAGATACTGAATGAATTTCATAGACCCAGAGGGCATGTATTTGGTTTCATCACTTTAATTGGAAAATCGGTGTCTCATCGTCAATTGTCCGTCTGGAGGAATGAAGCAATGTCACAGTTCTCAAACAGCAGGCATCTCACACAGGGCTTGCATGACACCTTAGTAATATTGCAGGTCTCAGTTACTCTGCGCTTCTTTAATAACTGAAAAATAAAATTTACCGGTGTTACTGACTTTAGACTTATTAATCATTGTAAAATAAACCAATATCCATTTCTCAGAAAGAAAGATGATGTACGTAAATCACGAAGAAGCATTACTGAGAGTTAGGATGCAGACCAAAGTTTCTAAATCCTTAGTTATCTCTCAAGCATGCAAATATTCACACAAGCATTATTTCAGTGGTTGGTATGTTTTTTTATTGATTTCATATCACACTTATGTAAGGTTTCTGCAAAAGCATATGACATCACCCAACAGCAATCTCAGAGCTTATGGGAGATCTGTTTCAGTGTTTGAATATTATCACTGAAAATCAGTTTCTCTATGGAGATTTTAATAGGAATTTTAACATTCGTGACCCTGCTGTTGAAGTCCATGGCTGTTATTTCATGGGTAAAGAAGGAGCCATTGAGGAATGAGGAGTGAAAACTGAGGTATGGACAGATGAAATGCTTCTCCTCTGATGTTATGAACTTGGCATTTTGCCCTTTCATGTGCCTACTAGACTATTGTAGAAACAGCCACGGTTGATCTCTTGTACTCTGCTAAGCCTCAGCGGTCATGTGACCATGTGCTTCTACACAACACAGCCCATTCGGCTCTTAAGTGACATGCATGGCAAAGCAAGGCCAGGACGGATCAAGTCCTTAGAAGGGCGACTGGAGTGGAGATGGTGCCGCACATTCCCTTATACATCCTCCTGGTTTTGCCCAACAACCTTCCTTCTAGATGAAAAACAGGCTTTGTTGTAAGGGCTGGTCATGGTTCAAAGAAACACAAGAGAGAAGGAGCAACAGAATGAGAAATGAAAACAGAGCGAAAAGAAAAATCTGGCTGCTGTTCAAAATCAAGCCTATGAATTTACAACCAAGATAGCGATTGAGTTACCATTCAGAATTTTTAAGGTGCGATGCAAAACATCTCCTTCTTTGATCGTGGTTTACGGGACTGTGTTTATCATAACCAAACACGAACGCTTTCAAGGCATCTAAAAAAATCAGAGGAAGGGATTATCTTTGATGTCCCCCTCAAAAGAGTCTTATCCAAAACATTGCTACATTCTTATCCATTTTAATTGGCCTTGCATCAACATTTCATTCAAGGCAAATCGATTCAATTTGATTTTGAATCCAGCACTACACTTTTTTCCATTCGCTCATTGTTTGTGACCGACTCCTCCGGAAACGGACATAGGAAATGAAGATGCCATTTTAAACACGCAATTATAAAAACGTAAGGCCTATCCCGCTACAGGTGGGAGAGAGCTTGGGTTTCAAAGGCGCTGGTAGAGTGAACAACTCAAAGAGCCGGAAAAGGAAAAACACAAACAAAACTTTAAAGCAGTCAGGTCGGTTGAATGCACAAGGTTTGGGATTACATTTCACACCCCCCTGTTTATCAAGGTCCTAAAAAGGGAGGCGAGGCGAGCAGGGCCTCTGCCGATCCTGCACCGGCGTTCTGCATCACTTCACCTTCTGTGGAAGACAGCCACCAGAAAGAGGAGAGAAAGGAAACGCATTCCGATCCGCAGGGTTGGGAATTTGTCAGACGCTCCTTAGGTGTGCCAGATACATGAGTCACGTATGAAACGCAAAGAACTTCGGGAAAAGGTTGACTCCAGAACGAAAAGGTTGAGGAGGAAAATAGTGAAGTTTTTTTTTCAAAAACAGATCAGGCAAGCCGTTTTCCGAATCAAAAGAGTTCAGACAATTTAAACTATAGTGAATGCATTCTTTCATTAATAAATAAATAAAACAAAATGTAGTTTTGTTTTAAGGGATTTTCTGAAACAGTTTCAAACAAATTGGCTGTTTTGTGTTTCATGTCATGCTGTTTTGGATAAAACTTTTTAATTTGTAGGGCTTTGTAATTTTCTCATCGTTGAAATGGCCATGCTTTGTGCAGCCCCCTGGAGTTATCTGGAAGCATCTGTAGGAGTTCAACTGCAATGCTGGGTTTGGACCCCAGAAGCCTTAATTTGCCTGCCTTCATAACATTCCCCTTAAGCCGATTACGTGTCATTTTGCTTTAATAGATTCCTCATACACCTCTCTCGCTTCTTGTGCGGTGAAGGGAAAGAAGAAAGCCCCTACGCTACATGCTTCATCGGCACAATGGATGCTCTTCCTTTCATGGTGCAAATGGGGGCTCTTTGTTGTTCTTCCTGGCCAGTTTTTCTGCTTCGTTACAGCCAGCGGAGGCATTTACGTGCTAAAATGGATTACTAGAGAGCAGGTCCCTTATTCCCGCCTAATTTTCCTTAATGCACAGCCTCGAAACCCTCCATCTTTCCTGTGCAATTGGAAAGACAAGTTCTCAATGGATCCTCTTGAACGTAGAGCTCCCATACATTGATTCAAAGCCCGAGCATTCTCACGCATCTCAAACCCGTCTCATCTTCATCCTAGGACACTTGAAACGTAGGATAAAAGAGATGAGCACCAGCAAAGGAATGAAGTCTGTGGAACCTGAAAAGGGTTCAGGGCATTTGTCCCTGATTAGTCCCCCAAAAAGGGAGAACATTTTTCTGTGAAAAGAAAGCTTATAGCTCATTATGAGTCGGCGAGGATTAAGCTTGTTCCTCTATTGTTCCTGCTGTAGGAACCAAGGGTTTGTCACAGAGGGAGGTGCCTCACGTCTTTTCAGCCCTGCGTCTGCACACCTATCCAGAGTTTCCACTCTTTTAAAGATCCATAATAGCTTTTTCTTTGCTCTGTGGTTGGTAGCTAGTGTAGTGGAAGAATCCTCTCTCATTAGACATAGCCTTTATTCACTCGTTTGCCTGCACGCTGAATACCAGACCTCGCCTCCATAGTAGTCCAACCTGTATAAAAATGAAACAAGTAGACCGAGGTCAGGCCGAATAGATGCACCAATTAGTTTAGACGTGTTTTTTGAGGAGAACACAGCCTTCGTGGATGAGTTCCTTTGAAGTCTATGCAATCTTTTGTTGTGTTTGTTCCATGCTGACATGCTGAGTGTTCTGCTCTTTGGTAATGTTTTTGTTCATTGTATGTTTGGACCTTTAGAAATATAATGATGGTTTCTGCTTTGATCATGAAGTAGAACTTGAATATTTTTTTTTGTGTTTTGTTACTTTGCTCTTACAAGTGAAGTACAGTACTGCTTACAGCTGTATTATGTGTTTTAAGGGTGCAAATGTATTTATTTAATCATCATAAGCAAACATTTTTGATATGCACATTTTTTGTCAGTTTAATTTTTTGTAACGTGACCCATGCTGGCAAAATAAGTTGGAATGAGCAAATTTTCAAAAGTGAGTTATTTATATTTTGTCATTCTCTAATAAAAAAAACTTTAAAACAATGTATGGTTTGCTGGAATCTGACAAAAAATGACTACCTGTTTGAAGTTTACAAAGTCAGCAAAGGCACTTTTTGAAAGTTTAAAAGCAATGTCACTGCATCCTTACTTAAAATCACTTTTATTTCTTTTATTGTTTGATTGACATTGAGAAAGAGACTTAAAGATCTGTAATGCAAGGATCTAATATAATGTTACACATCAGATATTTTTCCCAACAGTTAACCAAACATTCACTTAAGACATAACAGATTATATCTTGTCAAAACAGATATTTTCCCAAGTTAGGCAAATTGGAGATGCCTAACGGTGCATTCACACGGTGCGTCAGCGTTAACGCTTCCCATTCACTTTCAATGGGTGATGTCATGCGTTGCCGAACTGAATTGTGGATCCGTCAGCGGCGCGTCAGTGCCGTTGCTCGCGGCAGAAGTTGAACATTTCTCAACTTTTCAAGCGGCAACGCGTGCGTCAGCTAATCAGACCGCCTTATGCAAATAACCTAGGCAGAGCCAGCCACTTACGTTTATGGAAGAACGGAGCATGTGTAGCGGCCACTGTGATTGGCTGTTGGCCACGCTTCAGACAAGCCTTCCGTTAAGCGTTAACACTTACGCCCCGTGTGAATGTACCGTAATTGTCCCTCCTCCAACCTGTGTATGGATCAACTTGTCTGAATAAAACTTGTGTATGGATAAATTTTTTCCCACCATGAATATAGCCGTAGATGCTGGAATGGCGTAAAGAAATAAAGGAAGAAGAAAAATATATTTTTAATACTTAAAAACTCTTTAAACATCAATTAGGTCACAAACTTTATCTCTTTTAATAACTATTTTAACATCAGTCAGGTCCTGCACTCTATTTTAATTTCTGCATGTTTTAAAACCAAAACCAAAATGTCAGACACGTATATGGATGGAGACGCAGCTTTGTATTAGATTTAGCAGTAAGGATGTTACACCTCTCAGAAAACCTACAAATAAAGATCATTTTAGATGTTTAATGACCATTTAAAGCATTGGGATCACTAGAAGAGGGCATAGGGGGTGTGCACACCAAAACGTTTACGCCCGCGGCCGGTGCATGTTTTCAATTGTTCCAATGGAAGCTCTGCGTTTTTCAAATAAGCCAGCAGCTAGCAGTTTTCTTCTGCGCTGAAAACCGGCGGTTTTTCTGCCCTCGGTGCATCTATACTTTCTTTTGCCTCTAGCTCAAAATTATATTGTGCGCATTCTGACTCATTTTGCCAGCATGGGTCATAAATGTATAAAAGGTATCATTGGATAAACCATTTACATATGATGCATACACAACTGTTACTGAACATTAGCTGAATTATGTATTCTGTAAGAGTATTACTCCTACCTAAACATACAAAAACATCTCATTGCAGTGCTGATACTTTTAGTGGTGGTTTCCCAGACAGGGCTTATACTAATCCATGACTAAAATTCTGGTTTAAGCTGCCTTTATTTAAAAACATATTGCACTGATATATCTTAACATGTATCAATGCCATTGCTTTGTCTCAATATGTACTCCAGTATTGTTTTTTGTACGGTATGTTTGTAAAAACTACTTAAATGTCCTTATATAACTAATGCCTAGTCCTGGATAAATCTAAACCCTGTCTGGGAAACTGTCCATTAAAGTCATTATAAAAATCATATTTAAACATTTAAGTCCATCAAAAACTTGACATTCTTGACTCCTGCAGTAGGTTTGATGGATTGCCATAATTAAGTTGCGAATCAAAAGCGTTTTTTTTCACATTCGTCTTTTGCACAGCGTCCATAACCAACACAGTTTATTTAACGAATTCCCTTAAAAGTGTTAACAAAAAGAGACTTGTGTAGTAAAATGTACCATTTGTGGACTGAAGCCAGTCTCTCCATCATTTTCCACCCATTTTTTTTTTAAAGGTGTGCTTTGATGTGGTTTAAACCTTCAAATCGTATTATGCTCAGTGTAAGTGTGAATGCTCTGCATCACGCAGAGAAGATGGGCTATGGACTGAGACTCAGGACATGTGTTGTTGATAGGGAGAAATTCGACAGTTTTGGCACCGTCTCCTTTTCTATCAACTCCTCCTGACAGCCTCAAAGGTGAGGAGCTGTTGTTGCAGACTAACGCTGAAAATATGTGTTGACTGGGACTACTATTTATGGCATTTTTACATGCTTGAAGGACCATTTTATAATTTTAACGTTGGCATGGGTTTTTTATAGGAGGCTTGAATTTATTTACACAATTTATCTCGCTTTCCAAGAGCAGAAACTGCAAACACGAGAGCCTTGCAAATTAAACGAGCTCAAAATTCGCTAAACGCTGTTCCAAATTTTCCTCGGGGCTTGTGTTGCAGATTTTACTGCTGTAAACACATAGTCAACCATTTTCCTGGCCGAAGATTAAATAGCCTTGTACTTTTCGATTACTCTTTAAAAATCACCTTTATCAGGGAAATGCCGTTTGCTTCCAAGAATCATTTAAAGAGTGCAGCTCAGCTACATACAGTACAAGATTTCCTGTTGACTTGATTTTATTTTAGCCCGCGAGTAACTGACACCCCTCGTCTTGTTCCTTTAAGGGCCTTTTTTATTTCAAAATAATCTGGGCAGAACAGAGCCCAGTTCAAAGTGCACCGGAGGAGGTGTCGGTTTCAAAGGGAGTGCCGCACGATCAATATGTGAGATATGTTAATTCGGCAAAGCTTCGTCCTGTCCTTGATGTATGCTAGAGTTACAGGCAGGCAGCTGGGACGTTCAGGGTGGACAGTGGAAGCGAGGTCTTGTGCCAACCCCCTGGAAACATACCACAGATCATCTTCAGCGTCTTCCACCGAACCTTGTGTTTGTCTTGACAGCTCAGCGTGCAGAAAAGCCATTAAGCGGCTTTCAAGCTGGCACTGAGGAGAATACATGCCAGCTTGTCTTTGTCATTTCAAAAGGATGCTTTATGGATGTGTTTTCCAGTTACATGGCCAAGTTTCTCGAGCACTTGGTTCCACCGCTAAATTAGTGTACAAACATCAGAGCTTTGGATTCGGGATGGGACGTCTTTATCTCTCCCAGCATGACACAGAAGAGGCTTTCTTGTCCCTGAAAGCTTCTTTGAATGGGCTGTGGTGCGGGCATACGGTTGTCTCCGCTTTTCCTCCTGCAACTCGTGGTGCGAAGATTTCACGTTATTGATGATCAGCAGTTCATCTGTACCGACAGAAAGTCAGAAATTGTTCAGCCTCTATATTTCGCAGCGTATAAATGAAGTGTGAACATGATATAAAGCAGATGCTAAATGCAGACATGAGAAGAATGTGGAGTCCAACTGGTGTGCTGTGCTGAGGTTGACAAAGATTAAACTGGACTCAATTTACTACGGATACGCCATTGAAGCACCGACCACACATTTTATGCTTATTTTACAAAGGAATATATAATAATGACAATAAAGCAATATTATTATAAAGTAATAAAAGGTCATTTAAAAACATAAGGGATGCCGAAGTTTAAGTAGCAAAGAATGTTAACGTCAAATGTAAATGTACTTAAAAGTGAAGTATTAGTAAATATTACCATAATGAATTTAGATAGATGTTAGCTTGCACATAAATGCAAACCATGTGCAACAATAGCGTCTGTGTTATTAAGACACCACAATTTAAACATCTGTTAGTGTGTCTTAACTCTTTCACCGCCAGCGTTTTTAAAAGAAGTTGCCAGCCAGCGCCAGCGTTTTTCATGATTTTCACAAAAGTTTAATGTCTTCCAGAAAATGTTCTTCTTTAAATACATAAACATACAATATACCAAATGAAATAACAGACCCTCTGCTTTCAAAAAAAAAAAAAAAAAAACGTTTCATCCTACCTTCAGTAGTTCTTTTGCAATCCGCTTTTGAATATGGGTAGGTTTCTGCAAAAACACCACATTTTGAGCAAAAAGCAGAGATAATTCCATTTTTATGACGGACTTTTCATAGAGATCCCATTCAGAGCGATCTTTAAAACGGACACGGACATGCAGCCGCTTGCCATAGGGCAATACTTCCGGGTTTATAAAGTTGCGAAAGGGCATTGGGTATTGCGCAAAGATGGAAAAACTCATCATTGGCGGGGAAGCGTTTTCTCTTGATTGACGAGATATCTCGTCAATGGCGGGGAAAGAGTTAATAATAGTGTGTACTAGGGCTGGGCGGTGTATTCTGTTACCTCAAAATAAAACTTCAGGCTGTACAGATTTTTCTATTTCGTGTATTATGTGTAATGTAAATAAGTGGGCGTGGCCAACTCGGCACTCCCGCATGTTAGACTGTGTGTGACAGAGAAACGGGAAATAATCCACTCATAGCAAATGAAAGAGTAATTTGCTGAAATTTAATCTCTCTGCCTCCGTCTCCATTTTGGCAGTGCATCATCGCGCGTCACTCGCAGATAACCGAAAATGGGTAAAAAGGTGGTTCGTGGGTGAAGCTGAGGTGGCTGGTTGCTAAAACCATGTCCGCCTAGCTCGACTCTAGTGACAGCAGTGGCAGCTCAACTGTCACTCAAGTGGCCACGCCCTAATTTATGCAGAAGTTTAACGCTTAATATCATTTAAACGGATGAGTTACAAAAACATTCACCCCTCTCACAGTTGTCAATAAGGGCAATATTAGCAATAAAGACCAAAAACACTTTTTGTACCAGACTGTAAACATATTATTTTCTACTGTTAAGTTGGGCATTTTAACATGGGAGTCTATGGGAATTGACTCCCTTTTGGAGCCAGCCTCTAGTGGCCGGTCGATGAATTGCAGTTTAAGGGCCAGATTTACTAAGCGCTTGCGCCAGTGTAAACCATCATTTTGGCGGTAAATAGCGATGTCGGAATTTACTAAAGACGCGCAGTGGATCATTAGCGCTGAAAAGGTGTGGTCTAGTTCTTTTTGCGACTGACCTGATTGCATATGCATTTCTAGGAGTTTCCCTTTCAGACGCAAACATTTTGGGAGGAGACTATTTAAATGATTCACGCAACGCGATTTACTAATGTTTGCGCATGTGTTATGTATGGCATTTGCGCGACTATTTAACGCCGAAAAATAGCATGTCTTAAATCATTTTGCGCTCGAAATGGCTGCAATTGTTGTTGCTAGGAGGAGACATCGCAGAAATCAGAGACTGCATGGTAGAAGGGAGAGGATTTCCAGGATCATTTTACCAGATAAGTTCACGCGTCTCTTTGCCTTTATTTATCGGCCTGTATATCACATGCACCTGCAGGAGCATCATCTCTGCTTATTTGCAACCATGCGCTAATTTGCGCTGCTCTTAGTAGATTGGTTGGTCATTATGGAAATCAGCTGTTGCGCCTGTGTTATTTAATTAGCGCTTTTTTAGTAAATAACCCGCAGATATCACCACTCCCATCAGCACATTTTTGGAATTGCGCTCATGCGCTAATTTGCCCTGTTTAGTAAATCTGGCCCTAAGTCACTTCCGTATTGGCTTCATCAGAGAGATCGGAAGGTTGCCCCTTGGACAAAACTCGTGTTTATATCAGTAATGTGTGCGCAGCTGGAGCAATGTAGTTTGACGCGCTGTTTGCTCATAGTAAAAACATCTTTGATCAAAAAGACGAGAAAGAGACGCAGCGGTTAATGTGCAAGAGAGTACCTCAAAACAGACTTCATGATCATTACCTCAAAGCACCTGTCATATTTATAATCTCTATATCTAAAGATCTCTCATACAGGTATTTTTCCTGTTTGCGTTGTGAATATTTTTTATGTAATGTATGCATAAATACAAAATACAATGCATTCTATATCTTCAATAGTCTGCAAAATAAATAACTGATTTAAAAACAAGATTTTGTCCGTCAAGACTTGCCTTTTGTTATCTTTAGTGCATTTTCACTTTAACACTAACTTAAACTTATTATATTTTTTTAAACTGAAGTGAGCATTTAGTTACAAGCTAATTAGTGAGTTGCAAATTTCTGCAAATTTGGATATTCCAAAAACAATATAAACATAAAGCTGAAAACATATATACTGTGAAATATATCGTTACCGTGAAATAAAATGATCATTTTGTGAAATTGATTTTTGGTCATACCGCCCACCCCTAGTTTGTGTACTTCCCCATTAGCAGCGAAGAAAAATTTATGCAAATTGATGAAAATTAAATTGATGGGCAAAACACAGCTTTGTTTTCTCCATGTTGAGTATTTAGTGTCTTCATGCAGTGTTGCCCCCTAGTGATAGGTTAGGTGGAATGGCATTCTATCATACTATACCTACTAGAAATGCAGTATGTTGTACAGTATGTATACTAAGCAAAGCTTTCCAAGTTTTTGAATGCATTACTGTTCCAATGCTTTTGACTTTCCATTTTAAAATAAAAGATCGAAAACTAGGACATTGTCGTGCAAAATTGGAATAAAAGAGTAACATATTAAAACAAAATAATATGTATTATGTAAATATCTTGTCAAATTTGAATAGTTTAAAACTTCTCCAGGAAGAACAGGGATCGGTGCATAAGACCCTTAGCGCTCCGTGTTCTCCCCCACCACACAACACAAGCTGTACAGCAGGTTTCCCTTTATCCCATCACAGGTGGCCACAATTACCACTGAGCCCACCAATCGTATGCCATCATCCCCTGTTGTTACAAGCCATACTAGAGCTCTGCACACGTTTAAACCGAACAAATGCATACATCTTGACACACACACACGCACAGAAATGAAGGTTGAGTTTGCTTTTGAGATTGCAGAGTAATCACAGGAATGGGGCTGTATTTGGGGAATGAGGCCCTTTAGTGTTTAAAGCAAGGAAGATTTGTTTTTTTTTAGACTCCGGTTCCTAAACATTCTCTCATTTGCCATTTATGGTTTACTTCAGATCTAAGAAAAACTCTTTATTCAGTGTTCTGTTTCAATTTTGAACAGTTGCCTTGCTTTTTAAATGATTAAGTCGTGAATAAACTGTGTTTGACAATGTACAAAGTTTTTACAAAAAATTTTTTCCAAATCTCATTGGCTTTGCATAGGCAGCTATAAGGTTTAATTGAGAGCAATAGAGATTATTCAGTATTTAGTTTCCCCATATTGTATTATACTATACACTGATTTGCCAAGATAGCAAAGTCTACTATTAACAGTATTAACTATTTAACCCTTAAATACATATCTTGGGTCTTTAGAGACCTGTAATGTCATTAGTGCATACTTCTAACATTGTATTTTTATTTATTTTGTCTGTTTAATAGCAAATTAAATGTCAAAATGTAACACCACATGCTTTATTTTATCATTTTGTAATTGTTAATGAAGTTTTAGGACAGTTTTATACAAATTAGGAGATCGTTGGTAACTTGGTAGATATACATTCGCTACAGACCCACATATGTTATATTTGTTTTGATTGGCAAAACGTCCATGCATTTAAGGGTTAATATGAACTGAAACTTCAAGGTCTTCCAATACCAAATTGTTGATTTTTATATATTAGCTCAGCTGATACATAAAGCCCAACTGAGACATTCATTCTACTATATAAAAAAAGAGCAAGCTTTGTGCAATAAAGGTTTTCCGCTGTGTATCTGTGACAGTTCCCCATTGTTTTGTTATTTTGGCTTTCGGTTACATATTTAATAACACATACTCGTATTGCTCAGGTAGGCCTTTTCTTTTCTCTTCATCATGTGAAACCCCTGAGGGTAGAAGTAGTCTCTGCCAGAGTCTTTGCTTTTCCCTCTGCTCCGGTAATCCTTAAAAGAGAAACGGAAGCAGTTAATGCAAGGGTCAGTCCTCAGCTTGGAGAAAGAAGGCCTCACAAAATCTGCTCGCTGCTCCACAGCTGGAGTACGGATTCAGGCGCGGGATCGTTAGGGATTGCGCCAAAGCAGGAATGACTGTAGGTGATCAGGCGGATTCGGTCGATAGGAAGTTGACGTTATGGAACAGTTCGACTTTGGGGTTGCTGGAGCAAATCAGAAAATGATCTCAATAGTCCTTTGTACCTTCCAGAAACTATCCAGATGCTCTTATATAATTTTTAACCACATTCGAAAATGGCTGAAGGCGATCATTAAAAATAAAAAATAGCTTGGCAAAAAAAACTTTTGGACTACTTTGAGCTAAATCGCTGGCTGTTCAATTATTTCAAAAGGGTCAAATTACATTGTGACACATTAGATGTCACACATAGTTTTATCAAACAAAACTTTATCTTTTGGGAATTGATTGGATTGTAAATAAAAACGATGTGCTTTATTTTAAAGTGAAGCCTGTTTGTACATATGGAGAATATTCTTCTCCTGAAGCATCACCGGCACCTGACGGATGAAACTGAAGTGGCCTTTTTAAGGAGTACCACTTCATTACGAACTGATTTTTTTTGAAAGAGGAAATTAATTTTACACATGTTCATGTCAGTTCTGATGTTCACTTAATAAAGTTCATGTTATTAATGTTGGCTGAAATATCAGTGACTTTACTGATAGTCCCAGTTTTTGCCTTCCTCTCAACAAAATAACTCAAGCGAGGTTCTTCTGTAGCCTCAGGTATGCTGTGGCCAAAAGATACATTTGTTGCAACCAAACGTAAATATGCATGACAGGCAGTTAATCTGTCAACCTCCTAATGTTATTCATTCTCGGGTTAGTCTGTAGTCAGTAATGTAGTAACGTCTCTGCTGTGACCACGGCCCATAAATTTTCACAGTTTAGAGCTGGCTGTTAATACAGAGCCGTGTAGCAGCGGAGTTGGTAATGGTTTCCATAAGCCGGTGCTGGAATTCAGTAAATCAAAGCTAAGGTAACGGCTAGCTCCTAGCATTGTTTCCTCCGTCTGCGTTTCGCTCATCAGAAGATCAACTCCAAACCGTCTCCGGTTTCATAGCAGACTTCACCAAAGACACAACGGATGACAGCATAATTATCATGTTGTGTACAGAAACACTGTTTTGCTTTGAGAAAAAGTGGTTGCCTTGCTTTCCGAAAAACACAGAGCGGCAGGGACGTGGCCGTTCAGCTTCATTGATGTAACCATTTGGACTGTTTGACAGCGCTGGAGGTCACAAGCAGAACACACAAGCGTAATAAATCTTTGACACCAGAGGGTTTTTGCTACCCCTGACAGACGTGGCACGGCCAAGTTGGACGTTTTATGCTTAGCGAGGGACCGCTGGACGCTGCCAAGATCCACGGAAACTCAGTGTTGCGTCTGCCAGAAAGCAAAGAAGGGCAACTCACCACCCTAAGACCTCACCAATGAACAGTAAAACTGGCCACAAACCTGGTGAAAAATCCAGATTTCCACTGGAAAAGGCCTTTTTTCTCCCGCTGTCTCCAGTGCAGATATGAAAGCAAACACACGGAAGGGTTATGCAAACAGCTCCGTCATATTCAACTTTTTCAAAGTTACGAACACGCCTGGCAGGCCGACGTGTGAAATGCGGCATGCTGCGGTGTCACTTTGCCTTAATGAAAGGGAAACAGAAGTTTGTTTCGTTTTTGAAACCCGACAACCCTCATCCTACCAAGATTTGTTGACTTTCCATGAATCAAACCAGGATTTTCCTCAGGCACCTTTATAGACGTCGTGAAGTTTTGAAGAGCGTGTATGTTTTATTAGCTCACAGAGCGCTCTATATGTTATGGAAGTTAGAAATTTGGCTCTGTGGCAGAACCCAGACCCAAACATGAAGTTTTTGGCGACTACGCTGATGAATGATATTAACATTACACGCTCGTAGTCATTCTGAATCCGCTGTTATCGTGCCAATGAAAACGTACGCAAAACCGTTCCAATGAAAGTTAGCCCAACGTGAACAAAAGAGCTATGTGCGGACCGTATTCGGGGGGCTCTGTGAAGGGTAAGTTTAGAGCTCGAGCCGTAGTAATTAAGCTGCTAGTCCGGCATAGAGCTGTTTTCCTTTGCCCCAACTGGAAAGTCTCCTGCAGGAGTGTTAAACTGTGTACAATCTCAGATCAAACCGCCCCGCCGACAGCTTCAAAGAACTGACAGGCCTGAAAATGCCAGTCATGTGGTGAGCGGATGAGCAGGGGCTGCAACTGGAGCAGAAGGACCACAGATTTCCAGCAATGATTTTCACGAGACTGTAGACGGATGGCTTTCATTTCATTGAAAACACAATCAAATCATCAAAATATAAAGGGTTGTGCCTGTTATTATCAATGTTATTCTGACATCGGCGTGTGCTAACTACAGCATTACCGTTTGAAGGTGCTCAGCTACAGTATCGTGTTCGTTCCCATTATCTGATCAAGTGACAGCTGTATATTTATATTTAGGCTTGAAGGTTTGTGTTGATTTAGCTTAGGAAATATAATTACGGTACTACACGTCTACACGTCAGTTAATGCTGATGTTGGAGAATGCAAGGAGCATGCAGATATTTCGACCTGAATATATCACGCTACATTCACTCTCTCTCTTTCTCTGTAGATGACTCCAGCACAGGGAGAGAAGGGGCCAGACCAGCTGGTGAAAGCGAGCACTCCACTGACCTGTCGGGAAAATTGGGTAAGGTGCTACAGTCCTCTGATCCCCTTTGATCTCCTTCATTCCTGGTATTTATAATTGCTGCAAGTAACTGAAAATATGCATGCAGCTGCCAAGAGGTTTCATAAGCGGCGTAACATGAATTGCAACTTTTATGGTTGCATTGTACTAGAATGTACTTAAACTTGTCCAAGGAAACTGCTACCTGTAAACATGTAAAATAAGATATATTAGATATTACAGTGTAACACTTTACATTAACGTTGTATTTGTTAAAGGGGATGTCATGCATTCTGACTTACTTACCATGTTAAAGAGTTGGATTTTCATGTTAAACGTGAGCAAAGTTTTGAAAAACTAGTTGGATATATAACAAAGCATTTCTGTGGCGAATACACTCCTTCTTAATATCATTGGCTTGTTATGTAACAATACTGGAGTTTCCATCCAAATGTGAAGCAGTCTTTTTGAAAATCGCAAAAAAAGAATTAGGTGCGTTTCCATCAAGTTGTTTGAGCGAATAATTGTGGTATTGGTTACCTAGTAAACCAACAAATGAAACAAGACACGCTAAGAAAATGAAGACATGACTGCATTTAGTTACGATTAGGCAACTTATAAATGTACTAGCAGTTAGGGCTGTCACTTTTGAGAAAAATCAAATTCGAACGGATTTCGAATATCATGCCACGTATCCGAATATATTCGAATATCTAGGCGCCCCCCCACGCGCATCAAAAACCCACCGTAATGGAGATTTAATCACAAAATTATTAACAGTGACAGTCATAAACAGGGTTGTCTGGATTACTTTTTTACTTAATGTTTGAAACAGCAGGTTATCAACTTATGAATAACAAACTTATATATATATAAAAAAAAAAATGATTCAGAACAGTTACAAACAATAACGTGACAACTTAAATAGCTGCAGGAGTATATAGGCAGATGCAAACGGAATTCGCGTCCGCAGATTTCGGCAGAAAACTCAGCGAAAATCCGTTTACAAGACAAATGCTGTTTGTTGTTTATTATAAAGTTTACATTGCGTTGTAAAAATTAATTATCTTCATACATGCTAATTTCATAATGCGAACGTATTAACACAAGCTTTTTATTCTGCTATAATATTTAACACTATAAACAATATGTCATTTTATATACAAACTATAATTCTATCTTGACATGCACATGAGGTTCATTTTGGTCCAATTTGATTCCCTCTCTTGCGCACAGTTGCTGTCGTCGGTCTCACTCTCAGCCTCCTTCCTATTACGAGGTGTTACTGTAAAAAATGCGCTACACATGGCATTTAAAAAACCGGATGGTTTATTTATAGTTCGAATACGGATATTTCACGTCATGTTCGAATGCATATTCGAATATCGAATAAAAAGTGACAGCCCTACTAGCAGTGCAGCTTGTAACTGCTGAATGCTGTGCACAGAAGAAGGAATGCAGAATTTTTGATGCAGGCGCCAGCAGCAAGGGCATTGCAATGACGTCGAATCACATATATATGGAAAAGACAACATCAGCTGATACAGCTAGACGATCAGTCATGTGGGTTTAATGTTCCCGAAGCTAGAATTAATTCTGCGAATGTGTTTCTATCTCCCATCATTCGCATTTACTCTTTTTCGCAAAAGTCAAAAAACACCTCAAGCAAGCGTAAAAACTTTTTTGCGAATTAAGGGATTTTTATTCATAATTTGGTGTTTCCACTTATGCGATACTTTAAAAGCGGATTAAATCAGCGTGCAGGAAACCCAGCTTGTGTGTTATGTCAGCTTTAACATAAGTAAATGTATTAGCAAATAAATGCTGAAATCTGAGAATATCATTTACTTTAAGTTCATCTACTGCGTGTCTACACTTGACGCAAGTGGCACGTCAAGTTTTCGCATCTGGTGTAGACATGGTGTAAAATGAGTAACACATACATCATGCATTATTTACTTTGCACCTTTTTAAATGCAATCTGTAGTGAAAAGTGTTTTCTAATCTATCTAGTTTGGAAAGTGTTTTCAAAAAGTTTAGTTTTGTTGCCCAAATGAACAAAAAAGAAGAGCTGGTGTAGTGTTGTAGTATATTAGTACACTAATAGTGTTTTGTTGTTACACTGGTGTTTGGTTGCAAAATAGTGGATATATAGAGTTAGCATTACCGTATGTAGTTAGTTAGTTGGACTCAAAGAATTGAGGATAAATTGAAGAGCCGCATGGTCCTAACCAATATGACATCCGTATGTGTACTGGAAGAGGGTCAGTGTTCCAGTATTGATGCACTCTTGGTCGTATTGAAAAATGAGAACCTAGCTAAATGGAAAACAGCCTTTCCCTGATTGTTTAAACAGCACATCGGTCAGTCACAGCCATTTGTTTTCTCATCAAACCCTCATCTCAGCAAACATGTGGCTGAATCATCCCAGACACTGACCGGTAGCCCTATGGTCCAAGAATGGACAGGACCAACCTGAGGTCACCAGAGTTCATACGCATTTTAATTCGTGATGAAGTGAATCCACCTCTAACCTGTCCCTACACTCACCATCACAGGGCGAAAGCACCCCATACTAAAACATATGAAATTAGTCGTAAAAATTCATTCGAATTAGCCACTTCACAAATCGCCATGAGTTTGTGTTGACAGTACCCATGTTACTTTCTGTGGCCAAATGCTCTGTAAAGTCACACACTCCTTCCTCTGGAGCCCAGTGTTTGCTTTGGTAATTGCGTTTGACGTGCCAAAGAGTCGGCTATTTATGTGAAGTGTCTAAGGGTTGGGGTGGAGGGGTCAATCCCTTTCCTTCAGATGCTGCAATCTGATGAGATATCAGAGCACCGCTGAACTCACAGAGGCCTGACCTGCTTGTTTATAAACTGGATTTACAATACACATGTGGATTAAACAATAATTCACACTTGTAATTTTAATAGGAAGTGGTTACCGGGTTTAAAGACTGGGTCTTCTTTTGCGTAGACAACCAGTCATAAACTGTGTCATGTATCGCAGAGAGTTTAACACCGTTTGCTTTTGGTGATAAGGAGATTTGGTAATATTTATGTAGTATGCTACAGAACTTAAAACAACCAAAGGAGATTTCTACAGATGGACAAAGCAGTAAAACGGGTTACTCGTTGCATATTGTACTTGTCAAATCTGTGTTAGTAACATACATACTGTAAATAAAAATATTAACCATGAGAATGTTACTGATTAATTAGTAGATAAAGTAAAATATGCAGTGTGAAACGTGAAGCAATGTTTGTAGTCTTAATTATAGGATTAACAATGACCTTGGATTAACAATATTGGGTGTGTAAAGCATATTAGTTCACTCTTGTATTTCGCTTTTGCAGTGTTTGTTTTGGGTAGGATTGGCTTGTTAGCTAAATTACTGACTATTGTACTAAACCAGTGACTAAATGCAATGCTAAATCAACATTTTAATAAAACGGACCAACAGTGTTGATATCTTTAATATTGACTGAGTAAGATCATGTCAAAGTCTTAAAATATGAAATCAAACTTTTATGCTTCTAATCGCATCATTAGTTTATGAGACCTTCTGAGAACGTTCACAGATTGAACCAATAATTTTAAGAAAACATATATATTAAGAATTTATATATAATATAAATTATATATAAATATAAAATATATAAATACATGTAAATATTTCTTAAACATACATGCATGTCTGTGTATTTATGTATACATAATTATTACACACAAAATTATTATTAAACACAAAAACTATTATTCTGCAAACAATTACTTGCGATTAATCGTTATGCAGCCCTAAATAAATGTACATTAAATCATTTGTGTACAGACAGTACAGCCCATCTTAATATCAAGCTGTCATAAATTAAACATTTAAATTAAATTTGATCCAGAAGAGCCACATGTCAATTGTCAAAATATAAATATTATACTTTATACCACGGGCCTGTTGAATGCTTTATTCTGATTGGCTGAGAAATGTTCCATGGGGATCATTATTTTTCTCGCACACCAAACCTTTTAAATGCCTTTAAAAAATGAATCAGAGCAATGTTTGTGGTAATCGTGGCATAAGCAAAATAATTGACTCCGGTCCCTTGAATTATTAGAAAATAATGCACACTGCTTCGCGTCATGCCACATTACCACCTTGGTTGTGTATTCTTTTCGAATAATTCAACGGCCCGTTGTCAATTATTCTTTACGTATATCAAAATTTAAAGGAATAGTCTACTCTTTTGCCATATTAAACTATGTTATTACCTCAACCTAGACGAATTAATACATAACTATCTTTTTTCAATGCGTGCATTGTACAGCGTGTTATGAATGTGTTAGCATTTAGCCTAGCCCCATACATTCCTATGGTACCAAAAACTACTTACTGGTATAACACCTCACGTACTGTAACAGTCTTTAAATAGGGAAAACACGGAAGTGTTTGGTGGCTTCCCTGTTTGGTACCATAGGAATGAATGGGTCTAGGCTAAATGCTAACACATTCATAACACGCTGTACAGAGCACGCATTGAAAAAAGAAAGGTATGTATTAATTCGTCTAAGTTGAGGTAATAACATAGATTAATATGGAAAAAGGGTAGACTATTCCTTAAATAGAAAACATTTAAATTAACTTTAATGGACAAGCGGAAATATAAAAGTCTAATCCAGCGTGAATGATCTTTGCGGCGTAATTCAATCTGACACGCTCATTTCGAGAGCTTACATGTGGTTTGAGATACTGTAAGAGACATCTGTGAACATATTAGTATAGTAAAGTAAAATACATTTTTACATCAATATATACAGTACTGTGCAAAAGTATTAGGGCACCACCACCAGACTTGTTGTTTTAGAAGTTTTAATGTCCATCCATATTTATTTTTCATTCTTTTTTGTTAAGATACAAACAGAAGATACAGGAAATATGTACAAAAAAATTTCAATTAAATTTGTGTAGGCATCGTCTGTGTTTAGTGTGACCTCTCTTGGCACGAAACACATCTTGAGCGTTTTTGAGCAGAATTTAAAATTTGAAATTAGGATTTAATTTTCTTTAGGTTTAAGAGATCCTGCAGTTTCCTGCTATTGCGCAAGTGGAAGAGGAGTTTACCCTAAAAACTTCACACATCAGTTTACATTTTTATACATTTTTTAATACTACTTATTTTCTGTATTTTCTGGGTGTATTCTATACTGAGAAACAATTATATATGATCACTATAACATTGCAAAAACATCTGGCATGGTGGCCTAAGACTTTTGCACAGTGCTGTATGTAAACTTGTATGCTTCACTCCCTGACCTGTGTTGTATATTATTCAGAGTGCAGAACTCAGCAGTGTTTAATGGGAGCCTGACCTGCTTGTGTTACTGCTGTGAAGCATCACAGTCATAATGACTTCTAGTGGGAGACCCTTTGTTGCTTTTGCTGTGTTTGTTCAGAGTCTACTGTGAGCGGTCAGCGGGGAACTACAGTATTATAGAGTAAAACTACAGCAGGGCCACTGTTTGCTTTGTCAGATTGCCCTCACAGTGTGGTGCTTCGCTGAGTACATTTGCCCACAGAAGAACTTCATGTCAGCTTTATCATGGTTTATTTTCATTGTAATGTTGTCGGTGTTATGTCAATTACCGTGGACATATGATGAGTTAATCTGACCAGTCTTCACTGTTTATTTAAAGTCTAAACTTTAGAAACCATTATGCATGGTATGCATTTGGGGCCTTCAAAGGGAAACTTTAAACTGTACATGATATGTGTAAATAATTAGATTAATGGTATCCATAATTGCCTTTTTAAATGTAACATGATGAAAGTAAAGAAAACGGGGTCATATTTCACCACACAAATCATAGGAAAAGTATATATATTAAATAAATATATATTAAATAATTAATATAAAATTAAATATTTTTTACAAAAGTCTTTTAAACCAGTTTTACAGAATTCTTTTATAAAATAAAATAATTTTTCATTGTATAATACAATTAAAGCTTATTTTTTAATTGTTATTAGGGTTACAAATTATCTTACAATGACTGTTACACATAACATGCAATTATTATAGTAGTAATGGTAAATTATGCCTAATTTAAATGCAACTAAACCTAATCCCAACCCTAAAGTAAGTACATGTTGTTAATTAAAAGTACTCTGTGTTTAAGTGTATTATTAAATTGTAACAGTGACGCCATAAAATAATGTGGATTTCATCTACAGATTTTCATTGCGGTACTACAGTCATTTTTAATACAAAATGATTTTTTAAAATTAAAACCGCTTCTTCTTGTCTTTGTAGTGCGACCCCGCTTCACACAGCCGGCCAAAATGAGAAAGCGTGTCATCGCACGGCCGGTGGGAAGCTCGGTCCGGCTGAAGTGCACCGCAAGTGGCAACCCCAGACCGGACATCATCTGGCTGAAGGACAGCAGACCCCTGACGCCCGAAGAGGTGGGAGAGGGCCGAAAGAAAAAGTGGACCCTCAGCCTGAAAAACCTCACGCCGGAGCACAGCGGCAAATATACCTGCCATGTGTCTAACCGCGCTGGAGAGATCAACGCCACCTATAAAGTGGAAGTCATCCGTGAGTCATTCAGCACTTCTCTTTCATGTTCTCCTGGAATGCGATGCACCTTTTGATGACTCACTTATACAGCGTCCATTCTGGCACATGCATCAACAGTTAAAGAGACAGTTTAATGTGATTTCTCTCATAGCTGAGATGCTGTTCAGAGGAGTTTAACAGCTGCTTGGCAGTGCCTCAAAGCATAGTGTTGGGAAGTGTTATCCTGTCTCATGCTTTACAAACAACATCAGCTGCCTTTACAAATGGAAACTTGATGTTGTGAACATAAGGGTTGGTCAGCGAGAAATATCTGTGCCACCAAACCTTACAAATAGCATCTTTTTTATTCTTTTAATATTTAGCGAAGATTTCATTCTCCATTAACAAGACTGACACAACTGATAAGAGACATTTCAAGTGATTGTAAAAAGAAATATCAGTTAATTATTCAGCATGTATATGACTATTAGTAAATAACCTAATCCTTACATTTAGTTGATTGTAAAAATTGTAAAGTTTTTCGTTTGGATTGATAATTCACCAGTCAAGTAAATAGCCTACTTTGATGCTGCAAGTTTGCTATCTGCAGTCTCAACTGTGTCTTGTAACTTGACAACCACAACCCAACAACCCCAAAGGCAGCATACATGTATGGGGGAAGTTCATTACTCTTGCTGTTGTTCTCTAAACTCAAAATATTCAAACAATTTCTATGAAAAGAGGTATAAAGCTAAACTGCAGACCTGTCATTCTATTAAATACTGATTATAAGTTTACATTTTCCTATATACATTTTCCTTATTTCATTACAGAGCGCACAAATTCCAAGCCAATCCTGACTGGCACTCATCCAGTAAACACTACTGTAGACTACGGTGGCACGACGTCATTTCAGTGCAAAGTGCGCAGCGACGTCAAGCCAGTGATCCAGTGGTTAAAAAGGGTTGAACCTGGCGACGAGAGCAAATACAACTCTACCATTGAGGTTGGCGACCATCGCTTTGCGGTGTTGCCCGCGGGTGAAGTGTGGTCACGACCAGACGGTTCTTATTTAAACAAGCTACTTATCACCCGGGCTAAGGAAGAAGATGCTGGCATGTATATTTGCCTTGGGGCCAACACCATGGGTTACAGCTTCCGCAGTGCCTTCCTTACTGTTCTGCCTGGTTAGTGAAATTTCTCGTTGCTAATTTCTGTCCTTCTGTGGATTAAAACATTTCCCTAAAGTTGACTTGATAATGGAAAATGGAAATAATAGTTATTCATGCATTCGTTTTAAATCTAAATGATCTCTTTTAGGATTGGCTTTGTTAATGTACATGTGTTATGTATGTTAATTATATCTCTTTTTTTGTAATCCAGATCCAAAGCCGCCGTTCTCTCCCATCCCATCTGTGCTGCCTCCCAGTCTGCCATGGCCCGTCATCATCGGTATCCCCGCCGGAGTGGTCTTCATTTTGGGAACCGTCCTGCTTTGGTTCTGCCAGTCTAGGAAGCATTGCTCTTCGGGAGCCATAATCTCAGCCCAAACCTTACCCAACGGTCACCGGCAGCCGCCAAGGGACCGAACCCTTGCGCCTGCCGACAAAGACTGCATTGGCTCCGTCACCTACGAGGAGTACGTAGCCCAGCAACAGCAACAACAGCTTCTGTTGGCCCAAGCTGCTCCCAAAGTCTACCCAAAGATCTATTCAGACATTCACACACACACCCACTCGCACGTGGACGGGAAAATTCACCAGCACCAACACATCCACTACCAATGTTAGCCCCCATGCTTGTGTACGGTACAAGAGCCTTCCTTGTTGGAGTCCTTACACAAACAAGAAACCGGTTCTGGTTCCTTTACAGATCTCTTCACAGTTTTTGGACCCAGTGTGGCAGCTCGTTGGCCAATGTGGGCTAGGGCTGCCTGAAACGAACAAGACAATTGAGCCATGTTGTTTCAGTCGAAACGATCCCTTGTTCTGAATAGGAGCAAAGAGACATTGTGAACCTATGGGTGGAAAAGGGCAAGGCGAACAAACGATGATATGAGTCTTTTGTAAAAGCATTTCTAAAAAAACAACACTGCCAGCAAAGCAAACACTTTTGCGGACTCTGTATGGGACATTGTTCACATACAAAAGTTACTGAATTGAGTGAATGTATTGTCTCCTCAACATGTTTCACTTTTATTTACATGTCTACACCATTTTTGTAATAAGCCCTTTAACAGATTTTGTGAACGGGGCCAAAGGACTGCTTTGATTAGCACCTGACCTCAGTGAAACTTAGTTTTGCATGCAAAAATCATTTGCAAGTTACAATTAATACTGGTACATCAGTTCTGAATCGGTTCTTTGATACAACTTAATGCATGAGGGCATATGTTTATGTTGTTTTGCATAGTTTGCAGGTATGGTTTGCCTTAATGAGTTTCTTTTAAATAAGACATGATTTAGGTTCAGTCAATTGAAGATCCTGTTTTCTGCCTGATTGTAGCTTTATTCCACTTTATGGAAAAGGAGATTATTCTTGACCTACGGTTATATAGTAACTAAATATAAGTCGAAGAGATTCGACATTGTAAGTTCTGGCAACGGGTTCCATGTGTTTCTCATTAACTTTCAGGGCGTTCTCTGAATGACCCGAGGTACTGCAGTCCCATAGTTCCTCTATGGCCTTTTCTTTGTGTTGTATTTTCATAAGCTTGACCACTATTATGAAGACTGTGTAGATGCCTTTGACTGCTCGTATATTGGCTCCCCTTTAACTTTTACAGAATAGAGAGCTGAGTCACAGTTTCAAAAACAAATGTTAGCCTGAAACTCTGATGTATTGTGCATTGTCTGTGCATGTAAAGTCTGTGTTTACCGTGATGTTCACGGTAATGGGTCAATGCTGAAAGCACTGCGGCGAGACAGGAATGCACTTAGCCCAAATGTCTGCTTGCTACTTCAGCATCGAGATGTTTTTACATTCATTGTCCCACGTAACTCGATAAAAGAAACCTAGTCGAACGTTAGTTAATTTATTTGCAAGCAATGTTTTTGATTCTTCGAATTGGGCATTATCTAGATGTTTTAAACCAAATAAGAGTATACATAGCATTGTCTTCCTCTTAGCTCCAGTGTAAGCTATGTAGCATATATCAAGTGTTTAATATTTATATGTGATGTTGAGAAAAATAACACTATGGTCGTAATTAGTTATCTTTGTATGGACAATCTTGTACAGTCTGGCCTGTTTTTATGTTAAAAATATATGTTTGTCACACATTAAAGTCATTTTATCATTATTATAACATTAGAGCATTTTTGTTCGTTGAGTATATAAAAATGGTACAGTATGTAGGCCAAAATATTATAACCTCAAAATGTATGTGTTACGGGGGTGGAGGACAAATTAGAGATGATGGATGAATGCAAAGTATCAGGCTTAAAGGGATACTTCACCGATTTAGCATTCAGCTTTGTATCTGTAGAAACCCGGCAGTATTACTGAATGACCATGTTTCCCTCCCTCATTTCCCCCTGAGAGGAGAGATATCTGCATTTTGGTTCTGCAAAAAAGTCCTCCGATGATGTAATATGACGATTTTTGCATCATCGGAGGACTTTTTTGCAGAACCAAAATGCAGATATCTCTCCTCTCAGGGGGAAATGATGGAGGGAAACATGGTCATTCAGTAATACTGCCGGGTTTCTACAGATACAAAGCTGAATGCTAAATCGGTGAAGTATCCCTTTAATAAACTAAAGACAAAGATTAGAAGATACACATTAACATAAAACAACATTTAGACAATAACGGACAACCATGGGGAAAACAGACAGAGTGTAAATAGACATTGATGATGATAATGCTAATGGATATCAGGTGAGTTCAGTGTAGGGAGTGAAGAGGATTATGGGAATTGAAGTCCGGATGGGGATAAAAACTAGAGAAACAGGTAGTCAGTATGTATCCATTGCTATTTTTCTATTTACTTTAACAAGTTACAGATTGCACCAAATATACAGACTTATTTATTTACTAGTTTATTTTCTAGATTGTAATTTGTGTTGTACTGTAAGTTAAAAAAAAGCTGACATACCTTACTGTAGCAGATACTAATAGATCGACAAGTTACACTACTGCATTAGCTTAGCATTTTTTTTATTATGTTAAATGAAAACTCAATATTTCACTAAGTTCTTACCTAAACTTAGATGAATTATTGAATACCTATCTTTTTTCAATGCATGCACTTCATCTTTGTACAGCATGTTGTGAATGTGTTAGCATTTAGCCTAGCACCATTCATTCCTTAGGATCCAAACAAGGATGAATTTAGAAGTATGAGTAAGTATGGTGGCACAAAATAAAACTTGGCAATTTTTAAGGGAATAAAAATGAGAACTATATTGTATGGCGGAAGAGCAGTTAGTTTGCAGTAGAGGTCTTCACGGGTCCACTTAGATCCGAAAACCCGAGGTCCGACCCGAGACCCGATCGGGTTCGGGTCTAAAAGTTTCACATGTGCCTCGGACACGGGTCGGGTACAATAATAGCGGCATCGGGTCTCGGGTAATTTAAAAATTAATGTGTTTTTTCTGAACGGACCTGAGAAGACCCGAACTCTCTCGCCTGTGTGCGTCAATGTCCTTTTCAAACCTCTCATCTGTTTGCCAAGAGCGCTTGCGACATTGTGTGGTTGTCGGAAGGTTCATTTTCGTTAAGACAGTCAGTCAATTATAAATGTAGATTTTAGCGTTTATGTTGGTGTCGTTAAATTGGGAAAACATGGAAGTGTTTGGTGGCTTTAAATTCATCCCTGTTTGGATCCTAAGGAATGAATGGGGCTAGGCTAAATGCTAACACATTCACGACGCGCTGTACAAAGATTAAGTGCACGCATTGAAAAAATATAAGTATGTATTAATCAGTTTAGGTTGAAGTAAAAACATAGTAAAATATTGAAAAACTAGTGTTTTCCTTTAGTAAAACTTTTCTTGTAATGGTCTGGCAACAATCTTAAACTCATCATGAAACAGAAGTAGCAATTAGATTCTTTTCCAAATCATGATGTATAACCGAGTGAAACGGCTTCTGGAATGGTAAAAAAATGTAGGGCGGGACTTAATTTGGTCCACTGAAAACGAATTGGATGGTTGGAAGTTGGGCCATGTTGCTAAATGCTAATTGCCACAATCTTTTCCAGGGCAGAAACAATTCTTTGATAGCACCATCCTCGTGCAATTGCTTGTGACAGAAAGTTAAAATTTTTGATTGAAGATATGGCACATGATAAGGGAACTTTAAATAATGAAGCACACATATAAGTCATTTATAAAGAAATTTTTTTAAGGCACCGCTGTTTTTATTTTGTAGGTGGTGCTGGAGTGCACTTGATTTCGAGACAATTACATATGCTTTATACACTGCTGTGTTGGTATTACTGCTAATTCCTTATGCAATTTCAAATTATTTTATGTAATTCCTGTAATTTCTAATTATTTAAACAGCATAGTATAATTCACAAATGATATGTTAACATTTTCTTTGATAACAGAACTTATGTCTTATAAATGTGTGTTGAGAAAGGAATAATTGATGACGGGCCATTGAATTATAAGAAAATAATGCACACCCAAGTGGTTATGCGGCACGACGGGAAGCGGAGTGCTGTTACATCGCAGTTGTGTATTATTTTCGAATAATTCAAAGGGCCGAAGTCAATTATTCCGCTTATACCACGGTTACCAAAAATATTGCTCTGGTGACTATTTTTTTAGACATTTTAAAGGTTAGGTGTGCGGTTATTGAAATATAATCAACACCCATGGAACATTTCTCAACCAATCAGAATAAAGCTTTCAACAGCCCCGTGGTATACTTTAAAAGTTACAATGGCTCCTATCTAACATTTACTACATATAAAATTAGCTTAATTTAGCACATCTTACTTTGCTTATATCCAAATCAGCACAGCATTTTGGAAGCACTCTCCAAACTGTTCAGGAATTATTGGAAAAATGAATGTTGAAAGGTATATTAGGTTGAAAGGTATATTATGAATAACCTTTATAAAGGATTGTATTTACACACAGCGTTTATTGAAAGTCTTACTATCATGTTTTCAACTTCTTGAGCTATAAAATATTGGTGAATCACAAAGATCACAAAAGGTTATGGCGTAACCAGGAAGCTACCAAAGCACTACCGGTGTTTCTCAACATGGCTCCATTCACCTCAGGTTCTTTATATTGAACAAATCTTCATGTAGCGACTAGTGAGCGTCTTTGAGATTTTGAAACTCTGAGCGCCAACACCTGGGAATACCTGTCTGTTCTTTTCAAAGAATGAAGTCTCTGTTTGCTTTTCCCCTTTTTTCAAACAGTCATAATGGCCCGCTCGACAACAAAGCGGATGTCTGAAAAGAGTAAAAATACCCCCCTTCCCTCTAAAAACGGGTTGCTAGAGGTTTTCCTTAAATGTTTACCTTGCTAAGAAAAAGAGAAAGATGCAGAGACCGAGAGCAAAGACAAAAAAGCGTCTGCGAGATGGGACCAAAGCCAAGGCCTTTAAAGTCTGCCACAGAACCATGACAAAAGCAGCTTAATCTCGGTGTTGTCTTTCGGCCTTTCTTTACACATCCTGCCAAGCTGCCTTAGAGGGAAGAAATCTTTCTACAGCCCTGCTGACATCATAAAAGCCCGGGATGAAATCGGGGTCGTCAAAGCCCCTCGCATGTGGGACGTCTGTGCATGCGTTGGAACGTACGGGCGTTTCCGACCCTTACCTGTGCACCTTTATCCTTCAGACCACCACCGAAGATACGGCGGACCTTTCGAATGCCTCTGAACTATAACACAGATGCTTATCTCGCGAGGACAAGCGCAAGACAAAAAGACAGGAAGTCTCATATAGGCATTCACACAGATAAACCCTCTTCACTGGCTTGAAAGAAACCAGAGGTTTTCAGAGGAGCGCCGAGGAAGTGTTGTCATTGTGCTCGGCAGGTGTTGCAACACACTGTTTGCATTAAATGTGAGCGTCCAAGGGCATACTCATCGTTTAACTTATTTCCTGTAATTACTCACAGGACTATAGGTCATGACCGCATGCATTGTCCTCACTTGTAGAATTACATTATCATTAATCACAGCTGCGTCAGGTATGAGAAGATGTAGAAATGATGGGACCAATTAATGACTGTTCGTAACGGACGCTGAAGTTTGGTTTTTGGAACGACACTCGAGGTTTTTCAAAATGATGCCATAGAAGAACTGTTTCTTTAACGCAGTTTTATAATCTGAAGAACCTTTTGTTAAACCGAATGGTTCTTTTGTTGTTTAAGGTTCTTTGTGGAACAACACTGTCAAAAAAGTACCAAACTGTACCTTTTCTGACGCTGGGATGGTACCCTAATGTCCTGTTTTGTACCTTTACAGGAATACTAAACATAATACAATGTTATATATTTTTGGCTATATTACTGTACCTTTAACTGATTCCTAAAATTTAACTGGTATAAAATGGTTTCTTAAGGTACACAATAGGTCCTTAGTTCAGTGGTTCCCAAACTGGGGGGATGCGAAATGGTGCCAGCCCCCCCCCCCCAGTTTATAAAATACATTCAATTATCATAAATTCCGTGTCATTAAATCTCCAAAAAATAAGGGTACTGACCACTAAGGCTACTAACCGATTTTTGATGACGCTCTGTTGGTATCGATTTGTAATGTAAAGCCTACTGGTCGGGGGCAGGACTCTGGTTCTGGTAAGGGATTCAGTGCGCCGGCCAGTGACTTATCCTGGTTCTTCCTAAACCAAACTGTGAAGAGTCAAAAATGAAACTTGAAAGGCACAAAAATAAACTTAAAGGGACATTTCACTTTTTTTTGAAAATATGCTAATTTTTTAAACATTTGATTTTTACCATTTTGGAATCCATTCAGCCGATCTTCGGGTCTGGCGCTAGCACTTTTAGCATAGCTTAGCACAATCCATTGAATCTGATTAGACCATTAGCATCGCGCAAAAAATAACCAAAGAGTTTTGATATTTTTCCTATTTATAACATGACTCTTCTGTAGTTGCATCGTGTACTAAGACAGACGGAAAATTAAAAGTTGTGATTTGCTAGGAATAGGAAAAATATCGAAACTCTTTGGTTATTTTTTAGCGCGATGCTTATGGTCTAATCAGATTCAATGGATTATGCTAAGCTATGCTAAAAGTGCTAGCGCCAGACCTGGAGATCAGCTGAATGGATTCCAAAACAATAAAAATCTAATGTTTAACTCTAGGGGAGCTGGAAAATTAGCATATTTTCAAAAAAAGTGAAATGTCACTTTAAAGGGTGCCACCCCAGTGAGAAGAGGTACAGTTTTGTACCTTTTCTGTATGCTTTTTGACAGTGAATACAGCACCTTTATTTATAGGAGTGAAGGCCCAAAAAACAAACTGATTGATAAAATAAATAAAATTTAAAACAAATCGTGTTAATTTCACTAAATGTAAATATTGTTACAAAGACAAAGGTTAGGCTTTTGAAGTTTTTTGGCTTTTTATACTAAAAGTAAATATCTTCAAAGAATCACAAGGACCACAAAACCAGCCATTAGGGTAATTTTTTAAACTAAGATTCATACATCATCTGAAAGCTAAATAAATAAGATTTTCGTTGATGTGTGGTTTGTTAGGATAGGATTTGGAAAATGTGTAATCTGATGAAGACATTTTTAAAAGTTGTCTAAATAAAGTCATAGCAACTGCATCTAATATTGTCCAAGTTTTGATATATTAACAGTAGGACATTTACAAAATATCTACATAGAACATGATCTTTAGTTCATATCCTAATGATTTTTGGCATCGAAAAGTCAATAATTTTATGACCCATACAATATATTGTTGGCCATTGCTAAACTCTCAGAAAAAAGGTAGAAAATTTATACCTTGGGACAGTATCTTTAACTTGTAACATTTACTGTAGGTACAGATTGAGGTACCAATATTACCTTTTAGGTACAAAAGCTATCTTTTTGAAAAGGTACTACCCAGTGACAATTTTTGTACCTTCATGTACCTTTTTTTCTGAGAGTGTACAAATATACCCGTGATACTTATGCCAGGTTTTATGGTCCAGGGTCACAGACAGGTTATTTATGAAAAGATTGACCACGTTTACACTGACTGAAATAATGTTGCCCTAACTTTCTCATGTCCAGAACAGAATAACAGTAACTTTATTTTAAAACCCAAAGCGTAATAAAAGTCAATAAATTATACCTGCTTTTGTTAAAGTGATTCAAGATGTTGGGGTCAGAACCATCGAGCATAAATCAGTTCATTAAAACACAAAGACTCTCTGTTTTTAAGAAAATGGCCCAAATGTTAGACAATCAATTACATGCCAACTCTCAAACTGTTTTCTTTATCTCACTCAAGCAGTACAACTCATTTGTACGCCCTGGGGCTGTACAAAGGAAGTCTGATTTATATTTTTCTCAGGCTGCGTGACACAATGACAGCTTACCCGAGGGCTGAATTTCACTCTCGCTGGACGCGGTAAAGGAAATTACCCTAAATCCCTCTGAAGCTTCAGGCACATTTTGTATGTACAATACTGTCTGTTCACACCTCGCCCCTCTAGAGCTGGAGGTCTTGACAAAAACAGACACACTGAAACGGTCGCACTGGGCAACTCGAGAAACACACGAGACGACGAGTTTACCAGTCGGGGCAGATCTTGACAGGTAAAGTGATGATAATCGCTCCCCATTCACATGCGTACATCCCCTGCCAGAGAGCGCGCGCGCGAGAGAGAGAGATAGAGATTAGTTGTTTACACTCTAAAAATGCCGGGTTATTTTCTCAAAAAGTGACATACCTAGCCGTTGGGTTCGCCCGTTTTGACCCAATTCTAGGATGAAAATATATATTTTTGTGTGTATTTATAAATTATGTAAAAAATAACTATTGAAATAAAGACAAAAATATAATAATGTAATGGAAATTAAAAAAAATTTAGGCTACTTTGTTTTCCTCATAAACAATGATGTAATCATTCCCACATTAAATGATTCGCTATTCAGGCTTTAAATTATCAAATAAAAAAATAGTCCGTCTATGATGATCCACAAATAATATAATATTTTAAAGTAACTCTTGTAAGTGTATAAAATAAATTAATCAAATATTTCTGAGGTACAAATGGTCAGTTTTCTGAGAATGGTGCATGTATATTACAGTAATACACTGTAAAAAGCTTTTTATTTCCTGTAGTTATGCGGCTGTTTGCCAGTAACTTACTGTTAATTAAAATTTATGTTATTAACTGACAACAGTTTGTTCACAGTTAAATAAAAATTTATAAGTATTTATCTTTACAGAATTAAACTATAAAATAACAGCCTTGTGCAAAGCATTCTGGTAACCAGAAATCCTCATCAACCTTTTTTTGTTTTTTTATCAGATTTTTGTTCCCAGAATGCTTTGCATGAGACTGTTATTTTAGTTTTATTCTGTAAAGATAAATACTTGTTAATTTTTTATGTTCATTTAACTAAACAAACTGTTGCCAGTAAATAACATACATTTAAATCTACGTTAAGTTACTAGCAAATAGCTGTCAGTCATTTATACAGAACTACATGCAGATTCATAATAACACAGTAAACCTGTATGTTTCAGGCTTTACACACATATCCAAATAATGCTGTGGTCATTGCAGTATCATTTAGAGGACATAAATCTAAAAAAGTGGCATTTCATGGGCTGGTCTGGTACCCAGTTTTATTTTGACTGCTGAGTTGTGTTTGATTTATGTGATGTAGCATGAAATAAAAAAAAATAAGCATGCGGTTTTACGAGTTTGTGTCAAGCTTTAGGGGATTAGACGATGTGATTCAGTGGTGTCTGACACACAGTTTCCTAATGTTTGTGTTGGTAATGTATTTGTCTCTTGACAGGCATTACATCGAAATATTCCCTTTAGTTTACTCTGGCTCAGCACAAATAAATCAACATGTCATTTCCATTCATATTGCAGTTCGGCAATGTAAAACACAAAATCCATATTTATTAGAGCGTTCCTGTGTTTCAGCTAGAATAACACTGTAATTACAGCCTGATGTCACCGCTTTTATTCTGGCTGGTGGATGCCATGTTGTGTGTCAGTTTAATGATTCATTGCATGTGTTGAACTCTTTGATGTGGTAGTCGAGCGTCGTGTTTGCTAACATACTACCCAGATGATGTTATTTCTTCAGTGGGCCGCTGAGTGACACTTTCATTTGGTTTTCACTCATCGCTTTATCGTGTGGTATGGTTTCGAAATTTGACACTGTCGTCATTGTGTTAACACATTTGCTATACACCAACCATCTACCGATATGTCATGATTGCATGATGTCAAGCGTCATTTTCTTTCTTGTATGTTATTCGCTAACTAACTAAATGTTATTTTCTCAATAAAATGTAAATAAATGGTGCTTGGCCATACAAAATGTTAAATGCTATAGTGGATATTAAGTCTGCAAAATTTAAGATGTCATTCATGCACTCTGAACGTTGGGTTGTTTCAAACCATGGTTTTGTTAAATGTGGCCGAACATAACCACTGGTATAAATTAACCGAGAAAATGTCCATATTTGACCCAAGCATGAGCTGAATGTTAATTTAATCCCAGAGGTTGGGTTGGACATGTCCATTGCCAGATTATAGAGATGGGTCATGGTCTGAATCTCAAGTCTTAATGTAATGCCTGTCTTAGCAACTAATAAATAATACTAAAAGTGATTTTGGTTCCCTCAAGTACACTGTCAGAAATAAAGGTACAAAAGCTGTAACTGGGGCAGTACCTTTTCAAAAAGTATACATTTGTACCTAAAGAGTTCATATTAGTACTTCAAAGATGCATATTGCATACCTCAAAGACACATATCTATACCTAAATGTGTCCTTTTTAAAGGGTACTTAATTTCTGACAGTGTACCTGCCATACTATATGACTGGAAGTAAAGCGAGTTTGTTTCTAGGAGGGAAAGAGATTTGCATTTTTGATTAAAGATTATGAGGGCCCATCACTTTTGAATAAATAATGAAGCTCACAGATACGTCATTTGTAAAAAAAAAATAACAACAATGTATTGCAAAATTACGGAACCCCCAAAGGGACACGGACCAAAAATTAAATAAAGTTTAGTTTCACGTGTGTACATGAAACTATCGCGTGCGCACGTAAATCTATTGCATGCGTACGTAAAACTTTCACATGCGCATGTGATAGTTTCTTGTGCGCACACAATAGTTTCTCGTGTGCACGCGATAGTTTCACGTACGCACGCGATAGTTTCACGTGCACACGTGAAACTAAACTTTTGATTTTTTTACTCCAATGTCACTTTAGGGGCTCGATACTAAATAAATTACAGTTTTTCATTTCAATTTCAATGTGACTTTAAGTATAGACGTTTTCAGCAATAATAACATAAACAAGCGGCTGTCGCGGTCTGCACGTAACTTCCGGTAAACTCCGCTAATAATACATAACAACAAAGTACTTTAAACGTAGTTTATTTATATAACAAGCAAAAAAACAACACATAGATTACCTAGGAAACCAAAACATGTGTTATTTTCGACGAGGCATTTGTTCAAGAGATCAGTTTAGCAACTAGTCAAAACGAAACCGGAAGTAAGGTTCGGATCCAGACGTGTATCACGTGCATCAGATGAAACCGTCTATATAAGATGAAATGTATTTATCTTATATATATATACAATTCAGGACTACGGCATACATCAATTCACCATGATATTACTATCTGATATAATCACAGCATTTTGGTATTCCCACTTTACTTCAGTTCAGTTTGCAATTGGTTAAGCATCTGCATATTGACCCTGTCATTCAATCTGACTCGCATTCACTGTCAACTATAACTTTATCCTAAAGTCAGAATTACACAACTCCATGTCTTTAAATGAAGCGCATAATGTGTCCTCAACATCTGTACAACACAATCAAGATGCCGTTCCATCTTTCCACGGCTTTAACAAACTTCATAAGCCGAACATATGTAGCCATGCATTCAATTACGGCCGTTTCAGGGTTTCATCAAACTGAAGTTGCCATATGAAACCCAACCACTTCATTTGCAATGATGTAATGAAACACGCTGTACCACCAACATTTCGGTGGACGTAATTGGGTTAACATTGGCAATCTAGGTATAGAGGTAAAGATTCACAGTTCGTGTTGTAGGAATCAGTCTTTAAAACTGAGTTAGAGAGAGGTGAACCTTTGCCAACATGATTGTCTGTTTCTCTGCACATGTACGCCTAATGAGTTCCAGGTGTGTGCCGAAATATCTCAGATGTACCCATTATAACATTCATACCTCACGCACAACCCCCTGTTTCTGGATTCGAACCCAAAGCTTGAGAAAGCAAGAAAAAAATCTAATTCAATACTGACATTATTTTAGAGCTTTACAAACTGTTGAAGGCTTGAAACTGTCGATGGATCTGTGCTCACCGGTGCGGTTTTGTCAAGATTTTTTTTTGTGAATTTCCTTTTGCATTCCAAAGAGGTGAACAGCCTGGAAACTTAACTGCCTCCAACAACTTTTTTTCCTTCTGTTGTAGTAATTGTGGGAAGTGATTATTGTAAACACACGCACGCTCACTCACTAACAGCGCCCCATACGAGAGTACAGCACCACATCAGGAGAAAACGGCAACCAGATGTGCCATTACTACAGCGGACGCTAAATGCGCAGAGGAAACACAGACTATTAAAGGTAGAGTGAGAAGATGCGTAATGTGAAGTGATGCGTAAGTGCACGGCAAATTGCGCGAGATTACGTTTGTGATATGCACCATCTTTAGTGAGTTAGGAGAAATGATCCACTTCCTGGGTCAGTTGGCCTCTTTTATTCTGAATCAAAGTCATTAAATAGATTTATACATTTTCTGAAGAAAGATCAGCAAGTCGTGACTCTCGTACATTGGAATTACTTAAAGTCAACAAACAGTCACAAAACCAATGTCTTTATGTGGTTGTCAGCTATAATGCACACTTTATAGATTTTTGATATTTATTTAAATAAACTGTTAAATACTATTGAAGATAGAAACATGTACAGTATTACTTTAGAGATGGTCCCTAAATTCACGAACATGAACCGTCCAACTTTATTTATTTATTTTCGGCTACGTGTGGTACGGGCTAAGACCCCAACTCATATGCATTAGTCCACTTCAAAATACACTAAATATTATGGACAGGAAATTACATTATAGATTATCATGTCAGGATAACGAGAAAACAACTTTTGTTTTCTCGAGATCATAAGAAAATTAAGTCATGATCACGAGAAAACAACTTTTGTTATTTCAAAAACACATGAAATTAAGTCGTGATGACGAGAAAACAAGCAAGCAAAAATAATAATAGTGCATGTCCTCTCTCGACTTCCGTAGTAACCTAAACTTTCATGAGTCACTTTTTTCTTTTCTCCTACTATGAAAGTGAATGGGGCTCATGAACAGTTTGGTTACAAACATTGCTCAAAATATCTTCCTTCGTGTTCATCAAAACAAAGATTTTTATACAGGTTTGTAACATATGAGAGGGAGTAAACGATGGCAGAATTGAATTTTTTTGGGTGAACTGTCCCTTTAAGATGGTTGTTGAATGTGATTACTGGGTATATTTGAGCCTACTTTCAAGTCTGAGCATCTGTGGCTGGTTGCATACCGCTTGGATTAGTCTAACAAGTTAGTCATTATTTTTTCTTCAGGATTGATCATTAAGTTTTTTAGTCATTTGCATTTATAGGCAGATTAGTCACATTTGAATCTGAAAAGTAAGGCTAATTAACCCCAACTAATTGTTAGTACTTAGTACACAGTCTTAACTTTGTGGCTTTGTTTATGCAGCCCATCACAGATTTTTGGCTAAATTAGTAGGTTAATTGTGATGCTTTCCTTCTTTACGAAAACCAAATGTGACACTGTTTCTTTACAAACGGTTAAAATGCAAGATTTTAAACACTACTGTTCAGTTTACTGTATGTCATAAGATGTGTTGTTTGAAGATTCAAGGTTATTTGTCATATGCATGAGATTTCTGAGTCACTGACTTTGGCTCGGATCTGGTGCAGATCCAGCCCGGAGTCGACCGCTTTCTGGGTTGGGCATTGAAATGCTTGGTGTGATTTGGTTTACAGCAGCACTAAATAAAGTAGAGAGTGAAGTAAAACAGTAATTAAGTTTAAACTGTCATTTAAAATAATATTTACATTAGCCTATAGTCCAGGGGTCCCCAACCTTTTTTGTGATCAAGGGCTACCACAATGGATAAAACAATCTGGAGGGCTATTTTTTGATATAGTCTACTCCAAACTTTTATGCTTTACTTGTTGATTTTATTTTATTTTACTTGTTGATATGTTTTATCATTGTTGGAAATGTTAGCATACATAAAAGATTTGCTTTTAATGCCCCCTCAGTTTTGATTAAATCATCAAAATATGGAATGTGTGGTACAAATGGACAAAACACTAAACTTTAAAAGAATCAGATAAAATAATTTAGCAAATAAGAATCTGGGTTTTATTTAAATATACAAAAATGCACTGTAAAAAAATACTGTGAAATCTACAGTAACTTGCTGGCAGCAATTGGCAAGTAAGTTGCTGTAATCTACTTTACAGTAAACTTACTGTAGATTCAATCACAGTCAAAATTCATTATTAAAATTCAAATCACAGTAATAATCAAACTTTAATTGCGATTATAGCAAATATTATACAAAAAAAATAATAATGAGCAACTATACCTTTCTACGATAAAATTGGACAAAATATGTGCATGTTAATGTATTTCAGGTTGGTTAATCCCCCTGTGAAAAAACTGAATTATGATACATAGGATAAATATATTTAATGTATAAATGTTTTACAGTAAGGATTTGTTAATTTTGCAGTAATAATTCTGTGAAAACTGCAAAGAAATGTGTTACAGTGTGTGCATAAAAACAAAAAGCTCACAGGTAATAAATTGATTACAGTTTTATCTGTTAGTAACATTTGTTGATCCTCTTTTGTGGTAATATGTTGTAGTCTTTGTTCTGGAATGTGTCTTTATAAATTTTGCATGTGTCGTGTGTCATTTTTTGCCAAGCCTCCTTAAATTCTCAAAGCTGAGCTTCGGTTTATATTCCAAACACACCAATGCAACATGCATACAACATATTTTGATGCATCTTATAAAATATTTGAATAAAGAGCAAAGATTTTAATTGTTCAAAGTTGGACATCACTTTAAAACACTGTAAAAAAATGATGTTCTCAATAAATCATAACAACAAGTCTTTTCATTACTGTAACTCAGAGTAAAGTGCAGATGGTCACTGTATCTGTTTGTATGTAATATTTGTGCAAATCTGTGAACGGTGTAAATTTTGCAATCCCATTATGGGAACAAACTGTGTAATATGTAATGAATAAAGGCATACTTTGCATACCTTTTCAGCCCATTCTGTCCCGCTGACTCATTACTACACAGATCAAATAAAAACATGTTTAAGTTGTATTCAGGTGTTATTGTGTCATCGCTCTTAAGTACTTGTGTAACATGGCAGATATGACACTGGAACAATCTCTGCTGTCTTTTGATCACACCAGGCCCTCCAGCTATAAACATCTCTTCTTTCACTGCACACTTTACGCTCTCACAAGATTTATCGTCTGCAATGGCAAGGGTTCATCTAATCCACTGTACGCAGCTATTAGATTTACGAGGATTGTTTTGTAGACAATATAAAATACTTGAGTACCTGAAGGTTTTAGAAGGTGCTGGAAGTCATTTAGGTCTTGTGGTTTTTCATACAGTACTGTAATAGGAGCTCTGAGATTTCAACAGGATGGAGACTGTAAATATTCTGCTCTTGTTCACAAAGAAACATTATGGAGTAGTTTTCTGAATGTTCAAATCTGAGGATAAAATCTGGTTTCAATCAATTTTTGTAAGAAATGTATTACTTATTTATCTTTTTAAATAATGATATACATGTCTTTGTGTCGTATGGAGCAACCACTCATCCTGTGATGTGACAGATAATAGCAATAAATGTATTAAATGAAAACATTTTGTGGCAGAAATATGAATCAGTGATACAGTATGCATAAGCGAATGATATTTTAAAAACATTTTCATCAGTTTTATAGGGAAAAATAAGTATTAAATTAAATGTTAACTGCATTTGAGAAGCCAACTTTGAAAAAAAAATCTAAATTCATTACTTAAAAACCTAAAAAAAAAAATGCCAATGTTTTGTTAAAAACTTTAACTACTAAGAATTTGTTAAAAAAATATTAAGCATGTTAAGGAACGAAAATAAGATAAATCACGGTCACACAACATTAATGTTTTTAAAGGGGACATTTCACAAGACTTTTTTAAGATTTTGTGTCCCCAGAGTACGTTTGTGAAGTTTTAGCTCATAATATCAAATAGATAATTTATTATAGCATGTTAAAATTGACACTTTGTATGTGTGAGCAAAAATTTGCAATTTTTGGTTGTGTCCTTTTAAATGCAAATGAGCTGATCTCTGCACTAAATAGCAGTGCCGTGGTTGGATAGTGCAGATTAAGGGGCGGTATTAACCCCTTCTGACATCACAAAGGGAGCCAAATTTCGATTTCCACGTGCTTACAGAGAGTGGTTTACCCAAACTAAGTTACTGGGTTGACCTTTAACACATTTTCAAGGTTGATAGAAGCACTGTGGAACCAATTATAGCACTTAAACATGGAAAAAGTCACACATGTCCCCTTAAAGGCTATACCCAATTCATTTAGACGAGAAACAAACACTTCATTTAATTTTTTATATGATTTTATGTGTACACAACATTTCTAATGTTTCAACAATTGCAATATATATTATTTTTTTGTGCATTTTTTATTTATATTGGGGTTCAGGATCTTAACACATTAAGTATTTGACTTTGGCATGCAACTCATTCTACATTATTTGTGCTGTGCGCATAAATAATACCTCTTCAAAACCTTAGTCATATTAAAGAAACCACATTGAAATTACTGTCAGGGTATTTTTACAGTTATTTATACGTCTCCCTGTACAATACTGTACAGCAGTTATGTGAATTGTCTGTGACGTTAAACACCATATACCGTGATTTACTATAATACTTTATTTACCACAACTCTCTTTCCCCATTCACACACACAGCCATATTTACATTTGCTAATTTTGACGTTTGGCCAGGCATTGTTTTACATTTAAAATTAGGAACCCTGCAACACCTCTAGACATTTTGGACCTTGTGGCCATGGTGCGCAGTGATTAAAATATAATGCATCTACTCTGAATGTCCTTTCAAAGCAATATTTACTAAAAGATATGACTGTTGTCAGCGACAACACCCCTATGGTTAGTGGACCCAGAGCCGGCCCTAGACCTTCGGGGGCCCTAAGCACAGTTTGGTCGAGGGCCCATTTGACCGTTTTAAGTAAGGCCTAAAGAAAAGAAATGACTACCTTATAACTATACTGTACATATTATATCTATCTAGTTGTTTTAAAATGTCTATTAAATTATGTTTTAACTATTCTATGTATACTGTATATGCTAATTATCTTTTTTTACGCCTGAGTACGTATTTTGTTCTTATGTGGCAACATGTTGCCTACAGAATGATAATAAAAGATCTTGGGGTGGTCCCAGACAGGGATTATCTAAAGCCAGTACTCGGCCTTAGTTTAATTAGAAAACATAACTAATTTTAAACATGCCTTACTAAAAACATTACTTGTGTTTATTTTGAGGCAAATCAAAGGGCACTGTTGTATTCTAAGATATGTCAGTGCAAGCTTTTTTCAATTTGGACAGCTCTTAGCCTCCTTTTATTTTAGTCTAGGACTAGTTTAATTCCTATCAGGGAAACTGCCCCCTTGAGTTCTTGTTCCAGTTGTGTGATTGCAGTACCAGTTTTAGCCACAAGTTTTGCGATTGCAATACCAGTTTTGGCCACAATCCTAAATGCTGTTCCTTTAATGTTTTCTACATAAAAGCATCTTATATAATGCAAAGAACATTCTATGAAAATATAACCTTTATATCTTTTATTTTGACTGAGTAAGGTCACATATTGAAATCAACCTTTGATGCTCTCAAAGACACCTTAGCCTACTTTTATTTTAGTCTAGGACTAGTTTAATTTCTATCAGGGAAACTGCCCCCTTGAGTTCTTGATTTGAGTTTCATGTTTGATGTATAACAGGAAAAATATGATACCACTGAACTGATTGACAGTGCAGTGCAACGGACACACACTGATGGACTTGCTGAATAAAAAGACTGATAAAAGTTATTTTCACTGACCATCAAAGAAACATTTTTAATTGAGACCAGAGTTTAAGAGGCACAAACATCAACCTATATATAATTTGAATGAAACAGAGTAAATAGAATGAAATTTAAATAAAATATTATATAAAATAATAAATAGAACACTTAAATGTTTAAATTTTTCAAATAAACAACATTAACAATAATATCTAAAACACCACAAACAAGATTAAATGTAGCTAACATTAGCTTTAACAACCGCCTCACTATATATTATCCCTTACTTAAATAGCATAACAAAAGTTAATAGGCTTGTTTGAGATGAGCTAAATCTGCACATAACCGATCACCGGTGATCAGGGCGAGATGCGTTTTTCAACTTGTTCTTGACTTACGACATTCATATTTTTTTTATTAATTCCTTTAAACTTATGTATTAGTGTTGAATTATTTTTAATGTGAGCTGTTTATATTTCACACAAAAAACGAATTTATATTACCACTAGACTTAGATTACATCCCAACATTTACTAAGTAGCCTTTTCCAGTGATGAACAGTTCACCTTTGTGGATTCTCCTTATAAACATCTTAATGTTAATGCATTTGTTGGTATTTCAGTTGCATCTATTTAATCCGCGATAAAATACGCGAACGCGATCTCTTCCATTGCTGATGTTTGCAGTCCACAACACAGCGAGATTCATGAAGCGTCTGGCTTGCCTACAGTTTTTTCACTCCTCCCCTTACTACAGCCGTCTGCTCTCGTCTAAATTCCAGGCAAGGCAAGCTGCATCTCAAACAAGCGTAGTCTGACAGACAATGATCAGGTGATGAGTGACATCATAGGGTCAGTCAGGGTCAAGATTAGCGGGGAACTCGCCATAATTATGAACTAAATAAATAACAACTGTGCTTATCATGATGACTGATAAAGAGTGCTGTTGATCAATTTCTTTTAATTTATTTTATGTTTCTTTTGATGTATAATTTTATTTCAACCACTAGCTGGGAGTGACTCTAGGGGGCCCTCTGCTGGCCACGGGGCCCTTTGCAATTGCAAGTGTCGTTTAGTGGCTGGGCCGGTGTTGTGCCGAATTCTGTGACCTATCGAATTCTGTGACCAGGGGTCGCTGTTTAGCAATTTTTTCACGCGAGACCGCGCCGGGCGCCCGTGCACATTATCGTGAGCGCGGCAAGGGAGTTTCTAACGATATACGTGACCGCCCACTGAGCGATGACGTCATTTACCCTCGCTCGCTCTATTCTATCGTATGAATGAAGCAGTCAGACTTCGTGAGAAACGAACGCGCCGATTAAAATAACGCGAAATAGGTTCTAAAATACCAGAACATCACAAATGTTTTGTTTTTTTACTTGCGGCTGTTGCCATTTAATGTTACACACATAATCTGGTAGGAAGTAACAACAGCCTACCGAAATCTGTGACCTCTCTCTGTTTCATTCAGAATTGCAATAATGTTACTCAAATTCAGTCTGGTGATGTCTAATCTCATCTGTAATATATCATCAAATGCATTTTGACCTGATGTTAACACTTACACACATACAGCAGGGTCACACAATCTGATGGACAGTAACAACAGCCTACCGAAATCTGTGACCTCTCTCTGTTTCATTCAGAATTGCAATAATGTTACCCAAATTCAGTCAGGTGATGTATAATCTCATCTGTAATATATCATCAAATGCATTTTGACCTGATGTTAACACTTACACACATACAGCAGGGTCACACAATCTGATGGACAGTAAAAACAGCCTACCGAAATCTGTGACCTCTCTCTGTTTCATTCAGAATTGCAATAATGTTACTCAAATTCAGTCAGGTGATGTATAATCTCATCTGTAATATATCATTAAATGCATTTTGACCTGATGTTAACACTTACACACATACAGCAGGGTCACACAATCTGATGGACAGTAAAAACAGCCTACCGAAAACTGTGACCTCTCTCTGTTTCATTCAGAATTGCAATAATGTTACCCAAATTCAGTCTGGTGATGTCTAATCTCATCTGTAATATATCATCAAATGCATTTTGACCTGATGTTAACACTTACACACATACAGCAGGGTCACACAATCTGACGGACAGTAAAAACAGCCTACCGAAATCTGTGACCTCTCTCTGTTTCATTCAGAATTGCAATAATGTTACTCAAATTCAGTCAGGTGATGTATAATCTCATCTGTAATATATCATCAAATGCATTTTGACCTGATGTTAACACTTACACACATACAGCAGGGTCACACAATCTGACAGACAGTAACAACAGCCTACCGAAAAGTGTGACCTCTCTCTGTTTCATTCAGAATTGCAATAATGTTACCCAAATTCAGTCTGGTGATGTCTAATCTCATCTGTAATATATCATCAAATGCATTTTGACCTGATGTTAACACTTACACACATACAGCAGGGTCACACAATCTGACGGACAGTAAAAACAGCCTACCGAAAACTGTGACCTCTCTCTGTTTCATTCAGAATTGCAATAATGTTACTCAAATTCAGTCAGGTGATGTATAATCTCATCTTTTATTTATCATCAAATGCATTTTGACCTGATGTTAACACTTACACACATACAGCAGGGTCACACAATCTGACGGACAGTAAAAACAGCCTACCGAAATCTGTGACCTCTCTCTGTTTCATTCAGAATTGCAATAATGTTACCCAAATTCAGTCAGGTGATGTGTAATCTCATCTGTAATATATCATCAAATGCATTTTGACCTGATGTTAACACTTACACACATACAGCAGGGTCACACAATCTGATGGACAGTAAAAACAGCCTACCGAAAACTGTGACCTCTCTCTGTTTCATTCAGAATTGCAATAATGTTACTCAAATTCAGTCTGGTGATGTATAATCTCATCTTTTATTTATCATCAAATGCATTTTGACCTGATGTTAACACTTACACACATACAGCAGGGTCACACAATCTGACGGACAGTAAAAACAGCCTACCGAAATCTGTGACCTCTCTCTGTTTCATTCAGAATTGCAATAATGTTACCCAAATTCAGTCTGGTGATGTATAATCTCATCTGTAATATATACTTAAATGCATTTTGACCTGATGTTAACACTTACACACATACAGCAGGGTCACACAATCTGACAGACAGTATAAACAGCCTACCGAACTCTGTGACCTCTCTCTGTTTCATTCAGAATTGCAATAATGTTACCCAAATTCAGTCTGGTGATGTCTAATCTCATCTGTAATATATCATCAAATGCATTTTGACCTGATGTTAACACTTACACACATACAGCAGGGTCACACAATCTGATGGACAGTAAAAACAGCCTACCGAAAACTGTGACCTCTCTCTGTTTCATTCAGAATTGCAATAATGTTACTCAAATTCAGTCAGGTGATGTATAATCTCATCTGTAATATATCATTAAATGCATTTTGACCTGATGTTAACACTTACACACATACAGCAGGGTCACACAATCTGATGGACAGTAAAAACAGCCTACCGAAATCTGTGACCTCTCTCTGTTTCATTCAGAATTGCAATAATGTTACCCAAATTCAGTCTGGTGATGTATAATCTCATCTGTAATATATACTTAAATGCATTTTGACCTGATGTTAACACTTACACACATACAGCAGGGTCACACAATCTGACAGACAGTATAAACAGCCTACCGAAAACTGTGACCTCTCTCTGTTTCATTCAGAATTGCAATAATGTTACTCAAATTCAGTCAGGTGATGTATAATCTCATCTGTAATATATCATTAAATGCATTTTGACCTGATGTTAACACTTACACACATACAGCAGGGTCACACAATCTGATGGACAGTAAAAACAGCCTACCGAAATCTGTGACCTCTCTCTGTTTCATTCAGAATTGCAATAATGTTACTCAAATTCAGTCTGGTGATGTCTAATCTCATCTGTAATATATCATTAAATGCATTTTGACCTGATGTTAACACTTACACACATACAGCAGGGTCACACAATCTGGTAGAGAGTAACAACAGCCTACCGAAATCTGTGACCTCTCTCCGTTTCATTCAGAATTGCATGAATGTTACCCAAATTAACTTGTCTACCTGATGTTAACAGTAGCACCCATACAGCAGGGTCACACAATCTGACAACAGTTTACCACTTCATAATTTATCTTTATGAGAAATTGATTTTTTTATGTTTTAAATGTGTGTGTTTCACCAACGGTCACTTAATATAGATCCCAGGGCAGCCTCTAGGGGGAGCACATCCATAATTAACGGTATCTTAAAATTAATGCTCATTATTTGGTTAAGCACTTGCGTGATTAGTTTGAATCTTTGAAAATGGACCCTAAAATGTTTAAAGAAATTGTTGATTTCATTTCAAAAAATGAATATCCTGCGTCAGCAACAAAGGGTGACAGATTTGTCATCAGAAGAAGGGCAGATAATTACATCCTTCAAGGTGAGTTAAGATCACGTTAATCTTATTTCACGTTATAGTAAGTTAGTGATTCATATTTTATTCGATCACAATTTTAATGCTCATCTGATGCAATATTTTGGCAAATATATTAGAAACAGATAACCTATTACGTTACCCTAGTAACGTTAGATGCAACGTTGGCCTGTGGCTTATGAAGGCAGTGATATTAAACATTTCAAAAATAATTTCTGTGCACGGTTTAATAATAAAGCATTCGTTGTACATAAAGTTTATTTTATTAGGTATACTTCAGTAAAGTTTAAGTGTATTTAAGCGATATCGTTCGAGGAGGACTGTGGTATAGCTCTATATTGTAATGGCTATGTGTAGGCCAGAGGCACGTGTCTGCTTAAGTATTAATGCGTAATGTAATTACTAATTACATCTTCAATCATGTAACTAGATTACTGTACAAATTCCAAAAATTATTAAGTTACTAATCACTGTATTTATCATATTTAGTAAATTATAAAAATGAAACTGCTCGAATAAAGCATAAACGCATATAAACTCTGGTCATACTTTTTAAGGTCCAATTTTACTTAACTAACTACTATTGCATCCAAGTCCTAATTACTGCCTATTAATTCTTAGTAAAGTAGTTGTTAAGTTTAACTATTGGTAGGAATTGGGTAGGATTAACTCTTTCCTCACCATTAACGAGTTATCTCGTCAATTAAGACGATATTACCCATCAGATGGCGCTCTTGCCCAACTTATAAGCATCCACTAAGTCCAAAAGCAGTTTAAAGGTCCATGTATGTTTTACAAAAATGGAATTATCTCAGCTTTTCTCTCAAAATGTGGTATTTTTGAAAAGAGATCAAATAGACAGGACGTTTTTGTTTTTTTGTTTGTCTGTTCTCTAATTTGATATATTGTATCTATTAAACTTTTGTGAAAATCATTAAAAAAAATGCTGGTGCTGGCTGGGCTGATAACTAAAAAAATGCTGGCGGTAAAAGAGTTAGAATAAGGTTTTACAGAATCAGGCATCAATGTGTTCTTTTAAGTATTATTAAACAGCCAATATCTCTGTAATATTAATGGTAATAAGTAACCAGTTAATAGTGAGAATTGGAACTACACTAAAATGTAACCATGCATTGTTCTTATCAACTTATTAAATTACCTAGTAACTAGTAACCAACAACACAGCTTTGTAAGTACTACTTAAGTATTTCTGGGTGCTACACTACACTGGCCTACCTACTGGTGAATAAAAGTGTACACAGCCAACTCTACTGAAAAAAAAAAACTTAAAACCAGCCTGGATGGTTGGGTGGGTGGTTTAAGCTGGTCTCCCAGTCTGGTTTTAGCTGGTCTTTTCAGTAGTGATAAACAATCCATATACAAACCTGTTAAAGCTTGAGGTTTTATTTTGGTCCTGTACTACATGTTTTCTACATACTGTTCTGGGTACTTAACATGGTTTGCACTTATTTATAGATGGAGAGCTTTACTATGTTAGAAACAAAGGCACAGTTAAGGAACTGAAAGTTAAAGTTCTTTGTGGGTCGGAGGCTGCTGACCAGGTGTTTAAAGAATTCCACTGCAGTCAATTTGGAGCTCATTGCGGCCAAATTAAAACCAGGGATGCCATCTGCAAGAGATACTACTGGCCTGGAATGACTTCAGACATTGATGGTTGGGTAGGTACTTATTTTACAACATGCATGCAGTTTAAAGGAATAGATCACCTAAAGATGAATAATTTACTTCTCAAGTCATTGAAGATCCAATGCAAGTGAATGAACATCAATATTAGAACATACAAAGTCTCTTTTAAGCAGTATCAAAGTAATCAAAGGATGTATTAACCATAACGTAAAAGAGAGCCATCAATGTAAACAAAGATATGTTCAGTAATTTTTCTCAAATTAATTCACACATGTCAATATATTTATTTTGATGATCTTTTACTTATAAAACTGTAATAACTTAATAATGTTTGTTATACTGAAGGTTACCAGTTGTGTTGTATGTCAGTCAAAAGGATGTGATATAAAGAAGACGGTTGAATACACCCCTATACAGGTATTGCAGATTGGCTCTAAAGTTAGTCTTAAATCAACTCTGAAAGATTAGGTACTAAAGTAATTAGGCTTTTCAATAGTTGATAAATTTGACTAATATTCACTCATTTCTCTTGTATTCTCTGTTTGTATGCATGTTTTCTTATATACTTTTAGGTCAGCAGTCCTTTTGAGCTCATAGGCATGGACCTTATAGGGAAATTGACGACTACAGAGGATGGACATCAGTACATCTGCGTTTTAATCGATTATTTTACAAAGTGGCCCCAGGCGTACCCTCTTAAATCTAAGTCAGCCAGTGAGGTCACTAAGTGTATTGTCAAGTTCTTCTATCAGTTTGAAGCACCAAAACGAATTCTGACTGATCAAGGGAAAGAATTTGTTAATACTGTATGTATAATCACATTTGCTGTTCTTAATGCAAATAATTTCCCATTGTAAAACATTTAGTTTTTTGCTTGGTTTTCATTTTATTAATGAATAATTACAAAATATAATTGTTATAATGCACTAAACATTAAAATATTTTTATGTTGGCTTATACCATCTGAACCATAATATGTACATTTTGTATTTTCAGATAAACAGAGATGTGTGTGACATTTTGGGGATTAAAAGAAGCTTGTGTGCCCCTTATCATCCTCAAACCAACGGATTGGTGGAGAGAATGAATGGGACAATACAGAGGTAATTGTTATTAGTTCTTTTCCTAGATCCCTCTTGCATCTAAAATGCTTTTTTCCTTATTCTGGGCAGCATGAACCATACATTATAGAGACAATAAACTGTATTTATTATTGATATCATATTTAATAACCATACAATTTAAAGTTTTTATGGGGAGAGAAGGCTGCGAAAAAAATGTCTTGTAATATTTTAAACAAAATATATTACACATAACACGTATCTGTCAGGGTTTAGAGGACACAAAACACGAACCCAAATGCAGACATAAATAACAAAGGGATTTATTATAAAAACAGGGGAAAAACAGGAAAACAAAACCCACGAGGGGGCAAAACAAGACAAGGGAAACAACACTACACTAAACTGACACTAAACTTTAACAATACTAACAATAAACTTCTTAAACAGAAAACAGACCTAGACTTGGAGATATACAAACTTACACCTGGAAAATAATCACGAGTAAGGGATCGGGGAAAAAGTGACGAGACCCGGGAAATGCGTGGTCAGAATAAACCAATACTACAACCACACATTTCCCACATAGAACATATGTACTGTCAGAACCCTGCCATGCTAAACTAGATCTAAATACCAACAGGATCCGGCAGGATTTTGACAGTAACAAGTTCTTTCTGGTTCTCAAATCTAAATGGCTAATAGCCATGATATATTCTATTAGCATTGTAATAGTAACCACTTTACCATTTCGTATCTTCTACATGTATTGCCTGTATTTGGAAAGTATTGTAGTAGAGAGTTGACAGGAAAGTGTTGGGTGGAGATAGGGGAGCTGGATTGGCAGAGTGCAGAGACAGGAATCAAATCGGGTCGGCGTGAGCGCACTGGCGCTATATGTCGATGCACTAACCATGGGGCTATTGGCACTGACGACACTGGGATATTTTAAAGCAACACTATGTAGTTTCCATGTAAAAATTACTTACAGCTCCCCCATGTGGTTGAAAAGCGCAACAGTGCCTGGTATCAGACACTCTTCTGCAGGCAGGGGGAGGGCTGGGGCGGGCTGTGTTTCCTACCCTCCACCGCCACTTTCAGAGTGTGCTTGTATCAGCTAGGAGGCTGCTCAGGTTGCAGCAACAGCACAATTTGTCCAGTTAAAAGTTGTTCTATCACTGAAATTATTTTAGAGACATTATTTAAAGGTAAAAAAACTACATAGTGTTGCTTTAAGATCAATCAGTGCTGTGCAAGTTATTTTCAGTTAAGACACCTCAAACGGTTTTTTAGTCTGGGACTAAAGCTATATAAATAATATTGGTGATGCTTTATATTAAGGGTCCATGAAACAAAATTAACTAAGCCGTACACTTCACCTAATTATTATGCCAGAATGAGAGTATAGTTCTTTCCCGTATCGGCCTAGAAAATTGCAAAATCAAATTTTTCGTCGGTCTTAGTACACGATGTAACTACAGAAGAGTCACGTTTTAAATAGGAAAAATATCCAAACTCTTTGGTTATTTTTGAGCCTGATGCTAATGGTCTAATTGGATTCAATGGATTATACTAAGCTATGCTAAAAGTGGTACCGCCAGACCTGGAGATCAGCAGAATGGATTCCAAAATGGTAAAAAGCAAATGTTTAAGTCTAAGGCAGCTGGAAAATGAGCCTATTTTTAATAAAAGTTAAGTTGTGTGTCCCTTTAAATTCAATTGAACTGTTTTCACATGCAATGTGATGTCTAAACCTAGGGCTCTGGGAAAACTGGCGAAGGACAAGCCTAACACCTGGGACCTGTATTTGGATGCAGTGATGTTCGGAATCAGGACAAAAAAACAGATAACTACCAAACACTCTCCTTATTTCCTTATGTTTGGGAGAGAGGCACGCTACCCCTCAGAAATTCCTGAGCACTACCAGGTTTGAGAAAAAAAACGAGCACCATTCTCTTTCCAGTTTCTGAGTCAAGATTTCTAATCCAATATTTGAATTGTTAAACTTTTGGTAATCATGTGCAGGTTGACAGGGCAGTGGAGGAAGTGGTTGCAAAAGAGGATGTGTTCTCTGGAATACACCAGCAAGAAAAAATATTCCAGGTTTTACGAAAACAAAATCTGGATGCAGTAGAGAGAAAAAAACAAGAAAGCAGAGAAAAAAACCAGGGTCCACTGTTTAACACTGGTGATCTAGTATGGCGACAGAATGTTAGATCACAGCAACGAAAAGGAGGAAAGCTTGATCCTGACTTTCTTGGTCCCTTTACAGTTTCCAGAGTTGAGGGAAAATCTGTTGACCTTGTGGATAGCTGTGGCAAGGTGCTCCCAAAGGTCAGCATGGACCATCTGAAACCATATTTAGAGGAGATGCCAAGAATCCCTCATAAGATTAAGGCAAAGAAAAATGTTCAAGACACCACAACTGCCTCCACCACCACCATCACTGACTCCACTACTTCTGCTGCCACTTTCATCACTGGCTCCACTAATACCACCACCGCCTCTGCTGCCACCGTCACTGGTTCCACTAATACCACCACCGTCTCTGCTGCCATCGTCACTGGCTCCACTAATGCCACCACCGCCTCTGCTGCCACCGTCACTGGCTCCACTAATGCCACCACCGCCTCTGCTGCCACCGTCACTGGCTCCACTAATGCCACCACCGCCTCTGCTGCCCCCGTCACTGGTTACACTAATACCACCACCGCCTCTGCTGCCACCAACACTGGCTCCACTAATGCCACCACCGCCTCTGCTGCCACCGTCACTGGCTCCACTAATGCCACCACCGCCTCTGCTGCCCCCGTCACTGGTTACACTAATACCACCACCGCCTCTGCTGCCACCAACACTGGCTCCACTAATGCCACCACCGCCTCTGCTGCCACCGTCACTGGCTCCACTAATGCCACCACCGCCTCTGCTGCCACCGTCACTGGCTCCACTAATGCCACCACCGCCTCTGCTGCCACCGTCACTGGTTCCACTAATGCCACCACCGCCTCTGCTGCCACCGTCACTGGCTCCACTAATGCCACCACCGCCTCTGCTGCCACCGTCACTGGCTCCACTAATGCCACCACCGCCTCTGCTGCCACCGTCACTGGCTCCACTAATGCCACCACCGCCTCTGCTGCCACCGTCACTGGCTCCACTAATGCCACCACCGCCTCTGCTGCCCCCGTCACTGGTTCCACTAATGCCACCACCGCCTCTGCTGCCACCGTCACTGGCTCCACTAATGCCACCACCGCCTCTGCTGCCACCGTCACTGGCTCCACTAATGCCACCACCGCCTCTGCTGCCACCGTCACTGGTTCCACTAATACCACCACCGCCTCTGCTGCCACCGTCACTGGCTCCAGTAATACCACCAGCGCCTCTGCTGCCACCATTACTGCCACCACCGGATCCTCCAATTCAGTTGAAAATTGTAAGTTTCTCAGAGTACAAAAGTCCTTTATTCTACATGTCTTTATTTTAAATAAGCTATATGAATATTTACCAATTTAGAACAGATATCTTTATGTATTATTGTCTGCAGACATAAGAGATGCTTGGAATGGGAAGTCTTTTCACCTGCTACTCTCAAGAATAGGACCGTATAAAATTTTTTTTTGGGACATAGCACGAACTGCCCCAAATATGGAATTAGAGGATTCGGTAAGAACAGACCTGTAGAGGTTAAATGACACAGCTTAATAATATTTTTAAACTGAGAGTTGCTTTGTTAACTTGTGTAGCTTATTGTCAAGTTAAAGTAAATACCAATACCAAATGCTGTTATGACTTGTGGAGGTTGAACAAGATATTTTGAAAATGTACAAACTAGAAATGCTCCAAAGCAACTGAGAAAAGCTGTAATTAGTACTGCATAATTTTGTTTACCTGACCATACAGTTTTAACATTTCAGCATATACATTATATGTTATCTGTGCATTGCATGTTCTTTTTTTCAAGGTTGTGAATTCATATTTATTGATTCTCGTGAGAAGATATAATAGTACCCATCTGGAGCAGGCAGTCTCCATAGATTCATTTGAAATGTCTAGAATCTGGAAAAATGAAAAGTCCAAATTGAAGGTAGGAAAACAAATGTAAATCACTCTATATAGCTGTAATAAACAACTAAAAATGTTCTTATTATTTTGAGTGCATTAGAACATGTAAAGTTTGTTTCAGATTGATCCCATGAGGTTTAACCTTCTTTTGGGTATTGTGAATGAACACCATCGTTGGATTCTAATGGTGAGACTTGAAGTTTTTGTCATTATCAACACATTTTAGCATGAAGATGATGATAGACCATATATTGTAATCTGAAAGGTGTATATTGTGGCTTAAAATTTCAGATACTTTTCCCACAACAGCAGATGACAATTCTGCTGGATCCTTTCAGAGCATCCCCTTCAAAGCTGAGAAGATGTCTTAAATCCACAAGGTACTGTTAGAAATTTGTAAAAATTCTACCAATGAATAAAAAAACTCAAGTTAGCAGTAAATGTTGTTAACTATGTACTATGTTCATTACATTGCTTTATTTTATGTTTTTTTTTAATTAGGACATTCATACAGGACAGAGGTTATCCACCAGAAAAGTGGACCTGTAAAACACTTCCTCATCCATTGCAAAGAGATTCAACTTCATGTGGAGTGTTTTCCCTGAAAGTATGTGTTACTGTTTATAGATACCAGTGGCAGCTGGTGATTGCTCTTCCGAGGGGCACAGATTCAAAATGGGTGTTCAGAGTGTCATGTGTGTTGCTTGTGTTTTCAAAATATGGGTTTGTTGCACCATGTGAACCATGTTCATCATGTGTTTTGTCAAAATAAGTGCCTGATGCTTACATGTCAAAACCGTTTATGATGAAAGAGACGCTCACGTTCACAAAATACATGCAAGATTCTCCCTTAACAGTAAACTTTGATTACGCATGAGATCATGCCAGTATCTGGCAAACGCGAGCAGCAGGCACTCATTTTGACAAAACACGTAATGGACATAGGTTCACTCAACGTGCCGAACACATGTTGTGATGAACTTTGCATTGTGCGCCCTCGAAAAAGAAGTCAACGGCCGCCACTGATAGATAGAATGACTGATAGACAGAAAGATATGTAGGCAGGCAATTAATCATATATATAAACAGAAACAGACAAACAGATACACATTAAAACAGAGACAGACTCATAGACAGGTAAATAAAGATGGACGGCTAGACAACACAGATTTCAATATGTGTGTGTGTGTTAATTAATATATTTACTTTTTTATTAGTTTGCTGAAAAGGTCCTTTGTGATGAGACAGTTGACCGAATTGAATTCCCTTCAAGTCAAGATGACATTGAAAAGTACAGGAAGGAGATAGCTCGCACAGTTCTTGAAGAGTCAGGTATTATACTTTGGTTTTCTCTACGAATATTCTTAAATAAGGCTAAAAATGCTAATACATTCTAATTTTCCTCACTTGTTGTTATCAATATATTTAATCAATAAAGGAAACACAATACACATACCTTAAAAAAGTGTTTAAAATATAAAATAACTGTTATGTATAAGTGAAAGAGTATCTAAACAATGCATGTTGTCTCATCTGATGCTATTATAAATATCTGCATTTCTTTTAGATGATCTGTCAAAGATGTGTCACTACTGCGGCTTGAAAGATGAATTACCACCTAAAAGTTCTACAAACAAACATGACTCCACTATCAACTGGGTGAGACTGCAATTTGGGTCTAAATAGTTTTCCTTTTTTCAGACAAATTGTTTAAACAAAATATCTATTATCACCACTGATACACATTGTCTTTTTCCAGTTCTGTAGACAAAAATGGGTACTTTAACAAAATGACTCTACAATAAAAAAAAACAAGTATATTTTATAATATATATATATATATATATATATATATATATATATATATATATATATATATAAATTTGGTGTTATTTACACTATACATGTCTTAAAATTAACCTGTACGCGAGACGGCAGAACATTGCTATCTCTGCGTCAATCAATTTTCGGGAGTGAGTCTTGTTCCATATAGACATGTAACGAACATTTAGGGGATTCAGTCCAGGGTTTCCCGCAGCAGATTTCAGTTAAGGCGGCCCGCCTAAGCTTGGAAACCTTACCACCTTATCTAAGTCGTCCAAAAAAAAATCGCTGCATAAAAGGCCGTCAAGTGCATCTCTGAGAATAGCACGTACACACATTACATCGCAAGCGGGGACGCCCGCTACACAGCCGAAATGAGAAAGACGTGGTCCGGACCGTCACTCTCTGGAGGTTAACTAGCCAGTTGATAAAACATCTTGCTTTTTTACAACATCTGCTTTAGTTTGTGCTTATTAACCCTTTAGTTTCACCACACAGCTATTCCCGTTAGAGGTAAAAACATTTAATTCATTAATAATCTAGTATGTGTTCATTTTTTGTCATAGTTTCTTCAAAATTAAGTTTTATTTGAGTGTTTTAAATAAAAATATTTTAATTTTCATCATTACGCATACGCCCCGCCCCTTTGATTGCCATCCCCTCGGCTCCGCCCAAACCTACCACCTTAACTAACAAATTTTCAGCAGGAAACCCTGCACTCCCACATTTAAATGCGGTTGTTACTCCCGAAAGTTTGCAGTGTGTACAAGGCCTTTGTTGCCCTTTGCAGAAGAGGAAATGACCCTAAAATGGGTATTTCACCAAGACAACAACCCTAGCTCAATTCCCAATTATTAAAAGATTTCTTCAGTTTTAACTGTCTACACAGAAAAATGTTGACAGTGTAATATTCGTTTTCTTTGCTTCCCTTTAAAATAACAAGACAGACTTATAAACTGTGTTAATGCTTTGATTTGGAATATGAAAAAAAAACTATTTTTTTGCACTTTATTCACTTTTATTAGTACACAGCTAATATTTTGAACACAACTGGATGTGATGTCAATAGAAATTGAATAACATAAATGTTGTGGCTTTCAGTTATTTACTTTTTTTTACAGATTGAGTGTGAAAACTGCGGCAGATGGTTTCATCAGGACTGTGTTGGAAATGTGAATACCTTCCTTTGCCCAGAATGCATTTAAACTTGCGTTAACTTTTACCTCTACCCTTTTAATCTATCATCATCTTAGTCTTGCACATAGTATACAATTTAATGTTGTGCTCTAGTCTAAATTAGTATTATATAGTTATTTAATGATTCTTTGTACTAGTGTGTAAATATATTACATTGTCTGTAAATCTTCTTGTGATAAAGCATTTTGACCTGATGTTAACACTTACACACATACAGCAGGGTCACACAATTTGACGGACAGTTACAACATCTTACCGAAATCTGTGACCTTCCTCTGTTTCATTCAGAATTACAATAATGTTATCCAAATTAAAATTTAATTTATTATTAAAAAAGATTGTAATTCTGAATGAAACAGAGAGAGGTCACAGTTTTCGGTAGGCTGTTGTTACTGTCCGTCAGATTGTGTGACCCTGCTGTATGTGTGTAAGTGTTAACATCAGGTCAAAATCCATTTGATGATAAATAAAAGATGAGATTATACATCACCTGACTGAATTTGGGTAACATTATTGCAATTCTGAATGAAACAGAGAGAGGTCACAGTTTTCGGTAGGCTGTTGTTACTGTCCGTCAGATTGTGTGACCCTGCTGTATGTGTGTAAGTGTTAACATCAGGTCAAAATGCATTTAATGATATATTACAGATGAGATTATACATCACCTGACTGAATTTGGGTAACATTATTGCAATTCTGAATGAAACAGAGAGAGGTCACAGTTTTCGGTAGGCTGTTGTTACTGTCCGTCAGATTGTGTGACCCTGCTGTATGTGTGTAAGTGTTAACATCAGGTCAAAATGCATTTGATGATAAATAAAAGATGAGATTATACATCACCAGACTGAATTTGGGTAACATTATTGCAATTCTGAATGAAACAGAGAGAGGTCACAGTTTTCGGTAGGCTGTTGTTACTGTCCGTCAGATTGTGTGACCCTGCTGTATGTGTGTAAGTGTTAACATCAGGTCAAAATCCATTTGATGATAAATAAAAGATGAGATTATACATCACCTGACTGAATTTGGGTAACATTATTGCAATTCTGAATGAAACAGAGAGAGGTCACAGTTTTCGGTAGGCTGTTGTTACTGTCCGTCAGATTGTGTGACCCTGCTGTATGTGTGTAAGTGTTAACATCAGGTCAAAATGCATTTAATGATATATTACAGATGAGATTATACATCACCTGACTGAATTTGGGTAACATTATTGCAATTCTGAATGAAACAGAGAGAGGTCACAGTTTTCGGTAGGCTGTTGTTACTGTCCGTCAGATTGTGTGACCCTGCTGTATGTGTGTAAGTGTTAACATCAGGTCAAAATGCATTTGATGATAAATAAAAGATGAGATTATACATCACCAGACTGAATTTGGGTAACATTATTGCAATTCTGAATGAAACAGAGAGAGGTCACAGTTTTCGGTAGGCTGTTGTTACTGTCCGTCAGATTGTGTGACCCTGCTGTATGTGTGTAAGTGTTAACATCGGGTCAAAATCCATTTGATGATAAATAAAAGATGAGATTATACATCACCTGACTGAATTTGGGTAACATTATTGCAATTCTGAATGAAACAGAGAGAGGTCACACTTTTCGGTAGGCTGTTTTTACTGTCCATCAGATTGTGTGACCCTGCTGTATGTGTGTAAGTGTTAACATCAGGTCAAAATGCATTTAATGATATATTACAGATGAGATTATACATCACCTGACTGAATTTGGGTAACATTATTGCAATTCTGAATGAAACAGAGAGAGGTCACAGATTTCGGTAGGCTGTTTTTACTGTCCATCAGATTGTGTGACCCTGCTGTATGTGTGTAAGTGTTAACATCAGGTCAAAATGCATTTCATGATATATTACAGATGAGATTATACATCACCTGACTGAATTTGAGTAACATTATTGCAATTCTGAATGAAACAGAGAGAGGTCACAGATTTCGGTAGGCTGTTTTTACTGTCCATCAGATTGTGTGACCCTGCTGTATGTGTGTAAGTGTTAACATCAGGTCAAAATGCATTTAATGATATATTACAGATGAGATTATACATCACCTGACTGAATTTGGGTAACATTATTGCAATTCTGAATGAAACAGAGAGAGGTCACAGATTTCGGTAGGCTGTTTTTACTGTCCATCAGATTGTGTGACCCTGCTGTATGTGTGTAAGTGTTAACATCAGGTCAAAATGCATTTCATGATATATTACAGATGAGATTATACATCACCTGACTGAATTTGAGTAACATTATTGCAATTCTGAATGAAACAGAGAGAGGTCACAGATTTCGGTAGGCTGTTGTTACTGTCCATCAGATTGTGTGACCCTGCTGTATGTGTGTAAGTGTTAACATCAGGTCAAAATGCATTTGATGATATATTACAGATGAGATTAGACATCACCAGACTGAATTTGAGTAACATTATTGCAATTCTGAATGAAACAGAGAGAGGTCACAGATTTCGGTAGGCTGTTGTTACTTCCTACCAGATTATGTGTGTAACATTAAATGGCAACAGCCGCAAGTAAAAAAACAAAACATTTGTGATGTTCTGGTATTTTAGAACCTATTTCGCGTTATTTTAATCGGCGCGTTCGTTTCTCACGAAGTCTGACTGCTTCATTCATACGATAGAATAGAGCGAGCGAGGGTAAATGACGTCATCGCTCAGTGGGCGGTCACGTATATCGTTAGAAACTCCCTTGCCGCGCTCACGATAATGTGCACGGGCGCCCGGCGCGGTCTCGCGTGAAAAAATTGCTAAACAGCGACCCCTGGTCACAGAATTCGATAGGTCACAGAATTCGGCACAACACCGGCTCTGAGTGGACCGACATACCTGTATGGCATCAGTGTGCTTACGACAACCCAAGTTCGATTCCTGTCCTTTGCCGATCCCACTCCTCCATCTCCATCCAACACTTTCCTTACTTGCCACTATCCTTTCTAAATAACACCACTAAAAGTCCCCAAAACATAAAAATAAACGACTGTCTAGTTAAACGTGTTTTCCATGTTTACCCCATTTTTTCTGTTGCCTAAAAATGCAGTGAGCCATTAGACTGCATAGTGATACACTGACAACTCTAATATAACATATGATTATATAATTTCCAAAAAAGTCTAAAAATCTAGCTTCATTTCATTATAGCAGTTTTAAAAAAGCAACTAAATCTGTTCACACAAGTCTCACAACGATACATTTGTTCACCCTTAGCAAAAACAAAACACTGAACTCAAAACTATTGTGTCCACCATTTTAATCATCATGAACAAGGTACGAACACTTAAATAAAATGGCATCAGCGTGTTAAGAGGAAAACACACAGCAGAGAACATATTGGATTTGATTAATAGCACATGCTGCTAACACCGTGTACGTCATGCACAAAATGTCATATTAAAATTCACACTCACAAACTCATCAACAAAGATCTGTGATTAATTACAACAGCACATTTATGGAAACAACAGCGCAGACGTCTATTGCTTCACACACAGAGAGAGGCAATATTAATGCATTACACCATCATTTTGTGCAACAGGCTGGATGTTACATCATGGCGGGGGTCTGAGAGAGGACACAGAGGGGTATTTGTAGGCTGAGGAAAGTTTGAACACAGGCGTCTCCCATGGTGACTCTTTGCGGTAGGCCACATTATGGGATGGACTCATCACAGGTTCCCGTAGACCACTGGAGAATTCCCTACTGCAAGAGATACGTCTCACGTTACGCCAATCGTCCACATACTGTACCGTAAGAAAGGACGATTCTCTAAGATACAAGACACTGGAGTCATTCTTCAGTGCAAGAAATACCTGACAGTGCCACTGAATGGTGCTGAATGGCTGCCCATAGTGCTTGGAGTGGATGCTCGGAGAGGTACCGAACCTAAGTGGAGAAGATCATTCATTACAGAACAAAGTGTATGACACAGCCAGACTGTACAAATGGATCTTTGAAATCATTGTAAAACGAGCGTGTATCTATTAACTCTTTTGAGAGGAATTGAGAAGAAACATTGCGAAATACTACTGTAGGTATGTGTAGGAGTAACCCATTGAAGTAATGGTACGTGTCTCTGTGACATCTGCGCTGGTAATGTAATGTACTGTACTGTACTGTTCATTTTAAATCAGACCAACAATAAAAAGCCAACTCTGTTTGGTCTGAAAAAGCTATTATATCTGTATTATTGTAAATGCATTTTGGGATCATGTTCTGTGTAAGCTTTAGGCGAGTGCAATAGTTATGTGTGTATGAATGCATGGAAAGCATTGATTCTTGGCTTATTGTGAAACTGATATTGGTAATTACATTACATTTACATGTATGCATTTGGCAGATGGTTTTATTTGATTTAGTTGATTTTTTTTATTCCTATGTGAGTTCAAATCCATGGCCTTTTGCACTGCTAAGCTATACAGGAACTTGAATAAAACTACCGTAATTCCATGTACAAGTCATACATTTAAAGGGGACATATTATGAAAATCTGCTTCTATCAACCTAGAAAATGTGAAAAAGATCAACCCAGTAACTTAGTTTTGGTAAACCATTCTCTTCACGCATGTAAAACAATAGGCCATTGAAATGTGTCTCCCCTTGTGATGTCATAAGGAGCTCTTATTATAATAATACCGCCCCTTAATCTGCACTATCCAACCACGGCAGTGCCATTAAGTGCATAGATCAGCTCATTTGCATTTAAAAGGACACACCCTAAATGGCCTACAAAGGACATATGGTATTTTGAGCTAAAACTTCACATACGTACTCTGGGGACACCAAGTATTGTATTTACATCTTGAAAAAGTCTTGTGAAGCATCCCCTTTAAACTAATTGTTTATGTGTAAAAATTTTACGTGTCTTTAGTCAGATTCCCCAATAAGTGCAATAAAACAATGTGAAAACAACGCAATACTGAATGTGTAGTATTGACAAACCTATGCGTGCATTTTGCGGTGATCTCATGAGAGTAATTCTGCCTGAGACTTCCGGCTGGATGGAGATAAAGAGAGTTCAGCAACATAGGACAAAGTACAGTAGCTTATTTAACACAAACTCAACCAGGTCCCCATTGTCAATCATGCAAAGTGAAGTACATAGAAAAACAAAAGACGTTTACTTTGTTAGAGAGCCCCCTGGTGTTCATTTCTATTCCTTCAGCTCTGAGTAAGAACAGACACACTATTTCAATGTTTTAACAACAGACTATTGAAAATACTTTTGCATATGTCAAGTTATTATAGCTTTGTCATAGATCTTTATTTAAAACCTTTCATACTCACAAACCGGAGGTGGATAACTTCCTTGACATTGGGAGTGGAGAGGAATATGGGATTTTTGTAATCGAGGATGCTGAATAAACAGAAATAACCTCATCAAAATATAGCAGCAACGGCAAAAAAAAATCGTCTCTGAGACTATGCATGAATGTATTAATATAACTATTGAATTCTTTATCCTACAGATCTAAAAAGAAAATTATACAGTACACTTAAATGAAAATTATGTATAAAACATACCTCTTGTTGTCAGATGACTGGCCGATTGCAAATCTTGTTTGGACAGCCTTGAACTAAAAAAAATATTTATTGAAAATTGTCGCATTAATAAGTATTTATTATCTATATTAAGGGACAGTTCACCCAAAAACTGCAAATTATGTCATCATTTACTCACTTTGATGTTGTTGCAAACCCGTATAAATGTATTTTTTCTGATTAACACAAAGGAAGATATTTTGAGAAATGTTTGTAACCAAACCCTTCGTGGACCCCATTCACTTCTATAGTAGGAAAAAAGAATACTATGGAAGTAAATGGGGTCCACAAATGGTTACAAAAATGTATCAAATTATCTTCCTCTGTGTTTATCAGAACAACAAAATTTATACAGGTTTGTAACAACATGAGAGTGAGTAAATGATGACACAATTTTCATTTTTGTGTGAACTATCCCTTTAATTCACATTCAATACTCTACTTAGAAATGTACACTAATACCTTTGATGTTGAAGAGTCATCTCTAACTTTGAAATGTAAGCATTCTGCTCTGTAATTTTTCTGCAAAATAGAAAAAAACATAGGATTACATTGAATACTGTAATTGTGATATACAATCACTCATATTGTGATATACGTATTGTCAATTCCACTCAGTATTTATCCTTACTTAGACATTTTCTGCATTTCTTGCTGCATTTTCAGTCCAGTCTCCTTCATTCTCTCCATCTGTACTCACAGTGTTTGGACAAAATAATTTGTATATCAGTAAACTGCAAACTTACCCACTGTAGTAGATATATTAGTCATGCACTTCACTAAGGTTTCTATATGTTTTTATTATTTTTTTCTAAACTTTAATGAGAAACACAAACTTATCATTTGATTTTTTCAAATTATGGGTGAGATGCAAAGTTGTCACCTTCTGCTGATAATGAGACAGTAATCTTTTCTGATGTCTTGCCTGGAATTGCAAAACCTAGCCAGGAAGAAATACGTCTATATCTAATGATAATTTGAATCACATAGCTGCAATCAAATTTTTTGAAAGACTGTAAAGGATATTACCTTGCTAATCTCTGAGAAATACTTGGCTGCAACTGTGTTGATATCTGAGAAAAGTGCCTGAACCTCTGTGCGGCTCTGTTTCAACAAAATGCACAAATTACACTATAATACAGCCTAATAAATACTGAGCCATTTCTGTATGATAAACAAAGTGCTGTATCTTACTTTATCAGACAGGGGGGAGATCTGACACTTTGCTTTGCAAATAAGACACAATCCTTGCTTTCCTGGTGGAAACACACATTCAATGTAGTGCTGTATTATGTCCAGCAGGGGGAACTGTTTCCACACATTTAATTCATTAAACATTTAACGTCTTCACGTTTTGATGCTTTTATTATTGTAATTCAAAGCTAAATGGCATGTAAACTGTAATAGAAATCATGTAAAAGATTACATTTAGTGCTACCATTAAATGTAAACTAATAAAATCTTAGTATATAATGTGAATAAAGTGTGCTGCTACCTCTCACAAAGCAAACATTACATATGATGTGACCGCAGTTTGTGACAGCCAGTTGACGTTCAGATCCAGATGACATGAAGCAGGAGTTACAGCAGATCCAGTGAGACATTATTCTGTCTGTTTGAGGACAACATGACATTATGGCTATGTCTTAAACCTCGTTAGCTCCCCACCTAGACATATTTTGGGGATTTGCACACACAGCTAAGTTACGTGTATGATGGCATAAACAGAGGTGTGCCTGGGTTTCCAAATTAACAACACGGTTGGCAAGCTCACTGGGTTTTGAGACACAGTATGTGAATTTTTCTAATAAAAATAATAGTAATTGTGAGAAACGGCAATAATGCTTTAATAATATTTGTAATTTGGTCTGAAGAATTTACTTAGCTCGCATGATAAACAGAAAGTTTGAAATGTAAACAAAAGTTAGATTTACTAAGATTTAAGTATACGATAATTAGTGGTCACTAAACATAAAAACTCAAAATCATACCCGTATAAATTATTCAACCACCTGTGTAGACTGAGGAGTAGTTTAAAAATTAAATATTAGATTTCGCTAGTTAGCATACGTTTAATGAAAAATTAGCCGATGTGCTGACTGTCGTTCACCGGAGAAATGACGTCAGAATGACGTAATCACGTAACCCACTTAAAAACACCAACAGTAAAATAAACTCACAAATTTTCGGTAATTTTGTTTAATTTAATTTTCCGATGATAAGTAGTGGCTGATAAATTATTTTATGCCCTCCCTCCATCTTCTTTTTTTAAAATTATTTATTTTCTTTTTTTTAAGGATTTGATTTACATTTGAATTCCATGCCATTTTTATCTGATGGTTTCTTAAATATAATATTTTATGTAAAATATTAAACCATACTTTGTCTTGTCATTTGTTTATTTGTCATTCTATCGTGTATTTGTTATTGCAATAAAAAAAGAAAAAAGTTTAATAATTGTAACATAAACAACAACTTGGTCAAAAAGTACCACATTAAAAGGAAATACAGAAATACAGCTTTTGTTGTCGTTGAAAGCACAGTGTAATATTTTAAGACAATAAAAAGAAAATGAATGATATTTTAGGTATTTATTAGGTATTTAACAAGAATTGATTGAAACCAGCACGTTTTTGAGTAAAAACACATCAAATGTGATACACTCTTACATTTCTCCAAATGTTTCACAAAGGGTCGTGTTTATTTAAACCCACATCTTAAATTTTATAAAGCTAAACCAACTTCTTTTCAATGAGAAAGTCTTTGAGGCTTTTTATTTGCCAGAATCCAACAGAGAGAAGTATTGATGTCTGAATAATGGCCCACCACAAAACGTTTCCATTCGTTCCTTCGCTCATTTGGCGAAACGTCTCCTCACGTTCCTTGTTGCACCAAAATAAACAGATACAAATTACACATAATTGCCGTAGAGTAGGAAAACATGGACAGATGACACTTGGTCTGGTTCTTGTTTCGATTTTGGCCAGCAATTTATACGGTAAGATATTGTTGTCAGGCTCTTCCTACCGCCTGTGTTTGCTTACCCTCTGGAAATCTTGCTGTTTGCTAATGTACCGCATCTGGTCAATGAGATGTTGCAGGTTATCCTCCATTGCAGTCATTGTGTCTTTTGCTTTGGCAGCATTTGGATCGAGGGTATGCTCACCCATCCGGACATCTAAATGGACTCTCTGTACATAAAGACAAAAGGTTGCATCACACATTTTAAACATGTTATGGTAAAGAAATGCCAACAATAACACTTTTGTCATTACTTATTTACCCTAATGCCAAAGTTAAAATGCTGATAAATTGACTGCCTACTTTTTATATGAAAGTGAATCTGCACTCGATTTATACTTTAAAAAAAGAAATCCATGCAAACTATGCACCTACTTTATGCAAGCATCTTTCAACTCACCAGACGGTCACCAGCAAACACAGAAAACCTGGTGGAGTTTGAACGCATGCATAAGAAATGCTGTCCCGGAGCATGGGAGGTAAAGCTGAATTTTCCATACCTCATGAAGCGCTTTAACAAGATTACCTGCGTATAACCAAACATTTAAGAGAAATGGACCCAGGTGGTGATGGTGTTTACAATTGAATGTGTACTGTATGTGAGAGTACAGTAAGAAATGAATTCTTCAGACCTCATGCTGTGGGTCTCTCACACTCAAAGTCAAACCAAGATGTGGGTTTTTTCCCTTGTTTTCATCCCAGTACTCTAACAAAAATGAGCCTATGGATAGAAACCAACAGAGAGATGCACTTCAACTCTTAATAAAAATTTTTACAGTACACTCTATGGGTAATGTTGCTTTTTGTAGTACAGCAATGTACCTCTTAAAGTTGCTGCTCACCCCAGAGAGATTCTTTATTGAACATTCCTTATTTGTTTGAAATATATAAACGTGTATAACACATATTATGACCTACCACATTGCTACTATAATTCAGAATTCTGAGCAAAATATGCTGTGGTATGTGGGGTAAGTTGTCACAATTGAACCCGCTTTTAAACAGTAAAATGTAAAAAAAAGCTAATGACTTCTGCAACATAAAGAGTTTATGAAACAGTAAGGTATTGTACAAAATACCAGACCATTGTTTTGGTTCATAACATTGAAACAATTTAAACCCAAGCTCCATGTTGACAGATGGATATTTTCTTATACCATTCACGGTTTAATTGAATAGACAGAGAGCTGAGGTCCTCTGTCAAACAGTTCATTTTTTGTAATGTATAAAGCATGCAGTGTATTATATAACATTAATAGCTTTAGTCAGTACCAGGCTATAGTACAACAGACCTGTCACAAGTGTGTCATCTGGAATCTCTTCAATAATACACTTCTCCTCCTGCTCTCCTAAATCAAAATACATTGCCGGAGCCAAAATAAAAAAATAAGTTAGCAGCAGTCCTACGAGCCTCGCGTTCATTGCAGTTACCCAGTTCATTACGCAGGTCGATACAGTACAAATAAGTTAGCAAAAGAAAATGTAAAGCTTTGTGTGAACAGGAGGTTTAGTGTGAGAAATCCACACCTGCTGTTGCTGTGTTTAAACAAGGTAAAATGAAAGTGATGATAAGACCAGGCAATAATCCAAATATGTTGAAAAAGATAAAGAAATAGTTCACTTATTACCAACCTTGCTACATTAAACTAACCAAGTTTAGTGAATAACAAAAGTGAAATAGTATAAAGACGTTTAAAGTTGTTTCAAAACTGATTATGACAACATTCCACAATTAAATATTCAAAATAAATAGCTTGCGAGAAAAAACATGTCCATAGTTTATGCAATGAACTATACTGTACCATACATCCACTAAAATGACTTTGCATGAAATTGAAATATCAGAGATGTTCAGATACACTGTCAGGAGGAATAGTCAAAATTTGGTCCCTGTACTGTAACTGTTACTAGGGCAGTACCCTTTAAGGTCCTAATAATGTACCATTAACTATTGTACTTTTGTAAAGTACTTTTGAGGTACTAATATAGTAATTTCAGGTACTTTTATGCATTTTGTGTTATCAGTATGTAACACGTCAAACAATTTCACACCCCTTTTAAAGTGACTCGAACTGCAACGTTCTAGAGGGGTGGTCTGAGTATGATTCACTTTTGGGTACTGGTTCACCCACAAGGTCACAAAAACACTGGTATTCCTATCTTTGTGGGGACAATTGGTCCACCATAATGCACCATGTCACAAAGCTTGAATCACTTCAAATTGGTTTCTTGAACATGACAATGAGTTCACTGCACTAAAATGGCCCCCACAGTCACCGGATCTCAACCCAATAGAGCATCTTTGGGATGTGGTGGAACGGGAGCTTCGTGCCCTGGATGTGCATCCCACAAATCTCCATCAACTGCAAGATGCTATCCTATCAATATGGGCCAACATTTCTAAAGAATGCTTTCAGCACCTTGTTGAATCAATGCCACGTAGAATTAAGGCAGTTCTGAAGGTGAAAGGGAGTCAAACACATTATAAGTATGGTGTTCCTAATAATCCTTTAGGTTAGTGTGTGTGTGTGTGTGTGTGTGTGTATATATACAGTAGATATATACAAGATTCCTTATTTGAACTAGGACCACTTTATTGAATAGCTTTTTACAGCTTTACACAATGACCTTGACCATATGTGTGCAGCATCATGTGTGCTGCTGGGGTGATATAGTTTGATGCTCACTTGTAATACAAACATATTACACATACATCTATACATAATATTGTGGTACCCACAATGCACAGCACTGCAAACTAATTATCCTTACAACACTTAATCATAGTTGAACTATAGTTCCTATAGTTGTTTTGGCTTTATTTCCTCACCGTTATTATACAGTCGTTGTGATTTCACAAAGTAAGATGTGATCCTAGATCAGCATTTTTGTTGGTCCTGAATCAATGATTTACCCAAAGAAACCTCAAACTCTAACCATTTTTACTCCTTAAATTAGTGTAAAAAATGTTTGAGAAATTTTTTTTGAAAGCCCCTAACCCAATCCTACATTAAAATCGAACAATCTGTCAATTCCTCCAGAAAACAGCGTGAGGCGCAATTGAGACTTTACATTTATTTCAGACAGAAATCTTTTGGATTAGTTTATTGCGAAATTGGGACAAATAATAGACAGTATCGCTTTGTGGCATGGTAGCATGAGAATTTAAATTTCATGTATTATTTTAATTTGAATAGAAACCAGGGGACAGCCCTAATTTATCTTTTTGTGCTTTATGGGGGCCCCTCAATGCTATAGGAGGTCCGGGACCACAGCAGTCAACTTTAAGGGACATTAGTTTGGTTCTCTTAAAGAGGACTCAAGTGTAAAAAAACACCCTTAAACCGTATATATGTGTCCAAATACATGATTTATTGTTGTTCTCATGCTTTCTTACAAAAACATTTTTCACATAAACAAGACGATTTCAGATTATCTTTTATTTACAATTGTATATACAGTTTTCCATTTAATGTACAGATACCATCCACTGATACAACATACTTGGACAACCAAAGAGTATTTTTTATTTACAAACGGTGATTTATCTCATCTGTTTAGCTTGATAATATAACTGGGGTGACATTATCAAGCATCAAGTACATGAGGTCAGTCTGTGAAAGTTACAGCAAATTCAACCCAAGTTCCTGCTATGAGAGCAAATATTGCTGTATTGAGATGCACTTTAATTCTCAGATGTATTGACATTACTGAAAATGTCTGTATTGCTTTGCATATTTCAATTTCCTTTTAAAGGGGTCATGTACTGGCTTATTTTGTTATTTTGTACTGATCTCTGTGATAACGTTAGAAAGGGTTTTACCTAAAAAAAAAAATCGCCTCATTTGTGCATGTGTGGAATTGCATATTGCAATTATTTAAAAAGGTGTGGATATTCTCCCGCAGAGGTGATCTTTCACATTACTGTGACATCATAGTCACACACTTTTCAACGTGAGTAATATTTTGCCTTGGTTTAAATAAAAGCTGTTGTTATAAATAAAGAAGTGTTGAGTTTTGAAACCTACAGGGTGTTTTTATAGTTTAATGACCTCTGAACTGTCAAAAGAAATGAATTTTCAGTTCATGACCCCTTTAACTACAATGTGGTCATGTTAAGCTTGTTAACCCAATAACATCCCATCATGACCCTTACAGATACTGTACTTCCCCTTAAAAAGTCTCATATTGAGTATCCAGTGGATTCTGCCCTGTAATGAGGAGCAGCGTGGTTTTGGTTGATGTCCTCCTTACACACAGTTGTCAGGAACACAGGGTTTGTCTTCCTCTAGTGGAGGACAGGGAGCACCGTTGTTTGCAGGATGCATGTGAATATAACGCGTTCTGTGTTTCACACCCTTCTCACCACACTGACCCTTACAAAGACCCCAAGGTGACCAGACAGACACCTCACAGTCCAGAGGGGTATCTGTAAAAAATAATGCAGGAAGGTTTAATATAATGAAATGAATGCAACAAAATCATGGTGAACAACATCAAGTATCTCTTTTCAAACCTGTATTATCTTCTAAGGAGAAATGTATGAGGATGTGGATGGTAATTTTTTGCAGATGGTAGTTCATACATTGAAAGTGAATGGGGACTGAGGTTAATAATAAACACCATGGGAGTACCATACTGTAGTCAATACTGGCAGTATATCCAAATCTACTTAAGCCATACAGTAAAATACCTTTGTGTAATGACAATGATGAGACAAGAAAGAACTTGATGTCAATGATGTAGAACCTGGCACAACAAGTCTTTGTCAGATTTGAAAGCATAAAGAACCCATTTAGTCCCTATTCACTTTCATTGTACAGACAGGAGACATTTTGCTAAACATCTTTAGTGTTCATCAAACTATCCCACGGGTTTGTAATGACCGAGGGGCAACCTTCTCTGATGAAGCCAAAATGTAAGTGACTTAAACTGCAATTCATCGACTGGCCACTAGAGGCTGGGTCCAAAAGGGAGTCGATTCCTATAGACCCACATGTCAAAATGCTTTACAGTAGAAAATAATATGTTTACAGCCTGATTTTGGTCTATATAGCTAGTTTTGCCCTTCATGACAACTGTGTGTGTGTGGGGGGGTGTAACTCATCCATTTAAATTATATTAAGCCTTAAAGTTCTGCATAATTAAGGGTGTGGCCACTTGAGTGACGGGTGAACTGCCACTGCTGTCACTGCCGTCGTGCTAGGCGGGTGTGGTTTCAGCAACCAGCTACCTCTGCTTCACCCACGTCCCGTCTCTTTACCCATTTTCGGTTATCTGCGTGTGAACCTACCAAGGAGTCGACCAGTGGCTTTTTTTGCGGGGAGCTCGATGCGAAGTTTGTCACAACATGTATGTAGCCCATCATGTGTGTGGTTCGTAATTTCAAAATAAGTGTTTTGCGCGTCGAGTGATCATAGGTGAATTGCGTGTCTTGTCAAAATAAATGCGTGCTGCAGACGCCTAAAGGGTTTATGATAAAAGAGACTCTCGCGTTTGCCAGATACTCCTACCTAGTCTCACGAGGATACGTAATTTTTTTATTCTTTTTTCGTGATATTATCACGAATTTCCATGTTTTTTTTTTGTGGTCGTATAACAAATTCCTGTTTTCGTGTGATTATCACGTATTGGTTACTCAACTGCTTTTTCCTATTTTTAAACCATTGATGCTTCGGTTAAGGGGTTAGATTTGGTGCTTGCATTAGAATGTCACTTTATGTATTGTTTATACTATTTTTTCAGATTTTTTTTATATATTGCCTGGCGTTAGGGTTAGAGTTGGGTTTGGGTAGAGATGTCATTTTATGTAAATCTAATCCTAAACCAAAGTGACAATGGTAAGAAAATAGGAAAAAACAGTTCAGTAACCAATACGTGATAATCACACAAAAACAGGAATTCGTTATACGATCAAGAAAAAAACGCAAAATTCGTGATAATATCACGAAAAAATAACAAAAAGTTACGTGACTATATTACGAAATTTTGTGAGACTGGGCTGGATACTCGCATAATCTCATGTGTAATCAGAGTTTACTGTTAAGGAAGTGTATTGCGTGTATTTTGTGAACGTGAGTGTCTCTTTTATCGTAAACGGTTTTGACGCGTGTGCTGCAGGCACTTATTTTGACAAAACACGTGATGTACATTCACATGACGCAACAAACACATATTTTGAAAACACGAGCAACACACATGACACTCTGAACACTTATTTTGAATTTGTGCCCCTAGGATGAGCAGTCACCATCCACCACTTCACAAAGCTATGGGTGACGTCACACACTATGTCCATATTTTTTACAGTCTATGGTAACAAATAATGACAAAATTGATGTGAAGTTTTCCTTTAACTAAATGCTAATAAGGCAGAACGATGCTAGTAATGAAATGTAAAAGCAAAGTGCTGCTGTATTTTCTAATGTTAGCTGCCTTTTCATTGCAAGTCCATGGTAACCGTTTTCCTGTAATTAATTGCAGATGAGATCAGCAAGGCAAGTGGTGACTTGAATCATAAATCTCTCTTCTGGAACATCTCCTGTGTTGCAGGACTATCATATTTGGTGTTCCCTGACTACAGATCTCCTCAAACATTACAGGGATCCAGACGTCCTGACCTTGTAAAAGCTTGATATGTATCACAGACTGTAACAAGTAGGAAAACAGAAAGATGGAATAAAGTATATGTTTCACTTCCATGACAAACACTTCCTGAGTGCTGAGTGCTGAAAACCCTTTAAGCGCTTTGGCCAACATTATCTTGTTTGCAGTTTGTTATTGTGGTTACCATGGGAAGGGATAAACCTCCCTGCAAGCCGCTGAATGAATCAGCATGACTTCTCTCTATGGACTTGTCTTGTTTCCTTAAGGATTGAATACAAGCACGATTCAACAGCAAGTGTATAATCTGTTTTAGTATATTAATATTATCTATTATCTTCATTGAGCCTACGCCCAAACATTACAGCATTCATACTGTATTTTGATTCATATTTCCAAAGCTTACTTATGAGAGAGTCGTCTATTTCATTCCCATTTGGAATCTGATTGGATTGGGTTGGGTGAATGGGTAAACTGAAGATCTGGTTGTTCTTGATCTTGGTTAGGACGACTTTGGCTATTGGGGGCAGATGCTTCAGTCTGGGATAGAAGAAGGAGTTTGCAGGGTGGCGTGGGAAAGATGATGTTATCTGTTGAGAAAAAGACTGATGTTTAAAGACAGTCTCATGGCAAATTAGGTGGTTAATTTGTATGAATTCGTACAACCAAATAAGTACACTTTTGAACAATTTGCTTCGCCCCTGTGATGTTAAGCTTAGGGGTGCTTAGGCCTGATTTTTAGGCCTGTCAAAAGATTAATCGGAACTAATTGCATACAAAATAAAAGATTGTGTTTGCACATCGGTTTCATCGGACGCGCGTGCGCTGACGCAATACATGTCTGGATCCGAACTTTACTTCCGGTTTCGTTTTTTTAATGGTCTGACTAGTTGCTAAACTGATCTTTTGAACAAATGTTTTGGTTTCCTATAATCTATGTGTTGTTTTTTGCTTGTTATATAATTAAACTACGTTTAAAGAACTTTGTTGTTATTTATTCTTAGCGGAGTTTACCGGAAGTTACGTGCGGACCACGACAGCCACTTGTTTATGTTGTTACTGCTGAAACCGTATATATATATATATATATATATATATATATATATATATATATATATATATATATATATATATATATATATATATATATAGTTAAGCTATATTATTTTGCAGGTTTAACTCATTTCCCGCCAGCCATTTTTTTGAAAAGTTGCCCGCCAGCATTTTTTTTTTTTTTGATTTTCACGCAATTTCACAAAATGCCTTCCAGGAAAATTTCTAAAAATATATAAACATACAAATATATCAAATGAAAGAACAAACCCTCTGCTTTCAAACAAACAAACAAACAAACAAAACAGGAAAAAAGTTTCATCCTATCTATAATTTTTCTCTGCTTATAAACTTAAATATGGGCATTTTTCTTTAAAAGTAAAAATAAGTAAAAGCTGGAATAATTGCATTTTTGTGAAGGAATTTTGTTTGAGATCAGATTCAGAATGATTATCAAAACATACACAGATTTTAAAATTAGTAAATAATGTTTTTAGCTTCATTTTTTTTTTTAAAAATTGGGTAAGTGTGTCTAACGGATAATCGCGGTATTGTAGATTAACATAACAATTCATTTTTATTTTATTTAAATTTTCTTATGCAAATGTTTTCTCTTAATTGACGAGATAACTCGTCAATGGCGGGGAAAGAGTTAAACGCTGTGAGGCATTTGTCAGATTGGCAAGTAAGTAGAAACTAAACTGAGTCCAGCAGAACTAGCTAAAGACCAGCTGTGACTAGCTAAGAGACAAGCTAAAACCAGCAAACCACATCTCCAAGGTGTTTTGATTTTTTAAGAGATTGTTTGATTCATGATGTCATTTTCTGTTGTCTGCTTTTACAAATTACCTGTGTGACTTTGTCCTGAGGAAGGGTCTCAAAATTGGGTGAGGAGAAGGTGAAACCGCTGTCTGTGCCGGCATCATAGGGATAGAGATCTAAGCTTATGTTTTCTTTCCAGTGATCACCCTCGCACAAGTTCAGACTGTCTACTCCAACAAACCAGTCGGGACTTGGCACAATGCGCACAATGAATGACAGCTGTAAAGGAGGAAGACTATTAGAAGTGTCTGTCATTTGCAAATACTCTGCATGAGTTATCGTTGACTCACCTTATTTGGAAAGTTTGATTATTATTTACAGTGCTTCATAATATTTTATAAGGAATGCCTGGATGGCAAATAAAGTGTTTGCAATGTAGTCTGTTCCAATTTCAGATTTTAAAGTCTCCATGTGTTCTTATTAAAAGACATCTGCGGTTTTTACATTCATATCCATGTGCTAACTATATTGAATGCAGAAATATACACTACGCTATATCTTTTGCGATAAAAGGGATTCCTTGTGTCAACCTAATGAACACCACAGCGTACTTACCAAAGAGTGTCTTGCATAAACGTCAAATTCTGTGGATGCTTGGCTGGTGCCTCCAATAACAGGCGGTGTTGAGAACAGGCCATAGACGCTCTGGATCCTCTCCCCGGCTGCCTCCACCTCCTTTATAAGGGTCCAAGCCTCTCCTCTTTCTGAGAACTCTCTCACCCCATTACTGGCGTATTCGCTACTCTGCCAGATGTGATAATCTGAGCTGTGCGTTACTCCTGTAATGAGAAAACAGTATCATGAATAGTGTTGCATACAGTATGTGCTTCTTCTGTCTTAGGAAATAATACCACCATCGTTGAATTGCTCGGGGGCATAGAAACAGCGTGCATGTTATTAAATGTCTTTCAGGTGGGTTCACTTTTTTTATTGGAGTTTTTATGGAATTTGTGAGGCATAATGTGTATCTTGTGCATTTCAAATAGTTTTTGGCACCTATAGCACAATTACACAGATTCATTAACAAAACTATAAAGTTTCTGTGCTATATTTGTGATATATACATTTGTGTAAAGCTTTGTTTGTTGTTTGGTAATGTTCTATATTAAAGTGCTTCAGCAGATTACTGTCTCCTGTCTGTTGTGTCTGAAACATTCACAAAACCTCAAATTTTGTTTTAAAAGCCACCTCTCTTCTAAAAGTAGTTCAGACCAAATTTGCACCCTTATAATAAAAAGTCAAACTAAAATATTTAGATAAAAAGTAACCCTTTAACTCTGCGGACCCGCCAGCGGGTCCAAAACATAATCAAAGATCTAAAACAAATTTAAGTTGTGGAACATATGGTTTTCTGTAAAATAAGACATAATCCAAATTATGTGGCTAGATTACTTTTTAAAATTGAGGTATGCCCAATTCTGCAAAAGTTCTATAATTGAGCACCATTCACTTCCATTGTATTATTTTTTCCTACTTTGGAAGTCAGTGGTGCCCCAGATCTGATTGGTTATAAACATTACATCAAGCAGAATAAAGAAATGTACTAAATAGAGTAAATGATGACAGAATGTTAATTTGTCAGGGAACTGTCCCTTTAAATTTGACCCAAAAGTTGGGGCAATTTCTTAAACAATATTGATTACTTACCAAAAATGGGGGACCACTGAGCAGGTGGCCTGTACAGAGGGTAATGCTTGGGGAAGGCAGTCTGACTCCATTTGCCGGTAAACGTCAGTCTGTACTTGGCTGTGGTCGGCGCCATGCACACCCGTTCCACGTCTACCGGCATCGCAGGGACTCCACACAGCATAGCCAGCGTCAGGGTAAGACACTGTAGCCAGCAGTTTGCAAATCTGATCTTTTCCATGCTGGTTTTTCTAAGGGAACAATGATTTGTTATTATTGGAGACATGCGGATACCTGCCACAACTTGATCTGAATGCTTTGGACCACTTTTTAATAAAGTGTCAATGGTTCATTAACATGGGAAAACTTTTTCATTCCAAGATTTTACATAAGCGAACACTGTCTGGTGTGATTTGATATAACAGTGTAATACACTGAATAAAGTGGAAAGAATGTGAAGAGTCTGGATAACCAAATTCCCTCATAGTGTTATCTGGAATATGACATAAAACATTTTGGCATTTGCATAATCGGTTGACATTGGTTAAAAAGAAGCACCTCATGAAATCACCTATTTACATGCAACCTGAATACATAAAGCCTATATTAAAATATCATTTATACAAATTTGTATTTATTTAGTAAATTATTTGAATATACCATGAATTCAAATTCATTTTAAACCAGTTAATCATGATAGTGTGAATAAGTCTTACCGGGTTTGCAGAGACGGATGGGTTTTCTGCAGAAGACTGGAGTGGAGGTCACCTGTCCCCGGGCATTCAGAGAAAGACTGCGAGATAGCTGAGGTTCTTGCAGCTATTTATGCGTTTCCACCGATCCCAGCAGTCTAACAATATCAATAACCTCCTGACCCCTCCCAGATGTACTTCAGAGCAATTCACACTCCCCATTACAATCCAATGTGGGATTTCCCGTTTGGTGTCGGAGAACGAGTCATAGTTTGAATCGGAGATGCATTTTTTCCCACTCCTGAGCAGAATTCCATGGAGAGATCGCCCGGAGTGAAGCTCCTGAGGTTTCCACGGCACAGTCTGATGGTGTATTGAGGAGGTTGGTTGATTGTGGAAACAGATTTGGCTGGTAGCGCCCGGCAAGCCGAGAGCTGAGCGATCCCGCCTGCAGCCAGTAATTGTTTCCACATGCTCACGTTTTACCCCTCACCCTTCTCAAATTCTCTCCTGCTTCTTGACACTTAATTTTTGCTGAGAGCCGTTTGGATGTGGCTTTCCACACACCGGTTTTATTTCTGAAAGATTGCTTTAATCGTTTTTAATATTCTACTATTGTAAAGTGGCCTTTTCAGCCCAAGTGGATTGCAGCATTTAATGTGTTTGACATATGGTTTGTGTCTGTCTCAATTTGAGGTCAGTTATCCCTCATCGTTCATTCGATCTGTCCCGCGTGTCACCGCTAGTGGTCACAATGGACTAACTAAAATATGAATAGAAGAAAGAGTCATGGCTGTTGTAATGAGCATGAATGATTGCACAACAGTAATTTTAATGAAGAAATAAATACACATGTGGATCTTTGGATCCTTGAGGGCCAAAACTGAGATCATCAACTGTGAGAATTATAAAAAAAATTGGTTTACAGCTTAAAGCTTATATCCTCATACAGACAGGTTGAACATTTATTAATTAGCTGATTAATGTGAATTCTACATGTTCTTTAATCTTGATCCTGATTCATCCTCCTAACACCCAATCAGATTTTAGTTAAGCAGTACAGTATTTTATGTTAAGGTTAGAACTACTGCAGTCTGCGGCCATGTTGAATCCAAAACGAGGCTGTGAGGGTTGGAAGTCCAGAGCGTGTGCTTTAAACCTATTGTTTTGTGCTTGTCATTCAGCCATCAAAACATAGAAATTACATATTTCCACCAGAAGTAGAAAGTATGGATTGTTAAAATTAGAAGGGACATATGACCTAATTTTGAGATAAGAGCACTGCAATGTGTGCATAAAATCTGCTTGTTATTAGACTGTTGGGTATTTAAAACACTAATATAGGCATATAACTAAGTACTTATCTCCAATTCATACAGATTACAAAAAACTCAAGCCATAGATTCTCCGGTAAGTTTTTTAAGCATATTGACCGGAATCAACAGAAGCAGGATTGATTTCTAACTAAATAACATTTGTGCACAACTTTGGGGGTTCGGGGTTTTACCTCTAATACATGCACAACGAACTGTCGTTTAAAATAGGTTGTTATACGCAACCATGAGTGTCTAGGGTATATTTTAAAGCTGCGGTCGGCAACTATTTTAATCATATTTTTTGATCATATTCACTGAAACCAACACTATGCTCCGATAGAACAACATAAATTGGACTGTTTAAGAAAAACCCCACGCTTCTAGCTCCACCTAGAGCCTGGTATTTGTTTTGCAAAAAATCCACCGCTCTCGGTTCATTTGGTCCAATCACACAGACTGGTTCATTTGGTCCAATCAGGGCCGGGCTGTGTAAAATCTGCCTGTCAATCACAGTACCTGCACGCGCCACAGATCCCCCTCCACTTTACGCGCGTTACAATATCACGTGCATCCGAACTTTCACAAACAAACTTCTGATTCCTCGGTTAACAACCAGAGCTAGGAAAACAACCAATGAAAAGAAGGAATCAAAGAAAGAAAGCTATCGTGACCGTAATAATACTAGTATCAATATCGGACCAGCATTTGAAAGATGGAGGAATCTACGAGATTTTAAAGGGTTCAAGCTGGATGCAGAGCTTGCCACATTTCTTCTCGACAGGTAATTTTGCTTTATTAACCATTGATTGTATTTCGGAGTGTAATTCTTCTATGATTACGAGCAAAGAACCACTTTTGGTGCTATATAGCACCGTTTGTTTTTAGAGTGAGAAATTAGCGATTAGTCAACAGGCTAATATCCAAAACAGATATAATTAACACAATGCGCTATTTTCATCTCAAATTAGGTCATATGTCCCTTCTCATTTTAACAATCCATGTTTTCAGAGGTTTTTTGTCCTATGGAAATTTGTAAACTTATGTATTTTCTGATGGCTGAATGACCGGCAGTCTGATATAAAACAATAGGTTTAAGTGCACGCTCTGGACATCCATCTCTTACAGCCTTAGTTTGGAATCAACATGGCGGCTGACTGAATAAGGCGTATAAAACATGTTGATGCAGTTAGATGCCTACAGATATTTGCATGTTTCTCCTTAAAAGGCACAATATACTGTACAGGTACTGTATAATGTCGCTAAACAACAACAGCATAGATTGACGTTGTGAAAGAGCATATGTGGAACAATGGGATTTTTAGTTTTCAACTTCACTGTCGATAGGATTCAACTCACGAATCATGTTCATGGATGATGTAATGAAATAAAGTTTTATCATCATTATTAATGTAAGACCACATGGGTTAATATATGCAATAACAGAGTAGTGTGCAAATACCACCTTAGCATAAGGTGCTGCACAGATCGATTGCCGTATGAAACACAAGTGCTTTTGAATAGCTTTGAAATACTTTTATAGTATGCGCCTATTGTGCACAATGCCATATGAGGTCAAAGGGTGTGTCTCAGTCAGCTCAGCTGATATTGGATTGTGTCATTTTAAAGGAACAGTATGTAAAAAATGTATATCAATTTATCATAAAATGGCCCTGATAAGTCACTAGACATTAAGTAATCTGTGTATTGTCCACCAGTTGTGTGATTGCAGTACCAGTTTTAGCCACAAGTTTTGTGATTGCAATACCAGTTTTGGCCACAATCCTACATACTGTTCCTTTAAGCAATGTCACCATCACAAGTCTGTGTTAAAAAGCACTGGTTAATATTTTCTAAATTCTAAAAAAAACATTGTTGGGATGTAAGTAAATATGTAAACAAACTATATAACACTGTGCTTTTTGGATATTATAATGGATTTTCAAATCTTTATCTACTTTTCTACTTTTGGATTCTGCTGAAAGAAGTTTAACATGACATAAGACTGAGTAAATGATGAGTTTTATTTTTGTCACCTACTTTTAAAATCCTAAATGGTTGATTTCATTGACAAGGTTCAGTGTTTCAGTACTGATTACTTTGAAAACTATTGTGTTCACACAAGTACATCTTTGCACCTAAAGAGTTCACATTAATACTTTAGAGGTACATATTGGAACCAACTGTACATGGGCCTAACTGTGCCTAAAAAAGTCTATATTAGGACCTTTTAGGGAACTGCCTCAGTGACATTGGGACCATTTTCTGACAGTGTAGTAAAAATGAATTTAAAGAAAACCAAATTAACTCAGTGTCATCATGCTTGTAATGCGCATTTGTCAGGAGATTACTGTAATACAAAGTCATACTGCAAAATTATACAGTATTTTCCTGTCCAAGCCATTAAGTTACACTATACAGCTACTTGTGATACATTGTTGACCTACTACTGTAAAAAATACTTTGAAGGTAATGCAACTAATAGCCAGTTATATGATGACAATATAAATTTATACTAAAATTTTAAAATCTAAGACTGAAAAGAAAGGTTGACTGACTGAAAAGTGAAACTGTCCTGTTATTCCCATTCCCATCTCCCAATGTGACTGTCTTCTTAAAGACCGGAGGTATAAAGAGTATGACTTACTGAGTCCTTCCTAAAGACAGATTTACTTTCCAGCTTAGAGCCATTTAACAGTGAAAGCCTGTCTTGATATTTAGTCTTAGTCATGACTTATTTGATTTTAAATGTCGCAATATCTTTTTTCCGGGTTATTCAAGGATAAGCAAAATGAGCATAATATCCATTTTTATTGTATGATGATTCCATAATATGTTGGTTAATTAAACAACTTGTGTTATAAAATATATTATTAGCAATAATTATATTGTTTGATAACATATTGGTAATGAGTTTTCTAATTGGTGTTCATTGAATTTAAAGTAACTCAATACAACACAACTTTAAGTTACTGTACAGACAATTACATCTTTACTTTGTGCGTCCAGTTCCCTCTGAGGCAGAAGGTGTCAAGTTTAGGGTCACTGCAATAATCCTCGCAATGGGAGTTTCAACCGCACCTATCCTATCTAATCATGTTGATGTGATTTTTTAGCAGGGCTAAAAGGACTACTGGATACCCGTCTTATGTACAAGTATTTGGCAGTGTACTGTGGTGCAGACACCCATGACAGATCTAATAATTAAGTAACTCCTTTTACAGAGATTTTTCTGTTTCTGATCACATACAGTCATGTGTATATAAAACAGAATGTGAAAATAATCACAGGCCATTCAGAGTTGACAGCAAAAACCTGAACAAAAACCATTCACCAACACAATGTTAAGACATAAAATGTAAATATATTTGGTAGAAAATCATAACCAAATCAATCACCCCACTCATTGTCAAATTTGGCAAAATGCATGGCAAATTGGGCCAGGCTTTTAAAGTCATTGTTTATGGTCCCCAAGAGGGACTAGGGGTGTCCAGTTGTAGATCTTGAATCATGTTGCCTGATTCATACTCAGGAAAAAATGACTCAGAATATTAATGTAATATGGTAATGTGAACTTATCGTGTCTTAAATCAAAAGCAGGAGATTTGTTTGTCGCAATAAATCTGAAGGGTGCATATTTTCACATTAAGATTCTGCCCAAACACATGCAGGGAGATTGGACTCTTCGTTTCGGCTTGTCCTTGCACCTTCGACGTATCAGAAAACTGCCTTATTGGGGGTAGTATAGGACTCGACCACAATACGAGCATGTCTATCTCTTGTATTTAGTTGATCCTCACTCCTATGGTCGGTGTCAAGCTAGGACAAGTCAGCCAGATTTAGAGGCTGCTGGGTCTCCATAAATCAACAAGAATTTAGTGGGATTTATAGTCGTGCATAGTTTCTACGCCGTAGGCTATTTGTAGCTCTCCGTAGCACGACGTGCACACCAGCAAAATTGTAACAACATGTTCATTCTACACGGACCGCAAGTGCTATCATTGGTCAGCTAGAACTCCTCCCATCAGGTCATCATACGGATTTTCGCTAACGACGGTAAAAACAATGCTGGGTCAAGTTGAGGGGTGATTCAAATGAAGCAGCAACAATAGTCACTGTCCATTTACCTCCATCACAGCTAATCTTCTCAAATCATAGACAACAACCCTACTGAAAAATCCAGCTAAGACCAGCATAAGCTGGGGAGCTGGTTTTAGCTGGTCTCCCAGCTTGGTTTTAGCTGGTATTGCTGGTGTAGCCAGCTGGTCTAGCTATGCTTTGGTCACTTTTTAAGCTGGTCCAGCTGGCCCGCCATCTTGACCAGCTTTGCCAGGCTGGAAGGACCGGCTTAGACCACTTACTGCCACCTTAAACCAGCTACCAGTTTATGCTGGTCTTTACCGGATTTTTCAGTGAGGAAACTGCTGTTGCTTCTTTGGAGGGTTTACTGGCCAAGTGCCTTCTTCTTCGGCTCTTTTACTGGTACTGTGGGTTTCACACATGGATACTACCTACAAGCAGTGTATGTTGATGCAGAAGTATGAATGAAAACCAATGCGTAGCATATGGTGTCGAGGCTACGCTATAGAACTGTAATGAGCCCTTTATACAGCGATGCCACTGTACCCTTTCTTTTAGGAAAGACCCCAGAACATAACCTTGAATCCCAGTTGGGTCCACAGCCAGCAGCTACCCCTCATGTAGTAGTGACGTTGAATTCACCTGTGGCAAGTTTACTTTTCTTCAAATGCATCTTCTTCTCCAGGCTAAAGGCATGTACGAAGCCGCGTCAGATCTGCCCCCGTCCCTCTCAGTGATGCACGTTGTACGCAGCACCAAGACTTTCTTAACGGTGAACAGCAGCGATGATTAATAAAAAAAATTAACTGAGCGGAAAATATTAAGCCCGAGGTCTGACCCGAGTTATTTGCTTATATTTTTGACCTGAACCCGGCCCGACCCAACCTGTTGAGAACTCTACCCTGAAGTACTTTCTCCTGGACCTGAAAGGCTACCGTGTTCTGATCCATATAAATAGCACAACGGTTATCCCATATATTAATCATCAGGGCAGGCTCTAACTCTACCTCTGCTTCCTTGGTGCAGCAGATCCTGCTCTAGGCAGATGGCAAACTGCTCTCACTAGGGGCAGTGAACATTTCAAGTCGTGCAAACTTGAGTGCAGACATTCTATCAAGGTGAAGGAATGGAGGCTCCAAATGGTGAAGATAATATTGCAAAAATTCAGCAGAGAGTATTGGCCTGTTCAACTCCATAGAGTCAGATGCCTTGATGTAGATGTGTCTGAGGCTGCATCTGTACACCTTTCCCTCAATAGCCCTGCACCCAGAAGTGTTAGTGAGAGGATTTTGTTGGCCAGTCTAAGTGTGGTTCTCTCCTTGGAAGATTTACATCGAGAGAGCACATCTGTTTCAGGCAAGGAGCTCTTTATTTTACCCTTGGGCCAAGCTATGGAAATGCCTTAGGGTGACTGCCTCTTAAGTTCTTGCCTCTCAAGCAAGTTTGCTGAGATCATCTATAATGCTAGGAATTTATATGCCCTGAAGTGGTGTCTCTTGGCATTGTGGTCCAAGTGCACCACTTGAACCTAGTCCACAGCCTGATTGGTTCAGTGCTACAGTTCCTACAAGAATGTCTGTAGGAACTGATGCCTGCTACTCTCCAAGTCTACATGACCACTATTTCAGTCAAAGCAAGTATGGACAATCAAACGGGGCTACATTGCAAAATTCTTTGTGACCATTCAAGCGGTCACAGTCTGCTTCAGTGGTTGTAGCATGGTCACAAAAAGAACAAATCACATTGGATCACCAATGCAATATACTTAGTCTATGACGCACTGAGTTGTGCTTCGCTTCAAGGGAATATGGCTTATTTGACTCTGAGTGTGGCCTTCTCAAGGACTCTACTCAATGTTGCATTTTTGCAGGACATTATTGCTGTGGCAAGCTGAGCCTCTCCATAAACATCAATAAGATTTTATATTCAGATAGGACTTAACCAAGATGTTTGGTGTCTCTGTGGATCCTAAATAAACACACCTTGAAAAAGGAAAATGTTAGAACAAACTCAAGAGACTTTCTGCATTTGCACTACTAATGATTTAACATGGTAACATCCGTTTGGTCTCTTTACCTGCATTGTTTTAGGTACTGTTTACTGTTTATATTTTTTCTGCTAAAATGTACCTCGAATGCACTGTAAGCCACTTCGAATAAAATCATCTGTCAAATGCATGAATGGTGAATGATTCAGAATAATCTAACTCTGCTTCTTCACTCATGTGCTCAAACACTCTTCCAACTCTCGCCCCGTCAGTCCAGACCGCAGAAATGCTGTTAGTTTTCTGTTTCATCACATTTTGGAGACATGGAGGAAAGTGCAGCTTATGCTTTCTGGCTCTTTCCACAAGCATACAGTACTTTTGAAAGCACCATTGTTGGTTTCTCAGAAGTCAGGAACGGTGCCATAAAGTCTATCAAAAGATCATTACAATTTGAAGACATTAAGAAGCATTAAATAAGTGGAACTTAAAGTGTTATTTATTTTTCTCTATCACTCATGCAGGCTTCAGATTTTTTGTGCCATAAATTCCATCAATGTCAGTGTGATTTTATGAGCCCTCGGTTTATATAAAATCCCTTACCAATTTACTAAAGTCTGGACTATGTTTGAGGGTCCCCAAAGTAAAGTCCTTCTTTCCAACTAACTCATTTAATGGAGTTCCTTGTTTGTTTTGGAAAGAACAGGATACTTTGCACTTAAGTGTTTGTAAAATACTCAGTTACTATCCTGATTGAGGTTGTTGTATAATTGTTCATGTTTTGGTTACTTGCAGAGTGCAATTTTTTCTTTGTCATACGAGTCCCTAGCCTTTTGAACCTGACTACTACTGGAGGTCATTTATGAGGTAATGTTTCTGATAGATCATCATTTCAGCGTATTGTATTATATAATTGTCCAAAATTCAGTTTGGACTGCTAAACTTTACAGGTGGTGAAGTAATCACACATTTTTATTAGTTCCCTCGTCGTTGGCCAATCTCGAACCCGTCTGAAAGAATAAATCCTCTAATGGGACGTCATTAAATGCTTGGCTACCTGATTTAAATGTCATTTCTGGCATCCCATCACATTGGGTTATACCTGGGTTATCTCTGTTGTGTTCAATTGGACTGCAGGCAACATATATGCGGGCGGCAGTGGCTCAGTAGTTCATGTAGGTTGTCAACAAACCGGAAGGTTGGTGGTTCAATCCACGGCTCCACCTGACCAAGTGTCGAGGTGTCCTTAAGCAAGATATCTAACCCCAGCTGCTCCCGAAGAGCTGGATGGCGCCTTGCATGGCTGACATTGCCGTCGGTGTATGAATGTGTGAGTGAATGGGTGAATGTCAGGCAAATTGTAAAGCACTTTGGATGACCATATAGGTCTGTTAAAAGTGCTATATAAACGCAGTTCATTTACCATATATTTACATGACACAGGCAATACCCCTTTAGACACTAATTTTTCTGGCCTTGTCACTTTAAATCCTATGGATTGCTTTAGATTTGATCAAGGTGTAAAGGTTAAAAACTATAAGCCAAGGCTGCAAGCCAAACTTTTTTGTGACAATAATATTATGCATGAAAATCTGTAACTATACTGGTTTTAAAGGACAAAGCTGTTTTCAAAACAAATTCATCTCACTTCTCAATGATAAATATTTGTGAGGTTAGTGTTGTTTTTAAATTTCAAGAAGCTCATAAAATAACAGTCTGGTTTTGTATAGTTTTGCCAAATAACCTAAAATTCTGCTGTATGTCATGAGGAATAAAATCCCAGAATAGAGTTATGTAAGTGACAGATCTTCAGTCACGAGTCAAGGACAAACTGTTTAGGAGTTACCGGCCAGCATGATTTCAGGATCTAATTATCGCAAATAAAATGACTTTGGAAAACATGTAGAAACTCATGTGCAAATGTTTATATTTGTGCCAAGTATTTCTGGAAAGTCGGTGGGGGAACATTGTCTGATGGATCCAAAAATGATACCATGTGAATTCATCTCTTTGTTTTGCTTTATAGGCACTTAAACAATTGTGCATTCCAGATGTTGTTGTTATTCGTGGAAGGATAAAGATTTTCCTTTTGCTAATGTTTTGGCCTGTTTTAAAAATAGCATTTGTGTTTGTAAGGATTTTGGATATAAATATGTTTAGAGTACACCCTTGCAAATGACACATTATGCTAACACGAGGGACTAAAGGTGGAAGGCCCTATTGTTTTTGTTTTGATGTATTTCTTTCCTATCTGGCTGGAAATTTATGACAGACAATAGAAAAGTTTCCATCATGGATGTTGTCCAATGTTTGCCAAATACGGGAAATTCTTCAAATCCATCCATGCTCTTCACAGGCAGAAACTTGACCCCAAAGTAAATTACAATGCATTCAAATTATACATTTTATACATCAAGTTTGCACCCTGGAAATCAAACCCACAACCTTTTGTAGTGCTAACACACCGCTCTACCATAAGACATGAACAATCATCTGTACAGTCAGGTGTTCATGGACCTGTGCACATGTGCAGTAGTTGTTTCTAAATGTGTTTTGGAAAATTTGAGCTTAAAAAAAAGTTATGGTACAGTTATGTCAGGTTTATTGTTGATCAGAAATATGTTGTTTAATTGTGATTTTAGCACGCGATTTTAGAGATAGCCAAAGAAGACTTTAGACTTACATGACTGGCGCAACTTCCCCGCAACTTTGGGTAAACGTAACCCTATTGGTTATTTTATAAGGAGGAGGAGCCCCTAAATATATCATGGCCGAACCTCCTGTTTTAGTAGAAATTATGGCTGCGTATCAAATAACGGCAATTCAATTGATATTTTTAACAATCACACTTAAAGACGATTTAATATTCCATATAGAGGAAATTTGGCACACTTTTTGACAGTCAAGATTTATAAAAGTCATTATTACATAATATGACCAATGACATATAAACCATTAAGCTTTCTTTTGCTTAGGAGACAAATGAGCATAATTTGGACCCGAAGATATTAAGAATACATCAGTAACTGGAATATATTAATCATGAAAATAACCACAATGGACATGACTTCGTCATTACCATCTGTAAAAACCATCTGATTAAAATAACTTTTTGCTTTGGTTGAACAAAAACAAAATAAATTCAGTGCTAAAGGGGCCATTGCATGAAAATGTTAGCCCTGCCACTTTGTAGGTTTGAGCAAAAATGTGTCGTTTTGGGTGTGTTTTTTTAAAATGCAAATGAGCGGATGAAGTGCAAACACTGATCACAATGATGGTGGTTTGTTTTAATTCAAACTCAATTGTGCTGTCAAGTCCTTCTTTTCTCTCTCTTTCTCTCTGCACTAAATGGCAGTGAAGTGGTTGGATAGTGCAGATTAAGGGGGCGGTATTATTCTAATAAGATATCCTTATGACATCATAATGAAAGCCAAATTTCAATGACCTATTTTTGCTCACACCTACAAAGTGGCAATGCTAAAATTTTCATGCAATGGCCCCTTTAAATCATATGATTACAACACCTCACGTGTAGCGCTGTTTCCAAAAAGCACCCAGCTGGTCAGTGCCAAATTGTGACTGTCTACTTTACCCTGAAAAACCGAAAACATTCAAGAGGGGTCACTTCTGTCTCACATGTGATCTTACAAACACGTGGTGGAGACTGATTTTGAAAAGTTAAACTGGGTCAAGAAAGTTGAAAGAAATCCAAAAACGTTTTCAGAATGATGACTAGTACACATACTTTTTTTAAGACAAGTCTGTGATGTACACACAAGATCATTTTCTCGTCTAGTGGTCCTATATAGTTTGTTATATCCACAGGTGGATCGCAAAAACTTGTGAGATATGGGTCAGGGAAAAGTCATTCGAAATGAGCTCACATGAAGAATTACGTTTGCTCAGCCAAGCAGGGCTTCTGTCCAAAACATGTTTTGCTAAACAAAAAGGCCTTTTCAGTTTTCTCCATCTTTGGTATTTTTGAGTTTTTGTGTTGATAAACATCAGTAGCTGTAATTATTTTTAACAATTTAGATGTGAAAACAGACCACTGCTTTCCAGGGGAATGAAAATGAAATCATTGTTTGTCTGGTGCTGTGCCGTATGCTTATTCATTTACATTTTCTCTGAATAAAAATGATCTGAAATGATATTTTCCATTCTGGCACCTTGTTTGATTCTCTGTATATTATTTTATACCAATAATGAATTCAATATCATCATACATATTCATTAAAAATATATTAGCAGCTCAGTATGAAATGGGGGTGAGTGTAGACACGTTCGTGGTTGAAGCAGGTAATCCTTTGCTTGAGCTGGTGCCATTGCTTTGTTTTGATTTCTAGATGTCAATGTGTTTCTGCTAAACTCAGAAACTGATCTGATTTCATTGGCTTCAACTGAAGTAACCCACATGTCTCCCAGCCACTGTAGCTCTGTTAGTTACTTGGAAAAAAGGAAGTCTGTAAAGAGTTTGGCTTTAGGCATGACTGACAAACCCAAGCATCCAGAACTGTTTCAGCAGATCCTGGACTTTATACATACATTGATGATATTTAATTACAAAGCCACAGGTTTCCAGACATTATTTCTGGTTTATTTTATTATTTCTTGTTCAGTCTTATTTCCTCTCTAGACAGCAGCTTCTTCTTACAGGAATATTAAAACAGATGCCTGTTAATATTGAGATGTTTATGTTTGCCTTAACCCTTCAATGTCGTCTTATCTCTAATTGCTAAGAAAAGATACAAATCATCATGACTTTGAAAACGTCTCGGTTATGTATGTAACCCTCGTTCTCTGAAGGAAGGGAACGGAGACGTCTCGTCGTGACCGACGAATTGGGAACCGCTCTGCAATGATCAACTTCGAGAAACTAACAAAACTTGGCATACAGGTATTTGGATAATGCTGGCGCCACCTCGCCAGGTGCGTATATAAGCAGCAGGTGCACAATACCAAATCAGCTATATTATTGCTGAGGAAGCCGAGCATCAGTGCCCGGCCTGGTAACAGCAATGGAACAGCAAACTGTGGCAACAGGGCGTGACGTCTCCGGACCCTTCCTTCAGGAAAAGAGCGTTACATACGTAACTGAGACGTTCACTTTCAGTCAGTCACTACAACGTCATGTCGTGACCGACGAATTGGGATTCCCTACCAAAGCGCCACTGAAGGTGGACCCTTCCAGTGTCTGCAAAAGGCCTCTGCCCTCCACCTAGGGGGCGGAACCTAAGGCTTAGTGCAGAAGGCCGTTCACTACCTGTTCCTTAACCCACGATAGTGAACAAGCGAACTGGGAAAGTGACCTAGACTGGCGGAACTAAGAACACTGCGGAAGCCATCCCCTAAAAAGGTTAACTGGATTACATATGAATATGGAACAATCGACAGGTTGCTCTTATAGAGGTCTCTGAACAGTACATGGTGTGACAGAGAGACACAAAGCAGGCTCTGCTAAGGGAAACGTGGAGGATTTTAACCCTACTAACTATACACACATAGGAACCCCACGTAGGGGACACAATGTGGGTGCCCAGCCTAACACAGGTTTACAGAAAATACATCTAGTGAGAGGCTGACAGCCAATGCTCCACAACATCAGCCATCAGGGCGGTGGAGGAGAACGAAAACATGTTTTTGCACTAATGGCCGTGCATAATGGTGCAAATGTGCAGCACCAAAAAAGAGGCTGCAAACCAGCATACGAGCTGACCTACAGTGCTCTCACTGGTTTGAAGAAAGAACCCAAGAGTATACCGGCTCGATACGAACAATATAGAATCTAGTGAATGTATTAGGTGTCGCCCAGCCTGCAGCTCTACAAATGTCTGTTAGTGAGGAACCGCGAGCCAATGCCCAAGATGATGCCACACTATGTGTAGAGTGAGCACGTAAATAAAAATGGGCAAGGCACATCTTGCTTTTGATATGCAAGAGCTATAGTATCCACAATCCAATGGTTGGTGACAGCTTTCCCTTTCTGCTGACCACCGTAAAAGACAAAGAGCTGATCTGAGGTCCTTAAGCTTTGCGTTCTGTCATATACACACGTAGTGCACGAACAGTGCACAACAAAGCCATGGCTGGGTCTGCCTCCTCCAAAGGCAGCACTTGCAAGTTCACCACCTGATCTCTGAAAGGAGTGGTGGGAACTTTGGGCACGTAGCCAGGCCTGGGTCTCAGTGTTACGCTGGATACAGCGGGCCCAAACTGAAGGCACAAATAAAGACCGAAAATGCATGCAGATCCCCTATCCTCTTAACAGAAGCCAATGCGAGGAGAGTTAGAGTTTTCATTGTGAGAAATGTAATACTCACAGTATGTAGAGGCTCAAAGGGAGGGTCCTGGAGTGACTTCAGCACCAAGGACAGGTCCCAAGGAGGAATAGAGGGAGGGCGTGAAATCAGGGCTCTGAGAAATCTAATGACCAGGTCATGCTGACCCACAGTTCTGCCGTTTATGGGTGAATGGTGAGCGGATATCGCAGCAATATTGACTTAAATAGTGGATGGTGACAGCCTATTCTCCAAACAGTGCTGGAGATACTGATTGCACATTCTCTGAGCTTTTCACGTTGGGAAGAACAGCAGTCGACAAACAGGTTCCATTTAAGCGTGTAAGCCTGTCTCGTAGATGGTGCTCACGCTGCAGCGATAGTGTCAGATACCTCTTGCAGTAAATTACTCAGAACCTCTGTGCTCCATCCAGAGACCACACATGGAGGCTCCAGAGGTCGGGGCAAAGGTGCCATAATGTGCCCCCTTTTTAAGAAAGAAGGTCCTTCCTCAGGGGAATCCTCCAGGGAGGGGCTGTCGCGAGGAGAGAGAGTTCTGGAAACCAACTCCTGTTGTCCAATACGGTGCAACTAAGAGCACACTCTCCAAAACTGTGCAACTAAGAGCACGCTCTCCTCGTCCTCCCTGATTTTGCACAGCGTCTGTGCGATAAGGCTCACTAGGGAAAATGCATATCTGCGCAGACCACGCAGCCAGCTGTGTGCCACTGCATCCACACCAAGTGTGCCCTTGGTCTAAACAACGGAGTGAAAGTGCGATGACACGCAGAATACTACGTCAAACTGAAGGACAGTGAGAACTCGTCCTCCAGGTCGACCAATCGTTTGGACAGATGCATGAAATATGCGTTTGGGCGTCAGCATCTTGAACGGCATTCTGTTTAGTGCACGCTTCAGCGTACGCAGGACCAAGATCGGTCCCAAGCCGCCACTTTTCTTGGGTACATTAAGTAAGGGCTGTAAAACCCTGACCTCATCTCGGCTGGAGGGACCGGCTCGATTGTGTCCTTTGCCAGGAGGATGGAAATCTCTGCACGTAGCACATTCCCATCGGCAGCTCTCACCACAGTGAAACGAACGGCAGAGAATTTGGGGAGATGCCAGAAAAATTGCATCACATAGCCAAGACGAATCGTGCGTAAAAGCCAATGTGACGAGTTGGGAAGCTGTTTCCAAGCCCCCAGATACCGTGCGAGAGGGACTAAGGGCACGATCGGTGTACCCGCAGCGAGCAAAGCGGAGGTGTTCGCCGGTTTGCACGTTTTGGCCACATCGACAATAGTGTTGTGTAAAGTAACACTCACCTGAGTCCGCTGAAGGTGAGACTTTGTGAGAGTCTCAAGCTGATCGAAGCACTTGCTGGCAATGGAGAAATGGGAGTACGATGGGTTATGAGCCCATGTGCATCTCGAGAACTCCTTGAAACTCCAGAAATCTTCTAAAGGCCTGGGGATGAAGGAGGAATTCGCTCTTTTTGTGACTGAGTGGGTGCCGGTTGAAAAGCCAGTGGAACGGAAACAAAATGAAACCAAGGATTCCCCACCCGGCCCTCTTCCGGGGGGTGAGTGGTGCCTTCACCATCTCCCAAAGAGCGATCCCCTCCATCCCCACCCGTCTCAGGGCCGCTTCGACTTTCGATTTCCACCATTGGAAGCGGGCTGAGCGGGCGGTGCGAGCTGCTGATGACCCGTTTATTAGCTTTTTAGAAGAAGAGCCCCGGAGAGGAACCGAGGCGGCCACTGCAGGACGCCCTCGGGGAGGGGCAGATTTATCAGCGCCCTTCATGTCCACCAGGCCGTTTTCCACGACCTGTCAGTTCTTCATGCACCTTGGGGAAGAGGACTAAGAAGCCTGAGAACCCCCGAAAGTACCAGTCATCTAGGCGCGATGGTTTCGGGTGGGGAAGGTTGAGTCCACTCCAAGCCGACCGCCGCCGGCGCCCTAGCGAGCATGGCTGCCATCTCAGGGTCGAACGGGGTCTCTGCAACCCTACACAAAGGAGGGAGTGGGTCCAGATTGGCGTTTGAGGTTGCATGCCAAGTTCATTGCCGTTTTGTTAGTTTCTCGAAGTAGATGGGAACCGCTCCGCAGCTACCTAATTCGTCGGTCACGATGTGACATCGTAGTGACTGAAAGGGAACTCCATTCTGAATCATTACTTGACCCATTAAATTTCGGAAAATCAGACACTTACACAGCAGTTTTGTTTTTGGCAGCCCTTTTAGTTTTAGTCTTTTGGACGCAAAGTATTTGTCACATTTTAGTTACTTATAAAATTGTTAGTTTTAGTCAAGTTTTAGTCGACGAAAACACTAAAAGGTATTAGTCAAGTTTTAGTCAATGAAAACGCAACGCAAGTCAATTTTAGTAAAAAGTAAGCCGAATGCCGAGTAAAATTGAATGTAGATGATATGTTAACAGCGTGACTTGTTAGTTACCTTTAAAATTTTTTAGCGTGATGAGCCTTCAGGTGCAGCTTGAGGTTGGTGGTATTCTTCCCACCTTGTGGCCACATTAACCGTCGTCTCCTAAGTTTTTCTGTCTGATGGATTATAATGAAAGTATGTCCATAAATCATCTTGTCGTTTCTGTTTATTGGCGTCACCGCTACGGTCCTTCGAACTCGCCACAGCCGCAGGTGTGTTCTTGTTGTTTGAAATCTGGTGCACGTGTGCGGCATGGTGGCAGTTGGGTGGTGGGCGTGAGTGAGACCCAAAACAAGGATAGGAAGCGGCAGCATTGCTGATACTTTTTAGCTAAAAACTGACAGATTTCACGCAAAATAGGCAGAAATGACACGCATTGTGAACGTCAGACTTATACTCATTTTGTTCCGTCTCGTCTCATCAAAGAAAACTCGAAAGCGTCTCGTCAGGTTTTCGTCATCGTCGCATTAGCGTCATAAAAAATAGGTGCGTCAACAAAATAATTTCGTTATCGTCATCGTTGACGAAAACAACACTTTTAGAGAGAAGCGAATGAGACGTCATTTAAATTACATTTACATTCATGCAGATAGCAGATGCTTTTATCCAAAGCGACTTACAGTGCAGTGGTACTGTAGACCTTTTTTATCAGTTTGTGATTCAAGAACATGGCATTTTGCACTGCTTACACAGGCTATATTGAACACAGGAACGCTCATAGATGAAACAAATGTTTTGAAGAAATTGCAAGTGATGCTTTGCACAAAACTCACTGATATGTTGTACAATTGTGTGGTTGACTGGGTATTGTTAAGCAGATTCTAATATGTTTTTAGGTTTAATACACGGAATTTATGATAAATGTCATACAACTGGGGCCCCTTGGCACCATCTGGCAGTCCCCACAGGGCCACAGCCCCCAGTTTGAGAACCAATGGTGTATGTAAGAGCAACCTCACAAGCACAATAGAAATATACAAAGTTAGTAATAAGGACTTTCCAGCCACGGTTTAGATTGTGATGCGCACTTGCTGTGTTGTTTAAGGTAATTTAGTCACGTCGAGTTTAATGTTTTGTTTCTACTTTACCATACGCCTTGTCATTTATGTGTATCATCTGTAGCACCCAGAACATTTTGTGGTTCGAGCATATATGTGTTCGGCTGCTATTTTTACACATTAAGGTTTTCAGAACAATTCCCCACATGTAATGATGGGAAATTAAGCTATCCAAACATAGCAGGGAGGTGTTTACTTCCAGGTCTTCAATGCGCCCATCAAAACAGAGCATTTCTCGAGACAGCCTTAAAACCAGGACACAAAATAACCTATTACTTATTGCTTTTGATGTTTTTGAATGTAAAATCCACATGAACATCATAAGTAGACCTCAGGCAACAGTATAAAACAATATAAACAACCGGTTCATCGCCCCTTTAAAGGTCACGTTCTTCCTGATCCCATTTTTCAAAGTTTAGTTTGTGCATAATGTTGCTGTTAGAACATAAATATTAGCTGTAAAATGATAAAGCTCAAAGTGTTTCTTTTCTTTAAATCCTACAGCGAACGGCCGGTTTGGACTACAGTCCTCTACTTCCTGCTTTAATGACGTCACTAGAACAGCTTTTTGACTAGACTCCGCCCACAGGAATACATCAGTCGCCAGCTAAGCTAACGGCAAGCTAAGCTGCTATCAAATCACAACACACCAAACAAACTACACAATCAGAACTCGATACGCATTTCTGAAGGAGGGACTTCATAGAACAAGGAAGACATCAGCCTGTTTTGAGGACAGGTATAAACAGCGCTAATATAAACAGATAAGTAAATTGTGTGAAAAATACCGCGTTTTTTTACACGTGAAATATGAACAAATGTTATAATGCGCACTGTAAACACAACTAAAGCTTCAAAAACACAGGAAGAACGAGAGCTTTAAAAAATTCTTGCACACTCATAATCTTTAATCAAAAACACAAATCTCCTCCCCTTCTCGAAACGATCTGGAATGGCAGGTGGGTGGGGTCCGCAAAAAATTGCAGCGATTAGCTGTTAGGAACGACACAGAGGAATCTGATGCAAAAGAAGATTTATTTAGAAAAGGAAAAGGCAGCAAAAAAATCCCCACAAAGGGTCTCAGGAATAAACTGTAGAAGGCGAACTTATCAGATGACAGGTGTAGCCACGCCCACCACGGATCTCAGGTTTAAACTGTAGAAAGTGAACTCCTCAGATGTCGGGTGTAGCCACGCCCACCACGGGTCTCAGGTTTAAACTGTAGAAAGTGAACTCCTCAGATATCGGGTGTAGCCACGCCCACCACGGGTCTCAGGTTTAAACTGTAGAAAGTGAACTCCTCAAATGTCAGATGTAAACTCTCCGTAACAGTGAATAATCCACCGGATCCTGTCTAAAGGCAAGACACACCGATGAGCAGAGCAGAGCAAATGACAACAGTTCACAGGATAACACAGTACCGGGAGAGCGTGATGAAGACGGCAATGGTGGCGAGAAACGCCGGCTGCAGGAGATAGACCACAGAGGAGTAATCCAGTAGACAAACACAAATATCCAATGGAGAGAGAGAGAGATGCGAACCAAGGGCTTCACACAAGTCTTTACTGAGTCCTGGGAACAAACAGAAGTAAAAAATAAACAAACAGGACTAACAAACTCCAACGAGAGTCGGGCAACTCATGGCAGCGAACACCCGGAAGAAAACAACGAACGCGCACGGAACACCAGACTTCCGGACCTTAAATAGAGGAGAACAAACACAATACAGCTGGAGAAAACAATCAGGGATAACAAGAGAGGAGGAGAGAGAGTGCACACATGGGATACAAAAGGTAAACAAACAAAAGTGCAATCGATCACACAGAGGTCCTGACAGTACCCCCCCCCCCACGGCCGGCCCTAGACGGGCCAGGGAGGGACCTACCCTGTCGTCGACGAAGGTCCTCGATCAACCCGGGGTCCAGAATGTCCCGAGCCGGTACCCAACACCTCTCCTCCGGACCGTATCCCTCCCAGTCCACGAGATACTGAAAACCTCTACCCCTACGGCGAACGTCTAGCAACTTCCTGACCGAGTAGGCAGGAGTACCATCCACTAGGAATGGGGCGGGGGGTATGGGAGTAGAGACAGGGGGATTAATGGAAGCAAAAATCACAGGTTTAACCTTGGATACATGGAAAACAGGGTGAACCCGACCAAGAGAGAGAGGCAATTTGAGCTTAACTGTCACCGGACTGACCACCTTGACAATACTGAATGGCCCCAGGAATCGCGGAGCCAGCTTACTAGATGACTCGCGGAGAGGCAGATCCTTGGAAGAAAGCCAAACCTTTTGTCCACAGATATAACGAGGCGGAGGTCGCCGGTGACGGTCAGCCGCAGCTTTGGTCCGTCTGGAGCATTGTAACAAAAGTGTTCTAGCTCTCCTCCAAGTGCGTTTGCACCTCTGAACGAAAGCTAGAGCAGACGGAACCGCCGCATCGGGCTCTTGTGATGGGAATAGGGGAGGCTGATAACCAATGGAGGCCTCAAATGGAGACAGATTGGTCGAGGAAACGGGGAGTGAATTATGAGAATACTCGACCCAGGGGAGCCGTTGGCACCAAGAGTTAGGATAACGAGACGACAGACAGCGGAGCGTACGACCGAGATCCTGATTAGCCCGTTCACATTGACCGTTGGTCTGCGGATGATAACCAGATGACAAGCTGGCGGTAGCGCCAATCTGTCTACAAAACTCCTGCCAGAACCGCGAGATGAACTGAGGACCCCTATCTGAAACCACGTCTGTGGGAAGACCATGTAACCTAAAGACGTGGTTGATCAGAATCTGAGCCATCTCTTTGGCAGAAGGGAGTTTGGGCAGGGGAACAAAATGAACCGCTTTAGAGAAGCGATCCACCACAGTCAAAATAACAGTGTTACCATCAGATGCCGGTAAGCCGGTGACAAAATCAAGGGCTATATGAGACCAGGGGCGGGAGGGTACGGGCAAAGGATAAAGCAGACCAACGGGTGGTTGATGGGAGGCTTTACTACAAGCACAAACCTGACAGGCTAATACAAACTGTCTGACGTCAGAACCCATAGAGGGCCACCAAAAGCGTTGACGGACGGCAGCCAACGTTCTCCGAACTCCAGGATGGCCAACAAACCTGGATTCATGACACCACCGGATGACATCCGAACGCAATGCCTCGGGTACCCACAGACAACCCGCCGGACACCCTTCTGGAACTTCCACCCCTCGTCCGGCCTCTCTTACCCGCTGTTCGATTCCCCAGCCGATGGCCCCGACCACTCTCCCCTCTGGGAGAATGGTCTCGGGTTGCTCGGACTCAGAGTCACCGAACAGACGGGAGAGTGCGTCAGGCTTGATGTTCTTAGAACCGGGCCGGTACGAGAGGGTGAAGTTGAAACGGTCAAAGAAGAGGGCCCAGCGAGCCTGCCTGGATGTTAATCTTCTGGCTGAACGGATATACTCTAAATTCTTATGGTCCGTCCAGACCAGAAAGGGCTCCGAGGCTCCCTCCAACCAATGGCGCCACTCATCCAAGGCCAGTTTAACCGCCAATAGCTCCCTATTGCCTATGTCGTAATTACGTTCTGCTGGGTTTAAGCGGTGAGAAAAAAAAGCACACGGATGCACTTTACCGTCAATGGGTGATCGCTGAGACAAAACGGCGCCTACACCGACATCCGAAGCATCTACCTCCACTATAAACTGGTGAGCCGGATCAGGAATAGAAAGGACAGGCGCAGAGATGAACCGGGATTTTAAATCATCAAAGGCTTTCTGAGCTTCGTTATTCCAACGGAAACCTACTTTAGTGGAGGTAAGAGAAGTAAGAGGTTTAGCGATCTGACCAAAGTTTCTAATGAAACGCCGGTAAAAATTGGCGAAACCCAGAAACCGCTGTAACTCCTTACGTGTGTCGGGCACTGGCCAATTAGCGACCGCTTTGATCTTTGCGGGATCGGGACGAATCTCACCAGTGGCTATAACAAAACCCAAGAATGTAACCGACTCCTTGTGGAATTCGCACTTCTCTGCCTTGACAAATAACTGATTCTCTAAAAGCCGTTGTAAGACTAGGCGAACATGTTGGGTGTGTATCTGCATAGAAGGGGAAAAGATGAGGATGTCATCTAGATACACAAAGACAAACTTGTTAATCATGTCTCCCAACACTTCATTAACCATAGTCTGGAAGACAGCTGGAGCGTTCGCTAGCCCGAACAGTAGAACGGAGTATTCCCAGTGACCAGAGGGGGTATTAAATGCTGTCTTCCACTCATCGCCCTCCTTAATGCGAACTAAGTGATAGGCGTTGCGCAGATCTAACTTAGTGAAGACGCAAGCTCCCTGTAATAACTCGAAGGCAGTTGACATTAAAGGTAAAGGGTACTTGTTCTTAACAGTAATGTCGTTTAACCCTCTGTAATCAATACAAGGACGGAGGGAGCCGTCTTTCTTCTTAACAAAGAAAAACCCAGCCCCAGCGGGGGAGGTGGAGCGGCGAATGAGACCGGCGGCAAGAGCTTCATTAATGTACTTATCCATGGCCTCTCGTTCAGGACCAGAAAGGGAAAAAACGCGACCCTTAGGCGGAGAAGTACCTGAGAGAAGTTTGATTTCACAATCATACGACCGGTGAGGAGGCAGGGACGTAGCTCGAGCCTTACTGAACACCCGGTGAAGATCAGAGTACTCCGCCGGAACCCCTGAGACATCAATCGCAGGAATCTGAAAAACAGGACAAACAGGGCCAGAAGGAGCAGGACCAAGACATGACACATGACAAAACAGAGACCAAAACAGGACAAGACTATTCTGCCAATCAACGTGAGGATTATGTTTGCTTAACCAGTCATGCCCTAAGATGATGGGAGACTGGGAAGAGTGTAACAAATAAAACTTAAGATCCTCACGATGATTGCCAGAAACAAAAAGACTTACTGGAGGAGTGCAATGGGTGATCTCTGCCATGCGCTGTCCCTTTAATGTAAAGACCGAAAATTTCTCAGAAAGAAGAACACCAGGAATGCCCCAAGACTCAGCAAAAGACGCGTCCATGAAACTCGCCTCGGCACCGGAATCCAACAGAGCCTGTGAGTGAAACACACTGTTATTGAAGTGGATGGAAACAGCCAGCACAGTACGAGATCCGAGAGATTCGACCTGAGAAACGCCCACCGATACTCCCGGAACTACCGGCGGGCGGACCCTTTTGCCGGACAGGTGAGAGCCCTGTGCCCCGGCTTACCGCAGTACAGGCATAAGCCGCTGACGAGTCGATGTTGTTTAACTTCAGCGGTAAGCCGAAGCCGACCCAGCTGCATCGGCTCAGCCGAGGAGGAAGAGGACACGGGAATATTGTCTTCGTTGTGCAGCAGAGGATCAGGTGAAAGGTGAAGAAAAGTGCGACGAACCTTCCGCTGTCGGTGGCGAGCCTCCACTCTGAGAGCCAGGTCAATAGCAGATTCAAGAGAGGCAGGAAGATCGTGCGACGCAATCTCATCTTGTATCTTATCATTGAGACCTCTCAAGAACTGGGCTTTCTGGGCTGCGTCGTTCCATCCGCTGGAAACAGCGAGGGTCCGAAACTCAATAGCATAATCTGTAACAGATGCACCTCCCTGGGTGAGATGAGTCAATTCAGCCGCCGCCAGATCCCCCTGTACCGTCCGGTCGAAGAGTTTAATCATCTCAGAGCGTAGGGTCTCAAATGACGTCACACACGGATCCTTAGCGTCCCACACAGCCATTCCCCAGTCTCGCGCTCGGCCGGACAAAAGTGAAAGCAGATATGCCACCTTGGTCGATTCAACAGCAAATCTCCGTGGCTGGAGCGCGAAGACCAGGGAGCACTGTGACAAAAAAGCTCTGCAGGTCTTAGAGTTGCCATCAAATATGGGAGGATTTACCACTTGAGGTTCACGTTCAAAGCCACTCAGACCCTCAGGTGACGGTGTAGCTCCTCCTCTCTCTCCAATGAGTTGTGCCATCTGTTCCAACTTATTGTGGATGTCCGAGAATCGATCCGACAGCCGTCGAAAATCCTGAGATGCTTCAGTGAGTAATGAGGAGTGAAGATCCAATCTCGCCCCCTGCTGGACCAATACCGCTTGCACCGATTCTTCATCTGCAGACTCCATGTTTTGGCGCGTTCGTTCTGTTAGGAACGACACAGAGGAATCTGATGCAAAAGAAGATTTATTTAGAAAAGGAAAAGGCAGCAAAAAATCCCCACAAAGGGTCTCAGGAATAAACTGTAGAAGGCGAACTTATCAGATGACAGGTGTAGCCACGCCCACCACGGATCTCAGGTTTAAACTGTAGAAAGTGAACTCCTCAGAGTTCGGGTGTAGCCACGCCCACCACGGGTCTCAGGTTTAAACTGTAGAAAGTGAACTCCTCAGATATCGGGTGTAGCCACGCCCACCACGGGTCTCAGGTTTAAACTGTAGAAAGTGAACTCCTCAGATGTCGGGTGTAGCCACGCCCACCACGGGTCTCAGGTTTAAACTGTAGAAAGTGAACTCCTCAGATATCGGGTGTAGCCACGCCCACCACGGGTCTCAGGTTTAAACTGTAGAAAGTGAACTCCTCAAATGTCAGATGTAAACTCTCCGTAACAGTGAATAATCCACCGGATCCAAACAGGACAAACAGGGCCAGAAGGAGCAGGACCAAGACATGACACATGACAAAACAGAGACCAAAACAGGACAAGACTATTCTGCCAATCAACGTGAGGATTGTGTTTGCTTAACCAGTCATGCCCTAAGATGATGGGAGACTGGGAAGAGTGTAACAAATAAAACTTAAGATCCTCACGATGATTGCCAGAAACAAAAAGACTTACTGGAGGAGTGCAATGGGTGATCTCTGCCATGCGCTGTCCCTTTAATGTAAAGACCGAAAATTTCTCAGAAAGAAGAACACCAGGAATGCCCCAAGACTCAGCAAAAGACGCGTCCATGAAACTCGCCTCGGCACCGGAATCCAACAGAGCCTGTGAGTGAAACACACTGTTATTGAAGTGGATGGAAACAGCCAGCACAGTACGAGATCCGAGAGATTCGACCTGAGAAACGCCCACCGATACTCCCGGAACTACCGGCGGGCGGACCCTTTTGCCGGACAGGTGAGAGCCCTGTGCCCCGGCTTACCGCAGTACAGGCATAAGCCGCTGACGAGTCGATGTTGTTTAACTTCAGCGGTAAGCCGAAGCCGACCCAGCTGCATCGGCTCAGCCGAGGAGGAAGAGGACACGGGAATATTGTCTTCGTTGTGCAGCAGAGGATCAGGTGAAAGGTGAAGAAAAGTGCGACGAACCTTCCGCTGTCGGTGGCGAGCCTCCACTCTGAGAGCCAGGTCAATAGCAGATTCAAGAGAGGCAGGAAGATCGTGCGACGCAATCTCATCTTGTATCTTATCATTGAGACCTCTCAAGAACTGGGCTTTCTGGGCTGCGTCGTTCCATCCGCTGGAAACAGCGAGGGTCCGAAACTCAATAGCATAATCTGTAACAGATGCACCTCCCTGGGTGAGATGAGTCAATTCAGCCGCCGCCAGATCCCCCTGTACCGTCCGGTCGAAGAGTTTAATCATCTCAGAGCGTAGGGTCTCAAATGACGTCACACACGGATCCTTAGCGTCCCACACAGCCATTCCCCAGTCTCGCGCTCGGCCGGACAAAAGTGAAAGCAGATATGCCACCTTGGTCGATTCAACAGCAAATCTCCATGGCTGGAGCGCGAAGACCAGGGAGCACTGTGACAAAAAAGCTCTGCAGGTCTTAGAGTTGCCATCAAATATGGGAGGATTTACCACTTGAGGTTCACGTTCAAAGCCACTCAGACCCTCAGGTGACGGTGTAGCTCCTCCTCTCTCTCCAATGAGTTGTGCCATCTGTTCCAACTTATTGTGGATGTCCGAGAATCGATCCGACAGCCGTCCAAAATCCTGAGATGCTTCAGTGAGTAATGAGGAGTGAAGATCCAATCTCGCCCCCTGCTGGACCAATACCGCTTGCACCGATTCTTCATCTGCAGACTCCATGTTTTGGCGCGTTCGTTCTGTTAGGAACGACACAGAGGAATCTGATGCAAAAGAAGATTTATTTAGAAAAGGAAAAGGCAGCAAAAAATCCCCACAAAGGGTCTCAGGAATAAACTGTAGAAGGCGAACTTATCAGATGACAGGTGTAGCCACGCCCACCACGGATCTCAGGTTTAAACTGTAGAAAGTGAACTCCTCAGATGTCGGGTGTAGCCACGCCCACCACGGGTCTCAGGTTTAAACTGTAGAAAGTGAACTCCTCAGATATCGGGTGTAGCCACGCCCACCACGGGTCTCAGGTTTAAACTGTAGAAAGTGAACTCCTCAAATGTCAGATGTAAACTCTCCGTAACAGTGAATAATCCACCGGATCCTGTCTAAAGGCAAGACACACCGATGAGCAGAGCAGAGCAAATGACAACAGTTCACAGGATAACACAGTACCGGGAGAGCGTGATGAAGACGGCAATGGTGGCGAGAAACGCCGGCTGCAGGAGATAGACCACAGAGGAGTAATCCAGTAGACAAACACAAATATCCAATGGAGAGAGAGAGAGATGCGAACCAAGGGCTTCACACAAGTCTTTACTGAGTCCTGGGAACAAACAGAAGTAAAAAATAAACAAACAGGACTAACAAACTCCAACGAGAGTCGGGCAACTCATGGCAGCGAACACCCGGAAGAAAACAACGAACGCGCACGGAACACCAGACTTCCGGACCTTAAATAGAGGAGAACAAACACAATACAGCTGGAGAAAACAATCAGGGATAACAAGAGAGGAGGAGAGAGAGTGCACACATGGGATACAAAAGGTAAACAAACAAAAGTGCAATCGATCACACAGAGGTCCTGACATTAGCAAGTAGCAACATGACCCAATTTCAAACGATCCAATCACTTCTCAATGGATGAAGCCCTACTTTTCTTTCATTACAGAGGCCGTTTCATTACAGATCCTTCCGTTTCATGTCGACTTTTAATAGTAGTAGAATTTTTTTTTTTTAAGTTTGGGTAAGCATTTAATTGATTTCATTTAAAGCAACATTTGTCATATTTAGTTTCGGAGCAGGTTTTACACACTCTCAAAAAAAAACAAAAAAAAAACAATTTAGACAGTTTTAGACAGTTTAGTCATAATTATTTTTTTTTGGTGGGGGGGCACGAAGAGATGCACCGTACACAAGGGGGGGGCACCAGAAACGTTTGAGAACCACTGCAAGGTACTAATATGTACTTTTCATGCACCTGTACAAGTACAGTACTTTCTTACATTCATACTGCCATCTAATGGACAGTAGACAGTTTAACCCATAGACACATAAAATATCCACTTTCCTATTTAATTTTTCTCTGTGGACAACGTTCCACCAAGTGATTGCAAAATGTTTCTGTTGCGCAATTGCTAGAAGTTTTAAAAGTGTCTCTATAATATTCTAGCCCCTAAATTAGACATCTGAATGCTTACAATATAACAAACTGACCCACAACCAATATTTACAAAAAAAAAACAATCATAAAGGTTAAACAAAGTTTTTAGCAATTCTTGAATTGAAGTTTGTCTACTGTATGTGTAAATCTTACCAACCATAGCTTATCACAAGCACTGCAAACAGTATTGGATATATGCCAATCTTTTGTAAACTCCTTAAAATGAGAAACAATAATAGTAATATATATGCATAAGGCAAGCTTCACTTACTACAAAAATAGAATAATTGAACAACACAGATGAACACATGTAAATGCATTTGAACATTGTGTAAATCTTGTATTAAACCTGCTGGAAATATTGCATATTGTCGTGTTGTGACAGTGAAATCTGATAAGGGAGGATAAAGACTGAAATTGGTGCAGGACAGAGAGACAAATGTGTATAAAACAGGCAGTACTGTATATGTGTGTAAATGGAGAGAATGCAGTCATATGTGGGTGGCTTCTCTTTGCCATTACAGGACCAATAAAATATGAGTGGTACTTCAATATTGACTATTATCTAATGTAATGATGGTAAATTCCCATTATGTAGAGCTGGTTTCACACAGGACAAATTCAATCTGTACATAAAGTATATCTTTAATATTGTGCAATCATTACATCATATCCAATCAAAGATCACAGTTTCATCAAATAGATCTTATTGCCAGATAGACCTTAGTTAGGCCTAGATAGACAGTTACAGTATGTTTGACAGCCCAGATTATTTTTTAATATAAACTTTTAGTTATAGACTTGTCTAAGCAAAACCTCTATTTTCACAGAAAAAAATCACTTGCAAAGTTGTTCTATACGCCTTAAATTATGTATTTTGAAAACCGCATCTGCTAATCTAAGGCACAAATAAAACACACACACATGCACGCACGCACATACGCACTAGGCATTATCATCCAAAAAATAAACTAAATTAGAAAAAATGAATAACAGCTGTATCATCGATAAAACTGTGAAAATCCAGTGTATGAAACTGTATTTAAATCAGACTAATTGATCAGATTTTGCATTTTTATGTTAATAAAAGATACATACAATTACATATAATTTATTAACAGTTAAATCAGTTTTGTGAAAAAGTTCTGGGATTGTAGTGATATCTCTTTGTTTGCTTCCTAAAGCAGCTACTGAACATCCATCTTAGTCATTTGTTCACTGTTATGGATGAAACACAAAAAACAAAACGACAGCGCCTTTGGCTTTTTATGGAGCTTTCGTCAAGCAACTAACTTAATGTGCTCGCTCCGTCTCTCTGCATTTCAAAATTGAGATTAATACTGCAGTGTATGCCAAAGTACTTTGTTTCATACAGACACTTCTGTAGAAGCTTCGGCAACCTCCACCTCAATCGAGAGCAGGGGGTGAAACAGAAAATTGAAGGCAAACGCCATGGCACTTCTAGCGCTGACCCTCCAATCTTGCTCTATCTTGACCTGCCGTTGTATTCGTACAAGCGGTGAAGCGCAAGTCTTGCAATCCAATGCTTTGAGCTCGAACACCGGCCATTTGCTACCCAGTCTGCCTTCGAGTACCGTACTGAACTCCACCACGCTGCCCGAGCTGAGTGCCAGTAAAACACGTCGAAATTCGTGACTGGCCCGCAGCACAATGTCTTTGGTTGCATCGTCAAAATCATGAGTCCCATTACGCCCCTTTTTTTCCTGCGGCATCCCCAAAGTCACTTCGAACTTGTAGTGATCGAAATGTTTGACGTGGCACTTGTGCTTTGCAAATGCCTTGAGCTGACACAGTGGTTCGGCTGGGCCCGTCTGGGTTGCGTCACAGGCCGGGTACTCCTCGCCGTACAGACAGCGGACCCAGTCTGCTATAAAGACCGGCAGTAGGTTGATGACCGCTTGTGCTCCGTTCTCGATCTCAGTGACACGAACATACTTAAACCGTCCTTCCCACGTGACGCGGTGGCCCTCGAGATGGCTGCAAAGGATCTGGGCGTGTGCCATGTTGCGCTCCTTCCAGGCACGAGGGCCGCACAGGTCACTGTATTGCTGCCACGTAAGAGTGGAGTTGTAAACCTTCATTCCCTCCGAACGGTAGACGTAAAACCAGCTAAAGAGCACCAGAGCCGAAATCCACACAAGGATCAACTTGACAACGCTGCTGCGCCGCAAGGAGCGCAACACTGCCATAGGCGATACGCTAAAACGCGTCCACCAGCGCAGCAGGACGGGCAGCACGCAAATGCACACGGTTACGACCATTTTAGTCAGTTCCAGGGCGAGGAACCATTGCACCAGCTGCACCAGTAGTACAGCTGCTAGTGCCAATGACAACACTGGCAAAGCGAAGAAAAAAAGGAGGTAACCCACAGCCGTACGCATCAATCCCAACACTGTGGACTCTTGCAACAGTGTGACGGACAACTCGCACCAGATGAAGCACACTAGGTAGGGCAGCAGGACGCAGTAGAAGCCACGGGCGCCACCTGCTGTGGCCATTTGAGTGCACAGGTAAAGGAGGTATAGATATAAAATGCAAGGCACTCCCAAGTGCAGTACCAAGAAGTCACCAAGGCGTATGCTTAACCAAGCACCACCAACTATACGGCCCGACCAGCCTCCCACCAGAAGATTCGTGAAGGTGCAAATGGCGGAGGCGACCTGGGAGAGCAGGGCAAGTTTGGCATGCTGCTGTGCCGCTGGTCGCAGACTTAAGTAGCTGCTTACTGTGAAGAAGACTCCAACTGTGGCCAGTTCAGAACATGGCAGCCAGGACTTGTCCGTTAGAGGAAATGACACGATGAGGAATAGCGCAGACATGAGGAAGTAGAGGTATGGCTCTAAGTGGTTCCACGTGAAATTGGACTCGGCCTGCTCCAGGTCTATCCCTGGTTCAAAATGAGCCAACATGGAGGTTAATGCTCGAAAGTTCTCCCACGCCTTGCTGTTTTGAAAGACTCTGAGCGTACAGATTACCATTGAGACAAAGGAGAGGTAGAATACTATGAGAGGGATGACAAGGACGAAGAACTCCAGGGTGAGGTTGGAGATGATGAAGAAGAAGATCAGGGTGTTGACGTGATGAGTAGGGATGAGGGCGCTTATCCACTGCATGCCCGCACGCGACGCCCAGTCGATCAAGACTTCTTTAATCTCCAGCACTGCATGAAGAGGAAACTTCAACACCTGTAGACAAAGAGAAAAGTATTTAGTTAGCCAGAATTTACTTATTTAATTATATAATAGATTATGTTTCAAACGTCGATTTGTTTAATTTTAACTTTATAGGTGTGATCTCAAAAGCTATCTTTTTTTGCTTCCTAAAACACCTGTATCAATAGCAGTCGCATTATGCTGGTTGTTCTCAAATCCAGTCCTGGAGCACAACTGCTTTGCACATTTTGTTTGTTTCTTTTTTCATGACAGACTCGGGCTGCGTCCAAATACCCACACTTGCAGTCTTGGCCACTTGAGAGCGTTTGCACGCAACAGGAAGTAAGTGCCAAAGACGGTCCCATGTACTAAAACTGTCGAAGTGCAGTGCCCTTAACGCACACTAAACCCACACTATCTTAAAAACCGCTTCGGAGCAGTATTCAAGGCTAAGCGTATTCCATCATGCATTATGTTCTGGATGTAAATCGTGAGACTTTTCTTAGGGTAAAGCAAATGTTAATTTCAGAGTGTTTAGGTGTTCATTTTATTTAGAGAAACACTTAAAAATGTTAAATATAAATTAAAAGTAAATAAAAACTAATATGTATTGGTGCAAATTGCTACTACCTGGATTGATCATTTTATAGTTGCTAAGTGTGTCCCATCGGGGGATTAATTTTCATGCACGCTTGGGATCTTCCCGCACACCAGAGCTCTTGGGCCAAATACAGGAAATACGTCATGTAAGTAGTCAAAGTCAGTAAGTAGTGCAAAGACAGCAAGTGAAAGTATTTGGACGCAGCCTCAGTTTAATTCATGGAGATCTGGACTAATGAGCTGATGATTTGAATCAGGTGTGTTAAATAATGGAGACACAAATGCTGCGTCCGAAACCGCCAACTTTATACTATATAGTACACGAAAAAACAGTAGGCAAGGCGAGTAGTATGTCCGAATACAAAGTATTCGAAAAACAGTACGCGTAAAGTACCCGGATGACCTACTACTTCCGGTTAGATTTTGCAGTGTGCATACGATGGACACTTCACTATCCCATGATGCACAGGGAGAGGAGTTATCCAAAGGAGGAAAAGAGGCTCTCGTGCTGTTTTCGCGCTGGAATGACATGACGTGATGATGACGTATGTCACGTGATGTAGCAACATGGCGAATGTAGTACGTCCGAATCTCATTCATACTACCAAGATTCATACTATACAGTACCTACTGTTTTAACGATTCATCTTATTCAGTACCTACTGTACAGTATGCGGTTTCGGACGCAGCCAAACTGTACAGAGCAGACACAAACTGGATTATTCAATGTGTGCTAAGTGAAAAAAATTTCTTCAAGATGACCATCCATCCAAGAAATAGACTACAATACAAATGTGGGTATTTGCATCACCTTTTATAGGTTACTTGACTCCACAATGCTTGATTCTGATGAGGTTTGTTATTCCTTATAATCTAGATCCACCACAATTTTCTTGACCGATTCCGATACTGATTTTTACAGAATACGATGTTCTTTCAAAAAACTTTAATTGACAGCATATAGGCTAAAAACAAAAATCCAAATTTCTTTAATAAAATAAATCATTAAACATTGCACTTTTACCCACACTGCAATAAGTGTGAGTGTAGCTGTGACCTTATTGCTTGCGCAACTGGCAACAGGACCGGCTCGGAATCAGAATGTCGTGATACTGACCATACGGTTACCGGTTTAGACAAAATCGGCCAATTCCAGTCTCTGGCTGGTCAATTGGTGCATCTTTACCTAATAACAAACTAATAACTAATAAACTATAAATTAATATCACAGCCTCATCCCGGTATTGCATGTCATCTTGCCAAGTGCAATTCAATACTTTTAAAATGTAATTTAATTTAAATATAAATATGCATAATTATTAACATATATGAGATTTTAATTACAAATGAGTAAATCAAATGCGTTTTTGTCTTGAAAACATTGTGGCCTACAGCTGTTAGGACACAGGTTTTCTTTGCTTTCTTACATACGACCTTAGAACATATATCGGATCAATATTTTGTGCCTATTTATTTACTCATGTGGCAAGTACCCATGTAATAAGTCGTACAGTGTACATCCGGCCAGTAATCGGAAACAAATCCCTTCAAGGTAAAACATATATTACTTAACATGGTGAGCCTAACTGGCTGTTCACAAAGATATTGCCTATGAACAACAGCATCTTAAAGTCACTTATTAACTTAAATTTTGACTAGGATGTTGAGAGCCTTCAGGTTTTGATTTACATCTATATGTAGTAAGGACAGAATCTTATACTACCTTTAACTTTATAATACCTTTACAAATAAGAATACAAAATAAAACCAAATAAGTAAATATTAGTGGATTGATCCTTTATAATTAATAATACCTTCTGATGCAAAGGAAGTTCATGTGGGTTCTTTATTGGCTCTTCATCATCATCGTCATCATCATCATCCCCTGACACCCCATCCATGGCAAGTGTTGGTGAGATACCCTGAGCATACTGCTTAGTATTCTCAACAAACTCTTCTACACCTACATAATCTGTCCCTGTCAAAGCATAAATACACAGATCCAGTTGATGATAAATGCAGAAACATTTTAAATACATATTAAAATTTTTGCACTCACCATCTCTTGAAACCAGCCTCTCCAAAACTTTTCTTTGTTTTTGTACAGGGCTTGGGAGAGGGCTGATGGGAGCACCATCTAGAGGCCAAAGACACATATGAATAATAAATGTTCTGGAGATATTTAAGACTTAATGATTTGTCTAAAAGTGTAGTAAGTGTTGTTTTTTTTATGGAATGGCACACAGAATTTGTCCATATTTCTGACAAATCTTTAAAGAATACTTCATCCAGCAGCAAGCCTGGTTTACATCCGTTCTTAAGTTCGTGGAGCTGGCATGTCGCTACTATAGATGTGTTTACATTGAAACATGATGTATTGATCGCTAAATACTGTATGCTCAAATAGTCAAAATATTAATAGTTTTTGTACTGATCTGCACATCATCTGTATAATACATATATTAACCAACTAGGGCTTAAAAATAAAAACAGGCCACAATTCAATGCGATTACAAAGCTAGGAAGAGCCAGAATATTATTTTAATATAATTGATTGTGTTCAGCTGATAGAAGGAAGTCATATACACCTATAGGATAACTTTGAGACTGAGTATAATTTTCAGTTTGAAGTGAACTAAGGTGTCCATCAACATTACTGATACCAGAAGATGACAGCTATAAACTTGTGTTGTTTTACCTGTCTCATTGTTGAGTTGGCTCATGTTTTCCAGCAGTTCAGAAGCAGTGATTGTTTTCTTGCGCTCTGGATTAAGTTTCCAGTACATTAACAGAGCTGCTTTCCTGACACTGCGCTCAAAGCGTGATTCACATGCCAGCGAACGCACTTCCTCTCTGTTCTCAGCGGTGATACCTGTTCACAACACAATCTATTAGATCAATCGGTCTTAATGCAAGTATACAGAAGCATATAAGAAGCATTTGTATCTGCATTACCCCTCTTATCATGCAGGCAACGCTGTAAAAGCTTCACTGCATCTCTTCTGCCGTTTTTGGCCGCATGAATCAGCCACGTTACCGCATGGACACAGTTTATCTCCTCGTCTTCATGTTCTGCTAGTCTCAGGTAATACCTACCAATCTGAACAACAATAGAGTTTGAGTATTTAAATGATTGTAAAGAGCGAAGCAATCACATCTTTTCATGTGTGTCATTCAGACCTCTGTCTGTGCTCGGGCATCTCCATTTTTAGCTCTCTGTTTAAGCTCATCAATGCTCAGCTCCTCCGGGATTTCCCCTGGCAAAATGAAATCATCAAACAGATACACTGTCAGACAAATACATTTTACTGTACAGTGTATGTTATCACAACAATAAAGCATGGTAAAGCAAAGCGGGCCTGTTTGTAGGTCACACTGCAGGTTTTGCACAAAAATTTGTTTTTCAAATCAGATCTCCAGATCCACCTTATTTGCATGTTCTTATGTTCGGCCATATGCTCTTTAACTACTAGACAATGTTAGCTCACCTGCTAACATGCAAACCACATCGAATCAAATTAATGAGGATAAAATTAATTGTACTTGCTGTTTAGACAACAAACACATTTTAAAAAAATAATAATAATGTAGTGTTCAGGGAATTGTAATGAAAATTCATGCAGTTACTAGGATGTTCTGGATGGGTGGTAATCATTTCCAAAAATCATTTGGATTTTCAGCTTAAAATATGATGCATGCCTATAGTAACCACAGTGAGTCATCACCATTACATTATAATCACCCTACATAATGTAAAGACCATTCTGTGAAAATATATCCCTGAAATCTTTAAAAATGAATGATTAAGGTAATGTCAAATATTGAAATCAAACTATGATGCTTTTAATTTAAACAAAAATAGATTGAGACTTTAGCCAGGATTTCACAAACAGGGTCACATATAAATACTCTCTGATAGTAAGATCTCTGATAGTTTTTGTATTGTATTATTTACTACAAAGCCATGTGTTTGTGGGTGTAATAGGAGATCTGAACTAAGTCAAAACAATGACTCATCACATCAGAACTGAAGGAATACCCGTGTCTAGCTTTCCATAACCAGGTGAAAGAGTTTAATATTTTGTGTCTCATACCCTCGGGTCAAGGATCAGCATTAGTTGATTTTATATTTACCTTGAGGAGGAAAAGATGATTGTCCTGAGAAGACATTATGGGAATTGCTGGCTGCATTCAGCTGGGATCGACCCGTTTGAGAAGCAAGGTGTAGGGGTGGAGTCATTACTGAAGGGGCGGGACTAACCCCTGAAGAAGCAGAGGGATGAGCCGAGTGTCCAGATGCAGCAAAAGCCGCAGGAACAGAAGATGCTTGGGACAGTGGAGATTCAAGGGGAGTGTCCATTTCTAAGTAATGAATCAAGAAAAACAGCTATAATGTAATAAAAACAAAATATTGCTCTCTTGGTTTTGTATGTTTCCATTATTGAATAAGCTGTTTATATAAGCTGTTTATATAATATATATATATTAACTGTAATAAAAGGTCAATCAGTTACTCTACTAAGATGCCACTTTTGCAATAAGTTCGTGAAATTTCATCCTGGATATTTACTGCTAAACTGTAAGTGGTATTATTGAAAAGTGGAAGCATTTAGGGACAACAGCCATGAGGCAGAAGACCACGTAAAGTCACTAAACGGGGTCAGCGACTGCTAAAATTCCTCAGTTAAAGAATTCCACTGGCATTAATGTAAGCACAAGAGCTGTGCGGCGGGAGCTTCATAAGAACGGGTTTCTATGGCCGAGCAGCTGCATACAAGCCAAACATCCCCAAGTCTAATGCCAAGTGTCGGATGGAGCGGTGTAAAGCACACCATCACTAGACTGTAAAGTGACAAATCACGATTCTCTCTCTGCCAGTTAGATGGAAGAGTCTGGGTCTGGCGGATGCCAGGGGAACATTACCTGACTGCACCGTGCCAACTGTGAAATTTGGTGGAGGGTGTTGGTGTGTATAAATGTGTTAGAGAATAAATAGGCACAGATTTCCACAGAAACGGTGCAAAATCTTGTAGAATATGAGAATAAGTCCCTGTTGGTGTAATGGCCATGCACCCCAATACTTTTGTCCATATAGTGTATATCAACTAAAACAGGGGCTTTCAAACTAGGGCTTGGGAAGGTTCTCTAAGGGGTCCCAAAAAAATGTAATAAAAAAGACTAAGCAAAAACTGTTAAAGTCTACTGCGCAAGCAAATTATTTAAGTTTATAAACAATTTGCTGTATTTTATAATATATCACTATGAGGTTTCCCAAACAGGGTTTAAGCCTAGTACCAGACTAGTATTGGTTTCTTAACTAAAAGCAACTTGCACTGACATATCTTAAAATAAGATGCACACCATCAGTATTGTTTTTTGTAAGGTATATTTGTGAAAAACTACTAAAAGGAACAGTATATAAGAATGTTTTATCAATTAATCATAAAATGGCCCTGATATGTCACTAGACATTAAGAAATAATTTTCATTTCAAATACTTATATCACTGACAACAGTGGTCCAGCCAGGATATTGTCATTTAAAAAGTGGAGTTGCAGCCCTCGACTCATGTTTATGTTGTCATTTTGTGTATTGGCCACCAGTTATGTGATTGCAGTACCAGTTTTAGCCACAAGTTTTGTGATTGCAATACCAGTTTTGGCCAAAATCCTACATACTGTTCCTTTAAATACCATTTTACTGAAGCCTATTCCTGGTTTAATCTAAACCCTTATAACTATTTATCTAACACAGTTTAAATGTTTCTTTCTACATAACATGGATAAATGGATATATATTTTTGGAAAGGTGACCTTGCTAAAGGTTTATCATATGTGGGGGTCCCTGCCCATGCACTAAAACACTGTTTCTCAATCAAGGGGCCCTAAAAAAACCTTCAAAAGACTTAAAATGAATTGCAATATTTAAAATGAAAGTTTATAAATAAAATGTTTAAATAGTTAAAAACACAAAGTTTGGGTTATTTTAAGTCTTTCAAAAGTATACCGGGGTATAAATTCGCGTGCACTTGAAAAATAGATTTGATTGGCTGTCAATGGTCTATCGTTATAGTTGTGGCGTGAACTCCGTTATTCTCTTTAATATAAAAGATTTTGAGAAATTGATTAACACTTTTGTGTTCTCTCGTATTGATTACTGTAATGCCTTGTTAGCTGGAGTGTCAAAAGCTACCCTAAACAGAATGCAGGTTTTGCAAAATTCGGCTGCAAGAATTCTGACTAGAACTAATGTGCGAGAACATATTACTCCTGTTTTGGAGTCTTTGCACTGGTTACCCATTAGGTTTAGGGTGGACTTCAAGATTTTGATGCTTACTTATAAGGCATTGCATGGTTTGGCGCCTCAATACTTGACAGAGCTTTTAATTCCATACACTCCAAAACGTGATCTTCGTTCCTCAGAAACTGGTCTTTTAACTGTTCCCTCAACTCTTTTAAAACTAATGGGAGACAGGGCTTTTTCCTCATCAGCTCCTAAACTCTGGAATTCTCTACCGATTGAGATTAGGCAAGCAAATTCTTTGGGTATTTTTAAATCTCAGCTTAAAACTTATTTTTTTATGTTAGCTTTTAATTGATTGTTTGCTCTTATCTTTGTTTTATATTCTATAATGTTTTTTTAATCCTAATCTTTATTATGTGTTGTATCTCTGTTGTTTTAATTGTTTTTGTAAAGCGCTTTGAGATGTGCACTTTAAAGGCGCTATAGAAAATAAAGTTTATTATTATTATTATTATTTTTTAAACTATATTTTTTAATAGTTATCGTTATAATGTGAACGGCCCTTTACACTTAACAATAAAAAAGACAAAAAGATTATAAAAGCTTTAAACAGAGTTTAAAGGACATCAATTATTTAAATGTATTTGTCAAAAGCTTAGTTCTTGGATGCGTAGTACATTAGAGCCACTGGTATCTCACGTGGCATAAAACCCACTTCCCTATGAAAACTATGGAAAGTACAGATTTTCTTATTGTGAAAACAATCACTATAAAACTGTTGGTCAGGACTGTACAAAAGTCATATGGAGGCAAATGAAGCTGAGCTGTCATTCTCTCATTGTACAATCATCGTGTCACCTTCACTGGTGACCAACAGAACAGAAAGTAAAGTTAAACGGATACAAACGATCGCTTATGTTATAAACAGCACCAAACATTTGATAATGAAGGTCTATGGAGGAAATAAACAAATACTTTTAAATTTACACGGATCTCGAAGCCTTCACACGGTATGTCTGTTAACAGATAACATGCATACAGAAATAAAAGCTACAGCGAGTTCAGCACATAGTTTTGTTGTATTACTCTTACCTGAAGTCATCCATCACTTCATCATGAGTGAATGTAATAAAGCTCTCAGTAGATACTTTGATAGTTCAGTCTGTTTAAGCTCCACGCATTAGTTTAGTAAAGTAAGTGAAGGTAGAGTGATGTGTACACACAGCTGACAGAAAGAGCGAGGCCCGTGCAGATGCTGCCCCCGCCCCTCATCGCCACTCAATGGACAGGAATGTTGACATTGTCATACTAAACTTCCGGTGGTAGATTTCAAAATAAAAGACTTTTAATAAAATCCACTGAAAACATTTCAGTAAATGAACTTTTTGTTTGTAATTTTCCTGGATTAACATTCATTATGTTGTAGCACATTATTAGGATTATTAACAAAAAAACTTAAACCGCTTTGTGATTTGTTCAGTTTTATTTTATCTACTTCAACTTACAACCTGCATGAGAAAACTTTTTTAGTAGTTAACGTGTGTTATGATGTGATTGGTCCGGTATAAAAAGGACCTTAATGACAGGAGACAGATAAGTTTGGCAATTAGAAGATGTATCTGTGAAACCCCAGATAACAGTTTTTAGTAATGTACTGTTTTCTACATAAAATCCTCCTACATAATGTACATAACATTTTATGAATGTAAACATTCTGCCTTTATAATCAGAACCTATGTATGCTTACATTTATCAGTGTGTATGTATATGGCACCATACAAATCACTGTTAAACGTTTGGTGTATAATTACACACTAATAAACCCACTGTTTACTACTCAAATGTATACTCATTCAGACACTTATAAAATACATTTACTTGGTTAGATATGTTTATGCCTATTTATTACAAGTACACTGTTGTGCTTTTACCCCATATAAAAATCTGTTCTATATTGCAGATTGCTATATCTCTACACAAACAATCTATACTGTACAATGTAAACACTTGATCTGATAATATCACCCATAAACAGGGAGAAATGGACATGAAGCACATGTATTTGAGGTTTGTTTGTGAGTTAACTGTTTTAGTATGTGAGTGTATGCAGGGCATGATCATCTGCTGATGAGTATGTGTGCTGTAACCATGGAGACAGAGCTTGCTGTGTTACATAGGCTAGCATGGCTCTTTCTAACATGATTTCTTAGGTAAATGTATGTACATTTTCTTATTTACTATTTTTCAATGTCCCATACTTTTTTAATAAAAGGGGACATAGTGCTTCCATCAACCTATAAAATGTGAAAAAGAATAACACAGTAACTTAGTTTAGGTAGACCATTCTCTGCAAGCATGTGAAAAAATAGCTCTTTGAAATTTGACTCCCCTTGTGATATCAGAAGTGAATAATACCTTAATCTGCACCATCCAATCACGGCACAATTTGCATTTAAAAGGACACACCTAAAAACGGCAAATTTTTGCTCACACCTACAAAGTGGCAATTTGAGCATACAAGTATCACATTAGCCAATGAGATACTAATTGTGTGATGCACAAATTTTTCACTTTTTGTGCTAGTTTATTTGCATGTAGTTTTAATATTTTATAGTTAGCCTTTGCTGTGGTTAGGTTCACTAACAAAGAAAAAAAATAAATAAAAGAGAGGTATTCTTTCATCACTTTAATTGGACTTTAGACCAAGGTTTAAGTGAAGAGAAGGTTCAAACAAGTTTCATTGAGTAATACAGACTAAAGCAGGTTTAAGATAAGAAGCTTGTTGTGTGAAAAAAAAAAGGGAAAAAGTGTTTGGGTATATGCCATCCAAAGACCTATTAAATGAGAAAAAAATATGAATTAATTTGTTAATTCATAACATATTCATTAACTTTTGAATTAACATCCAGATTTTAGGATGAATGTATTAAAGAAATTGTATTAATAAATGTAAACTTTTTCTTAGTTTAGTCCTGTGGTATGACAAATAAATATTTTTAAGTACAAATATTTATCTGTTCAGTGAAATGTTTTCTCATACAGGTCATAAAAACATGCATAATTATAAAAAAAACTGGAAGATGCTGTTTAAAATAGATATAGACTAGCATGTTGAACCACAGAAGTTGTATGGTCACCCAATCACAAGTGTCTGTACAGTCATACAAATAATTTTTTGTTCCCTAAGTTACAGTTTATAGATAATTTTATTGTGTCTAAACTGTATTGTGATCTCTAAAACCCAACTATCAGTAATCAGCACAGTATAATAATTCAATATACTGTAATGCAACATCACTTTGTGTTATAAGTGCCTCTTAAAGTGCTTGTTTCTGGCTATTGACAAGCTCTTGCAATACAGAACCAATTCAAGTACATTTGAGAGATGCACTTTGATGCATGCAAGTATACAGTATGTCATTAGGCCCTCATAACACAAGTACACAAGAGATATACTAAATGTATAACACAAGAACATTTGGTGATGCATATGCATCTGTTAAACAACATATTTTGATGAAGTACGTTTCCCTTCACTTTTATACTGTACTTTAATAATTTTATGCATTGGAGAAGTCCAAAAGCTTACTCAAGACCTAGAATTAAAATGATTGTGTATGCATGTTTGGCCTGAGGTACTGGCCCGCATATGGTGCTAATCAAGCATGTTGTAATGTCTGTGCTTAACAGCACTCAAACATACATTTACAAGGAAAGTCAGAGAGACTCCAGCATATGAGGAAATCTAGGTCACTATGGTGATGTTTCTGAGGTTGATTTTCCACTTCACTCAGCAACCCCACGCTGCCTTCTTTCCACTTTATTTGGTCTGTGGTTGGTGGTGCTGAATGCAGCTTTATGTATTCTTGCCGCCCTTTTGTATTTCACAGCATCGCCTCTGCTGGGGAAGAAACCCTGTTGACTTTACATGATGTCAGTCTTGTACGCATGTGTCTCTGATAGTGAGAATGTATATCTTTATTGAAGAAAATGATGCATACAGTAAGAATACTTCAAGCATTCCTTTTTGAGAATTAACCATAGTTTTACTACAGCACAGTTAAAACACACCCCCATGGTTTCGATATTTAAATATAATTGATTTAAAATAGATAGATATTTAAAATTATTATTTTGCAACAAAAATTGTGATAAACCATCGTAATCCATATGGTAAAACATACATGGTTACAAAAACATGGTTAATTTTAGTAAAAAAAATATACACCCATTTGAGATATAGAAAGAAAAATGCAATAGCTCATTAATAAATAGAAAAACAAGCAACTAAATAAAAAACAAATACAAAATATTAAAACAACATTGTGCTGACGTTCTATCACTACCGCCCAATAGCGAAGGCATGGCTCATGAATATTAAAAAGAAACCACTGACCATAGTAGGATTCGTAAATTCTCCGTCGGCTTTATCTCGCGTGTGTAGTAAAGACTCATGTAACGCTATCCTATCCGGCAATACTAGCACCACTGTAATAGCATCAAACACACAGCCATCAGCTACACTTCCACATCTAATGTCGGATGACGTGGACCAGACTTTTTGTAGGTGTTTAGCGGAATAACGAAACACATTATCGGCCTGCGTGAACTGCGGTCACCTGAGACGCGCGCGCACGGTAAGTTGTAATGTACCGTTACGATCAAACGAGTCATTTATAACCTGCTCAAATGCATGTTTCCTATTCACGGTTAGCTTCTGTATGTGGACGCTCTTAGTTATTATAAGACATGAACAATGTTTATGTGTGTAATGGATGGATGAGGATCGCGTTATGAATGAATGTGATTATCTCATCACTTTCACCGGGGAGAGTTTATTGATCCAGCACGCGCTCGTCGCTTCTGAGACAGGTCACGCCCTCGTTTCACTGTATATAATTAGTAAGATTTTGCTCAGTAATGCAATAACAACATTTAATATGTTGCGGTCCTGTGATCGTGTTGTTATACGGTATCTTGAGCTGAGGATGAATGTGTTGCAGACACATCCCTCGGCTGTCAGTCAGTCATGTTAAAGCTGTCAGTCAACCGAATGTGTATTTATGATGATGTGCTGTGTGTGTTTAATGTGCACATGTGTGTGGTGACGATATGAGACGTGTGTAGCTGCAGTGGATCTGTGGGTGTGGTTCTGCTGTCACCGGCCCGGTGATGATGAAACCCTGGACACACACACTACTACACTTACACGCTTCCCACGCTTATGGAAAATCTGAAAATTGCATGAGAGTGAGTCTTTGAAATGCAGTATGGTTTGATGCTTTTGTATGTTACGTTGTGCATAGTTTTTGCACATTTTGTGCTTAATAAAATTGAAAGTCATTATATAATAGATTATTTTGTGGCAAATATCAATTTTAATACATTAACTCATACAGTAGTGTGAATATGCACTATAAAATAAGCAATATTGTCTTAAATCTCATTAATGTGGATTTAATTGACTGTATCTATTAAATAAGAATCTGGGAAATAGCGTAGATGTGAAAATGTTGCATGGCAGCCCAGACTTTAATGTATGTAGCTAGTATAGACACTGACTTTATTAAACCTACCCTTTCTCTAGCTTACAAATGATAAGCTTGACAGCTAGTGCTTATCTACCCTGTTATGTTACTCTTTGATAGTATATAAAGTTATTATTTTAATAAAGTCAGCAACAAGAAGTCATGAAAATTCATTAGTCAAAATAATTCCTGAGGATATGTCTGTTTTGTGCATGCAATCACAGCAGGATTTCCTTGGGTATTACTAGTTTAGAAAGGCTGAATACTTAAGTTTGTTAACTGGAGTCTGGACAAGTGCACCTGATGTCATTAAGCGAGTTTGCTTTTCCTGTGTAGTCTACACTGTTAACAAAAATGCAGCATGAACTTAAAACAACTTTGCAAGTCAATTCAACCTACTATTTTAAGCTTTGGCTTGTAAAAAGTTGACATTACATATAAAATATATGTTTATTTGACAAAAATGCAGCATATTTTTTCTTTACAGTGTATCATATCTTAATATAATGTCTGGTTGTGTGTTTATAGGTAGGTGTATGCATATTTTCCAGTGTTTGGTGTGTTTTTGTGTGCTGGTGTTTGTTCGAGGACAGGTATTATATATACTGTAACTTTTATTAGGGGCATTGCACCGTTGAAACCCTCCTTGCAAAATGAACTGTACACACTCAGTAGCGTTTACACTGTCAACACAACTATTTGACCCTAACAAAACGTCCCATATTCAAACCTGTCTTACAAGTGCATGGACATATATGTGATAGTTTACCAACTGTAATGTATATTGCAATACATACACTGATATGCATATCTCTATATCAGTATTGTCACGTTTACCTGCTAAGAGTGTTGAGCTACTTCAAATAAACCCTGTTCAACTGTATCAACAAAACTTTAATGAGCAGGGGCCTCTTGGTTATTTAATTCAGTGACATTTTTCAGTATCTTAATACTTTATTGCCGTTGCTGTGTGTGTATAAGGTTGCACTACCTGAATTACAGGATTTATATACCATATTATTTACCACCACTTCTCTTTTATTATTGCAATGTTATGCAATCTGTATCTCGCGCAACTCTTTACTACAAAAGTGTCTTTCTTTCGCAAATGGATAAATCAGTGAAGAAATTTATTTATTTTTAGTTTTTATATTTCTGTTTGTGAATCTGGCATTCAGCTTGACTTTGATTTGTTTCCAGTAAATATGCAATATCTGCCGAATGCCAGTAAACTCTTGTGACTGGCAGGACACCTGGGAGCCATGTGTGTGTTTGGGTGGGTTTTTGGTACACAGCAAATGTTTAAATGATTTACATTTTCTATGGATTTTGAAATCTTTTCCTTGACTTCACGTACAGTTAGTGTGTTCAGCATTCTTTTTTCATGGGAAAGCTGAACTGAAATCTTGTCCAATGTGTTGTAGAGCCTATAACAAGTAGTGACCAGTATAGTTTTAGTTGTGCTGTGCTGTTCATTCTGCAGGTAATAGGGATTTAGGGGCCTAAATCTGTGTAAAGATCTGTGTAGGAAAAAATGTTATTAAAGCCTCAAGCAGGTCAAGATAAACCCACGGTTCCCACGGTCATGGAATTTCTGGAATAGTATGGAATTTTAAGAAGTCTATTCTAGACATTGAAAGTCAGAGAATGTAATATTTTTTTTTGACCAAGTCATGAAATATCAGGTATTTGTCGCTTGAAATTTTAGTTTAAAATGTAATCCGCTTGTGACGTAAGAAATGCTGTTTCTGGGTCCAAGCCTTCACTGATTTAAAATGAGACTATAATCTAAACAGCCATTTATTGGCATTGTTTATTCATTTTACGCATTTCAGCAAATTTTTATGATCTTATGGTTAGGGCTGGGTATTGGCAAGGGCCTCACGATACGATCCATATCGCGGTTTATGGGCGATGGCACAATGTATCACGATACGGACAGTATGTTGCATGCTGCGGTACATTGCAAGGCTTTTTATTTTATTTTTACTTTCTGTAAAGCCAAAGTGCTTCCACACGTCGACTTGGAAAGTTGCAGGTGTTTTTACATTTTCGGGCATTTTCTCACTCCCGCTAACTTCTGAGACATAGGCTGAATGGCCGTATATGACAGACAACTGGACAGCGACAACTACAGCAGCGGTGGAGGAGGTCGTTTGATGCACACTGAGGGGTTTTTCACGGTTTTTATAAATATCGATACACTATCATGGAAAAATTATCACGACAGTTAACTGTATCGATATTTTTGCACAGCCCTACCTATGGTGTACACTACATTATCAGGGTCATGGCATCTCAGACATACTATAAGCCAAAAAATTCAGCTTTTTAATAAGTGAAAGTCAGGAAATTTGACATGTATTTGGCTTAGAGTGGGAACCCTGTAAACCACATGTTTCATAAAGTTTAATGGTTTGCGCTTCTTAGTTTTTTAATATTAGGTAAATCAAAGGATTTCATGGGCTCTGTTTGCCTTATGTTCTGGGTCTGTCACATAAATGTTTGGAAACTGAATTTCCTAAGCTCTGCTTGTAACAGAGCTGCCAGCCTTAGGGCTCAGCAATGCTGCTGTACAAAGGCAAACCTTTCCAAGTGAGTTAAGTTGATATCAGGTCTCATAGTATATGATCTGTCCTGTAACAGAAAGCTTTGGCTCATCTACACTGAGGAGAAAAAATTGTTTGTGAAAAATCTAGCTATTGCAAAACTAAACCATACTTTTAGTGGGTGGGCTAGTAAATGTGTTTTGCTTAGTATGTAGAGTAGAACAAGAATGCAGGGATCAACGCTAAGGATTTTTGCTATTGTATAGCAGTTTGTTCATTTGAGCTACTGTAGAAACATGCTAGTGCATAAAAGCGACTTTAGGGCCCAAATTCCATTTCATTTATTTTCACATTCTGTGTTTTCCGTTTTTATTTTTCTAGATTCTGGTTAAATTACGTTTTAGTAATCGAAAAGCATATATCAACTGAAAACATTAAACCAATACAATTTAACAACAATTTATTGAAAGTTTTATATAAAATGACATATAAGCCAATGTATTTTGGCTGTCACTATACTGTACAACCATGCTACTGACAATCAACCAAATGTTTAGTTTTTTCTTTTAATCATAAGACTATACTACTCATCTTGTTTTACTTTTCAGGCATCTGTATTAAATGTAAATATATTAGTTATGAAATTGTCTGTCAACAATCTTTAACATTAGCAAAAATTACAAATAAAACACTAGGGATGCACTGATAGGATTTTTTTGGGCCGATACCGATTTAAACAGACAACTTCTGGCCGATACCGATGCCGATACCGATATTAAACACTTGTATACAATACTATACAGTTGGTCTATTAGCTGGTTTATTTCTGCATCAAATTATTTTTACTGAACATGGATTGTATCTAATTAACATTCAACTGACCAACATAATAAGAGAGGCACAAATTAAGCTAAAACAAATATAATAAGACAACATGACAACCTTCAAAGGTGGTTTTTGCTATTCAGCATTTATTTTATTAACGACATTAACATATTTTTTACATATAATGGATTTCTTTATGCAGTTAATTAATAAACAATCGGTATCAGCCTTTCTCGTGCTATTGCTGATATGCCGATGGTTTCAAATTCATCAAAAATCGGCCGATAAATATCGGCGGCCGATACATCGGTGCATCACTATAAAACACTGCATAGTCCTCACTGTATGAATTAAATGTGCAGCTGCAAAAGTTGTTCAGTTAAGAGTAGTGAGTGATTTTAATTTTTGGTGTGTAATGAACATTTCTGACACAGAAAGCAGCAGGCTATTGGCTCTTTAAGACCCAAGAAAGCTTGAAGTTTTAATATACTGATAAACATCCATTTGTTTATGTTCACTTAAAGGTAAGGTATCACATTTTAATAAATGCTAACAGTAGCCGATTAGCAATGAAATCACAATCCCACCCTCCATTCAAATCGCGATCCAAAGTCACGCCTCTTCAAAACACATGAACACGCACAGATCAGACGGTCACATCTCCTGTCTCATTCACCAGTGAGAAAACTTTGCAGTACAAAGTGAATAACATTACCAAAATAACCAACATAAACAACTGGTTTACATCAGAATTAGTTAAAGCACACTTTTAGTTGTGTAGACGTAATAACTATATTGTTACGCTAATCTGTAAAAGAACACACATTCGTTTCATCAAAGTAGAATATCTGAATCCATCTCAATACAAACATATCGCATACCTACCTTGACAAAATAAACAGTGCAACGACCCTTTCAGACCCTTTGCCTCCTGCAGCTATTTGCATCTCACGGTAAAGCAGTAAAGTTACCGATGTTAATTTGGGTTTTTTGATCTTTGCTGATCCAGGCAGTTTTTGCTGTTGTTGTTATAAAAGATGTCTTTGGTTTTATGGCTCCTGTGCAGGTTGTCAATTCAGCAAAAAAGTTTGCCATTCTTGCTGTTTACAGACTAGTGCTGCACAATTAATCGCATCGCAATCGCAATCGCGATGTCAGCCTGTGCGATTATATGAAAGCAAAATGTTGCAATTATATTAAATAAATAAATGTGTGGACTTGTTAACACAAACTTTCTGAAAACAGTTTGATGATTTTCCTTGCTGTTTAAAAAAAGAAAGAAAAACGAACAAAAAAGGCAGTGCACGTGTGGCATGCACATGTGTGGCATGCGTCGTCACTTGTGTGTGCGCAGTGCGGAAATACCAGAGCGAAGATGGATGCAGAGGAGATTGACAGTGATCTGGTAGCAAAAAAAACCTCTACGTCTGTTGTATGGTGGTATTTTGGATTTAGGATTACTGACACTGAGCAGTTGCTACATCACGTGGCAATACGAAAACATTTCTAGTTTTACAAATACACATTTTAGCATTATCACTAAACTGTGTGTGGATTTTCCTTAAAACCCATCAAGTTGACTCATGATACCATTTATTTTAATCGCAATCGCACATCGCAATATTAGCATCAATAACCGCAATGGGAAAAATTACCCAAATCGTGCAGCCCTATTACAGACAGAAGGTGAGCGCACGTGAATGCGCCGATGACGTATGGTGTCTGCGTGGACTCGCTGCGGGGTGGGCATTCAAACTATGATAAGGCAGCGTCCGTTTGGACCGAGATCTATGATTGGTTGAACATTTTTTGGTCATATGCCTTTCACAGATCAGGATGTGAGGAAACTTTTAACCAGCATAACTAAAAATGTTTCAGGATCAAATAAGATACCCTGCCTTTAAACAAGAAAAAAAACGTGATCACGTGTGTGATGACTGCCGGTGTCGATACTCCTGTATGCGCTTCTGATGTGTGATCCCTCATGTCTGAGAAACATATATGAGCTATACACGCTGTTAAATAGATGTAAAAAGTGTTGCATTGTGCGGACGTGTACGCGAGCAAGGCGGACATAGGAAGAAAGAATACCGTACCTTTAGTTTGCTGTGTCCTGAGCTTTGACGAAACCTGCTTGCGCTCCAGTGAGGCAATGCTGTCATTGTTTGTAATGCATGACGAGAAACGGATGTACCTTCATTTAAGTCTAACGTTACACAAAAGGAAAAGGTTTCTGCACATTTCTGTCATTTGCTGATTAATGAAACAAAAACCTAGCATTTAAAAATTTGTGACATTCTGCATTGAACAGTAAATTACATTTTCATGCTTGGATTCTGTGATTCAATCCACGTTTAACGCATCATGGAAATCATAGGGCCCTACGACTTCAATGTAAGGGGAATGTATGTAGATAGAAACGACTCATTCAAAACATAACAGTTCATTATGTAAAGTCTTTACACATCACTGAAAATATAGTTATGTATATTATATACCGCGGGTCTGTTGAATGCTGTATTATGATTGGCTGAGAAATGTTCAGTGGGTATGCATTCATTTCTGATAATCGCACACCTAACTTGTCAAATGTCTTAAAAATAGGCACCAGAGCAATGTTTGTGGTAACCGTGGTATAAGAGGAATAATTGACTCCGGTCCTTTGAATTATTTGAAAATAATGCACACCCGCGGTGTAACGGCATTGCACCTTGGGTGTGCTTTTTTTCTTTTAATTCAATGGCCTGTCGTCAATTATTCCTTACATCAGTGCTTCCCAATCCTGGTCCTCGAGGCCCCCCTGACAAAAAGTTTTAGATGTCTCCTTATTTAAAACACCTGATTCAACTTTTTAGCCTCCTTCCAAAATGGTAAACATGTCTCCCTAACAAGCTGATAAGTTAAATCAGGTGTGTTGAATAAGGAGACATCTAAAACTTTCTGGTGGGGGGCCTCAAGAACCAGGATTGGGAAGCACTGCCTTATGTATTTCTGTCAATAGATCTTCCTAAAATGTACACACTGCACCTTTAAAATGTATGTTTTTTGCTTTAGTAATATTATAGGTACACCCCAGAGAACGTAATAAAATAAAAAAGCGATGTTATGACCCCTGTAATAGCTTAATAATAAAAGTTTTTCTTTCACTTGATAAAAGTACTGTACTAAAGCTTACAATCTTAAAAAGTAAATGTTTGTTAAGCATGGAACGCATACTCGAAATGTGACCTCTGCATTTAACCCATCCCAGTGAGTAGTGAACAAACGCACTGCAAGTCATAAACACACACACAGCAATTGGGGTTAAGGTGTCTTGCTCAAGGGCACCCGTCACTTCCTGCCGGCCGTGAGACTTGAACCTGCAACTCTCGGGTTACAAGCTTGACTCTTCGACTCGGCTCTGAGTGCCCATTATTTGTACATTTATTTCCTACAAACATAAATGTATATATTCATATATGTACATCAGTCTCCTGTTGTCTGTGTAACTGTAATTGTGTAAATACTACACCTGCATTATTGTGAGACCCCACTAGATGGAGTCACAAACATGACAAACACTTTAAGGCCAAATTCCTGTGAACAAATGGTACAAATGAGTGTCCATGACTGTACGATTGTTTGTGTTAACTGTAGTTTTGTGAGCATGTGTTAAGGCAACGCCCGGCTCTTAGTAAGTGGAAGAATTGTGTGTGCAGTGAGTTTGACTGTTGAACTCACAGACTGTCCCTCTCTGTTTCCAGCTAAAGACGAGAAAGATGAAGACGGCGTTGTGGTCGATTTCCAGTGTTATAGCAGTTTTGGAGTGAGATTCGACTGTGAAAGTGTGGATTTCACTGATAAATCATGGCTGCGACCACACCCACATCGGCCCCGCCTCCCAAAAAGAGCAGAGGAAAACAGGAAATTGAGACTCTACAGACAGCCAATGAAGAGCTGAAGAGCAGATTGAGTGATGTACAGAATGAACTGCAACAGGAAAGAGGAAAGGTACGTCCATTACAGAATGGATTTAATTCAGGTTTTTTTTTTAATCTGCAAAATCTGTAGGACTGAGTGTTCATACTGTTATTATGCAAGTAATGAAATCTGATCTGTTAGTCCAGACATTGTAGTCTAATATCCTGCATGACATTTGTTGCCATAGTAACGATTTACACACCATCCCACACTGTGGTGTTGAACTCATGAGCCGCACGGTACATCATACATAGGTTTATTGGTAAGGCTAAGTATTTATGCGTTTGGAAAGTTTACTACATGGAAGTGATATACACAATTCATAGGATACAACTCTAGACAATAGCTGTGTGCTGTGTATGCTGTTACATTAGAGAGCTGTAGGGATGAGGTATTTTTGTTTGCCAACCCAGATGTTAGCTTCACATGGGTTCCATCGACAAAAAGTAGAGGAAGATCTTAACATAAGCTTTTGGATTATTGTAAAAAAATAAGCTCTGTGATCAAAAAAAGTTATGATACTAACACAATTTGTCCGACTAGATAAGCTTCACAAATTAACACTACTTTTATGAATTTTGTAGTCAAAGGGCCAGATTTACTAACAGTTTGTGCCAGCGCAAACCATAATTTTGGCGTTAAATAATGACTCTCAGCATTTACTAAAGACATGCAGTGGATAATTAGCGCTGTAAAGGTGTGGTCTAGTTATTTTTGCGACTGACCTTATTGCATATGCATTTCTAGGAATTTCCCTTTTAGATGCCAGTTTTTTGGGAGGAGATTATTTAAATGATTCATGCAACGTGATTTACTAATGTGTGCATGTGTGATATTATTGGTATTTGGGCCTTTATTTAACATTGAAATAAGCATGTCTTAAACCATTTTGTGTTTGAAATGGATTGTTGCTTTTAGGAGGAGGCATCATAGAGATCAGAGAGTGTGTGGTAAAAGGCAGAGGATTTTTTTGTGTGTATCAGTTTATTTGGAATGCCAGAGGAACATATTATTCAAATATTGTTTGCAAAGCCATGTTTATTTTTATTTGCTGGAGGAAATAAAAGAGGAGTAACTAGGAGAAGTCACACAATAAGTGTTTCAAATTTCTTGTTAACCTTGATTTTCTGTCCTCCAGCTCTTTTCTGTAAACTATGGCTTTCACCCCACGCATTTTCAGCTGCGATGTCCGTGGTGCTGAACTAAAGCACATCAGGCGTTAGTAGATCACCCGCACCTGCAGGAGCATCAGCTCTGTTTAATTTGCGACCCTTTACTAATTTACGCTGCTCTTCGTAGATTGAGTTGGTCATGATAGAAATCATCTATTGCACCTGTGTACCGTCTTTTTAGTAAATAACCTGCAGATATTACCACTTCCACTTTTTTTGGAATTGTGCTCTCAGGGTAATTTGCCCCATTTAGTACATCTGGCCCTAAATGTGTTTTCTAGAATTATAAAGCTAGATCTTGGACGAACATCATCACCATCAAGCTTTCAACAACTTTTTAAAACTTTATTAAAATTTCGTGTGTGATGGCATTTAGGGATGCACCGATAGGATTTTTTGGGCCGATGCGATACCGATATTAAACACTTGTATACAATACTATACAGTTGGTCTATTAGCTAGTTTATTTCTGCATCAAATTATTTTTACTGAACATGGATTGGATCTAATTAACATTCAACTGACCAACATAATAAGAGAAGCACAAATTAAGCTAAAACTAATATAATAAGACAGCATGACAACCCTTAAAGGTGGTTTTTGCTATTCAGCATTTATTTTTTTTAACAACATTAACACATTTTTTTACATATAATGGATTTCTTTATGCAGTTAATTAATAAACAATCGGTATCGGCCTTTCTCGTGCTATTGCCGATATGCCGATGGTTTCAAATTCATCAAAAATCGGCCGATAAATATCGGCGGCCGAGACATTGGTGCATCACTAATGGCATTAAAGTCCCCAACAACATCTTTAGTCCTACTGTATGTACGCTTTAGCATTTTGTTTCCAACCAACCTTTTTACTCATAGAATAAAACCAGAAAATATCTTGAGCTTGTGTTAACCCAAGGTCTTATTTAAGACCAAACCCCAGCTCTCTATTCACATTACATCGCCAAATAATGATTTGACCAATTAGACTGAAACACATTTACAAAATGTTATATTTTAAACGGGTTTCACTCCCCATGCAAATACAATGAAAAAGATTTGAGTTGGATGTGCCAAAAAAAACTTTGACTGCCTGTCTGAACAAAGCCTTATTTTCTGCCTTATCCAACATGATTTTCTGTCTGCTTGTCATTGTTAGTCAAAATAATTTGCTGGTAAGGAGCCTTATATTGCGAAATTCAGCACCTGACCCAGTCAGAAATTCCAGGGATTGCTTGATGTTATAAAAGAGAATTTCCCACAGTTGTGGAAAGAGTCGGAAACAATGGAAAAGTAGAGGTTTAAGGGTGTTAGTGGCCATAAATACTGATAATCCAATGAAACAAACTTGTTTTTAGGCCAGATTTATTAAATATTAGAAACTGAGGTTTAGAGAAACAAAACCCTGTTTGCAACTTTGGTACCTTTCATTCTGTTCAGAGCCTTTTAGGAAGAGAGATCTGACCATGGAAACTCGGCCGTTACGTGATTCATGGAGACCTCAGTTAGTTCCTGGAAGCTCATAGTGAGCCATTGAAATACACTGTGTTAGAGGCAAAGAGCTGTGATTTTTCTTAATTAATCATCAAGAAATACAATGATTTACAATATTTATATATCACATCAATATAGGTAATATTTTTATGTAGTTACATCAACAATGTTTTTTTAATTAATATAAAAATATTACTATGGTCAGATGCCGATTTGTGCCTTGTTAACATGTTTTACACTGCACCCAACAAATTTAAAGCTTTAAAATGCATCACACTGTGTAGTATGTAAGCTTATAATGTTTAAGCATGTTTATAATGTAGAATTGACTGTGTGCTGTGTATATATCTCATACCGGTTGGATTTATAAATATACAAAGAACAAGATTTAAAAAAGATTAGTTCTTTATTTAATTTATTGTAAATTATAATAATACCCCTGGCTCAGTGTTGTTCCCTTTTTGTTGTTAATATGAACATGTGATGGGGGATGCCATCTTCATCACTTTCAATAATTATTAATCCCTGAACATATTAATATACACATTTTATTAAGAAGTTATTAATCTATTAATTGATTCCATTTAATTTAATTAACCAGCAGAATCACAGTGCCAAAAACACTTCACCCATGTGTTTTATGCATAAATATGCACTATGTACCGCCATTGCGATTAATAGCCTGTATCTGTAATTACACAACAATGGATGAATCTGCATTAAAAAGGACATTTCACAAGACTTTATTATGATGCAAAATAAATCTTTGTGTACCCAGAGTAGGTTTGTGAAGTAGGGCTGTGCAAAAAATCGCCTGTGATTCTCATGCGTGTTTCATCAGTAAAGCCGGTTCCGTGATTAGAAGTAAATCTCCATCAGCTGCTTTCAGATGGAGCGGCATTTATTACACAGACCCGTAGTTCACAGAGAAGCTAGGCAAAATCGCAAAGATTATCGGAGTCGATTTTCCTCGATTTGAAACCCAATTTTGCCAAACTTCTCTGTGAACTATGGCTCTGTATAGTGAATGTCGCTCCATCTGAAAGCAGCTAATGGCTATTTAATACTAATTACCGAACCGACTTTACCGTTGAAACACGCATGAGAATCGCAGGCGATATTTTTCTCAGCCCTATTGTGAAATTCTACCTTAAAATACCATATATACAGTACAGTGAGGAAAATAAGTATTTGAACACCCTGCTGTTTTGCAAGTTCTCCCACTTAGAAATCATGGAGGGGTCTGAAATTGTCATCGTAGGTGCATGTCCACTGTGAGAGACATAATCTAAAACAAAAAATCCAGAAATCACAATGTATGTTTTTTTTACTTTTTATTTGTATGATACAGCATCAAATAAGTATTTGAACACCTGAGAAAGTCAATGTTAATATTTGATACAGTAGCCTTTGTTTGCAATAATAGAGGTCAAACGTTTCCTGTAGTTTTTCACCAGGTTTGCACACACTGCAAGAGGGATTTTGGCCCACTCATCCACACAGATCTTCTCTAGATTAGTCAGGTTTCTGGCCTGTCACTGAGAATCATGGAGTTTGAGCCCCCTTCAAAGATTCTCTATTGGGTTAAGGTCTGGAGACTGGCTAGGCCACACCAGAACCTTGATATGCTTCTTACAGAGCCACTCCTTGGTTATCCTGGTTGTGTGCTTTGGGTCATTGTCATGTTGAAAGACCCAGCCTCGACCCATCTTCAATGCTCTAACTGAGGGAAGGAGGTTGTTCCCCAAAATCTCGCAATACATGGCCCCAGTCACCATCTCCTTAATACAGTGCAGTCGCTGTGTCCCATGTGCAGAAAAACACCCCCAAAGCATGATGCTACCACACCCATGCTTCACAGTAGGGATGGTGTTCTTTGGAATGGAAATGGAAATTTTTTATGTAATTTTTTACCATTTAACATTCAACTCTTTTTATTAAATAATAAATCTGCATTGTCTGTCGTCCTATAGGTGGGTAAATTGCGGGAGAGGCTGCAGGAATTGCGCGGGCAGCGTGAGACGGAGCAACACAAGCACTCGGTGGCTCTGACTGAACTTCGCGTCAAATTCCACGAGGAGAAGCAACGGGAGGTGGCGGCCGCACGAGAAACCCTGGCTCGGCAACACGAGGCCGAGCAGGCACGAGCGGCCCGTCTCCGAGATACCGAGATGTCTCGGCTGCAGGCGCTGGTGAGTGTTTTACGGGACGGAGCCAGCTGCGAACTACGGAACGCCCTGAAGGAGGAGGCGCGAGAGGAGGCGCGGAGGAGCTACGAGGCCGAACGGCTCAGGCTCACGCAGGAGCTGCAGGAGGCGAAGACGTCACGTCGACAGGCAGAGGAGGCCCTGGCCAATGCCGTGCAAGCAGACAGGGCTAAAGCAGCCGATCTCAGAGTGGCTCATCAAGCTCATCAGGATGCGATCACGAAAATCAAACGAGAGAGCGAGAGGGAAATCAGGAGACTGGTGAGATGGATGGAGTCTACCTATTGTCAAGAATTTTATCATTTAAAATGCATCTTTGAGCATCATAATAGCATATCTTAAAGTTTTATCTGTCACAGTGATTTCTTTATTATTTTTTAGCTTAAATGTAACTCTAAACCCTTTTCTCATTTAGTATACGCGGATCTATGAATATTCAAATTAGTAACTGCTTCCACTCAATCGCACAGCTCGACTACCATGGCTATGAATATGCTAATTAGTTTCCACCTCCACTCTTTTGTACCAACTCGGACCATAGATATATGTGTAAGTAGATGTTATAGTATGAGACACATAACTGCTAAGTTCAGTATCACACAATTCATACGTGAACTGCACGTTTGCCGCACATAGGGTGCATGCACACCAAAGCTTTTACGCCCATGGCCGACATATGTTTTCAATTATTTCAAATGGAAGGGCGGCAATTTTTAAAAAAGCTAGCAGCTAGCGTTTTTTTTTAGCGCTGAAGGCCAGCCATTGGCGGTAACAAAGTAGAAGTATCACAGCAACCAAAACGCTCAGCTGAAGAAAGCTGGAAGGTGGCTGAAATAAAGCTGCCAGTTGGCGTTCACTGGGCGTTTTCAGCTGCGTAAAAAAGCTTTGGTGTGTTTCGCCACTTAAGCGTTGATGCTGCATTCACCCTGCGTGTGTGAGCAGCACAGAAGCACCAGTGCTGTGATCATTTCAGTGCCGAGTCTTTGGCTATACATAACTTTTTAAAGTATTAAAATCACTCAGTTATTGCAAACCATTGAACATATTGCGATATCCATATTTGCAATAGTGATATATCTTGCGGCCCTTTTTTACCCCAATTAAATAAATTTTTATGCTACAGCATAAATGAGAGCTGTGTTATTTAAATGGCACTAGCGGCAGCAGCTGAAATTGCCAAAATATTCATTTTGAAACGGGGTTCCCAAACGATCCCTTTCTATTCTCTACAGATAGTCGTGCCCCAAATTCACGCACTTTTTTCCTCATGTCCCTGTGATGTTATGATCTATGTTTTTTTTGTCCCATATGTCATCTCCCTGGCAAAAACCATACGCATGATCATTTAAAATATCTATCTGTAATGGTGCTTGCTAAAAATAAAATTTTTATGCGTTCCTAGAAATGTTGTCGTTATGTTTGATTTCTACCTAAAAACCTTATATCAATGGTGTAGATTTCTGTTATCAGTGCACTTGGTAGGTCCAAAGGGATGAAATTTGGTCAAACCAACAACACATATGTACTGTATGTATGTTAGATGGAGGAATTAAGGAGCAGAGATCGTGTGGTGCAGTCTCTGGAGAGAGAGCTGGGTGTACAGGCGGGCCAGACGCAGCGTCTGCTGCTACAGAGAGAGGAATCAGATCGGCATCATGGGAGTCCAAAAAGAGAGGTGGCACCTGCCCTCGGGGAAAACACAGACTCTCCTGTTAACCAGGTCTGATAATAATCTTTTGCACATTCACAGAAAATTACAAAATGTCACAGACCTTTTTCTTATCAAAGAAAACCGTGTTTATTTGTATATGTTTACAGGAAGTAGATGAGAGGGACGTCCGCAGGTTTCAGCTGAAGATCGCTGAGCTGCAGTCCGTTATCAGGAAACTAGAGGACAGAAACGCATTGCTATCAGATGAGAGGAATGAACTGGTACATACACACAAACTCTCAAAACAAACCAGGGGCATATACAAACACATAGGGGCGGTTTCACAGACGGGGCTTTTCCTAGTCCCACACTAAAATGCATGTTTCAACTGCCTTAATTTAAAAACATTGTACACTGAAATATCTTAACATGTAGGCTTTTCAGTGCCATTGTTTTGTCTCAAGATGCACACCGGGATTTTTTGTGCAAGGTATGTTTGTAAGGGCTATAGTCTTGGACTAGAAAAAACACATGGATTGTAGGCAACAGTTAACTTCCTGGGCTGTTTGACATGGTCTGGTTTGGTAAAATATGTGTGGGTTTTTTAATGTTTTGTTTTAAACTGTACAAAATGTCATAACTTGAGGTTCCTGTCTATAAAGTTTAGCACCTGATGTGTTTTAGCTGTTTTTTTGTGGGCATATTTATACCATTACCTGATTAGCTAAATGTATTTCCTAAAAAATGCAGAAAGAATATAAATTACACTATCAGTATCAAACAATTCATGTCTTGTGTTTTTAAAGATTAGGTTTTTGTGTTTTTATATTGGAATGTTTAAGAATATTCCCATGTCTCCTTTAGGACTGCTTCTGAAATACAATAGTAATTCAAATCGAAATCCTGTAGAAATGTCTAATTATTCGCCTTTAGGATTGTGTATGTAGATCTGTGTTTTTGTCTTACAGCTGAAACGGGTGCGTGAGACGGATGGAGAAATTAAACCACTCGTGGAGAGAAATAAACGGTTGCATAAAAAGAATGAAGAGTTACAGCAAACTTTACAGCGCATGGAGGACAAACTGAAGCTGATCAGCAGAGAGAACGCAGAACTGGTGTGTTGTAAAAATAATATGACATTCATATCACATGTAACTTCTCTAATGTGAAGTATTGCTTGTATATTCAGTGGAAAATAATGGTGGGGCTTGATTTTGTTATGAATCTTTTTTGATTGGCTTGCCCTACTGAAAAATCCAGCTAAGACCAGCATAAGGTGGTAGCTAGTTTTAGCTGGTTTAAGGTGGCAGTCGCTGGTTAAAGCTGGTCTTACCAGCCTGGAACTGCTGGTCAAGCTGGTGGGTCTTCTAGCCTGACCAGTTAAGTCCAGCTAAACCAGCTTAAAAAGTGACCAAAACACAGCTAGACCAGGTTGCTACACCAACAAAATCAGCTAAAACCAGCTCACAATCTTTTGCTGGTCTTAGCTGGATTTTTCAGTAGGGTGGGCTATCATTTTATTGGGTAATATAATTTTTTTTTACGGTCATAGATCCACAGTTATATTAGGAATAAAAGAGCAGTTAACACTTTCCCCGCCAGCGTTTAAAAAAAGTTTAATGCCTTCCAGAAAATGTTCTTCTTTAAAAAAAAAATATATATAAAAAATACCATTTGACCTAAGGGCTTGCTTCCGGGTTTTATAAGTTGGGTAAGAGCGCCACTTAGTGGATAATAGCTGAAATATGGATGAAAGACTTGTCATTGGCGGGGAAAGAGTTAAAGGGATACTTCACACAAAACTGTTCAGTTAAACAATAAGGAAGATATTTTGCAGAAATAACAGTGCTCTGTGATCAATCTGTCAATTTTTGCAAGTTTGAAAGAAATTTATTGACATTATTAGCATTATTAATGCATTATTAATGCATAGCCTCTGCCAAACATCATGTTTTCTTTTTGTGGTATTGGTGGTGTTTGGCAAACCAGCCTTTTAGCGCCACCTACAGATTGGGAGGGTAAAGTGCACTATCCCTTCAAGAATAATACAAGTAAAGATTTAATAATTGTTCTTCAAAATAATATTTAGTTTGTTTTTAAAGTGTTGTTTCACAGAAAAAATGAAATTTGCTGTTAATTTACTTGGATATCCTCAGGCTATCTAGGATGTAGAGATGACACTATTTCTTTAGAAGAACAGTACAGATGATTTTAAGCTGAAATCATGGACCCAGTGATTCATAGTCAAAACCAATATTAACACTATACCATACAATACCATTTTAGGAATTTTGTTTCCATCTTTGTTTTAACAGTTTTGGAAAGGTCTTTTTCTGGTTTGAATGACTGTACACCTGTGTTCCTGGAGATTCAGGCAATTTCTCAATATGCATTCTGTTCTTGTGGACTTGTGGAAGTCATCACAGACCAAGTACTGTTTCAAATCAAAGTTGCATCTAGCCAAGTTCACATAACATCCCCGGATGTGTTCCTGATCCACCACTTTTAACGAGGATGCATCAGGAGGTGACTTGTGTCGACTTGTGACAGCCAGGTTTCCCAGAATACATTTCGCATCAACATCAATGAAGCTGAAAACCTGCACAATATTCAAAATATTACTCTTTTTGTGTGATAAATATTAGTTTTAAGAGCTGTTTTCAGTTAGTAAAGATATCGCCTATAGTAATATTTCTTCTGGTGGTCAAACATTACCAGTGTTGGACAGTAACTAATTGCTAGTAATAATATTATTGTAATATTATATTATAATATTACCATCCAAAAAAAATGTCTAGTTACTTTGTCACAGCGTGAACGGGAGCCAGAAAGCGGTAACGCTGCTCTATTCAAACGCAAATACTTATTTTAAACAGCTGTCCCTTGTGGTTAAAGTGCACCAATTTCATTGCTAAAAACAATGTTATTTTGTGTATTTGGTATGATACAATGTGTTTGCGTGGTTTATGGTTCAAAAAACACATTATTTTACACATAACGTACATCTTTGTAGCTCCAGATATCCCTGTCTTCCTAAAACGCACTGATTTTGTACAAAGCTCATTGATCTAAAAGCGTTGTGTCCCTGATTGGCCAGCTAATCTGTACTAGGGATGCACCGATACCACTTTTTTGGAATACGAGTACGAGTACGAGTACTTGCATTTCAGTACTTGCCGATACCGAGTACTTAATAAAAAAAACATGATTTAAATTTACAGGTAAAAGCTTTAGTCATATAATTTAACAAAAAAACAAAGGACTAGTTTTCCAGTTTGTTGTAAACTCTGCCTCTTTGGACAACACAAGAGGCATTAACCCCTTACACGCCGCTCAAACATAGACATTTCTCAGAACGTGGTATCGATTCCAGGTATCGAGGGACTTTTAACGAGTACTTTAGAAAATGTGGTATCGAGGCCGATACCCGATACCAGTATCGGTATCGGTGCATCCCTAATCTGTACTGATGTCAGCCAGAAATGTGACCCTCGTTACCATGTTTGAAAGATTCGCTTACAATGCAATGCTAACAGGAGTTAACTTACAGGCTGTGAGTCAAAGCGAGAGGAATTATGATAATGTCGGTCTTTACTACATCACCAATCCCAGGAAGTAAACTGTTGCTTACCATCTGTGTGTTTGTTGTAGTCCAAGAAAAGAGATTTACATTTGAGACGATAACTCACATCACGTTTACTTTGGGGTTTTGCATATTGTTAAAATTAACTAATACACACTTACACACCAAAGGAAATATAAAATCGTGAATCGGACCAGAGGTGCTCTTTAAATGACGCTTGATTAACGTCATTTCAGTTAACGACTAACTTCTTGTTATAATGACGGATGTCATGTGATGTATCAACAGGGTGGATGTAATACGTCCGAATTAATTCATGCTATCCATATTCATACTATATAGTATTTACTGTTACTATAATATTACCTTTGAAAGTAGTAACAAGTAATGAGTAATATATAAAAATCTTTGAGTAACGAACCCAACACTGAACATTATATATTCCATTCAGATATATTTACCCGTTATTTTATGGTCTTATAAATTTCTCTTCATTATTCATATGAAGTCTATTATTTGTTATTATTATATTAACTGAGGTTAAAGTTATGTTTAATAACTTAAATCACATGCACTCTAAATTTTGCTGGGTTAACCCAATGCTGGGTAAATATTGGACAGAACACATGTTGGGTTATAAATAAACTTATGTTGGGTTCTTGGTAACCCAACCATGAGTTGAAACAACCCAGCTTTGCATTGAAACAACCCAGCATAGGTTTATTTATCAACCCAAAATGTGTTTTGTCCAATACTGACCCGACATTGGGTTAAAAATAACCCAGCAGATTTTAGTGTTTATTTTCTATAATCTTAACACTGTAGTAAATCAGTGTCTTTGTACTTGATTTTTTCTTGTGTTTTCTTCATATTGTACAAACGTTTTGGACTTTTAAAATAAATGATTGTTTATTATATCATATTTCATTTTATTACACGGCTCTCTGGAATGCTTGATTCTGATTGGTCAGTTGAGACATTTGCAGGTTCGTTCTTTTCAAATAATAACCGCTCCAAAGTTATAACGCATAGCCGGTACTACTTGTACGAGTAAAATCGCTCCGCGCCAATAAAGATCAATAAAGATTACTGTTTGGCGCCATCTTGTGACAAACACTGGACAACCACGACAAGACACAGAGAGCTTACTGAGACTGAACTTGACAAAATAGAGCATGACAGCTACGAAGCCAACACACAAAAAAATACAGAATGGGCATTAAAACCTCTCAAAGACTGGCTAAAAGAGAAAAAATGGAGACAGACAAGTATGAAGCAGAGGATCTTAATAAGGTATTACGATCATTTTATGCATCTGTGCAAAGTTTCGCGGAAGGATAAACATGTTAATTTAAAACAAATATGCCAATAAAATGTTTCAAATTCATATTCATGTCCGTTTTTTTCCTTATGTGACAAGTAGCCATGTAATAAGCGGGATAAGGTATAGGCAGCCGGTAGTTATCGGGAAATAAGCCCCTTCAGTGTGATTCAAGACCCTCCGCTTCGCGTCGGGTCCTGATCACACTGTCGGGGCTTATTTCCCAATAACTACCGGCTGCCTCTACATTATCCCTTACTTGTAATAAATACACATATTCAACACATATTCTTATTTTCGAAACAAAAACAAGCACAGATGCATTTTATATAACATTTCGTTTAATTGTAAAAATACATTCAAATAAGAATAGCCAGGGCTGCATGTATTGGTTAAACTTAATGACGACCTCAAGTACTCTGCTGTTCCTTTTGCAGTATAATCGGCCTGTGTTCTCCCATCCTCATACATCCGCGTCTGAATTTGCCAAGCCCGTACTTTCCGTTCTTGGTATTAAGAAACAGCCCAAGCCTCCTGCATACTTAAGTTCCAACACACAAGGATTACTTTTCTCTTGCCTGCTTTCGTGTTTTAAAGTTACAAAGTACTACTTGAATTTTATGAATTACCAACCTAAGGCCACAAGCTATGGACTTTCAGCTGAAAATCATCTTTGCTGTTCTACTGAAAAAAAGTCTTGTTGATGTATACGGCAACATAAACATATAATGGTCTTAAATGCACAGTAATTATATAATAGAGTAATAATCTCTGTGTGTGTTTCTGTCAGAAGGAGAGTTTGCTACAGAATTCACATCAGCAGAATAACAGCCAGCAGGGGATGCTGAAGAGACACACATCTCTGACAGACCTGAGTCATGCCCACGAACAACAGGAGGTGGAATATCTCCACATGCAAATCAATGAGCAGCGCGGTGTTATTGAGGAGCTAACACAGGTTTGTTTCTTTAACCACATATACACGGTGCTAATGAAGACAACATGAAACCGGATGTCCATGCAAAACAAAATATTCATTATCAAGTCATGTAGAGCGAGTCCTGACTGTGTCCATCAGTATTAACATTGCATCAGCGGTGATATTAAACAGAATTGATGACATAAAAGATAAGTTGTTAATTATGTGAAGAGGATTATTATTTTGATGAAATTCATCACAAATTATTTACGAAAAGACAAGAGAAATGTAGTGTTAAGTAAATAGAGTCCATTTGTGACCCTGGACCACAAAATCAGTCATAAGTCGCACAATAATTATTTTAAGAGTTTGGTTTCAAAACGCGATAAACGTCTTTTTTTATGAGTTACCGCCAAAATCAGTATTGTTTTAGGTCAGTATTTAAAAGTAAATTCTTAATTTTACGCAAAATACAATATCCGCTATGTTATACACTCCTCCTTCTTTGCAGAATGCAATAAATCTGCTCAACAAATCACAGCGCAGCATTACACGCATTGTAACAATGGCGGCAGCATCAAGCTTCTGTCATGCTAACGTATTGACCCCAGGGGATCTTATGAAAAACTTTCCATTATTTTACTTAAAGTCAACGAAAATCGAGCAGGACCAAAACATTTTACAGCTGATCGCTGTGAAAAAAGTTAAGACATCCTAAGTATAACTGCAGCAATGAGAGTGTTCTTTATATGACAAAGTAAGTGTTTTGATTACTAAATGAATAAAACATGGCAAAAATTAATGCACATTTATATATTGATTTATTGCATTTTGAAAAAAAAACTTGTCAATGGATAGCTTATCTATTCAACTTTAAATTTTAAAAAGTAGACCTTTATGATAGGCTTTGTGGTCCAGGGTCACTATTTGGATTTTATGTTGTCGTTGTCAGATACTTAATCTGGACATTTTGCCAGATTTGTGGATAGTGTGTATGTGTTTGTGTCAGTGGGTTTGTGTGTAATTATTTGTTTTGAGTAATCAGCACTGTGTTTGGTAAATTTGATGGTTTACTTCATTAACAAGATGCCTAATTATAAATGAGTTACATTTTTCCCTTGATGGTCTGTTCACATGCACACTGCTGTTACAGTATTACACACAACATGCTGCTGCGAGGAGGACTTCATAAATAAAAATTAATTGAATAATATTGTAGATTTGTTTGGAACTATACAGGTTTTATTTGGAGTTTTATTCCTTTTATTTGTATTTTACTTTACAAATTAAAAGCGCATCTGTACCATACGGTGTTATTGTTATTCTTTTATAATGTATGTAAATGATACTCAAGTGTATAGGAACACCATGATGCTACTGTTTGGATGTGCTTGCAGGAGCGAGACAGACTGGCGATCAACAAAAAGAACAAGCGAAGAAACATTAAACTGCCCAAGGTGAGCTGATCTTCTGGCTTTCCTTCATCACAGGTCTTGTTTAGAAGAGACTTCGCTCAACTTTCTCTTTTCTTGAAAGCATATGAACGCTCACTGTCTGTCCCGTCACTAAGCAACGTCGTCCTCTGAGAAGTCTCTGTTTCTTCACGTGTGTGCTGGTTACCTCCACACATTAATTGGCCTCTTGAGACCTCGGAGCAAAGCCAGATTCATTCATTTCTCTTTTGTCTCAAGCCTAACATCACTTAAGCTCTGATTTCTTTAAAGGAGTAGTTCACCCACAAAATACGGCCCATTGACATTTCTTAGTAGGAATCGAAATTACTATGGTCAAGTCAACGAGGAACATTTTTGGGTGAACTACTCCTTCTCTTGGAAGAAAATGTACTGGGATGGCAACTCTACAAAAGTACACCTTTGTACACAGAGTGCATATTAGTACCTCAAAGGTACTTTTTGGTACCTAAATAAAAAATATTATATTAATAAATGTATGCACATGTTTAGGTAAAAAGAATGAAAGAATGAAAGAATCATTATTCAGAAAGTATTGTTGATTCGTTTGCTTTGTATAAAATGAAAATAAGTCTATGGTACTGTATGTCCTCATTTAGATGACTAGAGAGTTATCTATCAGTGTGTTTATGGTGCTGTGGGATGGGGTTTAGTTGTTTATTCTCCAGAACTGTTGCTATGGAGGAGGAGTCTGTTGACTTGGTTATAAACGTGCACATCCGAACATCAGACATGATCGTAATACGGGCTTAAACATCAACACCTGCCGCTTCTAGAGATGATTTTTGAGTTGTGAGTGGAACTTTTTTATGGAAAGGACATGAGCCCTGAGGATCATATATGACCAGAAGCAGACATACAGTATGCCAGAGTATTTCCTGCTGGTGTTGTATCTCTCCATGTTCCTCTGTCTGTGTGCTCTGGTTTGTCTGTATTTCTCTGGCTGTCAGGAGATGACCTACAAACACGATGGTAAGGGCAATCGTACAGTCGGCACATTGTCATTTAAGTGACTCGTTGTTATTGCTGGTATTTTTTAATAAAGTTCAGGGAAAGTTTTAAAGAATTTTTAACAATATGCTTTATGTACAGCATCTGTTAACAATAATTTGACTCTGATGCACTTGTACTGTATTTGTCGATTGATACAGCATGCTTTTCTGTTATTGCACATAATGTACAGAAAGTTTATTGGCTTAAGTACTATTCGAACAGGATTAGTATTATCTGGGGACTTGGTGTGATTTAGAAATTAGCTCCCTAGTTTCATGTGGTTTTACTTAAATTTACTGACTTTTCTCTCAGATATGATGTTGAGGTTTTGCGTAACACTGTGTCCTATACATGCAACACCGCGACACACACGGTAAAAGGTACATTTAGCGTGTTAAAGGATTACTCCACTTTCATAAAAAAATCCTGATCATTTATTTACCCCCACGTCATCTAAGATGTTTATGTCTTTCTTTGTTCAGTCAAGAAGAAATTATGTTTTTTGAGGAAAACATTCCAAGTTTCAATGTAGTTTAACATTTGAAGTTTCAACGCAGCTTCAAAGGGCTCTAAACGATCCCAAAAGGGTCTTATCTAGCAAAACGATTGTAATTTTTGGCAAGAAAAACAAATTTACTTTTAAACCACAACTTCTCATCGTGCACTAGCCATATGATGCAACCTTACACTGTAAAAAGATTCCGTAGAAATTACAGTATTACTGGCAGCTGGATGCCAGTAACTTACTGTAAATTTAAATTTATGTTATTTACTGACAACAGTTTGTTCAAAGTTAAATGAACATTAAACATTAACAAGTCTTTGTCTTACAGAATAAAAATATAAAATAACAGCTTCATGCAAAGCATTCTGGGAACCAAAAATCCTCATCAACCTTTTTCTGGGTTTTTCCTTCAGATTTTGTTTCCCAGAATGCTTTGCTTGAGGCTGTTATTTTAGTTTTATTCTGTAAAGATACAGACTTGCTAATGTAACAAACTGTTGCAGGTAATTAACATAAATTTAAATCTACAGTAAGTTACTGGCATCCAGCTGCCAGTAATACTGTAAATTCTACGGAATCTTTTTACAGTGTACGTATTGCATAATTATGTCAAAAGATAATTTCTTCTCGACTGAACAGAGAAAGACAAAGACATAGTTGATAACAACTAGGTGTCAGTTTAGAAACGGTCCTGCGATGTGGATATATATTGTGGTCCACCTACCTTTCATTAGTGTCCAGAGCTTAGCGGAAACACACCAACCAGTTGAAAATGGCACAAATTTTCAAACAGTTGCTGTAAAATAAAAACACCTTCGGGATAAAAGCTCAAAATATCAAACGTTTCCAGTGGTCGACCTTGATGTATTTATTGTCGTATTTAGTAAAAACATACCATGCTGCGAGTAGTGAATATTGCATGAGACAGATTGTTAAAATCCAACAGATTTTATGCCTCAGAATTTCAACACGCGTGCCCGCGATGTCAGCATTGCTACTTTACAAATTACAGACCTGGCAGATTCGCATGGGACACAGACAACTTTTGCAATTATTTCAAATCACTAGAGGTCACCAGGTACAAATAGAGCTTAAAGGTCCCAAAGAATGCATTGAAATAATCTGTTAAATTGGTTTTTGATATTTACTGTACATAGTAGGTATGTAACTTTATTAAGTGCAAAAATTATCCAGAAACATTTTTACATGTACAATTACAATCCTAGGATTTGTAATTTGAAAGAAATTTTTTGCCCTATTTGAAAGGGTCATGAATAATAATGTTCAGCTCTGCTGTGATTGGCTCATGCCAGTAGCTCACATTAATAAACATGTTGGGGTTTACATCTTGACAGTAACGTCACAGTTGGTGTTATGTTGAGATTGGTATCTTTTTTTAAGCAGTCTTTTGCATACACGAGGTTTATGAAGGAGGAAACAATTGTGTTTGAGGCTCACGATATGTCATTACCATGCCTAGATAAATACAGTTTTGTATTCTATGGCACCTTTTAAACTATATATTCAGCATAGTGTTGATTTAATGTTTATCCTTATGCAGTAATTTAAAATACTTATTAAATTTTTTAAAGTTAATATGTTGATTTAAGTATGGTACAGTAAATGTTTCATCTTCTTTTTGTGTTTATCATGTCTGTCTCTCTCTCTCTCTCTCTCTCTCTCTCTCTCTCTCTCTCTCTCTCTCACTCTCTATCTCTCTCAGAGGCATGTTGTGGAGACATATTTTGGATTTGATGAGGAATCGGTCGATTCTGAAACATCATCTCTGACATCATATAACACAGACCACACCCCTGCCACTCCAGAGGAGGACCTTGAAGACGTGCGTTACCTAATTTTTCCTTGGACTAACTTTAAAAAAAGAACGAACATACGCCTTAAAGGAATAGTCTACTCATTTTCAATATTAAACTATGTTATTACCTTAACTAAGAAGAGTTGATACATCCCTCTATCATCTGTGTGTGTTCACGTAAGCGTTGGGGCGCGCTGCGACACTTCGATAGCATTTAGCTTAGCCCCATTCATTCAATGGTATCAAACAGAGATAAAGTTAGAAGTGACCAAACACATCAACGTTTTTCCTATTTAAGACGAGTAGTTATACGAGCAAGTTTGGTGGTACAAAATAAAACGTAGCACTTTTCTAAGCGGATTTAAAAGAGGAACTATATTGTATGGCGGAACAGCACTTTTGGGAGTACTTCAACTCGGCGCAGTAACACCCTCCCTCTCCCATTATGAGAGGGAGAAGGGGAGCGGATTTTTCAGGCGAGTAGAAGTACTCCCAAAAGTCAATACCACCTAGCCCTAAAGCTTTAATCAAACAATTTGATAATTTTTTTATGATATTTTATTCAAAATGGAAATTCTATCATCAAGTATGCACCCTCATGTTACCTCATACCATGTATTTATTTTCTGTCCTGCTGAACACAATTTTTTTTTTTATGTTTGTAACAAAGCAGATCTGGAGCCCCATTCACTTCCACATTAGGAAAACATAATACTATAGCTGTGAATGGTGCCCCAGATCTGACTGGTTATTACCTTAAAAAAAAAAATCTGTTCAGCTGTACAAAAATATTTTTTCTCTAAAATCACGTGAAAGTGCATGAACTTATATATTTTGATATTCACAGTATTGACTCACGTTAAAGTTATGTTTGCAAGTTTGATATGTGCAAACACACGTTTGTTATTCTTCAGGGTTTTTCCCGAGAGGAGGCCGAGTTGCGTTTTCGTCAGCTGACGCGAGAGTACCAGGCACTACAGCGAGCGTATGCCCTTCTGCAGGAGACCTCTGGACCTGTGGACCCTGAGAGACACTGCAGGGTGAGGATGCCAATTTAACAGAAGCACGGTTAACCTCACTGACACTATGGGATAATCCTTTTCTTACTGGTGTACTTCTGTTAACAGATCTGAATGTAACCTCCCCAATCTTTAAATACTAAACAAATAATTCAAGACCTTTTCAGAATTGCTCACTCTGAAAATGCCTTACAGATAATCTGATCATAGCCAGCGGTCGAGCAAGCATGGCGAAAAATTCCTGCCTCAAAAAAAATTGTATCTTACCAAAATTGAAGTAACCAAAATGTTCAGATTTCAAGTATGCCCTAGGCTGGCTCTTTGATTGGCTGTATGCTCTGTCCGTCAGACACGGGAGCAGCTGCAGACGGAGCTGATTGGCTGCCAGGCACGGATTGCTGACCTGGAGCGGAGCTTGGCAGAGAAGGGGCAGGTAAATGAGAAAGAGGGCGGGGAGGAGAGACCCCTGACTCCACATACATTGGCTTTGCTGCTTGTCTTTCTGACAGCCATGCTTGTGTGCTGGCGCTACACACAGAGAATATGCCACTAAATCTATCAACTGGCCAATCCAAGCATGCACATACAGCTGTAGGATCAATGAAGCTTGAAATTATTGTCATGTTTAAGCCACAAATTATAGATTTCAGTCCAGTTGTACAACATTTGTTCTGGTTCGGTCAGACCAGTCAGTTAGTCTGAATGAATCCAAACAATGTGTCCTCATCTGTCAACACTTAATAATGGTGTTAAGATTTAAGTTTTGGTGCATTTTGTGCCCTGACATCTTCCCCAGTGTCACTTGGTTGTCACAGATTGCCTTATCACTGATTTTAAAACAATTAGCTACAGTACATTCTGGCTTAAAACTGTATATATATAGTATATGCCCGGGCAAAAAACCGTACCTGCGGTTTTATTGACATCGGCTGTGTGCTGAATGAAATACTACCTTACTGCTTACTAAATACAGTGCAGTATACTTATACTTTCTACAATTTCAAAGTAGGATGTGAACAAGAACACAGTATGCTACAGTACATTTTTGTCATATGACCGTAGCATTTTGCATATTTTATTTTGGTTATTCTAAATTTGTTTAAACGTATCCTACCCTTTTAAATGTACAAGGGATGTCACTGGGGTGGTACCCTTTCAAAAAGAGTGCATATTAGTACTTCAAAGGTACAAATTGGTAACAACTATATACGTATCTGTAGTGATGGTCGCTTTCGAAACTCTGCTTCGTGAGGCTTTGAAACCTTTAAGAATCTTTTGTTTCAAATCATTGGTTTGGAGCGTTTTTCATACTGGCCAAATCATGTGATTTTAGCAAACGAGAAACGTCATGGGCCCTATCTTGCACCCAGCGCAATTGACTTTGTCAGTGACGCATGTATCATTCGGCCCACAGCGGGTTTTTCCCTCCACAGACGCACGTCGGCAAACTAGGGAATGAACTTGCGCTCCCTGGGCGGTTCAGCGCAAAAAAGGAGGCGTGTTGCGGCGCAAACCATCCCTGATGCTATTTTGCAGTTTCAAAAAACAATTGCACCACTGACCAAAAAAATATAGTCTAAAGTCAATGGCGCGTTGTGCGTTGTTCATTTTGCTATTTTAAGGGCGCATGCTTGACCATAATGTATAGCGTGCACAACACGCACACACTTTGCATCTAATCTACAAAGATGCAACAGTTATTTTTGCAAATCATAAATTGTAACAATAAAAAATATTAACACATGAGATAAGGAAAATCATTGTGGTGAGCATTGTGCTGATAGTTTTTATTTATTGTGTGGCTGCATTAAAAAATTCTCATGCAAATAATGATTAAAATATTTTCATAAGTTTGTTGTGTGGCTGCATTATGTTTATTTTATGAAATAATAATTCAAATGTTTTCATAAGAAACCTTAATGTATATGAACTTGATTTGTAAGTGTACTTTGGGGTTGGACTGCTTGCGTTTCTTGGGTCCGATTTCAAAGCCATCAAAAACCCTTTCAGCGGTGAGGGTGGACGCAGCGATGTCCTCTGCTGGCGTCTGTGTAGAGGCAGATCCACCTCCCATTACACGGCGTGCCCGATTTATGCTGGCAAGCTTGGGATTCCCCCGTCTCCTGACATCATTGTAGCGCTTGGCGCAACAATAGGGATGCCAGCTGATGAGACAATTGTGGCTATTTCCTCTCACGCCTGTTTAACCGACGCTGATTTGGGCGGGTTTCTCTCATCTCCATACAAAACAACTTCTTTGTCTTTGACTGCTCTTACAAGAACGTCGGTCTCCTCGGCTGTGAACCGTTCCTGGCGTGCGCCTGGTAAATCCGTCATAATAATAGCAACCCGCCATGGAACTTGCGCCCTTGCGTTTAAAGGGAATGTTGGATAGCGTTCTGATTGGTTTATTTGACGTTACGCCCAAACCACACCTATGAATAATGAACCTACTTCAGACCAACCCCTTATTGATTTGCGCTTTGCGCTTCGCACTTGCGTTTCAGATCATTAAAATAGGGCCCTATAACTGTTTCGAAACTGATGGTTCACCACTACTTGTTGTTGATCTAAAAAGTAACTCATGAATCAGTATCTACTATGCTTCACTAACTTCATTAAAATGAAATGTGTCTATTGTGTTTGGTGGCTTTTAAGTTTTAGTATAATGAGGGACATGAAGAACCAGGGCTGATTGTTTGGGAATATTTTGAGTATTTGGAAAGTAAGGCTGTCACAATGATTAAATAATTGTCTCATTGCGATTGTTTGACCTCATCGTGACGATTTTAGATCACCGCAATGATTGCACATCTCTCTAAAAAACACAAGGGGGAGCTGCAGCGCCTGTATAAAAGAGGCAGTATCTGATGGTGCTCCTTAACTGACAGTGTAAAGCGATACATTGCAAAGCCATTTAGTACAGTGGAAAAAACAGCATTTAAATAAATGCGGCAAAACATCAAGTAGTATAAACTGCCAGGTAAAACATACATTTCCAAAACAGCAATTCCAAATTTAGGGAAGTGAAGGATGCTACAGTATAAGGATCTGTAAGGAATCCATTTTTTTGCACCCACTACAGACATGTGGTCCAGTAATATTATGACGTTAATAGTATTGGCTACTATATAGTCAGTTTATTTTAATTCACATTTTTATATTCAGTTGTTTTTCAGACACTTGGGTTTATTTCTTATGAAAAACAATTCAGTTTTTGAAAGATATATTCATTAAATAATTACTTTTAAATATGTGTTATGTGTATTAAAATTTACTACCAGGTAAACCTTGCAAAAGATTTAAAAATTATTTCACGAGCCCTAAACAGGCAATTAATCGTCATAATTGCCACAATTTATTAGACAATTAACCGTCAGCCAAATTTTTATAATCGTGACAGTCCTTATTGTAAGGTATATGTAATCACCTGACATACCACAAAAACACTCATATTTAATTACATTTAATGATTTGTAAATTATATTGAAAGCAGTAAACATATTTGCAATAGTTTGTAGGTCTCAATATGTTTGGGCCCAGATCTCGTTGCATTTACACATTTTGACCAGCAGGTGTCGCCACCGTGTATGGTGTTTCGAACACTTTGAAACAATGAATGATTTGCAAAGCAATTGATCTAAAGCTTCGAAAAGCATTGTTTCTTCCAACACTGTGTGTATCTGTACCCAAGAAGTACATGTTAGGACTTTTATAAAAGACACCGTCCCAGTGACAGCTTCTTCTGAGAGTGTATGGTTCATTCATCATTTAAAATACAGTCAAGTGCATTGCATTGTGGGATGTTATTAGGGTTGCCAACTTTCTCACTCTGTAATACGAGACAAAAGATGGCCTGTCGCAGCAGTGCGGATATGGTTTTGTGTATACAGTGTATTTAAGCCATTTGTCAAAATGATAGCTAATCTCCTAATTAAATATTATTTATAAATTTTATGGCTTGGCAACATACAGTAGGTTTATTAATAGTTTGTTAATTTATTGCAGGTACTTTTAACACAATCCTTTAACCATTACCTGTTTAAAACAAAACACTTGTGACTCCAGCACTATGGGTAAAAAAAACCTCACTGCTACTGTTGCAGAAACTGACAGGTGGATGACATCAAAGCGAGAGTATTTTGATAGCAGTCTCATCTGTATGATTTCTCAAATCACTCTCACAGGATTTTAATGTTATCTGCCTCTCGGTTCTTGTGGCACCACAAGCTTAAAATATGGGACGTCCCGGCTAATACAGGATAGTTGGCAACCCTAGATGTTATATTCATACATAGACATACTTTGTGGGATTATTGATTGGTCAGTTCACTTTGCATGTCACTTTGCTTTTGCACGTGTTTCCTGTCTATTTTTTGCTTGTCTCTCATTGGTTGATTTTTTTTTTTAAATATGGACCTGCATGTGGCCTAATAAATCTCCTGTATTATTACGAAAATTTATTTTTCCTTAGCTTCTGTTACTTTGTGTGTGTGTGCGATACGTTTATTAAGTTTGTATTACAGTAAATGCATTGTTTTGTGTTTGAGAAAGTGAATGAGAGTTGTTTGTGTGTCGTGTGTGATCATACTGTAGTGATAAATAAATGTTAGGTAAGTCCTCGTAGTGTAATTTGTAGTGGTGTGTGTGTGTTTGTTTGGGTTTGTGTGACGCAGGACTCTAAATGGGTGGAGGAGAAACAAAATCTCATGAGGGTGAACCACGAGCTCAGACAAAAGGTACTGTCCCAGTCCTCCTTTGGTTTTCTGTTATACACACAAACATTTAACATTTTTCTGTTTGTGTGTTTGTCTGTGTACTATAGATAGCATCACTGGAGCAGTGTGAAATGAGATTACGCTCGGATGTTCGAGACGCCCTGGATCAAAACGAACTACTTGAATTTCGCATTCTAGAACTGGAAGTAAGAGAATCCGCATTGATCCCACAGCATCAAACAGGGGCGGTCAAACCTGGCTCATGTCTATATCAGCTACATACATGAGCTTCATATGTTCATGTTTTCATACGTGTCATTTTAAATGTATTCTGTTTTAAATAATGTATATTTATATCACTGTTGTTTTGTTCAATTTAAGTTTAGATTGAATAAAATTTATTTGAATTAAACTCCTCACCAATCTTTTTTTTTTGACTCCACCTCCTGCATGTTGTATTTGATTTGTGTGTGAAATATGTGCTTTTTTAATGTTCTTCATCACTGATTCATTTTTTTGTACATCCTTATCAGCATGTACTATGGAAAATAGTTTTCCATACATTACCATTATAAATGTATGTATGCCATATTATTGAAATGTATTTAAAATATACATTTAAGTATATGTGTTTTATAATACATACTGTTAAATCACAAAACTAAGGATCTTATTTGATATTATAGGTATGACACAAACCAAACACTGCAAAAAATGACTTTCTTACTTAGTATTTTTGTCTTGTTTTCCGTACAAATATCTAAAAATTCTTACTGTAAAAAGATTCTGTAGAAATTACAGTGTTACTTGCAGCTGGTAGATTTGAATTTGTTATTTACTGGCAACATTTTGTTTAAAGTTAAATGAACATTAAACATTTACAAGTCTTTGTCTTTACAGAATAAAACTAGAAAAACAGCATCAAGCAAAGCATTCTGGGAAACAAAATCTGAAGCAAAAAACACAAAAAAAGGTTGATGATGATTTCTGGTTCCCAGAATGCTTTGCATGAGGCTGTTATTGTATAGTTTTATTCTGTACAGATAAAGACTTTTAAATTTATTTAACTTTGAACAAACTCTTGCCATTAAATAACATACATTTAAATCTACGGTAAGTTACCGGCAACCAGCTGCAAGTAACGCTGTAATTTCTACGAATTATTTTCTTTATGAGATAAATGACCTAAGGAAATAAGTCAATTTTTTGGCAAAAAATATACAATGTGTGCTTAAAACAAACAAAAATATCTGCCAATGGGGTGAGAAAATTTTTCTTAAATTAAGTGCAAACACCCCATTGGCCACCCTATTTTTGTTTGTTTAAGCACAAATTCACTTAAATTGTATATTTTTTGTCTAAAAACTAGACTTATTTTCTCAGGTCATTTTTCTCATCAAGAAAAGTCATCTTAATTTAAGAATTGCCAGATATTTGTACTGAAAACAAGAGAAAAATACTAGGTCAGAAAGTCATTTTTTGCAGTGTTATGTTTTAAGAGGTTATACATTTAAACCCCTTAATTGTCACTGTGGGCCCAAATTATTTACATGACTGTTAAACCGATAATAGCCTATTCTAAAACTAAATAAAAATAACCGTGACAAAATGTATACCACTGGAAAGGTCTGGAAAGGTCTTTTTTTATTTCAAAGCCATTTGGTGATAGAAAGCCATTTGGTGACAGTCAATTTAAGTGTAAATGTTTCTGTAATTTTAAATGTCACTGACCCCTTAAAAATGCATATTAATTATTATAAATTCATAACACTAATATTCTATTATTAATCTTCAAAAATCTTGACAAATTATATATGGTTGGAAGCATTTTTGTCCTAAAAATGATTTATCATACATACTGTGAAAAGAGTATGCAACAAACCAATGACACCTAGTGGCCATTGTTGGTAAATCTACTAAAAATGTCACAAGAATTCACAGAAATTTGGATCAAAATTGGTGAGACTTATGTCTTTAATTTAAGCATTTTTGTTGTGAAATATTTAAAGTTTTATAGATTTATAATATAAAATATATACTTTGTAGTATTATTTATTTATTAAAGTAAAATTAAACTGCTATAACTGTATATATTATAATATATGAATTTTAACAACACCAAATACTTCCGTGAAAAACTCTTATGTAATATATATATTTAGAGTTTCGTTGCAAAACGAGATAAATCCATTTTTTTACATTTTTGTCAAAACATGTTTATTATTTTGTTTTATGATGCTACTTAGCTGTATTTTTTAAGTTATGAAGGTTTAAATCCAAACAAACCAACTGCAGTTGAATTGATATTAATTGGAATGCACAACCAAAAAAACTAGATTTCTGAAAAATAAAAAATAAATTAGTTATCTCGTTTTCCACGAAACTCTTCATATATAATACATATATATAAGTTATGTAATTTCTAACATATTTAGTGTGATTTAAAATGATTCTGTGTCCTTATGTTATTCTGATCATTTCCACTCAGTCATTTTTATTTAGATATCCTGCATTTTGTAATCCAACACACACCCTTATGTTTCAAACCTGCATGACTTTCTTCCAGTGAACTCAAAAGGTGAATGTGTGAGAATGTCTTGTCCATTTCCATTTCTTTCTAGATAATATTATGGTCCCAAACAATGATTTTTATGTATATTTTATGACCAAGTGTTTTTCAATTAATAGGAGAGGGAACGCCGTTCTCCTGCCTTTAACCTGCAAATCTCTGCCTGCGAAAGCAATAGTAGCCTACAGTTACACTGCCAACAAGAGGGTGTCAAGGTACAAAAGTGTGTGTGTGTTTTGGTATATGTGGTTTATGAGGATTATACAAATATGTACAGCTTCCTTGTGTCATCATAAACCAAATGGCTTAAAAAACATACTAATAGGTAATTTTTTATTTAATTAATAAATGGCAAACATTTTCTGTGAGGGTTGGGTTAGGGGATGGGCGAAGTGTAGTTTGTACATTGCATCTATGGAATGTCCCCATAAACCACAAATGTAAATATTTTTAAATACTATTAAACTAATTAGTTATTTTAATTAATGCCAGTTGTCTATATTACAATATTGTCACAAGGATATTAATATGAAAAATCTCAGCCTCTTCTTTATATATTCTGTATATTGTTCATGGTATGTATGTTTGATTTAGGACGTCATCATTCCTGACCTCATGAAAAAGCTTGACATTCTTGGGGATAATGGGGTAAGAAATGTGTGTACTGTATGTCTACCATTATACTGAATGCATGTATTCACATATCTCACAAATGAACATCTCACCTCGCAGAACTTGAGGAATGAGGAGCAGGTCACAGTAATTCAAGCTGGCACCGTGTTGTCTTTATGTGAAAAGGTATCGCTGAACATCGCTCATTTATTAATCGTATCTTGTTCACTTGACACCTTTATCCAAAGCATCTTAAAGAGATAGATATAATCATTTACTCCCCTCAAGTTGTTAAAAACTTGTATACATTTCTTTGTTCTGCTGAACACAAATTGAGATTTTTTGGAAAATGAGATCTGGGGCACCATTCACTTCCATATTATTGTTTTAACCTACATTCTCAGAAAAAGGTACAGACGTTGTCACTGTGATGGTACCTTTTAAAAAGCTCCTGGTATAGATATGCACTTTTGAGTTACCAGCATGTACTTCTTGGGTACCAATGTGTACCTTTGATGTAACATTAGCACCTTTTAGGTATACAATTATACTTTTTGAAACATACCACCCCAGGGACAACTTTCGTACCTTCTTTCCGAGAGTGCCCTATGTGTTAAGGTCGGCTCAAAGCTGCAACAAAAAAGATGGAGAACGAACCAAGAACGTACAATAAAGACTAGTTTAATTTCATAATTCTAAGGGATTACAATTAAACTTAGCACATCAGTAAGTTCATTTCAGAGAACAGATCCAAAAGCGGAGCGAGATCACAAGCATGCAGCAGGAGATGATGTCGCTTCCCCACATCGCCCCCCACGCATGTCTCAGGAACACTTTTATTTTCTCCTCCCGACCTGTCACCTAAAAGAGATCACAGGAACAAAACAACAACAACAACAAAAAACACCTCCTTACACTATAACATATGGAAGTCAATGGTGCCCCAGATCTGCTTTCAGAATATCTTCCTTTGTATTCTCCAGAACAAAGAAATGTATACAAGTTTGGAACAACTTCAGGGCTAATAAGTGACAGAATTTAAATTTTTCTGTGAACTTTCCCTTTTAAGCTATATTTGATCAGTTTGCATACTTCCCTCAGAATCAGACCCATTGTAAAATACAAGTGTCTGTTAAAAGCATGCATACAAGTTTAAACATGTTTTCTTTTTTACCCATATTCTCATAACAGTGTTGTCTCTTGTTTATCCTTCATCTCTGTATAGTGGTTGAAGCAGATTGACAGCACTGAAGCCGCTCTCACACAGAAGATGATTGACCTGGAGAATGAGAAGGTGAGAAGATCCATTCATGCCATAAGATGATTAATGTGTCATATGATTTGTTCTGTCTCATCTCTAAGGAAGTTTGATGAACAATGAGATACGTTTACATTAGAGTTCAATGGTGTGTAAATCCTCCAATAATGTTATCATCAACAGGAGCTGTTCAGTAAACAGAAGGGTTTCCTGGAGGAAGAACTGGACTATAGGAAACAAGCTCTTGATCAGGCCCAACTGGTAGGACCTTGAGGTTATAATGTACTGGGTAACACTTTATTTTGTTAGTCTACTTTATCTATCTATTAACATTCATTAGAGTATTAGTAGACTGTCTGCTTTATATCTACTAACTCTTTATTGTGATGATCCTCCAACAGACAGTCCACTGACTATAAGTATCTTTACATGTCAGCTTATTCTACTAACCCTAACCTAACCCAACCCCTAACAGTCTACTAATACTCTAATGACAGTTAGTTGACATGTAGTTGTAAAGTTATTTACTGTATAGTAAGTAGAATGGCTAGTAGAAGACCCAAAAACAAGTGTAACCATGTATTATTGCATAGCAGTCTGGTCCCAGAAGTTAAAGGGGTTATATTATGAGATTTTTTTTAAGATGTAAAATAAGTCTTTGGTGTCCCCAAAATGCGTATGTGCAGTTTTAGCATAAAATACCACATAGATTTTTTATTATAGCATTATTGCCACTTTGTAGGTGTTATCAAAAATGTGCTTTTTTTGGGTGTGTCCTTTAAAATGCAAATGAGCTGATTTAATGCAAACACTGATCCCCATGATTGTGGTTTATTGAAATTAACACTCAATTGTGCTGTCAATTATTATTATAATTTTTTCCACTATTTCTTTCTGCACTTAGTGGCAGTGCCGTGGTTGGATAGTGCAGATTAAGGGGCGCTATTACCATGTTATGATTAGACTCACTATCTACATCAAAAAACTGACAAAATCTTAACTCTTTCCCCGCCATTGACGAGATATCTCGTCAATTAAGAGAAAACGCTTCCCCGCCAATGACGAGATTTTCCGTCTTTCCGCAATACCGCTATTATATACCGCAACTTTTTAAACCCGTAAGTATTGCCCTATGGCAAGCTGCAGCATGTCCGTGTCTGTTTTAAAGATCGCTCTGAATGGGATCTCTATGAAAAGTCCGTCATAAAAATAGAATTATCTCTGCTTTTTGCTCAAAATATGGTGTTTTTGCAGAAACCTACCCATATTCAAAAGCTGATTGCAAAAGAACCACTAAAGGTAGGATGAAACGTTTTTTTTTGTTTGAAAGCAGAGGGTCTGTTCTTTCATTTGGTATATTGTATGTTTATATATTTAAAGAAGAACATTTTCTGGAAGGCATTAAACTTTGGTGAAAATCATGAAAAACGCTGGCACTGGCTGGCAATCTTTTTTAAAAACGCTGGCGGTGAAAGAGTTAATGACCACTTTTTAACATGCTTGCAGAGAATGGTTTACCAAAACAAAGTTACTTGGTTGTTTTTTCCACATGTTTTAGGTTGATAGAAGCACTGGGGACCCAATTATAGCACTAAAACATAAAAAAGTCAGATTTTCATGATATGAGCTTTTTAAATCAAATTCCTGTTCTCCATAGAGAAATTTTAAGCAATAACATAAACTTTTTAAGACAGGCCTACTTTGAGCTCAGACGTTGTTAGATAATGGCATTGTACACTTTCAGAAAAAAAGGTCGAAAAGTTGTCAATGAGGTGGGACCTTTTCAAAACGTACACTTTTGTACCTAAAAGGTGCATATTGGAACCACATTGGTACACACTGGCACCCTAGAGGGGCATACTAGTACCGCAAAAGTACATAATCTCTACCAAAATTAGGACCTTTTTAAAAGTTTTCATCCCAGTGACAACTTTTATACCTTTTTTTCTGAGATCGTATGTGCTTCCGTATTCCTTGGTAAAGAACTACATTGCCCATTAAAGAATTTGTGGCAAAAAGTCCAGCAGTGATTTCCCACTCCCATGATGCATTGCAAATGACATAAATCAAAGATCATTTGGGTTTTTAGTAAATATGAAATATAAATCAAATGTGTAAAAATCTAAAAACGTATTGTGGTAGTTTTATTATATGTGACCATGTCTTTAAAATCAACACTAAAGTCTCATGAGATGAGGAGCATCAGTTTGATTTTATTCCTTGATTTCACTTTGATTTAAATCTTTGACATGACCTTAGTCAGTATTAAAGATATCAAGGTTATATTTTCACATATGTTATGTAGAAAACAGTAAATCATAGAATAATGACTTTGTTTCTTTCCTCCTGTTGTGTTTGTTTGTGGTTATCAGAGGGTTCAGGAGCTGGAGGCTACATTATACGCTTCTCTACAGCAGGATCCAGACAGTTGTCTGGGGGAGAGTTTGACTGACAGACAGCGAGCAAAACTGGCAGAGTCAATGGAAACAGTGCGTAGACAAATCCTGCGACAAGGTCGTCATGCAGACACTCTGGTCTTACAGCAGCGGATGGAGCTTCTTCAATCTGCACAGCAGGTCAGACTGTGTGCTTGGGTGAAAATGCATTAATAAAATTGAGTGCTTATAAAAGTCATTTTTGAAGTAGTCATGGACTATGGCATTCTAAGGGTGCTCCATAAAAGACTTTCTCGTTTTTATTAGGAAACCTTAGTGTAAGTTTTTACTAGTATATTATATGTGACCCTGGACCACAAAACCAGTCATACTGTAAGTACCACAGGTTTGAATAGTTTACCACATATTTGAAGAGTTTGGTTCCAAAACCAAATCTCCGTTTTGTTGTGTTTTATTGTGCTACTTAGCTGTATTTTAGTTATGAAGACTTTAATCAAAACAAACCTTGCACAATCAAAAAACAAGATTTAAAAAAAATTTAGAAAACGTTTGGAACCAAACTCTTTATTTGTAGCAATACATTGTATGGTTCAAAATTATGTTTTATTAAGATATTTAGTAAATTTCCTACAGCAAATATATTAAAAAATTATGTATCATTAGTTATATGTGTTGTTAAGGGCTTCATTTGGACAACTTCAAAGGGGATTTTCTCAATAATCAGATTTTGCACCCTCAGATTCCAGATTTTCAGTATCTTGGCCAAATATTAAATATTATTCTAACATCAGATGATGTAAAAAAAAGATCCTTATGACTGGTCCAGGGTCATACATGATCATTCATTTGTACCATCAATTAATCAGTGGCGGCCGGTGTTTCTCTGTCGAGGATCACCAATTGAAAATATGTGTTCAGAAGGTTGTGTGTTGCTCGTCATTTCAAAATATGTGTTTGTTGTGTCATGTGAACCATGTGCACCATGAGTCTTGTCAAAATATGTGCCTGCTGCAAAGGGTTTATGATTAAAGAGGTGCTTACATTCACAAAATAGTCACAAGACACTTATTTAACACTAAACTGTGATTACACATGAGACTAAGTGAGGATCTGGCAAACCCAAGGGTAATTTTTATTATAAACCCTTTAGACGCGTCTGCAGCAGGCACTTATTTTGACAAAACACGTGATGCACATGGTTCACATGACTTGCCAAACACATATTTTAAAATGACGAGGCATACACATGACGGGCTAAATAAATGTTGTGATGAGCTTTGCATCGTGTGCCCTCGAAAAAGAAGTCACCGGCCACCACTGCATACCTTGGTATATAGCTAAATTATATATCAAATACCATAGTTTTACCATCTCTAACATTTCAACCTGATACTCCGGCTATTTTAAATAATACGGTACCATTCAAAAAGTTTAATAACACTAATACATTTTTATAATTTTAATCATCATTTATCAAGCAGCTTCTTGAGGTTTTAAACAGTATTGAAGAAGTTCCTATCTATAATGTATTATTATTGCCTGCTTTATCTTACATTTACATTTCTTCATTTAGCAGAGGGTTTTATCTGAGACTTAGAAATGACTTAGAAATATTGTGAACATTGTGTCACAAGAAGTGTGGGAATTACATCATGATTGTTCAGGGGTTTTCCAAAGCCCTTTTTAATATCTCTTTGATGTTTAACGTTCCTTATACATCTTTTTGTGCTCTCATAAACCCATATGAGAAAATGAGTGGAAACAATTAAATGCAACCACCCTCCCAAAACAGCCTTTCGTTTAATCAACTTTTAAAAGTCAATTCAACTCTGTACTGTTTAAAGTTTTGACTAGGAATGAGTTGTCACAACTTGTGTTAGCAATGCAAAAGTTTGTGGGTTTGATTCCAGGAACACACATAATGATAAAATGTATACTTTGTAATGCTTTGAATAAAAGCGTCTGCCAAATGCATAAGTGTAATGTAAATGTAGACCCAAAAATGTTTCTCATAGTTCTCTTGATTTTGACTTACAGAGAATCAGAGAGCTTGAGGCCAAGATTGATATGCAAAGACGACAAATCAAAGAGATTGAAGAGAAGGTGTGTATATATATATGTGTGTCTCTATGTTATCAAACATTCAGTTGTGTCTGGATCAGTGGCGGCCGGTGACTTCTTTTTTCGAGGGCTCACGATGCGAAGCTCGTCACAATATGTATTTATCCCGTCATGTGTGTGCCTCGCCATTTCAAAATATGTGTTCAGCGCGTCATGTGCATCATGTGTCATGTCAAAATAAGTGAGCTTAGAAGGGGTTTATGATAAAAGAGATGCACACCGATACTCGCATAATCTCATTTGTAATCAGAGTTTAGTGTTAAGTTAGTGTCTTGCGAGTATATTGTGAACGTGAGTGTCCCTTTTATCATATTTAAACCCTTTTGACGCGTCTGCAGCAGGCACATATTTTGACATGGCACATGATGCACATGGCGCACGAACAAATATTTTGAATTCACAGACCGCCACTTATCTGGATAGAAACGTGTATGAAATGATTTGAGTAGTTGGGTACATTTGGGTTGGAGGGATCTGAATTATTCATGTATGACTCTAAGACTGATTCTTCTTCTCCTTTCTTCTCTCTTTGTGTTGATTATCATTTATAGTTTTTATTTCTTTTCCTGTTTTTCTCCCTAGCTTTTATTCTTTGGCCTTAAATCATCACACAAACACACACTATATTCACTCTTAACGTCTCACTCTTTTAACAAACATTCCCCAGTTTGTCGTCTAAAATGTTTTTTACAAATTTTATGACGCGTTTCCAAAGAGAAACGTTTGTATCCCAAAAGGTCCGGTTGAAGCTGCTTAATTTTATGGTCAACTTGAAGATTGTGTTAAATAATATAAAATACATGTATGTCTAAATATTTGTTATGATGAATATTTAAAACACCTCACACTTGTCAAGCTGCTTTTAGTTTCAATAAATAAAGTTGTATTTTTTTCACATGGGATTTGGATGACTTTATTTTCAAAAATTCTAATGTAATTTTGATACAGGTTTTTGGTATTTATCTAAAGAAAGAGTAAAGAGTTAAGAAAGGTCAATGACTGGACACACTCTCATGCACCTGATCTCATCTTATTGTCCTACATTGACTCACTTAAGTGTAATTTATAGTTGTGCGTAGAATCTACGATGTTAGCTATGCGTCGGCTTTGCGTAGCCTGACAGACACTTTGCCAAAAGTGAACAACGCGCCTGTTCTACGCGGACTGCAAGAACTGTGATTGGCCAACTAGAACCCCTCCCATTACGTTAAAAAAAGTTTGCGTCGCATTTCTTCAAAGGCATTTCTGTTTTGTGTGTAACTACACGTTGACGCAGAAGTATATATTAAAACTGACGCGTAGCCTACAGCAAGGCTACGTCGTAGGACCTACGCAAAACTATAATGAGCCCTTTACTAGCAAAGACTTTTACAGAGCTTGCATGAAGAAGACAATGAACTGTAAACAAAGCATCAATGTATGTAAGAATGAATGAATGAAGGTATAGGAGAAGAGTATAAAATAAATCAGTAGGGGACTGAACACCTCCGAAGAAACGTTCCCGTACTCACAGACAGAAAATGAGCCACCAATGTTTGTCTATCTGTCTGTGTGTGTATTTTCCGATTTTCAAGCCAGCAGGATGATCTCAGCCAAAGCCTAAATAAACCTGTCAGTCAAAAATAGACCATTTGACAGAAAAAGAGATTTGATTTAATCTCTGTGAGCTACATGATCAAACATAACACAGATTATCAGATTTGGACATTCTGATGTATAATCAACACATGACGCAAACCACCAAAAAACAAACGTGTTTATGTTCACGTGTTTCCGGTTTCCGAACATAAACTGCATGCAACATGCTGTATCTTAAAAATTAATGATTATTTTAGATACCTCTCACACACAAACAAACACACACACTGTCTCTCGATGGTGCCTTCTGGCGTGCGTATTTTTAGTTCAGAACAGAAGTTTAGTGGGGATGAGGGAAAGGGTGCAGACCCCCACGCTGGTGACGCAGTCTCTTAATCACCTCGAATTCATTCACGCCAGCCCCCCCTCCCAATATCACACATTATATATGATAACTCCATCAGTGCTTGATGTTCTTGCAACTTTACTATTTTTTCTAATTATGTTCCAGGTTTTAAATTAGTTCAATTGAAAGCATCTTTACATGCTGCACACTATCACAAAAAATCATTTAGACTCATCTTTCATATATATATAAACAAACAAATAAAAGTGAGGCATTCTGAGCAGCTACATCAAGTTTATACTTTTTTGTTATTTGAGATGTACGGTGCTCTTGTATAGCTCATTGGCAGTGCAAAAGGTCATGGGTTCAAACCCAGGGAACACACATACTGATAAAAATATATACCTTGTAGTGTACTATAAAGGGTCTGCCAAATGCATAAATGTTCAATAAATGTGCATCCTCCTTTAGCAGTGGAGCTATAGTTTTAGGCAGATAAAGAATGATTCTAGTAAGTGTTTAGTTATAAGGTTTACCCAGCCTGATCCCACGGGAATTCTTACATATTTTACGAATTGGCTAAATCATATGAATTCATACAAAGTTAATCATGCAAAAATGTATGATTGCCATAAAAACAATAACCCAACGTCACAGGGGTCAAGGCAGATTGTACGAAAATGTATGAATGTGGTCGAACTCTTGAATTGAGAGAGCATTGAAACAGCAGCTTAACATGATGATAGTGATCCTGTGGGTGAAAATGCCTTGTTGATGCTAGAGGTCAGAGGAGAATGGGCCGACTAATTCAAGCTGATAGAAGAGCAACTTTGACTGAAATAACCACTCGTTACAACCGAGGTATGCAGCAAAGCATTTGTGAAGCCACAACACACACAACCTTGAGGCGGATGATGGGCTACAACAGCAAAAGACCCCACCGGGTACCACTCATCTCCACTACAAATAAGAAAAAGAGGCTACAATTTGCACGAGCTCACCAAAATTGGACAGTTGAAGACTGGAAAAATGTTGCCTGTGGCCAGTTGCATAAACATAGTCGTGACATTAAGACTGCATCTTAAGAATGATTCTGACTAACGAGCAATTAGTTAGGGCTAAACAGGCATATTATTTGGATTTAAATTAGACCAATCTACCTTTCTATGTAACATACTTCAAAAAGTTATGATCAGTCTTGAAGAATTTGACGTAAACAGAATGAGAACATTGATCCATCATGCCTTGTTACTGTGCAGGCTGCTGGTGGTGGTGTAATGGTGTGGGGGATGTTTTTTGGCACACTTTGGCATCGTTTAAATGCCACGGCCTACCTGAGCATTGTTTCTGATCATGTCCATCTCTTTTTGACAGTTCTGAAGGCGAAAGGGGGTCAAACACAGTTAGTATGGTGTTCCTTATAATCCTTTAGGTTAGTGTATATGAGAATGCTGAAACAATGACCTAAATACTTCACAGCTCAAGCCTCCCGGTAGGGCTGCAAGATATATTGAAATATCACAATATGCATATTGCAATAGTTTGCAATAATACTTTAAAAAGTTGTGCATAGTCAAAGTTTTAGGTCGATGCAGATAGAGAGACTGGCGAGACTGAGAGAGTAATATTTTCTTTTCCCCCAAAAAAAGTTTAAAACATGTCTATTATATAATTTACAGTTTTAAAATATATTTCATTAGCATCGATATAGATTTTATGACTCTAAAGTATTATCGTACTGTGTTTGTATATCACATTATTTAGCTAGTTATCCCATATTAAATTTTTATTCAAAGTCGTGTACTGTATACATAAAAAACAGTTATTTTACATGTAGTTATTTATATTCACATTGAGAATGCAGGCATGTTTTCATCATTTCAAGAATGATGTGCCAAAAATCGTGTTTAAGTTGGTAAATAAAGTGCTTCATGGCAGATGGCACAGTTTACACTATTTGGCATAATAGTCTTCACCTAAAATTACATCTGTAGACTCTTGATGTTATATTTTTATAAAAACATCTTTCTGACAAGATCTCATGAACTTGTTTCTTCAGTTTGACCTTGTTTGTCCCTGGCATACTGTTTACACACCTAACAGATGATGTCCATCTTTAGTTCACCCCCTACAGTGTGTTTGTCCCTAAAATTAAACGTGTCTGGTTGTGACTGAAAAATTAAACCTTCACTCAGACACACACACACACACACACTCACACACAGTTGTACTCTCTAAGGCTTGACACATGACTGATGATGCACGTCACAAGCACGCCAACACACAGTCCATGAAAACAGAACCATCTGGAGAGAGAATGGCAGCGTGTGAGGAGATGATGAGATTTAGGAAACTGGAGATGAATGAAAGGCCGGCTCATGAATGCTTTAGTGATTTTGATTGACATATAAGACAGCAAAACAATGAACAGAAAGTGTAGAACAAACAGTGCATTGTAGGAGAATAGAGCGAATGCGTCTTTGGTGAAGAAACTTCCGGTCGTGAATACTAAGAGTGCACATATACCAATATGAAAAAAAATCTTAAATGAAACGTATTTATTATTTAAATTGCTTTTTCCACACTCTTAAAAATTAAGGTGCTTCATGACGCAGTAGAAGAACCTTTAACATCTAAAGAAACTTTCTGTTTCACAAAAGGTTTGCTGTAGTGAAAAATAATTATAAGGAGGTAGGAAAGAAACGGTTCTTCTAAGAATTTTGAATGAATGGTTCATTGAGAAACCAAAAATGGTTCTTCTGTGGAAGAACCTTAAGCAACTTCATTTTTAAAGAAATAGTCCACTTACATTAAAAAATTCTGATAGTTTATTCACCCCATGTCAATCAAGATGTTTATGTACCGTATTTCTCTATTCAGTCAAGAAGAAATGTAGTTTTTTTTGAGGAAAACATTCCAGGATTTTTCTCCATATAGTGGACCTCAACAGTTTCAAAGGACTCTAAACCATCCCAACCGAGGCATAAGGGTCTTATCTAGTGAAACGATCATCATTTTTAAAAAATATATATAAAATAAGTACTTTTTAACCACAACTTGTATGTAAATATGCATCTCATGTGTACATATTCTAGAGAAATTTATGAGACATGTCTGAGAATTGTATCCTTTACATCAAGGGTGCCCAACCCTGTTCCTGGAGGGCTACCGTCCTGCAGATTTTAGCTCCAACCTCAATCAAACACAGCTGAAGCAGCTAATCAAGGTGTTCAGGGTTGCTTGATAATTACAGACAGGTGTGTTGGAATTGGGTTGGAACTGAAGTCTGCAGGATGGTAGCCCTCCAGGAGCAGGGTTGGGCACCCCTGCTTTATAGGTCTTCAGCAGTGGGTCCTCCAAATATTGTTTTAATGCAAAATATTTTAATTTTAATAAATGAAATTGGGCATAAAACAAAAATGCAATAATAGGCAGATAGTAAAAAATTCTAAATGTATTAAAATGTTCCCACAAAAAAAAATAAGTTGATTTAAAAGTAGTATGTAGTATGCCAAAGATTATTCATTTAATATGTAAATCCAGTCTTAATTTGTTCTTATTCTACTCGGGGTCCTTGCTTCTCCTCATTATCAATTTAAGGGGTCCATGACCCGAATAAGGTTGAAGACCTATATATATAAAAACATTTTCCACCGATGTGATAGCCGATTATTCAGTGCATTAAGTAATGTGTTAAAAACCTTTTATTTTAATTATCTTTTAATTGCTTAAATGAACATGAACTAAGCTAAATAACTGCTGTTAAAGTATTGTCCATTGTTAGTTCATGTTATATAATACATTAACTCATTTTAACAAACAACTCATTTTAACAAACACAACGTTATTGTGAAATATTTTATCTGACTAAGGCACACACTGTCCAGAACGGTGTATGCCATTTAAAAATGTTAACTTTTTAATGGACGAAACCAGACTGACTGACCCATACATATTCAATGGATAGATTAGGTGACAGGATTACTTCCAGTTAAGTTAGTGGCCTGATATCTGAGGGAGTATAAATCTTAAGATGTCTATAACTATGTGCTGGGTGGGCGTGGACATGAAGTGTGCAACAAACGGCAGTTTTTGATGAACATTTCTGTCCAGTCTGCTCTTTTAATTGCATTTAACTGTAGATATCATTGTTTTTTGCCTGACAGTGCCAGCAGGTATGCAATTAATAAATAAGTGTTTATATATATATATATATATATATATATATATATATATATATATATATATACAGCCCCGCCGCTCCCATAACGCGCATCACGCGCTGTGCGTGGGGCACCACGTGCTGAGAGGGCACCAAAAATAATAGCCTAATGAAAAAAAATTATAATGCTGAAATTATTTCATTAGCCTATAGAAATGTTATTAGGCACTTTTTATCCATGTATATGTTACAAAAAAAGGGGGAACGAGATAATTAAATTGCTCTAGTCTAGAAAGTATGCCCCCCAGCCTTTGATAGTCTGTGCCGCTTGAACGCGCGGGCGCCTGACGAAGTTTGACAGAGACCGTTTCTCAATCCGAAGGCTGCAGCCTCCAGAGGTCGCATATCTAGGCTGCATACGTCATCAAAACGTTCTTATTTCGTAATATTAACGATTATAAAGTTGACTATTATTCTTAGTTAATCGTAAATTGTTTTAATATGCTTATGACTTGCTAATGTAATGTTCAGTTAACTGAAATAAACCAGGCTTGATGACGTATGCAGCCTGCATATGCGACCTCGCGCAGGCTGCAGCCTTCGGATTGAGAAACGGACAGTCAGTAGGCAACTTTTGGAAATGGCCCGAAAAGACAGCAGGAGTCAGGATCGGAAAAAATAAAAAAAGAAGAAACTGCGGGTTGATGCCCGTGCATCACTTGCAGGTAAGTCCATCATGTTTAATCATTCCTAAATAAGGGAAATGCGCATGGGCTGCAGCTGCTGCTAATCGTAATGCGCCTCGAACTTGCTGTGCTGACATTAATGTTAGCAAACTATGTTGTTATAATTTATAACTTCAGTGCAAGCTAAATTGAGATTTTACTGTAAAACATTATCTATGCATATGCATTTTACAAATGACTGACGTCAGCTGTTACTTTCTTTACTACGTTTCTTTAGATATTGAGCAGTAGTTTATTTTGTGGTTTATTTTGACGTGACGGTGGTTAAGACTTTCTCAGTAAAAGTTAATGTTAGCAGTCAGTGCACATGCTAGGCTAACAATTCCTGACTGTTAAATATATATAAATATAAAACGTCATTATGATATGAAGCAAACATTACTGTGACACTTAGTTCTCTGAATCATTGTTTTATTTAAGAATATTGAGTATTCTTGTTTACTTATTGATGTTTATTTAATGTAATTTATTTAAAGTGACATTGTACTTGGGAAAATTATTTTGATAATTTAAGTTTGGTAATTTTTTTCTATTTTGCTATTCTATAAAAGTTTGCACTTTCAAATGTGTAGCCTAATGTGTGTTGGCTAAAGCTGTGAAGATTTTACTTTCTGCTATTATGTTATATGTTTGGTAATAAAAAATTAAACTGGCAAAAACAAAGTTTTTTTGTCAGGGTTGGGGTGGGCATTAAAAAGGAATTATGCTTAGGGCACCAAAATGGCTAGCAGCGGCACTGTATATATATATATATATATATATATATATATATATATATATATATTTATTTATTTAAAAACTATTGTTATTCTTATGTCTCAGTGTGGCATGCATAACCTTAGCTAGTTGAAATTAGTAGTGGTACTGTATAAACTTTTAACAGTGGGGGTGGATTTAAAAGTTGCATCTTTTTTTCTATTACTGTACCATCTGCTTAGTTTACAGTTAAAGCTAAGTTGAAGTTAACACATACACTGTACATGCACCCACAAACATACACTAAAAAGTCAAATAATGCAATACACCAGAATTAGGATTTGTAATACAAAGAACATTTATTGATGGTGGTTTATTTTTTTAGACAGAGATCATGATCCATATTCCATTTATTTCTGCACACAGTTGAACACTTGTCTAAGACTGGGATACCTTACACACAGAAAACACAGTTTCTCACCTCAAGCGGTTCCATCCTGAGTTCTTGAATTAAACATTGACTTCCTGTCCTAACTTTACATGATACCCAAAGTTCCTGGCAGAGCTCATGTTAACTAACACATCCCAAAGTACTTAACACAGTTTTAACTCTTGATAATCAACACACAACACTAGAAGTGAACACCATTGTCGTTCGTTTTCAGATTCTGGTGATTTATTGATACATTTCAATCGTAAAATAACAATCGCCAAAAAGACAAAGAAATCTACTCTGTTATCCACGGTCTCTTGTATGTTCTGTCTCTGGAAAAATCTGTCTCAAGTAAGTGTGCGAGCACCTATATGTTCATGTGATGATCATTGATTATTTACATTCTCCGTTTCTGACTTTTCCTCCACTCACATTGGCAGTCTGGTTTCACTTCCCACCCGCATCACTGCCTCTATCCATCTACCCTTCGCTGGTCATGTGTTCTCTGACTTTAGTTGCATGTTGCAAAGACTTCTGGGATTGCCTGCATGCATGCAGTAGCCCTATTTCTGTTGTGTCAGCTCCGACATGTGAATGTGTGTACGAGAGAGTATTGCAACAGACTTTATTCGTGTGACAAGTCTTATCTTCTTTCTCTGCATGGCTTTTATGCCTCTATTAGCATCAGCCTGGTCACTGAAGAAAGGGATTGGAGTGTAACAGGAGGAAAAGGAAAACTCAGCTGAAGAGGAGATGGAAAGAGAGAGTCAGTGCTGTGAGTGAGAGGAAGGACAGGAGTGATGCCGAAGAGGACAAGGCGGAAGAGTCGTAACCTGGTGGACAATCTAGCTCAAAACAGGGGACTGAGGCTGCATCCTCATTTCCGTAGTTTGCCCAGTACTCTTCAGGCTCTAACTTGGGTAAGGCAGCCTCATCTGCTGAGATATCGTACTTGGACGAGGAGGAGGATGGATTCTTGACAGATGTGAATGGAAAGGCCTTTATCGTCTCCTTACTCTTGTGATAAAGGCTCTTGGATGCTGAGGCTGGTTTGTTTTTGGAGAACCACCAGCGTGTCTTGGTGCTGAAAGTGGTGGTTGTGGTGCCAGCCAGAGAACCAGGGTCAGGCAACGGGCAGAGGGCAAAGTCAAGCTCTCGCAAGAATCTCAAGTCCTGGCCTTTACGGGGGGCTGGTGAGGTGCAGGTCACGTCTGAGCTGGAGATCCGTGCTTTACGGAACCACTCCCAGAGTGACCTTGCTTCACAGCCGCAGGTCCAGGGGTTGCCATTGAGCCGGAGGAACTGCACCGACGACGTGTCCTTCAGCACCTGGCCTGGAAGGTCCTGCAGAGCGTTGTTGAACAGATAGAGGATGGTCAATCGACCCAGGTCGCGGAAGGCTCGGCGATGGACCTGCCGGACGCGGTTGTCGTGCATCAGTAGTCGGTCGAGATTCACCAGTCCACGGAAGGCATTTTCAGAGAGGGTACGGATGCGATTGCCATGCAGGAAGAGATGGGTAAGGTTGACGAGGTCGGAGAAAACACCATCGGGAAGATGGGTGAGGTGGTTCTCCTGCAAGTAGAGGAACTGCAAGCTATAGAGCTTAAGAAAGAGATCAGCCGGCAGTTCGGTTAGATGGCAGCGGTGCATGTGTAGACTCTGCAGACGCTCCAGACCCCTGAAGGCACCCCCGTCAAGCCTGCGCAACGAGGGGTTGTCACTCAAATCCAGTTCTTCCAGTACACGGAGATTACTGAACGCCCCTGCCTCGATCCATGAGATGTTATTTGAGTACAGCCATAAGACCTGCGGATATAAAAAGTTGGTAGAGGTGTAAATCTCTTCTTATTTCATATATATATAAACCAAAACGTAATTCATTATGTAATTTAAACTCACCTGTGTCTCAAAACCAAAGGAGTCAGCTCTGAGCTCTGTGATGCGGTTGTTCTGCAAAAATACCCGTTGGGAGTCATAGGGCACGCCAGCAGGAACAGAGGTGAAGTTTTGCGACTGGCAGCTGACAGTCATGGGCATATGGTAGCATACGCACAACCTGGGACATGCCTGACCCGGTGCACAGCGACATGCCAACAGCCACACCACCAACCAGAGAGACAATCCACCTGTGAAGAGAGGTTTGCATTCAGTCATGTGATCATGTAAGAAGGTGCTACTGTACGTCTTGACACAGAGAAACACTTTGTCAACAACACGCCCTGCTGCAATTTGAGATCATGGCACATCTTGGATCAGCAATTAAAATTTGATATCCAGATATGCTTGAATAAAGCTGTTTCATGAAACCCTCCCTGGTCTAATCATAGACGGCTACTGTCAATGTCTATTCAGGACAGACAAGAATAGTGCTTAAGAGTGCGTGAAACAATAAGGTTGGATTATCTTCGGGTTCGTGAAACTGAACCTGATTCAGTTACTGTGGTGCATGAATATTTAAGAAGGGACCTTGTGAGGTTCGGTGACTCTGCACAATAATGCAATGCTTAAAAGGCTTGCATGGTGTAAATTAATCATGCTGTGTGCATTCATGTTCCCTGCGCAAGATTTTCCTATTACCTAAACCGTGACCTGGTCACTGCATGCCGCCTTTCAGGATAAGGTGTACTAATCTATCAAGCGCACGGGGACTAATGTGGAAAATTAAATTACCTTTGTGCATACATAACTATTTATGCATCCCTGCCTGTTTTGTTTGATAATCATCTTATAAGTTTCCTATATGGAAATAGTCAATAATGTGTTCTGCAGTTAGTAAACAAAGACGTTGTCTGTTCATAAATAACAATAGTTAATCAAAGGTTTTAAAAAGGGGGGTAAAAACAAAAATGTGTTTTATTGAGCTGTATTGATATCAGGTTGAATTTGATCAACTTAAAATCAATTTTACCCTAATCTTATTACACTTTGCAGCTAAATAAAGTGTAACTTGTAAAGCTTTTTTATTATTGTTGAAGATTGAGTACAAAAATGACAAAGTCACAATGTTATCATTATAAGTATTCTTTGCATAAAATGTAACATCTGAATAGCCTATTAAACTGTGACTTATCGGTGTACATAGAAAGAAACATATTTCAATTATTTGTTAATAGCTTAAAAAAGTAACATGAAACTTGTAAAGCTTTATTTTAATCATTTAATTTATTTTACATTAAATGGCTTTTGAACTTCACAAGGTATGAACTTTATGCAATGACATTATAAATGTTTACGTATAAATGAATAAGATATGTAATAAAATGATTTTACTCACTTTTGAAGGTAAGAGTGTTGGAGGCGCGAGCGCCCCGCGCAGCTGAACGAGTTTCCATCCCAAAATCCAAACCGAGTTAGCGAGTTAGCCTGAGCGTGTGCCCGCTATCTGCGCTGCCGGTCAGCTCTGGTGATCGAGTCGACTGCGAGTGAGGAGCGACCCGCGTCCCGCAAGCGTTTTATACAGACGCGCCGGCTGCACGCGGAGGAGGGATTCTCTCATACGTCACGCATGCGAGGGCGAACCAACGGAAGCGGGAGTAGGAGACCGTGTGCGGGGTCTACTTAACCATATTTTCTTCAAAGATGTGTAGGCTACTCAAAATTGACCAAACCCTATATTTGGAGATGTAGGCGTACTCATTTGTAAAAACGCTATAACACCACAAATATTATTTTAATTATTTTTGTTTATATTGTAATAATGCATTTAATGTATATAAATCATAATTAGCTATAACAGGGATTATATAGAATGTCACGTTATTGTTTTATGAGATCTACTTTGAGCTTGAGTTTTACAATGAATAACAAACAGATCATAGATTACTACAAAACATAATGGCAGGTTTAACCTCATCTTGTCTCATAACCCTCTTTAGGGAGTCGTTGGGTCACCGCAAACATTTTATTGACCACCTCACTCCACTTTTCTGTCTTCTGCAGTTCTCTTGGGGTGGCTGAGTTGCAATTCTATCCATTTTTAGATGGCATCTTCCCTGTCTCTTTTCTGTCTTCCTCGCCTTGAAGGATGCTCTTTGATAGTCCTGACGATCTGATAATATACCATCTTAGTTTTCTTGACAGTTACAAGTAGTCTGCTGGATTTCATTGTAACTTTGCTGTGTATTGTATATCCAGGAGTCTTCTTTATTACCTTATCTCCATGCCATGCTGCTGTAAGAGTCCATGATTCAAGCACAGAGAAAAATTGCGATGACCAATGAGTGCAGTAAACTCTTAGTCCAAGATTAATGTTTTTGTCTCTCCAAATAAGCGTAACCATTACGAAAATTAACCATGGTTTTATTGTGGTAAAAATGTAGTAACCATGTTTTTTTGTTGTATTGATTACTATCAGCAAAACCATTTTACTACACTAACCATGGTTTAACTATTTTGTGGTTATTTCGTGGTTTTACTACAGTAACCATTGTTTTTTGGTTTTAACTGTAGTAAAACCATGGTTAATTTTCGTAAGGGAAGACATAGCAGGGTTCACATGATATTAAAACTAGAAAAATTGCATAATTATAACTTTCTGACTAGTACAGATGTTGGATTTGTTATGACAAGTTGGAAACTGAATTTTAAAGAAAGCTTTGAAAGTTTATGTCATATAAAAAATCAACAAAAATGGCAACTGATTACAGAAAATGGGTTAAAGGGGACATTTCTCAAGACTTTTTTAAGATGTTAAATACATCTTTGGTGTTCCCAGAGTACGTATGTGAAGTTTTAGCTCAAAATACCATATAGATAATTTATTATAACATGTTAAAATTGACACTTTGTAGGTGTGAGGAAAAATGTGACATTTTTGAGTGTGTCCTTTTAAATACAAACGAGCTGAACTCTGCACTTTTAATTGCATAGTACCCCACGGTTTGGGTCAGGTCTAGGGTTGCCACTCGTCACGGTTTTACTGGGATTGTCCTTCTTTTTAATAACCTGTCCTGGGAAATTTATCAACTCTCCCAGGACACTGAATGTCCCGGTTTTTGAAAAGCTATGTGAATATGTTATTTAGCACGTGCACGGCAGAGAGGGAGACCTTTCGTCTGTGTGTGTGTGTGTGTGTGTGTGTGTGTGTGTGTGTGTTCCTCATTAAGCGCTTTTAAGACAGAGAGCATCCTGATTGGCCTGTTTCGGTAAATCAACCAATCAATTGTCAGTGTGGGCGGTCTTTTATCTCTTCTCCCGAATTATCTAGAAACAGGAGCGCCCCAAAAGCGAAAATATAAGACACATTTTACGCCAGACTACACGAAAGTGTACCCCTGTCTTTTAAGAGTTAAAAATAATGACAATCTTGCACGGTGTACAGTTTGTAACAGTGACTTCAGCATTGCCCATGGGGGGTTAAATGATCTTAAAATACATGTTGAGGTGAGTTCAACAAGTTTAATTTCATGTGCTTTTTTTAGGCCGGCTTGTTGCTATTTAGACCTGTTTAAATGGAATATAAATAAAAACATTTTACATAAATATAAGCAGCTTATATAAATTGTAAAAGTGATTTACGTATTTTAATATAATTAACAAATAATTGGGTAACACTTTACAATAAGGTTCATTAGTTAACATTAGTTTACTACATTAGTTAACATGAACTAAGAATGAACTGCACTTATAAAGCTATTTTTTAAATCTTTGTTAATGTTAATAATACATTATTTAAATCTTGTTAACATAAGTTAATGCACTGTGAATTAACATGAATAAACCATGAATAGCTGTATTTTTGTAATGTTAACAAAGATTAACAAATACATTAACAAATGTACTGCTTACGGTTAGTTCATGTTAGTTAATACATTAACTCATGTTAACAAATAAGAATTTTAAAGTGTTGCCAATAATTGCATAGGTCTATAGAAATATTATTCTATGGGGGGTTGGGTTGGGGGGCTTGTGAGCAAACCAATTGGTCAGGTCATTGATATGTCCAGGTTTTTTTCAGACATGGGTGGCAACCCTAGTCAGGTCGGGTCAGCTCACCTCACTTGGTTAGCTTTTCTACTGAGTTTAGTAACACTTTGCAGTTCGAGGGATTATAGGCGTGTGGTTATATTTGCGCTGCCTACTGCTGTGACATCATTCAAGTGAAAGCATCATTGTACATTCCCATACATTCATTTATTTCTCAGTCCGCCAAAAAAATTTAATTGACCACCACAAATAGATGTTTGCACATCCCGTTTATCACTACCTCTGACTAACATGACATTTTCTGTACAAACACCCGTGGTGTCAGTCGACGCGCTCCGCTGAACCTTATTTAAGTTGCATTTAAGCATATATGCGGACGTGCGCGTCGCGAATGCAAGTCGCTCAAACTGCAAGTCTGGAAAAAAACTGTTATGGTATTCCTCATTCTCAACCTGTTGATGTTTTTCATCGCTTAAAGGGAGTTTGGGAACTTACAGCAAAGCACAGATGACAACATGTTTACTCGAGACAACGCAAGCTAGCACAAGCGGCGATGAAGCTAGTGACGATTCTCTCAGACCAATCAGTGATCTACAGTGTTTTCGCGTCACGTTTTAGTATCAGCTCAGGTCACTTGGAACCCCAACCGCGGTGGTACTAAGAGAAGTAACAGGTACTACATAAAAGAAAAGCCCCTTAAGGGGCGGTATTATCCCCTTCTGACATCACAAGGGGAGCCGGATTTTGTTGACCTATTTTTTCACATGCTTGCAGAGAATGGTTTACCAAAACTTAGTTACTGGGTTGATCTTTTACAAATTGTCTAGGTTGATAGAAGCACTGGGGACCCAAATATAGCACTTAAACATGGAAAAAGTCAGATTTTCATGATATGTCCCCTTTAAGCATCTACATCTCCACATTCTTACATTTATATATTATTTAAAACATCTATTTGACATACTGTACAGTATGTGTTAGTATAGCTATATGCATTTATGATTCAAATTTTGTTTATAACCAACTCTGGTGTGTTCTGTACACAGCCATGGGTTAAAAACATTTTTAGGGTGTAGTGAATATGGTGATTTAGTATTAAGGTCTTACAATTTAATTTGTCTTTGGACATACAAGACTCCTGTTTAAATTCCTGACTGTGGTCTCAATGTAGAAAACCACCCATGCTTTTCTTTTTTAAATGCATAAGTCAATCCTACGTTTTTCATTTTACACAGTAATGACAAAATGTCACTCTGTGTGATACAGAAATTCATGTATGCATTTGTAAGTGTCATGTGGGTGCATTGAGTCAGAGTTGTGTACCCTGACAATGACTGAGGTCACATTGTGTTTCAGCTTCAGCATGATGCAGTCCATCTGCACACACATACGTACACACCTGTGTCCCCAAGTCATGACACATGCAAACACACAAGCACACACACAACTCTACCCAAATGATAATGACATGCTAAATGCTAATGTGCATGAATAAAGATGTGTTATCATTATACACACTTTCTACAGATCTTATTGACCTTTCCCTTGGACCAGGTGACATTACAGATGAAATACACAGCACACTTTCACACATTCATTATTATTCAGTACCAAAGGTTACATTGGGGAAAAAGCTGCACAGCCTGCAGAAGCATACTGTACTCACAGTAACAGATCCCTCCTAGTCATAATCAACCTTTGTTTTTAATGTGCTTTCCAGAAACTACACACACAATGACATGCACACAAACTCACACAATGATCTTAGCCCACGGGCTCAGTCATCACTGAACATTTTCGACACTACAGGGGGCCGTGGGGAGAAGATGCACACATACATACATGAGGCAAATTCAAACAGATGACCACACTCCTCCTCAACACTTGGGGTAATGACACACACTTTAAAGAGCAACAGGTTTTGGGAGATTGTGTGTGTGTGTGTTAATTAATATGCTGCTGCCTCTTGACAAATGCCAACCTGAACCAAAAAAAATACAAATCTCATGTCACTCTCGTGGAAAAACCTGTTGTGTTCAATTTTACACATGTTGACAAGAAAACCTTTCAGAAATCTTGAAGTTTGTGGTATTAGCAGCATCAGTTGCAAAAATAATGATTGAACATCCTGATCTCACGACAATTCGTGAAGTGAATCGTACCCATACAGTTATCATAAAAAAAACCCAATAACAATCCCGCCCATAACGCAAAAGTCACAGGGGCAAAAGCAAATCATACAAAAATGTAAGAATGTAGATGTACAAATTAATACGAATTAGCCAGCATGTAAAATGCACAAATTTCCTTGAGATAGCGTTGTATTGATTACTGTTGATCTAGAAGTTGACATTTCGATCTGCACAGACAAATAATACGCTGAATTAATTGCAAAGATGTTCAGTAAATGGTTTACTTATATAGCTGTCTTTTCATATTAAACTGTTTGAAAGTATTTTAACATAGACTTTTCTAAAAATTACTTATCATATCACTTTTTATCATTACTAGTAAGCATTTCTTGATTTTCTGTGCTAAATAAGTCAAATTATGTAGTGGATGCATACATACACTGTCATGTTCCTTAGCTGTCATTGGGGCGTTAAACTTTCAAAAAGTACACCTAAGTATTAGTACCTCAAAAGTACACTGTAAACTATTATTTATCTTGACATGAGATGAGTTGCTACATTGAAGTTGACTTATTACAACTATATTTTATAAGTTATAACAACTCTTTTGTCAAGATCAATAATAGTAAGTTAAAATCACTTGTAAATCCGAGTTAAAAAATTAAGGCAGCAAAGTTTTTTTTTTTTTACAGTGCATATTGGTAACGAATGCATACACATCTGTAACTAAATGGTGCATATTGGGACATTTTTAATTGGTATCATCCTATATTGTAAAAATTATATCATATCAACATATATTTTTATGTTACTTTAACGTAACAATTTAAGATAAACAATTTCAACTTGTATTGCTAAGTTATGTCAACTCATCACAAATAAAACTTTAAAAAGTAGGTTGAAATTGACTTAAATAATTAAGTTGTTTAAATTTCAACTTTCTTATAGTGAAGAGTTGGTATAAATAAAAAAGTTAAATTCTTACAATTTTATTTGTATAATTGATAGCAACATCTAACTAGTCAAAAAAGTTAAAACGACTTATTAATTTAAGTTGTTTAAACTTAAACATTTAAGTGGAGCAAGGAATTTTTACGGTGTACACTGTAAAAAGTGAAAAGTTGGATCAAATTACTTCAATTGCATTGTAAAAAAATACTTTGCTGCCTTAAATTTTTTTGTTAAATCAACTGAGTTGTCACAACTTATAAAATATAGTTGAGAAAAGTCAACTTAATTTTATAAGTTATAACATCTCACCTGTAGTTATAACAATTCATCTTCTCTAGTCGAGATAAATAATAGTAAGTTGAAATGACTTGTAAGTCAGAGTTGATTCAACAAAACATTTAAGGGCAGCAGTATTTTTTACAGCGTGGTAAAACTTACATTTTCCACTTAAAGTATTTTAACTTAAACAAAGTTAAACATATAAATTGTACACTGTAAAAAATCTTTGAAAAATGTTTTTGTTGAATCAACTCAGATTGACAAGTCATGTCAACTTATTATTTTTTATCTAGACAAGAGATAAAATATAGTTTAACAAAAAGTCAACTTCATTTTAGAAGTTATAACATCTCATCTCTTATCAAGATAAATAATAGTAAGTTGACATGACTTTTAAATCTGAGTTGATTCAACAAAAGAATTTAAGGCAGCAAAGGTTTTTTTACAGTGGCTGTTACCAATTGAAGTAATTTTTTAGCTTATCCAACATTTACATTTTTACAGTCTAGGTTTAATTAAAAGCTGATGTCCTGTTTGAAAGAGCAGCGGTCAGAAAAGATCCAAAAAGCAGAACCGCTAACTCATATTAATGTCAAAAGCAGTGATGTCTTATTCATACTGAGACCAAAGCTGATCTTCAGATGTCCTCCCACCTGTTTGGTACACTCTGCTCTGTTTACATCTATACTTAGCTATCTGACCTGTTTTTCGTGTCTCTCTCTGGTCTACATCAATGGCTTTGCGTTACTCCTACAACCTCTGTGGCTTCTTATTATAGCGATGAGCAGAGTCTTATCATCTTTATGTCACTGACTAATATTCACGTCCGTTGCTGTTTCTCTGCCTCTTTCATCTGCCTGTCTGCTGTCCATTCATTCATCTCTATTTTTAAACAGAGGCCTGCCATATTTCAAGCTATGATGACGCAGAATGAATGATGCTGAATGAGGGGAGACAAATAAAGAGAGCGCATGAGAGCGAGTTTAAAGCTTTATTGGCAACGAGCTAATTATCAAATTATGCTGCCATCTACATGGTTTATCCCAAATCGTTATTATTTCTCCCAAATATGTGTTCTCATCACTTCCAAAATCTTATAAACTTATAAAGAGGACCGGTCTATCTCTCATCTGGTCTTGATTTGATTCATATTTGAGGGTTTAAGTAAACCAACAGGACTGAATAGCGGCCTATAGCAGCACAGATGAATGAACTCCTACCAACAGATTCCCACTGAGATTAGTCCTGTCAAACAGAAGGTTGGGGACGGGGCATGAGAGACATATGGAAAAGCTTGCAACCTGTGACATGCTTATCAAGAACATTCCCATCACAACCAACAAGTTGTGTGAACGTGCGAAGTTGGTGCAGAAGCCTCAGATGGGTAGCAGGCAGAGCATCTTCAGCACAGCATGGATTGACTTTAACACTTCATATGTCCCGCACAAATTCAGATTCATGCCTGGCAACACTTCATGTTCAACATGACAGAAGAATGGGTGCAAAGAGATAATAGAGGCTCAATAAGATGATCCAAGGAAAAGGCCAATCTTTGAAACAGCTAAGACACTGTGCCTAACCCATAATGTCTCAATGTAAAAAAAGATTTGTTGGTTCAACTTAAAAAAGTCACCCGGTTAAAATTTTGAGTTAATTTAACTTATTTTAACAACAACTTTTTTGAGTCGACTAATACTTATAAAGCTGAATAAACTCTTTTATTTTAAAGCAACCACGTAACTTAAATTTTTAAGTTGAACCAACAAATCTTTTTTTACAGTGTATAACAGGACTTAAAGGACAAGGAGCACTTGAAAAAATAAGCTGTACATAATCTTTATAATCAAATCACCATAATGTTAAGTCACTTTTGTGGCATACTCCTAACATTTCTTTAATTTTTTAAGTTTTCCATTGAATTTGTCTGTCATCTCTTATTTTTAATTTTTTTAGATAAATTTTACCCAGTATTTTATTGTGCTCCCTATAATCCTGGTACTTCTATTTATAGTAGTGCCATCTTAGTGTGACATTGATTATGTTTTGCTGTTAGTCAGTTTACACATCCCACCCTCGCTTATCTATTTCTGCACGTTTTTTCTGTTCATTAGCGCTTTTAGCATCACTGTCAGACCATGTCATACACCGTATAGAGGGAGATGAAGAGCATGATTATAGTATAATTTTCAATAGAACAGGAAGTCAAGATGGGACATATTGAGTGTATCCCTTAAAATAGCCAATAATGTTTATTTTACCTCACAACCTGCAATCTGATGAGAAACTGAAGTGCAGAATGAGGTCATAAAAATCATTGATCTGTATTGGCATCAGGAATGCCACACACGTCCAGGAAAGGTAAGCCAAAAACATTTTAATCAAATGGAAATGGCAAAGTTTAGTTGCGCTACACAGAATTAACAAATGAAATGATTGATTGATTAAACTGAATTAATAAATTTAACAGTAAACATTAGCCTACATGACAAATAAGAAGTGAAGAACTGCTTAAATGCAAAGACGAGTTGTATTTGGATGTTTGTGTTTCTTGAAAGGAAAACTCCTTGTTTTATAAAGACCCAACAGGTAAACGTGATTTCACAAAGTTCCGTAGGATAGTAATTTTTCCGGGCATTCTGTGGCCCTGCCACTCTCTTTTCCGTGGCATTCTCACGGATTGGTTACTCAACTGATTTTTCCTATTTTCAAACCATTGTCGCTTCGGTTTAGGGTTAGATTTGGTGTTTGCGTTAGTATGTCACTTTAAAGCGTAACTTAACCCCTGGTCAGAGCCTGACTCCACCCACTGGCAATATTTGAAAAATGCAAGAAAAATGGGCAGATCCCAACGGAGATAGAGGGGACGAACTAAGCTCGTACCAAGTGTGTGGTGAGATTGTAACAAGGGCGTGGTGAGCTTGAACCTGCTTATGTCACGAGTCATTTTTTGGACCCACCATCCAATAGGAAAATTCAACTGCAGAAGCCACCGTTCAACCTGAAGAGGGCAGCACTCAGACGTTTTTACACCATATATTGCAGTATTGAAACACTTTATATCCAAATGTCAAAAAACTTACTAAAATCAATGAACAGCACTAACAAAGCATCATTTTTACATATCATTAACTAAAAAAAGTTGGTTTAGGGTTTAGTTACTCTTTAAGTATTGGTTTATACAAATTTTTCAGAATTATTCTTTTATATTTTCTAAACTTTAAACAATTGCCGCCTGACGTTAGGGTTAGAGTTTGGATGTGAATGTCATTTTATGTAAATCTTACCCTAAACCGAAGCGACAATGGTAAGAAAATAGGACAAAACAGTTGAGTAACCAATCCGTGAGAATGGCACGGAAAAGAAAGTCTGTGGCAAGGCCACGGAAAAATGCGGAGATCCGTAAGAATGCCAAGGAAAAATGAGCAAAAAATTCAGTGAGTATCCCACGGAAATTCGTGAGATCAGGTTGAAAGTTTTTTTTTTGATTGGCTAAAAGCTCTTCCATTTGTATCACTGCGCCACCTACTGGTCATTTTATATTAGTGAGTGGGGCTTCTTTAAACACGTGAGTCATACGCTCATCTCTGACTGACAACAGGGTTCCCACAGGTTCTTGAAATCCTTGAAAGTTTTTGAATTTGGGGGAAAAAATTCAAGGCCCTGGGAAGTTTTTGAAAATATACATACATAGATACAGGTCATTAAAAGTGCTTGAATCTATTTTATGCAAGAAGTTTTCTGGACAAAAATCCATATTATTCCCTCTGTAGTGTGGGATAATATCATAACAATTCTAGACTTTTAAGCACACATGCTAAACTGTTCGCTTTAAATGTTTATTTCTTCTGTATGCGAATGTTGATTCATACCAAAATGCCTTTTTGCATAGTTGTGTTTAAAAAATGAAAACTGTAACTGTTGTTCCCTGAGAAGGGAACGAGATGCTGCGTCTCCCTTCCCATACTTTCTGCGTCCCTGTAACGTCGTTTTTGGCAATATTTCAGATAGCGATATACTTCCTGGCTCCTGCGTCACCCTGTCTTTGTTGTTAAGCCTCACCATTGGTTGAATTTGATATACACATTCAGACGCACTTACCCCTGGAGGCGTCCCCAAAGTGTCACCGCAGTGACGCAGCGCGAGTTCCCTCGAAAGGGAACTGCAACAATGTATATTTAAAGGTAACACAATGTAACCTTCCTCTCACTTGAAATGTGGCCCCACATTTAGTCCTTGAATTTGAGGGTATTGGCATGGGCGTAGATTTAGGGTGGGACGCTAGGGACATGTCCCTACCAATATTCAGAGAAGACTGAATTGTCCCTAGCAATAATTTCGACCAAACATTTAATCTGTATTCATATATAACCACTAATGTCCGTCTTGTTCTTGTGTTTTCTATTTTTTACTTATTATATTTTTGTCAGAAATCATTTAAATTAGATTAGAAATCTTTTGCAATCCCGTTCTTTAAAAATAACGCTCTATGTGGTACACAAACGGTTAACAGCTTTCGTTCTCTGCAATGCCCGCCTCCGTAAGTCACATCGCTAATATGATTGGCTTTGCATTTCTTTAGTCCCGCCTCTCTAACGCACATTGCTAATATGATTGGATTAGCATTCTTGAGTCCCGCCTCTCTAACGCACATCACTTTTTGATGGGCTTGTCTTTACTCGCTACGTGTGATAGGATGGTTTCACTTTGTACAACGCGCCAAAGTTCACTCAACAAGACGCGCGTGATTATTCGGGCGACAGGTAAGTGAGGAAGAAAGTATTATTATACCCACTGTAACTGTTTCATGCACAAAAAAAGTTGTGCCACATAATGATTCAAGGACAGTGTTTTCACCAATACAGGACAATCCCATGTTAACCCTGAGGAGTTGCAAACTTGTGTCAACCTTTTATAAATGGGGTGGCAAGGTTATTTAGAGGGTCCCTAATCCATGAAAGAAAATAACCCCAACATGGTAAAAACATGAATTCATGTCATGATTGCTGAATACTTTCATTACTGCACTGTGGTCATTACTTGCACAGATGTAGACATAATGTTGCATTTTAAACAAACTATTTTTTTCACACTGATTAACTGTCTGTTAATGAAAAGAAGATTTAATGTAAACTACAGAAACGTTAATAAACTGTGTTCAGGAAACAGCATGATATATATACCTACTTCAACACTGGGATTTTTTGGCAAAATTAAATTAAGAATTAAATATTAATTGCATATTCTTCAATATTATAAAGTTAATATGGATTCATATATGTTACTATGTGATTTTCTTTTTTTGACAAAGACTTAAACAGCTACTGTTTATTAGGCTCTAGGACATAACGAATTGTTTATTATAGTACATTAAATTTGGGATGGAACCGGGGGTGGCGAGTCAGATGTCACTGAGTAAAGTGCATACTGAGTTGTCTGTTGTTTATGTCAAGTAAACGGTGATAAACAGTTTTTGCAATGCGACCATTTTATTTATGTCCCCACCAATGCCAGAATCAAACCTACGCCCTTGGGTATTGGACCTGGAAAGTCCTTGTGAAGGTCCTTGAATTTGAAGTTAACTAAGGTGTGGGAACCCTGTGAGAAAAGCTGCACGCACACACAGACGCCCTGTTTATAAAAACTCTTCGTGTGTCTCATTAAGTTCCCTAGCTCGTGAATCAGTCTGTGAATCCCAATTAAAAGTGATTATCCCGTTGAAGATCAGATCAGCGCTTTTGGATTTTATTTTCGCGTGATGTGACTATTAAAACACGTTGTGAGATATCGCCACTGATATATTTATAACCAACATGCAAGAAACATCTCTCTGACACTTATAAAAAACTGTTTTATGTTGTACTGACAAGAACGAAGTCCAGTAATAAAGCGAGTGCTCGTACCGCAAAATTAAATGGAAAAGCAATAGTATATAAACTTTCACCTCGCGCCAAAACAATAACAACACAAAAGACATTAAATATGAATAAGAAAACAAGTAGTAGTTTCATGACACCAAATACTGCTGGTTTGATCTGATTTTTGAGCATCAAACACAGATAGGCCAACATCAGAGCCAGGGAATCCCTGTCAGAGATGTAGCCCAGAGAGGGCGGTGGTCAGCAGGGTCTCTGGGTCCGAATCTTACTAAGCAAATGTTCAAATAGGCGCTATCTGCAGATTTGAATATTATACATATATATTCTTGACTGAACTAATCTTAAAAATACACCTTGTGACCAAGAAACGGTAATATTAAGAAACAGCTATTCCCTCTATTGAGTTGTTATGAGATATAAAACAGCTGAAAGTGTTACATGTCATTCTGGCCTTCAAATCTGTGGTTGAAGAAAGTAGGTCCCAAACAAAGAGGCTTTTAAAATAACTCTGTTGTTTTCTAGTTTTTTTTCAAACGTGTGCCATTGAACTGTTGTATAAAAGCAATATCATTCTCAGAGTCACGTGATATAGATCTATATCCTCATGGCTGTGATTAAGACAGAATTGTACTGAATTATAAAACTTTAAAAAACTTTTTTATCTAGTTTAAACTAAATTTTCTAACAGGTTGGCAAATTTCTAAACCTCTGTTCGTTACAATTAACCCCACCAATGGTGTAAGTTGTAACGCTTGCACTCCTGTCCCTTTTGGTGTAATTTTATGATAACGGTAGGTCCCACAAACAAGTGTCAATTTGTAGCAGAGATGTTTGTGTTGATTCTGTAAAAAATGCTTAATGTAATCTAAATATTTTTTGAATGATAGAGGCAAAGCCATAGCAATAATTGTTTTTACCATTTACTATTAAAAATATTATTATCATTACAATAGAAAATTTGTTATGAGCAATTAAGCACACTGGCATGAAGGCATTGCAGCGCAAATTTTAGTTGTGTTTAAGTACATTTTGTCCAAACACTAAAAATACATATTAAATACTCTTTAAATTAAATAAAGCACAACAAGTGGAAGCATAATTGTTTTATACTTTATATACTTCAATCATATTTCTAATACAATACTACTATTTTTCCTGAGCTTTGCCAACCACCAGCGCCTCCTCTGATAATTTCTTGCATTCCTTTCCCTGGTTTTTAATAACTTTTGGAAGTCGATAATATTCCAAATATTTTTCTCGATCTGTCATATTGGTATTCGGGATATACTTCAGTGCCTGTGCTCTGTTGTGATGCGGAGTGCCTCCGATATGGCGACTTCCTCTCTGATGACGCGTTGTGAAAACCCTCTTTAGGTGAACTGGTATCTCTAGGCTTAATTTTTCTACAATGAAAGTCTATGAAGACACGCCATCCATCTTTTCTATAGTCTACAACTACAATTTTAATGTTATGCGAACTTAAAATGTTTTAGTTACTATCCTTTAAGGTGTAGGAGTCATACTGCAGAAATTAATAAAATTACCTGTGGGATTTTGTTGAAGGAAAATTTTACTGTATTGTTATTTACCATATCTGGATTTTGTGCCAAAACTATATCCACATCCCACTGTAATGTATAATAGTAATGTAGATCTGTTCATTTACTATATTGAGTTAGTGAAAAAAAATTATTATGAAGATATCAGAGAGAGATGCACTGCTTAGATCAGTGAAGTGTGCTTAAAAATAATCTGCTGGTGCATGCTGGGTAAATGTTTTATACCTGTAATGATGCACATGCAGGCCAAAGTTAATTCAAACACAACCTCACAAGTGCTTTTTTCAACAAGAGGCATTGAAGTTGTCCAACACTTCATTCAAAAGCATTGATTTTCAGTCTCTTAAATGTAGATTCAACATAAAAAATGTCCAGATCACCTTTAGTGATATGATCACAGGTCAGTATATGCTTTCTTAATCCAGACCCTGGTGCTTAATGACACATGTGCTGCTTACAAATAAGAAGTTAGTGGTTTACACTTTACAATAAGATTGTATTAGTCAACATTACAGTAACAGTAAACAATACTTGAGACATTTAATGAGACATCTAAAACATTCTGGGAGGGAGGGGGGAGAGAACTGAAATTGAGAACCTCTGTAATATATATATTTAATAGGCTATTAAAAGTTGTAACTGTTAACATATATGCACAATGAACTAAAATGAACAATTTATTGGCCTTACCTAACTTTAACAAAAATAAATAAATGCTGATTAACTGTACTGTTCACTTTAATGTAAACTTATGCAATTCCTAATTATAAAAATACAACTTTATTGTTATTGTGTTATCAAGGTAATACTACATAATCATGTGGCAGTGATTCAGACAACTTCATTCGCTTTCATAGAAAATTCCCTTTATTTGAAGTAATACAGATACATTTATAAAAGAAGGTCTGCAGCTGAATATGAATTTCACAGGTTATGATGTAATTCCTGGTATGCCCTACAGAGGGCTCCCTCAACTACAGCTACAAGTGAGGATCACTGAGAACAATGTAAGAGAACTCTTAACCAGTGGTTCTTAACTAGTTTTCATTCAGAACCCTCATTAAACAATGAACAGCATCAACAATGTTTATGACACAAACTAATCTCATTCAAATCAAACGGATTCATTTGGAAAGTTGACTAACATCAAAGAGGTTTTATTCTGTAAACCCATATACTTTTTAATGCAAGTTTTTTTTTTATAAAGGTGAGGGCATCCCAATTGCTTTCACAGCTCAGGAGAGTAATGCCTTTCCTATCTACGTGTTTCATATATCAACTTTGTTTCAATAGATGAGACAATACTTGACCTTTCTTAAGAGATAATCTGGTTTTGATAAATCCATAATGAATTTTTTAATACCACTGTCTTGACAAGTCTGAACTCAGGTTGTGACATTGTTGAGATCTCTTCTGAAACAAGTGGGCACATATGTGAGATTACTGGGTCTTTTTCCAAGGAGAAACAGATGACTTAAGCGAAAGCTTCATTTAATCTTGATTCGATCTAGAAATAAGATTTTTTTTATTCTTATGGGATCTCACACAACCTGTCTTACTTGTCCTCATTGGTGAATCTATGCCAAAATATATAGAAGAGTTTGATATGACGCACAACCTTTGATGGCAACCACATAAGATATGGAAAGTATTTTCTACTCCCTTTAAAATGTTCATTTGCATATTATGTTGCTGTACTATGAGATTATAATTAGATGCATTTAGTCAAAGCACCAGTTCAGAACCACTGACCTTTATACACATTTAGGGTTAGGTTAGGGTTAGGTTAACCTGCTCAGTGTTAGTTTAAGATGCACAAATTATAAAAAAATGAAGAGAACCTGTTTAGATGACATACCATAGGTTACATTAGCATAAATATTTGTTATGGTTTAGTCCCTGCCATCTTATCAAATCACTTTATAGTAACCTCTTTAGATCATTTTGTTTATCCTTAATCATTTTATTAGGCTACAGGTAAATCTCACATGTGACCCTGTCTGTAAAATCCAGGATAAAGTCTCATAATCTAACTTTGAGATTAAGAGCATCAAAGTTTGATTTCACATTGATGTCAATCTTTGACATGACCTTACTCCGTCAATAATAATCACTGTCCGAAAAATTTTGTACTTTGCACATGAAGAGCTCATATTAGAGGTGTATAAACATCTGTACCTATATGGTACATATTAGGACCTTATTTTCACATAATGGTCTTTACATTATGTAGGAAGATTTTATAAAAAACAGTAAATCACAAGAAAATAAGCTGGGGTTTCACAGGCACCGTCACATATGATAAACAGCCTTTGGTCTTTTTGCTACATCAAATAAATTTTAAAATTGCCTTGCCATAAACAAAACATTAAGTGCACTGTCAGGTTTCAGATTTCAGGCAGTAGAGTGTGAAAACATTAGTGAAGGGTAAAAAGAGCTGTCAATTTCCTGCTAAAATCCTCTCAAAGCACTTCATACCTTTACAGGGTCAAGGGTCGATCACTGCACAACACAGCTATGAAAGCTTAGTAAAATATCTTCTTGCACAATGAGAAAGCTTTTCTGTTAGTGATAAAAATAAAATAGCAACAGAGAGTTTTTTTTAGGTCAGGGTGATATTCCCTTCACCACATGATCTTATGAAGATGTGTACATGTTGCCATTGGATCGCAGGGCTGCCCGCCGTCGACAGTGAAAGTAAACGTAGAGAGGATTGATGAAGGCCAGCAGACTCAGTATGGCCAGAGCGATGTTCACCTACAAACATAAGGTTTAACGGTTCGGTTAGCAATATTGATCCTAAACAATGAAATAGATGGGTGTTTAACTGATAAAACATTTCTACAAGCTGAAACACTATGAGATTTATGTTGAATTTTGTATCTGTTAAACAAACATTGACATAGGTTTAAAACTTAGGACTGGAGGCCTTTCAAAGTACAGCAGCTGTATCTGATTTAAAAGCTGCCTTTCAGTGTTTCCTCCCCAAAAAATGTTTGACACGTGATAAGGTGAAAGTCTGCTAAACATATGTTGGGAAAAGCATGGAGGTAAATGAATCAATAAAACTAAGTACAATGGCCCCTAAATATTCAAAGGGGACATTGCACAAGACTTTTAGATTTAAAGATGTCAAATAAATCTTTGGTGTCTCCAGAGTACGTATGAAGTTTTAGTTTTATTATAACATGTTAAAATTTTCTTTTAAATGCAAACGAGTTGATCTCTGCACTAAATGGCAGTGCCGTGGTTGGATAGTGCAGATTAAGGGGCGGTATTATCCCCTTCTGACATCACAAGGGGAACCAAATTTCATTTACCTACATGTATTTTTTCACATGCTTGCAGAGAATGATTTACCAAAATTAAGTACTGGGTTGATCTTTTACACCTTTTCTAGGTTGATAGAAGAACTAGGGACCCAAATATAGCACTTAAACATGAAAAAAGTCAGCTTTTCATGATATGTCCCCTTTAAACAATGTATCACTCTTCAAATGTCAGCGCATTACGTAAGAAAAACATCAGACTAATGTTTGATAAGACATATTGGGGAAGTTTCCCGGACAGGGTTTAGATTAATCCAAGACTATAGGCCTATGTCATATTAGGACACTTAAGCAGTTTTTTCAAACAAAAAACAATACTGGTGTGCATCTTGAGACAAAACAATGGCGTCGATATACCTTAAGATCTGTCCGTGCAAGATGATTTTATATTAAGAAAGCTTAAAGGAACAGTATTTAAGAAATGTATATCAATTAATCATAAAATGGCTCCGATATGTCACTAGACATTAAGAAATCATTTTCATTTCAAATATTTATATCACTCAAAAGAGTGGTCTGGCCAGGAGATTGCCATTTAAAAAGTGGAGTTGCAGCCCTCAACTGATGTTTATGTTTTCATTTTGTGTATTGGCCACCAGTTGTGTGATTGCAGTACCAGTTTTAGCCACAATTCTACATACTGTTCCGTTAAAAATGTATTTTAGTCTGAGACTAGGATAAGCCCCGTCTGGGAAACCGCCCCATAGTGTAGCACAAACAGACTTTCAGACAAAACCATTTCAAAAGAGCCATTTCCGTGGTTAACAATGATGTATTAATGTACTGTTTATATTTGTTAATTTCTGATTATCAAACATTAGTTCTTCGCTGGATAGCTATAACAACATCGGGAATATTGAAAGCTTGTTTATTTTAAAGGTGCTGTGTGTAGATTTTAGCAGCATCTAGCGGTGAGATTGCAAATTTCAACCAACGGCTCAGTCAACAGCTAACCCCTCCCTTTCTAAACGCATAGAAAAGCCACGGTTGCCGCCACAGCACAAACATGTCGTCTTCTGAGACAACGGAGTGACAAAACACGGTCTGTAGAGAAGTTTGTCCATTTAGGGCTACCGTAGAAACATGGCGGTGCAAAATGGCAGTGCAACTTTTTTATGTAAGGGGACCCTCTGTGTATGTAAATAAAAACGGCTCATATAAGGTAATAAAACATAACGGTTCATTATGTAAGGTTTTTATAAACCACTGAAAATATAGTTATTCATATTAAATTGCATTTCTGTCAATAGATCCTCCTAAAAGCTACACACTGCACCTTTAACACTATAAATATATAGGGGGCTTACGTAAAGAGGGTCTCCACCCAATGGTCCTTTAACGAGGGCAAAGCAGGGATACTGAAGCAAAGAGAATACAGCTGAGAGAGCCATCATCATCCCGAACAGCTTTCCAAAGTGTACAGGAGGAAACCTGATGATAACATTCAATTAATTTTATTTAGTGATGAACAATGTATTAGTGACTTCAGATATCAGCAGAGTTGGGGGTTGTCCATAGACCGTAAGGCCATATTTAGATTTACCCTGACTACATTAGCAAGAATTTCAGCAAAGCTTTTAACTCTTTCCCCGCCAGCGTTTTTTTTTTAAGTTGCCAGCCAGCGCCAGCACTTTTCATGATTTTCACAAAAGTTTAATGTCTTCCAGAAAATGTTCTTCTTTAAATATATAAACAAACAATATATCAAATGAAAGAACAGACCCACTGCTTTAAAAAAAAAAAAAATTCATTTCTTTTTTATAACCTCTCAAATATGGGTAGGTTTCTTCAAAAACACCCAATTTTGAGCAAAAAGCTCAAAACATACACAGAGTTCTTTCTCTTTCATGCGAGCCGCTACTTCCGGGTTGTATAAGTTGCGGAAGTGCGCCTCCTGGTGGATAATAGCAGTATTGCGGAAAGCCGGAAATTCTGGTCATTGGCAGGTGAAGCGTTTTCTCTTAATTGACGAATTATCTCGTCAATGGCGGGGAAAGAGTTATCAGAATTAGTTGATCAGTGATGGCCGGTGACTTCTTTTTCAAGGGCGCACGATGCTAAGCTCATCACAACATGTATGTAGCCCGTCATGTGTGTGGCTTGTCTAAATATATGTTCAAAATATGTGTTTGGCGTGTCACGTAAACTCGTGTGCATCATTGCTGCTGCAGATGTGTCTAAAGGGTTAATGATAAAAGAGACGCTCCCATTTGCCCAACATGATCTCACAAATTTCCGTGAAATAGTCACGCATTATTTTGCTCAGTTTTGCGTGACATTCTCACGTATTTCCACCATATTACGTGGCCCTGACACGACTTTCTTTTCCGTTACAGTTTCACGTATTGGTTACTCAACTGTTTTTCCTATTTTTAAACAATTGTCGCTTCGGTTTGGGGTTAGATTTGCTGTTTGCGTTAGGATGTCACTTAATGTATTGGTTTATAAAAAACATTCGTATGCTTTTTAAACCATCGTCGCCTGACGTTGGGGTTAGAGTTGGGTTTGGGTAAGGATGTCATTTTATGTAACAGAAAGTTGTTCTAACCCCAAACCGAAGCGTCAATTGTAAGAAAATAGAAAAAACTGTTGAGTAACCAATACGTGAAACTGTCACGGAAAAGAAAGTCGTGTCAGGGGCACGTAATATGGTGGAAATACGTGAGAATGTCACGCAAAACTGAGCAAAATAATGCGTGACTATTTCACGTATTTTGTGAGATCAGGCTGCATTTGCCAGATGCTTACTTAATCTCATGTATAATCAGAGTTTAGTGTTAAGTGAGTGTCTATTTTGTGAATGTGAGCGTCTCTTTAATCATAAATCTTTTCGATGTGTGTGCAGCAGGCACTTATTTTGACAGGACGCATGATGCACATGGTTCACATGACCCAACAAACACATATTTTGACATGACGAGCAACACATATGACACTCTGAACACATATTTTGAATTTGCGCCTCTAAGGAAGAGAGGGCCGCCGCTGAAGTTGATAAATACAAAAAATTGAAAAGTAATGTGCATTATGTTTTTAAAGAGTAATTCATTCAAACACACACAAGCACAATGCAATGCATCAAAACAAACTGTTATATTTTATGTTGATTGTTTATTTTTGCCTATTACAACTACGTCCTGACTATGGCTTTGATGCTCCATCATTAGATTATAAAACATTCGCCTTGATTTCACAGAAAAAGTCATATCTGCTATTTTCTATATCAGTTATCCTCCATAATGAAAGTGTTTCTTACAACTTACGCCACACTAACGAAAGCAGCGTTTCCTCCGTACAGGAAGGATCTGTTGAGCACCTGAAGGACGAATGTGAGGTACTGAAGGGGTAAGATGGGTGTAGCCGCACACACAGAAAACAGCACACCCTGCAGCGCTGTCAGTGCTAGAGACAATATAGCTGACCTCAGGTCAGCCTCCTGCTCACTCTCACCTGAATACAGAGCAACAGTGTTAATGAGTATATCCCTGCTAAACAGACTGGGAAGTTTAGAGAAAAAGATGAAATTCAGACTGGTTCTCCAATAAATACAATGCACGTGTGTGTGTGTACCTGGTTTAAGCTCCTTTCCCTTTCGGCGGTCCATGATGAGGCCATTCCACGGAGCACAAAGGATCCCGCAAAGCTGAGTGAACGCAAACGCGTTTGTATATTTGCTCACTGCGAGCAAAAACAAAAAGACCCTTCAGGGCAAGAAAAACAAGATCATGATACACACGACACAGCTTGTGGTGCCTATATCAACTCATACGGAGTTCACATGAACACTGATAACTAGAAATTATGATACACATACAGTACTTCTCTTTATGTGTGTCTATGTTTGTGAGTGTGTGTACTGTACCAAGGCCTTGATCTCCAGCAGCAAGATGATTCAGCATAGGGTTTAATGTCCCAATGAACAGATAATGTCTCAGCTGCATCACAGAAAGCCACAGCAGATGACACATGAACAACCAGGACAGGAAACAGCTCTTGAAACTTCGAACTGTAAAAAAGGGTGTCACAGTGTTTATTAGGTGCTATTTTACACAATCATATATACTGTAGTATGTGTAGTGTGTGATGAACTATATGATTACTGTTTTTGAGATTTTTACAGTAGAAGGTCTACAGTATATACTGTAATACTATACCGTATTTTCCGGACTATAAGTCGCTTCGGAGTATAAGTCGCATACTTCAAAAATGCTTTTTGAAGAGAAATATTTAGAAAATTATTTCACAAAATCCAAGCCGAAGAACAAACATTTAATCTGGAAAAGCAAGTTATTTAACTAAACAATAGCACAGAACAGCAGGCTGAATAGGTGTCCGTACATGTTAAAGTAACATAAACGGTTATTTACACGATACACAATAGCATACAGAACATACCTGAGAGGCTGAATATGCTAAATTAACATGACAAACCAAATCAAGTTCAAAAAGGTCCCGAAGTCATTCCACATCACTGAATCTATTGAATGACATAAATACAGGAGCAGCACAGAGCGGACTCTAGACGGTAATGGTTTCTCTTGGTTCATATGAAATAATTTGACGTACAACTCGCACCTGACTAGAAGTTCCAGGACCCGCCAAATTATGAAAAAAGTCTGGAAAATACGGTACTGAAACAGTAATCTCTTGTATATCTTTTAAAATACTATAGTGTTTACTGCAATGGTGCTCGGTGATGTCCACAGTACAGTACACACTAATGTTGGCCATTTAGTTCCCAGCATGCACAGCAACAAGTATGTGCTGCCTTTTATAAAATATTTACAGTTTTCATTTTTAAATGAAATAGTTATCTTTTATTTCATTAAATTTAAAAGTTTAAATGTTGACATGAAGTTTAGTTAACATTAAAACATATTATGATAACGAAATGACTAGAAATGATATGGACATGTGATTAGGACATTCTCTACTAAACATTGTAACAATAACGTCAAAAAGAGATTTGTAAAAAAAAGTGGTTGTGACTTTAAAGTCAGATTTTTTTCTACATTAGATAAGAAAAAACTCTTGGCCTATTAGACAGTGAATTATTATTGATAATGACAATTGTGTAATCAGAATCTGTATTAAAGAAGTCTATAGACAAAAAGCTTACAAGCTGTTTTTATAGTCAATAATTTAAAACCTTATTCACACATAAAATTTCCAGCGTGAAGCTCCTCACTTTCCATAGCAATGTTTACATGCAATATCATGCAAATGCGTGTCATGCAATATCCACTTCTCGCCGCATGGTTGTAGTATGTTTTTACTACCATATACTTACAAATCCTACAATAACTACATGAAGAAAAACCACCAGAATAATCCGCAAATATCTTACAAATTGTATCTTTATGCCGCTGTGAAGTTTTAAACACTTGCTTACCCGTTTGGTCTGCTATGTTTTGGACTTGAGGTGAATTCTTTTCAGTTGGCATTTCCACTTTAGCCTTGGAGGTTTTTCCACATTTAATCCTTCTAAAGTCAAAGGAAACATTATGAAATTGACAGAATTTTAATAACAGTGCGAGTTTAGCTGAAGATGACGTACAGTCGGAGATCTGTTTTTTTACTGCACATGTAGAAGCATTTCTTATGGAGAAAGTTCAGTGAGTTGTGATGTATTGAACTGATAGTTTACCCATAGCTGTAGTTTTCGGGGAGAGGATAAGGAATATGTTTACGAGGTAACAACACAAATGTACGGAAGAGATGAATGGCGGCGCAGCAGGACATGAAGAGAAAAGACCAGCGCAAAGCGACTCCACCTTCAAATGCCAGCTGAGAGAGAGAGAGACATGATTCACACATCAATCTTTACTTCCTCAGCAATGCTACAGTATCTTTCCAAAGTCTTTAATGTCATTTTATAGACCTCTTACTTTGATGATGAGGAAAACTGCAGAGGACGAGTCAAATGCTCCATTATAGAGAGTGATTATAGTGGAGCGATGTGTGCCAAAAAGATTTCCCACCTGAAGAAAACAAAAGAGATCTACAAAAGTCTAGTGATTTCTATTACATATCCTAACAAGACATAAGGGCAATTGTGTTAAAGGTGCCAAAGAATGCATTCACTGTAAAAAAAAAAATGCTTTTGCGGCTTAGTAAATTTAACTAAATAAAATGAGTAAATTCTATTTTTTTTTAAATATTATTGTTTTTTAACCAAATTTTAGTAAAAATAACACAAAAAGGTGAGTAATTCTAAATGACCACATAATTTAGCAAATTCAACTAAATTTTGTCATGTAAAATTTGTAAGAAGGAAATTATATTAATCATTTTTGGTTGAAACTACTTGAATTATTTTAGTAAATATAACTAACTAGGCAGTGGACTAAACATAATATGCTGTATTTACTTAAAAATATAGTACATCATTTTTGCATCCACCTTTTAAAGTAAATTTTATGGAATTTTAAGCAATTGCTTAAATAATGTTAAATCCAGCATATTTTTTTTCAGTGTTGAGATAATATGTTCAATTGTTCTTTGATATAGAAGCTATTTGGCTTTACTAAGTGCAAAAATATCCAGAGACGTTTTTACATGTCCACAACCCTAGGATTTGTCTTTTGATTGAAATGTTCTATTATTACCTTATTTGAAAGGTTCATGAATAATAACGTTGAGCTCTGCTCTGATTGGCTGTTTTTCAGAGCAGTTCAGTTCAGTAGTTCTCTTTGTGTGTGTAAACAGATCTTATGTTTGAGTCTGTATCAGATTAAGATATGGAATTTGAGGAATAATCAATTATTTTGAGTTTGTTAATGGACGTTCCTGAGTGGTAAGTTTCTTTTTTTAGTATGGACCTGCAAAACGTAACAATAACATCAATAGAAGAACTTTAGCCTAAATGCTAGCATATAGCATTAACTAGCATATAGCGCTAACACAACTTTGTTTTAGCATTGTTACAACATTGTACTTATTGTAATGTATAATTAAATGTTGGGGCGTACATCTCGACTGTAACATCACAGTCTGTGTTATGTTGTGATTGGTCTGTTTTCCAGCAGTCTTTTGCATGCATGAGGTTTACATAAGAATGAGGAAACAATTGTGTTTAAGGCTCATGATATGTCATTATTATTTACACAACTCTTATTATTCATCTATGCCTAGAAAAAAATAGTTTTAAATTCTACGGCACATTTAAGTAAGTTTATAAAGGACCACATGATAGAAAACTGAATTTTATTTCAGTATTTTACTTTAGCAAACAGAGGCTAACATTCAAAGGGAGAGGTGAGCCGTGGATCGAGACGTTGGTTGCAATTCACAGTCTCACCCACACTTTAATAGTTTCACATCACAATTAAAAAAAGTTTTTATTGTTTTTTGCAGCAACGCCTTTACAGAACCAGTTTTTGTTCTCCAAAAAATTTTCAGAGCAAGGTTCTTAAAGTATTTCTTCTTCTTAGTTTAAAGGAAATGTTTATACTATGAAGAACCTCTTCAATGTAAAAGTTCTATTGATGTAACAGGTTCTTTGTGAAACCATACACAACCTTACAAAAGCTATTCAAGAACCTCTGTTTTTAACTGTGGGATAAGATTAGCATATCATAGTAAGGGTTATCGACATATTAGAGTCTATTACAGGACAAAGCCTGTTTAGGTAAAAGGGTCAGACAGAGGTCATGAAAGTCCTCTGGTCTGTCAAATTACTGATATGAAAACTTCTTAATAAACTGTCTACAGAATTAGGTAGGCTTATACACTAAGAAGGATTTTATATTCGCTTGCACTTTGAAAACTTCAGTACCTGCATATTGGTTATTAGGAATTCAACTCCTCCCACAGCGATGCAGGAGAGAGCAGGAAACAGAAGGATGGAGGTGGCTGAGGAACAACATCAGTTTTGAGTATAAACATAATTAAATAATTTATACAGTATTAGTGCACTGAGGGTCAGAAAACTATTAAAACTATATTTACCTGGATTAGAAAAGGCTATTAACAGCATTCCTAATGTGTAGAATGATCTGTAAATAAATAATAAGATGCAAATATGAAAAAAATTAAGAAGATAATCATCTCTTCATGATGAAATGTGATATTTTTGCTGTCTCTTTTAATGAGTCCAGAGTGCCCCCCAAACAGCATTTGGGCATGCTTAGAAAAGTATGAATTTCATGCCTCAGCTGACAAAACAACCAACCAAGTAGGATATTTTAGTAAATTAGCTATATAGTTTTATTATTATCATTATTGAATGTCATATTTTAGGTGCACAAAATAATTTTCAATTATCATTGGTTTTCCTTTAAGAAAGCCGTAAAGTGATTTACGAGTCAAATGGTAGTTAAGCAGTGACTATGTGCACCCTCAGGAAAATGTCTAGACTGCGACTGGGAATTTAGGGACTGCAGTGATAGGATTAGGAGTTGAAGAGGTCTCAGAGTTTACGGTCTCAGGGAAAGCCATAACATTCCTAGAGATGTTCAGGATCTGCAATGGCCTTCATGGTATGACTGAGGAATGGAAAGGCAATCTGGATGGTCCAGACTTTACTGTCAGGGTTTAAGATTTATAAGCCCAGACAATCAGATAGTATCTGATCATTTACTTTATCAAGGCAAACAAATAGCTCAAATTAACTTATTCAGATTTAACTGTACAAAAAATTACAAAAGCAAACATTACACCAATTTCATAATGTAATGTAAAATGTAAAGAAACATCACTAGTGTAATGTTCAATATTAGTGGTCATTATATGAATGGATAACATTCAGACCAAAATATAGCTGTGCCAAACAGATTAATTCCGGTTAGAAAACTACAATTAAATTTTAAATGCATATATGTTACCAGTCCACCCCTGCCACAACCAGCAATCGGGCTCTCTTGCATGGAGGCTAAAGGCCATGACCTTTTGCATCTGTCGCTAGAGCACCTTTGGGACATTACCATCTCCAGTAAGGTTTACAGAGTTTCTTTGGTTACTAACAAGCCTATTAGTTTCAAAAAACAAGTTGCAACATGTTGTGGTTAACACCTCACAACTGAGTTATGCTTTATGTTATAACTTTATGTAACACTCGCTGGAAATCTTGTCAGCAAAAGTGCGTAGTTTGTGCAAAATGAGATTTACTGCTGTTCATCCAGTATTCAAATACCCATCATGACTAACAATCTAACCGATATTATATATATTGAAGCCTAAAATTACTATTATTATAATCACTAATTATATCAAAACATCACTATAAGAGTACAGAATTTATTATGAATTCATCATCATAGCAAACCAACAACATTTTTCTTCAGCTTGCACCTACTGCAAAGCCTAATGTTATAAAAACTATCTGCTTCACTAAACATAAGAAATCAAATGATTCATCATTATCTAGATATTTTATAAAATTGTTTTACAATGTATGTTCTTTGAACTGAAATGCTTGATTTTGGTTGGCCAGTCGCAACATTTGCAGGTTGTTATTCCCAGATAACAACCGCTCAAAACTAATAATACACAGTTAACCCTGATGCTGCAAATCATTATGACAGTTACAGTTTATAGTACACAAAATTATGTCTCTTTTGATGAAGGTCTGCATTTGGTAAAAATGAGCAATATTTAAAAATCAATATTTAATGTTCCTTATGTTATGATATAAATAGCCATGTGTTGTTGTCGGTGAAATAAACCCCTTCAGCGTGATACAAGACCCTCCGTTTTGAATCAGGTTCTGATCACACTGTCAGGGCTTATTTCTGTGTTATACCTCGAGCATGTTATTTTAATGCTTTATTCTGAGAAATGTTCCATAGGTGTTGACTGTTTTCTGTAAACCACACACCTTCTTGGCAAATATCTTAAAATAATCACCAGATCAATGTTTGTGGTAACCGTGGTTGAATTATTTAAAAATAATGCACACCCACTCCACGTCCTGGCACATTACCACTTTGGGTGTGCATTTTTTTTGAATAACTCAACTGCCCGTCGTCAATTATTCCTTACATAACAACCGCCTTTACATTATCCACAATAAAACCGCAATCTGTAACTTTTTTTAGTTGAGCAAGTACATATAAAACAGCTTTTGAATCGTCTTACCTTAACCCGATTCACAAAAGTAAGTTTATAATAATAATTTGAGTTATCAGGTCCGATTTCACAGGAAATGTCGGTTTGATGTCATTTGTCAGTAATTTAATGTAAAGATAAGTACAATATGCAAAGCAATCTGCAATTTTATGTTTCAGTGGCAAAAGTTACAGACTGTTGTCTAAATGTGTTACATAATGATGAATGTAAAATTAAATTTTTTTTTGCTAGTTACAGCAATCCTCCATGGAATTATTCAGGCAGCTAAGCGGGCAGATCAGATTGTTCATGACACCAGGGGCACGTTCAAGATCGAAACGGTGCGCAACGGTTCATCTTCTTCTTCTTCCTTTATTTCTTAATGCCATTCCAGCATCTACGGCTATGGCGAGAACCAGGTAATCCATATACAAGTTTATTCAGACAAGTTGATTTATACACAAGTTGGGGGAGGGACAATTTGGTATCTCCAATTTGCCTAACTTGCGTGTTTTTAGCCTGTGGGAGGAAACCGGAGTACCCGGAGTAAACCCACGCTGACACAGGGAGAACATGCAGAAACTCCACACAGAAAGGCTACCTGCCCTAGCCTTGAAAATATGTTTTTTGAGAAAAACATTGAAGGATTTTTCTCATTTGAATGGACTTTAATAGAGCCCAACACTTAATACTTTACTCAACACTTAACAGTTATTTCAACGGAGTCTCAAAGGACTCTAAATGATCCCAAACGAGCCATAAGGGTCTTTTCTAGCGAAAAGATTGTCCTTTTTGACAAGAAAAATAAAAATATGCACTTTAAACCACAACTTCTCGTCTAGGTCCGGTCCTGTTATGCGCCAGCGTGACCTCATGCAATACGTCATGACGTCAAGAGGTCACAGAGGACGAACGCGAAACTACGCCCCAGTGTTTACAAGTGTGTTGAAAGAGGACCGTTCCGATGTTGTTGTATGTCAACTGATACTAATTAATGTCTTTGTGTCAGTTTATTGTTTAAAATGGTCCGCAAATGTGCGTTTCATATATGTAACACGTGACCTTTCTACGTCACTACGCATTTACGTGAGGTCACGCTGGCGCTTTTCAGGACCGGACCTAGAAGTTGTGGTTTAAAAGTGCATATTTTTCTTGACTAAAATGACAATCGTTTCACTAGATAAGACCCTTATGCCTCGTTTGAGATCGTTTAGAGTCCTTTGAAACTCTGTTGAAAAAAACTGTTAAGTGTTGAGTTAAGTATTTAGTGTTGGGTTCTATTAAAGTCCATTAAAATGAGAAAAATCCTGCAATGTTTTCCTCAAAAAAGATAATTTCCTCTCGACTGAACAAAGAAAGACATCAACATTTTGGATGACATGGTGGTGAGTACATTTTCTGGATTTTTTTTATAAAATGGACTAATCCTTTAAGTTGGAATGTTGTTTTTTATTCTAGACGGCATGGGCAGTGTAACATTGAGTGTATTTTACAGTATTAAACACGTATTTATAACACGCATTTCATTAGGCGCTGGAAACATTTAATAAGAACACAGGTAATGGCTTCTCAGCTACCGTAGTTGCAACTCTTGCGTCATCACAACAGGGTGTTCAACGCATCACTGTTTCTGTTTAATAAACGTTGTGCAACGTTTTGTCGGCGCTGAACCCAGCCCAGGTTCTCTGCAGAACCGACTCTTGTCAACTCACTTTGTGAAACAGGCCGCAGACAAAAACAAAAAACAGAGAACAAAATGCACGCAGGTGAAATTGATCACAGCAAGACTAATCTAAAGACAAAAATGGAAAACCTGCTTAAATGGATTAGGCCAAAGCCTTACAACTTCATTATTATATTTGTTTGGTGCAATTATATTCATTCATTTTTTTCAAAAGGTTTTTAATTAATGCTCTTGCATTAGAGAGTCGGGCTTGTAACCTGAGAGCTGCTGGTTCGAGTCTCACGGTTGCAACTGTGGTGCCCTTGGACCAGTCAACTTAACCCTAATTGCACCCCAGGCACTGCGCACGGCTACGGGTGTGTGTTTGTTCACGACGTGTGTTCACTACTCACTGGGATGGGTTACATTTTGAGTATGTGTTGCATACCTGACAAGCTTGTCACTTTTTTCACTATAGTGACACAAATCTAATTGAAATGTAAAGTTCACTTTTCATTTTATGGACTCTATTATTTTATGGTTTTCATTTACATAGTCAATTTGTATGCAAATTTTATGTTAATCAGGGGGTGGGGTTTACTTGCTCACCAAATGGAGAGTGTCCTGAAGCAGTTTTGCCAACTTTATTGCTAGATTTATCGACTTAGCGATGTTTGGATGAACCTAAGTGAAGTTTTATGAACTAACGTTTTCTTACTTTAAGGGAAAAATTTAAGGTGAAAAGGTTTTTAAAAAATTACTTAATTTGGTAACACCTAAAATATTTAAACAGTTAAAAAACTTTCAATAGTTTAAGTGTTACCAACTTTTTTTTTAAGTTGATCCAACTTTAATGTGTGTACACATTCTGTGTTGCCTGTACAGCCCCATGTAAGCAGGTAAACCCAACCCACTGATTAACATATAATTTGCATATAAGTTGATTTTGAAAATGAAAACAAAAACCAAATAAAAGAAAACATACACCTAACATTCATCATTATTTCACTGCTAATGCAATGACGCTTCAATGTGCCTATACATGTCCAAATACATTTTGACGTCACTGTGGGCAAAAGGATTTTCTGCGGTGAATATGTTACTCACCAAAAAATTCTAATGAACAAGTAGTAACAGTTTGCTATCAGATGGTAATACCAGTGGTACTCAGACATATAAAATGGTACTGAAAGATTATCATATATTATCATATGTTCATGATATACAGTCTCATATATTCATTACAGTACCATTAAACATTTAGGTATTTTTGTTAATGATATTGCACTACAGACAGGCATTACATAAATACATACAGTGTACGCACAACATGAATGCATGCATATCTGACTCACATTCCCAGTAGCCTGGAGACCATGGTACCAAAGTGATCAAACAGGAAGCCAATTGGCAGTGTAAGAAAGCTATTCAAGAAAGACGCGATGGTGAAGATGAGGGAGAACTGCTCATCCTGGCCACTGCAGTCTAGTACACAACCGTCCATTACAAACTACAATAAAAATGCACAATAATTCCTACTGTTAAAGTGTATTTAATACTGACCTTGGACCATGGTTTCATTACTGGTGGAGTTCGTGCACAGATTGCCGAAGTATCCCTGACTTTTGAGCACGAAGACCAGAGATGCCCAGCCGAACACGACCCCTGCAAACCCCAAACACTCCACCAACCCTGTGATCAAAGTGATCCAGAAGCGAACCCTCAAACCACCACCCTGACACCCCAACATCTTCCCGTCCTCTTCTGCACTCGGTCTCTGATAGACTCCGATATCCTGGAAAGACAAGGAGCATTTTGCTCAGAACATTTTAAGAAGCATCAAATCAGATCTGCAAGTATGTAATTTAATTTCGGATTTGGCCCGTATCATACAGACATACACTTATCCTTTTGATCTTCAACATGCACAAACAGTACAGACACCTCCTTCTCCCTCCCTCACACGTTGTCTCTTTTTATATGCACATACGGCATGGAGGTGCCTTTCCCTCCCATTTTCACAAATCCCTCCTCTCATTTCACTGAGGTAGGACGTAGTTTCTCTATGTTTGTAGGTTTGCGTATAGAAGGGATACAGCTACAGCCCAAATCTCACAGGATGTTTGGCCTGGGGCTTGGTTTGGGGGTAGGATTAGATTCCGGCAGTTGCTGTATCCCTTCTAGCAACAACCATTTAACACAGATGTTTTGTAAAATAATAGCTCATGTTATTTGAGCATTTAAGAAGTTTAATTAAAAGCAAGCAGCCAGGTTTATCAACAGCACTATTAAATGTTAATGAAAAAAAAAATTTATGTAAACTGTTTCAGTTCTGAGAATCTTTGTACCATTGCATTACCCCATTAACCTTTTAACACTTTAATTGATTTTGACAGGAACACATGGATTACTGATAGGAGCTGCGTGTTGAAGTATTTGTATGTGACTAAACTCTCCAAATGCCACATTGAAGCATTAGATAAGGTTTCCCACAAAATATGTGTAAATGGATACAGATTTGAAAGTTTTCCACAACCAAAGACAAACTTGTAGCTGCCTTGGACATTTAACACAATCATTTGTGATATCTTCTGACCTATTTAAAAAAAAATCTTGAATAACTAAAAGCAGAACTTAAACGTGTGATTGACACAAGATTCACTATTTCTGAGGTTCTGTGCTTCCTTTGTGGTTTGTAGCATTCGGTGATGCAACGGCATTTTTAAGTAGATGACTTTAAATCGTTCTGTCACAGTCCCCATCACGACTGCCTATGTCAGTTGCTGACACTGATAAATTCACATGCAAGTCCTCGGAAATGTAGGTATTTTAATTGATATCCATCCAAGAACTTTCATAGAAAACTGAATTTAATACGAGACCTGCAAATGAACTTAGTTTGCCCTCTTCAGATTTGGCAGACTGAAACCAGGGTATTTCCCTATCTGTATGTTGTAAATGCTACAAATAACGCAATCACATGAGGACCATCAGATGTCAAATGATCTTGTCAGCATTTTTAGGTATCTATATGTCACCCCTTTAAAAACACAAGACTTTATGCCAAAATATAGGCAAATCTAAGAATGCAGAACAAACTTTGGATCTAAAACATCTGAACTGAGCTCATAAATATGCTGAAATATTAGTTTATTGATGGTTTATGCTTTGACTTATGCTACAGTACATGACAGTTAACTGCATGTCCAATAAAAAAAAAAAACAAATCAACCATGCATCAACAATCTGAAATAAAATCTATTCCTACACTGTGAAAAATGATATTAAATCCAACATAATTTATTAAGTTAAAGTAACATAAAAATATAAGTTAAACAATTTTAACTTGTTATGTCAAGTAATGTCAAGTTATCACAAGTCAAAACAAAAAAAGTAGGTTGAATTGACTAAATTAATTTGTTTTATGCTGTGTAGTGAATCAGTCATGTGAATGAAAATCATAATGTGACATCATCTCCATTGGTTGAATCACCCATGATCAAAACAAACCAACAAACAAACAAACAAACATGCCTATAGACATGCACATAAACATTAAACAAACCAACTAACAGCTTTACATTTAGTTGTATTTGTAAGGTTTTAGGCTAAATATAACAGTTATGCTATAATAAATAATATTTGTTAACCCAACACATTTTATCTACACAGATCCAGTCACAATTACTCCCAATGACACATGTTAGTGTGATGTATAGTTCATTCAGTCTGTTTGAAGCATATGTTAGTGTTCATAAAAATGACGTACCCGACATGAGGAGACGCACCCGACTGCTGCGCATGTCGTTGAGTCCTCTGCAGCATTTCAGGATCTGTTCACCCCTCTGCTATTATAGCAGCTGAGTGCATAAAAACAAACAAATCTGAGAGGTCTGCTAGAAGCATATTAAACTTACAGTTTAAATTGCCGTAGAAAATCATGAAAGACAACAGCTGACAGTGGCCTGAACTTGGCTACTCTTATCACATGACATTTTTATCACACAGCTTTTCGTTAAGATCACTGTGATCATGATGGTTTACAGAATAACATCTGAGACAGTACTGAATTATGTACAATGGCAATATTTATATTTTGAAATAATATACAAATCACTTTGAATCTTGTGCATGGAAGGCTATGCTGACTAAATGTTTGCTGGTTACTACTTGCCAAACCGATGTTTATAATATAATGAAAAGGTTAATATTAATTTTTTGTTAAGATAAATCCCTTACACAAGATTTTCAACCCTCACGCATTCATTCAGCGTGAGACTCACGCAATTGACCTCATTCTCACGCCACATATCCATTTTCTCAAGCAGGGCTGTGCCCACCATTGAGATCCCCGTGGTGTGTAATAACAGCCTAACTGTATAATGTACAATGGCTATCTCTATTTTATCAGCCTCAATCAGCGCTCGACAAAGTCAAAATGATGCGATGGCCAATCAAATCAAAGAAGGTGGAGTTATTGTTCACAGAAGCAAGCGCGAGCTTCAAACTGAGCGAGTGCGTCTGCGCGATGCTTCAGGTTGTTGGCGATGATTAAAGAGCAACACACGATGTAAGTAGCTAAACCAGTGCTCGCAGTTCCAGCACATCTATGTTGTTGTTTCTCTTGCGTACCACCACTTATGTTGTTGGTACTTTGCCGCAAAGACTCAAATTGTGTTTCAGTTTATGTGGCGCTGCGCAGACCGATCGACTTATGACATCGGAGTACCGCGAGAGCAAATCAAAATGTTACAAAATAGTCCGCCTTTATCATTGCTCTCGCGATACTCTGATGTTGATCACATAAGGCGTCAAGGTCTGTATGAAAAGCAGGCCTGCCCGCACGCAAATTCCCTCAGAAAACTTTAGATCTACCCATCATCATTGACAAGCATTATGTGTATGTGATGTTTGCTGTCAGAGTTTTTAATAAAAGAGGAAAAAAATCTATTGATATTTGACATCTATAAACAATTTTATATTTATATACAAAATAATATGGTCTTGAAATGCACATTATCTGTTACTTTAGTTTAATATAAAGTACTCATTTGGTTTGGTGTATTTTGGGTGTGACAGTCTCTCTTTTAGCGCCAATCAACAACAAATCATCACTTTATGCTTCTCCTCTTTCTCAGTGGATAAACTGAATCAAATCTGCTGTCATGTGCAGTTATATACATTAGAGACCAGTATTCATTGGAGTTAAGAACTTTTTTGGCACTTTTATTAGGAGGAAAAGTATAATAGAATTGGGTAAATTAATAGCCTAACAAAGACTATAAGCTCAGGACTATAAACTCAGTAAGCTTTTATGTTAATTGATTTTCTAATTAGATTTGTATTGTAAATCATTTTTCCACAGACTTTTCTAACAATTCAACACAGAAATATTTAAAACCCTAAACTATTATTGTTTGTTTGGCAAAGGGTTAATTTAGTAAATAACTTCTATTATAATCTTTAATAATAATTTAGTAAATAATAATAATAATTTAATAACCACCACAAGATCCCAACCTTTTATGCACCCCCGAACACCCCATTTGTGAATAAAATATTTTTATTTGGCGACCTCTTCTGTCTTGTAGTGGCAGTACACCCTTCTTGGAGGGCAAGAGAGCAATATCTTTGTATTTATATTGTTGTTGTGCATTAAAAAGACGAGGAGACAAGCTGGCTATGCTGATTCTACAGAATGCCATAAGAGAAGAAAACCCAGAAATGAGGAATTTGAGAATTTTTTTAGGGCCTACATGTCTGCCTCTGGACTTGTCTTTATTACCACTTCATCAAACTTAACCTCATATGAACACTAGATATAATAATAATGGTGTGTTTAGACATAAATCATATATTTGCGTTTTTTCTTACCTGGATTGTTGTCACAAATTGAGGCAACTTCTGTACAGTTAGATAAGAGTTGTCATGTTAAATGCAAAGGGAAAAAGATAAAAGACTTTTAGTAATTTATTAAAAAAGAGGGGAAGCAAATGTTTCACCCACTGTTATAAAATACATCCGCTGTAAATTGGACTGTTCCACCATTGCTCAGAGAAACAATGCAATTTGAATGAAAAGTTGATTTGAGAAGGGAAAATGTTTACAGAAATGCAGCAAAGTTTTGGATGCTCAGCTTAAATGATCTCAAATGCTTTAAAATGGCAACAAAAACCCAAGCACAAGAAAAAAACAAGCAACTTTTGTTAAAACAGATTGAAGAATAGTCAGTAATGCAAACATTCAGACTTTCATCCCCTCTAGAAAGATAAAGATGATTTTAAATGATCTGTAAGCACCTTGGCAGTCAGAAGACATCTAATTGAAGCTAAGCTGCTTGCAAGAAGCTCCCATAAAGCACCAGTGTTGAAATAAAGACATCTGCAGAAGGACATCAACACATCAACTGGCCCAAAGAAAAAATGGCGTAACATCTTGTGACCTTATGAAAGTAAAATAGTTATTTTGGGGTCTAGTGGTAATCGGCAGAATCTCAGGTGACCCCCGGGTACTGAATTCAAGTCATAGTACACTGTGAAGACAGTTTAGCAGGGTGGTGCAAAAATCATGTTGGGTTTATTATTGTACTGGAACATGGAACAGTTTGAATACATCAGAATACTTAAAGAGATTGTGTTGCCGTAGAAGAGGAAATGCCCCTAAAATGGATGTTTCAACAAGATAAAACCCTCAAACACACAAGCAAGAGGCCAAAGTCTTGGTTTAAGACAGAAAGGATTGAGGTTATGAAATGGTCAGCTTAATCCCCTGATGATCTCTCCATCATTGAAACTTGTGGGGTGACATTAAAAATGCAGTTTCTGAAGCAATACCTAAACATTGAACTGTGGATCCTGGACTGAAATATCTGTTTCTATGTGCCAGAAGTTGGTTGACTCGATTTGACAACACAGATGTGCAGCAGTTATTAACAACAGTGGTTATACCACTAATATTAATAATTCAGTAGTTTAAAGTGAAGTTAAATCTTAAAAAATTTCTTTAGTTTATAAGTGTCTAACGACAAAAATGTTGACACTGCAATTTTTGTTCAACTTTATATTCATTTTCTTTGCTTCCCTTTAAAAGAACAATACAGACTTGTACATTTTGTTAATATTTTGATTTGGAATGTAATGTGCAATGTTTTCAATACACTGTCAGAAAAAAAGGTACACAGTTGTTCCTTTTTCTGTCGCTGGGGTGGTACCCTAAAAGGTACCTTTTTGTACCTTTATGGGTATACAACACATTAAAATGTTGTACCTTATGGGGTACAATATTATACCCTAAGGAACAATGGTGTACCTTAAGGAACAATTTTGTACCAGTTCAATTTTAGGGGTACAAAACAGTTAACATTACCTTTAAAGGTACAAAATAGATCCTTAAAGAGTAACTAAACCCTAAACCAACTTTTTTTAGTTAATGATCTGTAAGAATGATGCTTTATTAGCAGTGATGGGAATAACGGCGTTATAAGTAGGGGAGACCGGGTATGATTGTAACACTTTTTTTCTCCAGCACCAAAACTACCTTTTAATTTTAGCTACATGTCTGAAACTTTTAGACAATGTACCCACATTTGTCTACTACAAATAGAAACAGTTTAAATTTCTACAACTATGTCACAGACTTTTTGAGATGACGACAAATACAAGATGGTCCTTTGTTACAACCTACCCCACTACTGGGGTAGATTGTAACACATACTGGGGTAAGTTGTAACAGGTAGACAAAATGCCCAAAAACTAAGGGTACTTCAAGTGTTATGCCACAACAACAGTTTTATTTTTAATGAATAGCTGCAACAATAAAATATGTGTGAATATGGGGAGTGTATGTGTATATTGTATGTGTTTGTGCATGAATTGTCTTGAATTTCTAAATAGTTCCATGCAGACGACCCAGAAATCTTCCTCATCTGAAGAGGAGTTATCAGCCTTCACTCTTTTCCCGGCAGTTTATTTTTACCTTCTTGTTTTGGCTTTTCACATGGTGTGAAAATCATAAAAAAATTTTTATTTGTATGTAAGGGTATGGTTTCCAAACACGTGTTACAACCTACCCCATCACTGTCACCCATTGTTTAGCTAGCTGTATTAGCATGGTGCTTTGAAATTAGCAGAAGGTTGATACACCATTCTTTACTAAAGAAACTGAAGTTTGACTTGATACAACGCATACAACATTATCTACAACAGTGGAAGTGCTAAAAAAATATTATCTTGTTAGTTTTTTTTACTTTCTTAACTCAGAATTAGATTTTCTGCTGTAGCTTTAGGAGAGATGGCAATACAGATGGCAACACCTCCATGAAGGATCATAAAGGAAGTCTGAGAAACCTTAAACTGTCACATGACTCCTATCTTATCCCTGATTCCTGGAATTGGTAGTGTTACAACTCTCCCCGTGTTACAACTATACCCGGTCTCCCCTAATTGGCGTTAGTAACTGCGTTATTTTTTTCAGTAACGAGTAATCAAATAAATTACTGTTTCCCCCGTTATAACGCCGTTATCGTTACTGACATTAAAATGCTGCGCGTTACTAAAATTGATCTAACTGTAGTGATTTTCACCCGCGTATGCTCACTCAAACACTGATTTTCTCGTGTGTGTGTGTTGGGAGAAACATAACTGATGCTGATTGGTGTGTCTGTGTGTTAGAGGGGGTGGGAGAACCACATAGCTGATGGTGATTGGCTTAGTCTCCAACGTTAGCCAACCAAAGGCAGAGTTCACAAACAGGCACGCCCACTCGCACAGTCCGACTGAGTCTGAGCGAGCGAGCAGTGTAAAAAAGTCTGAGCAACTTTGTCACTTTGTCGCTAGATTTAGCAACTTTCTATCACTTTAGCGACTTTATAGGACAAATCTAGCTATCTTTTCTGACGTGGTTGGAGACATTTGTAGACTGACATGAAAATACGCGTCGTTTTCTCTTCTCAACGAGCAGCGGTGCTGCTGATGACTGTGCCCCATCTCAAAGCACTGACAGGCAGCCCGGTCATCGCGCATCAATCACTCCGAAAACACCGGCGACAGGGTGATGGCAAGTACAACAAGCTCAAAGGTAGCGATCGCAAACACGAAGTATAAAGCACTACTTTTCCATTGTTGAGGTGAAAGGCAAGAATGTTTGTGTAACGTGCAACTTATGCCCATGAAGAAAAAGTCTCTCCACGTCTGTGGCAAGTAATTCTGATCTAATAAAGCACCTCACATCGTCACATGCTGCCACAAAAATTGTGATTTCTCTTTAGTATTCATTTTAGTCATTTAACATATTTAATTGGTAAGGGGTATTCAAGTTATTTGAAATATTAGATTTTTTTAAGTAACGCAGTAATTACTTTTCCTGGTAATTAATTACTTTTATAATAATGTAACGCAGTTACTAACTCAGTTACTATTTTTGAGAAGTAATTAGTAACTATAACTAATTACTTTTTTAAAGTAACGTTCCCAACACTGTTTATTAGTGCTGTTCATTGATTTTAGTAAGCTTTTTGACATTTGTATATATCAATACTACAATATATGGTGTAAAAACGTCTGATTGCTGCCCTCTTCAGGTTGAACGGTGGCTACTGCAGTTGAATTTTCCTATTGGATGTTGGGTCCAAAAAATGACTCGTGACGTAGGCAGGTTCAAGCTCACCACGCCCTTGTTACGATCTCACCACACACTTGGTACGAGCTTAGTTCGTCCCCTCTATCTCCATTCGGATCTGCCCACATTTCTTGCATTTTTCAAATATTGCCAGTGGGTGGAGTCAGGCTCTGACCAGGGGTTTAGTTACGCTTTAAGAAACAGTAATGTACCCCAAAAGGTAGAAAATGGCTATTTATAAAAGTGCCCAAAACTTGTTGTTTGTCTTCATAACTATATATTTTTTTCTGTTAAGAGGTGTTTTAATTGGCTTAAACTGGCCTGTTTGTGCTCTATGGAGGGCCCAATGCCCCTTTTTTCCCTCATTTGCCTTTGTGTCACGTGACCCCATTCTCTGAACTAAATACCAAGTTGCTTAAACCTGTTTGTTATATCATTCACTATTTTGGTTTAGGTAGTTAGACACTATTTGCAAAACTCCAGCACTTTAAACAGTAAAAGATAAACAACAACTGTTCTTTTACTAATTGTACACAACACAAACCAGCTCAGAGTGTGCAGGCGTTACATGTGTGTTGTATGTTTATACCAACAATGAATGGAAACAATCTGGGAGGCAGAAGAGGAAGAGTATGAGAAAGATCAGAACCCCAGAGATAAAACAGCTGGCTTGTGCGGTCAAGAGGGTTTATCCTTTGTTTAGTGACAAAGTTGCATGTAAATGAAGGCTTGTGGTCAAACCAGCATGAAGAGATGCTGAGACAGAATGAATCATGGACTTTGGTTTTGCAATTGCACGTTTTTGGGTCATGGGTTTAAACTCAGGGAACACATACTGATAAAAATGTATACATAGTCTGCAAAATGCATAAAGTGTAAACATGTATTTTTCTGTAACAGATTCCCTGGGTGCTGTGTTTTACATTATTATTATTTTTTTTTTTTTATTGATGTAGTGTCTAATGAATGCTGTTGTGTTTGTCATGTGAAAGTTTGATTTTGAGCACAGATTAAATGATTTTGTGTCAATTATTTGATTCTGAGATTATGTGGGTAAAAAACAAAAGGTGAGCACTTAAGACACACTTCACTTTTTCTCTGCTGTTGGATGCTGTGACTAAATATATAGACTGGAAAGCAACGTCTGGTTCTGATCACAGAAAACACATCACTGACTGAAAGTCTCCATATGTGAATGTGTGTATCTCTGTGCATATAATTTTCCAAACAAAATACAGTTTCATTGTATGTATTAATTTATAGGAAATCGAGTGAAATGAACTGCCACATACAAGTTGCTAGCATGTGTTTATCCAAGTAGAGGAGAGATGAATGAAGAGAGCAGATAATCTTGGGGGGCGAGTGAAAGAGAGCTAAGATAGCAGTTTATTTTTAAAGCCATCTGTGTTGTGTTGACTAGAAGAGATGCTCCTCCGCAGGATAAGAAGAACTTTACATGCATATAAAGATAAGTGTGATCTGAGATACATATGCTGACTAAGAACAGAGAGTCTCAGTTTTTATTGCAACTTTCTGCAAGTACAGAGGTAAGATGAATAATGTTTTAAAAAATCATTCAGGGCGATGTGGACATAAACAAGGACATAAAAAAGTCTCACCCCATTGGTATAGTAAATGTGCATTTGTATAGATTTATGTTAATGCAAAAAAACTAAAGACGAGAGAATATTTTCCTCACTAGTAAAAAGGGTTAAATATTTTGGAAATCATGTTTGTGATTTATATCTAATAACAACAGTTTACAAATGAAAATTAGCCAGTATGGCTAAATTTGGCATATTTTTATGCTCCAGTTGCGTGGTTATTAATGTGCGTTGTCCCATTTCCTAAATAAATAAACTCAAACTCAACATTAGGTTTCCTGTTTATAGGAATACTGTATCTTAATTTCTAGAACAGCTATAAATATTTATGAACCTATGTAATATTATGTAATACAAATCACTTATGTGATGAATAACTCTTATTGGACTCTTAAGTATTATTGGATGTGTGTCAATGCAGTTTATTTTTATTTTGTACTATATGTGCATCTAATGTTGTGTTCTGGTTTCCAGCAATAACAGCTGTTCAGTGGGAAACACTATTTTTGGAGCATGTGTTGTTTTAAAGGTCAGAAGGACAGACACAGAGGATAGAGAGTAAGAGAGGAAGGAGGAACCAGACAGGGGTCTTTCTGAAGTGCCTTATAGTTCAGTGAGTAGTTTGACCGGCGATTCATTCAGTTTGCTCAGACGACCTCGAACAAATGGAGGATTCTGAGAATATCACAGTGGCCAGAGACAAAGAGGACACACAGGACGTACATGACCAGGTAAATATATTACTGTTTAATAACATGTAGTTGCATGTGATTCTCACATTGATCTCTCCTACTCGTTTATAGTATTTGTTATTTTGGCAAGTTCTATAGGAAAGTGCATATTAACAGTTTTTCTCTCTCTCACACACACAAAGCCACAGATAAGCATTTTACTTGCATTTTAAGTGTGTGTTGCCCTTTAGATGGCACATGCTACGGAAAATGATATGATAATTGTCTGGGTTGAAATCAGATTCCCAAATGGCTCGTTGGTATTTATTCCAGTTAAGCTCACATATGGCAGTTAAATTGAAACATATTAACTAATGCTCATGCACACACACATGCACATTTTAACAATTAGTTTATGTCACAGAAAACTTTCTCCTACCTCAGATTTTCAAGAAACATCATACTGTTTAATTTATAAGCTTGTTTCATCATTGGAACAGCAAAATGTCCCCACAAGGTCAGAAATGTACTTATCTTTGTAAATTAATATCTTTGTAGGGACATTTAGTCCCAACAACATGATAATTACCAGGCACACACAGACACCTGTACATATAATGGAATGCTGCAGCTCTTTTTACAACGGGTAAATCATGACCTCATGTGACACCTGGAACAGCTCCTCAAAGGCAAAACTGATCACACAGAGACGCAAACCCTACAATGTCAAAAATAAAGGTACAACGCGGTCACTGGGGCAGTACCCTTTAAAAAAGGTCCTGATATGTACCATTTACAAATATGTATCTTTGAACTGCATGCCAATATGTACATTTGAAGTACTAATATGCACTCTTTGGATACAAAGGTGTACCTTTTTGTCCCAGTGATAACTTTTGTACCTTTATTTCTAAAGAGTGTAAAGTGATCTCAAATCTTAAATGGAGAATGTTACACAAGAGTCTTGGGACGAGAGAAGCAAATATAGACGTGTGTCATAGGAAAGAAGATATACTTTGTGATGCAGGATGTTAAATTGAATGAAGGATCTTAAATGAAGAACAGACTCACCATTGGATTGCAACATAAGTGTTTATACCCTATTACATGTTCAGGGGCACTGAGAATATATTTTTTTCAAAATTCAATTCAATTTCATTTATATAGCGTTTTTCACAATTGTTTACTTGTTCCAAAGCAGCTTTACCTTAATAAAAACAAAATAAAAAAGTAGCAACGTACAACGGCTAAAATTAATCCGTACTAGTGAGTGGAGTAATAATCTAACATATATATATATATATATATATATATATATATAATGTAACACAGTTCTAAGTTAATTTAATGTCAGCTGACTCCCAAAGGGTTGAAAAAAGTTCTTGGAAAAAAAAAACCTTGAAAGAGAGTCAGACATGACTGATCCTATAGAAGATATACTGTATATTGAGTACTATATTATAAAAAAAATCGTCAATTAAAAGTTGTAATAATTTAAATAAAAGTTAATGGAGGCGGTTGGTTGTCGCTGGACAGACGTGGGTGATCCAATAGAAAAAAATTATACTATGAGATTTATTAAGAATAAAAAAATATAATTATACTATGAGATTTATTAAGAATAAAAAATAAATAAATATAGCATCCTTACCAGCGGACAAAAAATATAAAATAATTATCTGTTTACATGTCATACCAAATATAAATTTTCTATCTGCAAAGCTTACATGATAGAGTGCCTATGTATCAACACATCGATCAAAGACGAGACTACTGACACTTTTGTCCACCAGGGAAATACAGTACATAAAAAAGTGCTAGAAATTACCCAATTTTGTATGCATATCACAATCTTCTATAGATCTCTCCCTTGAGCAAGATAGTTTTGTACGTTTTACAGGATGTAATAAGATTTTTTAATCCTGCTAGACATCAAAACACTAGACGTACAACATTTAGTGATGATACTTATTGTGAATTTAGACATTAAATGCATCACAGCAGTGGCGCCCGCACACATACTGCACTGTGCGTACCATGAGAGGGAAGTAGGCCTAATGCGATACATTTTTTACATCATTTTAAATTAATTGTTTAATCTGTGTACGCTTATGACATAAAAATAAAAGAGAGAATAATGAAAATAGTTGTGCATTCAGGGGATTGGTAAACATTGCGCATAAGTGACAGGGCAGCGGAGACCGATCAGCAAATGACGTGAGAGTTTTGCGAAAGCGATTAGTACACTGTAAAAAAAATCAGTAGAAATTAAAATGTTATTGCAGCTGGGTTGCCGGTAATTTACCGTAGATTTAGATTTATGTTATTTACTGGCAAGAGTTTGTTCAAAGTTAAATAAATTTTAAATATTAACAAGTCTTTATCTTTACAGAATAAAACTATACAATAATAGCCTCATGCAAAGCATTCTGGGAACCAGAAATCATCATCAACCTTTTTCTGTTTTTTGGTCCAGATTTTGTTTCCCAGAATGTTTTGCTTGATGCTGTTTTTTAGTTTTACTCTGTAAAGATAAAGACTTGTAAATGTTTAATTTTCATTTAACTTTGAACAAAATGTTGCCAGAAAAAAACATAAATGTAAATTTACGGTAAATTACCGGCAACTCAGCTGCAATTTCTACGGAATTTTTTTACAGTGCTGTAAAAAAAATCTGTAGAAATTAAAATGTTATTGCAGCTGGGTTGCCGGTAATTTACGGTAGATTTAAATTTATGTTATTTACTGGCAAGAGTTTGTTCAAAGTTAAATAAATTTTAAATATTAACAAGTCTTTATCTTTACAGAATAAAACTATACAATAACAGCCTCATGCAAAGCATTCTGGGAACCAGAAATCATCATCAACCTTTTTCTGTTTTTTTGCTTCAGATTTTGTTTCCCAGAATATTTTGCTTGATGCTGTTTTTTAGTTTTACTCTGTAAAGACAAAGACTTGTAAATGTTTAATGTTCATTTAACTTTGAACAAAATGTTGCCAGTAAAAAACATAAATTTAAATCTACCGTAAATTACCGGCAACCCAGTTGCAATTTCTACGGATTTTTTTTTACAGTGTAGGCAGTGGTCTCGAGACGATCTCGCGTTGCTTTAATGTCATTCTCATATCTGTCAGCACTGCATGATGTCGAAAACAGTCCAGTGTGGCGGAGGAGCACAGGTTCATCTTCCAGAAATTTTGTGTCCAAGGTAGACACAAAATTTAATGACAACAGTCTGCATCAGTCTGGCTTTTAAAATTACTAGGGGAATCTAATTTCCCCAAAATTTAAACACAAAGGGATTTGATCAAATAAGCATTGCACATTTTAGATAAAATATTTAAAATATATCCCTTTTTATATTCACTCAGATTGGATAAGAAAATAAAATGTATTTACTGTTATTTAGTTCAGATCATAACCAAGTTACTCATTATTACAGTAACAATTCTATTAAATTGCATTAGTGACAGTGAGGTCATCACAGCAGGGTACAGGGTACACTTTCTTGAACTTCACCCATCACAATCTGAAGAAACACCTAAGCGTAACTGCCCCATTGCACTAAATCATTTGTATTATAAATACATGAAGTCTCATTCTGTTTCTCTGTAACCATTTTTGGACTGGGCCCTTCTTAGGACTCCACTGAGCCCCAGGAGACAAAATGTACTGCAGCTGTCTCAAAGCCAGAAACTACAGGGGGCGGAGCTAATGAGGAAAACAAAGAAGATGAGAAGGAGACAAAACCTAAAGCCAATGAGAGTGAGGCATGTGAGCAAGAGGGCGGAGTCACAGAGAATGTCAACACAGTAAGAGAGGAAGAGAAAGAGACAGAAGTGACGAAAAAAACCGAGGAGGTCACAGAAGAAAAAGTTAAGGAACCAAACAATGAGGCGAGAGTTAATGAGGAAGGAAATGAGAGTAACAATGAGTCTCTCGCAAAAGAAAATCATATCGATAAAGCTGATGACATCTGTGAGGAGAAAGGAAAATTTGAGGAGAAGAACAAAGGAGACGAGAGGGCAAATGACTCTGTAGGTCAAACTAAAAAGACAGAGGAGGTCACAGATACAAAAGAGATTAAACAAAATAAAGATCATGTCCAGGACAAACAAAACAATACTGGAAGGAAAAGCGCAACTAGTTCTGCCCCTAGAGCTCCAACAAAGTCATCAGTATGTGCACGTGGGGCGCGCCCCTCGGCCAGAAGAGATGCCATGGCTAAGTTTCAGAAGGAGCAGTAAGTCTTTATCTTCTTAAGCATTCAAGTTTTGATCAACTACATTATTTTATTCATTCAAATGGTATTATTATTACAATCATAAACATGGTATAGCAACAGACTACATTGACTACAATTGCTGTATTTGTTGACTAGCATCACTGTAACTGTTGCTGTGTGATTTCTCATCCGTAAAGTCTTTAGCATTTGTGTGAATACCATGATGGCTTATTCTAGGACCCCAGGAGTTCGAAACTTTAAAGTTCAGCGGACGTCTATAGGCATGGCCGGCGGAGCATCAATTAAACAGAAAATTCTCCAGTGGTGCATAAACAAAACACAGGCATATGAGGTAAGCAAAGATTGCAAGTGCAAACATATTTATAATGAAAGTTTCACTTCAAAAAAGCTAGTCTGATGCATTAGAGAAATCCTTGTCTCATTAGAAATAATACATTAAAAAAAACATCTATTACACTGTCAGAAAGAGGATATGGATTCTTTTAGGGTGGATTTGAGAATACTTAAGGTGCAAATGCTGTTATACCTTTAATTGGTAATTTTTACAGGAATTTTTATATTTATGAAAAATAAGGTTTCCAGCCGTCAAAGGGTCCATGTATTGACCAATCACTTATGTGACCAAAAGGTTGATGGGAGATAGATGGGTCAAAGTTGCAAAACACTACACTCCTAAATATAAGAGGGATTAAAAGGTTCTTCAGTCATGGTAAAACAATTTCTTTCTTACATTTTTATAACCTAAAGTCCCATTTTTCCCCCACAAAGAACCTTTTTGAAACCTTATACCATTCAGCCAAAAATTGTTCTTCTATGCCCCCTTTTTTTAAGATTGAACACTGATCTGAAGAACTAATGAAACACCAAAAACTTTAGTCAGTTGTAGCTTTTTAAGCCCTAAACATAAAAAATTTTCTTTAGGTTTCTCAAAAAGTATATTGAAGAACTTTTATTTCATGTCCAGACAGAACTGATCTGAAACCACTTATATACTTATCTTTACAATCATCCCATGCATTTAAAGTGATAGATCAACCAAAAATGAAAATTATATTATTTACTCACCCTGAGGCCATCCGAGATACATATTTCCATTATTTTTTAGTTATTTCAGAAAATGTCATAGCTCTTATAACAGTTAGAAATGGGGTCTACTTTCTTCAAGCCCAAAGAATCTCCATCCATCCTTCACAAAAGTAATTCAAATGGCTCCAGGGGAATGCAAGCATTCTGAGGGTCATCGCTGCGATTTTGTAAGAAAAATATAAATATTTAAAATTTTACCAACGAAAATGACCAGCTTCCGGAAACCCCATCTTGGACTCCTTTGCATTCACTAGAGAGTTTTAGCGTAGGGAACGCACGCTGCCATAGGTGTAGTTAGTTAATGGCGTACTGATGAACATGGGGGCGGAGGCATAGAGTAAAGGGCAAAACAACAATGCCAGTGAAAGTTAAAATGAGTATTTTAAAGAAAATGCAAGAGGATATTGACTTATCCCTATCTGTAGCTAAAACAACTCAAAACGCACAGTTCTCATGAGGAGGGGTGATTTGGGGGCCCTAAGCGATTCCACGTATCAGGCCCCAACAGTCGTTCAACTTTGAACTCGAAACACTCCGTCAAAAAAATAAATAAATAATGATGATTGTGAATGCTCTTGACACTTTACTGTACTTTCGCGTCAAATCCATTTAATCCCGCCGTCAGGCCATTTAAAAATACTGGTTTGTTGGCAGAATCCATCAGGAGTCTGATAGAAAAAGGCTAAGTTAAGAAATCATGCCAAGACACACTGCATCTGAGCTCTTCATATATTTTTGTATTATTCTGTTTTTTTCCTACATTTATAAATAGTTACAATGGATGTTGAAAATATCTGTAACTAATACAATTAAATTCACAAATAAAAAACCTAAAATAAAACTAAAAGATCACAGCGCGTTTCGTCCAGAAAGCAGGATCATCACTCATTAAAACTCCCTGGAGGAATTCCAAACGGCGTTTTTGGGCCCTTGAATGGCACTTATTTGGGAAGGGAACGCTGTACAAACAGTCGCTCCAGATAAGGAGAAAATTAAGTTGTTTTCATTGCTCTATTCAGCAAGTGTATTTTTAACGGCCACACATGAGGCTGAGACACAAATCCACAACTCCCTCAAGAGTTTACACAGGAGCTCAAGGGGAATAGGGCATAGGAATAATCACTTCCGATTAGAATTAGCCCCTGACATGTCCCTGGGTGCTGTTTGCATCTGTGCGCTGTTCGTGTTCTCGGGCTCCACTCACCAGCACATTGTCATCATTTCCCTCAGCTACAGCTTCTCTGGGACTCGAAGGAGCAGCATTAACTGTGGGAGCTTGTGGAAAAAAAAGTGACTTTTGGGAGTTTAGCAACATTTTTTTTCTCCTTTTTTCCGCTCCGTTGGGGTAGCTGGGTTTCATTGTTTGTCTAATTTCTAAACCTTGCCTTCTGGTAGCAAATTCTCACTTTTGGGCGCGCTTTCTCTTACTCTAAACTCGTACTGTGTCCCAATGACACGTTGATGTTAACAGTATATCAAATTAATCAACCTTAGAAATGTATGCAACATACACAGCATATTATTAATACAAAACATAACTTATAATACTAAAACAGTCGATTAAGTCCGCCCCTACTCCCAGGGGCGCCGTAAGGGGGGGAAAGTTAGGACGATTCTAAGGGCCCATGAACTTTTGAGGGCCCCAGCCAAGGACTGTGCCGCACACGCAACCCCCTTAAGCTGAGCCCTCTTAGCTCCGCCCCGTCTTTACTCTGCGTTTTTTTAGCGCCGTCTTCAATCCACGGTCTCACAGTGCGCGTGAACTTCACAAGAGAGCAAGGTGTGTGTATTTACTGCTATTTGTTATGATATCTGCATATGTGCAATTCCTTACTATAAATGCAGTTTACACAATGTGACGCTGGAGCAATACAATGCAGTTTTCTTTCCACTGTAAAGTCTTCGCTCTGTTCACCTCAGTTTAAAAAACACAAGGGGATTTACGTTCCCTGTTTTATGTTATGATTCTAACGCGAAGTCAGCCCTTATAAGCTGTTTAAATTAACGTAGCCCGTATAAGCTAATTAACATAAACTAGAAATGCGATCAGTTACACACTAGTTTTGTAACGCAATGCCAAGGAAGTATTTTTATGCAGTCGTGAATCGAGTTGGTTGTGATAAAACTGAAATGCAACTAAGGCTAAACTAGTCCAGTTATGTATATTAAAGCTTCTCAACTTGCAACAGGTTTAAGAAATCAATGTAAATCTATGTCGTAATCTGTTATAGTTGTCATTCATTTCATTTTAGAGCCCCGTTGATTAAAAAACAGTCTGAAGAATCATTTAATAACAGTATAGCTGTTTTCTTAAAGAGTAACTAAACCCTAAACCAACTTTTTTTAGTTAATGTCGATCTGTAAGAATGGGGTTTTATTAGTGCTGTTCATTGATTTTATTAAGTTTTTTGACATTTGGTTATAAAGTTTCAATACTGGTGTAAAAACGTCTGAGTGCTGCCCTCTTCAGGTTAAACAGTGGCTACTGCAGTTGAATTTTTGTATTGGATGTTGGGTCCAAAAAATGCCTCGTGATGTAAGCAGGTTCAAGCTCACCACACCTTGTTACAATCTCATCACACACTTAGTTCGTCCCCTCTGTCGTGTGTGTAACAGCTCAAGGGTACCGTATGTCACTGACTGCCTGTGAAAATCAGAAAAGTCTCAAATCTTTTTGTGAGATAAAAAGCATCAGTTTTATTTCAAGCATTAATTTCACTATGATTTCAATCGCTGACATGACATTACTCAGTCAATATTAAATATATCAAATTTATATTTTCACAAAATGTTCTTTACATTATATAGGATGATTTTATGTGGAAAACAGTCAATTACAAAGAAATACTTCAGCTGGGTTTTCACAGGCATGGTCACATTTATCTTTAATCTTTAAGAATGTTGCATTTTCTCTGAATATTTGATTTAATGTACTGTATTTTTCAATTAAATTTACATTGCACTATAAATTATCTTAGCTGCACACATTTTAGGTATCTATAAATACTGATAACTGTGGTCAAAACAATAGCAAAATAAATAGTTTTTTTATTGTATTATTAAATTACAGACAAAGATTTTGAATAGCTACGGTAGGTTGGATTGTATGTTTGGTGCGAAATGGGTATGGTGGGGGCCTGACCCCCTATTTTTTCATAGGGCCCAAAATTGCTAGCGGCGCCCCTGCCTACTCGCAAGAGTCTTTTCTCACGCTTCGTATTGCTACGCTACTATCTGGTGCATGCATGTTGTATTTTGCCGGAAGCTAGGTATTTTCTAAAATAACGAATAAATTAAGGCTGCTGGACTATAAATTGTACGATTCTGCTCGCTATGCTTCTCAATAACTTATTGTGAAATGTCGCTACAAGTGTTGGGGGTAACGCATTACAAGTAACGTGCATTACGTAATAATATTACATTTCTGAAGTAACAAGTAAACTAATGCATTACTTTATTAATGTACACATTAATATTTGAGTTACAAGTAATGCAAGTTACTTTTTAGTTTAATTAATTAAATTTAAATAAAACAATGTACTGCATTAAACTGAACATATAGAATTTTTTGTTTTAGTCAGATTTGGAGATGGCAGACCAGAGCTTGACATTTTTGCGATGGAAATATGCAATTTCTGAATGCAGAACTTCTTAGTCATAAAAAAACACCTGCAAAGTAAGAAAAAGTAACGCAAAAGTAACTTAAAAGTAATGTAAGCATTACTTTCCATGAAAAGTAACTAAGTAACTCAATTAGTTACTTTTTTGGGGAGTAACTTAATATTGGAATGCATTATTTTAAAAGTAACTTTCCCCAACACTAGTCGCTACATCCAAAAGCCAGAGGGCCCTCTCGTGCAGAAACTCAATATGAACCGCAGAAGAAGCACCATTTACACATGCAGCGCCACGAATTGCCTACAAGCACATTCATATCGCTGTTCATTGAACCTTTTCAGGTATTTTAATGATAATAAAGAATATTTATAATGATTATGTTTGATGAGTGTCGCTTTTCCAAATGCATGTTTTATAAACGACTCAAACTCAGTGATTTTAGATTGATATGGACTTCCTACTGAACAAAGAGCTGTAGTAGGCTACATGAAAGAGCTGTTCATAATATCACATTTACGATTCAGAATCAAAATCAGACAGACATTATTAGAATGAGTTGCGTTAATCATTCCAGTTCTTCTGAAAATGTGTTTGTCTAAAAAAAACTGGATGGTGAGTAAATCATGGGGTGCTTTTTTATTTTTGGCTGAACTATCGCTTTAATTATCTAATCATCATTTTCCATTATAAAGGGTGTCAACATAGAAAACTTCTCTTCATCTTGGAGTGATGGCCTGGCATTCTGTGCGCTCATTCATCGCTTCTTTCCAACTGCATTTGACTTCTCCTCTCTTAAAGCTAGTGAACATGAGAAAAACTTCACCCTGGCCTTCAGCACAGCAGAGTATGTTTATACTGTAATGTAGCTCTCTCTCTCTCTCTCTCTCTCTCTCTCTCTCTCTCTCTCTCTGTTTGAATGATTAATGATGACAGTGATCTAAATAAACAAATGCAAAACTCTCTTTCACCCTGATCTCCAGGTCTCTTGCTGACTGCTGCCCCCTTTTGGAAGTGTCAGATATGTTACTAATGGGTAAACATCCAGACCCTATGTGTGTTTTCACCTATGTGCAGTCCCTTTGTCATCATCTCTCAAAGATAGACAAAGAGAGGAAAGAGAAAAAGAAAAAAGAAGATCAAGAGGCGGCTCACGAACAAGGAGATGAAGAGAAAGATGAGAGCGAACAACATGACGAAAATCAATCTGATTCTAGTACGAAGACAGAAAAGGAGACGGATCAGAATGAAAATGTAATAAATGTAGATGCTGAGGTTTAGTAGAAAGAGAAAAATAATGACTGTGAGAAAAAGGAAATAAGAAAAGATAATTTAATATCTTGGATATATTTAGTCCAAAATAATTTATTATTACGATTTTAACATGTTAGTAAATATATGAATTGAGATTTTTATTTGTGAAGTGTGAATGAAAGATTTAGTTTAATCTGAATAGTTTGGGTTTCACAGTAGCTTTTTTTTACAATATACAGATTTTCATTCATCTTATATGAAATAAATACTGCAAACACATGGCTTGTACATGTCTTTTGGGAAGGGTCAATAAATCTATAATAAAAAATATACATTTTAAGCATTGTAAGAATAGGCAGAGATCCAAAACCAGGCAAGTGTGTGCACATTTTACAAAAAAATAAAAAGTATGTCAATAGTTCATTCTGAATAAAGCTTTCTGGGCTTTTGCTTCAGTTTCATAATTCAAGCTTTGACAGTCAGTTTTATTTATATAGCGCTTTTTTAACAATGCATTGTTTCGAGACAAAGAAAAGAAACCACGGAAAATTGGAACAATTTTAAATAAATAGTATAGAGAGTAGAATATACACTCAACTAAAGGATTATTAGGAAAACATGTTCAATTTCACATTAATGCAATTATCTAATCAACCAATCACATGGCAGTTGTTTCAATGCATTTAGGGGTGTGGTCCTGGTCAAGACAATCTCCTGAACTCCAAACTGAATGTCAGAATGGGAAAGAAAGGGGATTTAAGCAATTTTGAGTGTGGCATGGTTGTTGGTGCCAGACGGGCCGGTCTGAGTATTTCACAATCTGCTTAATTACTGGGATTTTCACTCACAACCATTTCTAGGTTTTACAAAGAATGGTGTGAAAAAGGAAAAACATCCAGTATGCGGCAGTCCTGAGGGCGAAAATGCCTTGTTGATGCTAGAGGTCAGAGGAGAATGGGCCAACTAATTCAAGCTGACAGAAGAGCAACTTTGACTGAAATAACCACTCGTTACAACCGATGTATGCAGCAAAGCATTTGTGAAGCCACAACACGCACAACCTTAAGGCTGATGGGCTACAACAACAGAAGACAACACCGGGTACCACTCATCTCCACTACAAATAGGAAAAATAGGCTACAATTTGCAGAAGCTTACCAAAATTGGACAGTTGAAGGATTTGGCGTGAACAGAATAAGAACATGGATCCATCATGCCTTGTTACCACTGTGCAGGCTGGTGGTGGTGTAATGGTGTGGGGGATGTTTTCTTGGAACACTTTAGGCCCCTTAGTGCCAACTGGGATTGTTTAAATGCCACGGCCTACCTGAGCATTGTTTCTGACCATGTCCATCCCTTTATGACCACCATGTACCCATCCTCTGATGGCTACTTCCAGCAGGATAATGCACCATGTCACAAAGCTTGAATCATTTCAAATTGGTTTCTTGAACATGACAGTCACCAGATCTCAACCAAATATTAAACTAGACATGCCTTTCCATCTTAAATTGAAATGGTCCTACAAAAGAAAAAAATAGTTGTAAAATTTACTATAAGGTTTACAATATGCACAATTAAATAACATGAACAATTGTATTAGCATTAACAAACATTACCAAAGATTAATAAATGCTGAAAACTATATTGTTCATTGTAGGTTCATGTTAACAAATACCACGTTATTGTAAAGTGTTACAGTAAGTTCATACAAGAGCAGGAGTTTTACATTACATAAAGATTTTGCAATAATACCATACCATGATAGCAAAAATTAAACAAGCTTGACACATTGCAGTCCATTTACAGGTCTGTACAAAATGGATTTGTAAAGTGTAATTGTAAAACAAAAACATAATGAACATCATTTTTAAATCATCAATAACCTTGAAGTGAAGAGCTTGTCATGTGTCTCTCTATCCGAGTGACTTCAAAAACAGAAGCCACGATGAACCGTGCCAGCAATTTTTGTTTTATGGCCTAAGAACATGAAACCACCCAGGGGTCTCTGCTTCATGCCATAAATCCCTTCATAGTAGCTACACAGGATATTTGTTCCGGTGTTTACTTAAGCATATAGCAACAGGGAGGAAAACAAAAGCGGATAACAATCACACACAAGTTCACATGAAATTCGACCTTGATAACTTTAAAGCTGTTGACATATCAAGCAAATATGTCTCTGTGTTTTACTTTCACATCATCTTCTAGTCATTCGCTGCTATATATACGCAGTGTAATACTATCCCTGCTTCATTTGCACTGCTCTCCCTTTCTTTCGTTCACTCTCTTGCTCTATCGTATTTCTCTGGGTATGGCTGGTATGAGTCTGGTTAAATGATCTTGATGTGGTCCCTTCAGACACCAACTCTTGGAGTGCTGTTAAAACACCCACGGAGAGAGAGCTGGGAATAAAAAACAGATGAAAGTTAGAAACAAGAGAAGATGAAGAAATCAGCGAGTGTGTCTATGGGGTAAAAGTTCTGGAGTGCCTTTTGGTAGATTTCACACTCTCTGCAAATTGTTTCATCTATCAAGATCAACCGAGAAGACCACAGATCGCCTTAAGACACACAAGATCATGCAATACTAAGGAAATGCTGACAAGTGGAACATTAATCTTCCTTGGATGCACTATGGAAATTAATCATTGTTCATTTTAATTTCCTAGGAGGAGGAGGTTTTAAATTGGCAAGTCAGAAGTGAGAATAACTTCCAGTTAACCATTAATTGAATTTCGCCATGGAATCATTTGATCCAGAGTCCACTATATACGTGGATTCGGATAACTCTACTACGCCCGCTCCACCTACGCTGATATCCCGTAAAACGACCCATTACCGTGACCATGGGGGCTTTAGATATGGCTTTGGGGTTGCGTGGAAACATCTCCGGCCCTTCATTCCCTTCTTTTTGATCTCCTGCCTAGTGGTGGTTGTGGTCTACCTGCTGCAGGCCATTGTGTATGGAGGGCCCTTTAAGGACCCACTGTTCTTTAGCAAATTTGAGAAACGTTGGCCACCACCTGCTCAGCAGATAGTCTTCACAGAGTCTGCACAGAAATCATCTGGTATATTTTAAGGCTATGGAGCATCAATGCTGTTGAGAGGACAACCAGAAACTTTGTCCGGGTCCTGTGATAAGCAAATGTCAAAAAACGTGTCTTAAAATGCTGAGTGTATGTGCATGTGGATTCAAATCTATCTGATATTGTAAATCAGGAATTGTTTTGCTCTTCATCTGGAATAGACACTAATGATCAAGATACCTGACACAAGTTTGTATGAATAGGGTAACACTAAGGTTGTATTTCATTAACAATTTGCTAATGTATTGACTAACATGAACAATGAACAATACTTCTATAGCATTTTTTTAATTAAGAACATTGTTAAAATCAAACAGGTTCTTTTCTAAAATTCAAGAAAATCCTCTGCTACTCCTTTAATATTTCTGTGGTTGCAAAGCAGAAAAAGCAAAAAGAAAATGTTAATGTTTTATTATTTTTGTCAAAAAGTATTAAATGCTGAACATGTACTAACTTAATATGCGTCTTGTTTTTGTCAGTTGCAGACATAAATGAGGAGCCACTGTACAATGCAAAGAAGGCTAAATCAACCCAGTCAGAGAAGATTTCCCAGGAAACTTTCAGCCAATCACATAAATGCTTCAGGAAAATAACATCCAGTCAATATAAAAAAAGTCCCAATAAAACATGCTACTACCAAGGTTTTTTGTTTTGGACAAGTACCATGCTAGTACCTTCTTCACTAATGCTTCATAGGCAGACAGACAACAGCACAAGTACTCTTTCACAAAAATCAAGAAATATAATCATGATTTCTGTGTTACTTGCAACCTATTTTATCCAGTCAGCATATCCAGTCATTTCTGAATAGCCATAAAAGGAGAAAAATGTTTTTTCCCACAGAATGGTTTATTCATGGCATTTACCAGCAGGGGGTCACTGGATCATGAAAAATAACCCATCCTGAACCACAATTACAACCTACTGTAGACACAGGGGCGTCGCTAGACCCCTTTTACTGGGGCACGTGCCCCAGTGTAAATCTTTTGTGCCCCTGTGTAAATCTCAAGTTTACATTTTAGCAGTTAACTAGTTTATTCCTTTACAAAGACAATCGCGGCAAAACGGATCTATATGCAATGTAGTTACCCAATTCACGTTTGAAAAAGCGACGCAACAGTCGCACTGACGCGTGCACGCCTCAATTCATGTCCGCGTCGGCGCACAGACATGAATGGGTGCGCGGACGCGGACATGAATTGAGGCGTGCACGCGACTGTTTTGCCGTGCGCAGCCGCATACAAAGAACACGCGATTGAGTTGGTTTATGAAACCATGGCGAGACTAAAGTAAGTTTCTAAATAATAATGAAAATCTCATTGACGCATGTGATGGACATCAGAAATGTTTTGTGCAAAGCAGGAAAAGGGAAGGAAAAATGAGAGATGATGAATTTAAGGGAGTAAAGACACATAACATCCTACCCTGTCAGGGCTTAAACATTAGAGGGAAAATTTCAGGAAAACCTCTGTCAAGTAAGGGATAATGTAGAGGCAGCCGGTAGTTATTGGGAAATAAGCCCCGACAGTGTGATCAGGACCCGACGCGAAGCGGAGGGTCTTGTATCACACTGAAGGGGCTTATTTCCCAATAACTACCGGCTGCCTCTACATTATCCCGCTTATTACACGGCTACTTGCAACATAAGAAAAAAAACTGAACATGAATATGAATTTGAAACATTTTATTGGCATATTTGTTTTAAATTAACATTTTTATCCTTCCGCGAAACTTTGCACAGATGCATACAATGATCGTAATACCTTATTAAGATCCTCTGCTTCATACTTGTCTCCATTTTTTCTCTTTTAGCCAGTCTTTGAGAAGTTTTAATGCCCATTCTGTATTTTTGTGTGTGTTGGCTTCGTAGCTGTCATGCTCTATTTTGTCAAGTTCAGTCTCAGTAAGCTGTCTGTGTCTTGTCGTGGTTGTCGAGTGTTTGTCACAAGATGGCGCCAAACAGACAGTAATCTTTATTGATCTTTATTGGCGCGGAGCGATTTTACTCGTGAAAGTAGTCCGGCTATGCGTTATTATTTTGGAGCGGTTATTATTTGAAAAGAACGAACCTGCAAATGTCTCAACTGACCAATCAGAATCAAGCATTCCAGAGAGCCGTGTAATAATCATTGTTATGTAAAATGCAAATGTGCATAACATTTTTTCTCTCCAGCCATTATTTCCAAACATTTTATGCCTTTAAACATGTTAATTATGTTGTATATATGTATATATGAAGATGATACTTAAATATTTTTAAATAAATGTTTGTCTTTCCCAGTACTTGTTGCAATGTTGGAATAGTGGGTTAAGCAAAGGAAATTGTATCTTGCACACCGCAGGCTTTCAAGAAAAAGTAAAAAAAAAAAAAATGGGGGGCCTGTGCCCCAGTAGAGCTTTATGTCTAGCAACGCCCCTGTGTAGACAATAAAAAATATGTTTGCTTCATGCTTCATAAGTTGCCGTCTGATCATGACATGCTGAAACTTAAATCATTCATCAATTGAACAACTGTAAATGCATTTTAAAATGTATTTGTTGTAGCTATTTAATATTGGATGTGAACAAAAAACCCGTCATTATGGTGAGATTCAGACAGTTTCATCAGCCAACTACACCACTTAGTGGAACAAACAGGAAATTGCTAGAAATATACACAGTGCAACACAACCCAGAGTCAGATAGCAGGGGTGGGAATCCTGGGTCCTAAAGGGCCACTGTCCTGCAGAGTTTTATTTCCACACACCTGCATTTTATTTCCAAGTATGACTAGGCTAGGACTAGGACCAAAATCCCCCACCCATGGCCTTTACCAAAAAATTTTAAATGTTACAAAAACAGGACAAAAGCAGAGTGTCTGAGCCTTACATCTTTGCCAAAGCGTTTGGGAAAAGAATGACCTTCTTAATTCAGCATTACATCAGACCAGTCCAGTCTAATCCTTAGGAGGAAAATTAACCATGCTTTTGTAGTAACCAGGGATTTTTATTGATTACTATTGCCAAAATCATGGTTTACAACAGTGGTTATTTTGTGGTAACCATGGTTTAACTATAGTAATCATGAAGAGATTTATTTAGCTGTAGTAAACCCGGAGTTAATAATTTTATGGCATGATATGTCATAGAAACACAAATGTTTGTTGTACAAAACGCATAAATGACATGGGAGAACTCTGGAAGAGACCAGCAATTCAAACAAGAGCCACAGGGGTGCAGCTGAGAGCCGCGTGTAATACACCATCAGCACGTTTATTCATGTTTATAGAAAGAGTGTAGGCTGCCAGCACACAACAAAATAAAGTGAACACTTGGAAGCATTTTGTACCTTCTTGTACCCCAAAATAACATTTCATGTGTTGTATACCCATAATTCTACTAAAAAGAACATTTCAGGGAAATCACCACCCCAGTGACAGAAAAGGTAGGTTTTGTACCTACATTTCTGGCAAGGTATCTGCAGTTGCTATGGTTACAAACGCAGCTTCCACAAGAGGGTATATCTCCATACTAGTCAAACGACATAAGCTGTGTCGCAATTCGAAGGCTGCGAAATTCTAAGGACGCGACCTCAAAAGGCGAGCACTCGGTCTTTGAAGGTCGCAGCCTCCAAAGTCCACGAAGAGGACTGAAATGAAACAGTCTAGCATACGAATGATCCATAATTTGCGTCACCTGCTGTATGCGCCCACCGAGCCTTTCTGACATATTAATTCAAATAAATATGCAACCAGAAAAATATAAATTTTATTTTGAAATTATGACACGTTGATGTAGATTACCCTAAAACCAACAGTATATCAAATTAAACAAGTTTAGAAATATATGCATCATACAGAGAATAATATTAATACAAATCATAACTTATAATACTAAAACAGTGACAAGAAACGGTTTTCCTGCTTAATACACATGTTTATTTAAAAAAGGTTTAAACGTTTATTTTAAAATATCCAGCCGTTATGTTCAGCCTTTACATGCTCGCAATGAATTTCGGGAGAGCCTAGGCTGTGAAGGCTGCATGCGTCATCCGAATACGTCCTTCGAAGGTCGCAGCCTTTTATATATATAAATGATTCACTAAACATTAAAGCATTAAAATCTTAAATCCATTCGGCTTAGCTAAAGAGAGTAAATATTTTTTGAAGTAAACTGCATTGACAACCCACAAAATAGCTACTAATGAAATAATTATATAGACTATTTATTCACATTATCTTTTAATTACAAATGGCCGCAAGAAGGATTAGAAGGATTTCTGTCAGCCACAGAGCTCAAACGTTAATACAACCCCCCTTCAATATCATTCTTCAATAAAGTATAGTCCCCTTAAAAAAATAATTCTTCACTCAATGCATGATAAACAAATTAAAACACCGGTAATAAATGAAAGGGTTGATTTGCGTGCAAGTTTATACAGTGAAATAAGAGTAGTAGAGATGATTGTTAATTTGGTTTAATGTTGTGTGCAGGTTGAACGACAGGTGTGCATCTTCAACCTATGCTCATGAAATGCGTATAAATAGCAGTGTGAAAAGTCGTACGCTACATACGCCAATTAAACTCTTGCCGCTTGGGTTTAGGGACAGATTTGGGATTTGCTTTAGGATGTAATTTAATCTATAGGTTTCTTCATGTTTTGTCTATTTTTAAACCATGGTCGCTTGGAATCGGAATAATGGGCTGCAACAGTGACTGCGTGCAATATGAATAGCTATATATATATATATATATATATATATATATTTTATATCCTAATAATGTATTAATTAGTTTAAATATTTAAAAGGTCAAATATGTGTAAAATTACCCAAACGCTGTATTTTGTTTAAAGCAATAACGAATAGAGCTTTAATGTGAAATTTCAGCACGTCCTGAACGGACAGCGACTCTAGCACTTAAAGCTCACTGGATTGTTATGAATTTTTTTGGAAACGTGTGTAGAAGTTCTTATCATCAAAACTCGTATTCGAAAAAAGCAGCCCTATTCATTCACTTGATTTATTGCATTTACACCAAATAATCTTGATGTAGCTTATTAAAACTAATAAAATATGAAAAGTATACCAATATTGAAGACGCATATTATACACTGTATGCAGAATGCATGGTAACTGTAAGTTTAGTTGTAATTTTGCTGATTTTCCTGCAGATGATTTCATACAGAAACACCGCTCTCTGTGATGACTACTAGAAGACAAAGACGAAACAGAAGAAAAAAGCAAAATGATTGTCACCGGGCTGTATCGATGTAATAAACAATTTTTGTTTTAAAACAAAAATATTGTGTAAAACCTGTAGGACGGTAGGTATTATATTTAAGCAAATGTTTAATCTTTCGACGTATATGCGTAGCCTATGTGAAGTTGCCTGTGGTCTAAATTCGTATTGGCAATGCGTACAGATTTCGTATAATTAAAAAGCAAAAAAATTCGTTTTACACATTTCATTCCGTATTACGTAATAGCCTACGTATTCGCTTCGAGCAAGCAAAATAACTTAAAAAAAAACAGAAGTGAAAATATATAACAAAGATTCTTTTTATTTGCATGTCACTTTTCTAATAAAAAAAATGACAAACGAATGTATCCAGGTGGTAGAATACGAATCTAGCCTATAGGCCTTCTAGCGGTTTGAGATATTGTTAATATGTCTTTTTTGTGCAACATAATTTACATAACGATGCTTTTGAATAACCAAAAGAAAATGCTAATTTTATCAACATCAATGCCCCAGTGTGCTTAATAGCTGGAAATATTAGCTAAGCTTTTTTGTAGAAAAAAAAGGGTGTTCAATTTCTATATATCAGGCCACTTTCAAATATTGGCCTACTCGTGCATTAAACGCATGATGTGACAATCCACTTCATTCAAATAATTCCAAATAATTCATAAATTAAGTTAAATAAGGATATATGAGTGAAGTTCGACGAGCATCATCTAGCTGTTTGTCTTCCTCGCCCATTGTCCTTTTCTTCCTTCAAGGGCGAGTCGATGTGATCCTATGGGCATATTGACGACGCGCATGATCCCCAACCCTTCAAACTAAACTGTGGTAAGATTCAAGTTCCATTAATATTATTTTTATTTGACTTTTCTAAAACAGAAAAAAATCACTTAACAAATGTACATGGTTTATGAAAATGCTGTTATAAAAGTTTCAGTTTTAGATCAGTGTGGCAGAGCAATCGACCTTGTGTGTATATTAAGATTAATATTTGAGCAAATGTACAATTTTGCACCAATGGCACACAAGCATTCTTTCTCATCATATTAAATTGTCTTTAAAAAAACACTAATCACTTTAAAACACGTGTCATATAATTTTAAAATAATGTTAAAGATAAATAATTCTAATGACAGTGGCAACTTTCTAATGTGCCGTGACCATAACACAAATATTACAAGACAAAGACACCGTCTAGTTTGGTAAAGTCTGCCCGCGCTGTCTGTATAGTGTCTGAAAGAAAACAATTCAGCTATTTTGGACGCGCCAGCTTCAGGGAGACATTTCCAAGTTGCACAGCTTGCGTCATCATACTGTGTTTAATGATATTAAAAAACGGATTTCATCGGTTAACCGGACCCTACTCTCAAAGTATAAACATACCTGTAATTTCTTATATGAATCTTATCACCAGGCAATCCCTTGTCCAGCACAAGTAAGTTTTGTAGGGTCGAGGAAACGGAGGAAAGAAAAATGTGCGGTAAATTGTCTTGACAAACAGAGGGCGCTCTCTTCATTACATTACGACAGTGATGCGGGCAAATGTGCAACATAATTAATTTATGTGCAATATTTGATCACAGCATATTTTTAAATCATCTTGTATACAGTCACGCTAAATGTATATTGTTAAGCTGATCGACAAGAGGGTCGAATAATGATGAAATTGTTTCTACGTCAGTTGAAAATATAGGCAATGTAAGCGAAGCAAAATCTAATTATTTCTTTGCAAAACCTAATTAGGCATTAAAAAAGGTTAACGCCAGCGCCTGAAACCGTTTTTGTTTAATAATCCCATTACTGACGGCTCATCATGTATAAAATGGCGCAGAAGGACACAAACTTTCCACTTGTTAAAGTGAATCTCCCAGAAAAAGACAAGACAAACTCTACATTAGCCCACTGGTAGGATATGACAGGATACCAAACGGAAAAGGCGCATCACAGCACTGTAAGTAGCTACATTTTTTACGTTTTAGGTGTAATACTTTTTTAAACTCTCAAATTCTAGCATGCACTTTTATATGCATTGAATATGGCTGGATATTTTCTGACTAATGCTGGATGTTACTCGGTGTTTGAGATTGCTGCAGTGTTGTGCTGTGTTTTTTCCTTTGAGATCACTGCACTGCTCAAACCATCAGCCTACGTGGCAGAGCAGCTGCAAATAGTTGTTATTCTCAGAGGAATCACAGTGTTTAACTACAGTTGATATTGATGAAGAACAAATTCGGAAAGATGTTTTTTGATGTCAGCGATGGAATTTGAATGACAAAACAGAAAGCAAGCAGACTCTTTTAATATAATTTTAATGTGGTGCACAAGGCATTTTATTGTGTTCTGGACTGCAGCATTTGAAAAATTTTAGAGAAGCTTCGCTAATGTCCTAATAATTACCAGGACTATTACTTTGTTTCAAATAACCCTTTTTAAAATAATTTCATGACGAATTCGTCAACATATTTGAACTTGGAAAATATATTGCGATTTAAACTCAGGTCCAAGCAGTTTTTAATGACTGACTGAATGTATGCATTATACTACGTAACCTATTCTTTGGGAAAGGAAAACAGCGACGAAGTCAAGCATTTTAGTAAAACCGATGAAATTACCAGGGAAACCCTTTCACTTTTCCACCCTTAACCTTTCCCTATTTCGAAACGGATCCATCAATTTAGACGATGGCTTTCCGTCCAATCTGCATAGAAGCTAGAGCCCAACAAAAGAGACGGATTGACAGCTCAGAGTCAAAGACTTTGTGTAAAGGCAGAGAAATCAAAGACTACCGTCAAAAGGAATGTGCTTGTTATCGGAAAAAGAAGACTGTATTCTCTCCGCAGCTGTGTATCGAACCAAGAATAAAGAAATTAAACAAACAGCATTAGAAATAGGGCAAAACAAACGAATTTTTGGACAAGCGCGAAGAGAAGATAAAAAAGAGAAAGGGCTGCAGAAAATCGACTTTTTTCCAATGGACTGATCAAAGGCAACATCGCCCAAAATAAGAAGGCACTGGTGTTTTTATTATATTTTATTATTTTTTTTTTGCATTTTTTAAAGCCATGAAACTTTAAAATATTTTAATAATAGTTTAGTTAAACATTTATTTGGTTGAACATTAATAACAGTTTGTGTTATAACACTATGAATGTTTTAGGGCTTTTACAACCTGTGAGAACTATCAGTCGCTGCATTTCAATTATATTTTTAAGATTCAATTAAAATAGACCTTGTGCACATATTATTTGTATCGAATAAAAAAAATGAAGAGTTAGGGTTAAACATGCGAATAATATTTTTTTTTTGTTATTGTACTTAACTGACCTCACTCCATCGAATTCATCGGATCATGACTGTCAACGCAAATTGCCGAGGCGTTTCACAAATTTCAGGACGATACGATCTATTGTTACTGTGCGTCCTTGAAGTTGCGCAAACACAAGTGGAATTCGTGAAATCAATAAGAAAAATAAGGGGAGAAATGTAACACCTTTCCGAATTAAGATTTTAATGCATAACAAATAAGTAAATAATCATAAAACACACACCTTTCACACGCACAGAAACATACACATTATACACAAACATGCAAATTAAAGCACATATAAATGACAACAACAAAAAGGTGCATTTTGCAATCGGACGTAAACGCGCAAGCAACACAAAACAAAATAACACTAAATATACAAGGAATAAATACGCATAACTGGCAATGTGAGAGCACAGCAAAAACTCCTTAAACATAAAACATTAAAGTCCCCCAGGAAATATAAGCAAGCCATATATGTAAATTATTCAAACATTGTTAATTATGTTTGTTTTATATATTTCACGCCAGAGTTTGTTAATTAATCGCCTCTCTTTTTTTCCTGGAAATAATTATTTATTTATGTTTTGGATAAACTGTGTATTTTATGGCTCATTTTCCCAAGCTAAATAAAGACATCAAATTAAAAATGAGTTATTGACAGGTTGAGGCAAATAATCCAAGGCCGAGGTCTTCACACAAAGAAGCACTTTTATAACTGCCCCATGGAGAATTTAATGTCAAGAGGACCATAACAGTATCGTTATTAACTATCAGCTACAATCTCCGAATGACTTAATCAAACACAAGGAGCTGGAGTGGGAGCACCGAGGCAATAATGGCTTTAAAATATGACGAAATTATTTCCCGTCATTTCAGAAAACAAATTGAACATTTATTGCATATATATTAAAAATTATACGCTGGTGTGTGGAGCTGATGTCTCTTTTATTGAGGCGCTCCTAAAGGTGAATCCTCAGAGGAAGCATTTTTTCTGTCTTGTTAGTCCCACCGGATAATGTTGCAAAATTGCTTTGAATCGCCTAAATTGATTCAGAAACGAATTCTCGGCCTGTGTGTAAAGAACAAAACCACTCCCTTTTAATGCGCTATCGGGTGCATTTCGGGTGTATCATCGAGTACCGTGTGAAGTTAAATAATAAAATAAAGTCATCTCATATTTGAAAGCCATGTTTACTTGGCCTACGTCACAATCTACAAATTTAAAAACACACACACCATACTTTGCTTTCATAAACATACCGATTAGGCATCTACAATGCATGCATTGTGGATTGGCACTGCAAATAGCGCAGACTCCCGTCGGCATGGCGAAAAGGCCTGCTCTTTGTCTCTGATGGTAGATGAATGGTTGGTGTCACCAACATGATTGGTTTGCACTATTAAATTGTCAAAAAGAACGGATTTCCCTAATAATGGTTTTTATGAAGAGTTATGGAATGTGGCGTTCCTGGGGACAGACGTGAGGACTAACAAGGGTTAGGAGGGGAGGGGCAGTGCCCAAGGTCACTCAGAGTTTTCGGCTGGGTTTCCAGAAGCTCCAAGTACAACGATTATCTCACGTATGTAGAAATTAATCTAGCCTATAAGGCATGTTTCATAAAGGTACCGTTACCTTTACAAGAGCTTTGCACTGCTTGTTAAGGGCAACTTTCTTTCTCTATCGAATGTCTCCTGTTTATGAGAAATAAAAAGTAATTGTAATTGCATTTAATGCTTTTTAATAGTTATTGTTTATAGTGTTCTGCAACAATAGAATTTCACGCAAATGGCCATTGAATTTTTAGAAGGTAAACTCTAAAAACAAATGGTGCTAAATAGCACTGAAAGTGGTTTACTGGCTCGTAAACATATGGGAACCATTTTAAGTTCCAAATAGCACCTATAGCACCTGTGAAGAACCATATTGTGCTCTGTAGAACCATAAGTGGTGCTATAGTGGTGCTGTATCACCCCGTATGGTTCTTTATAGGTGCTAGGTGCTATATAGAACTACAAATAGTTCCCCCATGATTGCGAGTTTTTAGTGCTATTTAGCACCATTTTTTTTATAGTAGCTGTAACTTTATATAGGCCTACTTTGACACGCATCAGTACAGATTTGTTATAATTATATGCTAAATTCTAAGAAAAAAATAACAACTCTTCATTTTTGACACCTAAATGAATAAGCCCAAATAAATTAGTTAATAAAGGATATCAAAGTGTGCTAAATAAACGTTTCCCACTCTCTTTCCGTCCTGGCCCTAGTCTCCCATAATGGCAGTTTGGTAGCACAGAGCTTGAACCTCAAACCCAATTATATGGATGCACGAAGGTAATAGTATGTGTTCACTAGGACGACTTGTTCTGTGTGCATCTATTAAGTTTTCAGAAAGTGCAAGTGTTAGACCAATATTATCGTGATTCACATTGCGGGTAATCAAATTTAATGCATTTACTTTGGGACACGTTCATTAATATCTTATACATTTCTGAAGTTGAGCATAAATATTCCTGACCGCATGTCTTTAAGCCTTTTACTGAATTCTGAAATGTGGAATAAATGTTTGAGCCTACGTCTTCGGCAAACGCGCAGTGTTCAGCACCTCTGGATGTGCCGGCTCCGAAATAACCATACACTCGTTATTACCTAAATTTATGCTGATTTGAGAAGAGGGCGTTTTAACATTGTACAATAACACACGACAACGTAATTACGAAACCGGGCGTTCATCAGTATGCTTCAACTTTACATTCAACGTTAAATTATGGCATGCAAAATACGTTGTAAATCCCACATTTGAAGTTTACAATCCTGTAACGATGCATAAATCCCATTATATCGTAATACGCTACGTTTTCAGAACAGTCTTTGCTTCAATCCACGACGTGGGCAACAATTTCTTTTTCATCAAACTTCCATTCTAGTGCCAGCGTTTTGTGTTGAATGTTAACAGCTCGAATCAATCCATTCTTTTCTCTAACAACAAAATCGGTGTTGACTCAAACACTCTGCTCCATTGTATTCATTGTGTGGCTGACCTCAGTTGAAGATTTATGTATTTTTGATATCAAATTCCGTATGTCATTAATACTGCTCTCTTGTTGACTTTTCTTGACCCGCTGAACCGTTCCCCAAACTTTCCCATATTTAACACAGGACCCCTCCTCTTCCTCATTGAGGTCGCTTGTCTCCTTTAGCTGCCATGTTGAATGCGTTGCCCGTTTTTGACATGTGCTGTTTGCTCTGTTCTTGAACTTCAGTGTATTACACAGGCCTTGTCCCCCTCCTGTACTTTGAACTCTGGATCTTCCCCTGAGTTAATGCCCTCGCCTTACAAGTCTCCCCCTGGCTGCCCAGCTTGCTAATTAGTTAAACAAACCCATCTCCTAATGATTCCCTGGGCCGGAGTCGTTTGTTCGGCTCGGCATCCGCTGGCGCTGGTCTTTGCTTGTCCTGTTAGAGACTTGGCCTCTCTGACCCAATCTAACGGCGGCTTGTTAAAGCCGCTGGACGGCCCTGTCCGAAGGTTCATCCCCCACCAGGCCAAAGGCCACAGGGCTGAAACAGACTCGGAATGCCCACCAACTGTTAACGGTGACAACGACGACAAAGCGCCAGGCAATGGAAAAACGGACTGTGTCATCCAAACCGTATAACATTTATCCTTCTTGCTTCTTTTTCGTTTTTGTAAAAAATTAAATTTTTCCCTGCTGAGTTACTCATAGATACGGCATTTTTTGCGGCCTCACTACCCCAATAGCCATAATTTTTCGTCATCCTTAGTGTGGGGCAATAATATTGGGCCCATTCAGTTTTCTTTGCAATGTTTTGCCATTTGACCGCCTCGTGTCTGGGCACTCTGAGGAGGTCTGGACAGAAATGGATACTAATTGCGGGACTGTAACACTGCTGGTCGCCCAGTGCCTCGGGCGATCCCCAGACCTGCTCGTCAGCGGGTAATTGACAAGGGCTTGTCTGTTTTTGAGAGCAGCTGGTCCTAAGCACTGGCACACAAACGCAATCTTGACACGGCCTCTATTGCCCGGAGGAGTCTGAGGGAAACACAGTTAAATAGAGGGAGATTTATTAAAACTCCCTTTGGGTGTCGCGAAGTAAGATATTTCCGATTGTGCCCCTGCGCCTCACTCCCCTTTTTAATAATGGAGGGCGGCAATTTAGCAGGTGACATTTCTGCTGTCATGGATCAAGAGCAAACAAGCTCGGAAAAATTGTAGGCCAATGGCAAAAATATAATGCCCAATTGTCGCAATAAGAAACGTGCTATTTATTTTCTTTTAAATTGTCGATGAAAATGTATAAGTTTGATTACAGCTGTGTTCAACATAAATGCATCCTCCACACAAGGTAACCCGACATGCCCAACAAAATTAAATCACGTTGCCTTACCAAAGACCCTATAGCAGCTCCATAGAATTTTAAGCAGACAACTTTAAAAGGAACATGCCGAAGTCCTTTAATAAAAGGTCTTTCTTGAGATTTGAGCCATATACTGCAGGCCTATGTTTTTTGAAGGAGTCACAGACACTGAGGTTGTATTGTTTACTTGCAAAATGGAGAGTTTCTCCAACTTTCCCATTGCCGGCCCGGATGAATGTAAAGAAATCCTTTTCTGTCCGCTTTACACTTAAATCGTGATTTTTTCGTGTATTCTCACGAAGCTCCCCCTTATGTCACAGTAACAATGCCTGGAGTGAAGCACCCCGTAGGAGCTCCACAGTTGGGGATCTCTTGGATTGTTTTAGACATCTTTAGATTTCATCAATCAAAATGACTGCAGTTTTCCATAAAAATGCTGAATTTGGGACAAGGTCTGAGAGAGCTAGGTAGAAAATGCGACGCTGTCTCGATCGATGATAAATGGCCATCCTTTCACTCGGTAAACAGAGAGATACGTGCTGGAGTTACTTGTCCTGCAGGTTTTATTTTTTATGAATAAAAAAGGTTTGACAGTGACATAGTAGTTAGCTTATTTGGATTAGATTATTGTGTTTTTTTCTCGTCAAAATATTAAGTCTAATATTTGCTTTGGAGTGAAATTCCATTTCAGGAAAAATCCCTTTCCCAAACTTGACTTTAAGTAGGCTATTGTAAATACAAATATTTGTTCATAAACCCAATGCAATATATATATTTACATTTAATGCAACATATTCAAAAGGCCTCATGGGTTGCACCCTGATGTGGCAAAATGTCGACATGTTTTATGTTGGGAGTGAACCAGGAACTGTGAATTTGACCTTGCCTTAATTAATTCTTTATAATCCAAGAAGTATGAGTAAGCACGTCTAAAAACCAATTAAAAACCAACATTTCCTCACATTTTTTCATATGAAATGAAATATAGATTTATGCAACACCATAGAACAGAACAAACAATAAACAATACAACAAGTCTGAAAACCAATTAAAAACCAACACGCATTTCGTCACATTTTTATATGAAATGAAATATAAATATACAATAGCCTACCATAGAACAGAACAAACAATAAATACGTGTGAGAGCGTATACTATACAAAACACAAACAATAGGAATCTTATATTCTGCAGAACGACCCAGATAGCTATGCTGATTAAGCCTATAGTTATTAAAAAATACCAATATGTTGTTAAAGGCATTTTTATTGTTGCACTGCAAAATTTAAACGCAGTGAATGGGCTAATCTAGTCCATATTACTTTATTGATCATTATAAAACCCCTAAGTGAATACATTTGTTATGAAAGAAAGGCATCTTAGGTCTGAATTGACCTTGTCGACTTGAAGAATTGTTTAATTTTGGTTCTTGGTTGGAGTACGGTGGGCATTGGTTGCTAATAGAGATCTAATTGATGGGTGAAGTGGCGTTTCTGCTCTTATTGCGCCCTGGCGTCTGCTGTAAAATAGAGCCATAATCGGATTGAGGTATTCCTCCAGGAGACTAGTTTGAGCCTACGGCCAGAGGGAAAATCGTTATTAAAAAAGTTAGGCACACAGAGAGAAGTTCGACATACTGTTGAGGCCTGATGAAAAAGGGGGGAAAGTGATATCATCGACAGACCTGACGAGACATCATTCTGCCTTCGTAACCACTTTAAGCAGGGCTCCCGAGAAGCTTCAGGTGCATAAAAAGACATTTAAAAACGTTGCTTGAAAAACAGCGCAATTTCAGGCAGCTGCCCAATGAAATATTAAAGCATAATTTTTATAGTACAGGTGGTAGCCTACAGTAAGGCCAACAAATACTTTTTGGTCTAGTTTGATTTAGTTAAAAGATTAGTTTTTGCCTGGGAAATGTTGGGTTCTAGGTACTGATTGTTTGTGCATTATGCTATGGATGCTTGTTGTTTGCTCCTAAGGCAAAATGTTTAATGCTCCCTTCTGTAGACGAGCTTTTGATAAAACTGTCTGATAAAAATGAGTAAATGTAAATGGTTCCCAGAACATAACCAAACTGAAATTCTACGCAAACATTAGCTGAAGGTTCTGTGTTTGCTAGAAATTAGATAAGATTTAATACATGAAACGTAAAATTGAAAATTGCATTTGCATTTCAAAAAACCAAATTGATAAAGGATCACAGGGAATTGTTCCGACTTTTCCTAATGTTTGCACTTCGAGAGTTCACCGAAACATTTCAGAACAAATGCCCGATTGATTTGATTGATCAGTCGTGTAGTAAACATTCTATCTGTCTCTTTTTTCTCCTATAGAGACGCATTGAAGCCTGTCCAGCTCTGAGCTCGGCCTCACAGGCGGATGATTGATGAGGGATGGGGGCAAGGCCGAGCACGCACAGCATAAAGACCCATACACGGCTCAATAAAGCCGGGCCTGAGCGGGGACCGGGCGCGCTCAATAGACGCTGGCGCGAGTAGATTGAGGCCAACGGCAGAGAGGAAGGTGCTCTGTTGTCCCATAATCCAGTTAGCCATTGAGCCACCAGCCGTCTACAGCACGATAGAGGGAGAGAGCTAGCAAAGGATGGGCGAGGAGAGGACAAGACTGAAATGTTGGATGGCCCAGAGGGGGGTTTGGGAGAGAGGCAAAGCTCCCATCCCCTGCTGAGGAGAAACGCAGAGCTGGAGACTGAAAAGAGAAAAATAAAGCGAGTCAGTGCAGGAGAAAATTGCACAGTCCCACGCCGAGACAATATGAAAGTGAATGTTGAATCAGACTTATTTGGTATTTTACAAAATAATATTTTTTTTATCTAAATCTTATCTTTTGTAAAAGCAAACAAATTATTAATAGACAATTATTGATATTATTACTATTAGTTTATGCATTTTTTTAATTAATATTATAATTTTTAAACTATATAAAATATAATGTTTATATAGTTATTACTAGATATGATATGAAATGTGTAATGCTAAGCTATTTAACTGATTATGCAGTGCAATTTTACCGCAATCGTTCATTGAAATTGCAATGCAATTTGTGGAAGAATTAAACAAGAGAAGATAACCAGTCATTAAACTGTGATATGATTTTTTCATTCTATTGTAGTTCAATAAATGACAAATTGCTAAATCACCAATGCAGTTAACAAGTAAAGATGGATACAAACACATGAATAGCCTACAATCAGGATCCATGACAAGTGCTCCTGCACACCATGTTCTCTGCTTCACTCCACCTCACCATTTTCAGACACAGCATCAGTCAAAACCACAATTAGTAGTCTCTAATCTCCTGCCAAGACTGTCTTTCATCCAACCAAGGCCACAGACAAGGTATCCTGCAGAACTGCCTTGTTCCTGGAGGCCAGAGAGACAGCAGTGATGGAGAATGAGAGGGATGAAGCAGTCAGACTGCACTTTACTGCCTGCTGGGATTCTCAGCAGGTTTCTCACAATTGTTTTTTTATTTAAATTGCTACGATGTAAGAAAGATTTTCACATTATTCTTAAGGATGATCTGATAATTTTAAACATTGCTTTATATAATCTTATTCACACACATACATTTTTTTACAGTGATGTATAATTTCGCTTTGTCATTATCCTGTGAAGAAATTCTTGTGCAATAAAGATCTATTTCTATTTAGCCTCCGGACGATTTTCTTTCCTAGATAGGAAAAAGCGATTATAATCTATTCTGTAAAATCACAAGTGCTTGCCCTAATACTGTCAAAATCATGAAAGCCAATGTGCTTAACAGGTTGAAGTAATGCTGGTTTAGTACGTCTCCATGTATTTGTGATTAGAACAAGGGTGGGAAGCCATATTTGGAGCCACAGGATCTTGTTAATTTAATTTCAACTTGGGTTTTAATTGCTCAATTGAAGTGATAATCAAGCCATAGGAATCTCTTTCACCTGTTCACCATAAATTCATTCAGTTGAAAATTCTTCTGTTTGCATAGCTGAAGATGATGATTTTGTCTGCAAAAACCAAACAATTGCTAGTAGTCCTTTAAATCTTGATGCAATGTGGTTTATACAGTAGAGAAATGTATGTGATCCAGTGTTGGCTTTTATATCCACTAAAACGGGGATTATTGTGGTATTTGTGTGCAAGGTGTTACCAAAGCAGGTTCTATTGATACTTAAAAAAGACTTTTATTTTGCTTCATTGCACCTGTGAAAAAAATAATTTATTATAAAAATTGACAACAAATATGAACAACAATGCTAAATTTAATCCAGTATGATTTGAATGAATGTGTTTGGTGTTGATAAACAAATTCTTAAGCCCTTATTTATGGGTTGTGGGGGCACACAAAATATCTTAAGTGCTGGTCTAGTACAATTCTCTTAAACACTAATTGGAATCTATTAAAGAATAGTACCTAAATATACATTTGCTGTAATTATTCAGCTGGTTGCCAGTAACTTACTGTAGAAGATAAAGACTGAAAATGTTTCATGTTCATTTAACTTTAAACAAACTGTTGCCAGTAAATAACATAAATGTAAAATCTACAGTAAGTTACTGGCAGCTAGTTGCCATACCAGTAATATGCTGTAATACTGTAATTTCTAAATAATATTTATACAGTGTAAATATTTTTTCAGCAACATTGGCACTAACATTACAGCACACACTAAATTAAACACCACTTTTATATCGCAAACCTATTAACAAAACAAATATGATGCCAATTACAAACGAGAAAGCTACCAAAATTATAATACACATTTCTTGTATAATGCATTTGCTTATATTCATCAGATATATCTGAGACCACTAGTAATTTTTTTCCTTTGATAAAGGAATTTACATGGTCAATGCACATTTTAAATATTTATTTAGTCATTTGGGGCATATTTTCAATGTGTCCTCAGACGTTTGGACCTCATATACATGTACTGATAGAGAAAGGCTGCCAAATATATATTACTTCGGGAATCTGAAACACAAGACAGACGGGAAAGAGACAGAGAAGGAGAGAGAGAGAGGCCTTGGCTGCATGTGGGAGCGTCCGCAAGCAAGAGAATAATCACAATGTAATCAGATTGCCTCGTTTGATAATGGACGGCGGGAAAACGAAGAGGAATTCCAGGCAAATTTGTGCAAATAAAAAAAGATTCCTCCTGACATGATGTGCCGGTGAGAGCCAGGATCTAATGAGGTGTAATTTGTCTAAGAGCATCCCCCCTCCCTCCACCCAGCCACTGTATTCTACTTAAGAATCAGAGTTCATCTCATGGACTGCCCATCATTCACTCTTCTTCTCTCTTTCCCATTCTCTCGCATTTCTCTCTCTCTCTTTGCCCGATGAGCTTGACTTGCCTGAAGATATGTAAGAGTTCTTCCTCTCTGTGTGTGTGTGTCTTTACAGAAGGCTCATCCATTTCTGGTGGATGTTGCAACAGAGAGCAATAGATGGAGTTGACTGGTGAAGTATGAGTTGTGCTGCTGGCAGGAATGATGATACAGTCAACATGTGGGGGTGTGCGTACGCACGCATCCGTGCGGTCTCCCCCACCGTATATATTTCTGCAACATAAGCAGCCGCGCTCACTCTTCTTTCGGCTGGTGAGATGACTCCTCCTCTCCTGAGGGGAGAATTACCTACAGCCATCCAACGCTTCCCCGTGCCATTCCTCACAGCTCCCATAAATTATTGGAGATTTTCATATTTCATATTTCATCTACATTCATCTAACGCAGCTGGGTGGTACCGGGCAGGGCTGATGGCGGAGGAGGGGGGCAACAGGGCGTCAGAGAGGAGAGTTGAACGTTCGGCAAGCTGGCGGTGGGGCCCCTGAGATGGCTCTAATTGAATTGCAAGGCCCTTGATTAGATTAGCCTTGCGGCAGCTTGCTGCCAATCTGAAGTATGGGTGCCTTCCATCCTACTTAACCCCTCTGGCCCACCCCACTACACACACACCCACAGCAGTCGACGCACACCGTGCCGAGCAGCCAGCCAGGCAGGCGGAGTGCCCTCTATACTTTCAGAGCATCAGAGTTCGGTGCTTTTGTGATTTTTCTTTCTCTTTGTCGATCCTTGTAAAGGAGCCGATCTTTCACCGCCAGGTCCTTCTACTGGAACCCCCCCACTCCAGAGTCACTGCTGCCGGGCCTGACGTTAATCCGATTACTCTCAGTTTGTTTTTCAGTGTGGTTCTGTGTGTGTGCGTGCATCTTCTTACACATGTTTAGAAATGTGACTACAGTCGATAGTTATTGTACAGGAAAATAAAAAAGTATGTAATTGGTTGTAAGGCATTTGAAACCGTGGAAAACACAGATTTTATGTAAAGAAGAAACAACGACATAAAAAAGTCCTCTGGTAAAAGATGGCATTTAAACACATACTGATACTAGCATAACAAACTAATGTATGACAGCACACTAGATTTTTAAATATATATTTTACTCTTTACATTATGGGGTGGTTTCCCAAACAGGGCTTATCCTAAAATGCATGTTTGAGCTGCCTTAATTTAAAATCATATCTTAACATTTATCAGTGCCATAGTTTTGTCTCAAGAAGCACACCAAGTATTATTTTGTATAAGGTATGTTTGTAAAATCTACCTACATGTCATACTATAACTAAGGCCTAGTCCTGGATTAATCTAAACCCTATTCGAGAAACTGCTCCTAAAATGTATTATCTGTTGAATACCTCTCACTTTCTTGGTGGCCCAGAACATGACATGTCTGAGCTCTCACCTCCTTTCCCATTCTTTCTAACCACCTTTATAACTTTCAATAACCTCATATCGAGGTCTCCCCATCTTCACCTTTCTTCTGGTTCAGCTTTGCCTCGTGCCACATCGGTGCCCTGAATGGATGGATATGGCAGATGAATATGCGCTGTTGTACGGCACAGAGAAATCATGTTGTGATGCAATTATCATCTATTGTAGCATGTAATTCTATCAGGTCTCTGTTTAACAATAATCTCATGTAGAATGTCTGGGGCCAGGTCCTTTCTCTCTCTATTGTTCTGTACTCCACTGAAAAACCCAATCCAATTGGAGGCAGCGCTATTGGATTTTTTCTCTATAGAATAAACTGGAATCATATTTTTGCAGGAAATTATCAATACATCTTGCCCAGGGAACTCAAAGAGACAAACAGATAAAGGGTAGCTTGTGGAGAGGAGGAGGAGGATGATATGATGGAGAGGGAAAGAGATTGAGGGAAGGCATGGGAACGGCTGGTGACTAAGACAACCGTATACACGCAGAACGGAAGCAGATAAAAATAAAGATAGGAATTGTACCCCCTTTGTAAAATCTGATGCAAAATAGTGTTATACAAGTAAAAAGACAACAATTATATATTGCACATTTGAAGCATAAAAATTTGAAACAGTATCTGTTTTATATACAAAAATTTATTTTTATTGTGTACTCAGGTGAATGTTTAGTTTTTAAAAAAATGTATTCACATTTTGTAATGAACAGTTTACGAAAAAAATATATATTTTGAACAAATTAAATTTAACATGATTTAATCCATTACAATATCGTTTTTGGTTTTAATAAAAAATGTGAAGTGGTTTCTATCACGTGTTTTAAATCAACCTATGTGAAATTGACTAATTAAGTTACTACATGGACGATTTGTGTTGAAGCAATATTAACTAAATGAGACTGAATAATAAAAGTAAATATTAATATAAAGGGTTATTTTATGAATTTTTATTCAGGACTTTTTTATGTTAAGTTTGTTGTTATATTATAATTGAATGAGTGAAAGAGTTTCTGTTTTGTTGTTGGGTTTTTAAATGGTTACCGTTGTGCAGACGGAGTTGCTTGGGATGAGAATATAGTCTCATTGACATGTATCAATTATGTTTTGATCAGAATGCATTGTACAGGGCCTTGATTTGAAGCATTTACATTGCAAATGTTTATGCCATAATTAGCTTTTGTTTCAATTGAGTGTTCTGGTAGCTTGCTAATGTGTGCTGTTGTTGTTGTATAACTTTATATTTCAACATTTAAGTAGAACTAACATGATTATATGATATAGCATTGCTAAATATAACATTTTATTCAGATCAATTAACTCAATTTAATTGTGGTAAGGTATAACTAAAAACAATGAAATAAGTTCAACTTCATATATCTAAATTTAGATAATTTAATACCTTAATTTACCTTAAAAAATGAAGCAAATTCAATGAATTTTTTTCACAAGTATTATATGAAATACTGAATATTTTTGACTAATTCTAAGACACTAAACAAATTGAAGCAAATGTATGACACTGACCATGTTAACTGTGTATTCATTCATTGAAGCGCACACAATGCAGAACATCTTAAATCATGCCAGTCCATAATATCCAAAAACAAGCTTATGGCACACTATAAAACTGTCATTGCCTTCATTTAAGCATAATTCATAAGCAATGTAAAACACATGTTGATATGACTTATGATCACATAACTTTACAGTGCTGCTTTAGAGTACTAAGTTATTAAGAACACTAAGACTGTCGCAAAGTCACAATATTTATTAATTCAACATTTCACACTGATAAAAGATTTTGTAATAAAAAGTTTCAATTAGACAGTAGTCACAGACTTTTGGGGCCTACTGTATACACAAATAAAATCACGTGTATGTGCTATAAAGAGGACATTTTTCAGTGCCCTCACCTGTTTGGAAGAGAACGTCTGTCTCCTGTAGTCTGCCAGCGCTCCAGACAGACCCAGAGTCATCCATCCATCCCATCCGGCTCCCCTCTCCCCACTCTCTCACTTTTCATAATTATTAAATTACGCTCTGCGGTTCCCATTAAAAGGGGGACATTTTCTTCTTAACCACCTGCTCTTCCCCCACCACCATGCGTTTTACACCATCAATCTCTCAGCGTTACCGGACCCCTAAAAGCTTTCTGAATCCTCTATAATGGGAAGGCAATGTGGGGTCAGTATGAAGGGGGATGCTGGTCATTTTTGTGTGTGTGCGTGTGTTGTGATGCCTCAGCACAAGTCTTGTGATGGTGATGGTGGTAAGGGGGGGCATGTTGGTCATTCCATCTCTGTGAGGTATTGTGTGCTAACACCCGGTCACTAACTGTGACCCCACAAAAGACAAAAGAAGGGGTGCGGTAAGAACACACAGACCCACCCAGTGGGTTGGTCAGTTTTCTGCCCCTGATGTGTTGTGTGCCTTGGGGCACAATAGGGCAAGACATTGACCCCAGTCAGGCCCGCTAAACAAGCCTAGATTTAGTAGTGATCCTTTACTAGAATCAGTCAATCTATCAATCAGCCAATCAATCATCTATCTATCCATCTTTTTACAGTGGTGTGAAAGTGTTGGCCCCCTCCAGATTTCTTATGTTATTGCATATTTGTCACACTTTAATATTTTAGATCATCAAACTAATTTAAATATTAATTAAGGATAACACAAATGAACACAGCATGCGGTTTTTAAATGAATGTTTTTATTATTAAGGGAAACAAAATCCAAAACCCCATGGCCCTGCTTGAAAAAGTGCTTGCCCCTCCCTCCTAACTTAACTGTGGTTTATGTTTTCTAAGGCCTTGTCCACACAGACACTGTTTTTTTATAACCGTGACGTTTTTTACGCGATTTGGCCATTCGTCTACACGGAAACGCAGTATCACATCGTGCACTGCCAGAAGCTGTTTCTCAATGTCAAGGAAGGATCTTCGGAAGCCAGAATTTCGAGGATGCTACGTCATCGACGTCCGTCGAAGGACTGTTCCAATGTCGAGGATCCTCAAAATTTCAGCCAAGGACTGAGTCCTTCGTTCGAGAAATATCCCATATACAGGAAAGGATGCATATGCGTATCCTTCGCGCTCTTCACACGCTGAAATCACCCACAATCCTTTGCGCGCAGCACCGAAAGCACACCTTTCAATGACGCAATAACGTGCACTTGCTAGCCTGTTCCATTTAACGTCTTCTCCGAATGCTTAAAAGTAGCCTCGCCTACCCTCTGAAGGAAGTGACTTGTAAGGACTAGTCCTGCCAAGGAAGTATCCTTGACATTGAGAATCGGCTAGGGTGAGGTTTTTCAGAAATGCCGGTTTTTGCTTCTGATTTAGGCTTCTGATTGGCCAACGATTAGAGTTATATCACCGCCTGTTGCTGTGGCATGCTCTTGACAGCACATGATCACTTGTTTTTGCGTGTTCATGTAGGCGGGATTTCTTTTAAACTGAGTATGTGTGGAGGGGATTTTTTTAAACCGAAGGAGGAAAAACTCTGGTTATAAAAATACCTGTGTCCATGTGGATTAGGCCTGAGTTAGGCCAGTTTCTCTAGCCACACCCAGGCCTGATTACTGCTACACCTGTTCACAATCAAGAAATCACTTAAATAGGACCTGCCTGACAAAGTGAAGTAGACCAAAAGATTCTCAATAGCTAGCCATCATGCCGAAATCCAAAGATATTCAGGAACAAATGAGAAAGAAAGTATTTAAGATCTATCAGTCTGGAAAAGGTTATAAAGCCTTTTCCAAAGGTTTGGGACTTTAGCAAACCAGAGTATTCCACAAATGGAGTGGCTGACTCATCCAAAAGGTCACAAAAGACCCCACAACAACATCCACAGAACTGCAGGCATCACTTGCCTCAGTTAGGGTCACTGTTCATGACTACACTATAAGAAAGAGACTGGGCAAGAATTGTCTGCATGGCAGATTTCCAAGACGCAAACCGCTGCTGAGCAAAAAGAACATAAAGGCTCGTCTCAGTTTTGCAAGAAAACCCCAAGAGTTTGGGAAAAATACCCAGTGGACTGATGAAACAAATTTGAACTTTTTAGAAGGTGTGTGTCCCATTACGTCTGACGTAAAAGTAACACTACATTTCAGAACAAGAGTTCAGAACATCATAATAACATTAAAATATGGTGGTGTAGTGTAATGGTCTGGGGCTGATTTGCTGCTTCAGAACCTAGAAGACTTGCTGTGATAAATGTCAACATGAATTCTGCTGTCTACCATAAGAATCCTGAAGGACAATATCCGGCCATCAATTTATGACGTCAAGCGGAAGCGAACTTGGATCTGCAGCAGGACAATGAATGATCCAAAACACACCAGCAAGTCCACCTCTGAATGGCTGAAGAAAAAAACAAAATGAAGACTTTGGAGTGGCCTGAATCCATACATATGACCTTAAAAAAGCAGTTCATGCTCCTAAACTTTCCGATGTGGCTTAATTACAACAATTCTGCAAAGATAAGTGGACCAAAATTCCTCCACAGCGCTGTAACAGACTCATTGCAAGTTATCGCAAACGCTTGATTGCAGAAGTTGCTGCTATGGGTGGCCCAAGCAGTTATAAGATTTAGGGGGGCAAACACTTTTTTTCACATGGCCATGTAGTTTGGGATTTTGTTTTCCCTTAATAATAAAAACCTTAATTTAAAAACTGTTGTGTTCACTTGTGTTATATTTGACTAATATTAAAATTTGTTTGGGGATCTGAAACATTAAAGTGTGACAAACACTATCCATCACTGCATTTATCCATCCATCCATCTATAATAAGCATACCATAGCCATACATTTTGTTTCCATGATGGGAATAAAAGAAACAACTACATTTGTATATATAAACTGGGCATGTACATTTAATGTACTGTAATGATGAATTTATTCAGACTTACCTGTTTAGTATTGAACACAGGTAGCACGGACCTGTGTGTGTGCATGTTCACGCTGATGGTATGTGTGTGTGCGTGTTTGTGTGTGTGTTGTAATCACTGTGTCAGCACAGATGGAAGACTCTAGGCAGAGAGCTGGTGCTGATCGCTCAGTTCCCAGCATGCCTCTCATTACCTAATGCTCATAAAGCCACTCATATTATTCATCTCTGACAGCTTAGCCTGCTCTGCATAACCTAAACAAATCCTTTGCACTCACACACAAACACACGCTTACGCACACCCATAAACAAGGATGTGCTCTTGCAGAGATAAAGGCGAACAAACGCACATTAAAAACAAGCAAACGATGCTAGTTTGTGTAATCGTATTACACGTTTGCGCGAGAACATACATGGTATTAAAGAATGGCTGAGGCCGACAAACACAACTGCATCTAAAAATAATCTCGAATTTCCATAACCGTTATGCATAAACAATGTATTAAAAATACTGCGCGCACACAAAGACACACACTCAAGTGGAGCCCAGACGACACAAAATTACACAAGCTGTATGAGAGATGAACAACCTTAATAACACCTTAAACTTTTCTCCCTTCCTCTCCCTCCTTCCCTGCTTGCCTTCACTTCCCCCTTTAACGTTCAGTAATATGATTAGCGTGCGGCTAATGGCCTCTCCTTCTGGCGCTCGGAGACATTCTGCCCAGACCTTGGAAGGCACACCAGGCCTGCTGCATAAGGGTTGCATCTGCACAGAGAGAGAGAGAGAGAGAGAGAGAGAGAGAGAGAGAGAGCTACCCCTCCTCCCTCAGAGCAAATCTATAGGGAGAGAAGGCAGAGACAGGTGCATTTCTGCACAAATCGAGTTAGCCAAGACATGCCACATCCAATTGGACTAAATTGATGTGAGAGTTTGTGATGTCTGCCGTGGGTACTACAGCAAAGGTCAGTGTGCCGAGACAATGACATCAATCTGCCCTGCACGTGGCTTAGAAAAACTCTCTTCTTTTCCACCCAATTCACAAAAATAAAAAACGATGGGTAATAAAATGTGAGCCGAGCTCATTTGTTTTATTAATGTTTTCTTTTTACCATTTTTTTTTAAACTAGGAAGGATGCCATTACTTGAATAATGACAAGTGTCAAATGCAGAATTACATTTGCGTAAGATATTGTTCTGTTTTTCATAATACATAAACTGTCTTGTTATTTATTAGCAGACGTCTGCCTTTTGATGCAAATGGGCCCTGATCAAAAACTAAGCACGCATTCGAGATATAATTCAAAGTGAGACCAAAGTTTGAGTCTCAACCGAGAGAAACTGAGAAGAACAAGTCTGGCACAGGATTTGCTTTCCGTAACTCTTTCATTTTAGCCTAGGTCTGAAAATAGATATTTCTGGCTATTGCTGCCATCCCACCTATATTCAGAAAACCACTTTCTTTTATCACATTAGCGTTATTGCCACTATCGGGTGTTGCTCTGACTCTGCAGCTCAATATCTTACCTCGGGCCTCTAACTTCTGTTTCTGTGATATGAGTCTGGCCTGAGCTCAACATTTGAACACTCTTATTTAGTCCTGAAACTCTTTTTACATTTAAACATGCACTCTTTGCAATCGTGAACTTATAAGCCGATGCTCTTATGACATGATGGATTATTATTATGCATCCTTATGCTATATTAAAATGCTATTATACAATTCTATAAGATGTTCATCAGATTGGATGTTTGTTGGCTTCCTGTCAAGTAGGGCACATCAATATTTCCAAACATTTATTATTTGACAAGGAGTCCTACAGTACAGGCCCACATAAATATGTACTTTACAATCATCGAGTTAATGGCCAACAGAGAAAACAAATAAAAAACTGAGACAGCATAAAATCCATAACAACTATGGTGATCTGTGCAAAGGAGGCTACTGATCTCTGCTTTAAACAACCTCCCTGCAAGGCCACCTCAAAAACTGTGTATCAAAAACAAAACCTGTTTTAATGGCAAATGGGTCAAGTTACACCAAATGATTAGATTTAATTTAGTTAACTGAATAATTTTATCTATACTAATTTATGTATGAAAACATCCTCACCATATAGGATTTTCACAAGTGCCCTAAACTTTTTATAGGTTAAAAATGTTACCCCATTGTTATAGTATCTTTATGTAATCCATGAGTGACTCAGTAATGGTGAGATCTCTGTGTGGGCCATGATGCAACACTTCTTGTTCATACAAAAATTATATATAACAGTAATTGCAAATACTGTTTGATGTTTAAAGCATCTAAAAAAGACTGTATCTATGGGAGTGTGTTATTATCATAATCATCATTTTTGTTATTATAAATGTGTAGATAACTGTGCTAACCAAAATTCTTTAAATGTGGGATATTTGTCAACAGGTAACAGATAACCATCATTAGCAGATGCTACAAGTAATGACTTACAGGTACCCCTTTCACTCATAATCGTGTTAAAAATTGACATTTACCAGCTTCTGTTCCCAAAGAGTTTTTGTCCATATTGCCTATATTTCTCTTGAAAAAGCTAATAATGACTCAAATAAAATGACATTGTGCAAATACCAGGTGGAGAGAGTACAATGGTAATCCATCAGCTCTCCCAGCAGAGCTATTCCATTAAACCACATTAAACAAGTTTGGGTTGATTTAACTCAAAGCATTTTGTCCCACCTCACACTATTAATACTCATTCATGTTCTATTCAGGTCCAAAACGGAGCAGTGGACCGAGTGATTTGTCATCAGCTCACCTTCATCAGATTTTAAAGGGATGCTGATGAGATACAGATCGCTGAATTAACACACCTATGAAATCCTAATAAGGCAGAAGAAGACGACCTGTGGCACCTCAGAATTGTAATTGGCCAAGTCGATCAACTTTAATCATCTGACTCTCTTAAAAAGACAATAATTTTAAACAATATGTGGAGAATATATTGTTTCATATAATGAATAAACCTATTACACATGTCTAAATCATAATACATAAGTTAAAAGGAGAAAAAACAGCAACCACAATAAATGTAAAAAGAAACAGGACAATTCTCGTCAGGCCTACCAGACCGTGGGTTCAAATGTTCATGATCGCTGGTTCTGTGACCCTTGATATCCGTTTGCATTCATCAAAAACATTTCGCTCATTGCAAGACAAATGTAAAGCTCTAAAAGTATGACAAGGGTCAAAAATGATTTATCGTCACGTATTGAGACAGAAGAATGCCGGGCATTGTTTTCCCAATGAGAGGCGTAATTTTCATCAATGGCCCTGCTGCAGACTGTACGGCGAGTGGACAGAGTGGGAGCCAGTGTGACGGGCAGAAATATTTCAAATTTAATATTTGTGTATACCTAATGTTGTTGTCGTTGTTATTATTATTAGGCTATTGATGTTGTTGTTATTATAATATAATAAATAAATAATTCGTTAAAAACAAATCATTCCTTTTGAGAATAACTTTCGAGAGAGTAAAACGTAAAAGTCGGCTACCATTATGTGATTAACGCTCCTGACGTCATTTTGGCGTTTCATAATAAATTAGTTGAGCTGATCTACAGTAATTGCGATTTGAGCTGAAGACCAACAAGGAACTCCCGAGGGACCAAAAAAATTTTTTTTGAAACATTAAAAAACACTCAATCATTCTTGATGTGCCGCTGTGTTTCTCTTTCACGTAGCTGGTCATTAATCGCTTAATTCCAGTAAACCTTCGCTCCACACAATAGTCTGCTGTCTCCCGCTAATGCATGTGTGATTAAGCATTTATCTTAGCACACGGGCGATATTAAGCCGGCAGGTCCTACTGAGACTCAGATGCCTTCGGGGGCCGACCAGCCTGCTTGTGTAGGCTCATGGAGACGGGCTTTGGTTAATGACAGTGACCCGAGCTTCATCGGCCATTCTATTCAACCATAATAACGGCCTGCCGGCTGATTTATGAGATCGGGGCTAATAATTGTCAATTGCTTAATGCGAACAACAATACCAGTGTGTTAAATAAAATATGCCCCCTCTCACTCGTTTGGCCTCGTTTGTAAGAATGACCCCTGCTGTTCTACTTAAGCCATCTTAAAATAAACAGCTATGCTTCTTCAACGCTGATAGATAACTTAAAATAGTTGCTTAACCATTTGCACTGAAAAAAATGTTTCTTTGCATCTCCATTAAAATCAATGTAATGGTCCATTTTTTTTGTAAGAGTGCTTATAATCTAACTTGCGCATTAAATGCTTGCTTTTGGTGTAAACACGTTAAGCACACTAAACGCAAACAGGCATGACACATACGAATATATAAGTAGCCTAATAAATCAGTAATTGATAGGCCCTATACATTTAAGATATCACATCAGGCCAAAAACTACATGTTACTTTATTATGAAGAGAGAGAGAGAGAGAGAGAGCAAGAGAGGAAAAGCAATTGGAGATTGAATGAAGGCCTTTCTGTCCACAGGACGGAGTCAGATTTGGCGAAATCTAATGAGGGTCACTGTTAAACCAGCGTTACACAGCACGGGATGAAACGATGACAGGGGACTCCGATAAGAATTTAATTCCATCTCATTTTAGACAATTTTATGAATCAGAATCTTAAACACTGGCAAGAGATTAAATAATCACATCTTTTCAAAATCTTATTTCGGTCCGGTCGATGGCATTTCTTCTCCTGTTAATGTCGACTTAGAGGTTGGAGTAATTTCGTAATTGATTCCGAGCACAGGATCTCGGCGGGCCCAGAGCCGCGTTAGAGGGTAATATGTTTGCTAATACTGTCCCTGCAGAATAAGATTTTTATGCTAATCCGCTACTCTGAAGGCCAGACATCATCGTGGTCACTTGGGAAGGCCCGTGAGTTGAGCTGGCCATAACAATAGAGGAGCCGCTATCCCGGATACACAACCTACAGTATATGGACCTCCTCTTACATCAGCTCTAACGTGGGTTTCGGCCTATTATCAAAAAAGGCAAGTGATCTTATAGTCTGTAATAATGGATATATTGATAAAGAAATAATAGGAATTTACATGGGCAAAATTGCAAAAGTGCATCACTCATGCCGCCTGACAAGTTATGTATGAATAAAAAGATTTACTGCAGGTTTTAATTAAAACTTGATGTCATAATCAGGATCAGTAACAAAATTTATGCCGGGATACTTAATCAGAATAAAAAGACATCAATTTTTATATGAGATTCTAAAGTCGCGCTTAACTGAACGGTTACCTGAAATGTAGTCTAATTGTCGATAATAAGACGCCTTTTACACGCTAAACTGTGTACGTAAATAATACATGTGCTGCTTTTTTATTTTTAATAATTAGAGCGCTAGGACATCCGACTAAACCTTACTGTGCAATAGGCTAATTAAACTAGCCGACAAAACATGTTGTTTTAATACCATTAGAGGGAGTTCTAAAGGTAATCTATTCTAAAGATATTTTTATTCATACTGAGAGACATTGTGACCGATTATTGCTGGGTCGTTGAAAATCAACCTTTAATTAAAAAAAAAAAAAAAACTTAAAAGAAATAATTCGACCAATTAAATAAATAACCGAAACAAACAAATAACAGGTTACAAATAAACAAAAAATCTAAAATGAATAAAATATAATTAATAAAAATACTTCTTACAATTTCTGAGCACTAAGACTTAATGTTCGATCTGACAACAGTCTCACCCCTCTGTGTTCTCTCATTCATTTCTCTTTTTCCTTTCTTTTTTTGGACTGATGCGTCTTATCAATCCTCACACAAAGACATTTGTTTTTCTTTTTGTCCTCATGCCGACCCGCATTCCTCAAGCACAGAGCAACAGAGCAGGCGGGCAAAAGATGAAGAAGTCTCGGCTGCGCTTTTTAAACGTACACCCCTATTGTCAGCCACTTCGTCTTCAAAGATTTAAGATCTTGCGAGCCTCGCGGTTCTTTTGATTTATTTAAGTGAATCCATACGGACGCTGTTATTTATAAGTCATTAAATCACAAATTAACTTCTAAATTACGATTATTGTACCATTATCACACTGTTAATCACTGATAACTTACAGTTTTACGGTTGCTATTAGAATGGGGCTTAATTTAGAGGGCCTCGTGCTATTGACCTGTTAATGATATTATGCCGGTGCACGCTGATTTAACTGATTTATAACGGATTATAGCCGAGAGCATCCTTCAGAAAAACACGCGCGTTTGTGTTTTCTTTAATCGTCGAGGTGGACAGGTCCCTCATTCAAACTGTAATATCAAAGGTTTTATGTTGACATTTCAGACCGCCCAACAGATCGCAGAACCAGTTGATAGTATAAAAGGAGATGTTGAAAATATAAAAGATGGGCGTTTCAGTGGCTGGTGGACTACAGAACACGAGAATAAAGAGCTGCTTGAATAGGGGAAACGGATGGTAAAAGCTATAATTGTATTTGCCTCGGCAAAATATCAGAAAGGACTTTTTTCAGCCCTTTGTATGTTATTAGATTAATTCCTCCCGAAGCCTTCTTTTCCTTTAGCAGGCGCGTGGAGGGAGGACGTGGGCCAGTTGGTCTTTGGTTTCAATAATCAAATTAACCATTTGCTACATCTTTTAGTCACAACTCGCGTGTATAAAGAAAAAATTTACATAATAGGTCGCAGGTTGTATCTAGAAAGACTGGACTTCTTAATCGTCATTAATCTTTTTTTTTATACAAAAGAAGATAAAACCAACTTAAGGACAAAAAAATTAAACAGTGCAAAAAAAAACTGGAAAATTTCATTCAAGTAACCTTATACGTTTTAATCACAGCGTTTAATCACTGTTGCAATTTGCACCAAACGCATATTTTTACATCTTGTGCAACCATAGGTGAATCTGCTTTCCCATCCAAAATAACACCACACAACAAGTATTAACGAAAATAATTGTTTTAATTAAATAATTGTTCCATTAATCAGGTGCCGGCCGTGGCCTTGAAGTAACTGTTTATTGTGAAAACCTAAAAAAAAGTAGCCTAATTGTTGATATTTGGCCTAGTGCACCTGTCTTTCCTGTATAGGCGTATTATAATAAAAAAAGAAGTATGACACACTGTTAAACAATAAAAATCAAAATTCGTTATAGTTTACATAGCCTATCATTATTTCGATAAATTGTATGTAGCCTTATATTTATATTTTATTATATATTTAAAAACATATTTAAATTTTGTTTAAATTATTGTATGACGTCTGATGATCATATTACGCTTGTTTTGTAATTATATGCAAATATGAAGTATGTTTATTCATAATCACAAATAATTAAGTGCAAAGCGCAGCAATTTTCTATAACAAAATTATGTTCTCATGCAAACATGAAAGCAAAACGTGTTGATTAGGCTATTTTTTCGAATTTTATATTTGGATTAAAAGCACAAAACAATAACTGCAATAAAAGCAATTCCAGAACAATTTAAAAATTGCCAGATGAAAATTTGTAAATAAACAACTCATTTTAATTAAAAGAGTTTTGCTTTGCTGTAAATAAATTTTTCTTCTCAAAAGCCAAATTCCTAAGATTTACAGTTTGAGTGCTGTTTAATTGCACGAATTATTATTATTAACGCGACAGTCATAAAATACCTTACTATGTTGGCATGACCAGAAATTGTAGTACTTTAAGAAGTTACTTCCTTTATGCTGGCAAGCTTTATTTTTATAAGAAGTATCCGGGTAAATTAAGCACTGAACATTCTTATATGATAACCCACAAGTCTTTTCAAATTTTGCCATTCAGTAGTGAGTGCCAGAGCAGTGCTGTGGAAAATAAAGAGAAAAGGAGACAGGGAAAGAGTGAAGGAGACGGGGAAATACTATCGAAAATTCAGCCCAAGGTACACCGCCGGTTTAAAGGCTTAAAAGCTCGGAGAAAATTGGATCAGGGAGAATCGTCACCCAACTTTCATTATTTCCAAGTGGTATGATTGAATTAAAGGGCAAGATGGCGGTTTGAGCGAGAGGGCTATACGTGGTGGAGGGGGCTGGCGCGTAATGGCGGGGTATTAAATTCTAATTAGAGATGCAGGGGATCAATGATAGGGAGGTTGGACAGCCCGATCCCCCAGTGCCAGCCCAATAGACTGATGAGTTATTGTCATGTAAAAAAGCGCTAGCAATAAGACCCAAACGCTGTGCTATTGTCCAAGCGGAAAGAGCCAAGTTTATTATGAGGACTATATGCTCTAGAGACCTGGGGCTAGGCGGCTCCTTGGGAGGCTTTTCATAAAACAAGGCTCTGCTCCTATAAAGGAGGGCAGTTTTTGAGCAGGCGCTGAGCAGTGCACATCTACCCACGGCACGAGCCTCTTTCAAACCAGTCAAAATTCAGCCTTCACAAGCTCCCCAGCTCCGTCCGCGTTTTGGCTTGCTTTTTTCATGTGCTCCTCGCCAATTTAATCCAATTTGAATTTGACGTTTATGTGTGTATTTTTTCCTTGGGAGTGCAGCTTTCCTTCTCCACTGAGCCTTTTCAATGTATAAAATGGAGTATTCTTACCTCAATTCCTCTGCCTACGAGTCCTGTATGGCCGGGATGGACACGTCGAGCCTGGCGTCAGCCTATGCGGACTTCAGCTCATGCAGCCAAGCCAGTGGCTTTCAGTACAACCCCATCAGGACGACGTTTGGGGCCACCTCCGGGTGTCCGTCGCTTACACCGGGCTCCTGTAGTCTGGGCACCCTGCGGGACCACCAGAGCAGTCCGTACGCCGCAGGTAAGCCCAGAGTCACTTTTAGTTCTCCAGCTGAGAGACGCAAGAATCACGGCCCCGGTATATAGGACGCCTTGATTGCTTTCGAAAATGGAAATGTGTTTAGTATTTACCAAACGAAATTTGCTTACACAAATGAAAGAATTTATCACGTTAGAAGCGATTGCAGGCAAGAGGTAATTCAGTTACGGGGTTACACTATCCCAGTCACACCCTAACCGCCAACAAAATTATCTTAAGCTGCCAAAATGATAGGCATAATTTATTTACTTTGCGATGAGACATAAACCTTCGAAAAATAATGAAATAAGCAGGGACTTAAGCTCATTATTGACACTGAATTGAAGTTACAGTAGCAACAACAGAAACATTTATGACAAGTTTCCAATCCAGTCTCCAATAACATTCAATTAACAACATTTCGCAGATAACAGGATTACAGAAGCTTTTCATAACATTATCTTTTATCATGATTTGATAGTATCTTTTGCAAGTTACCCTTGAATATAAAATGTTATTTTGATTCAGTTTTTCTTAATTAATTCAGCCAGTGGCATGCTTCACATGCATGGTTTTCACATGCAACGTTTGCAATGCTAACATTTTAATCATTTTCAATTGCTTTCTTCAAAATGATTGACAATTGACTTTTGGTTTATTTTCACAGTTCCATACAAGTTGTTTACTGACCACGGAGGTCTGAATGAAAAAAGAAAGCAAAGACGCATCCGGACAACTTTCACCAGTGCTCAGCTGAAAGAGCTGGAGCGCGTGTTTGCTGAAACCCATTACCCAGACATTTACACGCGAGAGGAACTCGCGCTAAAGATTGATCTTACAGAGGCTCGAGTACAGGTGCGACACCTTTACTGATGTCTACTTATTCTTCATTTAGGTTTTATTTAGGAAAGCATGATATATTTAATATCATGCTAATTGTGTTATTTCTTTCTTTTGACCAAGGGATTTTAAACAGCTTTTAAGAAAAAATACCGTATGTTTTGAAGCCTCCATTAAGCAAACCCAAGGCTACTGTTACAATGGGAAAACTCCATCAGAGTGTTTATCTCCATTTTAGTTTCTCTTAAAAAAAATAAAGTAAAAATTAATTTAAATAAATTAGCTACTTAAAAAAATATAATTTAGGCCTATATTGTCCATGTTACACGTACTATAGGTGTATGAATATAAAAATTATATATAGTTTTCTTTATGTAGTTTCTTCCATGTATGTAATGCAATAAGAAGACTATAATGTAAATGTGACCAAATAATACAATGTGATTTCTCTACAGGTGTGGTTTCAGAACAGGCGCGCCAAATTTCGCAAACAAGAGCGCGCGGCCGCCGCCGCAGCTGCTGCAGCAAAGAACGGATCTGGGAAGAAATCAGACTCTCGAGAGGAAGACAGCAAAGAATCAAAAGCTACCGATCCCGATAGCACTGGTGGGCCCGGGCCTAACCCAATCCCTACATCTAACTGTGGTGGACCAAGTCCCACCGGCGGACAAGTCAGCGGCACAGTGAACGGTCCAGTTGAACAGGTGAAGACGTCAGTGGCTGGTATGGGAGGCACTGCGCCGAGTCAAGGTTGGGCTACAGCCCCGGGCACCATCACCTCCATTCCGGACTCACTAGGCGGACCGTTCGCTAGTGTGCTTTCCTCATTACAAAGACAGAACGGAGCCAAAGCCACTTTAGTAAAGACCAGCATGTTCTAAGTTAATGTTTGATGCAGACAACAAAGCGACGGCAGCGAGTTTCAACAAACAAAACCGAGTTTACTCCACTGACTGATACATGAAAAAAGGAGAATGCCAAAAGAAGGACTCACTTCTGAAAAAAACACAATTCTGACTACTTTTGATGCCATTGGTTTACACCACAAGCTGGATCATTATATCATGCACATTATGTTATAATTTTGACCTCATCCGGACTTTTTCGTTATTGCTGTGGTCATCTATATCATTTCCGATGAGTTCAAATAAACTAACCAATAGACTGCAATGCGCGCTCTTGCTGCAAAGGACATTAACAAAGGACTCGTGACTATACAATGTCATTATACACGTCATTATATCTTGGCGCCATACTTATTTGTTTACATTGACTCTAAAAGTACCAATAGCGTAAGTTACATGTCTGTATTACAGAATACTGCCAAATGAGGCATCTGTTATATATTTTTACCTATAAATTTACCAAGCCTTAGAGCCAGGGGCTCTGCAAACATTCAACTACATATTTACTATTAATCTAAGGCAAATTGTTCTTCAAAATGGCACAAGTACATACTTCACTGTTGACAGGAATACGTAAACGTTTTGTGTGTCTTTCTACAGCTGTGTTTTTGTGGCTCAAATTGTATAGTGTTAAAGCGTATTGACGTCCTAGATAAACATTAGACCACATCCCCCTTGTAGATCACTGAGTCTTTATAATGTTTTACAAGTTAACAACAAGCGCATTCTTTTGAAGAAAAAGGGAATGATGCAAAACATTGTATTTATTTTCTATATTATTTGCATGTTGTCTTTTCCGTCCAATTTTATAATGATTTCATCTATTTTGTGAGCATAATGTAACGCGTTTTTTGTCCAGGATTTGAGAATTATTTATATGTAGGTAATGGATGCTTATATTTAAGAAGGAAATATTTCTACATGTGCACATAGTTTTTCAGGTGTACCATTGACATGGCTGTTATAAAAACAATTATGATGCTGAAAATAATACTGTCCAGTTTCCTTTGTAAGGTAATATGCATTGAATTGATGTTTTATATATTCTTTAAAGTATAAGACAAAGAATGTAACAGAAAAAATATATAAGATCGGAAGAATCCTTTAAAAATATATATATTAACGTGGATTTACCATAAGACCAAGGTATATATCTGTTTCAGCACCGTGGACAGCAGCAGCACATCGCACGATGACTGCGCCCCATTCTTTTTAGTACAGATTCACTCGGCTAAATACATAGACATTATGCATCATATGTCCAGATTAAATTTTATACAGTGTTGTAAAGAACGTATGTGTATGTAAACAACATACATAAAACTATGCATAGTAGGCACAAATCATTAATTCGCTTACTTAAAAAAATGTGCAAAGCTGTCACTAATATTTAAATACAAATACGTATACGTTTTAATACGTACCTCTTGATGTATTTTTGAAAAAAGCTTACCTTTTTTTCTGAGAGTGTTGTTTATTTCAACGAATACGTCAGGACGTTGACTACAAAAAAAATGTCAAACGTAGTATTTAAATATTTTCAGCAAAAGCCTGTTTTTAGAGGATGTTTAAATATTACAAAATATGAAATAACAATAACAGCAATAACTAAATGACCAAATGGATTAGATTAATTTTAAATCAGAACAGTCTAGCTAAATTATATCAACATACCGCACTGTAAAAAAATATTTGCTGTTTTAAATTCTTTAGTTTAATCAACTCAGATTTACAAATCATCTCAACTTATATTATTTATCTTAAGAAGAGATGTTATTACTTATAAAATATAGTTCAAATATGTCAACTTTATTTTATAAGTTGTAAAAACTCATCTCTTGAATTGATAAAACAAAAACAATTTAATGCAGCAAATAATTTTTCACAGTATGGAACAAATATTCTGGATAGTAAAAAAGGCATCTCACTGGCCCGCATTTGTGCATTATGCGAATACTTCTGAAATAAGAAATGTGTAATTTACATATTCAACACACAGGTAGAACATAATATTTGCAAACTGTATTTAGTTAAAAAATATTTAGACGAAGGCAAGTGACACTTTTTTTAATACCATAAAGACTAATTTATAAAAAATGACATACTCCACTGAAAATAAGCTTTGGGAGGAACACAATTTGCAGAATTTCGCAAGCAAGCCTAATTTCGTTATAATGCGATTAATAAAAATCACGATTAGAAATTAATTCAATCGCATTTCTATTTTCGAGTAGTGTTTGGATTTGGTTCAAAATTATTATTCTACTCACATAATTTGTAAGTATTTTTCCTAAATTGGTTTTGTTGACAGTCACTTTCCAATTAATGCAAAAACAAGAATTTTGTACCTAGTTAATGGTTAATTATCTTATATGTTAATTTATGATGGGATGATCGATCATACATAGTGGAGGTATGGCTACACCTCACTGCATGCTGAAATCTTTTTTAGCATTTTTTTATATTTGTAATTTTTCATAAATAAATATACACTGTAAATTATGTAATTAATAAGTCAAATCAACCAATGTTTTATGTTGTTTTAAATTCAACTTGTTAGATCAATTCATTAATTTACTTCTAATACAAAATTTTATTAAATGACCTGCAGAGCCAAAATTAAGGCAGCAAAGTTTGTTCATATTAACTGTTGACATGGGGCACAGTTATATTTTCCTTAATTGGCACAAGAATAACCCGTTACAGTCTGTCAGAGTAGTGAGAATGAGAGATTGTGTATGTGTGTTCGTGTGTGTGACTCACTGTGAGCGGTGAACAGTGATGTGTCATTACTGTGATATTCTGGATTATCATGTCTGTTGCTGCGGTCGTGTCAAACGGCACTTGATTTTTCATGTCACTAAAAGAGAAAAATCTAGAGTTAGAGACAGAATAAAGAGAGAACGGTGGGGGAATGAAGAAGATAAGAAATACACGTATATGGAGCAGAAATACAGTCGCTTGGATGACATGACCAACGAAATAAGGGCACTAAAAATAAATCATGTTTTGCTATACATTTTCTGATCATTTTTGTCTCGTAATTTCTTTCACAGAAACAACAAATACTTTAAACAGAAAATATTCGAAGGGATGCTGAACTACAAAATGTATTTTAAAAACGACTTCTGGTTAGGGTGGGGCAAATATATCCTATGAATTGAGTTGGAGCGCCCTCTATTGATTTTAACTGTTATCTCATCTATTAAAATAATAACATAAGAATCTGAGTTTTTAATACTTAAACTATAATCTGAGTCGAATTTAATGTCTGTCTGTCTATCTATCTATCTATCTATCTATCTATCTATCTATCTATCTATCTATCTATCTATCTATCTATCTAGTTTTAACAATCCAGTGGCAGTGTTGTCAGAATCCACAGTCAGAGTACAACAAGACAAACATATATATTTTAGTGTATGAAAAACATACCACAACAAAACTCCTCTTCTTCTAGGGTCAGTTTTTAGGTCAGGTTATTTAAAATCGAAGCAGGGGTATTCAACACAAAACGTACATTAAATTGGTAATGCTGGACATGCAAGGAGATTCAACTCTGTATAAGGACAGATGGGAGTAAGAAAGTGGTATAACCATCTCTTCTGAGGACTGGAAAAATAAATGTGAATTACAATGGGCAACTTCTCGCTCATGCTATTGGAGAGAATTTTGCTGGAAAAACACTATTCGGTTTTGCATTATTCTGAAACAATAAAATAAATTTCTAGGGAACTCAAAAGGTTGGAGACTTTGTGGTTCATAGGATGCTTATCATTTTCACATATTTTGGGGTTGTCCTATTATTAAAAGTTTTTGAAAAGATATACATAAAGCCTTGGAAAAATCTCAGTCGATTTTAGTTTTGAGGCACTCTATTTTGGAAAGGTGTCAATGGTTTCCTGGGCAAAGAAAAACAAATATTTGTATAGAATTATTCTTGCTTCAAGTAAAAAAGCTATTACTAGATGCTGGTATAAACATAACCCACTACAAATACCAGATTGTAGATTGTAGTGCCAATATTTTTATTATGGAGAAAATTACTTTTTGTATAAATAACCAAAAAGATATCTTTGTTGACTTTTGGTCCAAATGGATAGAATATATAACTCCTATTGAACCAAATGTTTTTTTTGTTATTGTGCTTATGTAAATATTGTATCTACATCCCATGTTCTTTGTAAATAGTTTTGCTACAATTGGATTATAATTTAACACGATGTTTTGATCGGTTTTTGACATGGAGAACTTTGAGTAGTTTTTTTTTAATGCTGTAAAAATAACAAATGTCAAAAACTGCAATTGTAAAATTGTTTGAGATCTCTTTTCAATAAAAAACTAAATATAAAAAAATGGTAATGCGTTGACCAAATGTTAGTGATTAAGTTTGCCTACCTATTAGTTTCACAGTGGCCTAAGTATGTTGATTAAATGTGCTAAAGGTTAGTTGGGGTTCTGTCTAGAGTGGATACAGCAACGGTCAAATCTCGCGAAATGTTCGGTTTAGGATTAGGTTTTGGGTTAGGATTTCTGCAACATGATTTTACAGAAAGTCGTGTTATAGTCACGAAAATTTAGATTAATTTATTCGTGTGCATGGCACGAAATTCGGCTTTTTTCATGCCTTGAGAACGAATGTCTTTTTCGTGTCATTCGCACGAATTTCTATAAATAGTTTTTTGTGTCCATGGCACGACTTTCTTTTTCGTGTTATTTTATGTATTTTTTCTCTTTCTCTTTTGCTTTTCATTTTTTTCTCTTTTTTCTCTTTTTTTTAGTGTTGGAGTTATTACTGTTAACAAAAGATAGTGTAGAATGTACCCATTATTTTACTTGCTAGCTCAAATACTTAAGTAAACTATAACTCATTTTCATGATTTGTTTTTAACACTCTTCAGTGCAGATGAGTTTTTTTACAGTGCAGATGCAAAAATATATATTTATAATATTTGTATAATTGTAGTTTCTGTCAAAATACAATTATACATGATAACAATAGCTTTTTAATAAAGTTATGTTCTCAAACATAATATAATTGTGATTTTGTTAATTTTTTTACTGAAGGGCACCGCAGTACAAGTCCGCTTACTGCACCCATGTGGCCAGCAACAGCCCTGACACATTATACAAAACACACCCATAATTTAGCGAACACATAATATACACATGAAGTGCACAGTGGGTGTGCACAGGGGAAATATACACTTGATACACAGTGCAGTTATACATACAGTTGTAACTTTATTCATGTTAATTCATGCAAACATTTCTGATATATAAAACTGCACACTTAATACTGAGGCTCAGATGAAAGGTAAAATGTTTTGCAAAATAATTGTTCATGCATGGTGCAAAAATAAGAATGTGAGTAACACTACAAGAGCAACTAACATTAGTCTAAGTGTAAAATAGTGTAAGTTTTAGGAGCAATAATAACTAAAAGCATGACATCATCTCTTGAAGATGTAAAGCCACACAGTTACATTTCTTGGTGTGATACTTTATAAAAAACATATCACAAAAATCTCAGCTCTATTTTCTTAAAATGTTTAGCCTTTTTTGTGACTGTTGAGATTGTTCACCACACAGCAAAATCTCCAGTGTTAAATCTACACTGCTGGTGTTTATATGGGTACCACCAGACCTGGTGGTAACTAAAAGCATGACATCATCAGACCTGGTGGTACCCATATATACTCCAGGAGTGTACAATTAACACTGGTGATTTTGCACTGCACACCAACAAAACAGATTTTCGATATTAAACACTCTATAAAAACCAGGTGTTTTAATTCATGGTTCAGTCTAGTCTTGACCCAAATAGACAAGTACTGTCATACCTGCCAGGTGAAGTGCAAGTTCTCCACCAGAGGGCACTATTTTCCTTCGTAAAGACGTTGTTAATCATTATGTTAAACATAATTGGACTGCAAATGCTTCCCTGAGGTTTTCCATTCTCTATTGTGTGCATCTGAGAAAAAGCAGTACTTACTCTTACTTGTATAGTCCTATTAAACAGGAAATCCCTTATCCAGTTATACATTCATCCTTTAATTTTTATTTTTCCTAATTTAATTAAAAGTCCCTCTTTTCACATCATGTCATAGGTCTTTTCGACATCAAAAAATACACTGTGATCCTACTTCCACCACCACAACTTCTATTTCCCTTTCAACCTTATCTGCTTTATATCCAGTTATTTGTTTGATAAAAGTTGCTACTCCACCATCACTCCCTTGATGTCTATCTCTCCGAAAAGTGATAAAACCATGTATTAGAAAGTTAAATTGTGGTTTAAGCCAAGTTTTCTGTATACGGGTCATTCTACAAAAAAGGTGGAAATGCTTGTCCCTTGCTTTTGCAGACCCCTTAATCATTTAATTTGACCCAATAATCCCATATTGATATATATTTAATAAATATAGACTGTCCTTAAAATGATGAGAGAGTTTACTTATTTAATTTTCTTTTTTTTTACTTTTTTTAAATGCCTGGTCCTGAAAATTGCCCTGTCCCTCGATCATACATGGAAGTTGAACTATGTACTTATTATTTAAAACCATGTTTTTTATAAAACAAATCTAATTTACATTTACCCCTGTATAAATTTACTACAACACTGAAATAGTAAAAATACAATATTAATATGAATAATATCAAATAAATATTTGTCCCCCAAATTTATTTCATTGGTGTTACCCTACCCAAAGCACTTTTATTTTGAAACAATGCATCAGCTCTTTGAAGTTTTTCATGGGTCAAGAGGTCAGTGAAAAAAGTGCAGTGGAGGAAGGCAAAATGTTTGTGAGATGTCTTACCTTATTTGTCTAAAATATCATGATATATCTAAGAATTTTGAGATAAGATTTTTTGGATGTCATTAGTGTTATTTTTTTTTTTATAGCTGGAAGTGTTAAGATCTTTACATAAAAATACATGATACTGAATAAGTATGTTATTGTTACATCTCTGATGAAATAGCACATATAAAATATTAGTTTTTTTCTGTAAATTGTCATTGGTGTTACCGTCATTGGTGTTACCGTCATTAGTGTTACCGTCATTAGTGTTACTTTTCTAATGAGTTCTTCCTAAGCACTATTCCTTTAACTGACCAACATAAAAGCATAAAAACAAAACAAGTTGGAAAATTTTATGAAAGTTTATAAGTTTTATCATATTCATTATCTATTATTATATTCAAATTTTGTCATTGGTGTTACATTGTGTCATTGGTGTTAAACCACGTTTTGGTGTTATGAATGTATTTTCTTGTACTTTCTAGTAATATTTTGTTGTTGATATGGGATGTAAGACATTGTTGATATTTCAGTCTTTGCATCAAAGCCTTTTTGGTTGAATATTTTAGTTTTTATTGGTTTTAAAGACAAAAGTCAAACTGAGAATCAAATAATTTCATACAATGCTGGGTAAAGATGAAGAATTTAATTAAACAAATATTATTAATCAATTATTGTTCTTGCTGTTATTATTCCTCTACTCAACCTTTAACTAAATACACAAGCTGAAATGAGAAAAATATTTAGTATCAACATTAATGTTGTTTAAATCACAGGTAACACCAATGACAAATAAATGAATCATGGATTCTTTATTAAAATGTACTAAAAAGTTAAAAATAGATTAAGCTCCCCGTTTTGCGGATTCATAGATTTGACAAGTTAATTAATGCTTTTCTGTAGAATGACCCATACATATCATATCTGGGCCTATCTCTTGGTTTGCTATAAACTCCATTGACAATAAAACTTCTTGCATTCCGTTGCAAGATTACGATTAAGATTCACCACGTTGTGTCACTATTTACTGCTTGACTATTTAATATTGGCATGTGGAGCCTTTCATTTATCATATCAACAGTAACATTCTCCAAATCCAAGTACTTTTCTGCAGCTCTGATAATGATTCTTATTCTCAGTCCTGCTTTTTGCGCAGAATTCACTCTTTCAGCAACAAATGCTACTTTGTCATTCGTTACTCCATTTTCATCACTTTGCTCTTTCCTCAGTTGTTTTGATTCTAATCCTTCATTCCTAGTTTCATTTGTTTTAGGAATCTGGTTTACTTTCTTCATTGCCTTTTTCCGTACCTGACAACCAACATATCCTGCTGGTCCCCACCACAGTTGCAACACTTTAATATCTTGCCCACATTTGCCATACTCATGATCACCTCAACACCACGCACATCTCTGTTTACTTCTGCATACTGCCGGCTGCCGCTATGTGAAATAATTTTTGACACTTACAACATCTTAGCAGTGGGGGAATGTATGGTCTGATCTTACAAATCCTTTTCATTTAAATTTTTTACATTTTCATCAAAGTTTATCATTACTGAGTGGCTGTCTATTCGTTATTCCTAACGCACTGAACCATCTAACAAACTTTACAGCTGCTCTGTCATATTACTTTAATCTTTTCTGTTGGAATCCCGAGACAACACCTCTAACCCAGTTATTTTCTTCTGATACTAAAGGGGACGTTTCACAAGACTTTTTTTAAGATATAAAATAAATCTTAGTTGTCTCCAGAGTATGTATGTGAAGTTTTAGCTCAAATACCATATAGATAATTTATTATAGCATGTTAAAATTGCCACTTTATAGGTGTAAGCAAAAATTTGCCGTTTTAGGGTGTGTCCTCTTTAATGCAAATGAGCTGATCTCTGAACTAAATGGCAGTGCGGTGGTTGGATAGTGCAGATTTAGGGGCGCTATTATCCCCTTCTGACATCACAAGGAGAGCCAAATTTCAATGATATATTTGTTCACATGCTTGCAGAGAATGGTTTACCAAAACTAAGTTACTGAGTTGTTATTTTTCACGTTTTCTAGGTTAACAGAAGCACTGGAGAACCAATTATAGCACTTAAACATGAAAAAGTTACATTTTTATGACATATCACTTTGGGTGCTTCTTAATATGCCTCCTCCTCTACTTGCTCCTACGTCCTACGACCCAGAAACTCTGTTAGGCTATGAACTCTAACTCAAGTGTTAAATATTTTGGCGTTTTAATGCACTTGATAATTTAATAATACAGAATGAACTTTACACAGAGAGTGAGGAATAGGATATGCCATTTTACTTAATGCTTCGTCTCCTCCATCCTTGCGTCTTTCCTCGCTTGCATCCTAGGAGGGTGAAGCCAAGATGGGAGGAAAGGAAGTGAGGAAAAGAAACAAGAATGTAATATAAAGAATTGAGTAGCACCCACTATGTCCAATCATCGATTTTATACCCTGAGACTAGTTGCTGCCTACTTTACAAAACAACATCAGCTTACCATCCCACAAAGTCTTGATGCTGTCAACTGCCCCTATCATTTCATTTAGTGTTTTCGTCGTCAGTTTCAAAGGATTAATTGCATTTACAGAATCAGTAAACTTCAACAGTACCTTAAACTCCTCTTTCCTCCACCTCATTTCTCACTGCTTAAATCTGTCCCCAATTTTCTCTCTTCTGGTGTTTTATGGCAGTTTGGCAAACCAACTGAAATGCGCATTACCGCCACCTACTGATCTGGAGTGTGGATTAAAAAGATTTGGATGAAATAAATACACAAAAATAATAATAATTAATTACAATCTAAATTCTATCCTGTGTTCTTCAGGTTCTTCATCTAAATAATAATTATTGTAATCTCGATTTCCTAGACAGATTTCTTAACAGTACTATAATATTACTAGTAATATTATCAACCCCCAACCATCCAAATTCTTGTATTAATGTCATATACGTGAGAAGCGGGTTTGATCCAGATGCAGTTTTATTAGAACACATCCAAAGACAGGCAAGGGCCACAAACCAGGCAAACAAGTACATCAAAGGTAGTGATGGGAGAAACGAAGCTTTTCGAAGCTTCGAATCAATTGAACCAATTGCTTCGAAAATTGATTCAGTTTTTCGAAGCAGTTCGAAACCCACACACGCTGGCGACCCCTGCTGGTCAAAATAGCGTATAAGCAGATGTGTCCAAACATTTTACACTTTTTTTTACAAAATAATAGCAAGATTTTTATTAAAATATGTTAAAAAAATTTATTAAACTTAATTAAGACATAGTTAAACGTGTACTATGTGTTTTTAGTTTTATTTAGGGCAAACAAATGAATAAAACCAACTACCCTTTCAATTATGCACATTTTTGTCATTAAATCTGTCTATAAACAAAAAGTAGACAACATGGCAGTGTTATTAGTCAGAAGGATGAATATTTTGTGAACTTTCATAATAAAACTGACCCGAGTTCACCTAAACTTATTAGACACTGGTCATGTGATGAACTCCCCCTAGTGGTGAACCATCGGATTTTCGAAACGTTTCGAAACAGTTATGACGTAATGAAGCCTCGTTTGCTAAAATCACGTGACTTGGGCCAGTTTGAAACAAGCTCCGAACCACTGATTCGAAACAAAAGATTCGTAAATGTTTCGAAGCCTCATGAAGCAGTGCTTCGAAAACGACCATAATCAAAGGTAATCCAATAACAGGCTCAAATAATACAGGCAAGGGTCAAAGGCACTTGGTATGTTGACAGTTCAAACAATACTTCACAATTTAAATTAGTTCTTAGTGATCTTATATAGACCAGGTGATTAAAAACAGGAAACAGGTGAGATAAATTGGTTAGTGCAAGGGATTATGGGTATTGTAGTCCAGAGGCATATATGCATGACAAGCCTCTGACGGCCAGGAGAGGGAGCCATGATGACTCATTATCACTTTCTTATGCTCCACATTTGTCACACTCTCCCGATTCATGCTTACCTATTTTAAACAAACTATAGTTTAATGTATGTCCAATCCTTAATCTTGAAATAATGACATCCTTCTTTCTATTTCCATATATATATATTCCTCTCATTTTTAGCATACTTATGAATCTAAAAGATATGTCTTTTTTTAGACCGACTATTCCATAATTTTTGCCACTTCTTACTTACCTCAAATGAAATCACTTATACCTTATTTTCTATTTCTGATTTTATGCTTTCTTACTTCTTCGTTTCCATCCACACCCACATGTGCAGGTACCCAAAGGAAATTTACCTCTATCCTTAACTACCTTATTCTAAACAGACTTGGTAAATCTTAAAAGACTAAGTCTTGATGATTTACCACCAGTGAGTACAGCAATTGAACATATCACAGTTCTTTCTGGTTTAACTTCTTCAATCCACTGCAGAGCGAGTATGATAGCTAATAATTCAGTAGCAAATACTGACACTTGATCTGATGGTCTTTTGCAATGTTTGTCTAAAAAGCAGGCTATATACTGCTGCTGTTCTTCCAGACTCTGGTTCCTTAGAAACATCTGTAAAATACCTGAAATACAGCATGATACTCTTGTGTAATGAACTACTGATTTAGTTAGTATGTTCATCTCCGGGTTTTTCATTATTTTGTGCATTTGGAAATCTATTGAATATGGAACAACCAAGGGGGAATTGCTTTGTCCCCATTTTTTTCTTCCTTTTCCGATTTTCTTTTTTGTTTTATTCAAAGCTTTGAACAAAAAATACAAAAAGGCAATAATAACATTCATATTCTGTACATATCAAGTAAAAAAAAATGAAAGAAAGAAAAAAAACCCATAAAATTATAATACATCAAATATAGAAGTATATGTAGTAGGGGCTTTTCAATTCCTTAATTAAAATCCTGAAATAAGGTACATAAGTATCTTGCTTTGGGACTTTTCATCTCTTTTAACTTCTCCAAATATATTGCAAATTCATCTTTAAACACTACAAAATGTGGAGGAATATTACAATATTTACATTTATGAATGTAAAATTTAAACAGCAACAACAAATTATTTACAACATAGGATATCTTTCTATCCTCAATTAACACGCCAAACTTGACAATTTCCCATGATAAGATTAGTTTTACAGGTTATCTTTGGTTATTCCAACAGAAGGCATCATTCCATAAAGCTTGAACTAAATTACATTAAAAAACAAGTGTTCAGCTGTTTCTATCTCCAAATTGGTATATATTAGAGTCCCCAACATTAAATCTTACTTTCAGAAATTATTTTGCAGGATAAATATGATTTATCAAGTATACCTCTTTGCATTTAGGGTTGACAGGAAATGTAAGAAAATGTATTCTAATTTTTAGATATTTATTTTTTTATCAAAATGACAACATATATAAGATCTCTTTACTTGTCCTGGAAAACAACAATTTTATTTTAAAAAATCTATTTGAACATTTTTATCAAAAAAAATGACATTTTCTTTAATAAGATAAGTCTTTTTGAGAATAATTGTTGGATATTTTACTTGTTTCTTAACTAAATGAATAATTTGTAATGGTATGTCCTTGATCCTTTTTATTGTATATTTAAGGGGAACAATTTATTTTGTATTTACCATAAAACTCATAATTTAATATAATACCTAAATTGTCCATAACATGTGCTATTGACCACATGCCTTTCTTCCACTAATTATCAATAAAGACCAAAATATTCACCAAAATATTCCTGTTATTCCAGATAGACATGCTATTTGGGCTAAAATTATGTTTGAAAATCAATTTCCAGTATAATAGTACTTGTTAATGAAAATTAGAACGATTTATGGGTCGTTTTGACAATTAAAAAAGTATGAATCCATTCACAATATCAATGTTAATTGTTTTAAGACAATCTCTTCATATTCTTTAATCATATCATTTTTACAAATATAGTGACTTTTCATTTTCCATATGAAATCAAAATTTTGCTTGTTTATTGCCTTTATCTTTTTAGCAGACAATGCTAAAGAAAAACATGGATATATAAATTATTTCGTTAATAAAATCTTACCAAAGATCGTTATCTCTCTTTGCAACCAATTGTTCATTATTAATTTACATTAATTTACATTTTTTCAATATTAAAGTTTTCTAAATTATCTGTTTTATTAGATAACCAAATCCCTAAGTATTTAATCTCCTTTTTTACTGGGATATTATATAGTGATGTACTAGGGTGATCAGGAATGATGCTTCATCACGTTAAAAAAGAAAATGAAATAATGTTTTAATTTTTATTTTAGCATTTAATTTTCAAATTTGGGACATATTTTGCAATTTTATTTTTATTTTATAATTTAATTAATTATTTTATAATTTAATTAATAAATTTAAAAAAGACCAAAAAACATTCCATAGTACATCACCTGTAGAATCTGAAACAGAATCAGTTATAGACAATAAATAACAGGAAAAGGAAACACACTTACCTAAATTGAGAAGATCCAAATGCACAGTAAAACCACCTGAGAGACTTGGTCTGGCATTAGTAAAGTGAACAGACATTTAAGTATTTAATATGCAAAAGAGAGTAGTGACAATTGAATGTTAATTAAGAGACGGTTTACATAAAGTGCATAATGTTTATGTTATTAAATAAAATGTTTTGTTCAGTACGTGTGCAAGAATTGAAATGCAGTAATGGTGAAACCTTAAATCTAAAAAAGGAAATGTCATGATAAGGGAGTATCTGCCTATGACTAGATGTAAGAATATTCTCAGACGTTCACTTAATAATTGACTATGACGGAATTTTTACAAAGCTGTTCATCAAATGTGTGTGTGTGTGCGTGCGCGTGTGTGTGTGTAAATGATTACCTTGATTAGTTCATTACTGATAAGAAACCCACATTATACTCACAAATTTTCAGCATTTCAGCTAAGCAGTAATGATACATTGTCACCTGATAAATGGCTATTAACAATCCTGCATTGCTATAGAGTTTGATTTTGAGTTTGTTTGTGCCCCCCCAAAAATAATTTTTAGCACCAGCCGCCACTGGTCTTATTTCTGATGATAATAGCACTATTTCTTAGTTCTGTCATTATTATTTTTCTAATCTTTATAAATCCATCGACTCTGCTGATACTACTATTTCATTTTGGATACTTTAGTAAATGTACATTTCAATTAGTGCTACAGAAAAATGATATACTGTAGTAAAGATGGCTGATGCTATAAAACATCTTAAATGTAACAAATTACCTGCCAATGATTGCATTTCAGCAGATAGACAGTTTTCAGATATTATTGCCCCTTTTCTTTTAAAAGTATTTACTGCGAGCATTGAAAACCACAAGCTTCCTTCCACTGTGACTCAAGGAATAATTTCCCACATTCCTAAACAAAATAAAGATTTGCTTTTTATTGACAACTGCACTGAAAAAAAATGATTTATTGAATTTAATAATTTTTTTAAGGTAAGTGGTTGCAATCAATTTATTTAAGCTACATTTAAACAAAAGTTTTATATTTTATTTTACTTTACTAATCTTTTTTTTGTTTAAATGTAGCTTAAATAAATTGATTGCAACCACTTACCTTAAAAAAATTTATTAAATTCAATGAATAATTTTTTTTCAGTGTGGTGACCATTAAAGCTCCCGTTCTTTCTGTGATTTTGAAGCTTTGATTGTGTTTATAGTTGGCAATATAACATGTAGGCCTATTCATGTTTCACGTGTAAAAAAAACGCGGTATTTTTCACACAATTGACTTATCTGTATAGCGCTGTTTTCACTGTCCTCAAAACAGGCTGATGTCTTCCTTGTTCTATGAAGTCCCTCCTTCAGAAATACGTAACGAGTTGTGATTGTGTAGTTTGTTTAGTGTGTTGTGATTCGACAGCAGCTTAGCTTAGCAGAGCCGTTTGAGCAAAAAGCTGGCGACTGACGTATTCCTGTGGGCGGAGTTTAGTCAACAAACTGTTTTACTGACGTCATTAAAGCAGGAAGTAGAGGACTGTAGTCCAAACCGGCCGTTCGCCGTAGGATTTGAAAAAGGAATTCTATTGAAGAAAATATATCGCCTGGCAGTGGTGTACTTTGAGCTTTATCATTTTACAGATATTATTTATGCTATTATAGCAACATTACACACTAACTACGGGTGAAAAAATGGCATCAGGAAGAACATGACCTTTAAGTTTATTAAATAATGATTATAAGGTCTTGCCACATACTTTCCAAAAGAATAAAAATGTGTTCAGTTCTATATTAGATGGATTCATTAATAATAGGCATATTTTAAATAATATATGTTTAGTTTTAGATGTTTAGATTACTCTAGTTTTATTTCTGATGATAGCTGTCCATCTATTTGGACTTTTTTATTTAAGTTTTTGATACTTCAGAGAACATACAGAGAAGTTTTCAGTTTCTTGAAATGTTTGGATTCTTAGATTTCTTTTGTTGTGCCATAAAAACATACACAAATGGCAGTAGTTCTGTTATTCTAAAACATGGTGCAACTCACCATTTTGAAATCTCAAGGTTGTCTTCGAGCCACCATTTTAGCCCCGACCAAATAATTTTGAACACAGAAATGTAGAAATTATTTATTGGTGTACACAATTCAGTACTTACATAGTTCACAGACTTTTGTGTTTCAGCAGCACATTTCTAACATTACAGTATATGTGTTTAGAAACAATTTTCTAAAATTACTTTACACACACTTTAAGCCCTGCCTGGAAAACCACCCCATAATGGTACAAATAATCATAGCTTACACTGAAAAAACAAACTTTTTGGTGTAATATTTATTAGATTATCTCTCATAATTTCTACATAATAATATTATCATTTATTGAGAACTAGATTTTCCTAAGTAAAATGATGATAAATACACAATAAATTCATGTAAAAAATTAACTGTGTGGGAATAGTAAGTTGTATTAGATATTTTCTTGTATTATTTAGCTGTTTTATAGTCACTGCACATAGTCCTAAAATAATTAAGTACATTTTAATCAAAAACTTTAGCAGATTCAAGTAATTTATTTGCACATGTTGTAAGGAATACCCACAATCCTTTGCGCCTGAATATTTAAATTTTTTAAGCTTTTTCACAGAATAAGAACTGATAAGAACTTTAACTACTTAAATATTTGTTAGTAAAATGTCATAAAGGTTTAAGCTCTTATATTATTGATGTTGTTTGTAAATTATAATTTTGTGAAGTCACCGTTCAGGTAGCCTGGCTCCGCCCTCCTACGTGCTTCCGCTTATTTTTCATTTCGCTTCAGCAGTACGTCTGGGATTGCTCTATAGAGTTTCGTTTTCTCCTGCAAAAATCTGCAGGACCAATCAGCGAACAGAGGAGGGTGGCTAAGAACGATGACGTTGAGGTCGTGGGTCAGTTTGAGTTGTAGTTCAGTAATGGCAGCGGAGAAAGACGTGAGAAAAGCTATTCGGTCCGTTGTTGCAAAACTGCCGAATATACAGAAGTTAAAGCCGGAGCAAGAACCAGGTTTGCTAACTTTTGTTTGTCTGATTATTCTGACTTGTTGTTTCCGGACGGTTTCGGTGCATGATATACGTCACGACCACATGTTAGCGATTGGCTTTGGCAGATCCTGAGTGACTCTGGGCAGATCCAATAGTTTTAAACTTCAACAATGGACCCTCCTTAACGGAAGTAATGCTTTGCAATGGAGCGTGGCCAGACTCTCTGTACAAATGAAATGAATGTACGAGAGTCTGGTTATACCAGGGGGGCAGGGTTTTATATTTTATTGAAGCAGCCCTGGGAACCGCCATTAGCTAGTGGACCCCCACCTGCTCTTAGCATTCCATTGACTCCCATTCATTTTTGCGTAACTTTGACAGTGAATAACTTTACATCTGAGGCGTTTAAAGACTCAATTTTTGCATCAATTGTTTCTAAAGAAACACGAAAATGTATAAAAGGCTCCATTACCTTGTATCTTACGTTATGGCCCAGTAGAAGCAGTTTTAGTAAAACTATGCTAACGATTGCGTCATAACCACGCGACTCTCTGTCGCACAGTAGAGAAATTACCGTATGGACTGGAGGAGAAGCGCATGTAGTATATGGCGTACTGGCGTTAAACTTTAAAATAAATAAATACTATGCAAAATGACAAAGTAATTAATCAGAATACTAAATATACTTAATACAAAATGTACTCCTGTTCACGCTCGCCGTTTCTGCAAGATTCGGTGGGTGATTCAGATTTCTCTTGGCACAGCTATTAGAAGACTTACAAGTGTCAGACAGGTTGCTCACGTCACCAAGCTCAGTTTGAGTCTGCGCAGTACACTCGACCCCCCGGAAGTGTGAGCTTCTAATTGCCTTCACTTGTCTCCGTTGAATCCAACGGGGTCGCTGTGTCCATTTCTTTTACTGTCTATGGGTTATAACAGGCTACCGTTCAGGTGATCATTGTTTCTTTACATGAACCCTGTTCAGAACATTGTATTGTAATTCTCTTCACAATGCTGACAATGCATGTCAAAAACACAGTTTGTGTGCGTTTCTGTTCAGAATCACGTTTATTCAATGACTGACTTGTAGTCAGTCATGAATTTTGTGTTATAATGCCATTTATAACACTAAAAATAACTAGGTCCATAGAAATATGTTAAAGAAAATAACAAACAGTAAATACGATTTATTTAATATTTTAGGACAGCAATTTTCAAAAAAAAAAAAAACTAATAGACTTTACCTAAATGATTAAAATATCTAACTTCAAAAAAAAGTAACATTTACGTAATTATTTAACATATGTTTTATCATGCATTATTAAGTAAATTTTATTTGATTTTATAAGGTAAGTTTTACTTAAAAATAAAACAAATAAATTTTACTTAAAAAAAGTTCGTGCATATTGTTACGAGGATTTTTTAAAGTAAATTTTACAAGTTTTTTTTTCAGTGTACTGTATTTCAATATTATTATTTTTGAAAGGGGAACAGTGGGCTGGAAAAGAATATATGAAGAGATTGGTTCCAAAACGAGATAACTTTTTTAATTAAAAAAAAAAATCAAATTTTTTGATTGTGCATTCCAATTAATATCAAACAAAATATTGTTTAAGATAAACAAGTCTGTTTTAAGTTTTGTTTTGTTAGGAACTAACTTTCAAGGCTAGCCAATCAACTGGATTCCTGGTCCAGGCCACTGGATTCAAGACTAGACACAAAAACAAATCGATCCATTTTTGCAGAAAAAATTGAACTTTATTTACAGCATTATTAACGCAGCCAAATAGGGAAATAGGAAGTGCGCTTATGCTCCCGCTCTGTAGGTGGTGCAGAGAGTATGGTTTACCAACCGCAGGCAAAACCAGCCTCTTAGTGCCACCTAGAGAGCGTGAGCGTAAATATCACATTAACCTTATAGAGCAATTCTGTTGCGTGGTTTGCAGTCATTTTCATGCACCGTAATGTTATCTTAACACAAAAAGCAACGAATGACCTGACCGACAACTGGTTGTCCAGTGCGATTCCATTCACACGCCACAGCTTCTCTGTAAATACGGTTGTGAAACCTGAAAATTTACGGGTGTGAGGCCGGTTATAGAAAGCGGTTGTCAAACCCGTAAATAACTGCACTGCATGTTGTAAGGGATCTCAGGTTTCGGAAGGGGAACAAAACTGCAATCGTTCCCGGGTTTCTGACACAATATGTCTGAGAGCGTTGCTAGAGTACGAATATATTGTATTGCAATATGGAGCGTTTAAGTGTTAACACTAAATCAAAATTAAACAACAGATTTGTAAATGAAAAGGTTTAATTACAGTACTGACTTAAAATTACAGTTGAAATGGTTACACTATAAATGCATGAAATGGTAAATAATACAAACAATTGACTGTTTCCAATGTATGTGAGATATTACCTGATAAGATAGAGAACAGAGAAAGAAAGAAAGTTTAGAAGAAAGAGAACTGGAACCTAGGCCTAATGGCCTGAACCCCAGTGAAGAAGAAAGGAAAGGGAAAAGGCCAATGCAAAAGCCAAAAAGCCAAAGCAAAAAGCCCAGAGCTCATAAAAACATTGACCTTTATCCTCTATCTCTTGACCATGTGACTAAACCTAACTTGATACATTCAAATTGACCAATCAGAAGATCCCCTTTAACCCCCAATGTACTTGACCAAACCCAACATAATACATTCAAAGTGACCAATCAGAAAACCACCTAAAACCCCCACTGTATTGGATAAACAGTTGTGACAATAGTCTTTGATCACTATCAGCATAGGGGGCTGTGACAAGTTGTGACCAAGTAATAAATTCCTATATTTATTTTTAATCTTACAATCCGCCCTTTGGCAACATGGGCCATACGTAGAAAGATCCATGATGACACAGTTCATAAGATTATGCTTTCAGTTGTGTGCAGTGGTCATCTTCAGACTTATTGTCCAAACTGGTTGCTGGTTGATGAGACTTGAAGACGTTCTTCTCCTTTCAGCCCTGCATGAAAGGCTTCATCGAATGGAATTGCACCTTTCATAGTTATGCAGATTTCCATCGATACTTCACACCTTCACAAGAACAGGCCCTGAAGGGGGACTTCACTTTTGTCCTTCTCTTTGAGGCAACACCCAAAATGTGAAACCGCAGGAATCCTGTGATTTAAGCAAATGGCACAACATACAGCAAAACATATGGCATTTGTTACTCAACTTTTAAATGGTCAGATTGGTCTTCAGCCTTAAATCCCTGTCAAATACATTAAAACATGGTCAAGGTGAGAATAAAAAAAAATAATAAAAGCTCTTACATTGTTTTTGGAAACATGTAACTACAATGCTTTTTTTTTTAACTAAGCAAATGTTATTTTTAACAACCCACTTTGTCAGTAGGAGCAACAACAACAGTATATTTAGTGTAACCAAATACATGGTATTAAAGATCTTAATTTTCCAGTATAACCAATATAAATAAAATGAACAAAATGAGAACAAAGAACATGACAGTTTTAAATGTCTTGGATAAAGAGCAAATTAAATGTAAAACATAATAGCAAAATTAATGAAATTATTACACGTAGAAAATAACTCTTATCAAGATTTCAGTATTTGAGACATAAAACTAATCAAAATTTTTGAAAATAAACCAAAACAGATGCTTGACATCAGACATTTTAACATAATGACTGATGTGAGGCGAATTGTGTTTGCTATGTGTGAATTTAACTGAGGCTATGTGTGAATACCATGCTGCAACAAAGGTGAGGAAGATAAAATTGTGATGCAAATTTAGTCCTGTTGTTGAAAACAGGGAGCCATTTTGATATAAGTATGAGATTGTAATCTGGCTCTGTAAATCTTCTCAAACCCATGTTTTTAGTTAAGCATGGTAAAAGTGCTACTGGATCCTGTTGTGAGGTAAAACATTTTCATTAATGTAATTATATAACACAATGTAGCCACATGGCATTTTTGTGCTCCTCTATAGGGTCTTACTGCAGCTATACAAGGAATAGCAGAGTTTACCACTTAGGAGACAAATCTTTCAACATAGAAACACATACAACTTGAAACTGGTAGACAATTTCAAGAGCAAAAGTTAATCCATTAACACAAGACAACTAGTCTAGAATATGTAGCTTCAACAACCTCTCACTTAAATGTTTTGTCAAACACTTACAATGGAAACAGTCAAGTGTTATAAGAAATTAACTTAATTAGCCTATGTGTACATACAGTACAACAAACAACTAGAATTTGTGTTCTATAGAAACAACAATGCATTACGAGCAATTACAAATCAGAAAATGCAAACAGGATCATCTATGAGAATGTTAAACACATGCTAACTGGCTGCTAAGCCACTAGCAAGTGAGGTTAACAGCTGGAGTCCTTGCATGAACAATGCAGTCAACTCAGAAAGAGTTTTACCAGCAAAACCAGATTGTTTACATCTGCCCTTAGAAAGTGATTTCCTACATTTCAAATAATAAGGTGGAGGTCTGCCCCTGCCCAGTAACCAGCATTTCTCCTCTGTATGGCCTATTTTATGACAGGAATTACAAAGCCTGTTCATTTTGCCACCGGGTTTGTAGCTTGGTTCTCCTGGAGCTTCAGGAGGCCTTTGACTCTCTAATGCTTCATTCACATCATGCGGTTCTGTTCCAGCATGTTGATGCATCACCCCAATCACTGAAATAGGAACACTTTTCTGGGTTCTAGAACATACATTCTCTTTAGTACAAGTAGCATCTTTTTTAGTCCCATAGCTGTTAAGCGTTTGGGGAGACTTAGTGTCTCGCACAATTAGTTTAGCCCTTACATCTGCAATAATGTCTTTATACTTCTCACACTGTTTAGCCAGGGCTAACTGCTCAGATGATAGTTGATCTATCTGAGTTTGAAGATTTTGAATCTGTGCCTCTGACTTTTGTAATTCAGCATTTTTGGTATTCAATTCAACACACTTAGAATTCAGGATAGACTTAACCTGTCCAGCCATTTTACGTAGCTCCAAGCACTTCATGTAATTCAAAGCCTCAATGATTTCAGCATGTTTGGATTTTCTTTGTTCACTACCAACCATGCGCCACCATGTGAGAATATCATCAGTGGTAGCATAGTAATCCAGACCCTTTCTATATAATTTAGAAAGTGTAGGTTCAACTTTCTCGCTCCATAAATCAAACAATATATCATTACTGAAGTTATTCCCTTCCATCCCCGAGGAGATAATCTGAAATGATCTATAACTGTACAACAATGTTAGGACTATTTAAGGTCCTTCTAATTTCCGTTTCATACAATTCATGCAAATGGAGATTTAACTAACCATGCCATGAAACAATGAAAACAGACTTACCCACTGTGTGGTCAGAAGGCCTTTAACCCATTCACAGGATTAACTGTGATAAAGTCCTCATTTAGTTGATCAATCAAAGTAAAACTCAGAAAACTCACCGCAAGGGATCCCCGTACGGGCCACCAAACTGTAAGGGATCTCAGGTTTCGGAAGGGGAACAAAACTGCAATCGTTCCCGGGTTTCTGACACAATATGTCTGAGAGCGTTGCTAGAGTACGAATATATTGTATTGCAATATGGAGCGTTTAAGTGTTAACACTAAATCAAAATTAAACAACAGATTTGTAAATGAAAAGGTTTAATTACAGTACTGACTTAAAATTACAGTTGAAATGGTTACACTATAAATGCATGAAATGGTAAATAATACAAACAATTGACTGTTTCCAATGTATGTGAGATATTACCTGATAAGATAGAGAACAGAGAAAGAAAGAAAGTTTAGAAGAAAGAGAACTGGAACCTAGGCCTAATGGCCTGAACCCCAGTGAAGAAGAAAGGAAAGGGAAAAGGCCAATGCAAAAGCCAAAAAGCCAAAGCAAAAAGCCCAGAGCTCATAAAAACATTGACCTTTATCCTCTATCTCTTGACCATGTGACTAAACCTAACTTGATACATTCAAATTGACCAATCAGAAGATCCCCTTTAACCCCCAATGTACTTGACCAAACCCAACATAATACATTCAAAGTGACCAATCAGAAAACCACCTAAAACCCCCACTGTATTGGATAAACAGTTGTGACAATAGTCTTTGATCACTATCAGCATAGGGGGCTGTGACAAGTTGTGACCAAGTAATAAATTCCTATATTTATTTTTAATCTTACAATGTGGACTTAAATACGGGTTTGACAACCGTATTATGGTACCGTGTGAACGCAGCATGACTTTGGAGAAGACTCAAACATCATTCTCTGACAAAGCATGACCATGAAACAAGAACATAACACACAAAGCAAAGGGGTCAGAATACTAGGAAATCAATGCCAACCTAGATGGTGGCATCCAGATTTTGACACAAAACAAAGGACTGGCATGATCAACAGGGCTTACAGAGGACTGTGATACTGTTCGCTTACACATTATTGTTACATTCATCTATTCTGGACTGTCTGACAGAACACTGTTGTGTCTAGCGTTTATCATTAAATCTAAGGATAAATTCTTAGGAGCAGCATTATTGCTATCATTGGTTATTAAGACGTACAATACTGTACGTACAATGTTTTGTTTTCGACAAAAGTGCTCAGAGTTGGATGTTGACCTCACTGTGGGTACCATCACCATCAATGGTGCTGTCATTGCCATCTGAGAGAAAGCCACTACCAGACTGATGTGTCCTGCACTCCAGAGCCGTAAGCCGCTGCTTCAGCTTCTGCTGAGTTGCAGTGTAGTCACCTAGTAAGCGGGCGAAGCGAGTCTGTAACATTTCAAGACAAGCCTCCAACCTCTCCACTTTCTCTTCTATCTTTTCCTCTCCCAATCCAGCAGCTCCCAAATCCTCCAGTAGACCTTCTTTCAAAAGGATCTGCCTTCCCCTCTCCTCCAGAACCTTCTTGGCATCGGGATACTCCATTACAGCCTCCATGAGGTCATCCTTCGACAAGCAAAACAGGTCAGAGTAGCCGATGCTACGGATGTTAGCCGTGCGACGGTTGCCCGTTTTGCTTCCTTTGATGTTGAGGATGCTGATCTCTCCGAAGCAGCTGCCGGCCGTTAAGTGGGCGAACTGGGTCACCCCGTCGTCAGCGACGACAGCAAGGCGACCTTCTTTGATGATGTACATCTCTTTTCCGATGTCCCCTTTTCTGCAGATGTAATCTCCGGGACTAAAAACCTGTGGCCGCAGCTTGAGGACCAGTTCCACCAGAAGACCTGCCTCACAATCCTGAAAGATACGGACCTTCTTTAACGTTTCTAAGTGTACGTTAAGAGCGATCTCAGCCCGGAGTTTGTTGGGCAGGTTCTTAAGAACCTCCTGCTCATCTATCGATTTCTTATTGGTCCACAAGTAGTCGAACCATTTGATGACTCTGGCTTCTAGCTCTTTGCTGACCTTCCGGAACTGCATGTAATGTTTGATGGCATCGATGCGAGCTTGAAACTCAGCCCTTGTGGCATTCATGCTCGATATCATGGAGCCTACATTACCGACGATGGTGGCGAAAATGAGTACACCAACAAGGAAGTCAAAAACGACAAAAAGGTACTCCTCATCACGCACCGGAGCGGGCATTTCCCCGATGGTGGTCAACGTGAGGGTGGACCAATACAGGCAGTAGACGTATCCTCGCGTGAGCGTCCCGAACTCAGGATCGGAGATGTTCGGATAGACCCATTGGTCCGATCCGAATCCCAGAGACTTTGAGATGGCAAAGTAAATGCAGGCATTCCAGTGAATGATAACTAAGATGTAGAGCACCAGGTTGCAAATGCGGAACATGTTGGGGTAGTTCGTGCGGGTCTCGGTGCGGTCAAAGAACTCGAAGAGACGCGAGAAGCGCAACAGTCGATTGAATCGCAGCTCGGGCACATGAATGCCAATGATGATGTAGGCAAGGTCTGTGGGTAAAATGGAGACCAGGTCCAGTTTGAACTGTAATGTATGAAAATAGCTGTCTCTTAACTTGGCGAGGTCCTTCACCAGAAGACCCTGCTCAAGGAAACCTACAGTAAAGACATCAATACGGCGTTAAGAGAAGTGAACAGTGTGTTTTTGTATTGAAGTACACATGCTGTACTGCATGCTGAAGGATTCTGACCTGTTCTCAATCGTACACAGGTGTCCAATATATAAATGACATCAGAGAGGTAATCCAAAACCAGCCAGAGAATAAAGTTTCTGGTTTGAAGCTCATCAAAGCAGGCCCTGGTTTAGGATAGGAAGGATGAAAGCTTAAGGAAAGACGTACAACACGTATTTACATAAATCATCATTTGAAGCCTGTATCAGACACACTCGCTCATCAGTTTAAATTATACCAAAACCATCATTAAAGGCCCTGCATTGAATCTGCATGCGAAATCAAAGAGCTTTGTTTTCTTCTAATGAAATTCATTTATTGCATCATTTGCTTACAAGTTTTTCAGGAATCACTGGATTTATTTTAGGATCTCTGCTCACAATATTTTCACTTAAAAAGGACAATAAAAAAGGGGAAAACAAATTTTTATCTCACCTAGCCACCACAAAACACCAGTTGTACAACACAGCTGCGGCAATAACAAACAACCAACGGTAGTACAAGTCATCAGCAGGTGCCAGTATGAAAACATCCGTCTTCTTCCTAAAAATAAAGCAGTCTCACACATTTTCATATTTATGTTACGGCAGAATCAGTTGTTTTTGTTAGAAATCTTTTTAACTCAATAGAGATTGGAGATGATGATGATGACGTGTGAAAATAAACTCACCTGATTTTATTGCCGTTGTTCCCATCATGGGCATCAGGTCGATTAATGCTTATACGACTGGGTGCCATTTGAAGCTCTGGTCCCCGAAAGCGCTCCAAGAAGGAATCTGGTCTTTCCTGTTCCTCCTGAAGACTTTTATGGGCCCAGTCTCTAAGAGTGACCACCATACTCACCAACCTTTCAAGTGAATTGTTGGAAAATAATGAGAAAATAGATATTTTGCATTAAATAGAGATGCCTGCTAAATGCTGAAATTCTCATTTCATGTACACTTAATGCTTTTACTGGTCGAGTTTGAAAGGAAACATGGAAATTTCAGAAAATCATTTAAAGAGGTGAAAAACATGGCTAAAGTAATTTCTCAAGAAATAAAGACATGACGTAATAACTTTTATTTCGTTGATTTTTGTGTCACATAAGTGTCAGATCAGGTTTTTTTGCACATTTTGTATTGGTTTGCTTTAAATATTCTGCACTTATAAAACTGATCTGTATGATGAATCAAGAAGCTCACCTGGACAGAGCTCCTCTGCCTCTGAAGGAGTTTCGTGAGTTTAGTCGACAGGGATCCAGGGTGGCCATTCGCTGTAACTCTGATGATGTATCATCACATATGGACTGACCGCTGAAGCGAAAATACCATTTATTCAGACTGACGGACTGAATTCAACCATGAGACATAAACAGAAGTGTTGAGATCTCACCGGCTGTCTGCGTGGTCGGACTCATCTTCAGCAGATGTCTTAACAGAGAGTCTATGAGCTGATAAATCCAAACTCTCCACCAACACTCGACCTGTCATCCTCTTTCTGTGGGAATATATTCTGGACAGTAATGTTGTCATGCATTCACACAATGCGTAATACATGTTTGTTTTTTTAGTGTAGTGATATTCCTTTATTAACAAGAGAAAATCAAATACAGGGTTCCCACACCTTAGTTAACTTCTAATTCAAGGACCTTTCAAGGACTTTCCAGGCCCAATACCCTCAAATTCAAGGACTAAATGTGGACACATTTCAAGTGAAAGCAAGGTTACATCAGTTACCTTTAAAGATAAATTGTTACAGTTCCCTTTCGAGGGAACTTGCGCTGCGTCACTGCGGTGACACTTTGGGGACGCCTCCAGGGGTAAGTGCGTCTGAATGTGTATATCAAATTCAACCAATGGTGAGGCTTAACGACAAAGACAGGATGACGCGAGAGCCAGGAGGTATATCGCCATCTGAAATATTGCCAAAGACGGCGTACAGGGACGCAGGAAGTATGGCAAGGGAGACGCAGCGTCTCGTTCCATTTTTAGGGAACAACAGTTACGAAACCCAAGACGTTTTCATGTGTCAAACACGACTTTGCAAAAAAGCATTTTGGCATGAATCAACATTCGCATACAGAAGATATAAGCATTTAAAGAAAACAGTTTAGCACGTGTGTTTAAAAAGTCTAGAATTTGTATGATATTATCCTATTATCCTAATAATATGGATTTTTTTTTTCAGAAAACTTTCACTCTTTATGACCTGTATCTATCTATATATATATATATTTCTTTTTTTTTCAAAAACTTCCCAGGGCCTTGAATTTTTTCCCCAGATTTACAAACTTTCAAGGATTTCAAGGACCCGTGGGAACCCTGCAAATATGATCTAAAGCACAGATGCGGGAAACATTAATATGTACATGTTATTTTTATTATGTTTACCTAATACCCAAATGTGACACTGTCTGTGAAATCTAGGTTAAAGTTTTATAATTTAGAGATGGGATAAAGTGCATCAAAGTTTGATTTCAGTCTGAATGATCTTTATATTATTTTATGTGGAAAACAGTAAATCACAAAAAAAATATTTTTTACCAGGCATGGTCACATATATCTACAATCAAGTAAAATATTTTAACAGTGTTATTGAAAATCACAATCTTGACACAGTACAAAAATACTGAGGCCTGAGATCATTTCCTAAATATATCAAAATGTCAATATCAGTTATCCTGAAATTGCCAAAATGCCATAATGGGTCAGTTGTAGTAAATTTAATATCAACTGTATTTTAGACCATTCATAAACTAAATGAATACCAATAATTCTGATGACATCCAAGTGCGTGATTAATAATGGAGAGATTTTACCCCAAATGCTTTGACTGTCACTTAATTCAGTGGTAGAAGATAAACTTTGGGAAATGTATAGCAGCAGCCTCTTTTAGATTTAACTGGGTGACAAACAAAGCATTTTTAACTTATGTTATGAATTAAGATTTATTCACTCACCTGTCAGTTTTCTTCTTCTCCGTGCATTAAATCTTCAGACGTCCGTGACTCTAAAATGTTCAAATATCACCAAGCTTTGCATGTTTTCTCCTCTGATATCATAAAACTATAACTTTATTACAATAATGATTAAACTGAACAAATCTTGTGTTTACTGCATGTAGTCCAGACAGATGGTGGTGGTGGTCTGACAGACCCCTAAACAGAGAGACTGATAGAAGGATGAGAGGGGAGATGAGTGGGCAGGAGGGGGGCGAGAGAGCTATAAAGGATGAGAAGGAGAGATATTAACATATGACATCACAAAGCTCATATCTCACTCTATCTCTTCTCACAGCTTTAATATCTAAATCTCTGTCTCGTCTATTCTTTTAAACTGTGATCTGTTAGTATATATGCAGTATTGGTATATAGTGAGGTCGGTAAATGTTACACACACTCCAAAGGCTTTTATACATGATGAAGGCTTATTGTTATTCCAGCAGATGCTTGTGTGTTTGAAGTGATTGCACGCTGCGCTGTGTTTTTAATGTCCAGGTTTTGCTCTGAGCGGCACTCGACACACGCACTGTGCTCTCTATCTGATGCTGTGTTTTTGATCAACGGTGGTAAACATAGCACAGGGTTTTCAGAATTTAATACAAAATGCTTTACTTATCATAATTTGAGGCAGCATCAATTTAATTGAGTTTGTAAGAAAGATTTTAATAATACGTTAAATTTCTCAGAAATAATAATACCCCGTAAACATCTACATATAAGCAATATCTGAAATGAAAGAATTATCAAAAAACGTTAAAGGTGCAGCGAGTAATTTTTAGAAGGATCTCTTGACAGCAATGCAAAATAATATACAAAACTATATCATCAGTGAGCTTTCATAATGAACCATTGTGTTTTTATTACCTTAGAATGAGACGTTTTTGTCTACATATATAAATCGTGGGTCCCCTTACACGGAAGTCGCCATTTTGTGACGCCATGTTTGTACAGAAGAATTTTTTTTACTAAGTTGTCTCCAGCGATGACACGTTTTTCCGGTGGGGGCTTCTCTATGAATTTCAAAAGCGAGAGATGAGGAGTGGACTAAGCCGTTGGTTGCAATTCGCAACATCACCACTAGATGCAGCTAAAATTTACACACTGCACCTTTAAAAGCATTAAATAAATGTGAATTGTTGTATGAACCCCATTTATAAAGGAAAGCATTGATTTCCCCAATGAATAGATGGGTCGTTCTACAGAAACGTCCACTTTTGGTATGTCAACATGTCTTAAAATTGATTTCTTTTCCTAACATTTAAACTTAGATCACATTATTAGATTAGCCTACTCTGTGACTTTATGAGTACACATAAATGACAGCTTAATGATTTTTTATTTTGTGTGTGCATGTACTTAAAGACTGCATAGACCATAGACCCATAAGGAAGGTAACACCAGTGACAATTTTCATGAAAACTGCATTTTATAAAATTACTGCTGCAAAATATAAAACCACATGTTTTTACTCATTGTATACTCACTAAATTAAGTAGTTTATTCTAGTTTTTTACAATTCCCAAACAATAAAGGAGGTCATACCAGTGACTTAAACTAAAAGCTTCATATGAAATCATGAGATAAATGAAAAGATTTCTGAGACAGTGAAATTATATGGGCATCTCTTTATAGATCTCCAGAAAATTGAAAGAAGGAAGTCAAGTGATGTCATCAGTGTGATTTTGATTTAAAAATATGAGCTTTTTTTTAACACCATTGGCAGTGACAGGGGACCACTACTTTCATTATATATTTTATAATATTTATTTAGCATTTTGTTTTTTAATGTAATTTACATCATATATTTGATAGTTATGGACACATTATTGTATTTTAAATGGAAGAAAACACTGTTTTTGATCTCAAAATAAAGCATTTTCCCTCTGTACACGACTGTGAGCATGAGCACTTCTGAGGTAATTAATAAAAATCAAATATTGCTACATTGATGGCTCAAGAAGGTGTAATTGTTCAAATAACATATTGTGTCATTTTAAAATATATATATTTTTTTAACCCTAATGTGTTTTTCAAGTGTAATATTTCTGTAAAGGCTAGGGGCCGAAAAATGGACATTTCCGTAGAATGACCCAGATGTTTTTTTTACTTTTTGGAATAATGTCATAATGTGCTTTGAGAAAGAAACACTGAGAAAAAAAAGAAACAACAACAACAACAATGAAGCTGAAATACTATGAACGGCTTTATTTTCTGCTTTATTTGTATGATGTTTTCAGTTACATACAGACATTTGTTGTCAGCTGTCTATAAGCAACAAGACGATGCAGTAAAACCATCCAAGACTTCCAGTTTCGTTCCCCGGCAACATGAACCCCACAGTAAATGATTTCACACACAGAGCATCATGTGATGATGGATGACGTGACCTTCCCCTGCATCACTCCTCAGTCTCTCAATGCTTAAAGCTCTTATTCTGAGGATTGTATTGCGTTTTAAATAACAAAATATAGATCATGCATAGTTCATTCTGTCAATTTGCCATTGGGATTACACACATATACATAAGACAAATAGTACAACGACTACGGAATGTGTTTAAGCTAAAAATAACGTTTATGCTTTATCTCTAAAGTATGTAACACGCGTATAAAACACAAGGAAATTAAGCGGTCCGATTTAATGACTCAAAAACAATCGTGTGCTGCACAGAGGCAATACTGCATCTAGTAAGGCCAGAGTTGTAACTTTGAAAGATGTCCATATTAAAAACTAAGCCATCGTTGATATATGCTTTCCTTTATCGATTATGTAAATATAGAGTACACAAGGCAGAGTCTGGAACGGCTCGGATCCGAAACATACAACTTGAGTTTCGTTCGTGATATAATTTGACGTGTGGTCCTTTGGCAGATCGAGCTGTGGGAAATCATAAATGTTTGGTCTAAAATAAGCGTCCCTCCCTTTCCGAAATCTCCAAGCCCATTCCCTCAACTTTGTAGTCCTGCCAAACATAAACGTGATTCTTTAACATCTCTTGGCATTGGATTTTTCTTTGATTGTGGTTGTAATAAATTTACTGAACCAAAAGCCTTTCAACCAGCAAATGGCTTGTGGGTAGGACATCAGCGTTTGATTGTCCCTCTTTACGCCCTCTTCATGCCTCTGCCCATTAGACACGCAAACACGGTCATCACCATCTTGGGCTTGACCTCTACTAGATCATCGGGCAGGGCGTACACACGAGTGCCAATCTTCCTGGCCATGGATACCGCATACCTGCAACAGATGGAAAAAATATAATCTTACAGCTACTCGAATCATTCTTAAAGTAGCAGTATGTAAGACATTTTTATCAATTAATCATAAAATGGCCCTGATATGTCACTAGACATTAAGAAATCATTTTCATTTCAAATACTTATATCACTGACAACAGTGGTCTGGCCAGGATATTGTCATTTAAAAAGTGGAGTTGCAGCCCTCAACTGATGTTTATGTTGTCATTTTGTGTATTGGCCACTAGTTGGGTGATTGCAGTACCAGTTTTAGCCACAAGTTTTGTTATTGCAATACCAGTTTTGGCCACAATCCTACATACTGTTCCTTTAAGCATCAGTATGACAATAACATTACAAAGTGTGCCGTGTATAAAGGGTTTTTTATAATTATTTCATTTTGGTTTCAGATAAGTTTCTCACTTTTTGCGAAAGCATACAAAGATGTAAACTCATTTGTGTTAGAACAGAATAAGGAGGCAAAAATCTCTTCACAGCACATCTGAAATGTCATGTAATCGTAGAGATGAAACTGTATGAATATTTTACATCACAGTTATAGTGACCAATATCATCACGGTTATCAATATTATCATGGTTTTGTGAACAATTTCTAGTACTGATGCAAACCAAATAAAAAATAGATTGTACATGTGAGTGCACTTTTGTTCACATAAACATCTAATAAATAACATTAATCATGGCACATTTGGGATCGTGAGATAAATGTTCATTTAGTTCAGATAAAACACAAGTGAGTAAATCAGATTTTTATATAAACACAAGACAAATCAGCAAATAATTTGTCTGTTTGTGTAAGAAATCAGGTGAACTCTATGACCCAGGAGTAAAGCTGCACAACACCTGCGCTCACAGAAGAAACAAACAAAGCTTTAAACTCATCAGATCACATCATTTAATGAAAAATTAAGAGAAAAGATGGATCTGTCTAAAGGAATATTAAGATGAAATGTGTCAGTACAACTAGATTTTTTTGAGCCGTGACACTGGCACGGTTAAACGATAATAAAAAAAGATCTGGTAATAATAACCGTTGGACATTTTTTTCATATATATTGTTGATATACATCTTATATCTTCCCGTTTCCAATAAATGATGCTGGCATATTCAAATGCATAATTTTTTTTAAAACACAAGATGGTGCTAGAGTGTTTTAGCAAGCATTAGTGTTTAAATAACACTTTATGTAACTCTTCTTTTGACTATGTGCTGTCTTACGTGTCACTACACGTTTGTTTTCAGCACAGAAATGAGGCGTGACCGCAGTCATCAGTGTTGTGTAATCTTACTTTGCATTGTCCAGTTTCTCCTCATCAGACAGATCTCCTTTCTTCACCAGATCATAGTTGATACAGCCCGGCTGGATGGCATCGATGAGATCCAACACTGGCAGACTGTTGCTGATCTCTTTGTCCTGTAGCACACAAAACCTCTCTTAATATTGACATTCAACACACATCAAACCCAGTGCGAGAAGTATGTCCCAAAATACATTTCTTTGGCCAAAAATATGCTTTAAATATATTTTGTAGAAATATAAAGCTTAATTAAATATCTTTTTGGATTTGAAAATATACAGTACTGTGCAAAAGTCTTAGACCACCACCACCAGACTTGTTGTTTTAGAAGTCTTAATGTTCATCCATATTATTTACTTTTCAATCTATTTTATTAAGATACAAACAGAAAATACAGGAAATATGTACACAAAATTAAAAAATTACATTTTTTTAGGACTAAATGTCTTCTTTAGGCATCGTCTGTGTTTATTGTGACCTCTCTTGGCACTAAACACATCTTGAGCTTTTTTGAGCAGAATGAAGTAAAAAGACTAATTTCTTCAAAATTAGGATTTAATTTTATTTAGGATTAAGAGATCCTGCAGTTTCCTGCTATTGCTCAAGTGGAAGTGGAGTTTACCTTAAAAACTTAACACTTCAGCTTATACTTTTATACTGTTTTAATACTATATACACATTTCCTGTATTTTCTGGATGTATTCTATTTAAGAGACTGAGAAACAACAATTATAAATGATCACTATAACATTGCAAAAACAACAAATCTAATTCTAGCATTGTGGCCTTTTAATATTCATTGTTTTAATCTTCATCTATTAACATATATTTCAGGGGCAACAAATACATTTCTAATTTTACAACCCATACAGCAAAAAATATGTTTCCTGGCCAAAATATAAAAGTTAATATAAAATGCATAAGTATGTATAAAATATAAAATTATAAGTATATTTTTTCACTAAAAAAAAAAAATATATATATGATTTTTTTTTTTTTTAAATATGCCATATGGGGTGACACAGAAATACTGTATATGATGTTAAATGGAGGAGGGACAAAAATGCTCATTTGTGCACCTTGAAATTTGATATTTTGGATGATTTTCCTGCTTGTGACAAAGTCTTATTAACCCAGTTGACGATGACATCATCGTTTACTTTCTGGCCATCTCCGATATCCTCCAGCAAGTAGAAAGTGTATCTACATCAAAAAACAGTACACACGTTAAAACCCAAGTAATTTAATCCGTGCTTTATGTTCACAGGAAAATGACTTTAGAGAGAATCAATTGGTCTGTAATAAAAGAGACTGAAAGGCAGTCGATTGTTTAAAAACATTTTAATAAAGGTACACGTGTTGACCTTCATATATGCCTTCTAAGTAGTTTTTGAATCATGGAGGTTATTTATCCAAAAACTTGACTGAAAATATTTGTATTGTGTTTATTGTTTATGGATAAAATGGTATGTATTTAAGCTGACAGGATTTGAATAACCGATAAGCTAACCGATGTACCTTCTCATGAGCTGCCAGACCATGGCGAGAGTAAGAGTCGGGTTCCCGTCATTCAAGTCTTGACCTCCAATGCCCACCAATGAGAAATTAGTTTTGGTCTTTCCCAGTTCCACAGCGTAGTTACAGTTCTCCAGCTGAACACATACAGACACATACACGATCAATATATAAAAGCACGACTGTATATCAGCATTACAAGATCAAAGATCATCAATGCAGATGTTAATAACATCGCTCAAAGCACCTTTTTCATGTTAGCCCCGATTTTTGGATACGGAGGCCTGTTGACTTTGTTGTTCCAGTCGACAGGAACTTTGATCTTCTCATAAAGCTGCAGGATGACCAAAGCGTCCTGAAGATCCCTGAGGAGAAATCAAAAGATCAAAGGTTGAAATATATGTACAGTGCGACATCACACATGATGAAAAAAAGTTCATTTAATATAATTATTATGGATAATAGGGGAAATATACAGTATGGTGGTGAGAGATTTACCCGTATATGTGATTTACATGAGGGCTGACACCCAGAGAATTCATCCAGTTCCTGAACGTTCTCTCCTCTCGGGTCTCTCCTACAAACAACAAAGAAAAATACAGACATTTCTATATAACCACATGATGAACTAATGCTGCTCACGGTAAAACTAAAATAATAAGAGTGAATACATCAGACATGTGTGAACAAACAGGGTTGTCAATTTATGCAATTTCCCATATTGAATGATTGTTTAAATTATTGATCAATTAGCTGTAAAAGTGTGCTTCCTCACGGGAATGTAGTTTGTGTTTTGATAAAATCATCAATTTAATCCTGGTATGAAATATAATAATGACTAATAGACACAGCTAGTGTAACTCCGCCTCATAACCAGCTGCAGCCCCGCAGCACCACGATTCAGGGCGCTCGTTTCAGGCCGGAAGTGGGGGCGGCACCGAAGCACGCGCTTCAGAACAAACGCGGTTTGTCTATCATTATATTTGTTATATTTGATATATGTATTTGATACTCTGTTTACTGTTCAGATTATTGGATTAATAATAATAACAAAAGGACAAACGCGGAAGTGAGAGACAGTTGCAAAAACATGAAAGCATGGCGTTCTGTTTTTTTTTTGTGGTGCAGAAATATTTACTTAGGAAATATATATTTTATTTAATGTGTAGTTGAAATTCTAATAAAATAAAGTGTATTTGACATTTAAAAATTATGCTCTGCGTCAATGTTTATTTTGTAACAAATACTTAAAGTAGATACTGATGATGAACATGAAGTAAATGTATTTTCTTTATAGCAAATAAAAAAGTATGTAGTGACATAACTTCATTATCTACATTTAAATTTATGTTAATAAGAAATATTCATATTTGGCTATATATTTTAGCGAATTTTCACGTATTGTTTTTAAGTACCGTACATATGTTTCAAATGTTTAGTATTTATATCAAAAACCATGAGAAAATTAATAATTACGACTCTAATAAGACCGGTTCCGCCAAACCATATATGGTTCGACTTCCGCCTTGAAACGAGCGCCCTGAATCGTGGCGCAGCGGGGCTGCAGCACTGATCTATATAAATGACTGGATTGCGCATGACGTCACAACTGTGAAGCCACCGAGCCGCCATGTTGGTATACCCAAACATTCTATTAAATCAATGGACGGGATCAGATTTTAATGATAAAACATCACTTTACTAGTCTTTGTTTTTAAGTTACCCTGTACATTATTACAACACAAACGTTCTAAGCATGTACATAGTTATTTACTGAAAGTTGTACATTTTAGTTTTTAATCAGTTATTATACATTCATCTTTATTACAGTATCAGATCAGCAGACATATTTAGTATTAATGACAAACGTGCTCATTCTGAAATCAAAATAAATAATCATACTTCGTACCTATGTGCATGCAATAATTTGCTGGTTTTATCCTATCTAAACTTACAAATTACCTAAACTTTTTTAGAGAAATAACGCTGACCGTGTAGCTGAATGTCAAAAAAAAAAAACTTTATTTATACCCGTGTCTTTGACAGAACGCAGCAGATACACTCACCTTAACGTTTTTTTATAAATCCAATTTCCTGCCCGATTAAAGCATAAACATGGCAAATAACACCAGAATTAACAGTTAATTTACGTACACACATCCTAAAAATAATCTTGCGTGACTGATACGCTGTAAAGCGGGTGAATTTAAAACATGATTTTGAATGGAAGTCAATGACGCCCTCTGTCGGTTGGGTATACCAAGATGGCGGCTCGAACTCTGCGCTGGCTTCACCTCACGCTGTTACGTTAAGCGTTCTATGCGCAATCCAGTCATTTATATAGATCAGTGGGCTGCAGCTGGAAATATCTCACTCGGAACAGTCCCATGAAAGTCCGTGCGTTTCCATGAAAGTTTCATTATCATCAAGTGTTATTTTTCTAATTGTTCACCTCGCTTTCCGAGTCGTTGATTCACTGTTTGTTGTAATTATATCCAAGAAGAACACGAAGGGGGGCACTTTTCTCGTTGTCACCGGAGTTTAGACCTGCGGCGTTCTTTTAGCAAAGACGCTTATATTATGAAGATTTCAACCTTCTATTAGAAACCCGCAACAGTGTTTAGCGTCTAGCGCCTCAGCCAATCAATAATAATGATCAATGATATATGTTGAGGGCGTTCAGAGTGTAACGACAGTCAGTTACAGTTTATATTTTAGTTTCTTGCCAGAATTTAAGATTACACTTTAATCTGTTCATTAAAAACGTGTCCTTCCCAGCGTTGCTAAGCTAATCTTGCAGGCTTCCCTGAAGAGGGTCTTTGCTTTCAGTATCGAAGATCAATTAATTGTTAACATCCCTAGAACAAACACATCTTATTTCAGTCGCAACAACCCGACTCGAGAAATCAATTTAAGACCAAGCTAAATAAATCATTTAAACATTAAAAATATCAAAGCCCTTCTGGTGTATCATTTAAGCAGCAAACACGTTGAGGGTGTCAAACATACCACCATGTCGTACACATTAAATAATAATAATAATAAACGCAACACAAGTCTAGTGTTTACATCTGCTGTATAAAACATGACGTTTTACATTCATGCCATATCCACTGACAGTTTTAGTGCTTGTTACTTAATAAATGTGATCCACCACAAGAGGGCCCCCTTGTAGCCTATATGGGTTTGGGAACTGACCCGAACAGCCCGTCCTCCCTTTAAATCTCTCCCAGCCTTGATTTACCACATATCCCCCAAAAAAGAGAGAAAATCCTAGACGTTCCTTCCATGATGCCACAAGTATATTTTTAAAACATTTGGTGTCAGCGTCATCCATTTTCATGAGTCATTGCGTGGCAGAAGCACTTCAGCTAACCATAAAATATTCAAGAGAGACTGGAAAGAACAGCAATCGGGGCTAAAATAAGCCGAATACTGACCCTCCAGAAGTCCCCAGTTTATGTCTTGATTCTCAGGTTTGGTCAGCGACGGGTATTTGTTGAAGAGATTCGCCACAAAGGCCAAGTTGAGTTTGGGGTTGCCAGACACGACGTCAGTGGCCGTGACAAACTGTCTGCATCCCAATCTGTCGGCCTGCTGAAGCATACACTCGGCCCTCTGCAGATCATCTTTCTCCTGTAGCATACAAACGAAAAGAAGTCAAATATACATCTGTCTGCTTCAGTGGACCACATTTGCTTAAGCATCAGATGCAAAACATTTTAGTGTCGAAGGGTCAGTGGGATAATGAAGAAACACTCCAGTCAAATGGAAACACTATTAAAGTAAATGACACGGGTGGAGTACATGTTTAAGGGGTGCTTAAATCATATGAGATGAAATAGTATTGTAATGTAGTTTGAACCTGAAGATATGGGAATACTGTCATAATACTGAGAAATATTATTGTTTATATATTTTATAATATGTACAAACAGATTGAGAGTATGTGGTGAAATGACCCTGACTGTGTGTCTGTACTATAGGCAGCTGTTGGTCATTTCATTCAACACACAGTCAATAACAGCATGCGATGTTCAAGACATTCAAACACATTATTATTGTCCTGACGCTGTGAATGAAATGAATTATGGGATATTGGGGGTGGAATCTGGCATCTGCAGTGCCTATTGTGTTGTGGGCTGCAGATGGAGACGCAGAAGTTTGTCATTTGTTAAACGCGCCTACAAACGTAAAAGTTATTTTAAGGATGTTTTGTTTTAATCTACATTACATGATGACAAAATTAAAGAAGATTGTAAGAACCAGACCCACACCAAAAATGATGTCAAGACAATGTTTTCAAACAAACAAAATAAAATTTTACAATAGATGTCTACAAATTAACAACTTGTACGAATTATTTCAATGCTTTTGGACACTTATATAAGAGGTAGATGAGATGGTTTATATGAGAACGAAATCAACTTACGCCAAATCCTGACATGTCAATGTCGATACGAGCTTCACCCTCCTTTTGACCTTTAGGTGAGATCTGGTCGAGCAGGTGGAAATAAGCCCTCGAGTCCTGTTGAGAACAATGCATCGAAATTATTTCCTTTCATTCACTTCTGTGTGTCATCATCATTACTCGTAAGCATAAACTTTCCAAGCAAAAGACTTTTACATACAACATGAGAATATGAGAAACAAACAATCATGCACGAACTCCTGACTGAACATAAATGAGTGTGGGATTTCAGAGATTACATCAACAAACAAACCAAATAATAAGAGAGGGACGCATCATGCCAAACAAAGACAAATCTGGCATTAGATTTGGAAAAAGTACCTTCACAGAGTTTGCAAAGTCTCTTAACTGCAGCGTAAAGAGAGATGGACCAATCAAATAAATCATGAAATCATTAATTTCTGAATCACTTATTGAATGAGATCAAGTCACGTCATATACACCTGCCAAAGCATTTAAAAATTAAAGTAACTGCACTTTCACAAACCACTTTTATAAAAGGGAAAATTTAAATTCTCATTTTGAGAAGTTACTTTTGTTGACTAAATATGACTTTATCTTTAAAGGTCACATTCTTTCTGATCCAATTTTTCAAACTTTAGTTAGTGTATAATGTTGCTATAATAGCATAAATAACACCTGTAAAATAATAACGCTCAAAGTTCACTGTCGGGCGATATATTCCTCTTTTAAATCCTACAGCGAACAGCCGGTTTGGACTACAGCCCTCTACTTCCTGCTTTAATGATGTCACTAGAACAGTTTTTTGACTAAACTCCGCCCACAGGAATATGTCAATTGCCATCTAAGCTAACGGCAAACTAAGCTGCTGTCGAATCACAACACACTAAACAAACTACACAATCAGAACTCATTACGTATTTCTGAAGGAGGGACTTCATAGAACAGTGAAAGTATACAGGTAAGTAAATTGTGTGAAAAACGCAGCGTTTTTTACATGTGAAACATGAACACGTTATATTTCGCACTGTAAACACAATCACAGAAAGAACGTGAACTGTTTATTAGACATCATCTATTTGTTTTTAGCTATAGCATGCAAAACCCACACCTACAGATACTGGTTGAGTCGTCTTGTCAGTTTCATCTCATTCAAATAAATATTTGCAATGTGTGACACGTCACTTGATATTGAACTCATGTATACTGTGTACCGTAACAACCAATCAACTTTCAGACCTACTGTATGTTTTGAATTAGCAACACCCTTGGGTAAAGCCTACTGTATGAGGAGAATAGAGATGCACTGCATTGACTGAAGATAAACACAATAATCTCAATGCTGAATCATCAACATTCAATAATGATCGCTCATAGATCAATCCACACAGTGCCAGAAAGGCAAAAGGAGGGAAAGAGAAATGTATTAAATCTATTATCTGTCATCTCAGTTATGAACCAGAGAGCTTTGGGGATGAGTGTATAGATCAATATAGAGATCAGTCTGACATTTACAATTCGACGACATATCTGACAGTCAACAAAAACCAACGTAAGAAAATCAAAATGACATTTCACTTAACTTTTTGTGTATCGTTCAAAGATTTGATTTCAGTGACTATTAGTCCATAACAAAAACCGAGAACATTACAGCCTTCATTATCAATATACAACCGTTAATCTAATCCCCAGCCAGACAGACAATACTGATCTCAGATCAGCTTTCACCTTTCTCAACGAAGTAAATATAAAGTTATATAAAGCAGGGTTTGCTCTGTTCGATTGCTTGTCATTTCTGCTAATGTCCTCATGAAACCATCAGTATGTATACAGACTGACCTTAATATCATGGCTTAAGTTATTGATCTTGGACCAGCCGGCGTTTTCCAGATGGTAGTTTGCCCAGCGGAGCAGCAGTTCCTCTGGAGACAATTTCATCAGATCCTCAAGAGTCTCTCCATCTCTCAACAGAGCCGCCAGAGCTGAAACAACAGACAAATAGGAGTGACATTACTACACACAGATCACATAATAACAGACAGACACATAAACAGACTGAGACGGATGGAGACAGAGATTATTCAGTCCTGTAATGACTCAGGAGTTCAGTAAGTGGGCTGGAGACAGGAGAAGTTATATCTGTGGTGATGCTGATGTGGAAACAAACACACAAACCTTCATTTCTGCTCAGCTCGATGTCAGCAAACAGACCGATCTTGATGATCTGCCACAGAAGTCCCAGCACCAGATGAGGTTTGCCCTCTCGCAGATCCATAGCCCCGATGTTCACCACATGACAGCCAATGGCAGAGGCCGAATTAAGTGCCAGGTTAAGATTTTCCTGTAAGACAGAAGACACGTTCTCTGTTAGCCTCCACCCATCTCTCTCACACACATATACAAACACAATTTACATCAAGTGAGCCTCAGATTTGGGTAATAAGGCGACTAATCAACAGCACTACATTGTATTGTTTAAAGGGATAGTTCGGCCAAAAATGATATTAAACCCATGATTTACTCACCCTCAAGCTGTCTGAGTTGCATTTGTCCATCGTTTTTCAGACAAACAGATTTTCGGATATTTTATAAAATGTTTTAGATCTTTCAGTTGATTAAATGTATGGGTCCACCCATAGTCCACGACCTTCAAGTCCAAAAATGTGCGTCCATCCTTCACAAATTAAATCCAAACGGCTCCAGGATGATAAATAAAGGTCTTCTGAGGGTAATCCGCGCGGTGTTGTTGTAGAAATATCCATATTTAAAACTTTATTAACGAAAATAAATACCTTGCGGTAGCGCCGCCATCTTAGTCGCGTCCGCATTCAGGATGAGAGCTTACGAGCCTACTGAGGCTACTCTGCTGCTGCTCTGTGCCCCCGCCCTCCGAATTTGTCATACGTCACTAAGAAAAGTGCGTACACTATGCTAATACTCTCTCCTGAATGCGGACGCAACTAAGAAGGTATTTATTTACGTTAATAAAGTTTTAAATATGTATATTTCTACAACAACACCACGCGGATTACCCTCAGAAGACCTTTGTTTATCATCCTGGAGCCGTTTGGATTTAATTTGTGAAGGATGGACGCACTTTTTTTGGACTTGAAGGTCGTGGACCCCGTAACATTACATTTAATCAACTGAAAGATCTAAAACATTTTCTAAAATATCCGAAAATGTGTTTGTCTGAAAAACGATGGACATATGCAACTCGGACAGCTTGCGGGTGAGTAAATCATGGGTTTAATATCATTTTTGGCCGAACTATCCCTTTATTATGTAAAGAATAAATGATGAATTTTTGTTGAATTATTTGAAAATAATGCACACCTAAGGTAGTAGGAAGTGGGAGTGCCGAAGTAAATTATTTGCCACAGATATTGCTTGGTTATTTTAAGTTATACCATGGGGCTGTTGAATGCTTTATTCTGATTGGCTGAAAAATGTTCCATGGGTGTTGATTATTTTTCAATAACCGCACACCTAACCTTTAAAATGTCTTAAAAATAGGCACCACAGCAATATTTTTTGGTAATAGTGGTATAAGCGGAATAATTGACTGCGGTTCTTTGAATTATTCGAAAATAATGCACACCCATGGTGCAACGGCATAACCACATTGGGTGTGCATTATTTACTTATAATTCAACGGCCCATCATCAATTATTTCTTACTTATACAACGGGGCTGTTGAATGCTTTATTCTGATTGGTGGAGAAATGTTCCACCGATATGCATTATTTTACGATATCTGTCAAATGTCTTATAATAACCACCATAGCAATGTCTGTGGTAACCATGGTATAAGATGAATAACTGACTCCGGTCCTGTGAATTATGCAAGGAAAAATTGACGACAGGCCATTGAATTATAAGAAAATAATGCACACCCAATGTGCAATGCGGGATGACACGAAGCGGAGTGCTGCTACACTGCGGGTGTGCATTATTTTCAAATAATTCAAAGGACCGGAGTCAATTATTCCTCTTATACCATGGTTACCACAAAAGTTGCTCTGGTTCCTATGTTTAAGACATTTGACAAGTTAGGTGTCCGGTTATCAGAAATTAATGCATACCCATGGAACATTTCTCAGCCAATCAGAATACAGCATTCAACAGACCCGTGGTATAATTGAAAATAAAGTACACACCGTGTCGCATTACCACCTTGGCTGTGCATTATTTTGAAATAATTAAATGGCCCGTCGTCAATTACTCCGTATACATTTGACAGGTCAGGGTTGCAATTATCGAAAAATAATGCATATCTGTGAAACATTTCTCAACCAATCAGAATAAAGCATTCAACAGACCTGTAATATAAGTTTTGTTTAATTTAAAAATTTAAGTTTAAGATGTCATTAATTTGGGAGGGCTGTGAAGGGAAGCACGGCAAAAAGATTGAGAACCACTCAATAAGACCCATGTTTAAGTTTTATGAGATCCACCCAGATGTGCCATACACAGTCAAAACACTGTAATAAACCCAAACAGAAGTAGAAACGTCAGCACTTCAGATATAAAACCGACCTGTATTGTGAAGGGTGTTAGTTTCTTCTTGTTAATGGTCCTCTCATCGATAGTATCAGGAACTGACAGGTTGATCATTTTACTACCAGGACACAGAGACATGTCTGTTACATGACAAAATCAAACACTAAAAGAAGACACAGAGAAAACGTGAAGCGTTGTGTTTTACTGACCACAGCACGACGCCATCACCCACAGCCTTGAAGAGGGAGTTGGTGTTGGGGTCCATAGGCAACACATGTTTACAGTCGGGGTCCTGTTCAAGTGCTGTGTTGATCCAGTTCACGAAAGCAAACCGTTCTTCCTCTGGTTTAAATCATACACAACAGGATCACATGCAGTAGAGGACACAAATCTCACAAAATCTAAGTTTGTACTTTGTAGAAATGCTATTGAAACCACATCGTGCATTCAGCCTCTTCCTACCACGGTACCACAGTACTGATATTTTTGGTACTCAGTGGGAAACCTGATGCAATGATGTGATATCAGCTAATGGAGGCAATGTTTTATTCAATTCTTTAAAGCAAAGTGAAGCATTTACCCGAGAAGGAGTGCTGTGTGCCGGCGCTGGAAAGCTCAGACGTGCCTCCGATAGCCAAGATTCCCTCTTTCCTGTTAATGGCTTTCCGAAAGCTCTTGGCAATGTCACTGCTCTTTAACTCCTGGAAGATCTGTGGACACAAACAAAAAACAGTTCAGCGATTGACTTTCTTGATATAAAAGAGTCACTACTTATATACGGGGCATCATGCACTGCTTTTTTTTTAAGGGGGCACAGTGTGTACACCCACCCTTCATACTAATTGTTAACAAATAACCTTGACGAGGCAGTTTCCCGGACAGGGCTTATCCTAGTCCTAGCCCAAAATGCCTTTTTGAGCTGCTTTAATTTAAAAACACCTTGTTCTGACTACATTTAACATATATTGGTGACATGTTTTGTCTCGAGATGCACTTATGTAGTGTTTTTGTAAGGTGTGTACGTAAAAACGTCTTAAAGGATTTGTCCATTTTCTTTAAAAAATCCAGAAAATTTACTCACCACCATGTCATCCAAAATGTTGATGACTTTCTTTGTTCAGTCAAGAAGAAATTATGTTTTTTGAGGAAAACATTCCAGAATTTTTCTCATTTTAATGGACTTTAATGGAACCCAACACTTAACACTTAAAATTTTTTTTCTAAATGATCCCAAACGAGGCATAAGGGTCTTATCTAGCGAAACGATTGTCATTTTTGACAATAAAAAAAAATGCACTTTTAAACCACAATTTCTCATCTATCTCCGGTCTTGTGACGCGCCAGCACAACCTCACGTAATTGCGTAATGACATGGAAAGGTCACGTGTTACATATATGAAACGCACATTTGCGGACCATTTTAAACAATAAACTGACACAAAGACATTAATTATTATCATTCAACATAGAACAATGTCGAAACAGTCCTCTTTCTCCACACTTGTAAACACTGGGGCGTAGTTTCGCATACATCATCCGTGACCTCTTGACGTGATGACGTTTTGCGTGAGGTCGCGCTGGCGTATCACAGGACCAGAGATAGACGAGAAGTTGTGGTTTAAAAGAGCATATTTTTTATTTTTCGTGTCAAAAATGACAATCGTTTCGCTAGATAAGACCCTTATGCCTCATTTGGGTTTTTTTAAAACTTTAACATAAAAACTGTTAAGTGTTGAGTTAAGTGTTAAGTGTTGGGGTCTATTAACTCTTTCCCCGCCATTGACAAGATATCTCGTCAATTAAGAGAAAACGCTTCCCCGCCAATGACGAGATTTTCTGTCTTTCCGCAATACCGCTATTATCTACCAGGTGGCGCCCTTCCGCAACTTTTTAAACCCGGAAGTATTGCCCTATGGCAAGCGGCTGCATGTCCGTGTCTGTTTTAAAGATCGCTCTGAATGGGATCTCTATGAAAAGTCCGTCATAAAAATGGAATTATCTCTGCTTTTTGCTCAAAATATGGTGTTTTTGCAAAAACCTACCCATATTCAAAAGCTGATTGCAAAAGAACCACTAAAGGTAGGATGAAACGGTTTTTTTTTGTTTGAAAGCAGAGGGTCTGTTCTTTCATTTGGTATATTGTGTGTTTATATATTTAAAAAAGAACATTTTCTGGAAGGCATTAAACTTTGGTGAAAATCATGAAAAACGCTGGCGCTGGCTGGCAACTTTTTTTAAAAATGCTGGCGGTGAAAGAGTTAAAGTCCATGAAAATGCGAAAAATCCTGGAATGTTTTCCTCAAAAAACATAATTTCCTCTCGACTGAACAAAAAAAGACATCAACATTTTGGATGACATTGTGGTGAGTAAATTATCTGGATTTTTCTTTTAAGAAAATGGACTAATCCTTTAAATGACCTAATATAAATAAGTCCTAGTCCTGGATTAGCCTAAACCCTGTCTGGGAAACCGCCAACATATTACCAACATATTTATATAAAATTATTATAGAAACACATTTTTGCATCATCTTGACCTCGGATTCAGAGCACATATGTGATTCCGATATAAACATAAGAAATGGACTTTGAACTATCATCTTTGTGCAATTACTCTGCGACCGTGCACAATGATGGCGCCAGTGTGGTTGCGTCTGTGTTTGTATAATTAGTTAATGATGCATTGTGTACAGAATGAACGTGATTAAAACACATCTAAACGGCCACTTGTGCTCTTTGAATGTGGATATAACAGCTGTAACAGCAAACACCTGCTCACCATATCACTGCACAGCACTACCAATAAAGGACAACTGTTAGGCATAGAGGCTAAATTAACCAAATCATCAATTTAATAAAACCTATAAAGTCATGCTATATTGTGCATATTGTCACTAACTGTGCATTGTGCATATTTATCTCATTTAAATGGCTGCTGCTAAACAACACATGCATTATAAGCATTTACAACATTTAAAAAACACATGTGTTGTTTGAAGCAAAAGCACATATGCTGTGTCATCTGTCATGGGCTTTCTGTTAATGTTGAACAGCTGATAATAAACTCATGACAACTGAGCAAACAGCACAGGGATCTTCAATAACACCACAACACACATTTACAATGACAACAGTCACAGGCAAATGCTACGTCTGTGTTTGATACACAACACATTGGTCTACGTGCAAAGACGGACATATTCTTATAAATACAGAAGTATATTAAAGCTTTTAATGCACAAAGCTCACACATACACAGATCTCCTATCAGAGTATTGAATCTGTTTGACTAAAACAAAGCGTCTCTTTATATTTTTGTCTTTCCTTTAGAAACCAAAACCAACTTTTTTTGAGTTCAAAAGAGTGCTTGTACGTAAAGTGAACGACCCTTGCTTTGATGTGTTATGTAACGCCACATACTGCCAAATATTACTTCGATAGGAAATAACCGAAACTGCTGAAACTGTGAAGAGAGAGCCAGCTGGATTCAGCACTTAAATTCTTCAAACCTTCATTTATCCTAAATGTTGCTGAACATGCAAATCATGGATTTCAAGCTGTACACAATGACTGCTAATCATTTTATTGAAATGTTTTCATTCAACCAAAATGTTTGCTTTATTCATTCAACTCAAATAATCCAAATCATTCATAGCTTACATTAAACTTCACATATATACAGGACAATATTAGGGCAGTAAAATGTTTTTTCTGGCGAAGATAACATTTGAATTGCAAATGCCGTCAACAGAGCGAACAAAGCGTTGATTCACTTAAAAGATCTTATTATACTTAAATGAAGAAATAACTATATTTACTCTATTTCTATATATCTATATATAGTTCCAGACAAATGTTACCCACCTACTATTTACTGTATTATCATTAATATTTTTACTATACTATGAGAATTATAATAAGACATAAGAAATATATTTTGAGCTTCTGTAAAGAAGCTAAATTACACTAAAGGTCATTTAACTGACAGGTGCATGCTGTGATGACTAAAATATTTTAATTGAAATTTAAGCTGGGTCAAGAAATTTGCATGTAGGCCCCAATGTTTTTTTTGTTTTAATAATTAAAACAAATTTAAGCAGAAACGTTTACATCAGGGTTAGGCATTTAAATTGATGGGACCCAGGACAAAATTTGTTTAGGATGACACCAATGACATCGCTAAAGTTCAAGAGTTTATTTTTACCCTAAAAAAACAAATTCCGTCAATTATTATATATAAAATCCCACATGTTGTTGTGTATAAGTGATATATTATGTCTATAAAGTGTCTGTGTGTGCACATGGCTGGAAGTGACTATATCTGAATGTAAAGAAGTCGACACTTACAGACACAAACTCGTCAAAGCTGATCCTATTGTCTTTGTCCTTGTCTCCCTCTTCCATCAGTTTTTGGATGATCTCGCGGACTTTGTATCCCGGCAGAGGCAGATTGGCCTCTTTGAACAGGTCGTGCAGCTCATAGTCAGAGATAAATCCATTGCCGTTCAAATCTAAAGAAAGACAAGCGCATATATGGTGAACTTTTAGCATTTTTTTAACAAGAAACACAATAACATTCATGCATTTTTTGACAGGTTTTTATTCAAAACTTTTAGCCAAAGTGACTGCATTTAAGTAATCCATGTTATCAGTGTGCATGTTGCCTCTGAACTGAACCCACAAACTTGGTGTTTATCTACAACATTTCTCAATGTGCATTTGGGGTTACACAAGAGGACAATGTAGCAACACTAAAATTATGTGCATAACACACATCACCAATAATTTCCCCTTAACTATCCGACCCAGACATCTGCAGAAATCTGATAAACTGGAAGCAAACACACAAAAACACCCAAACTCAATCAACTTTAAAAATCAGATCTACACCAAAGCTTTTGGCCTAAAAGGAGGTTTAATATGAATCACAATACAATTTTTAAAATGGCTTGCTTTCTAACACTGTCGCCTCACAACACTGAAAATGTACAGTTAATGTGCACACTTAATGGCTCACACATGAACGTCTGGACCATCTGTAATAAAACCCTCCTGTATTTCACACCAAAACTTGTATAACATTTATATTTGGAAACTCTGAATGTCATTCTCTCCACACATGCACTTCTGTAAGTCGCACTAAAATATAACAAGAGACAAGCATATTTATTAGAAATCTATTTTCAGAACAGCATTATTTTTTTAATTCTCATAATGTGCAATTTCTCAATGATTCAACAATTTCCATTCATCCAACATCCATTATTAAGTGTAATTCAATTAAAATAGGGGGTGTGATTGGGCAGGTTATAAATTTACTAGCAGTGCAGCTAAACTGAATGCTGTGCACAGAAGAAATGCCGATATTTTTGATGCAGGCACTAACAGCAAGGGCATTACGACGACATCAAGCCCAATATATGATAAAGACAACGTAAGCGGATACAGCTAGACGATCAGTCACGTGGGTTTAATGTTCCCTACGTCAAAATCTATTCAGCAAATGCGTTTCCATCTCCCAATTTTCGTAAAAGTCAAAAACCACCTCAAGCGAGCGGTAAAACTTTTTTGCAAAATAAGAGATTTTTTTTCAAAAATGCATCGTTTATTTCTTATGCGATACTTTAAAACGTGCATTAAATCAGTGTGATGGAAACCCAGCTACTTTCACTTTTCACTCTGCCCTCCAATCACAGTGAAGGAGAGGCGGGACAAATACCACAACAACCAACTTTGGTGTACACGCTCCCTTAACCACCGTCTAGATCTGGGTGCACGCCACACAATTTTGTCCATGATTTGACAAAATTTGACCACCCTAAAAGATTTCTATGGTCCTACATTATAATCATAGTTTAAAGTTTAAGACTTGTACCTGCCAGGCAAAACTTCTACTAGCCAAAAAAAGAAAGAAAATAACCAGATTAACTTTATATAAACCGATATATCTTAGTAACCCCAGCTAACTATCGCCACATTATGTTTGAGTCTCAAGTCTAGCGCGCCATTGTTTGTTGAGTAGTGACGGGTGTGTTTAAGTAAGCCGGAGATGCACAGATACTGCGCAATAATGCTGTATTGAGTTTACAATTACAACGATGACTTACAATTTGAGTATTTGCGCTATGCAGATTTTGCTTACATAAGCTTTACAAAGAAATGTATAAAATGTAACCTGAGAAATTGGCTGGTGATTTGACAACAACAATACCCACATTTGGTAGGTTGGCCAATTTCAAACCCTGATTATAATCTATAGTTTCTAATGACTCGTTTGACATGCTCCCCGAAAGACATGTCAGTGTCAGTTTTGAGACACAGTCCTGTAGTGTGACCTATAACATAAAACTGAGTAGTGAACAGACACTGCAAGTCATGAAAACACACACACACACACACACGGACTATCATAAAGTGGACTATAAAGTACTATTTTAAGTCATATGGATGCAGATTTATTTTACTCCATGTTTGGACAGCTTTTCTATGCAGCATGTTTAGAAAATATTTAATGCACAGTTATGCCAACTGGCACAGATTAAAATGTTTGCATGGGTAATCTGACTCTTTGTAGATCCAAGTCATAAATCCATCACCCAAATCGATACCATCATTATAACAAAGTCTTAAAAACACAAATTTCCTCACTTTGCATACAGTGATGTCTGTGATTTTCATCTATGCAAAGAAAACAAGGTTGAATCTATGAATCATATTAGATACAGTAAGGAAAAGCACATCTTCACGGACACCATTCTGGTTTCAAGGACACCTCTGCACTCTCACATAGGGTTGGGTACCGAAACCCTGTAGCTATATGACCGGTATGTACTGGACCGAATCAGAACGCAGATTTCGGTGCCTCTTAAATTGCTTGAATAACCGACTAAAATATTTCGCCGTCTCTGGTGCAAGAAGCATCATCACCAGCACATGACTGCTTCGGAAAGTAAGAAAGTTTTGATAATACATAGGATAAAGTTAATAATAAACGTTTCATGTCTTCGCTTAACTTGAGTTTGTCCATGTATTATATTGTTGTAGTTGTTTATACCGATAAAAAAAAAAATGCAAACGAATCATTGTTTTTCTAAGGATCTTTAGATTTATTTTTGTTATAAGGCGGGTAAAATGTTTTCTGCCTATTCGTTTGTTAAACGTTTAATATAAGCAAGTCATTTGACTATCTTATTGTTGTTCCGTTTTTAAAAATAACGATAAATGAATACTAAGCATTCATGGTAATGAGAAATTTTATTTTATTTGTCTTTTATTTTTGTTATTATAACACAGATTGTTTGTTTTATTAATAATACAAGCTGTTTAATATAAACCTAATATAAGTTTTTCATTGTACCGTTTAGATAGGTGTGGAGTTTTTCGTAATGAATAATAAATTAACAAACATTTTAAAAAATCATTTTATTTAAGTAAAACTATAAAAGTAGCTTCCTGTAAATTTTTAATGTCTTTTCCAAAATATTTTTTAACGTGTGGTGTGTTTAATAAGTTCAGAAGGTAAAAAGTCCTAAACTGCACATACCTAAAAATACAAATCTTTTGTATTAACAAATCTTTATCTTTGTAAGAACGTAACTGCCCGTATTATTTTTACATTCTGATTTAAAAGCACAATTTAGAAAAAGAGATGATAGGAGCATGTGAATGCCGCAACTTGCAGATATTATAAAAAAATTCAGATAAACCGCTGAACTGTATTAATTTACTGATGTTTAAATAAATACTACAGCTGTTATGGGCCTTTCAGATGGGATGGGGCAGTCAAGTTCACTTTTAATAGAAGATATGCGGAAAGCGGCAAAACTGGTGGTTTCACAGGCGGATAAGTTAAAAATATTTGGTGAATTTCCACACGTTTTTGCGCACTTAATTTTGCGCATTAACAGTCGATCCAAAAAAAGAGAAAATGACGTTGTATATTTCATTGCTCTATTCGCCAAGTCTATTTTAATCGACTATACTATGAGACACAATTGTGCAACTTTCTCTGATCTTCAAAGAAAATAGGGGGCATATGGATGATCACTTTTGATAGGAATGTATATTTTTGTGAGAGGCAGCCGCGTAACCAATCATTGAACCGATTATTAACAACCAATCATAGAACATCATACTGAGCTCAAAGTGAAGTGTTGAAAAGATTAAGGAGAAAACGGTGTTGAATGTCATTTAATTCCATGAGCTATAGTATGAGACATCAAAAATCTCATACCGAAATATAAATAAGAAATCAAAAAAGTCGGGATGGCGCTTCAGGCAAATCATTATGACACAAACGCAGTAGAATGTTTGTGGTGTTTTATGTTATAGCCTTCTTTCATCCACTGTCGTTTTGTGACTCTTTTAAAAGTAGTATCGGCACCAGTTAAGGCACCAGTACCATTGTACCAAAATATCCATTTGGCACCGGTATCTGAAAAAATCCAAACCATACCCATCCCTACTCCTACAGACAGGGCAGGCAGCACTAATTTAATGTAGTCGAAAACTGGTCAGACAGGAACAACACTCACCAACTTTCTGGAAGGCATCTCGCAATTCCTCCAGCTCGTCTTTAGATATCTTTCCTGCCATTTTCCCGAAAACCAACCTGAAGCTCTCTCAGTGTAACCGTATGTCTCCTTCTGCAGAGAGAAGAACAAACAGTATTCAAAAGAAGCACACGTCCATGACTTCTCATCTATGTTACTGTGTGGATTTCCAAATTAGGATAAAATGATGCCTCACTTTAGAGACAGAAACCTGGAAGTGGGATTGTACAGTAAGATAATAAGACATGCAAATGACATGCAAACACCTATTAAGCATGCAAGAGCAACAAACTACACTATATTTGGGCAAAGCGCATGTTCAGAAGAGGCGTGTCTTAACTCATCCTTATGAATTCAACACCACATTAGAGAAAGTAAAGCAGCAATGACAACGGCTCTTGTTCGAAACACTGTTTATAGTGTGGACGGTAAAGCTAACAAGGAAACAAGCGTGTTAAACAAGTTGCAAATGCATCTATAGTGAGGTTGGCAGTAAGAAACTGAAACCATCAATTAAACAATCAAATACTAAAGCAAACTTTTTAGTTTTGATGATGTCCCAGTCAAAGGTACAGGCACACTTTCTTTGGAAGATTATATATGTAGTTGTAAGTAGTCTACGTTAAAATCGGAAAACCAAAATCTGGTCTGCTTTACATTTTCGACTGCTTTTACTTAATTGCATATGATGACACACCAATCATACAATTCTATCAACAATTGCAAAGACCTCACCACCAAAAACCACGCACAAATATCAACAAAGCATAAAAAACCTGCACTATAGCCGAGGCAAATATATAACCAGGAGGATATCACTTGTGCAACTGTTACATCTGTCATTTAATTGCAGTGCTACGGCAAAGGCTATATTTGTTAACGTGTTACCACAAGCAGCTATAAACATACTATGCCCACATACCTTTGAAAATGAGGCCACAACAAAGTAAAAACTGTGGAGCAGAGCCTACCACAGCTGCAGAACTGAGAAGAGATTCAGCGTTTAGTCCTCACTCACGGCCTGCTGTAGAAACTGATCTGATGTCTGCTCTTATTGGCAGTGATCAAAGCACTGCAGCACTCTAGGCAGTCCGAAACTGGTCTTCTATGAAGCCGCTGCCCTTCATGACGATTCAGGACACACCCGCGGTGGATGTCAACATCTCCATTCACATACTGTAGCCTTCACCCTCCCTCCCTTGCATTACTTTAACCACTTTGTTACATCATTAGCTATGCCATTCGCCCTACCACACCCGGTAGAACAGGATAAAGACCCAAACAAAACAAAGTATTTTGAAATCTTATCAATACAATACACGATTAAAATGCCACGTTAATATAATGTTGGATTACTGGCCAATTCAGTCTGAAGGTCCAAAAATGTGTCATCCTTTAGCTATCTAGTAAGAAATTCTATAAAAAAATACCATAAAAGGGACGGGCCAATTCCCCACCCTTGTGGCATCCCTTTTTTACCAAGACAGTCTCATGTGATTCAACTTTAACAAAATGTCCACTGTTAAAAACCTGACCGTGCTTTGGTAGGTTTCTCAACAATTCAAGCATGGAGGAGATACAATTTGACTAAACTTTGTTTACTTCCCAAATGAGAGAGGAGTAGTCTTACCTCAGGAGACTGAGTCATGCACAAATCTAAGCAACCATAGAATGCTGTATAGTCATCAGTTTCGCTAACATCTCTGAAGACTGCAAACATCTCTAAGAGTGAATGAACTAAATACTCAGTCAATTCCCATTATGCAATATTAGAAAAATAACAGGGAAAACCCTACAAAATTTGTCTTCCGAGTTCTATGTGATAATTAGAAAGCTGACCATGTGCTCCATAACACAAAGCACATTTATTTACCAGCCTGAAAACACAGCCTTAACACAAGCCTTCCCCTCATACTTTTCCAACTACAAGCATATGCAACAAATCTGCAAAGAAATCAACAGACGATTTTAGGCAGCTGGGAAGAGAATGAAATGATTTTTCCTCAGTGAAGAATGTTAACATAGTGTGGGACGGAGAGAGAGTGAGAGAGAGAGAGAGAGAAAGAGAGACAACAAAACAAGTAAATAGAAATAAACAGAGCCGACCTGTGCTGAGAAGCAGGCTGTAGGCAGAAGTACAGGCAATGCTCGCTCCACACCCTTCAAGGCTAATCTGAAACACCAGCATTCCTGTCTGCCTCACAAAGACATACGGCAGCAAGTCATAACACTTCCTCCCAGGCTATGGGAGTAGCGGACGGCGCGTCCGCTGGAGAGGGAGGGGCAGGCACAAACACAGAGAAAGAGAGAGAGAGAGAGAGAGAGAGAGGGAGAGAGAGAGAGGGAGAGAGAGAGAGAGAAACAGGGGGAGGGGAATGAGGGTATAGTTTTCTTTACAACCAACCTTTCTATTCCAGATGTAGCGTAGCGCAATAAAGTCGCGTGACGGAAAAGGGGCGGAGAAAATGTTAATTGCATTTCTCAAATTCACATACCAGGAAAAACTGGCAGACGATTTTTTTTTTGCAGGACTTTCCCTTTTTTTTTTTACATGTTAATGTCTTGTTGCTTTAAAAAGACTTGGAGAGGAAAAAATAATGGATGGACATATGCTGAATCACTTAAAACTTGAATGAATCACCTGGAAACATGTGCTGAACATCTGATATTTTTACTTGTGGAAACAGAAATAAAAGTCAAACAAATAAATTGTGCTGGCATATAGTTAAAAAAATACAGTCAGCATTAAAAACTGCTACTGTTACACTATGAAAATAAATAATAAAACTTTTGTAATTTATTAATGGTAAGCTCATTTCAAAGATGACTCGTAAGCTGGTATTTTGACAAAGACTTATTGATTGCTAAGGAATCAGACCACATGAGAAATAATACAACATTCCCGGTGATGGCCCTTAAATGAGGGCACGGTGAACTCAAAACACAACATCATTGTTTCAATTCAGCATTTAAATCAATAGATAATCTTGTTTTTCACTGAATGAAGAAGTCACTGTCTAAGCACTGAACATTTTAAAACACCATGGACTTTATTTATCCCAAAAATATTAACATACTCTGACCAACAGACCAAATCTAAAAACATAAACAGAAACCTAAATTCTGAGCAATAGTAGACAGAGACATTATTTAATAATAAGATATCATGTGAAAAACTACATGTGTCATATAAAGTACTGATGATGATGATAAGACTGTGTACACTAGTATTTACAGTTTCATTCAACACATCTGATCTCCTGAATGTGTCTATGAAGCTGAATGTGATACTTTATAAACCATGGGTCTTCAACAGGGGGTCCGGGGCCCCTTGGGGGTCCGTGGTGGTATTACTGGGGGTCCCCCAAATATTATTTGAATTCAATTTTTTTTTTTGAAAAATGAAATTAGGCATATATCAAAAATGCATTAATAAACTAATAACACAAATGATAAAAAAACTTGATTGAAATTAATGTTCCCATTATATATAATATAATACATTACTAAAATAAAGGTGCCCTGATATGAAGGTATTTAAAATGTAATGTTAAATGCAAATTTAAACGTATGTTAACAGTATGTGAATATGTATACAAAAAAGATAATTTTATATTTTTGTAATGTAACCATCAAAACAAAAAATATAAATCCAGTTTTAATTTGATACATTTATTGGGGGTCCTTGGTCCTCCTCTCTATCCAATAAGGGGTCCTTGGACTGAAAAAGGTTGAATTGTTATAAACAATTGCTATTCTCAAACTTATCAAAGAAAAGTCTAAACCCAAACCAAGGCTTTACTTGCATTGTAAATATAATCTAAAGGATAGGAGCACTCCACACAACCGAATAATGTGTTAACACAGCAGCAGAGATCAGATTTAAACATTCCTCAGGTTACACAACAGATCACCTGTTCAACAAGTCGTATCTTGAAGTTCAGGAACGTTTAGTTTAAAAAGACAGAACTGCTTAGGGAAAAATCCACTTCAATATCCATAATAATGATTCTTCACACCCTACTGAATTAAACTTTAAAATACAGACTGCCCTCCCTGTACTATTCACGGTCTTCACATGAAAACCTGGTGACATGTGGTGCATGCCTGAGGGACAACTGTGAAGAGCATCAATTCAAATCACACGACAAAGCACATCTCAACAGAGCAAACAGGTGTTCACTTACAGATCACTTTGAAAACTCAACCTGCTTTGCACACAACAACTTGAGAGAGAGAGAGAGGGGAGAGAGAGAGACTTATAGTGTGAAACAGGAAAGATCAAATCACGAAAGCTGCATTAAAACATTTGTTTAGGCCCAACACAACATCACTTGGTCTACTCAACCAATAGTGTGATGGTTTAAATGCCAAAGTATAGTAATTTTTTTACGTGTACAGTGACGCAATTTTCATCATCAGAAGAGTGCGCACGTACTGCACAAGCACAGCCAGATTTTGAAATCCTTCGAACTATATGCATGCGTAGCTCAGGAGATACATTGCATTTTGTCGTAATGCGCATGCGTTAAAAGTCTGTGTACATGTACGAGTCAAATAAACTACTCCTTGCCAGCCTGTGCATTCAACCGTGTGCATAGGTTCACGTACACATAAAAAACAGCCAAGGATCTCTTACCACTACTTAATTTAGTACATAAAAAAATCTTAATTATTGAATCTTAAAGTTTCTTCTTTATTGAGTTGTCTTGACATAATAATGTTGATAATTACATCAACTTAATATTGTGTGTAAAGCCTGGAATACACTGCAGGATGTTTGCTCGCCTATAAGATCATTATCTTATCACACTGTGCGACATGGATCGTTTAAACTCGGGTAGAGAGGCATGCAGACTGTACGATGATGACACGGAGGCTTCGGCGGCTGCATCACACGTTAGCATAATGTCACCAGCATGCGCTCGTGGTAAACAAATGCCAGCGCACAGGTCATAGCAGCAAACACACTGCACGGTGATCATGCTGAATTTTTGACACTGTCAGAAAACTATCGTAGGCTTTCCACAATCACAGAAATAGCGACGATTGTTTCACGATGGCAATCTTTCGTCTAGGACAGACAATAATCGTACAGTGTATCCCGGGATTAACTTTAATTAAAATATCTGTTCGTTTGTTTAAAACATTCTTTAAGCTGTAGTAATTCACTGTAATTAGTTTGATAACTTAATTTTATCAAGTAAGGGTCCCAGCATGCTTTGTGTGGGACTTCATAGTGAGAGTAAATGTAGAAATATGGTGATTTTATGCTTTTTTTAAATCAAGATGAAGCTGACCGTTTTCAGTTTGGACAGCTCTCACATTTATTTTAGTTTAGGACTAGTCTAATCCCCTATGTGTTTACCTGACCAATGGCATACAGTAGGACTGTTTGTAAAACCACATAAAAAATAACCTTCTCTTTAAGTCTTGAAGAACATCAACCATATTTTAGCACCTCTGAGATTCATGAGATCATCACAAGTATTATTAGCTACATTAGTTTCCCAGACAGGGTTTAGATTAATCCAGGACTAGGCCTTAGTTATGTTAGGAAATAGTTTTACAAATATACCTTACAAATAAACAACATTTGTGTGCATCTTGACACAAAACAATGACACTGATGTATGTCAGTGCAAGATGTTTTGAAATTAAGGAAGCACAAACATGCATTTTAATCTTGGACTAGACTTAAGCCCTCTCTGGGAAACCGCTCCAAGATGTTTTATGTTAAACTTTCTGCAAAAATGACATTGATTATCCTTCCTGTTGCTGTGATATAAAATGACTCGTATCATGATATATTATTTCTGTCATACCACTAATAGATGTTAGCATAAGCAGGAAAAAAACTGGTTGCATTATATTAACAAAAGTTTTTTTGGAAAAAATGTGTTTATTTGATATTTAAATAATTTGTATTTATTTTTGGGTGAAATGCAACTTGAACATGTTCTCACATATAGCCATCTTATAAAGTGAAAATTAACTTCAACTTGTAGAAACAGAAATTCACTTAAATCACTTCAGTAGAGAAAGAAATCGGATGCCACAGGGAATCTAAACCTTAAGAAAATATATTCATTCCAAGCAGCTGCATGTAACATAATCTTTCCTCCAGAACCATTCAAAATATCTGTGTTTAAAGAAATAGCTAACTCAAAAACTAAACCAACAATTTACTCACCTTAATGCCATTTTAGGTGTGTATGAATTTGGGCTGCACAATTATGACAAAAAACATTGATTATTCACCATTATTACGGTCTATTTATGAATGTTTTGAATGTTTTATAACTTTCTGTGAGGCAGCTGCATGTTAAATTCTTAATTTCAAAAACTAAATAATGTAAATCACAAATAATTATGGGAGTTATATTGTTAGTAAAAAGTCCAAAACGAATGGCTAAAGGACACGTCAATAGGGATGCATAACGATTAATCGGAATTAATCCATAGCAGAATAAAAGTTTAATAATATAAATTATACATAAATATACAAATGTTTACACACATTAACCTTTAATAAAATATATACATGCATGTGTGTGCATTTATCTATACAAAGTTAGTATACACAGTTTACACACATATATGATGTAAACAAAAACTTTTATTCTGCTTTAGATTAATCGCGATTAATCGTTATGCATCCCTACACGTCAACTTACCAATTTTTAAATATCATTCACCACTGCATTTGGTGCCCAAACATACTGGCAAAATGCACAGAAATGAGCACAAATGCACCGTAAAAATCTGCATTTTTGTCAAATCAAGATATGAAGAGCTTAATTGCAAAGTTTTTCAGAAATCTTGTTTTTTGGTTGTGCATTCCAATTAATATTAATTCAACTGCAGTTGGTTTGTTTTGATTTAAACCTTCATAACTTAAAAAATACAGCTAAGTAGCACCATAAAACAAAATAATATGATAACATAATAATAATAAACATGTTTTGACAACAATGTTAAAACCGGATTTCTCTCGTTTTTCAACGAAACTCTTCATATATTTTTGTTAATTTATCTTAAAAAAATAAGTTAAAAAGTTTAAAAAACTTTACACAAATTATGTAAAAACTTCAAATAGTAGCCTTGAAAATTTCCAGACTTAAAAATTCCCGCAATTTTGCAACCAGCATCCAATATTGTAACAAATGAAACAAAGACAAACATAAAAGTTTCTATTCTGTCAATCCAGTTGAGTCGTATGCGATGTAAATAGCGAGAGCGTTATGGTGGATGATCAATTATTTCTTTTTTTTTTTTTACTAATTTTTACCTGATCTGTGTTTATTTTGCTAAAGAAACTTTTTTACATGATACAGAGAGAAACTTGTAGCCAGCCAACAGACGAGTAAACAAACCTTATAGCGGCGACATCACTTAATGCATTCTGTCAGCACAATTCTGGGTTGAGGACAGTTTGTAATTGTACCACACCAGGCTCAAGTCAAGTGGAAACATAACTTTAACCGTTCCTAGAACAGTTTGGCAAGCCGGTGGAAAGCACTAAATAGTATTCCCAACGCAACCTGGACACTTTAATAGTGAATGTGGGTTTGTTTAGTCAGTCATGCAGTTGTTCAGTCTACAGTACAGACTGGTTAATTAAAAAGTAAAAAACAACAAAATGTAAAAACAGACCACTGGTATGAAATCTTATTTAACCAGCTGAAAAGGAAATGATGTTTACAAGTTAATTTGTTGTTTCCAGCCCCTGCATACCTGAGCTACATAACAAACATTTTTCACCATTCACTACTCTAACAACAGAATTTGCATTAAAGAGCTACTTTCCCTTGAATTAAAGGTAGGGCCACAGGTCTATGAGCCGGAAACACACAAAACAAATCCACATCGAGAGCATTTAAAACTTAAACAAAACATATTCTACACATATGATATATTCAGGTTTGGGCTGGTTATCTTGACTACATATTTCTGTACTGTCATGATGAATACCTAAAATTGCACAAAGTCCCACAGACATTACATATCTAATAACAAACAGTGCATACATACCCTGACAACAACCAGCATCATAGCGGTGGATTCATTTTGATTAGATATAGTAATGATAATACCAATAAAACCAAATATAAATCCTATGGAGAGGTCAACACAGCTGTAACTATTTACTGTAACTATTCTGAAAATCGCACAAGCATTACAGTATGTAGACACAATGAGGTTTAATCAGACTTCATCTCGTTGGATGTTTGGAGGTCATGAATGTCTGCTCTGTTTGTTCTCCCACAGACATTACAGTGGTGCCTTTATCATGACATCATTTTAACCTCAGCCTTGACAATGGCATCCAGGCCACACGGATCTCCACAGCGCAAGAACAACAAGCTGTGATAAACTGATAACATAACTCTCTCACTAACACTTACAGCTAAAGAATGAAGGGTTGGAGAGAATATGACAAAGTTACAGAGAGAAGAATTCAACCACAATATCAAAACGTGCCATTAGTCTGTCATCAAAGACCAAATCTGACAGCGTTGCTTGTTACTTACGAGGGGAGTGAAAAGATCCGCTTTTAGAAAACACGCCACATTTTTCTGGTCTTTGAGATGGCCTTTTTCAAGGTTGTTTGTCATTTAGGGGTCATGAAGCACACATTCCTCACTACCACAGCAATTGACTCATTTTCAGGAACCATGCCTGGAAGTTTAAACACAAAGCCGGCCCTGTTTATCACGGAAATACAGGTCACTTCCAGGACAGACTTGATGTTTGGAAAAGCATTCTAGTATACTACTACTGCTAGGACTGTGCGCTGAATGCAAATCTTTTGCATTTACTGTATAGGATCCCTGAACAACCAAGACGTAATCTGCATAAATGTAAACGTATGTGTTTTACTTTACCTTCCATTCTGACAGGGATAATGAATAAAATCAAAGAGAATTACCTTCACAAAAGTTATGCTTTAAAGTCATATGGTATTAACCAATCCTAAATATGTTTAAGTATAATTTATTTCTGATGAGGTATACATGCCTTACATTTATTTCTGAAGCAAATCTTTTAAACATGGTAAGGAGTGTCACATTTCATGCTGACGTCAGATATATTCAGATCAATCACATTGTACAGATTAGCCGGCCAATCAGGGACAGCGTTTTTCAGATTGATTAATTTTGTACACAATCAATGCTTTTGAGGAAGGCAGGTTATCTGGAGCTACAAAAATGTATGGCATGTGGAAAAGAATGTGTTTTTTGAACCATAAACCATGCAAACACATTGTATTATACCAAATACACAAAATAATGTTTTTAGCAATAAAATAGGTGCACTTTAAAGATATTTATTACACGACTCTCTGGAATGCTTGATTCTGATTGGTCAGTTGAGACATTTGCAGGTTCGTTCTTTTCAAATAATAACCGCTCCAAAATAATAACGCATAGCCAGGACTACTTGCACGAATAAAATCGCTCCGCGCCAATAAAGATCAATAAAGATTACTGTCTGTTTGGCGCCATTTTGTGACAAACACTCGACAACCACGACAAGACACAGAGAGCCTACTGAGACTGAACTTGACAAAATAGAGCATGACAGCTATACAAAGCCAACACACAAAAAAATACAGAATGGGCATTAAAACTTCTCAAAGACTGGTTAAAGAGAAAAAAATGGAGACAGACAAGTATGAAGCAGAGGATCTTAATAAGGTATTACGATCATTTTATGCATCTGTGCAAAGTTTCGCGGAAGGATAAACATGTTAATTTAAAACAAATATGCCAATAAAATGTTTCAAATTCATATTCATGTCCAGTTTTTTTTCTTATGTGGCAAGTAGCCGTGTAATAAGCGGGATAATGTAGAGGCAGCCGGTAGTTATTGGGAAATAAGCCCCTTCAGTGTGATACAAGACCCTCCGCTTCGCGTCGGGTCCTGATCACACTGTCGGGGCTTATTTCCCAATAACTACCGGCTGCCTCTACATTATCCCTTACTTATTGCATAATGTTATCACATGCCCTGGTTTCCCTAAACCAAACTGTGCAGAATCTGTCACAGGGGAGACTTTTGTATCTACGATACCTAAACTAACTTTTCTCTCAAAAGGTATTGTTTCAAAATAGTGAAAACTTGTATGTTGTTATAAGCACCTTTTGTACTATTGCCTCCATATGACACATTGCTTTTATTGTTTCTTAATCTTTATAAGTCGCTTTGGACAGAGGCGTCTGCTGAATGTAAAATGTAAATGTAGGTAAATTCTGATTTAAGTCTGTGAATTTTGGATTGCTTTTCATGGTAACGATTGCTAGGTGCTCTGCGTATCATATTTAAGAACTTATTTAGGAGTTTATCAAACTAAACATCAAAAAAAAAATTCTTTCGACAAGCATACGTTTTAAAATGTATTTAAAACAGGGTGGTTATGGGTGGTTTACATGTAAGCTGTAAATTTAGGTGATGATATGAAAACGATCTGCACTTAAAGGCGGGGTGCATGAATTTTGAAAAACACTTCGGAAAAGGGAGTCGGCCCGAGTACCAAAACACACTTGTAGCCAATCAGTAGTAAGTCTACTAACCGACATCGTTGCCTGGGTTGTGTATGTGTGGGGTGGGTCTATCAAAAGAAGGTCCAGATTCTACTGGGGTAGGGGCGTGTTTGTTTAGGTGATTTCAAATGTCAACATTGGCTTTTAGAGATCATGCACCCCGCCTTTAATTAAGCCTGACACGATTGTCTCTCTTGTGATTTAATATTATAGTAAGTGTTCACTTTTAAATGATAGAAAAGAGATTCCTGAAACAAATGATATAAGAATCATCAGGTATTTCTGTATCTAAAGTGAATACAGAGATTGTCAAAGTCAAGTAAGCAAGCAGGTATTTCTGTGCAAAATAATAAGGCGTAGTGTCGATAAAATCATTCATTTTAGTGTTTTTCTTGTTATAAATTAAATAAGATCACGAGCTTTAGCCAGGCAGGATCACATTTATTATTCATTAGGTTTAGTTATCAAAAATGTTTGTTATATGTTTGTGTGATGTTCTGTACACATCATGGCTTTAAAATCTTATACTGCCTTAACTTAAAAAAGATAAAAATGCATTGTCAGTTTTGTCGTTGTTCATCACTTGAAAGGCAGTTTTGGTCACTTTATCTGAAAGTTGTTTCTGTGTGCTGTTTGTGACAGAAAATAAAAAAGTTACCTATTTGTAGACTACCTGATCTGGTCCCCATCCCCAACCCATGAGCACACACACAGATGATTCGACTATAAACAATTCTGATTCAAATATGTAAATCCTTAGACGGGGACACCCCTGCCCTACTGATTAAACAGCTACAAACAGCCTAAGCAGGTCTCCCAGCCTGGGTGTTGGCATTTTTTTTAGCTGGTCAAGCTGGTCTTAGTTGGTCAGGCTGTGAGACCAGCTGCCCCAACAGCTAAAACCAACTTTGCCAGGCTGGGAGGACCAGTTAAACCAGTAAAACCCCCTAAAACCAGCCTGTTACATCATCTTAATCAGCTAAAAACCAACCAATCATCTTAAGCTGGTTTTAGAAATCTCTTACCTCCTGCATACAACATGGCATATACTGTAAACTGTCATGTGCAAGGGTGAGCAAAAAGGGTGAGCAAAAAGGGTGAGTTTTCAAAGTCATCAAACTATTACACAAGCATACGGGACAACGACTGAATCTATAGATGTTTATAAACACACAAACACACATATCTACTATTATTTCATACAGAAACATGCATGTTTGAATATAATAATTCATAAATAACCACATAACTCTGTGAACTTAACTAATACACATCAATGCGCAGTGATAAAAAGTTATTTTCATAAAATCACTCGCTCGCGTGACAAGTCTCGAACTCTCAAAAGCATGAATGAAAATAAACACACACAAACTAATGCACCAATGTTGTGTTTGTAAAAAAATCCACCAGGAAATAACGCGCTAAAGTGCACTAAAAAGCTGAATTTAATATTAAGTTTAGTTTATTGACTTACTGTAGCCGTGCTTCTGTTTGTTGCCGTGCTGGCGTTTCACGCACGCGCGCACACACTGAACTGCTCACATCACACACGGGCTGTATCTCAACAACAAGTACGCTTTCTACATAGTAAGCTGTATACACAGACAGCATTTCTGCAGCTTAAAAGACACATGAAGGTTTTTGAGCGTGGTGGCAGCCGACATAACAATGCCTCAGATGCTGTCTAGGTAGGCGGCCCACACGTTTTTGAGACACCATCTTTTTTGGATCGCACACGTGGATTTACATTTATTAACAGCTTTTGCGATTTATTTTATCCTCTAAAATAGTTTTTTAAACACGGATAAATAATGTTTTGTATAATGCTGTGTATGGCTGTGCAATTAATCGGTTTTTAAATTCAATTGCAATTATTTAACCATGGAGAACCCAGGAAAATCCAAAAACCCATTTATTCTTTTGAACAACATTGACCCCGTGGGTTCTCCAGGGTTAAACCATTACAATAATCGGGGTAAAACAATTATTGTGCGATTAAAATATAAATTGCGTGCTACTGGACAAATGTGTTTCCCACCTAACATTTTTTGATTCCCAAAACGTTTTCTTAACGTTTGTTTTTGGTTTCCGGAACGTTATTTTCCAAGAGTTGTTTTAGCTAGGAAAGTTCTTTACGAAAATAGAACGTTATTTTTTGTTATTCTAACGTTGCCCTAACGTTCTTTTTTATTAACGCTAGGGTAACGTTATTATATGGTTAAAAAAATAACAATTAGAGAACATTATGCATATTATTTTTAGGTTTTTTAATAATAACCACCCTGCAACGTTATGGGAACGTTATTTTATGGTTGCAAAAATAAAACCTAAAAACGTTGCCAGAACATTGTTATTTAGTTTCCAAAAATAACCAAAAACTAACGTTAGGCAAACGTTCTGTGTTTGCTGGGTTTAAATGTACCACTGCTTTGACCCATGCAACACTTACCTCATAAAAAGGTAAAGTAAATGCATATCATGTTAAATAGTAGTGATTATGATTATAAATGTCAAAATAAACAATTATGATAATCGAGCAGCGCTATGTTAAACCATCCAAGTGTACAAATACCAAAATGATATTTGTACACTTACATAAAGTACTGTGGTGATACTATATGAAGCATTGTTAAAACAAATGGTAACACCATGGTAACCTTGATATATATCTATAACGTTGCTGAATGACTTGTCCATTTAATATATAAACATAGTACTCCTCATAAAAAAAAACATGCTCACTCACATAGGATTATTAGTCCATCATCTTTAACTAAATAAAAAGTTTACTAGTCTTTAATGAATAATGCTTTATCCTCTTGCTTACACAGACACACATTGTTGAGTCACTCTTCCAGTACTCAGCAGTCTGGTTTTTAGGTCAGCATGTTTTTTTTGGATCATAATTACAGACTCATATTTCAGAATAGCAGGAAATACCAAGGTGAAGAGCAACAGTTATTATTAACAGCAGAGCGCTGTCCTGCTACAAGAAAAGCTGTTTCTTCCTTCTGCTTCTGCTGGCTTTTGTAGATCTCTTCAATTTCCTGATGGTGTGATATATGTGTGCTGCCGTGCTATATTTACCCTAATGGATATAAGCCTCTTTTTTTGTAAGTGAAAGCTAAAACGCAGAATATATTCATCAACAAAGTGTACTCCTGTAGCTCAGTTCGTAGATTATTGCATTGATTGCATTAATTCCCAGTGATTACATATAAATAAAATATGCCCTGTAAGTCACTTAAAGTCGAATGCATGAATGTCAACAACGTAACAAATGGGAAAACCACTTGGTTATTTATTGTAAAGCTCAACAATTTGGCAACAATGCAAAATTGTATAGTAAATCACAGTGACGTCCATCAACATTGGCACTTTTGGTAAATATGAGCAAAGAAAGCTGTAAAAAAATGTCTTTATTTTTTAAACTTTTGCTTAAAAAAAAGTCTCTCGCTCAAAACAAATAATAGCAAACAATATGGTTTTATAATATACATTTACAGTATCATAACTGGAGAACTACAGAAGTTAGTTGGGTCTTCAATCTGACATGACCTACATCACCACAAATTTTTTGGAAGGTTTCCAGAAAACAGGAATCTTAAAAATCTTAAAAATCTTCAGTTTACCAGACACTACATGGAACTTCAAATGGGATTGGGCTCTGGTCTATAGTTTATTGGCAAACAGGTGGGTTTGGCACACACGGAGAGGTAGTCATATGCAAAAGTACCTCATACCCACAGTTAAATATTGTGGTGGGTCTTTAATGGTGTGGGTTTAGGATGGGCATCTTGTTAGGATTCATAGAATGGACTCAAATGTCAACAAATATTAAATGAAGACTTTATTGCCAAAAAGCTTAAAATGGGCCGTGGTTGGATGAAAACATGCATCAAAGTCAACACATAAATGGTTTACGGACCACAAAATGAAGGTCCCCTGACTTAAATCCCATAGAAAACATGTGGGAAAACGAGGAGAGTCCACCAGCGTGGAGACTGGAGTAATTCTGTATGAAGGAATGATCTCAGACCCTTTCCATGTATTCTCCTCATCAGTCATTATAGGATTTTTTGTTAAAATAAAAAGATCAAAAGGTTCAACAATAAATTTCACAGCTTTTTTTTGCTCATATGGCTGCCAATATTAGTGGAGGGCACTGTTAAACTGGACATAAGCTTGAGTATGATTGACATTACCATATTGAGTTTGTCATACGTCATACAGGGTGTGCTTTGTGTATGGATGACATCATTAAACTTTTACTCTAAACATCGTAATCGGGTGTGGGTGTGAGTTAGTTATATAATCATTAAAAATAACCGCATGACATAATACAAGGGTTAAAATAACATTTCACTCAAATTGCATAGACAGCAGAGATTGAAACAACATACTGTGCCACTGACTGGGTTATAAAGCTTTGCCTCAAAGGTTTCAGCAGTGACGTGTGACTGAATGTCACATTAAGCTCACTACAGTATTTAAAGGTGCCAAAGAATGGATAAAAAATATGTTAAATTGTTCTCTGATATCTACATAGAACAAAAGGTATGTGAGATGGTTTAACATCTCCATTTACAACCCTAGGATTTGCCTTTAAAATGAAATGGTCTGTTATTACCTTATTTGGAAGGCTCATGAATAATAATGTTGAGCTCTGCTCTGATTGGCTGTTTTTCAGAGTAATTGTATGAACAGACCTTATGAAGATACAGAATTTGAGGAATAATCAATTGTTTAGAGATTGTTTATTGACGTTTCTGAGTGGTATGTTTGTGGTTTTTTAGTTATGGTTTGTAATTTCGTTGTATTGTAAAGTACAATGACAAAAAATAAAGGCTTGGGCTTATATTGATTGATTATTGACCTTCAAAACATAACGGTAACGTCAATATGAGAATTTCAGCCTAAATGTTAGCATATAGCATTAACTAGCATATAACGCTAACTCAGCAGTCACAAATTTGTTTTTAGCATTGTAACAACATTGTACTTTATGTGTAATTAAATGTTGGGGGCATACATCTCGACTGTAACATCACAGTTGGTGTTATGTTGAGATTGGCCTGTTTCCTACGGTCTTTTGCATGCACAAGGTTTACATAAGAAGGAGGAAACAATCCTGCTTGAGCCTCATGATATGTCAGCATGTACAGAACTATTCATGTATGGCTAGGTAAATAGAGTTTTACATTCTATGGCACCTTTAAGCGTTATTTTACATTTTCTGAAGAAATCCTCAGTGGTGCTTGACAATGCAAAACACATCACCACGTTACTAACTTCCCTGGATTTCTATGCATTTGCTAAGGTGTTCTTAGTGTATAACAACAAATAATTGTTTAAAGCACCATGTATATATGGGTTATGGGTTGCAATGCTTGGCGGCCCATGAGCAAGAGTTGATCTGAACACTTTCAAACATCCCAACCTTCCGAGACGTAATTCAGTAACTGTAACAAAATGTTTAAGCATGAGAAATTTAACTGTATCCATGATGTTGACAGAAGATAAGATCATATGTGCATGTGCACGATATGGCCATATTTGCATCATATGTAAAACAATAATGGCAGTGGAATAATCCATTATATGTACAGTGTTAGTCTGATGTGTTTTGTTAGCTTTAGTCATCTGTTATAGCAGCTGTTTAGACCGTGACACAAGGAAACCAACTATTAATACACATGTCGTGAGAGCAAAGTAAATGTTTGTTTCACCACACCAGTCCAAAATTAAAATCCACTTTATATATGGAGCGTACAAAATACATCTTATTAAATATTATAACTATTAGTTTTATACTAACTATAGCTATTAGGTTATATAACTGTTTGTCAGGAAAATTGCAATTTTATCATAGATTTATGTTATTGGGAGTGAATTAGATAACTTAAACAACCTTTTTTCATGTTTACACATTCATGGACCTCATTAGGTAGCATTACCTACTATGTACTTGGCCTTTTGATACTATTTACTTATTATGTGAGTACATGGTGGTGCATTGTAATTATATTTAAAGTACTGGCACTTGTGTAGTACTTTATGCAGTTACAAAATGTGTAGTTACACTGTTACTGTAACACATAACCCAACCTTAACCCCAAAATCCAACTCTATCCTTAACCATGCCCTTGCGGCTAAACTTAACCATATCTCAAACTTATTAGCATGTAAATAGGGTGAATTTCCATAACAACATAGTTTCAGAGTAAATCTAGAGTCTTGCAGGTATTAAATGTTACATAGTAGTTAAGGCCACCTAATATAAAGTGTGACTGAGACATTTGAAAATAAAATACATATCTGCGGAAAGGGATCTGTGATTTTACTGCTCACAAAAGTCATGAGACATCAGTTCTTTTTACCACGTTAAGTGAAATTAAGATAACCGCTCTCTAAAACTGGAGGTTTGCAGCTTATCAACTTTGCACACATGGTTAACGTGGTTGTTAATATCTCAAGTAAAATAAAAAATAAAAGTATTTTTAAAGTTCAGCATGAGCACAGTGATTTTAACAAACATTAAGACTATGTACAATTCAAAAGATGGGTTAAAAGTATATTTCATCAACAAAAAACCTTTGTTATCATGATAAACAGTGAGTGTTTGTGTATTTAATAAAATATTTAAATAGAAAGTGAAAATGTTTATTGTTTGTCTTACTGCGGCATATTAAACACATGCATCAAACACAACAATGAATGAAAATACTATACTGTATGTGCTTGTCAACACTAATGAATAATGTCTAACAACCATCATCATTCTCTCATTTTTTTCATTCTCTCAAATCATTATAAGTTTCATTTAAACTTTCATATTCAAACACATGCCATTTGCTGAAGAATATTTGAGTTTATTATGATACAGTAGCACATCAGGCCCAGCTGTCCTGGGGCAAAGGTGGGGTTTTAATGATGTGCTCAAAACAGTGACATTGCAGGAAGACACAAACTCATTAAAATGTCTACTGAGTCCAGTCATTATTTTTTATTATTTCATTTTTTTGTATTGCGATGCAGACACCTAGAAGTACACTGAATAGTTAGGCTATAAAAGAAACCAGTACTTTTTTTACTTGATCATCACTGATTTATCAATGTCAAAGCAAACATTTTTGGGGTTGTGTACAGCTAGAAAAATTTAATAAATACATTACTGTCAATATATAACACTACAGCGAGGTAATCTGTTCTGTTATCATTTACAATGTGCAGATAATTGTTTTGACCTCAGCCTTTGCTAGTTAAAGAGTTTTATCCTTGTGTACATAAATGTGTTCAGATCATCTGAGCACAGGCATTTGTTAAACCATATCTGACAGTTTAATGGTTAAAGATATTTCAGAGAGTGAAAATATGACTTCTGTCAAATAGGAATGTGGGACTAAGTTCAAATATGCCAATGAAATATAATTGTCTGTGTAATATTTGATCTATAGGACATAGAAGCTGAATGGGGTTGCATTAAATAAATACAGACATACCATAAGCAAAACGTGGTTGGAATATCCTGTTATACAATATAAAAACATATATATGTACTGTACAAGCCAGTTGTTTATAAACAGACAGTCAATCATAAATAGACTGAAGCAGAAGTGATGCATGGTTCTGGAAGTTATTTCCTATACTTTTTTCATTGGGATTTTAAAAATGTATTAATTAAATATGCTTTCACCTAAAGGATTATTAGGAACACCATACTAATACTGTGTTTGACCCCTTTTCGCCTTCAGATCTGCCTCAACAAGGTGCTGAAAGCATTCTTTAGAAATGTTGGCCCATATTGATAGGATAGCATCTTGCAGTTGATGGAGATTTGTGGGATGCACATCCAGGGCACGAAGCTCCCGTTCCACCACATCCCAAAGATGCTCTATTGGGTTGAGATCTGGTGACTGTGGGGGCCATTTTAGTACAGTGAACTCATTGTCATATCCAAGAAACCCATTTTGAAATGATTTAAGCTTTGTGACATGGTGCATTATCCTGCTGGAAGTAGCTATCAGAGGATGGGTACATGGTGGTCATAAAGGGATGGACATGGTCAGAAACAATGCTCAGGTAGGCCGTGGCATTTAAACGATGCCAAATTGGCACTAAAGGGCCTAAAGTGTGCCAAAAAAACATCCCCCACACCATTACACCCCCACCAGCCTGCACAGTGGTAACAAGGCATGATGGATCCATGTTCTCATTCTGTTTACGCCAAATTCTGACTCTACCATCAGAATATCTCAACAGAAATCGAGACTCATCAGACCAGGCAACATTTTTCCAGTCTTCAACTGTCCAATTTTGGTGAGTTTGTCCAAATTGTAGCCCCTTTTTCCTATTTATAGTGGAGATGAGTGGTACCCGGTGGGGTCTTCTGCTGTTATAACCCATCCGCCTCAAGGTTTTGTGTGTTGTGGCTTCACAAATGCTTTGCTGCATACCTCGGTTGTAACGAGTGGTTATTTCAGTCAAAGTTGCCCTTCTATCAGCTTGAATCAGTCGGCCCATTCTCCTCTGACCTCTAGCATCAACAAGGCATTTTCACCCATAGGACTGCCTCATACTGGATGTTTTTCCCTTTTCAAACCATTCTTTGTAAACCCTAGAAATGGTTGTGCTTGAAAATCCCAGTAACTGAGCAGATTGTGAAATACAGAGACCTGCCCGTCTGGCACCAAAAATCATACCACACTCAAAATTGCTTAAATTGCCTTTCTTTCCCATTCTTCCCCCCTAAATGCAACTGCCATGTGATTGGTTGATTAGATAACTGCATTAATGAGAAATTGAACAGGTGTTCCTAATAATCCTTTAGGTGAGTGTATTGTAGATAGAAATATTCCTATTTCATTTTTTGCACTTACATTTTTAAGTGTAATCAACTTGGATATTTATCTTGACTATGAAATGAGTTAGTTTCAACTTTATTTTGCTTTTATTTTTATCCAATGCAGAAGAATACATATCAAACAGTGTCCGACATGTTATTTTTGGGGTATATTGGGGTCAAGATCTGTTTTTTATATTCAGTGTAATATGTTTTTGCAGTTAGAATCCCTTTCCTCTTAAGGAGAATCAGAAATGTACTGAGTACTACAATCAATTAGCTTTATGATTTTTATTCACATACAGTAGTTGCATTGCAGCCCTTGCCAGAGGCTTCTCTATTCAACTTTACTGTACCTAAGGTATGCCACACTTGATCGACAGCTTACTATAAACCTGTCGTGCCCGATCAGGGTGTTGTTCTTCATGCAGTCATGTCTCATTTACTTTGATAGACTGTAACGTGTAAACTCATCAGCTACATAAAACTAAGAACCGGATCAGAAGAGCACAGTTCGGTTTTGCGGCCTTTGCAAAGACTTATAAACTGTGGCGCGATGTGTTTTGACTCACCCAGTCGGGCTTGTGGATCACTTTGTGTTTCAGTCTTGGCCACAAATCTAACAGCACAGCAGGGTATTAAAGCAATATACACAGAGCGACCATCTGTGGCCACCGGGACAATAAAAAACAAAGAGGCAAGGAAAGAAGGGCGTGACGCTGCATTTCATTTAGCCGGGCTTTGTCTTTGAATCGTATGCTTTTTATATTCAGAGTCCTTTGTGCCTCCTCCCTCATTTGACAGTTGTCCTGAGAAAGGTGTGTTCATAATGAGACCTGAATTTCAGGATATCAAATACCCTTAATAATGCTGGACGTACCTTAGTAATGAGTGAGTTTATTATTTACTGTATTGCGGTTTGTGTGGGTTAAGCAGCAGACGTTTGGTTTAATAAATGCTCCAGTAGCTGGATTTGTATGAATCCATGCTAAAAGCGATTTTTATTCACTTACAAAATGTGTTAGTGTTAGATTAACTTAAGGCCAAAGAAAACACTGGAAGAGATTATGTCATACAGGAAAAGCAATCCCAAAATGCTACCTTAAAAAGTGTTTCTCAACAATGAGCGCAAGAATTCAACCCCACCACCACCGACATTCCCCTGGGCCTTTATCAGACATCAGATGAGACTCATGTAATGATTTCGTCTGCCTGTACGCAGCAATCTGTTTTAATATTTTACCTGAACAATTTAAACAGATGCACACATATTTTATCACAGCTAATAAGCTACTTCATGATGTGAAAGTAAGCAGTAAATAAATAAAAATAAGATAAGATACAATTAGTTAATATAAAAACCCATACCTATTGAGCACTATTATGAATTTTGGGAAAGCTAGTGGTAGATTATTATTCCTCATAAACAAAAGAGTTTATTCTATAAAAGTAATGCTGCTTGCTTAACACGCATCCAGTTTTATCCTACAGCTATGTTTTATTTAAAAAACCTGAAAATGCTTATTTGCGTAGGATTTTGTATGGGCTGCACACATTCAGGCCAGGCAGGCGTCCCCGTGAGGAACAATGCATGCCTTCATCACGGGAAACACCCGCTCTACTCTACACACAGCACTTCAGCTGTGTCCTTATATGGTGTTAAAGGCAATGTCTTGCGTGATTGGCTCGCTGATATCCAAACCATAGTGTTTGGATTTGCAGCGGCAAATTACCTTCAAGCACCTGTATTGACATGTAAATCAAAGAGTGAAAGAAATGTTGCAGTTCTCCTAATCATTACCTTTACAGGTGTTGATATTGACATGGCACGGTTGAGAGAAGATCTCCTCAAATAATAATAAAAAAACATGAGGCCTGAATGCAAACTAAATTTATATTATATGTTATAAAAGTTAACTTTTGACAAGTGAGACTATACTTCATTTGGATGGTCACTCATTTTAAGCATCAGTTTTATTCTTCACACTTTTGGTGACCTTAGCAGTTCAGCATCTGTTTCGAGAGCGAATGTTAAAGCTAAATAGTAAATATAGAAATGAAGAAAACCATAAGTTTTTACTATTCCATGACACAACATTGTGGGATTGTTATGCAACATGGAGACGTTTATAAGTCTAGACTGACCCCTACTGTCCTGATACAGATAGGAATCTGCCAGTTTAATAACAACAATTCTTTGGCCTGGGGCATGCACCATAAAGCTAAGGTAGGTTAAGCATTAGTCTGTGCCAATCTTGGTTTTTTTGGGTGTACCTTGAAAGCTCGGTTTTAACCAACTTTTCGTCACCATAGTAAGTTATGAGACACAGCTAACTTGCTTCGGGTCAGGTTATGTTCTGGATGAGAGTTCATAAACAGAAATTCATCCAATCAACATGAGTGACACGGCTACATCACAGTTCGCATTGCAATGTTTTTCATTTCTGATTCTTTGTACCAAATCTTAGGACAATTAACCATGGTTTTATTATAGTAAACATGCAGTAAGCATGATTTTTGGTGGAAATAATACCATCATATGTTTACTGTAAAAATGCCATTGCTAAACTGTAGTTACTAAAGTAAGACTATGGTAAAAACCTATGGTTATTACAAATACAACCAACACTGATAACTGTATGTTATGATTAATTTTCAATAGGTAATGAAATATAAAAATATATATTTTTTATAACATTACTATCCTAGCAAAGACCTTTTCCCCTAACCTTTTTCTCTCACTTGTTGAACTTTTTTTGCTAACCAAATAATAACGTTCTGTATGAAAGCCCATTTCTGCCACATAAGAAAATAATCATGCTCTGGCAAATCATAATTATGAGATAAAATGTTAAAATTATGACTTTTAAAGTTATTCATGATGAGATTATGTGAAAAAGTCAAACTTTAAAAGCCATAATTTTGAATTTATCTCATAATTATTACTTTAAAAGTCATAATTTCGACTTTTCATCTCATAATTATGACTTTAAAAGTCATAATTTCAATTTTTTAATCTCATAATTATAACTTCTTCACCAGCGTTTTTAAAAAAAGTTGCCAGCCAGCGCCAGCATTTTTTATGATTTTCACAAAAGTTGAATTCCTTCCAGAAAATGTTCTTCTTTATATATATAAACATACAATATATCCAATGAAAGAACAGACCATCTGCTTTCAAATAAAAAATAAATAAAATTTCGTCCTATTTTCATTTGTTAACTCTCAAATATGGGTAGGTTTCTTCAAAAATACCAAATTTTGAGCAAAAAGCTGAAATAATTGCATTTTTGTAAAGGACTTCGGTTAGAGATCAGATTCAGAGCGATCCTCAAAACATACACAGAGTTTTTACTGTTTGGCCTGAGTGGTAACTTCCGGGTTTTATAAGTTGGGGGAAGAGCGTCACCTGGTGGATAACAGCGGTAATACAGATTGCTGTAAAAACTCAGGGTTTATATTTATCCAGGACTAGGCCTTAGTTATATTAGAACATTTAAGTCGTTTTTACAAAAAACATTACTTATGTGCTTCTCGAAACAAAACAATGTTTTTAAATTAAGGTCGCTCAAACATGAAGCATTTTAGTCTGGGACTAGAATAAACCCTGTCCAAGAAACCACCCCTAAAAGTAATAATCTAGACTTTTTATCTCAGAATTATGATTATTAAAGGTGCAATAAAATAAAAACACGTAGGCATAGATGAATAAGAGCTCTGTACATGGTAATGCCTCAAACGCGTTTGTTTCCTCATTTTTATGTAAACCTTGTGCACGCAAAAGACAACAACATAACATTGACTGTGATATCACAGTTTAAAAAAATCTTAATTTTCGTCTGATACAAGCTCACACATAAGGTATGTTTACTGTGAGCTACTGGTATGAGTCTCAGAGCAGAGCAGAACAATCAGAGCAGAGTTCAACATTATTAATAATGACTCTTCCAAATAGAGCAAAAATATCATTCATTTCATTCAAAGGACAAATGTAAAAACGTTTCTTAAAAAATGTTTTGTACTTAACAAAAATTACATACCTTCTATTTAAATATCAAAGAACAATGTAACAAATTTCTTCAATGCATTCTTTGGCACCTTTAACTTCATAATTTTGACTAAGATGTGGCGGAAATAAGCTTCCATAGACAGCAGCAGAGAAACAGTAGGCCTATATAATTCTGTGACTGTAATACATTTTATATACTTAATATTTATACATACTTAATAAGAAATAAATACTGAGAAATACAGAACTTGCTCTGTCCATGTTGAAAGCAATTGGTTGTTCGGGGCCAATGTCAGGAATCGTATAGTTTAACTTTAAAGAAGTACAAATCTGCTGATGCAAACAGATGATTTGCTTTATATACGTTTTATGATTTAGAAAAGCAGTCCAATGCAATAATGTAATACAAGGAATCAAGGCACTTTTAATGGCAGTCATCATCACACGAGGCACAACATGAGCAAACATTTGCTTTTCCTCATTTAAGACACATTCAATCGCCCTGAGGTTTCCTTCAATCTCAAAATACCCACTGACTCTTATTTGACTTTGGACACTTAATTTGCACATTGATGAGGTAGAATTCAAAAACCTTGTCTTGTCTTGGTGTACCTCGAAGTATTTAAACTGAACCAATTCACTACACAATTTTAAAGTGTACACTGGATTAACCTCATTATACTGTAGCAAGCAATGCAATTTATATGCTACAAACCTAAACCTTGAACCTGTTTTCACACTTAACTGCTCGTTTCATTCACATGCGTTCTTAACAAAAAACTTTCTTAAAAATAAAAAACCTTAAAAATGTAATCACGGCTTTTGTAAGTGAATATTAAAAAATAATAAAGAAAATCAAACAAGTCTTATACAAGGCAAGCTGAAGTTTACCAAATCAATCAATATCAAACATTAAGGCACTTTGAGCATCAATATCTGCCACGGCTCCTTCACAATTCTTTGTTTAGCTGAACAAAAAGCTGTAAAAAAACAGAAAGACATTTGTGTTAAAACCAATCACTAAACAAAAAACTTACTTTACCAATGTGAATTCAAAGAAAACGTGTCACTTATTCTTTATACATTCACCTGTCATGTACAAATGTAATTTTAAAGCACTATACGCTCCAGAAATGTAGACAATAAAATCTGTAATGTGTTTAAATAAATATTGGTATTGACACAAAAAAAAGCATTCCTACTGTAATAAAGCACACAAACTTTGCTTTAGACTTTCACAGTCACCATTTATAGATACACACCAAGCCAATGCTCAGCAGTCAGGCTGGTTTTCAGTAGTGTCCGACTTAATTTTTCACTGTCTTCAGCACCGTCCACTAAAGTAAGTCACTGTCACCTTTTTTTTTGGGTGATTAATCATGTTGAATCGATGGTACCGCTCGTATAGGAGTCAGATCATTCTGATCGGTATAGTCAACCAATTCACAAAAAGAAAAACAAGCAAACGACAAAGTCAAGTAGGAACGTACATTGCGGCAGTCTTTTTCTTTGCTTCTGTCATTCCAATATACAAATGTTAAAAAACTATATGGCGGTAAGCTAGCACTGTTTGTTTTTTATTCAGGTAAATGGAGGTTTGCTACGGAGGTTTTGCCAAAAATAGTAAACATCTACGAACCAGCTATTATAAACACTATATCAGATTGTTTTAACATGTATCCTTATAGATAATGTCTGTTTTATATTTATGTTTGTGTTTTATTGGGTTTGAATATTGTTGTAATGTTGTTTATGTTTTGTTTAAATTTAGTTAGCTTATTACGAAAGATAAGACTGTATTTTAAATGCCATATAAAGCGTTGTATGGCCAATATGAAGGGAGAATTGTAATGGGTCAGACATTATTTTCGTTTTGTTTGCTACTTTAAAATGAATTTTGTTTCATATAATTTGTCTCTTAATTTTAATCAATGTTTTGTTGATAAGTTTTGTGAATATAAATTAATAAAAACAATAAAATCAACATCATATTATTTAATGCTTGTTTAGCCGATTGCGCTTTTTGCTATTTCTGTGTAGCTAGCGGAGGACGTGCACGGACCTCGCAAACTTTCAAAAATTAAACTAATATTAATTTTTAACACTTTAGCTGGCCGGGCTTTTTTGTCGGAGAACGCGTGTGAGGAAACACACACTGAACAGCAACAGGTAAGGGAAGATAAGTTATTTGGCGTTTTCTGAAGAATACAGTCAGTTTGTACGAAAATTTTCAAATGGACTATAAGATCACAGGTCCGTAGCCAGCCTATTGAAAGGGGGGCTTCTTTTTTCCAAAAAGTGGACCTTTTTGATGTTTTTCTCCTCCTTTTGTATTTAATTATGAGCAGGGCCATATGAAGGATTTTATAAATATCGAGGTCCATATAAGTATTTTTCTAGGGCATGCACCCCAGAAAAAATTCTTATTTTTTTGCTCTACATATATGAATTTTAATACATCAGAAAACCAAAGAATCAAATAACTATTAGGGCTGTCAAAAGATTAATCGTGATTAATCACATCTAAAATAAAAGTTTGTGTTTACATAACATATGTGTGTGTAATGTGTATAATTATTATGTATATATAAATACACACACATTCATGTGTATATTTAAGAAATATTTGCATTTATATACTGTATAAACATTTATATAATTTATATTATATAGAAATATAAATATTTTATATATAAATATAACCAATTTTTCTTAAATATATACATGACTGTGTGTGTTTTTATATATAAATATTAATTATACACACTACACACAAATATGTTATGTAAACACAAACTTTTATTTTAGATGTGATTAATCACGATTAATCTTTTGACAGCCCTAATAACTATATATTTCAAACTATAGATTTCATGTCAGTATGCAGACGACCATTAGGTCATAGGAAGCCCTGTAATAATTATATTACCATCCTGGGCACACTTGGCTGTGTCAGTAAAGTAAACATACAGTAGGCTAACTGAATATAGGATCATTTTAGTGAATTAACTAAAGGCTATCAATAATTAGTTTATTAAATTAATTCACAATATTCACATACGTATTATGCTGAAATACAACATCAGTACTGCAGTGGTTGAACTAGAATTTCAAAAATGGGTTGGCCAAGGCTACTTTAGGTGGTCCATCCATATCCCATTAAAGAAAACTGGAATTATTAAAAAAGCATAAATGAATCTATGATCACTTCACAGTATTACCAAAGAGTATAGAAGCCCAAGAGGTGAAACTCTGTTGTGTTATGGGTAACAGTCTGTAGATGGCGCTGCGGAGCCACGGCCGCCATTATGGACTGAAAGCTGCTGAAATCGTTAGCGCGCCTCACAACTGTTCCACACTCTTCCATTCTATGTCAGTGCCTCTTCTCTCACAAAAAGAAAAAAATACAACAAAACTTCTCATACACAAATGCTCACACAATAGATGGTGGTGTCTGATTAATTACTGAGATCTTATGGCTCCATTTTAGTACTGTTTATAGTTCATGTGTGCACTTGCTAGATTGCACATCTTTTTTGTACCTTTCCGCCTGTAATAGGACATTCACAGATTGTTTTTGTTCTTGCCATTGAAACGTTCACTGTGTGCACTTTCACTGAAGATGTTGAAAAAACTTGTTAATATTTTTGTGATAATCTATGTAAAAGATGAACTCTTAAGAAATGTTCATTTATAATTTTATTTATTTATTTTTCCAAATCATATATATATGGTGATGTTCACTCATTTCAAAATCAACATTTGAATAAATATCTTATTACTGTGTGTCTGCCTATATATTATTTCATGAATTTCTGTTATTCATATAACAAGGAAAATGCATAATAGAACATAAATATTGATAGATTAAAGGTTTGCAGTAATTGTATCTTTGCAAACCATAAGTGGTAGGCTAATGAAGCCGATTCGGTGGGGGACATACCCTTACGAAAAAGTACTATAGGAATCTTATAGTATTTTGGGACAAAATAGTATAGTAATCTTATAGGAATACTATAGTAATTTGGGACATACTATAGAAGTACGATAAGACTACTATAGAAATACTATAGCAGCTTTAAAATATTATAGAGGTATTAGAACATCACAGAAGTATGTAATGTTCTGTAATACCTCTATAATATCCTAGAGCCGCTATAGTATTTCTATAGTAGTCTTATCGTACTTTTATAGTAATATTTTGTCCCAAAATACTATTTTCCTAAGGATAATTAGGCCATGCATAACCACGTAGTTTTCGTATTTAGATCTGACGACCAGAAAAAAAAAAACAGTTATGCCAAGTTTTTTTTATGTTAAGTTGGTTCAGTGCCATTGACTCTCATTATTTTTCGGCGTTTTCCTTCAGTTTTCAGTCCATAATGGCGGCCGCGCCGTCACGTCATGGGGGCAACTTTTGCTATGGAGCGTTCTATTGAGTTTCGCCTCTTGGCTTCTATACTCTTTGGTATTACCCCACTTTAGATAAATATTCTTCTTGTCCTGCATGCTGCATGTATTATACTAACTGTAAGATGTAAACATAATGCAAGGCTGAATTTTAAACTTCTCACATCTGATTTACTGTCTGTTAATGAAGCAAAGGGCTTCTTGTTAACTGCAGTAACTTTAGTATTATAGTAGTTTGTTCAGGAAATCAAAATTACATGATAAACCTTAAACTTGCTTTAAATAGCAGAACTCAACACTAGGAAGAAGTTGCAGTCAGACACAGTGATTTTCTCTTCTTTTGTTATTTAATTAACTTTAATGACTTCAACAGGTTCTGTTTATTTGGATTTAAGACCGAATGGAATAAAATGTTTAAGCCAAAAGCTGAACATGGGCTCATTTAAACTCCGTGCACGCGCGCTACCGGTGGATGAAGCGTTGTCAGCCTGATCTCACAAAATACATGAAATAGTCACGCATTATTTTGCTCAGTTTTGCGTGACATTGTCACGTATTTCCACCATATTACCGGTGGATGAAGCGTTGTACCGCGCACATGATGCGTCGCGTTTTCAAGTTCAAGATAGCAGTCCAGTATAACACAGTGAATCTAATCATTTTACAGTAAAAATATCTCTTCAAGAATTAAAGGGTGGCGTTAAATTTTATTAATAAACACGCTGAATAACGGGAAGTGAATTACTGGAGGGAGTGAAAGTAGCGCATTACATTTGAACACCCATGTATGTGCTCAGCTGCAGTAATGTTTCTTGTCTAGTCACCTTGACAATCACTGCGATTTCATATTTCTCGTCATTAAACTGGTGTATAATAGTTAGCGTTTGATTACTTAAATATTTCTTGCACTAACTAACTGTGCATCTGACCTCTTTGTTGCATCTCTGTCTGCTTGGTTTGATTTTATTGGCCATCTCGGTATCTTTGACTTTACATCACACTGTGACATCACACTACCGCGAGATCTATTTAAAAGCATACTGAGTCATTTACTGTTATACCATGGTCTGTTTAAATACTCGATTCTGATTGGCTGGAAGGTGTGCATTAACCGTTTAACGCACAGGTAGTTCCAGTCAGTTTGATCAAAGTTAGAAATTAATCCACTACTATAAACATTGGTAACCATAGTAACACAGTTACACTTGCAGAGAGAGCGAGAGAGAGATTTCCAACTGTTTCATTTTTGTTTTCATTTAATTTAATCCATTTCAATAAATGTAATGTGTCCTAATATAGTAATCGTGGTTAGAGACGTCGGTTTTATTTCACACTTTACATAATTCATTTAAATAAGTGATTAGTTCAAATAAAGATTGCCTTGTCACTGTCAGTGTTGGCTGTCATTCATAAATTATTTAATGAATTTAAATAAATATGATAATTCATTTAAATAAATGCAATACAATGGCACTACTTTATTTAAAGCGGACGGAGTGCGAGCCTTAACTTAAGAAGATGACCGTCATTTTTTACCTGTCGGTTAAAATTACACTGTAAACATTAATTACAGCTTTAACTTGGCAAATAACCAAGGTATAAGCGGGATAATCCACGGCTAGCCATGCATTAAAGGGTTTTAATGCACTTCGCAGAGGCAACCACCCTCCGCTACGCGTCGAGTGGTTCTTCGCCTCCACGTCGTGCATTAAAACCCTTTAATGCATGGCTGGCCGTGGATTATCCCTTACTTGAATCGGTCTCACAGTGCTAAAACGTCACATGCCGATCGAAAAGTGTATTGCAAGAACTCTCTCTGAACTGCAGGCGCAGCACACACACACACGTCCAGCTACAAGTATCATATTAATTTAAAACAGCAACCCAGAATATTTGTCACAAGCATTGATTAAAACAATGATGACAATAATTACATGAAAATAGGACTTAAATTCTGGACCTTTGGCAGTGAGGGGGGGTTCGTTCGAACCACCCGAACCCCCCCTGCCTACGGGCCTGGATCATAAATATGAACTGCGAACAATGAACTATTATAAATATAACAGGGTGAAATGGTTGAAGAGGAACTCCCTACATTAAAGCAATAAGCATTCCTGCAGGCTAAAGCTATACTTCACCTCTAATTATGTTTGATTGAAGTTTGCATTTGCTGAAATTTATTTTTGCTTCAAGTTCGCTACTGTTTAGTACTGTTCACTTGAATGCTTCCTTTTTAAATCATAAAGACCTTTCTGTTTGGTTTATAACATCAACATTAACCTATTAATCATATTAATATGTTGCAGGGGGGAACTAGAACAATATAAGACTTTCCCAAACTTTTTTTTATAGACCAATTTAGAGTAGACGTCACAGTTAGGTCACTGCAAGCTGCGCGCGCAATGCGGTTGCAGAAAAACAGTGGAAATGAATTAGACACGAGTGAAAAGAGCAGGATAACTCAATGGAAAATGTCCGGTGTTGCTGTTAAGTGTCAGAATAAGAATGCCAAAAAAGATGGCTTTCATTTTTATAGAATACCATCGTCGAAGACATCATTTGAAGGTAAACGTAGGTGTTTATGATTACAATAAGCCCTTAAACGGACAGAATGGAGCGAGGAAATCATCTGGAAATCTTTTAATAATTAGAATAGAAAATAAGTAGAGAAGATGTCCGGTGTTCTGTCGAAGTCTGTTCCCTCCATGTGTTTCTTATAGCGTTTTTATCACGTTACAATTATAATTTATTAAGGAAGAAATAATAGAAAACAGGAAAATTATGAAATATGTAATAAAAGCTATTATATATAATACATGATAGTATTGCTTTTACGTGTACTTTTAGCGATTCAGACTGTAAAAATAATTGATTTAGCAAAAAAGAACAATACATATACATTACATACATGCATATCAGTAGCCAAGCCATTTAAACTTTTTATCTATCTAAAAAATAAACGTAACGTGATTAAAACGCTATAAGAAACATTGCACTAAAGGGAAACATAGGGGAATCAGACTTAGACAGAACACCGGATCCATAAAAATCACGGTTTAATGCTAAAACACTTCACAACCCTCCCTTCGGAGCAGTCACTTTCTGCAACCAGTTTGGCTCCGCCCACAAAAAACGTCATCTCTGTTTGCAAACACGAAATTGGTCTATAGGTTCAGAAATAGTGTCTGTTGTAGTTGCCGCCAAAGGATCCAGGTACGAATTTTTGTCAATATCGCACACCCCTTGGCAGCATAAATGCGCAAAGGAAAGCTACTTTTAGAGTAATAAGTTACTTTACACTTTTATGCGCATGCCCAGTTACGTGATTGGACACGTTTCATGCGTTTATGGTCGTGTATAGATGGATTTCAGTCATGTGACCTTTCACGTCATGCCGCCATCTTGAGGACCTACAGAGTACCAGTAGGTTATTGACAAGCATTGGCTGGCTTGCTACGATTTACGGATTTCTTATCTTCTACTTTCTATGATTCTTACGGATACAGTAAAGGGCTACGAAAGACATCATGTCGCATCTCGACTGTCATGAAAATAAACGCTACTTTTAAAAAATATATCTTGGTTAGGGTGTGATGCCTATTCGATCCCTGATGCGTTCTTCCAGCCGCTATCCGCTGCTACCGAACTACCACTATTTTACAACATAAGAAGGCGCCACACAACATGATACTTTGATCGAAGTATCACCTGCATCTCTACACATGAACGCGAGCATTGAGAACATTGTTTGTGTACAAAGAGTTTACTTAAAAGAAAGGTTTTTGAAAGAACTGACTTTGGATGTAATGATGTCCGCTCGTCATCTCTGCCAGACGTAAATAATCGATTTCCGAATGCGAATGAATGAATCTCATATGAGGCTCCTTTTTCAAATAGAAGGTCAATATTGTTTTTCACTTGCGACAAAACAACGAATTATCCGTGCATTTTTAAGGAACTATGCTTTAGGAGATATCAATCTTTAATCTCCTCCCTCCTTACGTCGCAATTGGAGATCGATACATCTTGACTGGGAAAGAAGGTGGCGAGCGGACGCCAAATCATCCAAAGTCAGTTGTTCAAAACCTTCTTTTTAGTAAACTCTGTGTTCACAAACAATGTTCTCAATGCTCGAGTTCACGTGTAGAGACATAGGCGATACTTCGAGAAAAATATCATGTTGTGTTGAGCCTTCTTAGTGTTGTTAAAATAGCGATTTTGATGCTCACAGCATATTGAAGGCATAGCTTCTAGTTCTTTTGCGACCACTTCAGGTCCTAAAAATGGCGGAAGACAAGCGAGTGACGTCAGCTGATATCCATAGTGTGGATGAAGAGTCTTTTTAAAATGCCAGTATAAACGAGGATTGTTTTCATTTTAAATGCCGTTTTAAAACACAAATGCTCTAATGTAAACAGGGCCTTAATCTATTAAACCATACATGCGTTTCTAACCAGGGTACCTTTAAAAACCCTAAAAAACAACCCTTACACCTGAAGAGAAAGAAACAAACAGCTAAAATAAATGACTGGCACTTCACTGGCTTTACCTGTAAGGATATCCATGATATTTGGCTTTAAACACTGACAGCAACCAGCTGAAGAACAGCACCACTAGTCCAATTCCCACCACACACATAACTAAAAAGAAAACAGAAGAAATTAAACCAGTCCTGACTTCACCAGGTGTTTGTAAACTATTTAGCACTCATCCTATGATAGCGTACTTTTCCTCTTCCCGATGTCAAGGTCAGAGGTCGCGGCCTCATGAAGCAGCACCATTCCTAAAGTCACGGCCGCATCTGAATCAGAGTTCAGGAACACATGGGTTCAGTGAAAAAAGTTTACATGCACAAAATGTTGTCAGTCCGACTGAATTTAATCTGAATGAAGGTTACGACAATACAGTTTACATGCACCCTAAACAATGCAATCTGATTAAACGGCCAGGGTTGCCAGCTTCACGTATCAAAACCATCCCAATGGACATTTAAAATTAGCATCTGATCAACCTCAATCATATCGATTAAGGTGTTTACATGAAGGCTTTTCAATACGATTAAGCCATCAATATGATTACAAACAGATTATTTTGTTGCATGTAAACGTATCTAGTGATTCACACATGATATAACTGATCTATGAAGGATACTGAAGAGAAGAACAATGTGGGTTTCTGCCACAAACTGAGCCTGACTGCTTCCGTGGACGTAACTCTGAAATTGACAGACATGTGTTACACAATGGACATGTTCACTAGGCTTTTTAACAGAGCTCATGTAAGTGTTACAGACTCACCACTTGACCAGTGTTTGGGTTCTTGTGAGCGTATGGAGGACCTCGAATGTGGTTCCACATTTGGCCCGATGTCATGATCAAAACAAAACACTAGAGAAACCAAAGTAAAGAAACTGACTCACACAAGTCTATTTTAAGGAAATGGGAAAGATTACATATTTTTGCATCAATTAAATGTACAAATAATAATCGAGTGAAAAATCTCAGGAGTAACCCACCAATGCAGAGAAAGCCCAGACGTTCTTATTGAAAAGAAACTCGAGGTTATTGCGGCGCAAGTAAGCCAGACTTCCTATGACAGCCAGCAGCAATCCCAGCATCAGCGGTCCGGCGTAGTTAGGAGGTCTGATCACTCGGATCTGAATCAAACATTAAAGCACATTAAAAACTGAATTTATTACTCAATCCAGCACGTTCATTGAGACAGGCCAGATTTGCATACGTTTAGACTTTTGTTTAACAGAAAATTGAAACGCCTTTGCTTACGTGAACATCTGTTCGGTCCGCCACCCATCGAGCAAGCTGCTCCGCTGCAAAGCCCCGAACCTGCAGGTCATACGTATCCGCTCGCTTGGGTTTGCCTTTAGCTGGAAAGTTGATGAATGTCGGGGCCGAGTTCATGTTGAGCTATGGAGGACACATGAGCAAAATAAAATGAAGTTAGACTGACTTCTTTTCACTATTTAATCATCTTCTGATGGATACAATCCTAAAGGCCTCTCCTAGTTAAAAAAAGTAAAATTAATAAGAGTTACCATCTGAAAAACATCAGATCCTTCATCAAAATCCACCATTGCAAAGAAAATCCTGTTGGTAAATGAGTTTGAATATCTCCACGAGTTTGCAAGAATCTGGTACTCTTCATCCGCCTGTCTGATAAAAAAAGGGCAAGTGTTATATTATATGTAATGTTATATTCAATGCAATTTAATCCTAGTTCTTTTGAAATTGGCTTGTGATTGTTATTTAATTAGGATGTTGTTTTAACTTTAGACAATAAAAGACTGAGAATCAGGACTGTGTACGTCAACAGTGCATACATCAAAAAGATTATATCATTCATTTTCATTTCATATTCATAAACATGTCTTTCTTTCTTTTAAAAGCCCTGCCAGCTTCTAAGGCTATATTCATGGTGAGAATAGTCTAATTATATAAAGTAAGACTAGAAAAGATGTTTAAAATTCATTTAATCTTAAAACTATGTTTGGATTAACTTGATTAAAAAACGTTTTCGAAAATATCAACAGAATAAAAACGTATTTCCTCACAATGTTAGAGGTAATAAAATCTAGTAAAATATGTTTAATGGACAATGATTTCTGACAAGACAGACATTTTGGAGGATTTTCTCTTTAGATTAAAAATTGATGTGATTTTTGAATGTCCTATTCTGCATCTTGTATAGATGACTTGATCCCAACCATTTTCAATTATTTTTAATGAATTATGCTTTTTTCCAACATCAGAATTTATTTCATGCAACTTGTTATTTAGACCTTGATCCCATATATTTCTGATGTATTAATTTATTGTTTGCTTTTGGGTATGTGAAAGTTATAAGACACTTTACTAATTCTGTGGATAATGTTTTTTGCCTGCATTGTCTGCTTTCTCATTGCCAGCAAATCTTGAGTGTACAGGTACCCAGCAAAAGAAGATCCTTTGCTTTGAGCATTGATAATTTAACAAAGATCTTCATAAACATTCATGGTGAAAGTATATAATGATGAATTAGATTCGATTTAGAAACCAGATACTTTGAAATGTGATTGATGCACAACTAAATATAAAGTTTCATGAGTCCTTACCGACAGACTGCACACTGTCTCTGTGGCTGCAGTGCTGTAAACATGATAATAACTGAGTAGTTCCGCGGTGGAGCTCTGACCAATCTCCTGAACTTATCTCCATTCAGTCTGACCACTGCACGTTTACCGGTCCACTCCATCATCTGAGCGACCTTCTCCGACAGCAAAGTCTAAATCAAGTGTCATTCTGTTAGATTGGGTTACTGAATCACATTTTCATATAATAAGTTAAAAAAGCCATTGTGCAGATACCAAAAAGTGTCTGAAAAGTAATTAATAGATATTCAAGGGAAGCAATCAGGTGAGTTCACGGGCTGCTGTTAAACAGGAAGCTTAGCTTAGTTTGCATACTGCTCCAAATGAACACAATGCATTGAATGCAAACAGATAAATAATTCATTTTGGGTGATTTATAGATAGTAACATAACATTGATTTCATAACTCAAATTATTAAAATATCTTTAAAACCCACGTGCGGTTAGAAAAGAGCAAAATAATATGAGCTATACGATAATTTGAATAACCGGTGAGCTCAGTTTATATAAGAAATTAAAATGACTGAATAACTGCAGAACGAAAATCCACTGACCTCCTTCTTTTTCTGGCCATCTGATGGTGTGCTGTGTAAAATAAAAGCGAGAAAAACAACTATGAAAAGTTTAGAAAACATTTCTGAAGGTGCAAGTGCGGCCGTGACTCTTCTGCAGGAACTCCTGTCCGATTCCTATTGGTGGAGCAGCGATGCGGAAGTCAGGGCTACTTGGATAAGCATTTCAAAATAAAAGTCTGCTTTATTGCACATTGTAAATCTGAATGAGCGCTTTACAAAACAAGCTGCAACTTCAGCTGCTGTGTTAACTATGTATTTGTTCATTGCATATATAATAAAATTATACATATTATTAATAATAAGCAGCTTTATAACAATTTTAATTTCTTTCTTACATCAACATGTTGCATAACAGATTTTCGATACAACCATAAATTGTGTTGCAAGACAAAATAACAAATCAAAAACTAAAGTTAAGACAAAAGACACAAATGTATGCACACATGCAAAGTGCTTATGGGTGTCTTTGAAACTTTTTCATAACTGGTTGTATGGATTCATAGTCAAAATTACAAAAATACTGCAGTTTGGTAATGGCACTCTTTGGGGTGGTTTCCCAGACAGGGATAAGCTTAAACCAGGACTAGGCCTTAGTTTTAATAGGAAATATAACTAGTTTTAACAAACATGCCTTACTAAAAACATTACTTGTGTGCCTTTTGAGGCAAAACAAGGACACTGATGTATGTCAGGGCAAGTTTTTTTCAGTTTGGACAGCTCTTACATTTATTTTAGTCTAGGACTAAAAGGACTATCTAATCCCTGTCCGGGAAACAGCCACACAAAGTTTTAAAATATTTCGTATTTAATATAATTAGTATAATATAAAATATAATTAGTATTTTATATAATTATAAAAATATAATATTTTTTCTTAAAACGCATTTCAGGGCACAGTGAGGGTGGCAGGACATCAATTTCTAGAACAATTTGTAAAAAATTTAAGTCAGACAAAGAGAGAAGTGAGTTTACTAAAATTAAAAGGAAGAAAGAGGTTTGACTGGCTAGATTTTGACCATTTGTCTTTGTATACATTTTATAATAATAAAATAAATATAAAAATCTGTTTTGAACTTTAAAAAATTTAAATATGCCGAAATCCCGAAATGCATTGACGCGCGCTTGAGTGTGTGTGCTAAACATCCGGCGGGCACGCGAGTGAGTGAGTAGTGTGTGTGGAGGAAGATGGCGGCACTGATCCTCCCGTCTGACTGGCTCAAAAACTGGGACAAATCTGGCAAAAATGAGTTGTGAGTAGGAGTTTAGTGCATCATTGCGTACCGTGGGTGCAAATAAAGTGAAAAGCGTTGCATTCGCGCCTTATCACTGCGTGTTTTAGTTGAAATAACAAATCAAATTCTCTTCATTGTGAATGTCTATAGCTAGTGCGCGTGACAGACTAATTTACTGAAAGTTCAATAAAACAGCGGGTAAACCCCAAGATAGAATTAAATAAACAAAGAACATAATGTCTATCGTTTCAGCACGTGTGTTTGTAAGGGAATTAAGCAAGTAGATTAGTTATTTTGAGAGTGTAATATCAGTGAGCTAATAGTTAGCTGGGTTAGCATTAGCGTGTCTTTATATCAGTGTGTGTTACATATGTATGGTGTGTTACATGTCACCTACAGATAAACAAGAGGCCAAACACGCTGAAACGGACACACAGTAAACGTTATATAATGTTAAAAGCTTGCGTAACTCTAGTGTGAAGTGCAGATGTAACTGTTACTGTAACTGTAGTTGTGCTAAAGAGTTGACTTTTGATGATTAGCTAACATTAATATTCGATGACGTTGTTCAAAAAAGTATATTTTTAAACATCTCTGAAGCATTTTTTGAGTATCGTATTCCCAAAACGTTGTGAGCAGTCTGTCATTTGTGGGCACCATTTCCCAGTCACAGATGTTTAAATATGTGATGTCTAATGCAGGGGTTCCCAGGTTTGTTTTTACTACAGGACATAGAAAGACAACCACCAAATATTTTTGAATTGACATATGAGGAGCAAATACACATTCACTTTCTTGTGAATAGTAATGCATTTTTATAAATGATATAATTTTTCAGTTTGTAGAAGTCATAGCTACAGATAATAACCTGTATGCAATGTTCTTGCTGAAATGAAAGTAACCTGTATGTAAACTGGGTCAGGCTGATGTGATTTGGTAGATGTTTTGTAGCGTATTTGTATGACAAGATGTTTAAAAGTGTACTGTACAAACATAATGGTTCCCTGTGACAGTCAGGTACTATTGAGTGCATTTACCTAATTCAGTCAATTTTCACATAAAAATGAGAGGATCTTATTTGGCGGTCTTGTCCATGTATTGCTACAAATGTTTTTGTTAACAACTCACATGTGATTTGCTCTTTATTTACAGTTTACAGTTTTGCCAGGATCTTGCAGGGAAACCCAGTATTCATGAGTTTGTTAAAGGTGAGTTAAATACATCAGTAGCTACATTTATTATATTTGATAAAGTAGCTGCGTCATAATAGCACAATAAGTTCAAAAAGTTCCAGCGGCCCGACACCTCAAATTATAAATCATTTTAAGCTGATGCAAACAGGGTAGCAGGCCTCTAGACTTATTTTTCCTGCAACTCTCAGTTGGTTGCACTAACTTACAATTTGGTTACATCAATGACCTTGTATTTTGATAAATTGTTCTGTTAAGTACACTTAATTTGTATATGCTGGTTTTGCAGTGACAGTGACTGAAACTTTGCAAAACATTTTTTCCAACAAGCATGCATTTTAAAGAAAACAATACTAAAATAGTTTGATTTAATAAATATGTTACTAACGTATTATTGCCGTGGATGTCTGCTGATTACTGCCGAACAACTGCATGATGCACTGCAGTGGCGGTGCAGACTTTTATAAATGTGGTGGCCAATGCTACTTTAGGGGGTTTATTGTCCATAAAAGAAAATGATGTGTAACCCTGATTAAAAAGAATCATGAATGAATCTCGATGTTACTGATTACTTTACATTACCCCGCATTAGATAAATATTCCTATATTGCACTGCATGCATTACTAGCACAGATGTAAACATAATGTAAGGATGAATTGTCAACTTTTCTTTTTCTCACATCTGGTTTATGGTCTGTTATTAAAGTAAAAGATCAGTGCAGTAACTTTCGTAAAAGTTGTTCAGGAAATCTAAACTTGTTCTCAGTGTGGTGTTGTGAGTTTTCTCCGATTTCCTCTTACAAGTTAGGTGAGTAACCAAATTGCCCCTCCCTCATCCGGTGTATGGATTAACCAGTTCGACGTGAATATAGCCATAGATGCTGGAATAGCATTAAGAATAAATGAAGAAGAAATCTAAACTCCATGATAAAGCTTAAACTTACTTCAAATAGCACTAAGGATTTTTGGCAAAAAAGTGATTAATTTAAAAGTAAATATGGATTAGTCTATGTTACAAACTTATAAAGGTTAGTCAGTCAGAAGCAGTGATTGATTTTCTCTTCCTTTTTGTTTTTGTATTAACTTCAATGACAAATACTTAAACGGGTTGCCTACTGTTTATTAGGCTTTTAATACTGAATACAATACATTCGGCTAAGACATAACCAGTTGTTTGCTATGGTACTTAGTTAGACAGCTCATATAAAAATTGTTTGTGTATTTGTCCGTTTAGGCCAAAAAGATATGAACATGAATTCGTATAATCACTGTGCACGCATGCAATCAGTGGGTATGAAGCGCTGTGTCAAGCTTTCAAGTTCAAGGCGGCAGTCCAATCATAAAGTATAAAGAATAAAAACATGGGGTTAAGATTTATTGTTAAAACAGTCCTAACAGAAAAGGAAAATCCACACTATTATGTAGCCTAAGCATAAACTTTATTTAGTGCACAAAAAGACAAAAACTATCCACAAGTTTCCGGAGGGCGTTACTGTAAAAAAGAAAGTGGGTGAAACTTCCGGTGAGGCGGTGGAAGTAGTATATCAATGGTATTTTGTGCGAACAGGTTAGGTGTTTTTCTGACAATTTTTTACTATTTAAAGTCGCAAACCTTTATGAGAGATGTCACTACGGAACTCAGGGACAACATGTGCTTCGTGGTTGTACATATAACCGGAATAAACTAAGTCAGTGGCTTAAACGTGAGTGTTTTAAATATAAGCCTAAAACTAAATTGGAGTGTTACTGCCAATGTACAGTTTCCATCACCTTCCAAAAGATGATCGACGAATCAAAAAGAATATGGCTGAAGAACTTAAACTTAAAAACACCCCTAAACACTTGTTTGCGTGCTCGTTTCCCTTCGTGGATAAGAAGCCAAACCCGTACCGAACTATCTACTGCGGAGGGTACTGTTATTTCACCCTTTTTTATTTTTTTACTTTCGAGGTTGTGTTCCCAGTAGGGATGGGCATGATTAATCGACGATCGATAATTCATCGTTAAGAATTTAGTCGATGACGTTAATTTGTTATTGATTAATCAAATCCTTTTTTTATCTAATGCAGGTTGCGTTGCCTAGCGTAGCGTGTGTCTTGAAGCAATTAAATGAATTTCACTGTGTGGCAGCAGTTCAACATTTTACCACCAGGGTGCAATATTTGACACCATACTCCGTTATCTGTGACCTTCCGTTTTTATTTCAGTTCCGTTTGTCTAACTAAATGTAGTTTAACTGTTTGCCACAAGTTGATCTTGTAATAAAGGTCTTACGGAGGAAAACGCGCTGTATTTTTGTATTCAACAAATTTTGAATTGTAAAAGTTAAATAATTATTTTTTATGATAAAAATATTAATGATTAATCGATAGTCGATCGTTAATTCTCCCGACAATCGACTAAAACAATTTAATCAAATGCCCATCCCTAGTTCCCAGACGTTAGCAAGTTTGGATCGCTATATATTTAGACTGTCAACTAATAAATTAATGAGTGTCATGTCGCGCTATGCGTCCCGCTTGTTTACTTCGAACCGGAAGACGCGCCCACTTTTGAAGTTGGAAACTTGTGGATTAAATCATTATGCAAAATATTTTTTCTTCCCTATGTCTCCCTGCTTTACCTGCACTTTCACCTTTGTGATCTCTTGATGGTCTCCTCTTTCTCACCTCTCCACTCACTATGTCTTGTATAATAAAATAATCTGCAATAGACCGCTTCATATTTACACTGTAACACTTGTTATATATCAGTGAACCTGTTGGTTAACAGAAATCAAAGCAATCTGAACATTATTGTGAAATTTTACCTCACACGTTATTAAAAAATGAAAAAATGGTCGCAGCTCTGTGTAGGGAGATTTGTAAGGAGTTTTGAGCACTGATTTTGATGTATTTGCTCAACAACAATACAGTATTTAGCTGCTGCTTGTAACCATGTATTAATACACTGTGTTTTTAGATGTAGTAGGTTGTTTGAGTGTTACAAGCAAATAAAACACACATTTAATGAAATACTGAGAAGTTGTACAGAAGTGTAGTAGTATGGTTGTGTGTTTTTCATGCGAAACTGCGAGTTATGTTGAAAAGCAATTAAATATTGTCGAGCTGTTATCTGTCTGTCAGGATCTGGAAGGTGTTATTTTATGCCTTTTCTCTTTTGTCTTCAGATCTACAGACAGCCTTGTATGAGCTTTGCTGGCATGTAATCCAGGGCAATCTGAAGGTGGACGTGGCTGCCAGTCTCCTGGCTGATGTTATGGTAAATGCTGTCTCAAATCATACAAATGCTGTTTGGAAATATTTCACCTGAAACATTTGAAAACATTTCAACTGTGACTGAATGCGCTAGAGTTCACTATCTGTCTCCTGCAAGTGATGTGGAACAAAAGCAGAAACTTTTCTTCATCGCAGCATTACTGTAAAGTTGACTTGAATCAGAATATGCCTTTTGCTTCACCAACATACTGCAATACAAAAATACGCTAAACTAAAACATTGTGGTACCATGCAGTGGCAGTGACTCTTTAAAGGTACTGCAATATTCTAAATAAAAACTTTCAGAGGTGTAATGCCCCAAAAAATGACTGTAAATTCACAATTTATTCTTGACTCAGCCAAGATTCAAGCCAACTGGCCTGTAAACAGAGTACTTTGAGTATGTGAGGGGAAAGGGTTTAGGTTGGGAAACAGCTGAAAATATTCACCTCTTTGTTATCTCAGCATTGCTTGCTAGTTTTGCTAGATGGAGAAAACACTTCCCTGCCAATTACAATGACTTTTATGGCAATCCATATTTCCGCTACTATCCACCAGGTGGTGCTCTTACTTTAATTATAAAACCCGGAAGTATTCTCTTAGGGCAAACAGTTCAAACTGTGTATGTTTTGATCATCGCTGTGAATCTGATCTCTATCAAAAGTCCTTCACAAAAACTCAATTATCTCAGATTTTTGCTCCGCTATCTCTTTGCTCCTTTGGTATTTTTGAAGAAATCTACTTTCAAATTCTGGCTGGCAACATTTTTAAAAAACGCTGTCAGGGAAAGAGTTAAAGACGAGGATGAAATGCACATGGCTGAAAACAGAAATGTGTATTAATTAATTTTATTGCTCTGTAAAGTGTTTCTTTGCAAGATATGTTTGGACATACTTGGACTTCTTTGATCACACTTACCTTGACTGACCTTTTATTACTCCTGTTTGTTACATATTCTGCTGCTTTCTAAAAAAAACAGATTTTTTTAATGTAACATGTTTTTGTGAAGAAAGACAACCATATGTGACCCGTCACGGAAACCAGGGACTCAAGTCGGCAGCACAAGTTTCGAGAAAATGAGAAACAAAGTTTTTTTTGCGAAATTTGTGATTTTCGTTTTATTGCAGAATCTGTTAGTTGAGATCACGTAGAAGCCTCTCCATGTTTGAGATAGCAGTTTTTGTATATTTAAAAGCGTACAATTTGCGGTTAAAATAGGCTTGTTTTTCCGGAGATTCTAGCGTGCAGCTGGGGGCGTCATTGTCTGTGTGTATATTTACATACTGTATAAGCTTGTGTTTTCGCCTCCGCCCCCAAAGGGAACAGCGTGACTACTAAATAAGGATAGTTCGCCCAAAAATGAAAATAATGTAAGTAATGACTCACCCTTATGTCGTTCTAAACTCGGAAGACCTCCGTTCATCTTCGGAACACAGTTTAAGATGTTTTATCGTTAGATTTAGTCCGAGAGCTTTCCCCTTCATTGAAAATCTATGTATGGTTTCCATGTCCAGAAAGTTAATAAAAACATCATCAAAGTAGTCCATGTGACATCAGTGGGTCAGTAAGATTGTGTTGATGCATCGAAAATACAGTTTGGTCCAAAAATAGCAGAATTACGACTTTATTCAGCATTGTCTTCTCTTCCGGCTCGAGCGTGAAGTCACGTGACTGTAGTGACGCGCTGCCCTGTTCCTCAGACATGTTTGCTAAGTTTTTTTTTTTTTTTCAAACTTATAGCCTGCGTCTCCCCAGACTGTAAAGCTCGGGCGCACAAAACAAAAGAAAAATAAAAGAAGCTGGGGCGGAACAAATAACAGTCAGCCGCATCGTACGTCAGCCGCGTCACTGACTTTATGCGGCGCCGCAGTCGGATGACGTCAAAGTACCGCGAGAGCTCTTCAAGAAATCTTACGGAGTAGTTTAATTTCGACTCGCTCCCGCGGTACTTTGACGTCATCTGTATGTCAGTTCTTGCAGCGCAGCATGAGTCCAAACACACAGAAGTTACACAGATATAGTTGTATTCTTCATATAATTGGCTACATGTTTTGTCTATCAATATTTTCCATGAAGTCATTGGCTGATGGAGGAACGAGCGAGCCATTGGTAACCTCTCTAGAGCCCGACCGATATGCATTTTTTTGGGCCGATGCCGATACAGATATTACAGAGTAAAAAAAGACCGATAACGATATATCGGCCGATATTCATTATGTGCATATTATAGTACAGTACACATATACTACAGTATATTATACTACTACAGTACTGTACATAGAATACACTATATACATTAACAGAATATACTATATATGAATACTTTTTGCAATGATCACTCTATGATCACACCACAAATGTGGTGATCAAACACTTAAAATGACGTGACAAAGATATGTAATATAGGCAGGTGTGTTTTACAAGTTAACAATAAACTTTATTATCCAAAATGATTCTGATATAAGTGCAAAAAACAGTAAATTTGACTTATTATAAATAACTTTAAAACACAAACAAAACAAAATACATATAACTTAAACCATTGTCAGTTTTAACGAGAATAATGTTATATAGGGCTTATTTTAAAAAATGGAAACTTATAAAGTCATTGTTTATTAGCTTTAGAGTAAGTTATGGACTTCACAAATTAATTAAAAACTTACCGTTAAGACGACAATGCTTGAATTACTGACAACATACTGATGTAGGCTAATGTTTAATGTACTGCACAACTTTTTTATAACACGAACCCACAGTGTTCTGCCGGGACTTTAAACTTTTATAAAACTAAAGCGTCTGCTCTCCGCCTCTTTTATTTAAGAAAGGGTGTAAAGTTGCGCGAGCTTATTTAATCAATTGCTTTGAAATGAGCATGTAACAGCACAAGCAGCTGTACTCCCACAGACTGCACGTCAGTTTAAGCGCGTCCTTTCTCCGCCTCGCGTCATTTCTTCCGCTTGCGTTTGAAACAACTCGCAAGTGGACAAAAAAGACTGATTAAAACCACCAAATGTAAACAGGAATGTGTCTCTCTCGTCCACTTATAATCCAATCGACCAAAGCGCGCCTTAATACCAGGTGTAAAATGTTTTGAAGAAACCGCGTGACTGCCGCGGCCGCCATCTGAACTGAGAGACTGACTGAAGTGAAGGGGGTGGGGGATTGGCTGATGTCACTACAGTGAGTGACCTGAGTCGCCATTAGCAACCAATAGGGCGCACTCTGCTGGACAAACAAGTACTTACATCTTTCAAAAGCATTTAATGTGTTCTGTAAGGAACGTTCATATCGGCTTCATATCTGCAGCTAATACGCCGATACAGATATATCTGCGACATGCTCATATCGGCCGATAAAATCGGCAAAACGATAAATCGGTCGGGCTCTAAACCTCTCTAAAGGATGTCACGTTTTCGACGGCGCTGTTTGGATGATCTATTATACTACTTCCCTATTTTAAATACAAACTTTGAAGGCGGGTTCATGTGTTTAACGGAGTGGAAGCTCATATACCCTTACATGTTACGATTTAAATAGTCTTCAGATTATATATTATATTGTATTACCAGACATTCATGCGAAATCGGATGTAAACAATCTATATTTCACGGATTATACGCATTTGTTGACAAATATGGTCATTGGATAATCTGAAACAGACTGGATTCGACTTGTGATCCCCACAAAGGTAAAAGAGTCATGTTTATTTTTGCGGGTTGTCATTTGGTCATAAAATACTACATATGATGCTAGAACATCTCAAAAAGGGTTTTACAGGGGGCATGGCTTAGCTAAATGAGATGTAAATGAGCCCTATTGTCTCCCCCAGCTGAAAAGAAGAGTCCCTTTCGTCTCGATTTTCTCGGTTTGAGTATTTCTGAGTTCCTATATTCAAATGGCCACAACTTCTCCAAATCTTATCAGATTTTCATGTGTTACACATCGTTGGAAAGCTTAGAAACTGCACTTTCAGAATCTGTGAATAACTCAAAATGCCCAGATCCGAGTTGTGTCCCTACTTTCCGTGACTGGTCACATATTTATCTTGCCTGCTCCGGTAAAAAAACTTTTTAAAAACTTTAAATTTAACATTTAAAATTTGTCAATAAGCACATGAGGACCACATTGAGATCTGTTTCGTGTCTTCATGTGCTTAAATATTTAAATGGATTATTATGTGGATTAAATTATTTAAAAGCACAATGCAAATTTGTGTCATTGCAGCTAGGGATGTTAACAATGAATCGATCTGCGATAAGTATTAAATCGCTAAAACTTAATGAGTGTCGGAAAAGCAAGGTCATGTAGTGATGGGAGAAATGAAGCTTTTCGAAACTTTGAATCAATTGAACCAATTGTTTCGTAAAATCATGATTCAGTTTTTCGAAGCGTTCGAAACCCCATACACGCTTGCGACACCTGCTGGTCAAAATAGTGTAAAAGCAACAAGATCTGTCCAAACATTTTACACTTTTTACAAAGTAATAGCAAGATTGTTCTAAAAATGTTTTTAAGAAAAATTAATTATTTCATTTAATTAAGAGTGTATTCTGTGTTTTTAGTTTTATTTATGGCAAAAAAATCCTTAAAACAAACTCCCTTTTTAATTATGCACATTTTTGTCATTAAATCTGTCTATAAACAAAAAGTAGACAAAATGGTAGTGTTATTAGTCAGAAGGATGAATGTTTTATAAACTTTTACAATAAAACTGACCCGAGTTCATCTACACTGGTCATTTGTGATCAACTCCCCCTAGTGGTGAATCATCGGATTTTCGAAACAGTTATGACGTAATGAAGCCTCGTTTGCTACAATCACGTGACTTTGGCCAGTTTAAAACAAGATCCGAATCGATGATTCCTCATGGAGCGTGCTTCGAAATCGCCCATCACTAAGGTCATGCACGTGTGTACGCAAAACATATACAGCAGGGAAAAAAAAACTGAATTGAGCGCACAGAAGTTAAACTAGGCATGATCACAACGATGCTTGGTGCCAAGCTAACACCTGGGCTTTTTAACGTCATGCTAGACGAGGCTGGCTGCCAACGCGATGAAATGGGTGTGACACAGAAAATGCAAATACGTTTAGTATACTGAAAGCAAATAACATCTTAAGTGACGTCTCCAAGCTTAGCATAGCAACGTTGCAATACACAGGGAAGGAGACCAGAAGCCGTTTTTAATAAACTGATTTGAATATAATCTTAAATTCTGGCAAGAAGCTGTAAAATGTGAACTGTAACTGACTGTTGTTACACTTAACGCCTCCACAACATATATCACTGATCATCATAAAAGTATGCCACAGGTCTAAGCTGAGGTGACGACGGAAAAAATGCCCTTTGTGTGCTTCTTGGATATAATTACAAAAAACAGTGTATCAACGACTCGGAAAGCGAGGTGAACAACTAGAAAAATAACACTTGATGATAATGAAACTTTTATTTTGACATGCATATATTCTGTTTTGATCTGGACATACGTTATTAAATTACATTGTTTGATTATCGTTTACATTGCAAACAAACACCTTGTGAAGTTCTGCAATGTCTTTCGTTAAATGAGTTGTCCTCAGGTGACAATAAGGTGTCCTTTAAACTTTTAGATCAGACAAGGTGTGTGCTCTTTCACATCAGTTGTGTTTGATCTACAGAGCTTTGAAAAAGAATCACTGCACACACTGCTGTTGTGACATCCAGCGTGATGAAAGTAGCCATCTAAACACCACAGTGTGCCAGTGATAGATCGCCCACATCTCACCACACATCCTCTGTGTTGTCCACTGCCCTCTAATGAACTGGAATTTTCAGCAGGAAAAATAAAAAGTTGTCGTGTCGGAGCCTGACTGTTGAATATTTCTGGAATGTGTTATTGAAAGCAAATGTTTGTTTTACAGGAACTGCGAGATGATCTGCCATCTATTTTAGCTGACGTTTTCTGTATATTAGGTAAGTGTTGCTGTGTGTTTGTCCCTACACGTTAAATGCAGATTAACGGATGCGGGCCAGACAGTTTTGGGTCTCATCTCATTTGTCTTTTGTACTGAGAGACAGTTTTGTTACCCGCATGGATGAACATGCTTATTAAACTGCAGTCATGTGTCCACATAGATTGCTCATCTGACAGATGTTTGCATATATCAACTGCTGAAGATGAAGAGTTTTACTGAACTTTTTCTGATGATGTGTTTATTCGTATGCCCAGTGTGATTAATAGCATGTTTATGTTGGAATTTTATTTGTTTTATGTATATACAAAATCTGTTTACACTTAAACAGTTACTGTTTGTTGCTGTCTCTATAAAGACCGATTCACACTTATACCATAACTGCCAACTAGCATTGACTTTTTACTTTGGTATGTTTGCGGTCATCGGATCGGCATGAATGTCTTCTGTATGCGAATTTTGATCCACGCAAAAAGCTGTTTTGAATGGTTCATAGGTTCATGACACATGAAAACTGTAACAATGTGTCTTACAACCCAGGTGAAAAAAGTACACTTCACTCTATTTTTTACTCTATTCAAGCACATTTTGTACTTAAAGGAATAGTCTACCCTTTTTCCATATTAAACTGTTATTACCTCAACCTAGACAAATGAATACATACTTATCTTTTTTCAATGCGTGCACTGTACAGCGTGTTATGAATGTGTAAGCATTTAGCCTAGCCCCATTCATTCCTATGGTACCAAACAGGGAAGCCACCAAACACTTCCGTGTTTTCCCTATTTAAAGACTGTTACAGTACATGAGGAGTTATACCAGTAAGTATGGTGCCACAAAATAAAACTTTTTTTTGGTACCATAGGAATGAATGGGGCTAGGCTAAATGCTAACACATTCACAACACGCTGTACAGTGCACGCATTGAAAAAAGATAGGTATGTATTAATTCGTCTAGGTTGAGGTAATAACATAGTTTCATATGGCAAAAGGGTAGACTTTTCCTTTAAGTGATGAATCCATGTTTCCCATTATTTTAAAATCAAATCTGTCCTTTCAAAATTTTGTAACAAACCTAAGAGCACTAACGTTGTGATAAATATTTGAGTAGCCTATTGTGTAGTTCACAAACTAAAACAATACTGAAATTAGGCTGGGTGATAGAGCTAAAATGTTTATTATCGATATAATGTGTTATATTTGATAGCAATAGTTATTGATGCATGACAAGTAGAAAAAAGTTTTCATTTAACCACTGTATGTTTTATTTACACACTTTGTTAAGGCAAACAATAAACAATTTTAGTTGAGTAGTACAACATTTTTTTTATATCTTAGATGAAGATTAAAATGGTGTTAAATAAACTCGATAAATGCTCTGTCTGGAGCATTTTTGTCACCATAATGTTTGATTCCTCTTCTTTGTTTCGTATTGTTTGTTTTGTTTGCAATGGTGGATCGGCTACTTTTCTTCAACATTTTTTTTAATGTAGAGTAATAATTCAACAAAAAAAATCATTTGTATTGCATATGTGTCGAACATTGATATCTCTGTGTAGGCGCAGTGTGAGTATACTTTGAAAGCTGCGCTCAGGCGTGCGTGCGCGAGCTGGACACGGAAAAAAGTATAGCCGGCCCACAAGTATGCACAGCTTACACACAACATTGCTGTGATGCTGGTCAGATGCAAAAAAACTAAGAACTGACACATTGGCGAGCTAACATTTCCTTTTATTGTTGACAATCTCCTCGGCCACAGCACTCATTTTTACACGTTTCGTGCTTTCCTGTTACATGGCAATGGTTGCAACCAAACCCCACAGCAACACCTGTTATTGGCTGTTTGCTTGTCACACACTCCTTTATCAGGGCATATAAAAGGCGATGTAGTGTAGTCCAATGCAGTTTTAGCAATGCATTAACAGGCGTCATATCAAAAAAAAAATTCTATCATTATAGATAAAGTTGTACCGACGGTATATCGATATCGTTTTATCGCCCAGTCCTAACTTAAATAATTTAATTATTTTTGCAGTACCAGTTTTGGCCACAATCCTACATACTGTTCCTTTTAACTACTTTTACTGATACGTAGCTTGTAGCCTATCTAACTACAGTTTTAATGTAGTACATTATGGAAGTGTACTATGTTTCACCTGGGAAGGTAAGACAATGAAACCTTGCTCTCACTTGAAATGTGTCTAGTAGTGGCGCTTTTCGTTGCATAGTACCCCACAGTTTGGTTTAGTTTGGGTCGGGTCAGCTTACTTTTGGAAGCTTTTCCATTGGGTGCAGTACGTAGTACCCGATACTTTTTTTTTTTGTACCTCCTCAGTTGGGGTTGTGATGTGTTCTGCTATAAGTTTCCAAACACCCTTTTAGCGATGAAAAACATCCACAGGTTGAGAATCCGGGACACCATAACAGTTTTTTCCAGACTTGCAGTTTGTGGCGGCACATTCGCGATGTGCACGTCCGCATTATATATGCTTAGAGGCAACTTGAATGAGGCTCAGCGGAGCGCCGTCGACTGACGCCACGGGTCGGGTGTTTTGAACACAAAACTGTCATGTGAGACAGAGATAGTTATAAACGTGATGTGCAAACATTTATTTGTGGTGGCCAATTTTAATTTTTGGCAGACTGAGAAATAAATGAATGAATGGGAATGTACAATAACGCTCTCACTTGTATGATGTCACAGCAGTAGGCAGCGTAAATATAACGACACACCTATAATCCCTCCCACTGCGAAGTGATACTAAACTTGATGGAAAAGCTAACCACGCCAAAGTGAGGTGAGCTGACCCGACCCAAACTAAACTAAACCGTGGGGTACTATGCAATGGAAAAGCGCCATAGGTCCCCTGGACACTGGTCCAGGTGGGAAACTGGAAGCAGGTTTATGTCTAGTACACTGCTCCCATTTACTAATACCACCTGTCATTGACAAGCAATAGCCAGTAGCAAATGATAGTTTTGATGTAATAAAGACTATTTTGGAAAAAGAACAAGACCTTGAAAACACAGAATTGCATTCAAGTCATTTTGTAGGGTCTTTAAAGTAATACAGCACACAACCCCGTCAGATAAAACCGTAAGTTCATGGTACTACAGCAAAGAACTATGTCATTGTTACACAATAATATTTTGCTGCTTTATTGTCTCTGCGCAATCCCAAATTTTTAATTTTTCAGTTATTTCTTTCTAAAATCCAATACATTTAGAAGTAGCAGTGTTTTCATGTGTTGTAAAAGCGTTTTCACATCTTTAAAAACTGGTTCAACCATTGGTTTATGGTGATCAATAATGATTATCTATTTGAGACACTCTCATATTATGCAATAAAAAAATCTCTTTTAAAGGGCATAAATTATATTATTCAAGTCTTTCAGTGATGATGTCATGGTAAATTCTGCAGCTTTAGTTGTAATGGTAGTGTTACTAATGCTCTGCTTCATTAATATTAACAAATATGTTAAGATCTTATTTGCGTTTTCAGATATTGAGACTGGATGTCTAGAGGAGAAACACAAACGTGATCATTTTACCCAGCTGGTTGGAGCATGTTTGGTGAGTAGAGCAAACATTGATGTGTTTCTCTTCATGACCACTGTGTGGCACTGATGCACTGTGATATACAGACCTGTCCTGCTGCAGCACACCCTGCAGATGCGGTGGTGTGTGCATACGTAAGCGTGTGGCCCGATCCCCTGACTCTCACGATTAGCTGCATTAGAGTATTGAGTGACCCAAATTCTGTCATTGGGTGAAAAATTAAACTCCCCTCATAGAGGGCCACTCTACGCCCCTGAACGAACCACCAGCACTGCTCTGAATGATTAGAGGTCTTATCACTTTAACAATTGTGCTGGGAATGATTTTTGAGCAAACCCTAGCGTCTTTCACATCCTTATTATTATGGCAGAACACAATGAACTTGTGAAGAGAGCAGTTTGTAATGGTGGTCGGGGTGACTCATAAAGACCTGCAGTGTGTGTCTGTTCTCTTATTTTCATTTTAACCGCTGTAAGTCTGATTATTATGCAAATACAAGCTTGTTATTCATTGTCATTAGTGGCTTATGTAAGTCTTGCTGAAGGCCATTGATGTTTAATATGTGGGCAGTGAAACGCTGACAGCTGCACTACAGTAATATTCCAATATTGTGTTGAATTTAATATGTACTGGTTTGTTGTTTGTTATAAAGCTGTCTTTTTTAAGTGATTGTGTTTTCTTTTCTTCAGTTCTGTGTTCCTGATGGGGTGCTAAAGGAGAGGTTAGATCCAGAAACACTGGAGTCTCTGGGTTTGATCAAACAGGCACAGCAGTTTAACCAGAAGATTGTAAAAATCAAGACCAAACTATTGTAAGTCACGTTTTCTGCCATGCTGACCACATAATGAGAAAAAAACATTTTATTTTCGATAATAAGTCTCGCATCCTAATGTGCGGTCTACCTAGACAACTTTCTTGGCTATAGAATCAAATTTTTCCTGGTCATGATGCCAAAAATGCTGTCTCTGATGTCATAGACATAATTTAAGCCTGCCAGGCCGAATCTGTATAATAGCCAGTGCTCCACTCTTTTCTGTAAACTATTTTTTGGCTTTGCCAGAATATCCCATTTTATATATGTTTACATCTATGACAAATAAAAGGCATAGTGTTGTATAGGGATGCTCCGATCAGGATTTTTGAAGAGTGTACTTTTCTTGTTGTCGTAATCAGCCGATATCAATGCCCGATACTGATTATTCAAGCTAATATGTGCGCTCTTTGGTAATCTCTTTTTTTACATAAAGTAATACCACAGATGTTGCCTTTGTTATATTGTTTGAACCGAAAGGAAAATTCTTGGCCGAAGCTGAATAAAATAAAAATATCTATTTTTCATTTTCCTAATTATTTTGCCAATTTTCCCACCATTGTACAAGTTACATTTTCAGAATTTCCTTTAACTATATTTATCCCACATTATTTAACCTTTTTTTTTTTAAACATTCCAGCCGTCATTATAGGATCTTTTACACCGGGTCACTTCTCTGATCAGATAGCTATAGATAGACTTTAAACATTTGACAGCAAAAATGAGTCTTGGCTAAATGGATATTAATTCGATCTTCTGTCCCCATGCAAAATGCAAATAACCTAATTATTACTATGCCTAAAGAAACTTGCAACAACTCTTTACATAGCCCTGTATATTGAGCAGCGCCTGTGTGCACGGTCAAGCATGAGCACAGGGAGAGAGAGATTGACATGAGATGACAGAGGAAAAAGCGCTCAACAAAGCAGTTATCGGACTAACAAAAAGCTTATTGTTGATAAATGTTTTTTTATTTCTGGTTTAATAAAAGCGTGTTTGGCATTGTAGGACTTTTTTAGGTTTTAGGAAGTTTTTATTACATACTGCTGCTGACGCTCTTCGTCTTTCTATGCCATGAGATGAAGAGCTTAAGTCTCTCGTTCTCTGTGCTTGTTCATTCAGCAGATACCCAGGATCGCCCCCGTCGTGTCTTTCTTATATGCTGCATGGTATTCAGGATGTCTTGATTTTAAATGATAGATGAAACTTGTAGTGCTGTATGTTTTCATGTCTTTCTTGGACACTTTAAAATTCTTTTACCAACATGTTTGCTGCATTGGCACGTCTCTTACTTTTACGCTGGTTAATTTTATCATGTCATTAAAAATTCAAAGATCAAAATTTTCCGTAAAATTGATTCAGACTTTTCACTTGTTCGGTCGAACACTTTTTTTGTTATTTTCGGCCGAATAATTTTTGTTGCCGAACATTCTGTGCATTTCTATTTGCAATAACTAGATAGGTTATATTGTTGTTAAACACATCTTTAAACACATGCGAATAATAAACTTTTTGCAAGAAGGTGCAATTAGGGCTGTGACGATAACCGCGTCACCGCATCACCGCAGTAATGAGATGCCAACCGCGGTGCTGAGTTCATCATCGTCATCACCGCACTTTTTTATATTTTCTTTATTTTGCTGGTGAAAGTTACAGAAGTCATATGGTGTATGATATGAACTATACACAAAAGTCATTGTTAATCATAATTTACGGTCTTCCATCCTGTGTTCAAGGGTTCTAGAGAAAAAACTGCTTTCCGCACAAGGGGGAGGGACGGTGCATTAAACATATATAGGGGTTTATTATGTGCGCATGTCTTATAATTGTTATTTAATTACTTAGTTTCAGTACTTAAATACACACAATAGCCTACTGTCACGGGCGCAATCTTCTTAAACATGAAGCCATTAATTTAAGCGCGTCATGCCCAGGTGCTCTGATATTTATTGCATGCCATGGAACTGTACCAACTCACTCACTGCGCGAATAACTAAATCTCAAGTGCATCTCACAGCCACGCGCATTACATTATTCAGGTGCAAGAAGGTCACCGGGCAGCACGAAATGCGCGTTGGTACTGATAATAATAGCATAATTATTTAAAACTATAATGGTCAAACATGCCAACTATAGTTATGAAGGCTAGCGCGGTCGGCTGTAGACCTATATGTCTGACTATCGTAGCGAGGAAATGCCACTATCTAAAATCACATCTTGTGATGATTAACTATCATGTGGCGTTTGTCGGACTTGGGAGCACCAAACATACCTTTAGTAAAGCATAAAACTTCAGCCCAGCAACGACAGTTGGAAATCTCCAAGACTTTTGCGAGAGGAGCAAAGTACCAAAGTGACATCAGTCAGGCAGGTGAGGGCTTACTGACCGCGTGACCCGTTAATGCTGTAAACTAATTTCTCCAGCTCGGGATCAAAAAAGTTTTATTATCTTCTTGATTATGTAAATGGACAGCAGTAATTTAAAGCATTGATTGGAGTATCCATAAGTTTTGCGCAGTTATTTACGGGATGATGCAATACGTTATTTCGTTTCGTATCTGCTTTGAAAAATTATAATCAAACATATTAACTATAGTAACATGAAATAGTATTTTTTTCGTTTCTTTTGAGTTTAATATGAATTATGGAACAGTTTTTGTCATTGTTTGTAACCCATTTTATTGTGCAATAAATTATTTAACGTTCAACCCGTTGCGTTTGGAGGAGTGCTATATATCCACGGAGTGTTACCCGAAAAACACTCTTAAAAATGTCTAAAGAAATTGGAATCAAGGTTCCCTTTCAATACGGTTCACTTCGCATTGCGTCAGTTTGCTGACGCTATGGGGGAAACTCCTGTTTACTCCGTGATTGAAGCCTATTGGTTAACGTCTGTAGAAAATACAGACCAATGACGTTTGAGCCCGCGCGGGGGCGTGGCACACGTCCCTATATAAGCCGGTGAAATACGTCAAGAGCTCATTACTTTTCTCCTTCAGCGCGAACCTTCTCGCTGCTCCGAAGAAGAAGCCCTTACTCGCCGTCGATCCAAGCACTGCAGCGGACTACAACACACCAGCGTGTTCCCCTGCCGCTTTCCGGTGAGCCTAAAAAGAGTTATCTAAAAGAGCAGAAGCGCGTTGAGATAATGTCGCTTCGGCATTGCGGCTCCTGCCGAGCCCCTTTGCCTGTGGAGGATTTCCACAAGGAGTGCGTCATCTGTCTGGGTCCTGCCCACGCCGAGGCCGTACTCGCTGAGGCGGGCTGCGCCCACTGCGAGCTCCTTCCTATCGCGGTGCTGCGCTCCCGCCTCGAGATCTTTAAACGGAAGGCTTCCCGTGCTCTCCCGCCTAAACAGCAGCGGAGCCGTGAAGCTGGAAGACGCCCTGAGACGGAGTCCACGCCGGCTCATCCCCCGCGTGCTCTGTCTCCCCGCCGTCACCCTGTCACCTTCGCCCATGAGGACCTACGCCCCCTGCCGAGTGCTAGCGGCATGGTTTCCTTTGGGTCCGGTGACAACTTGGAAGTGATGTCATCCTCTGAGGAGTTAGAGGATTGGGCGGCTTCGGATGACGACGCCCACGCAGCCGCCGCTGATGAACCTACCGAGTCGCGTCCTCACGACTCTGAGCTCATCCGCATCTTGACGCAAGCTACGGCGGAGCTCAACATTAAGTGGTCGCCGCCGTCAGAGCCTCAACTCAGCCGGTTGGACGAATGGTTTCTGCAGCCCGGGCGCCGTCAATCGTCCCGCCAACGGCAGGCGCCGTTTTTCCCTGAGGTTCACCAGGAGCTCACCAAATCTTGGCGTGCTCCCCACTCCACCCGAGCTCAGAGCGCCGTCTCCCACGTCCTCTCCGTAGTGGACGGCGCCGATGAACACGGCTACTCCAAGCTGCCGCCGCTCGAGGAAACTGTCGCCGCCCATCTCTGCCCGTCTTCAGCCGGCGGATGGAGGGCTAAGTTGAACCATCCGTCAAAGCCCTGTCGCCTGACATCGACCCTGGCGTCGAAATCTTACGCCGCCGACGGCCACGCTGCATCCGCTCTCCATACGATGGCGGTGCTGCAGGTATACCAAGCAAAACTCCTCCGTGACATGGACGAGACAGGTCCGGACCCGTCGACCTTTCAGAACCTGCGCAGCGCGACTGATCTGGCCCTTCGCGCCACTAAAGTCGCCACTCAGGCTGTAGGAAGAGCCATGGCCAGCCTGGTTGTTCTGGAGAGACATCTGTGGCTGAACTTGACGGAGATAAAGGACACGGATCGGGTTGCCCTTCTTGACTCGCCCGTGTCACCGTCGGGGCTCTTCGGCTCCGCTGTGGAGGGGTTCACCCAGCGCTTCACTGAGGCACAGAAATCGTCGCAGGCTATGCGGCATTTTCTACCGAAACGATCTGCCTCAGCGTCTGAGACCGGCCGCCCAAAACCGCCGCCAGCTCAGCGCCCTAAGCCAGCACCAGCTCAGCCCCAGCAGAGAGCTGAACCGGAGGTCAAGCGCCAGCGTCCTGCACGACCGGCTGGCCCGCCTCGACGCCGCGGTCCCCGTCCTCGGATTACGCTGGACCCGACGCCGGCGCCGCCTCCCTGAAGAGAGTCTGAGGAGGAAAAGAGGCTCTGGTCCCGCTTCGGCCGGCCCGCCCTCGAAAGTTCTGCGTGTTTCAGTCCCCTCGGGCGCTGGACACACCCTCGCTGTAACAGCGAAACACAAATTTTTACCTTTTCACAAAAAGAGCAAATTTCCTCCTCTGTACACACAAACACACACACACGGCTTAACGTCCATAAGCATATCGACGCTCGCCGTCAAATTTCACGTTTGGCAATCCACCCCCGGTATGCCGGGCTGGATTCTAAACGTAATCCAACACGGTTATTCACTTCAATTCGCCCGGAGACCACCCCGGTTTCGCGGCGTTCTCTACACCACTGTCCCAGACGATCGTATGCAGATCCTCAGGGAAGAGGTGCGTTCTTTATTACTAAAAGACGCGATAGAGACGGTCCCGGCGGATCAAAGCGAATCAGGCTTTTACAGTCGTTATTTTCTCGTTCCAAAGAAAGACGGCGGCCTCAGACCGATATTGGATCTACGCGTTTTGAATCGCGCTCTTGCCAAACGGCCGTTCAAAATGCTTACAGCCAGACGAATCATGGCGTTAATTCGACCGGGCGATTGGTTCATATCAGTGGATCTGAAAGACGCTTACTTTCACATTCCGATAGCGCCACGTCACAGGCCGTTCCTAAGATTCGCGCTCGACGGGACAGCATACCAGTACAAAGTTCTGCCCTTCGGATTATCTCTGGCACCACGCACATTTACCAAATGTGCGGATGCGGCTCTCGCCCCTCTCAGACAGAGCGGCATCCGCATATTGAATTACCTCGACGATTGGCTTATTCTAGCACAGTCAGAGAGGGAAATTACTGCGCACAAGACCGTTGTACTCCAGCATTTGGAGAATTTGGGGTTCAAAATCAACCTCCAGAAGAGTTTGCTCACCCCCACGCAGCGAATCGCGTTCTTAGGCACGACGCTCGACTCATTAAAGATGCGGGCATGGCTTACACAGGAACGCGCGCTCACGGTCAGACGCGAGGCGGCATCGTTCAAAGCGGGTTCACACCTCCCTCTCAAACGATTCCAAAAAATGCTGGGTCTGATGGCAGCAGCATCCCCACTAATACCGTTGGGAATGCTGTTCATGAGGCCGCTTCAGTTTTGGTTGAAAGCGAAAGTTCCGCCCCGTGCTTGGTTGTCGGGCCGCTTATTAATCAAAATCACGTACAGCTGCGTGAAAGCGCTTTCGATATGGACATCCCCTCACCTTTTCCTCTCGGGCACGGAGCTCGGCTCCGTGAGCAGGAGGAAAGTGGTGACTACGGATGCGTCTGCGACGGGTTGGGGCGCTCACTGCGACGGCGAGCTCGCCTTCGGTGCGTGGAACAACCAGTTGTCTCAGCTACATATCAACCACCTCGAGATGTGGGCGGTTATCTTGGCGCTACGACACTTTCGACCGAAACTCCAACATCAACACGTTCTAGTGCGGTCGGACAGTATGACGGTGGTTTCGTTCATAAACCACCAAGGAGGGCTGAGATCTCGCCCCCTATCCAGGCTGGCGAGACGGCTTTTATTATGGGCTCACGCGAACGTACGTTCGTTGAAAGCGACTCACGTACCGGGTGTGGCCAATACGGGTGCAGACATTCTCTCGCGCAACGGTCCGCCGCCGGGAGAATGGAGACTGCATCCTCAGACGGTCGAGAGAATATGGACCGTCTTCGGCCGGGCGGAGATCGATCTGTTTGCGTCAGACGAGAACGCGCATTGCCCGATCTTCTTCTCGAGACACCACGATGCCCTGTCGCAAGCATGGCCGGCGTGTCTTCTGTATGCTTTTCCTCCGGTGGCTCTGTTACCACAGGTCCTTCAGAGGATAAGAGAGACGAAATGCGCGATAATTCTGGTCGCCCCGTTTTGGCACAACCAACCATGGCTCCCCGACCTATGGCAGCTGAAAACATCAGCACCATGGCCAGTACCGCTGAGGAAAGACCTCCTATCTCAGGCGAGAGGGACGATATGGCATCCACAGCCGGAGCTATGGAATCTACACGTTTGGTCTCTGAACGGCAACCATCACGCCTTTCAGGACGAGTGTTAAATACTCTAAATGAAGCTAGGGCCCCATCTACCAGGCGCCTTTATGCTCAAAAGTGGTCTATTTTTTCTGACTGGTGCACGACGAAAGACCTAAACCCAAACACCTGTGAAGTGGAGCATATTCTCTCCTTTCTGCAGGAAATGCTGGACAGCGGTCGCGCGCCCTCGACGCTTAAAGTGTATGTGGCGGCGATAACGGCGAATCACGCCCTTATCGCCGGTCGCACCGTGGGAAAACATGATCTCATCATTAAATTCCTCAGAGGCGCTCGCAGACTAAACCCACCGCGACCTAACACGGTCCCGTCTTGGGATCTGTCCACGGTCCTGAAAGCGCTGCGCGGCCCCCCTTTCGAGCCCCTCGAACAGGCTGACCTGCGCGCTCTCTCGTTTAAAACCGCTCTCCTCCTGGCGTTGGCATCGGTTAAACGAGTGGGCGATTTACACGCGTTTTCAATTGACCCGTCGTGTCTGGAATTCGGTCCTAACGATAGCAAAGTGATCCTTAGACCGAGAGCGGGATACATTCCTAAAGTTTTGACCACGCCATTTAGAGTTCAGGTGGTTTCACTTCTCGCCCTTCCGACGGCGGACGGCGAACAAACCCCGAACACGCTCTGCCCCGTCAGAGCGTTAAGAATATACACGGACCGTTCTGCCTCATACCGCAAGTCAGATCAGCTGTTCGTAAGCTTCGCACAACATTCCTTAGGTATGCCGCTCACTAAACAGAGGCTATCTAAATGGATCGTCGAAGCCATTGCTTTGGCTTACGCCTCCCTGAATGAACATTGTCCAGTTGGTTTAAAAGCTCACTCCACGAGGGGTATGGCTTCATCTTGGGCTTGGTCTACGGGGATTTCTATCGTTGACATTTGTAACGCGGCCGGCTGGTCCTCGCCGTCTACGTTTGTCAGATTTTATAGCCTGGATGTCCCTGCCTTACAAGCACAGGTCTTATCGGCTTAATGATTCACGCGACTGCGTTTCTGTATGCCTTCACGGTGCGTTGCTAGCTCACCGTCATGGCTACCTATTAATAATTCATGCACAGCTCGCGGCGCGCTCAGGGAACCCGCCGTCTCGTGCTCTATTGTATATGCATCATGGTGCGTTTAGAAACTTCACTGTATGCGTATTACTGTTTCATATATGGTGCTTACACTTGCGCTCGCTAGAGCTATGTATATGCTGGGTTAGGGCCACATGCAGTGTCTCTCCGGTAAGGGCACCTCAGTCCGTTGTGTATGCACGGCGGGATGGGATTACGTTCCCCCATAGCGTCAGCAAACTGACGCAATGCGAAGTGAACCGTATTGAAAGGGAACGCTTAGGTTACTCACGTAACCCCGGTTCCCTGAAATAACGGGAACGAAGCATTGCGTCGCTGGCCGTGCTACAAACGTCTACGCAGCGAGTGTTATTCGGCTGCGCGCTTCAGTCGAATAATAATGAGCTCTTGACGTATTTCACCGGCTTATATAGGGACGTGTGCCACGCCCCCGCGCGGGCTCAAACGTCATTGGTCTGTATTTTCTACAGACGTTAACCAATAGGCTTCAATCACGGAGTAAACAGGAGTTTCCCCCATAGCGTCAGCAAACTGACGCAATGCTTCGTTCCCGTTATTTCAGGGAACCGGGGTTACGTGAGTAACCTAAGGTTTTGCTTACAAGAAACAATGTTAAGCTCGGCATGTTCTTTCTAGTTTTTTCAGGTTGCTATTGTATGAAATGTATTGTACAAAATGGGTTATAAACGATGACAAAAAATTATATAATTATTATATATATTATATATATAAAAAAAATATGTATTGCTATATATATATATATATATATATATATATATATATATATATACTATACCTATGGAAATAAATATTATTTTATGTTGTTATTGCTAATAAAATTTGTTGTTTTAATAATAAATAAGAAGACGTTTCCGATGCTTTGCGGGGGTGGGGGGTTGTGCTTTTGGGCTTTGGGGGTTACTGTTGTGCGGTTAACCGCATAACGGCATGATTTTTTTTATGCTTCACCGCGGTGAGAAAATATCCTAACCGTCACAGCCCTAGGTGCAATATTTGTGATAGATATCCATGTTGTATATCTACACACACCAATCTTAAGGCACAGAAGAGAAATCTAAATTTGCAGGTCGGGTTGTAAAAATGCTCGCACTGCGTAAAATTGGTCTCAAATTGCCCCTGCATTCACGAACCATAAAAGTAAATAAAAAGATCTGTTCATGAGATTGTCAAATTTAGTGTGTATCGATCGAGTTATTGGGCGATCAGTTGGAGCATCCCTAGTGTTGTAGTCTCTGAAGATAATTTTGTGTATTTCATGTTAATCAGGATTACAGCCTTATAGCAGACATCTTCATGTACAGTTCAATGACTATTTCATCAACACAAGCCAGTTTGTGTAAATGAATTGGTTTGGTATTTTCATGGCTGATCATTGTGAGTTTCTCCACTGTTGCTTGTGATTTCTGATGCACTTCATTTAGTTCAGATGACTTAATCTCACATCTTTTATCTTTTACTGTGTAGTTACAAACAGCAGAAGTTCAATTTATTGCGGGAAGAGAATGAGGGTTACGCTAAGCTGATCACTGAGCTCGGTCAGGATCTCTCCAGCAATCTAACCAGCCACCTCGTCCTTGAAAACATCAAATCTTTAATAGGTGAGTGTTTCAATAACTCTTTCCTATAACCGTTTCTACGACTGTGGACTTAGAGAAATTAATGATAAATAATAAAATAAAAATGATGTCATGATGTGTTGATTATCACAGTATTGTGATAAATGATGGCAAGCACAGAGCTGATTGTAACCATTTACTACCATAGTACATAGTAGGGGAAACCAAATACAATGGAATTTAATGGGTACCGTCAACTGTGTGCTTACCTTAATTTATTAAAATATCTCCTTTTGTGTTAAAAAACAAAAACAAATAAACTCATACAGGTTAGTAACAACGTGAGGATGAGTAAATGATGACAGAAATTTCATTTTTCTGTGCACTATCCCTTTAAGGGCATGCTCAGATTTTATATAACCATTCCCAACCATACCCAAGTATTATAGATAATTATACTCTATAAATACAGTAAGCTGGGTGTTTGATAACACCAACTCTATATCGCAAATAATATCACACATATTACATATCGAGGTAGTTTATATCGCAAAATTGTGAAACAATGTGTATCATTACACCTCTAGTAAAAAAAACGCTTGTCTGTATTATTTTTTTGTACTTTATAGCAGTGGTTCTCAAACTTTTTTAGTGTGCGGCCCCCTTTGTGTACGGTGCATTCCTTCCCGGCCCCCCCCAAAGAAAATTTAAGAAAAATTAGTTTTAAAATGTAATATTTTAATTAGACAAAACATATTAAAGTATTCAAAGCAGTGCTATTGGTTAGTAGCCTTATTTTTTTAGGTTTAATTACACAAATTCATGATAAGTTTATGTATTTTATAAAATGTCATAAAACTGTGGCCCCCTGGCACCATCTCGGCCCCCAGTTTGAGAACCACTGCTTTATAGAGTGTTGCAGGGATGACTTTTTTGTAGGACAACCCGGAAATTAGTACACTGGTTCCTCCGCAAAAAAGCACATTAGACTTGTGGATTATCGCAAAAAAATAGGCTCTGTGTTTAACAAAAGTTAACGTCAGATGAATACAAGTGTAAATGTGTTCACTAGAAATATAAAAAGCCACATTTCTACTTCAAAGGTCATAAAAGTTGTATTCATCTTTGTAGAAACACAGAGCTTATTTTTTGTGATATTCTAAAAGTCTGTGGGAAAAATTAATGAGCTTTTTCGCGAGGGTGCCACTATCCCACCAACTTATTGGTTAGCCTACAAAAATACGTCACCCATCAAAAGCCACTTTATTGCGTAATTAAATAATTGCGTGCTTTTCGCATAATTTGATTAACTTAAAAATGGTGTGAAATGGCACACAATGCCTCTCTTTTCTGTTTATTAACCTTGATGTGTCTTTTTCACACATTACACACGTTGCATTTAATGTCAGACATGCTCTTCACTGACACTTCGTTTCCATAGTAACGCATTACAGTAAATGAATAACTATCAGGGACAAAATTGCTGGTTGTGAAAGAAATGATGGCACGACAGAGGGTTGCAATTTGTGTTGAAATGGTTTTAAATCATTGTCACACAATATTGAATTTGTTTATTTAACTTGCCATTGAGATGTCAATGTAACAAAACGAGCTTTTACTGAAACCATGTGCTTAACTTCATTCTGATGCGATTAGAAGATTGATATCTGTACTTCCTTTCTAGATCAAGTGAAGGATATAACCTAGAATAATTACAAACTCCAGCTCTGTGAAAACAGGTTAAAGACTTTAGAAATGGTTTTATTCTGTGTAAAGTTGAAGAACATATTTGTTTTTTTACGCTATTAGTAGTAAGAACAGACTTTTTCAGATCCTTCATGTGAACTTTTAAAGCTTACATACAACGGTTGTGTTGTACCATGCATTAAGATCTTAACATGAAGTCTTGAATGTGTCTTCAGGATGTTTTAATCTGGATCCGAACCGTGTGCTGGACATCATCTTAGAAGTGTACGAGTGTCGCTCTGAACACGACGAGTTTTTCGTCCCCCTCATTAAATGCTACATGTGTGAACATCAGACCCTCTGCCACATGCTCGGCTTCAAGTTCAAGTTTCATCAAGTAAATTGTCACCATCTTATCTTCAGCACCAATATTGAATATAAATTGCTAACTTTTACCTTTTAGTAGGGATGTGGAGTAAAGGCCTATTTGGTGATGTTATGTTTTCTGTTCAGGAACCTAATGGAGAAACACCATCATCTTTGTACCACGTCGCAGCTGCTCTTCTTCAGCACAACCTCATAGCTCTTGAAGACCTCTATGTTCATGTGAGTGCACATCTTGTGACTTTTTTTTAATGATGCGTGCAGACACGAAGCTTAGTCTGGCATAAAATACATTCAATTTACTCAAGTCAAATGTACATGTTTGGGAAGTTTTTGTGTCAAGGGGCAACCTTCCGATCTTTATTGTGAAGCCAACACTGAAGTGACTTAGGGGCGATTCACGTTTCACGTCTATTGCGCACTCAAGTTCATTATTTCAAATGTAGGTGCGCGATATGCGGGCTCATAATGGAAGCGATGCGCACGTGGCGCGACATGCTCATTTTTTAAACCGCATCAAGTTAAAAACATTTCAACTTTTCAGAATGCTGCAAGCACACCGCAGGTCATGTGACAAGAACCAACTGAAGGTTGCGTTTTCCACGCGGTTTTAGACGAACCGCCTCTTAAACTGCAATTCTTTGACTGTCCACTAGAGGCTCAATCCCCATAGACCCCCATGTTAAAATGCCCAACTTTACAGCAAAAATAAATATGTTTACAGCCTGGTACAAAAGGTGATCTTGGTCTTTCGAGCTTGTTTTGCTCTTCATGAAAACTTTGAAGGGATGCCTTTTTTTTTCTCCAAACTTTAAATTATATTAAGCCTTAAAGTTCTGCATAATTGAGGGCGTGGCCACTTGAGTGACAGTGAATTGCCGCTGCTGTCACTACCGTCGAGCTTGGTGTGATGATCTTAACTATTGTCACACAAAATGACATGTTTCATCTGTCTGTGATTAATAAAAGAAAGATGTAATAATATTTAAGATGGGTAAGATTAGTAGCTATTAATGTTTGATAGCAATTGGTTTATCTACTTAAAAGGTTTGAAAAGTGTCAGCATTCCTATTCAAGTTAATCTGATTACAGATACAATGATGTTATTAAAATGTGCTCATGCTTCAATGCGGCAAAGCGTGAATATTATCGTGCCAATATAAATGTTTGATCTACAAACAAATATACATAGTCAAGGGTTGTATTAAGTAGCCTGTAAGCAGATTTGAATTTAAATAGAGTAAATACAGGACACACAACAGCTCGCTTTAAATTGTACAATTACAACTGTTCACTTGATACATCTGATCGAGTCGGATTTACAGAAATTTTATTAACACTAACACAAACTCGTGTATTGCATTTCAGCTCCTCCCTGTAGATTCCACCATAGTGGAAGAGCACAAGAGAGTGATCCTGGAGGCCAAACAGATCGCCCGCAAACTCACCATGGTGGTCGTCCCCTCCGAAAAGAGCGATGACAAGGAGAAAGAAAAGGAAAAGGAAGAGGAAAAGAATGAGAAGGTGACTAATCTCAGTAAATTTTGAATGTATACGGTGTAACGGTCAGTCTTAGTTGATGTTAAAATTGTAAAAAATCGGCTTAGATTAACTGTGAAAAACCAAGCCTAAAACCATCTAAAGTCCAAACATGTTAAAACTTTAAATGTGATTACTCACATGCAGGATTACTCGCATGACAGGCAGACCAAACTAAATGAAAGACACACATAAAATGGCAAAAGGAATAAAATGAAAACATGTAAAACCTATTAAAACTCAAATATAAATAAAATCACTATATATATATATATACTGAACTGTAAAACATGTTTCTTGTGTGACTGTGTCACAACGGTGTTAAATCATGATGCTAAAAAGTCTATCATCTTGCTTTTTGATTTTGATCTTACTTCACAACAGAGAGACAAGAGGGCGTACACTGGGCTTGTTTCCTGCAGTCCGTGCCAAGTGTGAATGTTGTCATCCACGCACATGTACAAGAGGATGTAAAACTCAACGCCACTCAGCATATTTTTTGTTTTTTAATATTTTGGTGTAGGGCTCACTATCGATTCTTCTGGTTATCGGACAATAATTTTGACAAGTTCTCGAGTAATTGTTTATTTTATTTTTTTACAACTGCTTATGTGCGACCTGCAAATTTGGATTTCTCTTTCCACCTGCTCCTTCAAATTGCTCTTTGTAGAATAAATATTTGTTGTGCTTATTTATTTGAATCTCTAATAAAACAGTAATATACCTGATAAAATAAAATAACAAACGCAGCATCTGTGTTATTACTTTATCCAGACATAAATTCATCAAAAAGCTTACATATCAGCTTAAATAATCATTATCGGGTATTGGTATCGGCCGATCATGACGAAAAAAAAATACTCTGTACTCTGTATCGTCTGCAAAAATCCCAATCGGAGCATCTGTACTAAGAAGCTTTTAAAAAGACTTTAAATACAAACAAAACATCAAGCCTTTTAATCATGCATCAAAAACATATAAAATGCATATCGTTTTAGTAACCAACTCTGTAAACAACATTATATCTGAAAGTACATGCTTTCCTCCATAATAAGGGGTGCAAACTTGTCACCTTTTGGCGAAATTCGCCGTTTTGCATCCAAAATGGGTAATTCTTGTGATTCGTATAGATTAGATGAGTTTTTATAATAAGAGGGGGGTCGCAGTGAATGAAATTATAAAAATCAGGTCCAGCTATTGTGGTAACGATGTCAAATCACTACACAGTTTGGCGGGTTATGTTTTACAATTTACAGACGCCTCATTTGCTGCAGAAGTAAGCAATCTGTGCCGATACTATTAGTATTAGTATTTTTTCAATCGGATGCATTGAAAGAATTGTGCTTAAGTTCAGGTTTTATATTTACCCCGTTATCTACGCATCACATGATTCTCGTAACAGAAACATTTAAGAGCAAGGCAACGGCAACATGCATTATAAAGGTTTATGTCGTTCATAACATTACATAAAGCAATAAAACAACACTGTGCCTTTCAAAAAGTGTATTTTCTTTGCCTATATCTGAAAACTTCTTAAAACCCCTCAGACCTGACTGAACAGATAATAAACAGAGGAGCCTGTAATGAATGCCGTATGTGAAGGTGTGTCTCTACTCCTCTAATCCATATCTCACTCTCTCGTGTCAGCCTCCTGATAACCAGAAGCTGGGATTGCTGGAGGCTCTGCTGCGGATCGGTGACTGGCAGCACGCTCAGAGCATCATGGATCAGATGCCAGCTTTCTATGCCACCTCCCACAAGGCCATCGCCATCGCATTGTGCCAACTGCTTCACCGCACCGTGGAGCCGCTGTACCGCAGGTACACACAACTCTGCCCCTAACTCGCGTACATGCGACATAGATGTTGTCATGCTTTGGTTGGCAGCGGAGAAGATTTTTCTTTCCCTCACATTGCTCTTACGCTAAGCAGCAAAACCATCTTATATTACAAGTTTGTACATAAATATTGAATCACATAGTTGTAAGGATGCACCGATAGGAATTTTTGGGCCGATGCCGATACAGATACCGATATTAAACACTTGCATACAATACTATACAGTTGGTCTATTAGCTAGTTTATTTCTGCATCAACTTATTTTTACTGAACATGGATTGGATCTAATTAACATTCAACTGACCAACATAATAAGAGAGGCACAAATTAACAACATTAACAAATGTTTTTACATATTATGGATTTCTTTATGCAGTTAATTAATAAACAATCGGTATCGGCCTTTCTCGTGCTTTTGCCGATATGCCGATGGTTTCAAATTCATCAAAAATCTGCCGATAAATATCGGCGGCCGATACATCGGTGCATCACTACATAGTTGGCCCTTTGTTTTCTGTTTGTTGCTGTTAATTTGTTATTAATCAGAAATGTTGTTTAAAAATGTAATTAGCAGCAGATTTCATGATGTAAATTTTTTTCTTGACAGCTTAACATGCGTGAGTGCATTTTCAAATCTATGACCTCTCTATCACTTACAGTATGTCTTTTTATGTAAACATATTAAAGAAGGGAGCAGCTGTTTCTTTCTATAATGGGAATAGAAAGCACAGGTGAAATTCAAGCCACAGTTTTTATGACAGCTGTGCATTAAGTTTTTTTGAACTTGTTTTTTAGGGCTGGTATGCCCAAAGGTGCCAAAGGTGGTTTGATGGCACCTCTCCGGAACAAACAGGCACCGCAACCGGCCGAAAGCTTCGATGACCTATCCAAAGACGTTTTCATCATGCTGTGCTATTTGGGTCCTCATCTGTCCCATGACCCCATCCTATTTGCAAAGATCGTGCGACTGGGCAAGAGTTTCATGAAGGAGGTGAAAACATACACTAGGGCAAACAGCTATTATGAAAGAATTGTAATGCAAAAATGAAGATCACTAGGGATACACTGAGTATTTAGTGTATTAATTAAATACATATGCATCTGCGAACTATGTCCGATTGATCGCTAATCACTACAGCATTTACATTGTTGTGTACCTTTATGTTGCCAATGGCACACACATTTTTAAATATTCAGTATATTAGCTTACATTAACTGGACTTTGTCATTGTTTGTTTATATGTGCTAATGCCAGTTATTTCCTTTTCAATTGGTCATTAAAGTAATAATTTAACAGTGATTTAGTTGTTCCTCCTGTTGTCGAGTAAATGCTGTATTGACACAACTTCTTTAAGTCTTATTTGTAGTGCTGTCGTACACTTTTTCATACAAATGATCCATTAAGTGTTTTTATATGTACATAACTGATCTTTTTGGGTGTGTTTTATTATGGGATTATAATGGATTTTGATGATGTCATTGGAGTTAGGGATGTACTGTGTTGTGCTGTTTATTATGGGGCTTGTTTTAATATGAGCTGTAATCTCTGCAGCCTTGTTTTAGTGTGTGTGTGTGACTGTTCTCTTCCTCTCTCTCTCTGTCACAGTACCAAAGTGAAAGCAGGCAGGACACCAAGGACAAAATGGTGAGTCATAAAAAAGCCAAATTAGAGTAAGAAACATTATAGCCAAGTTGCAAATCCTGTAATGAAAATTTGCTGATCATCTTGCACCAATTGTGACACTTGTGCACAAAAAGTAACTGCCGCTGTCCTGTGAGCAGCACACCTGGGTTTACTTTGCATGTAAATTTTAATCTATCCCGACAGACTATATAGCATTGGAAAGGTCTACGAATGTGTAAAAAAAAACCTTTTAGCAAAAATAATAATGCAGTGACAGTAAATTTATTAATTTGTGACAAGCGTATGCAGCAAACCGTTAACACCTACTGATTGTTGTTGGCAAAACCACTAAAAGTGTAATGGTGCATTCTCACCAATCGCGGTAGAGGCAGCAAAAACGTGTTTTTCGCGCGTAGTTGGATGCTTGAACATTTGAGTTTATTCGCTTCATTTGCACGTCAAATTCTAGTTATTCGATAGCCTGGCTCCGCCCTCCTACGTGCTTCCGCTTAATTTTCATTTCGCTTCAGTACTACGTCTGGGACTGCTGTGTAGAGTTTCGTTTTCTCCTGCAAAAATCTGCAGGTCCAATCAGCGAACAGAGGAGGGTGGCTAAGAACGATGACGTTGAGGTCGTGCGTCAGTTTGAGTTGTAGTTCAGTAATGGCAGCGGAGAAAGACATGAGATAAGCTATGCGGTCCGTTGTTGCAAAACTGCCGAATATCCAGAAGTTAAAGCAGGAGTAAGAACAATGTTTGCTAAGTTTTGTTTGTCTGATTATTCTGACTTGTTGTTTCCAGCCTGTTTCCGCGCATGACATATGTCACGACCAAATGTTAGCAATTGGTTATGGCAGATCCTGAGTGACTCTGGGCAGATCCAATAGTTTTAAACTTCAACAATGGACCCTCCTTAACAGAAGTAATGCTTTCCAATGGAGCGTGGCCAGACTCTCTGTACAAATGAAATGAATGTACGAGTGTCTGGTTGGACCAGGCTAGTCATTCGAGACATTCACGCGGAAATTCGCGTCAAGGGAGGGGCTCCTGCGACTCCGCTGAGACTCTGCTTGCTTCCTGTAATCACGTCACTACAACAGCAAGGTGCTGATTGGTTAACGTGGCGCGGAAATCTGCCGAAGTTCAGATTTTTCAACTCCCGTGTTTCCCGCAGGAACTCTCAATTCGAGCCGCAGGATGCCTAATCACGTCTTTGCATTGACTTTACATGTAAATCACTCGCGCTTGCCGCCTCTACCGCGTCTGGTGTGAACCCTGCATCACACAAACCTTAATTTTATGTGATAATTTTGTTGAAATATATACTTTATTGCATTATTTTTATTTATCACAATACATTTAAACTGCTATAACAATTTTTATTTAATATTTTCTCCTTCAGACACTTCTGTGAAAAACTTTAAAGTGTCTTCTTTAAAACAAGACATTAAGCTTCTATGATTCTACGAGTTATATATTTATTTGACGGTGTACATAACTTTTTCACCCCCCCCCCCCCCAGTCAAAAAGGGCAGCGTCAATTAATGCTAAGTTCAGAGTGCACGATTTAAGCCCTGATTTTGACTCGCCGACAGGTTTTGAGAAATCGCAGACAAATGCCCGAAATCACAGGCACATCGATGCTCGTGTACGCGAGTGAAAATCACACAGGGGCTGTTTACACTTGGTTTTAAGATGTGTTTTCATCGATCGGATCACAAGTGGACGAGAAAGACACATTACGTTTACACCTGGTTTTTAAATCCGTCTCTTTTGTCCACTTTCGACCGCTTCTGTCCTGAATACTGTGAGGGGGTGGTCTGTGAGACGGTGGGCGAGTCTCTCTGCTGTCATTCAAACGCGAGCTGGAGTAATGATGAGTTTATATGGACGCAAACTTATATTATGTCGGAGCCCGCTGCTTGTTTAGCAAGTATACATGCTGCACAGTGTTTTGTACGTTTATTTGTTGGAGCTTTCTCTGAATTTTCAGCGCAATTGATGAAATAGGATTGCGCAACTTTCACGCTTTCAAAACGAAACTACGGAGAACACCCGCTGTAGTTTTATCAATGAAAGGCTAAAAATAGCGCTGTTCACCGTATGTTCACGGCAGAAGTAAAAAAAGACGTAAAACTTGTGTTTAATACCTCAGATTAGATAAATGGGCGGAGAGAAGGCGGTCGCGTGTGGCTGTTCGAACGCATTCAACCACATTGCGTTCCGCAGCTCCAAAGCGATCCGATCGAAAGTGGTTTCGACTACCTCTGGATGTGGTTGAAAGTGGACGCGTTCAAAACGTTTTGAACACCGTTTACACCTGGCATTAACGTCGTCCACTTGTGATCCGATTGACGAAAACGCATGTTAATGCCAAGTGTAAACAGCCTCACAGTGTGAATTATCAAAAACCTGATCTGAGAGAATCGCCGACGAGTCGCCGACACCCGTGAAATATCTGGCATGCTAGATAACTGAACCTGTCAGCAATTCAAAATCATGCCGTGTGAAATGTGTTTTGACTGAAAATAACATCGCAGATGACCTACAGCCAATGAGAGAGCAACATACAGGGCAGCTGGAACTTCGGGGAGGAGCCATTTCCTCCTTTATTATCTTTATTTCTTTCTCTTCTTTCGGCTGCAAATGAGCGCACATGCAATTTGTATGGTAAGCTTCTTACGGGCTACCATTTTTAATAATAATCCCAAAATTAGGTCAAAACTCCGGTCTTGCATGCACGACCTTGCGTTTTCCTTCACGTTTCATATCGCGTGCGTTTGGTTGTGAGACATAGTTTGCGGAACGGGACAAAGTTGTCGGCGATTTTTCCTATGGTAAAGTCATGCAGTGTGAAACCCTCTGTCGCAAATCCATCATGCAGTCTGAAACGGCAGCGATTGAACGCTTCCCCAGATAATCACGAGGTGTGAAAACATCCGTGACCCGACTAGTTTGAATCATCATGCAGTCTGAACTCAACATAAGTGTTTAAAAAACCACTTATAAGTCATAGCTGTATTAATGTTGCAATAAAAAGTTGCACATTGCTACACCCCCTTATTATTTCTTTGAAATATCTTGTCAGATATAGCTGTTTAAGTGTTTGTCTGTGAGCTGGTTCTCTGTAGTGTAGTGATGGATGTTTGTTTGTGTCTCTGTTAGGACTCTCTGCTGAGCTGTTTTCTCAGTATTGCTGATCAGGTGTTGTTGCCGTCTCTGTCGCTCATGGAGTGCAACGCCTGCATGTCAGAGGAGATCTGGGGCTTCTTCAAACTTTTCCCCTATCAATACAGGTACTGACTCATCATCACAAGCCAAATCAATGACATGGACTATAAGCAACTAGCAAAACACGATAGCTTTACATGGGAAAATCAGTTTCATCAGTTAATCTTAGTAGATTTAATGGCTTATTAGTTGCCCATTTAGCTGTTTAAATAAAGTTCATATATATGAAAAAACACTTAATAATAAAGTGTGTCAGTAAAGAATCTATGTTTGTGTCAGTGGTCATTACCCAAGTACTGTGGTACATTGCTTAAAAACAAATAAACAACATGAAACTGTGGTGGCGTGTACTACAGTAGCGCATCTGAGGATATGCATTTCCCACTAGGTTTCTCAGAGCATATTTAAAGAAACCCAAAGGATGCTTTTAACCCACAATATCTGTTGGTTACTGTTAAACATGATGAGGATGTGTACGTTTACGGCCTGTTTTATCATGGGAGCAGTTATATCAAATGACTGAGCTAGACGCTCATATACCAGCTGAGGTATATGAGGCTGTTTTACTGCTGCACTATATTACGGTTCCCTCCTGAGGTTCCTATATTTCTGTAGGAAAATGAGCCCAGACGCACATCTAAACATCTATTCAAGTGTATTCATGAGCACTGTCTATATCGGCATTAAACTTGAATTTTTGTGTAATTAGGTATCGGCTGTATGGACAGTGGAAGAACGACACTTATGGCAATCATCCGCTCTTGGTGAAGATCAAGGCTCAGACAGTAGACAGAGCAAAATACATCATGAAGTAAGTTTATCTACCTTTTAACTCACAAAACGTGTTGTCAGGATAGATTTACTGAACTTATTAAATAAGATTCTGGAGTTGAATCCAATACCAAAGGAGCTTAAGCCTGGAGTAGTTAATAAAAAGCTGAAATCATATATTATTTTCTGAAATCAGACTTCATTATTTTGTTTACATATAAACATATCAGTGGCTATGTTTACATGCACAAAATTTTGTCAATCCGATTGAATTTAATACGATTGAAATGACGTCACTTCATGTGACTTCCTTCAACAACACAAGCTTGCGTTCTTTGCGTCATACGTCATTACGCCAATTCTACATCATTGCACATGCGCATATGTGCCACACTACAGTCCAGTAGGTGGCGGAGATGCATCTTTAATTGGGTTTACCAACGGCCATTAAAAGGGAAGACTTTTTTAAGATGTTAAATAAATCTTTGGTGTATCTAGAGTACGTAAGTGAAATTTTAGCTCAAGATACCATATAGATCATTTATTATCATGTAAAATTGCCAGTTTGTAGGTGTGAGCAAAAATGTGCCATTTTTGGGTGTGTCCTTAAAAATGCAAATGAGCTGCACTAAATGGCAGTGCCGTGGTTGCATAGTGCAGATTAAATTGTGGTATTATCCCTTTCTGACATCACAATGGGAGCCAAATTTCAATTTCCTATTTTTTCACATGCTTGCAGAGAGGTGTTTACATGGAGCATTTTTGATCGGGTTGAACATTCAAACCAATTATAATTGTCCATGTAAATGCAGCTATTGTCTGCTATCTTGGATTTATTTATTTAAGGTTGCCGCAGTGCGTCTCAGAATCGCTTATATCCTTCATAATGAAGGCGACCCATCTTAAATCTTGCATAAAATTAGATATATCTCAAAACAGCATGTCAATGATGGCAAAAAATGCTGCTTGTGTTGGTTCTGAATGTGTTAGTGCTCCGTCATCCAGCATTAGGGCTGAACAGAACCTCTTCAATGCCGAATCTCTCCTTGAGCGCTGCTCATATTGCCCTGTGTGTATCTGTCCCCGGTGCATACAGATGAGTTCCTTGACAGAGCTCACAGAAACACTGCGTCAGATTCTTTGCTTTCTTTTCAAGTGTGTTGAATAAATGATGATATTTTGGCAGATAATTGGACAGAGAGGGAACGAGCCGAGGTTAAACACGTCAAAAGTGTTCAGGGAGAAAGAGAGGGAAGCTCAAGGTCGCCTGTCAAACGGGTCGAGTCGGATTCTCGAGTGTGTCAGACCACTCTCAACCATTTAGCCTTCCTCATTGGATGCTGTTTTGTGTTTTTAAAGCTTGGGAACGTGACCCAATTTCAGAGTTTTATTCTTTCAAGAAACAAATGTTTAATTCAAGGGATGTTTTATTTGAATTTTTGTACAATAAGTGGATTTATTGCTTGGAGAGCTTTTACACTGATAGTTTATTTCAAAATGCATCATAGCTTGCATAAAAACTTGGTAATGTGAACAATGCCATACAGCACTAAACCCAGAGTTAGGCTACCTTGGGAATCTGCGCAATTTCAAAGGGTGTGAATGTGAAAGGGGCTTGCATTCAGGTGCGCAATTGCCAAGGAAGTATCCTAAACTTACGTTTTAGATGATCATTAGTTTTCACAATGCACGATTAGCATTGCGGTTCGCATATGTGCTCCTGTCACTCCCTTTGCTGTGCACCAAAATAATACAAAAAATATGATGAGTTAAGTTATGGTTCATGCTTTTGTACGTGACGTAAGAGGAATGCAAGTGCCCTGGAATCAAATGAGTGTAAAACCAAAACAGAGCTGTTGCGGACTTGGACAATTGCACTCGGGTTTGGATTGCAGCTGTGTAAAAACCACTGTACACAAATAAGAACAACACAGATTTATCTATAGAGTATTGGACTTTGGCAAATGTTGATAAGTTATTGATGAGGAGCTAGTAAAAGGGTTAAATGAAGAAAATTTGAGAATGAGAATAGGCACTGATTGTGAACCATTGAATCAGACTTCATTCACTCAAAAGAAAAGATCACTATGGTGCTATTGACACTGGGTGTGATCATTTACACTGCAACAAAGCAAGTTTTTCCACTAGTTTGTCTTGTTTTGGATTCAGAATATAATGATTTGAACAGCATGTCTAGTAGGGCTGCACGATTCTTGCTAAAATGTGAATCACAATTTTTCTCTATGAGAAATGAGATCACAAAAAACATTTATTGTACTTATTGCACATTTATTACAGGACTTTGTTATAATTGATGGCTGGACTTAAAAATAACAGTCTCAAAATTGTTTTAAAGTAGTGATGCACCGATGTATCGGCCACCGATATTTATCGGCCGATTTTGTATGAATTTGAAACCATCGGCATATCGGCAATAGCACGAGAAAGGCCGATACCGATTGTTTATTAATTAACTGCATAAAGAAATCCATTATATGTTAAAAATTTGTTAATGTCGTTAATAAAATAAATGCTGAATAGCAAAAACCACCTTTGAAGGTTGTCATGTTGTCTTATTATATTTGTTTTAGCTTAATTTATGCCTCTCTTATTATGTTGGTCAGTTGAATGTTAATTAGATCCAATCCGTGTTCAGGTAAAAATAATTTGATGCAGAAATAAACTAGCTAATAGACCAACTGTATAGTATTGTATACAAGTGTTTAATATCGGCATCGGTATCGGCCAGAAGATGTCTGTTTAAAACGATATCGGTATCGGCCCAAAAAATCCTATCGGTGCATCCCTATTTTAAAGTCTTGTTTCCTTATTTTAGACCCTTTAAGACGAGTAACTTAAAATCTGTAAGCTGCTAAACATTAACAACAGAATATTGACATAATAAATAAAAGAGTTAAAATAAATAGCACCTGGGCTTTTTGTACACTCCAACTGGCCAACCTTAAAACTTGAAAAACGCTAAACCTTTAAAACCGTAAACGAATAAACTTTTTGTGAGGCTTCAGGAACACAGGCATGTTACATTCTTCACCTTGTGCTAAAAAACCTTTTCTGGTGGGGAACTTGGGCAGTGATAGAGAGCTATTTCCTTTTTTCGTAATATTGTTGCATCATCACTCTCACCATGGCCACCAGGATTTTCCTGGTGCTAGCAATGGTGCTAATTTATTTTCTCTTTTAATTGCCATTCCAAATCCACCAAGTAAGCCGACTGCGTTAGGTCTGCCGCCTTGTTATACTTCATGCGAGTGAAAGCAGAATGCCACAAATGAGGAAGAGAGAGAGGAGAGAAACAATCGGGACTGACTGGTGAATGAATGGGGTTTGCTTTTACACCGTTTTAATGTAAGTTTGATTGATATAGTATCTTGGATTGTTGTAAAGTAAATAAGTGAACACGTGAATGCAGCATCTGAATACCGGCATACTGTATATGCAAGTGAACTCAATTTCTGTAACTCAATTTATCACCTGATACAAGCCTAAATGTATGGATATAAAAAGGTATTGATTGTGAACTTCAATAGGACAGAATTCCCTAAATGATGGTTTCATGTTTCCATGTGTGTATGGAACAAGAATCCTTCCCAAAGCTGTGATGATTGACAGATGAATCTTCCATCTTGTATGTTTAGCATTCAAAGAAATATTACAGCATTGTTCTGCAATCTTTAAAACCACTGTCTACAGATGAGTTGTGTGTTTGTTTATGAAGCAGTTTGCCAGAGCGTTGTTTTGCATTGTTGCAATGTTGACATATTTTTGGCTTAACCGTATTTGTGCTTGGCTCATAAAGCAATAACGTTGGAGATATTAAAGTAAGATTGTGTGGGTCGTGAAATTTTGGTCTTTTTTTAATGTAAAGCATTTTTGGTTTGTTGTTGTCTTGTTTTTGTTTGCTGTTTTTATGCAAGATCTGGCAACACACGTAGGTGAATACCGTACCTATTTTTCTGTTATTATTCACTGAACATACAAAAGAGAGACCTGTAATGTAATGTCTTTGTGTAGTAGATTAAACACACAATTTATTCACTCAAATACACACAGACAAAACACAAATGGGATATTTGTAAAGAGGTAATTTATGTAGTTCAATAAATACTGATGTTTGTCCATATCAAAATGTATATTTTATATTTATATTGATCAGTGTTAATTTTAATTTTGAAGGCGTTTAATAATGCATTTATAAAGGATTGATTTTTAATTAAGAATTTCTGCAAACATCACATAAATTCTAAAACCATAAATAACCATTTTTACAGTGTTCCTTTGTTAAGGAATAATTGACGATGGGCTGTTTTATTGAAACAGCTAAATTATTAGAAAATAATGCACACCCCTTTATTGTATTCTAATAATTCTTCAGGCTGTTGTCAATTACTCTGCTTATACCACTTTACCTACAGACCACAGGGTTGTTGAATGCTTTATTCTGATTGGCTGAGAAATGTTCCATGGGTATGCATAATTTTTGGGTAAATGCACACCTGACCTGTTAAATTTCACAAGAGCAATGTCTGTGTTACGTAGTAAATGCTGTAAATGGTTAGATTTTGAATGAATACTTTTTGTATTTATGTACTGCAAATATTATTCTATAATTTTTTATGCCTTTATTTGGATAGTATTGTAGTAGAGAGTTGACAGGAAAGTGTTGGGTGGAGATAGGGGAGCGGGATCGGCAAAGGACCACAGAGACGGGAATCGAACTCGGGTTGCGTGAGCGCACTTGCGCTATATGTTGACACACTAACCATGGGGCTATCGGCACCGACTGCAAATATTATTCTGATTATAAAATCTAAATGTAATTTTTTTTAATACCAATGAACTATAATAATAATACTAAGTAAATTTTTTAGATTAATTTCAGGCAAGCTAGAGCAGTTTGTCCAGCTAAATCTTATCAAAGCCTTTTTAAACATGCGTCCAGTGCATGCAGTTATGATGTGAGTGTGTGAGCTTTAGAGACTTGCAGCTGATGCAGAGGAACCGACTGCAGTGCGTCTAAAGAGGATCTGTGAGCGCTGAAGCAGAAACACTGAAGATTCAGACCAACTGCAGGAGGCAGCACTGGAAATCTGCAGTACATTCAGTGCAATCGCTTTTCTTTAACCTCCGTTCACAACGCACACTACATTCATACTAACTAGGAATACTGGATGTATGCTGTGCACAATTTTGCTTTCTCAGTTACCTACTACATTTGCCAGAATAAGCGGTATACATCAAATGCACATTGAGGGACTAAAAAGCATGAAGCGCAACATGTCACGTGTATTTGTGATGCACAAGTCTGTTTTTTCCAACCCGCAGGTCCCGCTTTAATTAAATTATTTGCCCAGCACCCACAACCATTAAATGACATACACGTGAAAACAGGCTTTATTTCAAGCTAAAAGTGCTTGGAAATTTGGTTACATCACTGTGTAAACTGGCAACAACATGCGCTTATTGGGTGTGCACACCAAAGCTTTAATCTCTGATAAAAACTCCAGACCGACGCGGTCTGCCAGCTTTTTTTAGCTGAGCAGTTTCTTGCTACGATACTTTTTTTTGTTGAACGATGTGCCGGTTGGTGGTTGTGATGTTTGTCCCGTCCCTCCTCCACTGTGATTGGAAGGCCAAGTCAGCGTGACATTAATAAGCTGAGCTTTTTACCCAAAGTTGAATTTTTTTTTAACTCTGCGCTCAGCGCAGAAAAAACCTCCAGCTGCTGGCTTTTTTGAAAAGCACCGCGCTTCCTTTGTAAACAATTGAAAATTTGCCCCGCCGTAAACATTTGTTTTGTGCACGCCCGCTTTTGAACCATAGAAACCAGCATGGGCATATTATTAACAAGGTAGGATAATGAGAAACATTTTTAACACTTACAAAGCAGCTGTTTGTATTATATATATTTACAAATTTCCAACCTTAATTCCTCCCTCACCTCGTCTTGCATCTTAACTTTTATTTCTCAATTTGTTTTGTTGTTTGTGGCTGGCAGTGCGAGCTGCTTGGGGCTTTCGTTTCGTGACGTTGTCACACATTACTATTTCTTTGTCACATGTATAGTAGAAACTTTTTTTTGTTGGTGGGTAATGATTGCCCTTTCACCGGCTACCACCACAAGTTAAGTTCAGATCTGTGGGAAGCCCTGCTTTAAGGAATTGCATGCAATACATGTTTTTTATTTTGTTTTTAATGACCCGCCTGTGTGTATATCTTCAGTCACTTTTTAAAATCTGTTTTTTGTCAACAGTCAACTTAAAATGTCTGTACCATTACTAGATTTAGGAAGGTTGCTGTAAACATCCAGACAGTTTGCTCTAATACTTCAAACTGTTCAAAACTGTTCAAATACACCACAGCAGACGGGCGCTATAAAGCTTTCAAAACCCGCTGTGATACCATGAGACATTGCGAGACAAAGCAGCACATATTTCTCATGGGAATTCATAGTCAGACTTGTGTCAAAATGCACTAGTGCATGAAATTAAGCTTATGTAGCTAGAAGAGGTCGTGTTCACAGTTTACATATAGCTTATTTAAAAGAATAATCATTGCTTATTACGTACACACATACTGTTTTAAAAGTATGGTATGCACCGCAGTATGTAATGTGCAGTGAGCGTTCTGCATTTCATTCCAAACAGTGATGGAGATGACGACTTGTGAGTGATGTGAACTTTGTTAGCTGTTTGAGTATCAGGTGGCATCATTAAAGCTCGTTCATCGTACTCTGAAGGTTAAGCAAACCAATTAGGCCACCTGATGTGACGCGGGATTGCTCGGGAGCGCCTCGCGGACACGCAGGGCTCCCTTATTAAGATTTGTCTTCTCCACACACCAATTTCTGATGGAAACTCCACAATGTCAGTATTGGCTCTGTGCCTTCACGAGTGTTTTTTTTCTTAGCTCCTTATTAATTGACTTTTTAATTGGCCCTTTTGTGGCACGCTTCAGACAAAGGCCCTTGCGGGTCTGCAGAAAACACAGCCACCCGCACACACAATTCACAGCATTATAAAGAATAGCCTAGAGACTGCGAGCTTCATGTGAGACGGTCATCACCCTCATGCTGGCATGTGTGATAAGACATCAAAGCAGAGGCGTGAATACAAGCGAAACATGAGCGAGATGGACCAGATACGACCGTCCACTCTCGTGGAATGCAGAGAAATGCATCTGCCGCTCGGCTTAAATTTATGGAAATTTATGCAGATTTTAAAACACTGCGATCGTTGATCAGTGAACAATCCATATATCGAAAGCTTGGTGGTTTTACATCAAGTAAGTACTTTGTGACCGTAAAAGTATCATCTGATCTTCTCAAAATGTAACTGTAATAGTGATTTAGATGACAAATATAGATGATTTTAAATTTTTTATTATATATTTATTTATTTATTTATTATTATTATTATTATTATTTTAAATATTGTTATGCTGTTTTTGGACATTTTATACCTAATAATTTTGCTTGCAAATAAAAAACTAAAACTCATTTGCTGTGGTGCATAGTGGTGTAACAATACATGGATATGGATTAATGCATTGATAACATTTTTAAAGATACGATGCATTGATGCTACACATAAATATGAGGTACCTTTAATTTGACACTCTTTGCATACTTATTCCTTGACATAATGTCCATCTATGCATTTCCACCAATACACACATTTTCATTTATTTTCATGTGCTAGTGTCAGCAAGTGAATGCAATACAGCAACAAAGCGCTTGTAGCATCGAAAACACAACGAAAGAGGCAGAAGACGTTATGACTGCTATCAGATGCAAATTGTGGGTTTGGAAATACTTTGTATTTGGAAAATGGATTGGACAAACAGATTGGCAGAAAACCTTTGCCAGCACCAGCTGAAGCACTAAAGACTTTGACTGTTGCCATTATAAGCTTGATTTTATGTGACATTTTTTTCCTCATTTATTTTTTTCTTAGTTTGTTGTTGTAAATGTTCCAGTTGGGAGAGATTTTTCCTTTTTAAGAGTTTAATAATTAAACATTCATGTTATATATTTTAGTTGTATTCGTGCTTAACTAGGCATGTAATATTAAAGCATCGATAATATTAAAGCATCGAATCTAAACCCAGGGTTCCCAAGGGTCCTTGAAATCCTTGAAAGTTTGTAAATCTCTGGGGGGAATTCAAGGCCCTATAGTTTTTGAAAATATACATGCATAGATACAGGTCATTGAAAGTGCTTGAATCTATATGTTATGCAAGAAAAAATCCATATTATTCCCTGTGTAGTGTAGGATAATATCATAAAAATTCTAGACTTTTTTTCTAGACCGTAGTGACGCAGCGCGAGTTCCCTCGAAAGGGAACTGTAACAATGTATCTTACAAGGTAATACGATGTAACCTTGCTCTCACTTGAAATCTGTCCACATATTTGTCCTTGAATTTGAGGGTTTTGGACCTGGAAAGTCCTTGAAAGGTCCTTGAATTTGAAGTTAACTAAGGTGTTGGAACCCTGTAAACAAATTGTAATTGCAACAAATAATTTTTTATGTATCAGCAAGTATCGCATCACTGGCGGAGATAACCGATAACTGGGGGCCTTGAGATGTTAAAGGAGCACACCCACATTTTGGGACTTTAGCTTATTCACCGTATCCCCCAGAGTTAGATAAGTCCATACATACCTTTCTCATCTCTCTGTGTGCTGTAACTCTGTCTGACGCAGCCCCCGCTAGGTTAGCTTAGCATAAAGACTAGAAGTGAATGGCTCCAGCTACCATACTGCTCCCAATAAGTGACAAAATAACGCAAACATTTTCCTATTTATGTGTTGTGATTTGTATAGGCCAACCGTTTGCTTCATTTTGTCACTTATTGGGAGCAGTATGCTAGCTGGAGCCATTCACTTCTAGTCTTTATGCTAAGCTAAGCTAGCGGGGGCTGCGTCAGACAGAGTTGCAGCACGCATGGAGATGAGAAAGGTATGTATGGACTTATCTAACTCCGTGGGGGATACGATGAATAAGCTAAAGTCCCAAAATGAGGGTGTGCTCCTTTAATAAGATTTTATAAAATGAATTAATTATCATAAATTCTGTGTAATCAAAAGTCATTGAATAATTTAATGTTTTGTTGAATTCATATTTTAAGTTTTGGAATGATTTTATGTCATGCTTTTTCTTTGGGGTGCCTCGAAGGGATGCACCGTATACAAGGGGGAACCACCGCTGTACCGTATCGCAATGATCCGTGTCCGATTTATACCCCTAGTCATGCATTTTTTTTCATTTACTGGATTGTCCAAAATATTACCCCATGGTTTTTAATTGAATTTCCAGCAAGAATAGCTGTATTGTAATAATGTTATCATGACACATGATTAGTGATGGTAATAATATAATAACTGGTATTCCCTGTGATTGTTTTTTCTCTGCAGGCGACTGACTAAAGAGAACGTGAAGCCTTCAGGAAGGCAGATTGGGAAGTTAAGCCACAGTAACCCCACCATTCTCTTTGATTACGTGAGTATTTTATTGCACGTGACGGCCGTAATGGTCCGCTAGACTAATGACGAGCTTTTACTGGCCTTCTTTATCATCTGCGGTGTGCCATCAATTTTCATTGCTCCCGGGATTAAAAAGCATATATAAACTCCGAGCTGCAGCCTAATGCCCAACATTAAACAATGTGGGGCTTAAATTAAAGCTCAATGAGCAAGCGACCTCGGCCATCACATGCATCTCTATCTAATAGAAGAAATTCATGACTGCGCAGACCACACCTAAGTTTTTATCAGGAGTTTTTCTCTTGCATGTTGTGAGGGAAATGGTTGGCTTTGATTACATTAGCACTGGTTAAAAAGTTCAGAAATGATACTGGAGGAGGCTGTGTTATTAACAGGGACAGTGCTGCGCTCCTCTTATGTACTCAATTTATGAACACCACTAGGGTGGACATTGTCTACAGCTGCTTATATTAATGTTGAACATAAAATCAAATTGTCTCAAATGTCCATGTGGGATAATAATATTGCGCTCAGCTCCTGCACAGCTTGTGCTCCTGACATTATTGATGCTCTAAATCTTGTGAAATTTTGATGGTATATTTTTAAAATAATATATATAAATTGAAATGTTTTTGTTTTGTATGAGAGGTAAATCCCTTCTGCAGCAAGTGATTTATTATTGTGAAGTGAATGAAATCTTAATGAAATGTTATGTCTATCTTTCAGATTCTCTCACAGATTCAGTGGTACGACAACCTCATAACTCCAGTGGTGGACTCTCTCAAATACCTCACGTCTCTAAACTACGATGTGCTGGCTTGTATCCTTTCTGATCGATGTTATAATTACACTCCTGCAGTACAATAATCTTCCCCCTCCGCTAATAACAGCTTACTCGGGAACTTGCTGATCCCATCAAAACTCCAGTTATTTGTGCATGCTTAAAATAGCGTGTAATCGCTCACCTTGACTTCATCGTCACCAAAACTGACAGTCTTGTGTGTTAAAAATGAGCGAAAACATTTCTGTGGCAGATCAGAGAAAAATAGATGGCTCGTTTTCTTTTGGATTGTCAGAACAATGACTGACACGCGAGTAATAGATTGAGCTGTTATAGCGGATGGGTCGTCTTTAAAGAGCGAGTCGTGGTCAGTTTGATCCCTTGACCGTGTGGGCAGATTGCATTATTGAAGCTTTAGCCAACCCGGAGAAAGAGAAGATGAAGCACGATGACACCACCATTTCATCATGGCTGCAGAGTGAGTGCCACGTTTCCTGTCGTCTGCTAAAATGCCCCTCCGACGTGTGGAGATGCTGAATAAATTGATCTCTTAATGGACGTTAAATGTCATTTCTTGAAATGCTTTGGCTTTGCTGCTTGAGCGTGCCCAGAAACCTATTTGAAGGCCGAATGCATGGCTTTCTCTGTTTGCCCTTCTGCAGATTCTGATGCAAATGCTTATGTTAATGTTGTGCTTTCACATCTCTCCCCAGGTCTTGCTAGTCTTTGTGGAGCCGTTTTCCGGAAGTATCCCATTGAGTTGGCTGGTCTTTTGCAGTATGTGACCAACCAGCTGAAAGCAGGCAAGAGGTATGCATGCACGTCTCATTCTAGAGCCCCATTAACACGCAGTCTGTAACACATTTGTTTACTCTATTATTGATTATAAGGTTGTTTTAGGGCAAATGGAGATCCTACTTCAAACATTAAATGTTAATGTAATGTTGAACTTGCATGCGTGTAGAAATCTACTCGTATAGGTCTCGTACATCTGCTGCTCGATATACCAAAACTTAACACGGCATGCTTTTGACATAACTTATTTGATTTTCTTAAACCACATGAATATGAGGAAGGTTTTTTTAGTGGTGCTGTAATCAATAACAGGCCTTTAAGTGATCGTTCAATCAAAAATGAAAGTTCTGTCATTATTTACTCACACTACAAACTTGTATAAATGTATTTTGTTTTGCGGAACACAAAGAAATATATATTTGTAATCATGCAGGAAACAGGAGCACCAATGACTTCCATAGTAGGAAAGAAAAATACTATGGAGGTCAATGGTTGCTCGGAAACAGTTTGGTTATAAACATTGCTTAAAATATCTTCTTATGTGTGCAGCAGGACATAGATTTATACAGGTTTGTAACAACATGAGGGTATGTAAATAAGTAGGGGTGTGACGAGACACTTAATTCACGAGACGAGACACAAGATCAGGTTCACAAGAACAAGACAATATTTTTACACTTTAAGAAATCCTCAATGATAAAATAAATAAGAAACTGAAATCACGTCATTTTTAAAAGTTTTAACTAATCAAGGACTGGCCCTAACAATTATTTTGCTAACTGATAATAAAGTAATTTGTTATTTTTGGGTAATAAAAATAGACCCAAGTGAGCAGTAGCCTTTAAAATTACATAATAACGAAGATGCAATAGTAATTGGTTCAAATAAAGTATTAAAACCAAGTTACATTAAACAACATTACATTAACAAACACATTACATTTGTGTCCTATAAATAAAAAGCATTATGTATGTATTATAACAAATGCCTGCAGGGGGCGATAGTGGACTCGTCTCGCGGACACTATCTTCACTTTCACTTTCACTTTAGACGGAGAGAAACGCTTATTTTTAGCCAAACAATGTTTAAACCCATTTGAATATTTAATATATGTCAATTTCTTAACAATAGAAATGATACAGCCATTGTCATTTTTGAGCAAGAACATGCAGACATTAAATCATGTAAACTATGTGTGAGGGCTTAATCTGCTGAGACACATCTGACACTGATCAACAGACAAACACAACGCGTCTCAGACTTCACACGAATTCACAAACGAACATTATTGGAAACCCAAACAAAAAAGCAAACGCAGTAAAAGACAAACATATTGCATGCACTGTAAAAGGGTCAAACAGAATGCTGTATCCTCCGGAGGTCGCATATGCAGGCTGCATACGTCATCAAGGTTTATTTCAGTTAAATATCTGAGCATTATATTCGCAAGTTGTGAGCATATTACAACAAGTTGCGATTAACTAAATAAGTAGTAAACTTTATAATTGTTAATATTCTCTAATAAGACAGTCTTTATGAAGTAAATGCAGTTTAAAAATGCGACCTCCGAAGGATGCAGTCTTTTATTTAAGAAACGGCCAGCATTTCACCTCCCCAAGAAATCTCGCGAAACACATTTAATCTCGCGAGACACAATTAATCTTGCGAGATCTCATCGCATCCGATCTCGTCACACCCCTATAAATAAGTAAATAATCAAAATAAAAACCATTGATATGAAGCAAGCTTCATATTGGTCCCATACACACTGCATATTAATTCGGTTATCACTTCACTTTTTAATGCTTAATCCTGTTCTACACACACAGTTTAGTAATTTACGTTACTGACAACCGCATTCTACAACTGAATTAGCTCCTGCAAAATGCAGGTAGTGACAACCGCATTTACAGAAACTCTGCTTGGTGTGTACATAACCGAACTGAACAACTAGTACTTAATAAAGTGTTTAAACGTGCATCATTCACATGACAGGTCTTTCTTCTGAAAAAATAAATGCCTAGAAGGGGATAAAGTCTTATCTTTGCGCGGTGCAGAAAATGACAGAGGCACAAGCGTTTGCTGACTAGTGTTGCCAGATCTTGCACTAAAAAAAACAGCGAACAAGAAAAATCCAATAATAAACCGAAATGAATCCAAATGCTTTACCTCAAAGATCAAAATATTAGGATCAGCATCTTCACACTTCACACCAAAAACTTTATCGCTTCATGAGCCAAAAGCCATAAATGGTTAAGCGCCAAAATGGTATACAAGTACAAAAAAAACGAGGACCTGGCAACAATGCAAGAGCGCCAAGGCGGAGGTTTATTACAAAACGTAACGCTGTTAAATTATTTTGGTCAAAGCTGTTAGTGATAAGCATGCAAGAAGGCAGAAATGTTGCTATGGTAATCTCTTTGTCAATCATCATATTTTTGGGAGTGAGTCTTGTTCCGTACAGACATAAAACGAACATTAAGGGATTCACTCCTGCATTTAAAAAGCGGTTTTTCACTCCCGAAAGTTTGCAGTGTATACAAGCCAATTGTGAAAACATGTTGCCTTTTTTTCCCATGAATGAATGAAAATACTAACTCCAAACCAACATGTAATCCCATGCTAGCTAGTGCCTACTCATTTATTCCAAACTCTGTTGTGCTTTATTTTGTACCCTGTTCACAGAATTCACCTCCTATATTTGTTTCCTTTATTTTTCCTTTATTAGGATTTATCAGAACTATAAAGTTTTTATTTCTGTGTTTTTGAGGTTTTATTTTACTGCTCTACATTAGGGCAGTTTTAAACTCCAGCAAAATATATGAGCAGTATAGAAATGAAGGATGGCCGTATGTTAACCATAAGTAAATGATCTGATTTTATGACCGGTCATGAAATTTTCTCTCTTGGTGTATTTTACGAATTCTGTATGCTGTGTGTCTGAATCTTTTACATTACTTTGAGGTACGTACTACCTTCACCTGACATTGTTTAGGTATGTTTACGGAAATCTAAAGAAATGGACATTCAAGAAATATACATTTAAATGTTTTGTTATACTATATGTAATATAAAGTTCTCTGGGGTCGCTCTGAAAGGTAAAACTTATAAAGACATTTGAGGATCTTGCTGTGAGGAAAACCGCTTCACCTGTAATAATAATGGTGTTTTCTGTATTGCCAGTTTTGACCTTCTGATCCTGAAGGAGGTGGTACAGAAGATGGCAGGCATTGAGATCACAGATGAAATGACTGTGGAGCAGCTGGAGGCCATGACGGGTGGAGAACAGCTCAAAGCCGAGGTACGACACACCTGCTAAAAAATTGTTTGATAGTTGTGCACAGCGAGAAGAGAGGTGTCAGGATTAGGGGTGGGCCAAAATCTCTATATGGCGATGTATCGATCGCCAGCGTCCCCGATACGAGAATCGATATGCTAGCTTTGAATATCGATACATTAATTAATAAACAAGATAACCTAAATCGATTTCCCAGCGCCATTACTTTATGAGTCCTCGGGGTGGCGCTAAACACATGAATGATTGGAATGATGAAAACATGAACAAACGCTTAAAGAAATTAGGATAGGATGGCGGATGCACGTAAAATAATAGATGCCTCAGCCATTTAAGTCCAAATGCTTTTATACCATTGATGGGCTGGTAAAATTAGAAATGTTTATACAAAACACATTTATATGTTGTTAAATGTGTCCGTTTACAAAAAAGCTATTAGCACAAAATGTTTAATGTTCTTATACACTTTGCTAATATGTTGTTCATTTAGCTCAGGACTTCAGACTGCGTACAAATGCGACCGCGTGAGCATTTGTACTAAAACATGGGCGACCTGCAATTTTTTTCTAGTTGGTATTTTAGTTTGAAAGACAAGTAGATTGCAAGCCCACAGAAAAACGTATGTGCAATCGTGTTTTTACCGCTCGTTTGCACGACTTGGCTATTCTTTGTCACAATGCGCTCAGAAATATAACAATGTTCTGCGCCCATTTTTAAAAGTGCTGATGTTCTTTGATGTGAGCTGATGTTATTGTATGCTGGTAATAACACTAGCCTGTGGATGTGCATCTATGTGTAGGGTGGCTACTTTGGGCAGATAAGGAACACAAAGAAGTCATCTCAGCGTCTGAAGGATGCTCTTCTGGACCATGAGCTGGCCCTGCCTCTCTGTCTGCTGATGGCCCAGCAGAGGAACGGCGTTGTCTTCTCAGAAGGGGGAGAGAAACATCTCAAACTCGTGGGCAAACTTTATGATCAGGTACAGTAAGAGTCAATAGCTCGAAGCAAAAAGTAGATGATGTTCAAAGACGCAATCCTTACTCATCATGCTCTGTGTGACTTTCATGTCACGCTGCTAATTAAAGATGACTAACAGTGCAATTGATCTAATATGATGCAATTCATTGAAACTCCAATTATTTCAATTAGATTTTTTTTGACAATTCAAAATGCTGTCTCCTATGATATAGATAGACAGTCAAACTTGAGGACGACTTTAGGGGGGATTCTGGATGAGCAGTTTATGAAATAGCTAGGGTTGCAAAATTCTTGGAATTTCAAGGCTGGAAACTTTCCATGGGAATATACACTCACCTAAAGCATTATTAGGAACACCATACTAATACTGTGTTAGACCCCCTTTCGCCTTCAGATCTGCCTTAATTCTATGTGGCATTGATTCAACAAGGTGCTGAAAGCATTCTTTAGAAATGTTGGCCCATATTGATAAGATAGCATCTTGCAGTTGATGGAGATTTGTGGGATGCACATCCAGGGCACGAAACTCCCGTTCCACCACATCCCAAAGATGCTCTATTGGGTTGAGATTTGGTGACTGTGGGGGCCATTTTAGTACAGTGAACTTACTGTCATGTTCAAGAAACCAATTTGAAATGATTCAAGCTTTGTGACAAGGTGCATTATCCTGCTGGAAGTAGCCATCAGAGGATGGGTACATGGTGGTCATAAAGGGATGGACATGGTCAGAAACAATGCTCTGGTAGGCTGTGGCATTTAAACGATGCCCAATTGGCAATAAGGGGCCTAAAGTGTGCCAAAAAAACATCCCCCACACCATTACACCACCACCACCAGCCTGCACAGTGGTAACAAGGCATAATGGATCCATGTTCTCATTCTGTTTCCAACTCTACCATCTGAATGTCTCAACAGAAATCGAGACTCATCAGACCAGGCAACATTTTTTCAGTCTTCAACTGTCTAAATTTGGTGAGCTCGTGCAAATTATAGCCTCTTTTTCCTCTTTGTAATGGAGATGAGTGGTACCCAGTGGGGTCTTCTGCTGTTGAAGCTCATCCACTTCAAGGTTTGCGTGTTGTGGCTTCACAAATGCTTTGCTGCATACCTCGGTTGTAACGAGTGGTTATTTCAGTCAAAGTTGCTCTTCTATCAGCTTGAATCAGTCGGCCCATTCTCCTCTGACCTCTAGAATCAACAAGGCATTTTCGTCCACAGGATTGCCTCATACTGGATGTTTTTCCCTTTTCACACCATTCTTTGTAAACCCTAGAAATGGTTGTGCGTGAAAATCCAAGTAATTAAGCAGATTGTGAAATACTCAGACCGGCTCGTCTGGCACCAACAACCAATGCACGCTCAAAATTGCTTAAATCACCTTTCTTTCCCATTCTGACATTCAGTTTGGAGTTCAGGAGATTGTCTTGACCAGGACCACACCCCTAAATGCATCTGGAAAACAAAACATAGCTTTAAACACAGTCATTGTCACATTATCAATGTTGCATGGGTTCAACCAATACAAGTCTTGCGGTCTGCTTTAATAAAGCTTTAGTGTTGCTTGACAAGCCCTGGTGTCAGACCTGCTTTTAACGAATAGAAAAGAGCAGTGCGAACATCTCCTTCACATTTATTTTTGGATCAAAATGCCATTTCCTGAAGCAAACCAAAGTTTGAGTTTGGTAAAGTTTTGCTGATTGTCAGTGTGAAACAGTAAAGTGAAAGTGGCCTGCATCAGGAAGACTCCCTGTACAGAAGTTCTGTGATGTTCATCCTCCCACACTCCAGCGCTTTGCTTTTCATGTTCAGCAGCTGCGTAGCTCAATTACTCACTGGGTAATCCAATTGACTGCTTCCTCCTCCCCCCCACGTTCTCTAGACATGTCGCAATTCACAGCAGATGGTGCTAAAAACTAACATCATCAACTCCATTCTGTGTGGGACCACGAAACGTTGTCGGACGATTTCCTTCTCTTTTTTTTAAAATCTTTTCCCTCAATGTCTCAAATTAGAGCCTTTAGCAAGTAATTCCCACTCGCGACACCAAATTGTCTAAATAATTGCTTGTGGTGTGAATGAGCATCGTGCTTTTTCCTGACATCAGCAGGGGAAGCTTTTAATGATTAATTTTGGCTTTTTTTAAATACACTTTGCAGGAAGTTATGTGATTTCTATTACAATCAGATAAAATGTGTGGGACTCCTGTGCCCAGCTATCACCTCCTGATGCACCACTGCGAATGATTGACTCCAGTCACGACTACTCAATATGCATTCAGCATGATTGCATGATTTATGCATAAGCTCCCTGAAATAGTGCACAGCGTTAACGTTTGTATAAAAATTTGCTTCATTTTGCATGTTTAATACATCTTTTGAAGAACGTTGCTTGTTGGAACTTTATTTATTTTCAATATTATATATAAATCTATTACTTTTTGGTTCATTTCTTATCTTACAATATTACTTTTGATGAGTGACACCTTAAATTGTTAATCTTTTATCTGATCTTAATATCTTTAATATCAGCTTAGTACATTAATGTCGAAGATTGAAATCATAGTGACATCAAGGGAAATCAAACTTTGATGCTCCAGATCTCATTATAGTTTTTGTAGCCAGTCACAACATAGTGAATGTTAGAAGTGTTACAATAAATGGGTTTCAATTACCCCGATTTTATGTGCATTTTGAAGTATCGCATAATAATCGAGTGATGGAGATGCCAAATTTCAAATAAAAATCCTTATTGGCATTTCTTTGATTCACTTCATGTTTGAATGGAAACCCCACTAATGATCTTTTCAATCGATCGTGTTCAGTTGTAGGTTTTTAGTATTTTTAAGCAGTATGTTATGATTTCCCATAAGCTTTAAAGGTGCAGTGTGTACATTTTAGCAGCATCTTGTGGTGAGGATGCGAATTGCAACCAACAGCTAAGCCCACTGCTCACTCCTTGCTTCTGAAACGCATAGAAAAGCTAAAGTATCGGCTACCGGAAAAACATGTCATAGACGGAGACAACTTTGTTTGAAAAAAAGTTTGTCCGTTAAGGGCTTCTGTAGAAACATGGTGGCACAAAATGGCAACTTCCACGTGAGGGGACCCTCGGTGTATGTAGAAAAAAAACCTTGTTCTAAGGTAATAAAGACATAATGGTTCATTATAAAAAGGTCGTTATACACCCTTGATAATATACTTTTGTATATTGTTTTGCATTTCTGTCAAGAGATCCTTTTAAAAATTACACACTGCACCTTTAAAAATATACAAATCTGAATAATAAATTGAACCGTAGCTGTTCCCACACTTTTTAAAATGTGTTGAAAACTAGACAGATTGACCTATTGTAATGAGTGCTAATGTAGACAAAGTCAATATCCCAGTGCGCTGTTTTCAGTCATGTACTGTAACCCAGTAGAGATTCAGCCGAATCCTGACTCATGGTCATTTCAAACTCCCACGTAGTTTGTGGTAATTCTGTCCACTGATCTTTCAAAAAAAGCCATATTATGGTCAGAAGTTACTTAAAAACAAGCGTGGGATATTTATATTGCTGCAGTATACACAGCAGGTAAAGAATAAGTGCTATTTGTGTACATTTCATAACTCGCATACAGCAATATCATGTGTCCTGTGGGCATTAGTGGAGCTGCTTCAGACTATACTCTTGTGTGTTGCTGTATATACAGTAAATGCTCCTGTCAAATAACTCAAAATATTAATAGTGTTTTTATTACTTTGTTCCTGTGATTCAAGCTAAGCTGTGTCTTATATGCACTGTAAAAAGAATACTGTGAAAAATACAGTAACTTGCTGGCAGCAATTAGCTAGTAAGTTGCTGTATTTCATTTCACAGTATTCTTACTGTAAATGTAACTGCAGTAAAATTAAAATTACTGTGAACTCTTTTACAGTAATAATCACAGTACTGTATTTCATAACTACTACTGTAATAGGGATTACTGCATTTATTTTGTGTACTGTAAAATGAAGACACTGTTTGTCACAAAAATGCCATTTATTTTCTCACTTTAAATTACAAAAATTCATAATTTAAAAATAGCATAGCATACATTTTTTTCAACATGTTACATTTTTTCTGTGAACATCTCAAAACTTTTCTGAACACATACATTTTTTTATATGTTAACATTTTTCTGTGAATATTTCATTTAATTTCAACACTTCATACAAAAACACTTTTCTGAACACACAAAACAATCAATATTTATTAAAATGTTTCTGGTAAATTACAAATGCATAAAAATTAAATGAGTTACATTTACAGCAGGATTTCAAACCTGAATATTGTTTTTCTCCAAGACGTTTTTTTTTCAGAACTATTATTCTTTTAAAACTGGACCTGAACTAGTTGACTTCCTGGGCTGGACTCTACCCTGTAGTGAAAGAAATGGACTATTAATGTAAAAGTTTATAAGCAAGACAGATGGGTTGATGACATATACATAAAAGTTTACTTCACAGTGTTTTAAAGGTGCGGTGTGTAATTTCAAGAAGGATCTCTTGACAAAAATGAAAAATAATATACAAAACTTAATTATCAGGGGTGTATAAAGACCTTTCATAATGAACCGTTATGTGTTTATTGCCTTAGAATGAGACGTTTTAACTACATACACAGAGGGTCCCCTTACATGGAAGCCGCCATTTTGTGCAGCCATGTTTCTACAGAAGCCCTTAACGGACAAACTTTTTTACTAAGTTGTCTCCAACTATGACATGTTTGTCCGGTGGCAGCTACCGTAGTTTCTCTATGTGTTTCAAAAGCAAGAGGTGAGCAGTGGACTGAGCAGTTGGTTGCAATTCACAACTTCACCACTAGATGCCGCTAAAATTTACACACTGCACCTTTAAATAAACAATTTTTATTTTTTTATATGCTCTGTTGGTGGTTTGTGGAGTAAAATCTAATATTTATTATTTAATAACTGTCTACATTAAAGGCGGAGTGCACAATGTTTGAAAAACGCTTTGGAAAAGGAGACGGGCCGACTACCAAAACACACTTAAAGCCAATCAGCAGTTAGGAGCGTGTCTACTAACCGACATCCTTGCTGGGTTGCGTATGTGTGAGGGGGGTCTTTTAAAAGAAGGTCCAGATTCTATTGGGGTAGGGGCGTGTTTGTTTAGGTGATTTCAAATATCAACATTGGCTTTCAAACATTGTGCACTCCGCCTTTAATACTATTATAAAATTATACATGAATATCCCACATTTCTGCCACAATACCATGTTTACAGTTAGTGATACAACAGTGAAATTGATGGTAAATATTTGATTTGTGAATGGAAAAGTATTGTTTCACTCGACGCGCCAAACACATATTTTGAAATGACGAACCACACACATGACGGGCTACATACATGTTGTGACAAACTTCGCATCGTGCGCCCTCGAAGTCACCGGCCGCCACTGCATTAGACTAGCTGTGCTGGTTTTCTACAGTTTGCATGGTGAGTTAAATTAAACGTTTGATGTTTAACAATAGCACAACAGTTGATATAAACAAAAATAAACACTTTAAGAAGTATTTTACAAATCGGGTAGTTGGTTAAAGAATGAGTACTCAAATATTTGTTCCCATTCCTAGTCAAAACTATATAAAAAACAAATAAGTGCTTACCTCTGGATAAATTCCAATGTAGTGGCTGCATCATACATGGCTAGAGCAGAAGTGAAATCACAACGGTCACTCAATTGGAGGAGAACTCTGCCCTCGATGGAAAGCATCCATTTTTTGCCCCCAGAATGGACTCTCCTAAAAAATATTAAATAAAAGTTGACATTGCACAGTATTCAATCTGATATGGTTTACTATTTTACATAAGCAAAATTTATTGAAAACACTAGCCCTACATAACTACCTCTTTTTTTCTTATTAGATCAATAACCACTAGAGATTTTTGGAATGTATGTGCAAGATGACATAAAACTTTGTTCACACCACACAGTGACTCGATACAAATATGCTTTATAGATGAAGTAACCCTTAAAATTGGCATCTATTGTGTATGTCGAGTGCTGGGATCTTACCGAGCATGATGAGCCTTGGAGTGCTTGGCAGGGAAATCTGGGCCTCAGCATCTGTTTAGGTGGAAGTTTCCTGTAACACAAAATAAACAAACAAATAAAATCTATTAGAAATCACAAGTACAATATTCATAAGAGAAAAAGTGTGTCAATACTGTAAAAAAATAACTTGCATCAACCAAGAGAAAAACAGCTTCTTCCTGTTGCATGGTTCTGTGCACTTTAACATGTTTGATATATTAATATATATATAAATCATAGAATAAACAACATTGCTTGCATTTGAAAATCATCATGCATGCCAGTTCATGTAACTTATGTACCTGGAACGATGGTCGATGGCTCTTGTCTGCAGTCTGAAAGGAAAAAAAAGATGTGAATAAAATAACGAGTAAGATCTCGAAATATCTTAATACAGTGCGAGAATATTATAATAGTATAATATATATACACAATTTCAAACTATTTTGAATTCAGCAATGCTAACGTTAGGTACTCTTTAATCAAATAAAAAGACGTTATAAATGTAATGTCGCCAGATAAGACAAATATTTATACAATATGCTCCCAAAAGTCGGGTATAACACTTCAAATTAGGCTATTAACAATCTAACGTTATAGTTTCTGCAGTTTGACCCCCAATGAAGTTCAGAAAAATCGTGAAATTATGAATAATGTGTGTTATTGTGTTTTCTTTCGAATCGGCCCGCTTAACTTTATGCGTTTCCTCAGGCAGCAACGTAAGCGAGCAAGAGAAAAAAACGAGAGATTTAAACGAATATCGCGCCAATAAATACAAAAATACACACTTTTAAATTAATTTTGGTTCACAATGCTAACGCTATAATTAAATTAAAGACGTTATAAATGTAATGTTGCCGGATAAGTCTTACCTCATATCTCCTCAGCTCCGTTTTCTTTCAGCTCGAGAGACTGGTTTCAGCCTGCGGAGGTCGTCGCACTTGCATATGCAGGGTCCATACGTCATCAACCCTGGGTTATTTAAGTTAACTGACCATTAGATTCGCAAGTCATAAGCATATTAAACAATTTACTATTAACTTAGAATAACAGTCAACTTTATAATTGTTAATATTCTGAAACAAGACAGTTTTGATGACGTATGCAGCCGAGAAATGCGACCTCCAGAGGCTGCAGCCTTCGCATTGAGACACGGCCAATTACTTTTATTATTAAATTATTATCCTTCTCTTAACTATGACGTTATAAAATGTTGCCAGACTAGAAAATATATCGAAATCATTCAGAAATATATATTTGTGGTAATAAAATTGCAAAATGCACACAAGAGACGGGTTTACTAGGAAGTGTGCCGCTCATTACTCCTCTCTCTCAGTGCACTCTTAAAGTTGAACAAACAGGTGACTTTACAAGAGTAAACTTTGGAATTAAATTAGCAAATTTACCTTTCTGAAGTAAAAATTCAGATGAAAGTGTGGAATCTCGTAGCTTTCCTTGGCTGAAGAAAAAATCCTCTAGAAATTGCTGTATTGTGATTCACAGAAAAAATATTTTTACTGTAGAATTTACCCGCCGTTGAAAAAAGACCATGATGCTTTGCAGATCTACAGCAACTTGCTGTATACAAGTTCTACAGTAAGCATTTGCTCATTTTACAGTAATAATGCTGTGAAAACTACAGAAATTTGTTACAGTGTGAGGATCAATTCAGTGGGGCACAGATCCAGTGTTAAAACTCCTATTCATTGGGGTCATATAATCTATCTGCTTGTTATATTTACAGGGATAATTCATTCCAGAATTAACCCTTTGTCATTAATTACTCTCATCTGAGAGCTTTCTGACCTCCCGATTAACATGCGCAGAAAGGCAGTAAAGACTTCGGTTAAAATAGTCTGTGAGACTATAGGGGTTCAATCTTCATTTCATGAAGCAACAAGAATATTTTTTGGTGCATAAATAAAGTCTCCATTCCACATTTTATCCTCGTTTGGGTCCAACCTGCATTCACAATCGTGTTGCACACCAAGGCTTTGAACCAGTTCACGGAACGAAAACAAAAAACGGAAACATTTGATGTTTTGCATGGAACAGAAACGAAACCAGAAACTTTAAAAAAATATACAGGAACATTTATTTAAAATAATGGGAACCGGTTAATACAGTTATTTTTTTTTGTTCTTTGACAAGATTTCTGTCTTATATAATTCGGTGAAGTTCACTTCCGGTCTTTGTTGATTCATCGGAGAAATGAGAAGCTTGCCACCAGCAAGTAGCCTACGCAAGCCCTAGTCTCTTATTCTCAATCATAAGAGGTAAAGATTGTAGGCTACCAAGTTTTTCAAGATGTTTTTTTTAAATACTAATTAGTGGTGTAATGGATCGCAGTTGATTCGTGATCCGTACAGATCACGACCAACAGTTTGGCTAGCATGTGATTTGCAGATTATTATGCAAATATAGGGTGAAAGTTGATCAGTTGCACGTGTTTCAAAGGCTTGCAAATGTAAACACTGAAGTGATTTTAAACAATTTAACCACAAAATGGCGCTAAAGTAAGCAATTGTTTTTACGCACAGACGCACTTGCGGTTCAATGTGTCCGGTCCAACTCCAATCAAACAAGATTGTCCCTATGCCCTTCAAAGAACTCTTGATGTGTAAACTTGAGAGATAGTTGCGCTACTGTGTCTCTATTGTGTAAAATACATTTTGCGAATAAAGCACTGAAAAACAACGTAATTTTCACTTTATGTGGAGCGACTGTTTATGCCGCATCATCTTCCCGAAGCGCCGTTTGGAATTTGTCCGCCATTTGTGTGTGTTTGCATGTTTAAGTGCACTCAACAAATGTAGGCTTGTCAGAATCACAGTTATGCCGCTTACATAATGTAGCCTTTTTTAATGTTTGATTACAAGATAGAGACTTGAGGAAAATTATGTAGACTAATAATTTAAGTTTAATGTCCTAATGATCAGCCTACTTAATTGTATGACCCACAGCTGACAAAGAACCTTATTAACCGGTTCAGTAACTTAATTTTTTTGTTCTAACCGAATCAGGAAAGTCAATTTTAGGGTTGAACCGAAAACCGGAAACGTTAAAATACTGTTTCTGTTCGGAAAGAACCAATTGGGAAAAAATTCTGTTTCAAAGCCCTGTTGCACACAGACATAATTAAAGGGCACAAATTATGAAAATATGACCTTTTCCATGTTTAAGTGCTATAATTGGGTCCCCAGTGCTTCTATCAACCTAAAATAACGTGACAAAGATCAACCCAGTAACTTGGTTTTGGTAAAACTATTCTCTGCAATCATGTGAAACATTTGGTAATTCAGATTTGGCTTCCTATGTGACGTAGAAAGAGGATCTTATTAAAATTATACCACACCTTAATCTGCAATATCAGCTTATTTGCATTTAAAGCAGGGGTAGGCAACGTCGGTCCTGGATTGCCGATGTCCTGCAGATTTTAGCTCCAACCCTGATAAACTTAGCCTACCTGTAGTTTTCAGGTGACTCTTATGACCTTGATTAGTTGTTCAGGTGTGCTTCATTAGAGCTGGAGCTAAACTCAGGCCCTGTCCCAAATGGCGCACTTCATGTGGACTTTCGGTCTTGTGGCCTTAAATTGCGCGTGCTCGCTTAGTCCACGAGTCCGTAGGGTGTCCCATCTGTCATTTTTACGCTTTGAAGTGTGCTCATCAGCGCCTCCTTTGCCCCCTTGATGCGGTCTTCAGCGAAGCCCGCACTGCAGCAGGCTTCGCGCACTTTGCCAACCCAGAAGTCCTTGCGAAAGGGCAATCAGACGACGGAAGGGAGGAGTTCACGCTGACAGGCAACTTCTCTACCTATTTCCGGTGTGATGCTCGAGTCTGTCCCAAAATACGACTCCGGTGCACCCACGTGGACTCGCATCAAGGGTCCCTAAAGTCTGGACTATGTGATGTCATCAAAGTGTGGACTCTGAGGAGGACCACAAGTCTGGAGTGTGCCATTTGGGACAGGACCTCAACAGGACATCGTAACTCCAAGACCAATGTTGCCTACCCCTGATTTAAAGGGACACACCCCAAAACGGCACATTTTTGCTCTAACCCAGTGTTCTTCAACCCTGGTCCCCCTTCCAGAAAGTTTTAGGTGTTTCCTTATTTAAAACACCTGAACCAACTCATCAGCCTCCTTCCAGAACGTCACCCTAACAAGCTAATAAGTTAAATCAGGTGTGTTAATTAAGGAGACATCTAAAACATTCTGGAAGGGGAGGACCGGGGTTGAAGAACACTGCTCTAACCCAAAAAGTGGCAATTTGAACATGATATAATAAATTATCTATATGGTATTTTGAGCTAAAACTTTACACACATGCACTCTGGGGACACCAAAGATTTATTTTACATCTTAAGGACAATTAACACTGGTCCAACTCCAACCAACCCCAACATTTTAAAGTCTTGTTTACTCTGATCCAACAACAGGGGTTCACACTGACCCAACAGATACGCTTGTTGGCATTTGTTGGATCCATGTTAATTGGCCTTTAAAATCTCATACAATTTCCCCTTTAATGCCTAGAGGGGTCACTGAGTGCTTTGTTTTATTATTGCTGCAGTAGTTGTTGTGCTGTAATGCAGTGAAACCGCACCTCGCCCATTCACTTGCATGTGTTGATGGCACACTCATGCCTGGACCAATATGGCGGCACCTGTGAATTCACATGTGTGTGTTGTGATGCTCTCATGAGCGCGTGTCCAAGACTTACGAAATAAAGCCTTTTTTGTGCACAAGAAGGATTCTCATTGCCTCTTGAAATGAAGATTGAACCACTTCTGGACTATTTGAGTGGGAGTTGCATTAGTGTCTATGCGGAAAGCTCTCCCATTTCATTAGAAAAATTTACATTTGTTTTCTGAAGATGAATGAAGTTCAATATGGATGTTGAATGATGTGAGGGTGAGGAATTAATGACTAAAATTTCATTTTGGGGTTAACTTTTTCTTTAAATCATGCTAATCATAACATCCGTCTGACATATCAGTACTGATGTCTGTGGTTACAGTGGAGTTTCTGTGGTGTTTCCTTACCAAACAAAAACTTGATAATGATGGAAAGCATATTTGTCTTTCTTCATGTTATAACCCAGAGCAGCTGAGGCATTTCAATAGGTTTTCTCCTTCTGTTCTACCCCTTTTCTGTTTTGTTTTTTCTAGTAAGAGAGGTGGAAAGTTTTTAGTGTGAATTGTGGCAGTCATTGAGTTCCTCAGGCAGGGTAGCTTTAAAAAAAAAAATGGGCCAGACCAATCTCATCTTGTCTTCATGTCCAGTGTTATTGTTAGTCTCATCTTGGCTGAGAATGTTTTCTCTTCGAACAATAAAGAGGTTTTACACGGGTGAAGAAACAATTTTTTTAATACTTAATATATGCAGTTAAACAGATCTCTTTAAGTTTGTCAAGCTGTATATAGGAACATTATGCGGTTGACCCATTGGTCTGTCCATGCCTCTCTCTTCCTCCACGTTCCTCCTGCTGAAATTTCTCCCCAGTGTCTCGCTCCTGTTAAATTGCTTTACTGTGCATTCCATCGATTTCAGCGGAGAGCTCGTGATGAATGGCTTTAATAAAGCGAGGTGCAGTTCCCCAAATAAATGAGCGACCTGAGGATTTATTAAGAGCATCTGCATTTGGCTGGGAAATGAACACGGACCAAAGGGAGAGATGCGTCTAATGATAAATGCTTCTTCTGCTTGCTTCCCAAAGTGTCACGACAGTCTTGTGCAGTTTGGTGGCTTCTTGGCGTCTAACCTCAGCACAGAAGACTACATCAAGAGAGTACCGTCAGTCGATGTCCTCTGTAACCAGTTTCACACGCCACATGACGCAGCCTTCTTCCTGTCTCGGCCCATGTACGCCCATCAGATTCTGGTGAGTGAATTGACCTAAGCACATCAAATACAAATTAGTGTACTGTTGCTTTAAACCACACAACAATAAAAATGTGTCTGCACATTAAGGCCTGTCCCGGTTTGATAGTCTTGACGATATTAACAATTCAAATCCCTGCCTTCAAATTATTTGCATTGTCATTAAACTAAACGTCAGATATGAAGTTTAGATTTGTTTGAAAGCAAAGGTAACTTTTTAGTTAACAAAAGTAATTTTGTATTTCTCATTTTGCACACAACCCTGTTACAACATGATTTTGTACTTAAATAATGGGGTTAGGTTGTATGAAATGGTAACACTCATGCTATAACAATATACATATGGTGTACAGTAAATATTTTCATTGCATATTGTAAGTTTTACACAGATTACTTGTGTTGACTGCATTTAAGTGTTTAGCCTTAAAGGGGTAGTTAGATTAAAAATGAAAATTATCATATTTACTCACTCTGAAGTAGGGCTGCAACGATTAATCGCGAGTCGTTTATAAAATGCATTTAAAAAATCAACACTTGTTAAACAAAATCATTCAAAATATTCTTTATTATCATGAAAATACCTGAAATAATTTGAAGAACAGCGATATAAATATTCCTGTAGACATTTCCTGGAATAGCGTTTGTAATGCTACTTCTTCTGTGGCACAAAGGGAGTTTCTGCACAAGAGCGCCCCCTGGTTATGGGATGTGCTGGGATTTCATCGTTATTCATTAAAATTCATTCATTGCGAAAACGCACATTTGCACGATTAATCGTGACAGCCCTACTCTGAAGCCATTCAAGGTACATATGTCAATTTTTCAGACAAACACATTTTCAATTATTTTACAAAATGTCCTAGCTCTTCCAAGCTTTATAACAGTTAGAAACAGGGTCTACTTCCTTCAAGTTCAAAAAATGTGCATCATCCTTCACAAAAGTAATCCAAATGGTTATAGAGGGATAAATACAGGCCTTCAGTGGGTAATCCATGCATTTTTGTTAGATAAATATTCATATTTAAAACTTTATGAAATAACTAGCTTCTAGTTATTATTGTCAATATCAATATATTTCACGCTATATTATTTTTATAACTGTGGTGTGGTTTCTAAAAACACTTCTGATATTTCGATATACATTACGTGTCTCAAAATATGAGTATAATATTTATATAATGTAGTATGCTAGTATCTAATATAAGATTGTGTAGCTTGCTATGTAATTACAAATAGTGCTTTAATATAATTTTTTCTATTCAACAATCTTATGTAATATTCAACCGCCTACTACCATTTAAAAGTTTTAGAGTCACTTTCACTTTGGCTATTTATAAATAATTTTCCACATATTACTATTAGCAAATTGATTAAAACTATTTAACTACGAAAGTCAATACTCTAACTCAAGAAATCCATTAGTTTGAGACATCTACACTACAGCATTTATCACTGACTGATGTTCAGGTGCACCTTATTAATATTAAAGTCTTATGTTTATTTGACAGTGAGTTTACATTTCATTTTATGTGAAGGCTAAATACAAATTAAAGATAAACATCAATTTATATAATTTCTTAATGTATTGTTTTACAGAAAGAGGCTTTATAGTCTTGGCAAATTCATTTGTTCAGAAGTTTGTAGCTAAAGACATTCATTGTAGGCATTTTTTGAAGCTTATCCAAAGGCTTTTTTAACATTTATACCGTTACCATATTTATATTGTATCGCCCAAATTTTTTAAGTATACCGACAAAAGAAATTGTGGCCATATTGTCCAACATTATATTTTCATTCATACATGTATCACAGTTACACTGCAAAATTAAAGACAGAAAAACAGATCCGACTAAAATCACGTTTTATTTATATACAAACAATAAAGAAAGCTTCAAAACTTAAGGTTGTTGCAGTAGCGGACCAGCTCAGCAATCAGCTTTTCTGCCTCCAGGATGCGCGCGCACTCTGTAATGTTTGTAAACAGGAAACCTGTGTATAGACGTTGTGACGAACGGCGGGAATTTTAAATAATTTGGTGGAGTCTTTTCCCACCAGATCTTGTGCTTCATACCCTCATTTACTATCTGGTGAATGCATGTTGGGTATTACCAAAGGCTTGATGATATTGTTTATAACATTAAGTATTGATGTTTTTCTTAGAAAATCTTATGGATTAGCCTTAGAAGGCCTGTATTTATCTCCCTGGATTCGTTTGGATTAGCTTTGTGAAGGATGGTTGCACTTTCTTTGTGCCTAAAGCAAATTGACCCCATGTTAAACCATTATAAAGCTTGGAAGAGCTAGGACATTTTCTAAAATAAATGAAAATATGTTAGTCTAAAAAAATGTTTGACATGTATATCTCGAATTGCTTCAAGGTGAGCAAATCATGGTCATTTTCATTTTTAGCCGAACTATAGCTTTAAAGGAACACGCCCACATTTTGGGAATTTAGCTTATTCACTGTATCCCCCAGAGTTAGATAAGTCCATACATACCTTTCTCATCTCCGTGCGTGCTGTAACTGTGTCTGACGCAGCTTCCGCAAGCTTAGCTTAGCACAAAGACTGGAAGTGAATGGCTCCAGCTAGCATACTGCTCCCAATAAGTGACAGAATAACGAAAACATTTTCCTATTTATGTTTTGTGATTTGTATAGTGCAAATATCAAGGTCATATGAGACACAGCCATCTTTTAACAGTAAACATACTCGGAACTATATTCTCAGAAGGCGAAGCACTGCTACATGGGTGGAGTGATTTGCACAACTCTGACCAAACTCTCTGCTCCTCACCAGGTGCTGCGAGCATACAAATACAAATCACAACACACAAATAGGAAAATGCTCATGTTATTTTGTCACTTATTGGGAGCAGTATGCTAGCTGGAGCCATTCACTTCCTGTCTTTGTGCTAAGCTAAGCTTGCGGAGGCTGCGTCAGACAGAGTTACACCACGCAGGGAGATGAGAAAGCTATGTGGACTTATCTAACTCTGGGGAATAATGTGAATAAGCTAAATTCCCAAAATGTGGGCATGTTCCTTTAATACTAAAGAGTGCAAAGGTAAAATAAGTCGTCAAACAGATCATTTTTGTTTGACTTAATTTATACAAGTTTATCAGTATTTTCTCTTAGACAAGCCAAACCCTAGTGATACTCGCAATTCTTTTAACTTAAAATGTTTTTGTTTCTTTATTATTTAATGTATTGCTAGAAAATGAGACTTTCACACATCGATGTTTTACGCAGCAAATCGTATTAACCAAATCTAAAATCAGTGTAAAATGCTCTCCAAAGAGTTTCAAGTCCATTCCAAATCCAAAACACAATTTTAAAATTTGCTGTGTGTACAATAATTCCCCTTGATCCTTATCTAGACCGGTGTGGCCGGTTGGATTACTGTATATTTATCTCAGTCTCATTGTTTGGTGCTTCTTATACTAAAGCAATGCGTTACTGAAGCAACAACGCTGTGAGACTAAAACTAACAACGCATGAAATGTTTTAATAGTGGCTGAAATTGCCTGGGATTCAATAATGCGGTATTGCTGCGATGATGCTTTGGTCTTGCTTTAACACAATACTTTTCGCATTGCGATTACACCGTGATTTATTTTTGTATTTTGCTGCGTTAAGGCTCGTATATGACATTGCCTGCCCTATGAATATTTCATGCAGAGCTCATTTCGTACGTTCCCACACCCCTCAGTGCGTTGCGACGGGCCCTCGCTACGGCTCTCCAGGGTGGTGTAAAGTGAAGCCCATCTCTCTTCACCTCTAACAAGATTTACCTCTCTGTAATTCTGTATGCAGACCTCAGTGTATGCTCATCTTCAGGTCCGTTTGTTGTGCCCGTGTGAATTATAATGCTAGCCTGCTGTCTTTGTGCTCCCATCAGTCCAAGTATGACGAACTGAAGAAGGCAGAGAAGGGCAACAGTCAGCAGAAGAAGGTGCACAAGTACATAGCGGCTTGCGAGCAGGTCATGGCCCCCGTGCACGAGGCCGTCGTGTCCCTTCATTTGCCGAAAGTGTGGGATGATCTGCGACCCCAGTTCTACGCCACGTTTTGGTCCCTCACCATGTATGACCTGGCTGTACCTCACAATGCCTATGATCGGGAGGTCAACAAGCTCAAGTTGCAGATCAAGGCCATTGAAGAAAACACAGAGATGGTAAGGCACTGTTCTCGATGCGTGTTTTATGTGGCATCCCATCACACAAGTCACAATACTATGAGGCAGTATTAGTACATTTCGGCTCCTTGCGCAGAGGTGTGATTTTCTCTTTTATCTAGGCCTATAACGATTACTTAAGTAACTTGAGTATTTTGAATACAAAAAAACATTGAGGCAAATTAGCTTCGTTTTGTCCATTTAATTGGGTTGTGTCAGTTTCCCACAGAATGGATTAAATACTGTTTTATAAAATGTGTCATCTGCTTGTTCTGCATGTCTCTTCAGTGAATAAGTTTTGCGGTTTAACATACTACACGTATGACATTCATGTATTTATTTGATGAGTAGGTGAACATATAAACCTAATCTCCAGAGCTGCTCTAAGAGTTTATTAAACAAGATTATTTTGATAAAAGAACAGGCCCTAGAAATCAGTCATCTATCCCAGTGGTTCTCAAACCTTTTCAGCGTGCGGCCCCCTTTGTGTACGGTGCATTCCTTTGCGGCCCCCCAAAGAAAATTTATGACAAAAAACAGTTCTAAAACTTCACATTTTAATTAAACAAAACATTACATCATACAAAGTAGTGCTGCCTTTTTTTTTTTAGGTTTAATTTCACAGAATTCATGATAAATTAATGTATTTTATAAAATGTCATAAAACTGGGGCCCCCCTGGTACCGTCTCGCGGCCCCCTGGGGGCCCCGGACCCTAGTTTGAGAACCACTGATCTATCCTATGCGGCAAAGTGCCAAAATAAAAGTCTGCCTAAAGCTATAACATTTGAATAAACAAAATAATAATATTTACTAAAGTAAACTATTAAAATCTAGTGTTCTGTAATAGCATATTACTTATAAATTAAACAGCACAAAATTTAAATATACATAAAAATATATATAATTATTAATTTAAAATATATGAATATTAATTTCATATTATTATTATTATTATTATTTATTATTATTTATATAATTTAATATTTAATTAATATGAATTTTTAAATATGACCAGCTTCCAAAACACCAATTATCTAGGTATAACTTAAAAAAGGAATAACCTATACTTTTATTATGCCACAGTATTCTTGAATAAACTAAATAACTAATAATAAACTAAAACAGAATTTATGAAAAAATAAAACTGATTTCATTTGGTCACAATATATTCAACTATATATTACATTGATCTCCTTTGTCAGTTACCTGACCTGTCTGTTTATGTTATGACTTTCACTTGTGGTTTTTGTTTTATACATGTGCAACTTTTTAAACCTCTGTAGTACCAGTCCAGTGATTTCTATAGTAAAATTTTTATTGACTGAAAAGAATGGGGTTAAGCAATTTGTATAAATGCAACTATAGCAATAAAAATGTTAATTATTTAAAAGAATTAAACAAATTAGTTAATTTTAAGATTTTGATTTTTATATTAAAGATGTCAAATATATCTTTGGGGTCCCCAGAGAACATATGTGAAGTTTTAGCTCAAAATACGCCACAAATAATTTATCATAACATGTTAAAATTGCCACTTTTTAGGTGTGAGTGATATTTTTGGGTGTCCTTTAAAATGCAAATGAGCTGATCTCTGTACTAAATGGTAGTGCTGTGGTTGGATAGTGCAGAGTAAGGGTATTATCCCCTTCTGACATCACAGGGGAGCTAAATTTTAATCACTTATTTTTCCACATGCTTCCAGAGAATGGTTTACCAAAACTAAGTTACTGGCTCTCGTTTCCTGTAAACAATTTGTCGATGACAAAACATTGAGCTAGCTGAACAGTGCAGATGCTTCAGCAGTCAGATGTTGCTCTTCTCTTTCACAGCCAATGAACAAAAAGAAGAAAGAGAAGGAGCGTTGCACAGCACTACAGGACAAGCTGCAGGAGGAGGAGAAGAAACAGCTGGAGCACGTGCAGAGGGTTCTTCACCGCCTTAAACTGGAGAAAGACAACTGGTTACTGGCCAGTGAGTACTCGTACAGCTCCGATCTGATCAAAGGCTCTCTCTGTCTTTACTCATGCTCTTTGTTTTTACTCTCGTCTCTCAGAATCCACTAAGAACGAAACCATCACCAAGTTCCTGCAGCTTTGCATTTTCCCCCGCTGCGTATTCTCTGCCATTGATGCCGTCTATTGCGCTCGCTTCGTCGAGCTGGTGCACCAGCAAAAGACACCCAACTTCTGCACCCTGCTCTGCTACGACAGGGTGAGTGCAAAATAAACCGCTTCGACTGCTAAGTTTTCATTTAGTTTAATATTTATAGGTTTAAACGTACGTTCCACTCTCTTGTCATCTTGAAGTATTTTCATAATGGTGTTTCGAGAGCCATGACTCTAATAAACATCAATTCTTCAATCCCTCCCCATCCAGGTGTTTTCCGACATCATCTACACGGTAGCGAGCTGCACAGAGAACGAGTCGCGGCGCTACGGCCGTTTCCTGTGCTGCATGTTGGAGACGGTGACTCGATGGCATAGTGACAGGGCTGTCTATGAGAAGGTACAGCGTGCTTTCACAACACGCAGACAGTTTGGTCTCCTGTTAAGTTATTCTGTCAGGAGCACGTCTCTGTCTCTCTCTAGTGCATCCTAGTCAAGTTTAAATTGGGATCTGTGAAAACAAGCTGGCAGTATGTCTCTTCCCTGAAGGATCAAAGAGTTTAAACGTTCATTAGGAACAACCTGATCTTTTGTTCTCACATATTTTGTAGTATGAGGAAAAATATCTGTAGCACACAACCTGCTAAATGTTTTTTCTCTGTCTGGGTAATTTTTTTTGCGTTAGACGTGCACAGACTTGACTTGTCTTATACGTTTCCGGTTCCTTCTCCAGGAGTGTGGCAATTATCCAGGGTTCCTGACTATTTTCCGAGCCAGTGGTTTTGATGGCGGGAACAAAGCGGATCAGCTGGACTATGAGAACTTTCGGCATGTTGTCCACAAATGGCATTACAAATTGACTAAAGTTAGTGTCACGCTCAGACCACATTCTTTTTTTTATTGATCTTTAAATATCTATTTATTTGTTATTTGCCATCTCTATGCTTTCTTTCCCAGGCATCAGTTCACTGTCTGGAGACGGGCGAGTACACCCACATCCGTAACATCTTGATTGTCCTCACCAAGATCCTGCCCTGGTACCCCAAGGTGCTGAACCTGGGCCAGGCGCTGGAGTGCCGCGTCCACAAGATCTTCCAGGAAGAGAAAGAGAAGAGGCCCGATCTCTATGCGTTAGCCATGGGGTAACTGAGCCGAGAGCCGGCTGGCCTCAGCATTCTGATGTGCTCTCACCACACTGGTTTAGGGGTCCAGGCTTATCTGTCACTTTCAGGAGTCTAGCTGGTGGTTGTTGGAAATCTTTAAAGTTGTCAGAGTTTGACATTTATCACGGTGTTTTAAAGTCTAGGATGTTTTTATCTTGTCTTTTCATGATAATAGGTTGATATGTAAGGTCCAAGCATTGAAGGTACTTAGTGACCTAGGTAGGGTTGCACCAGCCGTTTGTAAGTTCTTACTTAAACTGTGATGTAAAGTCCAAACTAGAGGCTAAGTAACTACTAGCTAGTTTATAACTTAATTCGGTTTCACCATTTGTTCTTAAGGCAGAATGTAGCTAGTAGGTCGTAAGCTCTCCGTAAAGTAATGCGTTGTCGCATATAATGATGTTTATTTTTCTTAACCCAATCACAAGCCTTCAAATAGGTAAACAGGAAATAGTCTGAACAGCACGTAATTTCTTGACTGGCCTAAACAGAAAGTAAAAAAAGACGTTATCGAACTCAAAACACTTAATTGAAAATATCCATCCCACAGATGGGGGAGAAAATAAACTGGAAGAAGAATTTCAGTCATGAAGATATTTTAAATAATGGATTGGAGACAAAAAACAGTTATTGAAAACTCGTTCACGAAATCGTGGCTCTTCATAATCAATTACGAGCTCACCGATGTGATCTAATCTGGCTGACATCTTATTCCGACCATTATTCATGGACAGAGGCTTCCTTAAATATTTAGTAACGACCTATTGTTACGTTTAAACACAGTTTAATGGTGCAACGCAAAAACATTTAGTAGGGCGTAAGTTGTAACTTAGTGCCCAATTTTTTGGTAACTAGCTGTGCAACGGGTCCCTGATCTTTTGTGACTGGCAGCCTCTGCAGTCTTTATGCTTAAACGCCGTAAAATAGTACAGAAAAATATATGCATATATGTCTACATTGAATTTAGGGCTGTCACCATTACTTTTCTTTTTGAGGTGTTTGGAGTACTCCTTAAAATAGCGGCTATGTGTTTTCGTGAAAAACAAACTAGAAAATGTACAGATCAGAAAAACAGTATCAGAAACACATCTCTCGCGCGCACGCACACATGCCATGCGCGTGGATCAGCTCCTGCATGAAGGCAAGAATGCGCATCCTGGTAAATTTCGGAAGTTAGACGACTGAGCTGCAGCTGGCAGGCATAAGATTTATAAAAACACATTTGAGAAGAAAGGCACAGCAACTCAAAAAGACTTGCATGTTTCATAATTACTTGTATAATTAAAACCATAATGCCAAATTCGCGCTGTTTTCCGAAGCTCGTGGAGGCGTGGAGCATCATAAACCGTTACCTTGTGTGCGATCTACCGGCATTGCCTTTGCGGTTGACTGGTTGATCGCGATCGACGTATTGGACACCTTTGGCTTACAGTGTGTGTTACGAGTGTGCCGGTTCGCAGTTGACCCACGGTTCAGCTCGCATGCGATTCACAAGTTAATGTTTGTAATTTCTTTATTTGTTCTTTATTTGTTATTTTTCACACTCCTTTTTGCTGATCCTAACAAAAATTATCCAATCCTTGTCTCAAAAACCGTAATGTGATCTGAACCTTGAGTTTTGTGATCCGGTACACCCCTAGTGTGTGTTACCTGAATTTCATCATCAGAATAGTATGCGCCTACTGTACCACTGGCAAGGTACTGGCAGCCATGCCCTGGGGAGCGTAGAATCAAAGTAGTCATATACGAGAGATTGTGCAGCGAAGTACCCTAATTTATACAACTGTACCATGGAAGTGTACAAAGATGTTTACATGGATTTTAACTAATGGCGTCAGCCTTTTAGACCTACATAACTGCTCCTCACTGATCCTTCCAGCGCCTATGTACGCGTTAAAATACGCATTAAATTGAATCATACTTCTAGCTTAAGTCATTAATCAGTTAATCACTGCAGCCGTGAGAATGCCAGGCAAATTTGGTCGTAGCGCCACCTAATGATCAAAACTTGTGCTAAGTTGTAGATCTCCGTTGCTTTAAATAAGTTTTTCTATCTTCAGCACCAGGGTTGAAATCGCTGAATAAATCTACTCGGCCTTAAAAAGCGAAGGTAGTTTTAAAATGTTGCTGGATAATTGGAGAGATAAATCATTAGTGAGGGAAATCCCATTACCCCAGCCATCAGCTGTTCCTTAACTATCAATAGGGAGTTAGTGGGCAGCACTCTTGGCAGAGGGTTAGCCACATTAAGGCAGATTTATGCTTTGCTCTTTTCTGCGGCTTTTAAGATGCAGCCGGACTGATAAAACGTGTCGAGCTGGTGCCGATGAAGACGGTCCGGGCGGATGGCTTTGGAGAAAGAGACTTGATAGCTTGGATGTAGTCGATCCAGCCAGAATGGCAAGAGAGGCTTTTTGCTGGTTCATTCATCTATTGGACTGTGGAAGGCTTTTGTTGTGTCAAGATAAGGCAGTCGTATCACTTATCTACTGTAATGAGCTGTTTTGCTTCACTGGAGCTAGAATAAGAGACAAGGACATGCCCCAGTGATCTCAATGGGCTGGAGCCCACATAAGCCGCTATGTTCTTAGGAAGCGTTTTGGCTAAAACGTATCCGAATAATCGACTGATTTGCAGTGTTTTTCCAGGGCTTCTCATTGCACGATACACACGAGAGATTCGACCGTCAGTCGTAGAGGTTGACGTTGTATTTATGATAGTCATTTTCTCGAGTCATCTGTGGCAGTGCATTCTGGGATTTTCATGTGTTGCATCTTAAAAGGTAGTGTAATTATTCTGTCTGCCACTTGGTGTACAGGCTAAATGTCAGGAGTGTGCCTGGTTTGCGTTGAAATGCGTCAGGGGAGGCAGCACGGGTTTTGGGATGGAGCTTCAGATGCAAGATAAATGAGGATTGATTAGGTGTCCCTTCTTAATGAGAAAGTGTTTGTTGTTATTGTTGTATTCTCCGTCATAATGGCTGTTGACTCGTAATTGAGTGTGTTTGGGCCACCAGTGGGATTTCTCAGCACACATCAGCTTATCGGGCAGACGTGGGCCTGTCCTTTGTGTTTCTGTGGATAAGTGGAATCAACAAGAAATAAAAAGGGGAATTCAAATCTCATGTTCTGATCCTTGCTAATATTGCCATAAAACCTGGCCTGAATATGCACGTCCCCTCTGGAGTATTTCTTGTCGAATCCATTCATTCCGAGTGATTTTTTTAGCATTAGACTTTGTATTAACGTCTGCCTTGATTTTAACCGTGTATGTGACTTGCAGCTACTCTGGGCAATTGAAAGGCAGGAAAGTGCACATGGTGCCTGAAAATGAGTTCCACCATAAGGAGCAGCCAGTGCGCAGCGCCACGCCTGGCACCGTACAGAACGGACCTGGCAACACCGGCAAGACTTCCGCCACTACAGCTGCCAGCGCTGGCAAAACTGAGGAGGGGGCCATCGAGGACTCAGGTGAGATTGTTCAAAGCATTCAAACAAAAAATACACTATTAGTCTTTGAAGCTTTTGGAGTTTATTTACAAGCTTACGGACTTGTTTACTTGGGAACTTTGTTTATTTGGGCGTTTTAAAGCTCATTTGACATCTTTAAACACATTGCCGTCGCACGTGACACTAGCGATCTGCCTCCCTGAGGAAGGTAAAAGCAATTAGTGTGTAAATTAGGGTAAAATTTATGAAGATATTTAAACTGAAAAACCTCACACATGACCACGGTGAAGACCAAACACACAGGAGAGAAAGCCTAAAGTACTAGGTATACATTTTTTCTGCATTTACGTCTGTCTTGTGCACGCACATGTCCGCACAGCTTTCAAAGTATACTCAATCCGCATACGCCCGGACGGCCGCGTTCGAAGCTAGGGCTGTGACGATGAATTGCATTCCCTGTTAAATTCTGAATTGCAAGGCTCCGATTCTGTGTTTCATGCACAGCTTGTGCATGTACTAGGGCTCTGTGATCATCAGTAGGAAGTCCTTAACAATCTAAAATCACTACGAGTCTTAGTCGTTTATAACGTGCATTCAAAAAAGCAACACGCGTACAAAATATTATTTATTATCCTGAAACGATCTGAAGAACAGCTATATAAATATACCTCTAGACATTTCCTGGAATAGAGTTTGTAATGGTACTTCTTCTGTGGCACAAATGACGTTTCTGCAAGAGAGCGCCCTCTGGCTTTTGGATGTGGGACATTTCACTGGAATTATTTAAAATTCATTCACTGAGAAAACGCGCATTTGCACTTTAATCGTCACAGCCCTAACATACGCAGTATAAATGATTACACTACCAGGTTGCCAGGACAGCACTGATTCGCGTCTTTTACAGGACATTTTAAAAATTCAGGATAGATTATGAAAACATTGTTGGTTTGTTGGTAACAACGTTTACAAGAAGAAAACAAAGAACAGGGATCAAACATTATGGTGAAGAAAAAGCTCCTTAGCTTTCTGTTCTTGGAAGAAAAGGAAAATAAAAGGAGAAAAGACAATGGTGTGAGCAAACGCAAACGTCTCTTGTTGTGCATGTTGTGTGTAGTGGTGTCGCATGCGGCGTTGTATGCCGTTCTCTCCTGCATGCGGACAGGGTGTGTGGACAACCGCAGACCATCCTAATGACTGTTATTGCATCATGCGGATGGCCCGAGTATACTTTGGGCATAAGCTGTGTGACTGTACCAGCTCATGAGCATCAATCCTTAATGAGAATCTCTGAACAGAAAATAAAGAAATTTAAGTGATTGAATTCTTTAATGGCACCATAAATGTGGTACAAACAACTGACACGTTATACGCTAACATGCTAAGAGTCTGCACATCTTTCAGTTCCAACCTGGTCATAATATCTAACAATGAAGTACAGTTTTCTTGTATGCTGACTAGTGCTTGGCGATAATTCGATAACGATAATTTTGGCTCTATAAAGTTCCATGATAAACCGATAACGACAGTTCGATAGGTGCTCGATAACTTTAACACACTTTGCGTAACGCTGCGCAGTCACTTCCAGATGCCGCACACGATCTACGTTTACAATCACAGTGTCAATTAAACTTGAAGGAGTGGAGTAAGGTAAGGCAAGTTATTAATTTTGTGCCCTATGGTTTCCGTTATGTGGATAATGCAGACAGAATCACGCGGAAACATTTTCCTTTTGTGTAATAATGGACGCACAAACAGGTTTTGTCAAAGCCCGGAACACGGCAGACAAAATGGGTACAGTATACTGTACTTTCTTCCAGCGTCCGCCTTGTGCGTGCACACGTCCGCACAGCTTTAAAGTATTTTTACAGGACATTCACAAATTCAGGAAAGACGAGGAGAAACAGAAGATCCACCACTGCGGTGAATATAAGTTCTTGTTTGTGTGCGACTGTGCGTTCCCACAGCAATGCAACACTCTTTACATCTATTTATCAGCCCGTTTAGTTCGTATATGTATAACACATGCGTGATCACTGAACTAAGTTTTCTTTCTTGTTTAAGTGAACATAAACAGGTGGATGTTTATTAGTGTATTGAAACTTAAAGCAGTCTGTCTTGGGTCTTAAAGTGACAGTAGCCTGCTGCTTTCTGTGTCAAAGTTTGTTTCATAACACATATATTTTCATTTATTAATACAAATGCCTGAAAAGGAAAACAAGATTTTAGTATTTGTCATTTTCTGAATAAAAAGTAGTTTAAAACCATTTGTCATTTATCATTATAATTATCGATATCGACTGATATGGAAAACATTTTCATGATATTTTTTTTTGGCCATATCGCCCAGCCCCTAATGCTAACCTGTTATTGTGGTCATCTTTACATCATTTATATTACGTCTATTAACAGGCGGTATTACAAGTGGTAACATTTTGTTGATCGTAGTTGACAAACTCTCAGTGTGTATGTATTCAACCGTTCGTAAAATCGCAATCGCTTAGACAAATACAGTTTTTGTATACAGTATGCAACAGTTCATGTGTGGTATCTCACTGCTGTAAAATACCCAGTGTGTCGCATCTCATCACCCTTTTCACTTTCATCTTGGGTGATGTTGGGCCTGTTTCAATAATTCATTTTATATGAAGCACAGTCTCTGGTTTCATTTACTTTGAATGAACTTTTAGTGGCACATGAAGGTAGCAGGCAATTTCCCAGCATGTGTGTGTGTGACATCAATCACGGTTTTAGAAAAATGACTTTTGTCAAACCCACTATTTATTTTGCTTGATTGTTAAACAGATTTAATAGTGTAATTGATTTATATAATACAATGTATATTTATGGTTAACTTTTTGCAATACCTCAGGATTTTTGCGATCTGTGTGACATGGATTGTTTAAACTTGGGTACGACAAGCATGTAGACTGTGCGATAATGACACCTATTAAATTGGAGGTTGCGACTCACGTTAGCTCAACGTCATTAGCATGCGCTAATGTGGACAAATTAGGGCTGGAACGACGCGTCGACGTAGTCGATTACGTAATTACGTCGATTTGCCGGAAATGCGTCGATGCGTCGCACTGTTTACATTTTGAAATGAAGGCGGCTTCAGCTCCGACCGGGTGATACAAGTGTTATACCAAACAGACAGAACGCGATCAAAAGTGTGGGAATACTTTAAGCAGAGACCAAATAAAACACATACTGTGTAAAACTGAAATGGCATACCACAGCAGCGCAACACCTGTGTATGATCATCCTAAAAGAAAACAACCTGGGGCTCTCTGACCTCAAAATGACGAGACGTCAGCGTAAAAATTTGAACTATTACAGTAAGTTTTTATACAACAATAGAATCAATGCATATTGTGCTTAATACAGCTGCGTTTACATCTTCGTTTAATACGAGCTGCGAGACGCCTGACAGACGTGACATTGCATCGCTTCTGGGCAGTATGTTGAAACCGTAAATAAAGAGCAGGACATGTTTTTATATTAAGAAGTTATGAAATAATAAGTTAATGTCACATTGAGAACTGATAGGCATGTGCCCGCGTGCACTGAAAGCCAGCTGGCAGTGCGGAGTTCCCAATGAACGTCTTTTTTGCGAAGACGTGCGCAGATATTACAGAAGCTCGTCTTGTAAGGTATTCCTGACATGCGTTTATTTAAAGTAACAGCAGCGTAAAAAAATATTTATAAAATATTAGAAGATCATTCTAACTGAACTTGTTTTTTACCCGGAACTTAAGAAAAGTTAAATGTTAAAGTTAAATGAGAATGCAGTACTACTAATAGTAATAATATTAACAGTAATAATATAACCATTACATCTTATATAAGGGTTCATGAATTACAATGAACTTATTTTTACTTCAGTCTGAACTAATGCTGAGTTAATGCATGTGCTAATCATAAACTAATGTTTAAAATATTAATATATGCCTATTTTATTGTTTAAGGTGAATAATGCCTCTTTTAAAGTGGCACTGCCACTTTATTTTTCATGTTGAAAATTTTGGTTTGTGTGTTTGTTTAATTAAGAAAATGCTTAAATAAAATGTTGGCGTTAATGGCAGATGTTACATTTATTATTTGTTGGGGAATTATATGTATAAAAAAATCATCATTAGACTATTCGATTAATCGAAAAAATAATCGATAGATTAATCGGTTGAAAAAATAGTCGATAGTTGCAGCTCTAGGACAAATACCAATACACAGGGGCGTAGCAGCAAACGCACTTTGCGTTGATCAGGCTGAATTTCTGACACTGTCAGAAAACTATCGTAGGCCATCTTTGGTAGCAAAACTGGGAAAACGTCCGTCTTTGAACCTCTCTCACTGTTTGACATAAGACCTCCGATTAAGAGCCACGATCACAGAAATCCCCACGATGGTAATCTTTCGTCTGGGACGGCCAGAAATCGTGCAGTGTATCCCGGGCTTTAAATGATATTGTCTTATTTTATAAACTATGGCCTAAATTATGAAGGTCTGCCCTGGTGTGATGTACTGGCTTTGTGTATTTGCAGATAAATCCAAGGAGAAATCGCAGGCGGCGCAGAAAACTGCCAGCAAAACCAGCAGCGCTGCAAACAAAGCGAGCAGCAACGGAGGCAGCACGCCTAACAGGTACCTCGACCGAGGGCCGAGTCCCTGCGCCTCACATCCTCGCTAGCGTGCAGCCGAAGCAGAGAATGATGAACTGCTCTCATCTCTTATATAATGTTATTAAAAGTTGAAGCCCTGGGGTGTGAAAGTTTAGCTGGGGCTTATTATTTCAAACTACTCTCCAAATAAATCAATCCTTTATCAAAGTCTACCTTCCTTATGAACTGTGTAATCAAATTGAAGAGCGTTCCAGGCAAGAATCCTGTTACAATTCTATTAAATTGAGCAATTGCAGAGAGAAACGTCTTGAAAGGAACAGCCTCCGAAAGGCACGGCTGTTACGACGCACAATCGCACCGTGGTTGCCCATCAAATTGGCTGTGTAAAACATCATTTTGAAAGAAATACTTCAATGAATGTCGCGTGGCGACGCTGGCAAGCGATGTCCCTATTCATTTCCATTCAGGAATGGTGTGAATAGAATGAGTTTCTCAGGGTTCAGGAAAAGTGCCCAAGTCACGCATTTGTAATTCACCCGAGATGAGAGGCCAGAGAGGTCATGATGTGCGCCGCTTTAATAATGGACCCAGTCAAGAGGTTCATCATTTTGCTTGGTTGCAGGAGAAGCAAATGAGTCAAATATCAGCCATTTTAATTGAAACAATCACATTCTACCTAAAAGCTTACATTCATTACTTCATATTTTTGCTTTGGAAACTAAAATTGATCAAATTCAAATTGTATTTACTGGTTTCAAGTACTGGTTTACATTGGACACACATGTGTTAATATTAAGCCTTCAGTTTTTACCTGCTCTGTTCACAGCACTAAAGGGATCAAAGAGAAGGAGGATAAAGAGAAGACGGTGAAGGAGAAGAAGGAGAAAAAGGAGAAGAACCCAGCAAACACTCCAGAGGCCAAAACAGGAGGGAAGGACAAACAGAAGGAGGAGAAACCCATCGACGGCAAAGAGAAGACGCCCAAGGCTGATAAGGACAAGAGGAAGGAGGACAAGAAAGAAGAGAAGAGCAAGAATGATGGGAAATCTGCCGAGAAAGAACGTGACGTGTCCAACGACAGCAAGACAAAGGAAAGCGGCAAGGTGGAGAAGACCGCTGGGGTCGGAGGTCTGAAGTCTCTTACGCCCAGATCCGATGGGGTTGAATCTGAGCGGGGTAAGAATATAAAGCATTCTTTATAAGCTAACATCAAAACCAAATATGCTATAAACTGACCGCCTCGCGTTTCTTTCCCATCCAGAGCAAAAAAGACGAAAGGTTGACACGCACTCGTCACCGTCGCACTCCTCTGCAGTTAAGGTTAGTATGGCCTGAGGAGAGCTGTACACTTCTTTCCTCTTGTCCCTACCTGTCGGAGAATCACGTGCTTTTCCAAACCTTCCACGTCCATCTACGTCACCCCTGAGGAGTGTGAGAGGAGACCTCTGGAGCCCATCCGTTGTAGGAGAGCAGTGGGGGGAATTTTGCAGCTTATGGACTATTTTTGTAAATCAATTTTTTCCGTAGACGTCAGATTTTTTTGACAAAAAAGGACTTCTGGCACATACTTAATTTTTTGATCGTAAAGAAGGTTTTTTTTACATGCTAAGAGAATCTACCCAAGTGCCTAAAATTTTGTTTTTGTGTAACGTGCATACTTTTTTGTAAGATTGTAAATATAGATGTCTATTTTCGTAAGTGGGCCTCCATTTTGATTTTTTTGAAACCGTAGCACATTACATGCGGAGAAAGCAGAAGTAATAAGGAAACATAGATAAAAATCACCCTCGTTTTTTTTACTTAATGCGAAGAAGAGAGAATGATTTTGCTGGAAGATATCCTGAATGTAGCATCAGATGTCTGTGACAGCTGGAAGATCTGGATTTTTGTCTCGCTGAGTCACTGATCTTGGAATTCCCGGCAAGGATATGCTCCTCTTCAGCACTCCTGCTTGCTTTTCCGGTCCTCGCTGATTTTTGAGCGCCCTAATTGCTCTGGAGGGCTTGCGGTGTTTGTCGGTGTGCCGCTGTGGAAATGGCTCGTCGAGAGACGTACACACGCCCAGCAAACAGCCCCTCTTCGGCATCCAGACGCGTCTCCAGCAGCTACGCCGTAAAGATAAAGCCAACCGGGAAAAGTGTGTGGGCATAGCCTTCCCAGAGGGATCTGCTTGCATTTGTCTGTGAGCAAGACCAAAGTGTACATGACCTCCTCCTCATATTCCAGTGCCCTTCATTTATGAAACCTAGCTGAGTTTAGATTTGTTTTATGATTTTCATATACCCCCAAAGTTAAGTTAATGAATGTTTGCTCTATTTTAGACCAAAGATAAGAGATGTATCTTTAATGCAGTGACCATCATCAAGCAGGTTTAAGTTGAGGTAGCTCAGTACAGACTGACGTTAGGCTCCGGTAGTCCAGTCTCTTCGTCTCTAACCATGTGAAAGTTCTAGTCTTTGAAGGTCTTTAGGGGGATGTGTTGAGTGACGGCCAGCGCCAGCCTCCCCCCATCCTTTCTCCTGCTGTGTGCCATCTCCTCTCCAGCTCATCTGTCATCTCCATTCATTCCTACAGGACAATCTCAACGACTCCAAGGACTCCGCATCAAAGGTTTGATACGTTATCAACTTATAATCGTTTGTGATCGTGTTTTTGGATCTAGTGAGCTGCCTACCTAGAAAGGCTCCATATGAACTTGTCTCATTCAAATGTAACACAGTCTCTTATCCCTATTACTTTTGCTTATTTTGACAGTATGTTTCTTAATCAGATGCACTACACGTGCTGTAGTATTCTTGTATGTGCCAAAAATGCCAAACATACGCTGGAAAAAATGTACTGTAGTTATGCAGCTGTTTCCCAGTAACTTACTGTAGATTTAAATTGATGTTATTTACTGGGAACAGTTTGTTTTAAAGTTAAATGAACCTTAACAAGTCTTTGGGCGCTATTTTAACGATCTAAGTGCATGGTCTAAAGCGCATGGTCTTTAACGACGGCAAAAATAGTTTATGCGCCAATGTGGTTGTTCCTATTTTCATAATGGGTGTGTTTTGGGCGTAACGTGCAATAAACCAATGAGAGTCTCAGCTCTCATCCCCTTTAAAAGCAAATTGTGCCTGGCGCTATGCCTAATCCCTATTTAGATGACGGACTTTGTAAACTGAAAAACTAAGTGGAGGAAGAAGACCAACAGTTTAAGAATAATGTTAAATACTTGTGTTGCTTTTATTTGTATTGAAATTATTATTTTTTGGTTTAAAACCTTCAAAAGCCGTTTTCTTTCAGTCATGGAAGTAAAATAGCAGGCTTTTAATTGCTGTAAATGTATTGATATCCTACATAATCAATGTAATCTCATAAAATAATTTGCAAATATGCAAGAAAAGGTTTGTACTCTAAAAATACAAAAAAGAGAGAATTCATTTTTCATTCATTCATTTCTCTTTTATTCTTTTCATGAAAATGCATTATTTATACAAAGCACATACAATTCATTTGAATTTTCCTTTACATTTCCATGATCAGAAAGGAGCAGCTGGAAGAATAATATTCTTATATTTTTCTGCCCCCTTTATAAACATAAATAGTAGATGGCTTTAACATTGTTCCCTCCACCATCACCCATAATTTATTAACATAAATAGTAGATGACATAAATATCACCAGAAATATATTAACTTAAATAGTAGATGTCACAGCTTTATTCCCTCCACCATCACCCAAACTGCAACATATCTAATATTTATTTAAACGTTTTCAATAATCACATACAGTCCTATTCAAATTTCAATTTGATATAATTCAAGTTGTTTCTTTCTGTAGCTCTTTTTAAATTCTAAAATATTTTTACAACTTTTTAAATCTTTCCTTAGAAAATTCCACGCTTTTACTCCAACAACAGACCAACACATTTGTTTCAGGGTTGTTCGTGCTGTTAGAATTGACAAACGTGCGGAGAGCCGTTTCAGCACTCGGACAGTGCCATGGATTTTTAAAAAAGCATTACTTAAAATGTTTCTCATCTCATCATATCCACAGGTACAGAGTCATCAAATACAATAAATCCATGGGGTAGCATTTAAAAACAGATGCATTTGTTTAAAGCAAAGCATTTTTTTTACTTACCTGGCTACTGGTGAAGCAGCTCTTTACGCCTTCTAGCGTCTCATAATCGGTCCTCATTTATGTCAAAGAGACTCAATAATAATCTTTTACATTTTAATGCTTTAATTTTTCATATTTTAAACCTTTTTTGTGCTGCTACGCATCCATGTGTGTGATAAGTAAGGGTGTCACGATTTCGATTTTAAATTGGAATCGATTGAAATTAAGTCTCACCCTCGAACTTCGAATTAAAAAATGGGATCATCGATGCTGCCACACAGCGGATTATATTTTAAACAAAAGGGATAGTTTGCCTCAGCGCTCGCATGAAACGCATAAAACTGAACAAAAACGTAAGGATTATTACTTTAGTTTACGTTTAGACTTTGGACAGATGCGAGAGCGCGTGCACGTGAGACAGAGAGAAGTGCAGCTGCTTGTGACGCGCTGGATTTATTTCAGATGTTAGGAGTCCAAGACGCGCGCATTTAGTCTGTGTGCGTGCAAGAAGGAATCCTACAAGCTTTCTTGTGTAAAGTGAAGCCCACAAACCCCAATGCGAGGAACAGCACGCAATGTGCATATGTGAAACTATAATATTCTAAAAATAAATAATAATGACATAGCATTTTTATCATTCATAAAAGGGGGGAAAAAATTGAGATTCGAATTGAATCGTGACCTTAGAATCGTAAATGTAATCGAATCGAGGATTTTGAGAATCGTGACACCCCTAGTGATAAGCAAACCCGCATTGTCCCGGCTCATATTACTAATGAGCTCATTCAATAACAAAAACACTGTTGCGTCATTGACTTTAGACTAGGTTTTTGTTGGGCAATGGCGTATTCTTTTTTTAGTTGCCACAAAAAAGCAACACGCCAACAATGTGCCTGAACACCTCGTTTTAAGACCGGAACGCCCATGGGCGCAAATGCATTTGCTATTTAAACAACGTGCCGATAAACGTGAAAATGAACCAGGAACCAGAAATCCTCATCATCCTTTTTCTGTTTTTTTTTCCTTCAGATTTTATTTCCCAGAATGCTTTGCATGAGGCTGTTATTTTATAGTTTTATTTTGTAAAGATAAATACTTGTTAATGTTTAATGTTCATTTAACTTAGAACAAACATGTTCCCAGTAAATTACATGAATTTAAATCTACAGTAAGTAACTAGGAAACAGCTGCCAGTAATACACTGTAAAAATTTCTATAGAAATTACAGTATGTTATTTTGAGGGTTGGGTAAAAAAACAGGCAATTGATATGACGCATACATTTTGATTCTGTTTATCGATTCCTGACTTCATTTTTGCACAGCAATCAGCAGCAAGCTTTTTACAGTTGTATCTATCTGCCAGGACCTGTGACCAACCTCTCATTACGCACATGCGCAGTAGTACAAACATTACACTCAGCACTATGACTGACTGCAGCAAACGTTCAAATGTTTGGTTAATGGCAGGGTGCATGATCTCTGAAAGCCAATGTTGACATTTGAAATCACCTAAACAAACACGCCCCTACCCCAATAGAATCTGGACTTTTTTGATAGATCCGCCAATACGCAACCCACGCCCCTTACTGCTGATTGGCTACAAGTGTGTTTTGGTAGTCGTCCCGACTCCCTTTTCCAAAGCGTTTTCAGAAATCGTGCACTCTGCCTTTAAACTTTGTGAAAATAGACTGTAGTATTGCCTAATGCAGTATATGTGGTAAGGATCTTTTGTGTAAGGGAGAAAATACCTCTAATATTATGAAACACAGCGTTAATTTGAAGGATTGTACAGTGTTTAAATCTCCCAGCTGCGAGTCCTCATACAGCTACAAGATACAGCTAATATTAGCAATAGCAGTGTCTCACACTCTGGTACAAAACACAGATTCACCTTACAATTAAAGCGGCATAATTCTGGATAAACTGACATCTGATCACTTTTGTTTACTTGTTTTTTTATAGCAATCACTATGAAAATTAGGCAGCCACAGGACAACATAGTTTATTTAAAATTATATAAATTTGCATAGTTTATTCTGCCACTTTTAAAATTTTTATTTTGTAACAGCCAACAGGTTATAGACTAAATGTGGCAAGAATAATAAAAAAATTCTTGAAAATATTTGCTTTTTTCTCTTACTAATTATTGTAATCGGAAGCAGGAATCGACAAGCGGAATATGCATTGGAATCCCTAAAATTAAAACGATACCCAACCCTAGTAATTTTGTTTAATATTATTACAGTAGGAGGCTGAGAAAAGCTGTACAGATAGACGGCTCACTAGGTTTTGACACGCTCAGATTATATATCTATAGCAGGGGTCTCCAACCTTTTTGTCAGCAAGTGCTCCCATAATAGATAAAACAATCTGGGAGGCTACTTTTTTATATAGTCTACTCTAGGGCTGCACGATAATTCACATGTGATTGTCATTTGAATCTCGTCAGTAAGCCAGTAAATCTCCATCACCTGCTTTCAGATGGAGCAGCATTTACTACACAAAGCCATAGTTCACTGACAATCAGTGAAATACGGCTTTGTGTAGTAAATGCCAAATAATGCTTTTTTTCTACTCAAAACTTTTACTTTATTTTATTGTACTTGTTAATATGTTTTATCATTGTTTAAAATGTTAACAAACATAGAAGAAGTCAAGCTAATATAAAAATATGTAATGAATAAATATTAAAATCAAGGTTATTAATATAATGTGCTTTGTTGGGCGACTCACAGACTCCGTGCGGGCACCATGTTGGAGACCACTGAACTATAGGTTACTGCACTTTTACTTTGTATGCTCTGTATGCCAGTTATGGATTTTCATATTGGTCCAAAATGTGAACTGTTTCTTTAAAAAGTCAAATTTTTCCTTCATAAGATGTCCAAATATCCCAGCAACATTCAGCTCTCGCTGCGCCGTCAGGACATTTTATAGTCTGCTAATGTAATTTCACTCCAACAATATCCTCCATTCTTCCCATGGCTACGCTGTCCTGGACTCTTCTTAGTCCTCGCTGTCTGATTGGACTCGAGTCTCTTTTGAAAAGCTCCTGTCAACTGGCAGAGAGATAAGTGTTTTTGCAGTTCGGTCACTGAAGAATGTTTGAAAATATGCTGACGGCAACACCTCAAAAAGCAATTCAGTTGAATGTTTAGCCTGTTTGCCTGTTATTCCCCTCACTCTCTCTCTCTCTCTCTCTCTCTCTCTGCGCTCTTAAACTATTTCCTAACATTAAAGTGCACTATCATCTCAATATTAAATAGGAAAGAAGTCTTATAGTCTGGTAGACCCAACGTGAATATATTTGAGCTTTTCTATTGCAAAGTACCCTACGGGTCAGGTTGTGTCAGCTCACTTCACTTTTACCAGCCTAGCACGAAGATAAAGCTAATCTTGCATTTAGCGTTGATGCTTGTAGTGATGATTCTCTCTGACCAATCAGTGATCTACAATGCTTTCACATCACGTTTTAGTATTGTATCAGCTCAGCTCGATTAGACCCGCAACCGAGGTGGTACTAAAAAGTATCGGGTACTATATACTGTACTCAGTGGAAAAGCCCCCAAAAGTAAGCTTGACCCAACCAGTGGGCTACTATGCAATGGAGAGCGCCATATTTTGCATTCGTTGCTCAAAACTCCACTTTGTTTCCTGAAAAGGCAGCATTTATCTTGCAGGAGTCGCATTCATTTCTCAATTGTCTGTATGTTGTAATCCAGATAGAGTTGATAGTTTGATATATGTGATTAATTTAGCTGTCCTTCATTTTCCGAGAGGTTGTTTTATCTTTCATCTCACATGCTGGAGTGACATATCCTCTTTTGGATTTTGTAACAAATGTAATATATGTTGTAACGGGATCTTGTGTGAAGGACATGAGATGAAAAATGTAGTAGTCAGTGTACCAGTAATATTATATGAGCACATTTGAAAATTGAAATAATAAGAAATAAAGAGCTGCGTGCCATTTGTTTCAGAAAGAAGAAAAGTTACTTTACTTTAAACAATTGAAAACTGAAAATAAAGTGTCAACAATATTTCAGGTTTTTTCTGTATACTGTAGGCCATAACTACTCCTTTGCAAAGTAATGTAGGAATCATCCCAACATATAAGCTAGTTAATAGCCGTGACCTTTATAGAAGATTATTTAATAGTCTGGAAACTTGTGGACCAATCAGATTACAGATTTCATCCCTAGTTCTGAGCTATTGTTAGGCACAAAGCTTTTTGCAGAGTTTATTGCTTTAACATTTTAATGTTGCTGTTTCAAATACTGCAATGTACAATAATTATACAGTAAATCTCGTTCAGTAATGTAGTTTAGGAGCTTTACTGTAAGCTGTTAACAATGACCCACCTGCCGTATAAATCCAGAATGAGAGAGATGTGTAATGAGGTGTGACGTCTCATCCACTCACTTTAGAGACTGTACAACACATTTTATACCTGACAGCACGGTGCTTGTGGGAAATCTGTAAGAATACATTTTTGAGAGCAGCTTGCTCAAAGTCAGACACTTTTTTCTTTATACAACGTGAGCTGCACGTTTATCAGCTGCTTTTCTTCTCACCACACGACCAGTTTGGTTAAAAGCATGGCAATGTTGCCAGGTCCTCGGCCTTTCAGCAGAGTTCTTAATTGGGCTTCATTTTTGCAGGTTGATGTTTTTCAGAAGGTTAAAGATGAAAGGATTTGGTTTAGAAGTTGTTTGTATTTGGGCTGTGAAAACAGAGTCATTGGGATGCTTTTGGACTTATTTTTAGGGATGCACCGATACCACTTTTTTGGAATACGAGTACGAGTACTTGCATTTCAGTACTTGCCGATACCGAGTACTTAATAAAAAAACATGATTTAAATTTACAGGTAACTGCTTTAGTCATATAATTTAACAAAAAAACAAAGGACTAGTTTTCCAGTTTGTTGTAAACTCTGCCTCTTTGGACAACACAAGATGCATTAACCCCTTACACGCCGCTCAAACATAAACATTTCTCAGACCGTGGTATCGATTCCAGGTATCGGGGGACTTTTAACGAGTACGAGTACTTTTGAAAATGTGGTATCGAGGCCGATACCAGTATCGGTGCATCCCTACTTATTTTGAATGGCCATTGGGCTGAATTTGTTATGCGGATCTGGCAACTCTGGCAGCATTTCTTTTTGTTTTGAAGTAAGGAGGATTTTTATTACTGTAACAACGAATGTATAGCACTTTCATATCATAATGGATTATTTATTTTGTTATTATACCACGGGTCTGTTGGATGCTGTATTCTGATTGGCTGAGAAATGTTCCGTGGGTATGCATTAATTTCTGATAACCGCACACCTAACTTGTCAAATGTCTTAAAAATAGGCACCAGAGCAATGTTTGTGGTAACCGTGGTATAAGAGGAATAATTGACTCCGGTCCTTTGAATTATTTGAAAATAATGCTTCGCGTTGTGCCGCATTGCACCTTGGGTGTGCATTATTTTCAAATAATTCAATGGCCCGTTGTCAATTATTCCTTACATAACGAATAATGTTAATACTCGTCATCAAGGTCTAAAGCTGAAGATTAAAATGAGTTCATTAATCTGTGGAAAAATTTCCTCACCATCACTCCTGAGGACTCGATTCGTTTTGTTTGTTGATATTTTGACATTTAAAGATGTTTTTACTATTTAAAAAACGCCCAACTTTTCTTTTTTTAAGGCTTAAAATATCAAAATCAGAAAGATTATGGGGTGGTTATCTTAAAACATCTACATGCGAATACTAGGGATGCACCGATACCACTTTTTTGGAATACGAGTACTTGCATTTCAGTACTTGCCGATACGGAGTACTTAATAAATAAAACATTATTTAAATTTACAGGTAACAGCTTTATTCATATAATTTAACAAAAAAAAAAACAAAGGACTAGTTTTCCAGTTTGTTGTAAACTCTGCCTCTTTGGACAACACACGAGGCATTAACCCCTTACACGCCGCTCAAACATAGACATTTCTCAGACCGTGGTATCGATTCCAGGTATCGGGGGACTTTTAACAAGTACGAGTACTTTAGAAAATGTGGTATCGAGGCCGATACCAGTATCGGTGCATCCCTAGCGAATACCCTATTTATGTGCCTTATTTAGTTATTATAATTGATTAATTTTTAGCTGATTAGTCGATTAATCGAAAACAATAATTTCCAGATGAATCGATTATAAAATGTATTGTTAGTCGCAGCCCTAGGAAAGCGTCTTTAGTGTTGTCTCGAACATTGTGCAGTTAAATGTAAAGATTAAGCAAGTGTTGATTTCAAGTGTATGCTCAGGGTCACTGACCTTTAGGATAAAGACTCGTGATCTATTCATCTTCTTCTCCATCGGTTTCTCTGTCCTACATTTTTCATCAGAGTATCTTTGGATGTGTAGGAGAGATGGCAGCAACACTAAACGCGTTATGAAGCATCTCTTTCTGCCAGAACAAGGATTATATATTTATTCTCTTCTCTTCTGTTTTACTGCCCACTACCACACACTTCTGATAAAGATCTTAAGATCATTTTGGCAAGACCAAATCAGTTTTTCTATCTGAAGTTTTAGCTCCGAGCATCTGTTTGCGTTAGACAGTTAGTATACTGTGTCTGATCCAGCTGGAATGTTGATACACTGCTAATGAACAAATGCCTCAAGAGTTTGTTGTAGTGCGTTATAAAGCTCTCTTGTTAAAGTTAATGTGTAATGTTGGACACGATCATGTGGGCTGCTTCATTACCGTGTCTCATTCATCTGGCAGCCTGCGTTGTCTTCAGTATAAAAATAGACACCATACTGTATACCTGAGAGTCTTTATAAACATTACCCTTATTAAATTTGAACAAGATATTTTGAGGAGTGTTTGTAACCAAACCAATCAAAGCCCCACTGACATCCATAGGAGAAAAAAGAATACTAGGAAAGTCTAAGGGGCTTTTGATCGGTTGATAAAAACACACGTCTGTAACAATTTGAGTAAATGATGACAGAATTTCCTTTTTTTGGGTGAACTACACCTTTAAGCATTTTTCAGCTTAGTGGAATAAATGTGGACATGTGCATCAAGCAGTTAAGATAGTGCTACAGCCATCTTCATATTTAAAACATACAATTTTTCACAAGCATTTGGTCTGGCTTACTTCTCTCATACTTTACCGTTTCTTAGCAGAGAATTGATGCCAAGATTGATTTGCTCTTCACAATGTTCCTCCATCTCAGAGGAAGTTATCATTACCACATTGTCTCGCATATCTAAACAGTCCTGGAGATACATTGGGATATTTTGTGTTGTAGCATATTGTTAAGTGCTTGACTTCAGAGGAAATGAACCATTAGTAGCAGCTGTTAAGGAAGTTGTATATGATTCATGTCAGTGTTTACTGTTTATCTTTATCAAACAAATACTCAAGCTACAGTAATAGCCATTGCTAGGGTTGCAATAGTGTCAGGCGATCTTCAGACTGTTCATCTGTGTTTAAAATTGCCAGTACACTATATCATCAGGGGCGGGGGAAAAGTTTACTTGCTTATTTATAATAATAATAATACATTGAATTTCGATAGCGCTTTTCTCGAACTCAAAGTTGCTTATTTATCTGTGACAAGATACTGGACTGCTAAAAAAAATGAACAGCTCAACTAAGCTATGTCATGTGAGGTTATGTATATATATATATATATATATATATATATATATATATATATATATATATATATATATATATATATATGTATATGTGTGTGTATGTATATATATGTGTAATAATAAAAAAAAATATATATATATATATATATATATATATATATATATATATATATATATATATATATATATATATATATATGTAATAATAATAATAAATATATATATATATATATATATATATATATTACAAATATATATATTACAAATATATATATGTAATAATAATAATTAAAAAATATATATATAAAAAATATATACATATATAAAAAAAGTATTTATACATTTATACATATACATATATATATACTTTTTTATATATATATGTATATATTTTTTATATATATTTTTTTTAATTATTATTATTACATATATATATTTTTACTTTAAATATATATTTAAAGTAAAAATAACTAAAAAATTACATATCAAATAAAATTAATTATAAAATAAAATATCAAATTAAATAAAAAATAAAATCCATAAAATGGCAAACAAGGCATCGTCAAATGCATCAGTGATCCGCTATAGGTCTCGCTATCGTTGAATCCTGATATCCTTTATTGGCACAGCCCTTATAAAGCACAATTTATAATTTTTATGCATGAAATCTACTTAAATCCACAGATTCATTCTCCAAAATCAGAGTTCCCACTTTTAAGCCATATTGAACCCTTGTAAACTCACACTACCTTGACTTTTGTGAAGGTAAAATCCTTGATCCATTGAATCCAGTTGCATTTAGGTGCTTGTGAAAGGGACTGCAGTTGCATTTAATGTATTTGGACTTCCTGTGGGTGTGTCTGATAGCACCAAAAGTGTGACGCCCATGTGTGCGACTCTACTGATGTGACGGCAGACTACTTAACTCTGCTTTATCTCTCCATCTCACCTTCAGCATCACCCTAACCACACCACAGTCCTGTCCAAGAGCAAAGAGAGGGACGAGGAGAAGAAAGAGTCCGAGAAATCCAGGGACCGCTCCAAAGAGAGGGAGAAGAAAGAAGACAGGAAGGACAGAAAACGAGTGAGTGGCTTTGTCTGGGACTTTCTCTGTGTTAACAAAAGGAAAACGGGGCATTCCTAGCACTTTGAACAACACCGAACACAAAGTTATTAAACACCCTGTGAGAAGGAGCGCAAACTGACGCCATTTTCTCCCTCTGTCCCGCATTTAGGACTACTCCAACAGCGACCGCGAGATGAGCCAGGAAGCCAAGCGCCGCAAAGATGAAAATGGAATGAGTGAGTGGAAAATGCCTATCTTTTAAATGTGTTTCCCTCCTCTGCCAGGAGTGGAAAAAGCAAGCCTAGCGAACCAGAAAGTTGTCTTTCTCTGCGGTGGAAGCAATCAAAAAGCCTCCCCTGTGGCGACTCGGTTGTTGTTATCTGCCTCACGTGTGACCGCTCTCTCCTTTGCCCTTTATACAGGCTCATCCAAACACAGCAAGAGCACCAGCCCCTCCGATTCGCCGCCCTCAAACGACAAGGACACCGGCAAACGCTCCAAGTCCACCGCCAAGGACAAGAGCGATCTGGCCAAACCGGAAAAGACCTCGGGAGGCAAAAAGGTCTGATACCTGAACAACTCAATCTCTTTTAACAATGCCCAGCCATAACTATAATGACGGCTTGTGTGAGCTGCTCAAGATGATCTTAGGACTAGTAATTGATGGTAGCCCTAGTTCAACTTCAAATCCACCTCAGAGAGTATAAAGCATTTAAACTACAATCATCTTGTTATCACCCAGGCTAATAAGTGGTGCACATGTAGTTTTTTCGCTTAAAGGTGACATAGAATGATTGAACGGGGTATTTATCCTTGTTCTGTGATGTGACATGTAGACAAAAAATGTTTTGTTTGGGTTTGTAATGCCTTCCTAAAAACCTCTCTCAGATAGCTCTATTAGGGTGGGGGATTTTAAACAAGTGGTTTTGCACCTATTTGGCTCCCCCTATTGGCTTAACTTGCAATCTCTTTACTGATTGGCTGACTTTGCTGCCACTCAAAAAATGTAGCCAATTATTTTAAAGTGGACGGGCAGTTAGATGCCTGTGATGTCATAAGCATCAGTTTTTCAGATTGGGCCGTTTTCTGGCTGACATTTCTAAAAGAGGAATTTCTATGAGACTGAGATGTTTAGCATGTCTAGCACTTTTTGTATGTTTGTGAATGCGGGTAGACTACCATTATTCAGCAAAGACAAGGTAAAAATGGTTTTTCATTCTCTGTCCCCTTTCTTTCTTCTTGTGGTGTTTGTTTTGATGCAGGAGTCTAGGCACGACAAAGAGAAATCAGAAAAGAAGAGAGAGAGCACCGGCGCTAAAGAGGACAAGAAACAATATCCTTTAACATCTTAAACCTAAACAACAGTGTAGCTGTAGATGAGGAGATGTTTATAGACACTTTATCTGTATTTACTCTTATGGGTCGGTTTAACGTGTGATGCTTCTCCTTAACAATTTCCACCCATAAATCATCAGAAAAGCACAGATAATGCTTACTGGCCCTCAAGGTGAGTGCTTGCTATTAATGCAGTCATAGTGTTGTGTCGGGTTAAGGGCTGTTCACACTTAAACGATAACTATAATGATAAACACATCACCAGAAGATAACTGTAACTTTAATTTGCTCACGTGTGCGGTACTTGCGTAAATCACATACTCTTCAATGGCATTAAAGGATTAGTCCATTTTCGTAAAAAAAATCCAGATATTTACTCACCACCGTGTCATCCAAAATGTTGATGACTTTCTTTATTCAGTCGAGAATTTTTTTTTTTTTGAGGAAAACATTCCAGGATTTTTCTCATTTTAATGGACTTTATGGAACCCAACACTTAACACTAAACTCAACACTTAACAGTTTTTTTCAACCTAGTTTTAAAGGACTCTAAACGATCCCAAACGAGGCATAAGGGTCTTATCTAGCGAAATGATTGTCATTTTTGACAAGAAAAATATCTTCTCGTCTATCTCCGGTCCTGAAAAGCGCCAGCGCGACCTCACATAAATGCGTAGTGACGTAGAAAGGTCACGTGTTACATGTATGAAACGCACATTTGCGGATTATTTTAAACAATAAACTGACACAAAGACATTAATTTGTATCATTCGATATACAACAACGTAGGAACGGTCCTCTTTCTCAACACTTGTAAACACTGGGGCGTAGTTTCGCGTTCGTCCTCTGTGACTCTTGACGTCATGACGTATTACGTGAGGTCGCTCTGGCACGTCACAGGACCGGAGATAGAGGAGTAGTTGTGGTTTAGTTGTGGTTTATTTTTTATTTTTCTTGTCAAAAATGACAATGGTTTTGCTAGATAAGACCCTTATGCATCGTTTTGGGATCGTTTAGAGTCCTTTGAAACTCCGTTGAAAAAAACTGTTTAGTGTTGAGTTAAGTATTAAATGTTGGGCTCTATTAAAGTCCATTAAAATGAGAAAAATCCTGCAATGTTTTCCTCAAAAAACATAATTTCCGCTTATCTGGATTTTTTTTTTGCATACTTCTTGGTACAATAACTTTTGCAATTGTTTACATTTCACTGAATGTGTAAATATGCTGTTCTTGTTGCATTTACACAGCGTAAATAACTAGCATATGTCCTCAGCATGCTTAGTTTCACTTAACTCTAAACAATGAATCTAGTAGTTTGTTTAATTTAATATCTTACCTTTTGGTGTAAAGTTAGTCAGTGTAGTGGAAAAAACAATACGTAGTGAATTTACGGCAATTGCATCAGTGCTGGATACCTGAGGTCATTTTATGTTATAGACCTCAGCATGAGTTTCTCCACAGTGTCATTTCAAACATGGGTGCACTCAAAAAGTTCAAATAGATTTAAATGTCTGTCATTAGTTTATTGTTCATCATTTGTTCAAAAAGTTCATTGTATCTTTATTGTTATAGTTTTGGTGTGAACTCAAGAGTTTTTATCGTTATAATGTGAACGGCCCTTTACAGTATGTTGTTTTGCCTGTTTTGGACACCAAATGACAAAATTCTTAGAATTAAGAATTGTGTGAATAAATATGCAAAGGAGCAGTTATTAGAAGACAGTGTTGGGTAAGTTACTGAAAAACTTAATGAATTACTAGTTACTTTAATCATCTTCAATCATGTAATTAGATTACTGTACAAATAACTCTCTCCAAAAAGTATTTAATTGCTTAATTCTATATACTTTCTAAATCCTTCTTAGTAAATGATACAAAGATGGACTTGAAACAACTTGAATAAATCATATAAAAGTATATCAATTATTCTGGTCACACTTTTTAAGGTTAACAAGCACACAAGTAATGTTTTTAGTAAGGCATGATTGTTAAAACTAGTTATATTTCCTAATTAAACTAAGGCCTAGTCCTGGTTTAAGCTAATCCCTGTCTGGGAAACCACCCCTTAATGTTAATGTTAAATCCACTAAAGTATGACATATCATTGATCTACAGTCCGTACACAGTATTTACTTCAATTACATCAGAAGTAACTGTAATTAAATTACTGGAAAAAGTAATTAAATGATAGTAATTAACTACTTAGTAACTAGTTACACCCAAAACTGTTAAGAGGGTAATAATTGATTTGCATGAGTAATGGCAAAGTTTGTTATGGACAAGATGTGTTTATTATTTTAATAAGATTGTTTCCTCTTCAGCCGTATTCCCCGCTGTGACCCGCTGCAGGCTGCAGAATTCATCATCCCAAGATTTCTCAACCATGTCAGCATCATAAGATTGGTCTTCATCACCGTCTGGAGGAAAGAGAATTCCTTTGCACATTTAGGAATTTTGCCTGCATCCAAACTTCTGTTGTTCTGCCTAGAAACGCTCGTCGCTTGTATTTTAATCTGCCATTTTTATTGTGATATTTTCAGTACTTCACTGAAAGTTTGTTTCCTTTAAATATTTAGCACAATGTGCTGCTTGCATCACAAACAAATTCAGGTCGAAATGGTGTGTCGCTCTCGAATGCTTGCGTTTTTATGCCCTCGCCTCTATTACCTTCCTATTTCGTTGTGTTTTGTTTGTTTTTTAAGAAAGAAGAAAACATGGCATCTTCGCCTCGATTAGGTTTTCACGATACTACTTTTCCTTCTTTTTAATTCATACGTGATATTTAGACTAGATGTTTTGAAGCAGTCCAAATGCTCTATTTGTATATTATGTATACAGAAATAAAAGGGTTCAGTGTAATGAGACATTTCCTGTTAGTTTCATTTCAAATGTAAACGCCTCCTGATTTTCTTGTGTGTTCAATCACGTTTTTAAAACATTTGTATAAAGAATGGCAAGCCGGATTTCTCCGGAAATAAATGGACTTAAAAAAACAAACGATTACCGACTTTACAAACTACTTAATGAAGTTTTTATCCGGCAAAGTCTACAAAGTGTATGCTTTTCTAAATAAAATAGTTTTCTTAGTGTATCACTTGTCTGTTGTTTTTTAATCGCATGCTATTGCAATGCTTAAACTTGTGTAACTGGCTTTTTTGCACCAGTTGGTCGCAAATGTTGGATCATTGTGTGATGTTTTCTACAGAGGTGGACAAAGTACACAACTTATTTACTTAATTTAAAGTACAGATAATACTGGCCAAAGATGACTCACTAAAAGATAAGGTGTCAAGACAGATTCTTAAGTAAATGTACAGAAGTAATGCTTTTAAAAGTACTCGAGTATTAAAGGGGCCATATCATGAAAATCTGTTTTTTTCCATCTTTAAGTGTTATAATTGGGTCCCCAGTACTTCTATCAACCTAGAAAATGTATAAGATCAACCCAGTAACTTAGTTTTGGTTAACCATTCTCTGCAAGCATGTGAAAAAATAGGTCATTGAAATTTGTCTCCCCCTGTGATGTCAGAAGGGGATAATACCTCCCCTTAATCTGCACTATCCAAACATAGCCCTGCCATTAAGTGCAGAGATCAGCTCATTTGAATTTTAAAGGACACACCCAAAAATGGCAAATTTTTGCACACACCTACAAAGTGTCAATTTTAACATGTTATAATACATTCTCTATGTGATATTTGAGCTAAAACTTCACATATGTACTCTGTGGACGCCTAAGATTTATTTAACATCTTAAAACATCTGGCTACAGTGATTTTACTAAACATAACTCAGTTGGAGTAAAGTAGCTGTAATTGTAAAGAGGTAGACATCATATACTTATTGATATATAGATGAATAGTACTTCTTAAGGCGTGTTTTAATGCATGTATGAAGTCATCTACTGTATGCAGAGTTGTTACTGACTACAGTAGACTAAAAGTTGTTGTTATCATCTGCACACACTTGATCAAATGTGCACTTTATAATCTAATGACAGCTGTGTGACACACAACCACATGGATCTCCTCAGACAGGCTCATGAGATGCTCTGCTCATATGGTTTGATTTCACTAAATGAAAGCCTAACATACTTTGTGCAGTGTTTTGTCTAAAACTTTGCTTGTGCTACAGTAATATAAACTGACATTTGCAGGTCATAAGCATATTACAAATACAGTTAACTAAGAAAAAAATGTTGTAATTGTTTTGATGACACATGTGTCCTACAAATGTTACTGAAGGCTGCAGCCTTCGGATTAGCTGTGGACTCGTTGTGTTCTTGTCCTGTCTGCAACCTTGCGCTGGGCCGTTCATGCACACCAAGAATTATGTCTCTCCTGTTTGCATAGTTATATTAAAGTTTTTGTGTTCTTTAATAAATGTTTGCAGCGTATGATCGTGTCTGCTCTACCTTTTTTTACGGCTTGTGAGCTGTAACAAATGGGGGCTCGTCCGGGATTTGAACATGGGACCTCAAGTTCAATACCTCTAAATGAGCTATTCAAAATAATGTATTTTGATAATAATAAGTGTATTTTGTATCAAATTACATAAATCAATAACCCAAGTTCAGTTTGTTATGCAAAAAATGGTTAATTATTAATTACATTCTAATAAATGTTTTGAGATTGTGAAAATTACTAATTTGGACCCTTGGAACAGAGAAAACCTGTTTGAAACAAATTGTTGCAAAGATTTTTGCATTTATCATTTATCTTTAACTTGCATTTATCAAGCTCAACATTTTAAAAGTGATCTATAAAGTATCTATAACTTTTTTTAATGTATTATGATGAAGAGTAGTACTTTTACTTTAATATTAAGTATTAGTTTAATATTTTAGTCAGATTATTTGCTATAAAACTGATGCTATATTATAGTAGCTTTTGCATTTACTAACATCAACGTATAGGAATACAACGAGGTCACATACAGGTCATGCAAATCAGAGTTTTTAAGTGTTATTTTACATAACATGTCCCCCCAAAAATGTGATAACATGATTTAAAAAATTGAAAACTACATCTTGGGTTAACAAATATTCATGGGTATTTATATGATATGATTATATTTAGTTTGACCTACTAATGGGGAAAAACTGCATTTAGGGGTGGTTTCCCAGACAGGGATTGGTTTAATTAGGATATACAACTAGTTTGAACAAACATGACTTACTACACTGCAAAAAATGATTTTCAAGAAAAGATTTCTTAGTATTTTTGTCATCCCAAAATTCTTAAATTAAGATGCTATTTCTGGATGAGCAAAACGACCCAAGAAAATAAGTCTAGTTTTCAGACCAAAAATATTACATTTAACTGATTTTGTGCATAAAACAAGCAAAAATTGCTTATCCCATTGGCAGATTTTTTTGCTTGTTTTATGCACAAAATCTGTTAAATTTGATATTCTTGGTCTAAAAACTAGACTTATTTTCTTAGGTCATTTTGTCCATCAAGAAAAAGCATCTTAATTTAAGAATTTTTAAATCCTTTTACTGAAAACAAGACATAAATACTAAGATTTTTTTTCTTGAAAATAATTTTTTGCAGTGTAAAAACATTACTTGTGTGCATTTTAAGGGCAAAATAAAGGGCACTGATGCATTTTAAGATTTGTCAAGGCAAGATGTTTTCAGTTTGGACAACTTTTACATTTATTTAAATCTAGGACTAGTCTAATATCCTGTCTGGGGGGATTAAAATTAATTTAATCAGTCCCTTTCATGATTTGTGAAACATTACACACTGTCAGACAAAAAATGGTCCAATATATGTATATAACTCTCAGTAGTAAATGATTCAAGTAGCACAGACCCATTGTCACAAGAAAAGAATCACACTTTCTTCTATACATCTTTTTTATTTACAAAATGTATTAAAATTCTTTGTACAAGGCCTCACTATCAGGGCTTGGGAAGTGATACCCATGCATGCATTCTTATATTAGTCTGCCGCCTGTCCGTGTACCCTGATCTGAAGTGCAGTTTTACAGGTAAGGAGCAGGTGAACATATGAAGGTTGAATTCGACTCTCTACCAACCCTCTCTAGAATCTAACGGAAGTCGCAGGGCTTTAGTCGGCAATCACAAATTTCCGCATGCAGATAGAAAACTTGGGAATTCAGTCAGTGGTTTGTGAATCCCTCACTAGAAATTTCTCTGTACAATTCATTGAGTTGTGTTTTCCACGTTCTCATTATAAAACGATCTGGCGGTGGATAATTCAGGGTCAATCTCCTCTCCTGAATCCCACTGGAATCACAGTTTAGTTTGCTTTCGAACACAAAACAGTGTAAATGTGCTAAGCCTCCCCTGTTATCACCTTTATAAATCTATTGTAAATGTTATTAGTCTTAGTTGTTTTGTTTTCTAAATAATTCACCAAACACTAATAATGCTCATCAAATGAAACTAAGTCTCAAAGCTCAAGTTCATGTGCGAATTATATTCAGGTAAACTGTGTGAGGTAATCAAATACTACATCATAAAAGCCATGGCCATTTAGTGAAGTGCAGTTTATCTACATTAATGTCATCCATTTCATAGTTTCAGTTTCTTATACAGTAAATGCTGTGTTAACTACAAGATGTTCAGATGGGTGTGTGTGCGTGTGTGTGCGTTGTGTACTGTATGAATGAAACTGGGTGATTTTTGTAGGCCAGATGATGTGTAAACACAATTATTGTCGTCAGTCAAATTGGGTTTATAGCTTCTGAGAACATCTTGAGAAATATAGTTGAAATAAAAACACAATATTTAACATATCATATCTGATTCACAATGACCCTGATCTGTAATGGAAATAATCCAAATCCCATAAATTAATACACCCATTTAATGATTGTGAAAGCAAATTTACAGTTGATGTACTGAAGCGGCTCCCCGTTTGCTTGACAAGCAGGTTTCACAAAGTTTACAGAAGTCAGATTGGCTCTTTCAATGTGCTAAAATAGCAAATGATGGCTTCGTTTCTTGGTTTCCGTGAAGTTATGTGTGTATTCAGAGATTATTTCACAGATAATGACCATGACGTGTTTGTGTGATTTGAGCGATGCGGTGTTTCCACGATGAGTTAGCATCAATATGATTCTCTGAATATTCCATAAGGCACTGAAGAAGTCTTATCCAATTCTTCCAACAGTCCACGCTTGGATCGTCGTCTTGGATTATCACGCAGCGTCTGCGTGGGCAGGAGAGGCTGGGATTGATGTGTATGGAGAGTGGGCGAGAGAGGCGGGCGAAGATCCCCTCCTAAAGATCCAGCCGTCTCTGTAAGATCTCTTGTCATTATTATCACACAACGCTGCAAGGCTCTGAGTCTGTGCTAAAGCAGACAAAAGAGGAGAAAAGCGTTACTGATGTGATCTGAGAGAAACATGTCATGTTATATATAAAAATGAAAATAATTTACTATATTAAACCTGTACCATAATATATCTGATGATCTTTGATTCTGATGTGAAATTTAAGTTGGTAAACTTTTTCAATTTAGTCTACTAAGTTCAATGGAACGTCACACACCTCAATGGACTCATCCATATTAATAGATAAATCAAAAAAGATGTGCCGGTGAAAAATAAGTTAAAGTTGATGTATGTGCCAGGTACTCTGTTATAAGAATTAGATTTCATGAATGTTTCCTTTGGTGCTCGCTGTCAGTTGCACTACATTGATTTGTCACTGTCAAACATTTTTGTCTGGGCCAGCAGCACATGCAGGACATCATTCACTGCTTTCTGCCAGAGTAGAAAAATCAACAGAATGTGTTTGTATTGAGTGCTGGAGCCCAATCTGACTGATGATGCAACCAACTGAAAACATACAGACTGAACTCTCTTCCACTTCACACACTGATAGCACAAACACAACAACACAAACACCACACACCCATTCACCCTTCCATCCATCCACCCATCCATCATCCACCCATTCATCCATTCATTCATCCATCATCTATACTTCTACCTATCCACTTCCATGCAATATCTATCTATACATCTATCTATACATCCATCCATCCATGCAATAAATTCATCCATCTATCCATCCAATTATTCATCCATCCAGCCATACTTCTATCCATCCATTCATTCATCCATCCATCCATCCATCCACCCATGCAATCCATCCATACATTTATCCATACTCCTATCCATCTATTCATTCATCCAAACATACAATCCATCCATTTATATATATTTTCATTTATCCATCCATCTATGCAATCCATCCATACAATTCATCCATCAATCCATACTTCTATCTATCCACTCATCCATCCATGTAATCAATTCATCCATCTATCATCCATCCATCCATCCAACCATCCATCCATCCAATCAAATCATCCATATATCCATCCGTGCAATCCATTCATCCATCCATCCAATCAATCCATCCATCTATACTTCTATCCATCCACGCAATACATCCATTCATCTATCTATCAACCCTTCAATCCATCTATGCATCCATCCATTCATCAAGCCATTCATCCATTCATTCATCCATCCATCCACCCATGCAATCCATCCATACAATTCATCCATCCTTCTATCTATCCACTCATCCATCCATGTAATCAATTCATCCATATATCATCCATCCATCCATCCATCCGTCCAATCAGTTCATCCATATATCCATCCGTGCAATCCATTCATCAATCCATCCAATCAATTCATCCATCCATCAATCCATCCATCCATACTTCTATTCATCCACGCAATACATCCATTCATCTATCTGTCCACCCTTCAATCCATCCACGCAATACATCCATTCATCTATCTATCCATCGTTCAATCCATCCATGCATCCACCCTTCAATCCATCCATGCATCCACCCTTCAGTCCATCCATGCATCCATCCATTCATCTACTCATAGACCCATCCGTTCATTCATCCATCCATCCACCCATGCAATCCATCCATACATGTATCCATACTTCTATTTATCCACGAAATCCATCCATTCATCTATCTATCCACTCTTCAATCCATCCATACATCCATCCATTCATCAAGCCATTCATCCATTCATTCATCCATCCATCCATCCATCCACCCATGCAATCCATCCATACATCTATCCATACTCCTATCCATCTATTCATTCATCCAAACATACAATCCATCCATTAATATATATTTTCATTTATCCATCCATCTATGCACTCCATCCATACAATTCATCTATCCATACATACTTCTATCTATCCAGTCATCCATCCATGTAATCAATTCATCCATCTATCATCCATCCATCCATCCATCCATCCAATCAGTTCATCCATATATCCATCCGTGCAATCCATTCATCAATCCATCCAATCAATTCATTCATCCATCAATTCATCCATCCATCCATCCATACTTCTATTCATCCATGCAATACATCCATTCATCTATCTATCCATCCTTCAATCCATCCATGCATCCACCCTTCAATCCATCCATCCACTCATCGACCCATCCATTCATTCATCCATCCATCCACCCATGCAATCCAGCCATACATGTATCCATACTTCTATTCATCCACGCAATACATCCATTCATCTATCTATCCACCCTTCAATCCATCCATCCATTCAACGACCCATCCATCAATTCATTCAGCCATCCATCCATCCACCCATCCACGCAATCCATCCATACATCTATCCATACTCCTATCCATCTATTCATTCTTCAAAAAATGCAATCCATCTATTAATACAACTATTCATTTATCCATCCATCTGTGCAATCCATCCATGCAATAAATTCATCCATATATCAATCATCCATATATCATCCATCCATACTTCTATCCATCCATTAATCTATCTATCTATCTATCTATCTATCTATCTATCTATCTATCTATCTATCTATCTATCTATCTATCTATCTATCTATCTATCTATCTATCTATCTATCTATCTATCCACCCTTCAATCCATCCATGAATCCATCCATGAATCCATTCATTAATCCATCCATCCATGCAATATTTTCATCCATCTATCTGCCCATCAATCCATTCATTCATTCACCAATCCATCCAGCCATACAATCCATCCATCCATGCAATCTATTCATCCATCAATCCATCCATCCATACTTCTATCCATCCACGCAATACATCCATTCATTCATCCATCCATCCACCCACCCATGCAATCCATCCGTACATCTATCCATACTTCTATTCATCCACGCAATACATCCATTCATCTATCTATCAACCCTTCAATCCATCCATGCATCCATCCATTCATCAATCCATCCATGCAGCCATCCATTCATCAACCCATCCATCAATTCATTCATCCATGCATCCACCCATGCAATCCATCAATACATCTATCCATACTCCTATCCATCTATTCATTCATCCAAAAATGCAATCCATCTATTAATACAACTATTCATGTATCCATCCATCTGTGCAATCCATCCATGCAATTCATCCATTCATTCATCCATCCACCCATGCAATCCATCCATACATCTATCCATACTTCTATTCATCCACGCAATACATCCATTCATCTATCTATCAACCCTTCAATCCATCCATGCATCCATCCATTCATCAACCCATCCATCAATTCATTCATCCATGCATCCACCCATGCAATTCATCCATACATCTATCCATACATCTATCCATCTATTCATTAATCCAAAAATGCAATCCATCTATTAATACAACTATTCATGTATCCATCCATCTATGCAAATCATCCATCCATCCATTCATACTTTTACCTATCCACTTATCCATCCATGCAATCAATGTATCCATATATCATCAATCTATCCATCCAATTATTCATCCATCCATCCATCCATACTTCTATCCATCCATGCAATCCATCCATTAATCTATCATCCACCCTTCAATCCATCCATGCATCCATTCATTAATCCATCCATCCATGCAATATTTTCATCCATCTATCTGGCCATCAATCCACCCATTCATGCAACCTATTCAATCAATTCACCAATGTAGTCCATTCATCCATCCATCTATCCATCCATGCAATCCATTCATTCATTCATTCATCAATCCATCCATCCATGCAATCTATTCATCCATGCAATCTATTCATCCATCAATACATCCATGTAATCCACTCATCCATCAATCTGCCCATCCATGCAATCTATATATCCATCAATTCATCCATTTAATCCATTCATCCATCAGTCCGTCCATACTCCTATCCATCTAATTATCCATTCATTCATCCAATCCATCCTTCATCCATCCATCCGTGCAATCCATCCATTCATTCATCCATCCATGCTATTCATTTATCCTTCAATCCATCCATCCGCCCATCCATTCATGCATCCACCCATCCATCCATGCATGCATACATGCATCCATCCAAACAATCCATCTATACTTCTATACATCCACTAATCCATTCCATGCATTCTATCCATTCCATGCATTCATCAATCCATCCATGCAATCTATCCATGTATGCAATCCAACCATCCACCCATTCATGAAATCCATCCATCCATCCATCAATCCATGCATCTATTTATCTACCCATAGAGCAGGTGTAGCAGCATTACCATTAGATCTTAACGCTTTCTGTTCCGTAAACGTTGTAGCCTTCTCGGTACGTGGCAAAGTTTTGAGTGTTGGCTGGAGGGGCTGGCTTATAGTTTTGGGCGTTCTTTTCAAGTTTCAGCCTTTTTGCTTCTGCACGTGACTTGTAACAGAACTCTATCAAAGCCACCATCATGGCCAGCCCCAATCCACCAACCAGAATATAGAAGACACCAGCCACATTGCTCAGGCTCAAAGCACTTGTCTTGTCCTAAGAGAAGTGAGGAAGATAGTTAGCATATCTTGCGGTGGTGACCATCTGACAGAGAATCCTCTAGACTAGACAGTTCTTAATATGTTCTTTAAATACTTCATCTCAACTATCAACCAGGACTACTGGCTCTGAGATATAAACATTCTGCTTCTAGCAGAGGAATCTAAATTCCAGTGGATGGATCTATAATCTATGGCTGAAATAGATCATCTTCTACATACAGTAAGATGCTTCAAATGGAAGCTTAATTAAGTCAATCAGGACCATAACTGGTGAATGTAGATGTGTTTTCTCTAACCTGCAATTCTCATTGGCTTCTTCATCTATTTTGAGGAAGCTGGTCAGTTACATACAGGTCAGACCTCTAAATCGTTAACCTTACATGAAAAATCTGCCTTGACTTTCTTTAACCTTCAAATTCATATTTTGACATATTTTCTACACCCAGAATATTGAATTTAAAAATCATTTCCAACCATTCTGCTGCTGCTTACCCCCCAAACTTGTCCATTAAAAATTTGTCCATTAGTATTACACTATTTGCCATGAGGTCTAATGAGTGCAGTCGGAAAACGCAGAGTTAAACAGACTCGTTTTTAAAGCTACGTGAACTAATAATCTCAGATATATGAATGAATAACCCCTGGTGTGTGCAAATAAACTACGGTCCTTGTGTTCATGGATTTCTAGTCAACCCTCCTGTTTAAATGAATTATAGGTCAAATCTATCCGTCACTATGAGAAATGTTGTTTGTGGTTAGAGCCACAGGCGGTTAAATAATTGAACGGACTCGTTTCTTGTGTAAAAGACAAATAAGTAACAACACTAATACATCAAATTTTAAATTCGAAGTTTGGTAAGTAAGACCAGCAGCATAATGGTTAGACTTTCATTTATATCAAAAGGAAAATAAGCAAGAAAGACAACTGGTATACATAAATTTGATCTAATTTCCTGATGAATTTGCACTTTTTACTACTACAGTAATTCCCCATACAGTATATGCTAGTCTATTGTTTTAACATTACAGCTTATATTGAGAAAAAAACTGATCAAAAAGAGAAATATTATGATAACAAGAAATGGGGAAGTGTGCATGGCCATCGTGTCACTTATTCTTGGCCAAAAATCATCATTATATATATATATATACAGTATATATAGAGTGTATCTACAGTATATATATTCTTAGACATCAGTAAGTTATTCAATCAAGCTACTTGACTACTATTGCTTTGTTCTTTGCATATGAACAATATGTCAAAATGCATTTTTCGAATCAGTACAGAAGACCTGCAGCGACTGACCTTACTTCCAGAGTCCTTGGTTCCACATTCACCCTTATCGTACCACCATTTGTTTTTCAGCTTGGCTAAGATGCCTTGTTCACTGAGTTTCAATACTGCAAGGTTTACAGGAGTTCTTCACGTGGGAAATAACATAAATAACATTATATTATGTTATTTTATGTTATTCAAGTCTTAACTACTTCATACTTTACAAAGCGATAAAGCAGGGCTCCTGGCCAATACAACACACAGAGTGGCAGGCATACTGACTAGTACCTTCCATTCACCAGGGCTAAACTAGTGTGCCAGGACCTACCCGTATCGCTTCGAGTAATCGGCATACACTGTTAAGAGAAGAGCAGGCAGGTGTTTACTGCAGAGATCGCCTGTACGGCTATGAATGAAAGCAGAGAAGCTTCCTGGGTTAATTTGATCATCTTTAGACAGTGGATGTGCGCCCGAACCCTCAATCGACTGACAGACCAATGAAAATTACCAGTAGTATTTTGTTCAGGCTGAGGAGAGTTGATGTTAGGACTCTGTGAACAGATTTTTTTTAGCGCCGCATAGATTATAAAAACAATCAAACAAGCATAAGACATTTATAAGGTAAACAAGACTGTACACACAAAAGTGAAAGGGTATTTTGCAATTATTACGGTGCATTCCAACCAGCCGCGATAGAGGCGGCAAAAACACGCTATTCGCGCGTAGTTGGACTCTTGAACATTTGAGTTCACTCGCTTCATTCGCGCATGAAAGCCGCGCGTGAAATTCTAGTAATTTGAGACAATCACGCGGTAATTCGCATCATGGTAGGAGCTTCCGCTGAGACTCCGCCACTCCGCTCGCTTCCCGTAATCACGTCACTACTACAGCAAGGTCCTGGTTGGTTAACGCGGCACGGAAATCTGCCAAAGTTCAGATTTTTCAACTTGCTCATTTCGTGCGGAAGGCAGCATCCGTGTTGCGCCTTCCGGGCGTCCGCTTACCTCGTGTACCCCGCCGCAGGATGCCTAATCGCGTCTTTGCATTGACTTAACATGTAAATCACTTGTGCTTGCCACGTCTACCTCGTCAGGTGTAAACCCTCCATTATGCTGCTAACCCTAACCAAATAAGCCTATTAGTTGTAATAATATTGTATAAAAGGCTAGGCTAGCAATGATTAGCATTACTGTTGTGATGATTTATGTGGTACAAGTTTGACAATTTCATTATCGACATACTACTAAAATCATTCATAAATGTATTGACTTGAATAAAAGCTTTTACAGCGTTTTGTGTAATAACCTATCAGTTTAAACAGTTAGCATAATGCTAACCAATTAAAGTCGACATAAATTCACAACCTTATTTACATTCTTATATTAACATCTGCGATTCTAGGCAAAGAGAAGTTCTCGTAATCTTCCATCAAAACGTAATAGGCCTTCCGAAACGACTTTTGCTAATGCCATATGGTACATTTGATCACTAACAGCCAAACACTTTTATGATGCTAAAATAAAATCCTATCCCACATTTGTTGTTTTATTGAATGTCCTGTTGGTGATTTAAATAGCCTATCTATCAGCCCTACATTTTAGTCCTTTAGAAGAATGGGAATTATACTGTAGGTGATTAAAAGTGTCCCATAAATGCATCCAAAACACTTCTCAAGTCTTCTGTTCTATTTAGTCGTGCTTTATTTATTCATTCGAATCTGATATTGTTGAGCTATTTTCATTATTGCTTTCGTAATATTGATTTGTAACGTTTTCCTAATAATACAGCGTGCTACATTTGATTCCTGTTTTGCTGGTAGTAGAATTGAAAGTCATACGGCATAATCAATATTTTTTCCTTTATATTTCGTAGGGCCACTACTGATAAGTAAGGCATGTGGTTCTAACATTTCTTTTAGCTGGCAGAGAGACATTGATTAACAATGTAATTATCCTTGGAGCGTTCAGAGGGACTGGAGTGGGAAGCCTATCAGCAGTGAGGATGGCAGCAGGCTGCCAGGGGCCGAATGGAGAACGGGTTAATGATGTCTGTTTGGTGCAGGTGGCTTAACATGGATTTCCTCTCGCTCTCTCTCTCTCTCTCTCTCTCTCTTTGTCTCACTCCTTTATGTTTTGTTTTTCACAGCTGGTTGTGCGGCTGGATCTCGACGCGCCCCTGCAGACTCGCCGCATTAGATCATTAGAGCTAGCCCATCCACTGCGTGTCTGCTAATGGGGGCTTCAAATCACGGCAAAAACAGAAAGCTGGAACAGAGAAGGTGATTACGAAAACTCAGTTAATGTTTCACCTTCGTTCGTAGAATTTTGGCCCTATTTTCAGGAATCACAGAAACTATTAATGACAATAAGTTATCCTGAAATTAAAATGACATGCACTGGTTTGCCGGTATTGGTTTAATGTTATTCAATCATTTCTTTTTTTTTTGTATTCTAATTACGGTTAATGTGCAAAAATGATGGTTCGTTTTCTCATTCAAATATTTATTTCCCTTTAAGATTTTACTTAATGTAAAATGCTTTAAAAGTTGCATTAATCCTTATGAAGGAAGTATGTCGAAGAAGCCCAAACTGTATCTGTGATGTAAGATCGTGAAAATTATCCTTTTAGTGTTAAACAAATCTAAGACACACATTAAAAAGCTACGGAGCCCCTAAGGGGATAAAGTTTAGCTTTGCATGCACACGTGAAACTATTGTGTGCTCACGTGAAATTATCGCGTGCGCACGTGAAACTTTCGAGTTTAGTTTCGCGTGAGCACGCGAAACTAAACAAAACTAAATCTGCACATGAAGGTTTCACGTGAGCACATGAAACTAAACTTTAGATTTTAGAAAGTCACCTTAGGGGCTCAGTAAAAAGCAATGCGTATCTCATCATCATTTGCTGTTAATCTCAAGTAAAATAAAAACAACGGCTGTGTAAACGTTAGCGCGATTATTTTGACGTGACGTTAAAACAAACTTAAATGTTTAAAGGTAGCACATCAGTTACTCTTCACCTCGACATCAGTGAAAAAACTGGGTTTAAATGGGCAGAACACATGGCACTTATCCTGCCCTCGTAGAGGAAAGAAAACTAGGCACTCTCAAATAAATGATGGATTTTTGATCGTGAGCTCAGATTGGCCCGGAGACGAGATATCTCACACATTGAGAGATGCGTGAGGTTTTCATTCGACAATCAGCCCGTGTCGTCGGGGTGTTTCAAATAAAACCTCATAATCGCGGGCAGCCGCCCAGCAGAAGTAAAGCGAGAACGTAATCTTGTATCTCTCTTTGCCGTCTTCTAGGCGGAGGTCCTTCAAACTCAACCGCTTTGCGTGGCTACCAAGAGTCGACATTACTTTTGAGAGACTTTATGTTTTATTACATCTCCTCAGTAGGACAAAATCATACTGGTCATTTTCTACCATCCGTTTGCCAAGTCAGGGTTCTTGGATTGAGCTCAGGCGGCCCAATAATCTTGGGTTAGAGGACCGAAAGGATTCTTGGGTTTGGCTCGGTTCAGGAATAACAGGCTTGCCGATTACTCTGCACTACGGTACCCGATTTTGGTGACATTGAGGCTGACCTTGGAGTCACCTCCCCCGCTGCCGCACTCTCCCTTGTCGTACCACCATTTGTTTTTCAATTTGTCCAACAGGCCTTGCTCATTCAGTTTTAAAACTGCCAGGTTAACAGCATTTCTTGAAACAATAAAACATAACTTGTAAGAAAATGCACAGGTCTGTGAGCAATCTACTGCATTAGCATAGTAGTAGTAGTATTAATATGAACTTTACTGAGTACGGTGAGCTGCTACTGCTGCTGAGAGTCAATCGTAATCATAATCAGAATGGTCGAAAGATCACAATTTGGTTAAAGAATTTTAAACCAATGTGAAGATAAGAGACGCTCAGAGCAAAGAAAGTGTTAAATATTCAAGGTGGCATGGAGGGTTACGCCGTTTCAAACTGAAGTGTGCGGGATGGGGACATTGTCATAGAGGAGGAAAAGTAACAACAACAAACACATGCAATTAACATTCGTCACAAGTGACGGCGCAGCTTTTACAAGCTAAATTGAAAAACCGTTGAACTGTTAAATTAAAAGTGACAACACAACAGTCAGGAAGGACAGCCACACAAGACAGAGAAAGATCGAAGGACGGAGAGATAGAGAGAGAGAGAAACAGAGAGACAGAGAGCAGAAAGACACACGAATGGGAAATGATTGCTTAAATTAGCCACTGATTCTCTAAATCGGAAAGCTGTTGTGGTTAGAGAAGAACACAGACATTTAAAAAAGAGAAAACCCATCATAAGCATCATTGTGATTCAAATGACATTAAAAATGCATTATACCGTTACCTCGTCTTCCCATCACGGGGATAAAGAAAGAGGATGGGGGAAGGTGGGTGGGGAGGGAGGGAGGGAGGGAGAGGGGGGAGGGTTTTGAAGGAATGACAACACAGGACATCAGGGTAGGTGGAATACTATAACAACATGGAGAATATTGTTATATTATTCCACCCACCTTAATGCTGAGCCTTTGGGGGTTGCCACACCGTAGCCCTTCGAGTCCAGATTGCCGCCCACTTTCATGGTGTCGCAGGGCTTCCTCTGCTCGATGTACTCGTTCATGGTGGATTCCAAGAGAAAGGCAAACTTGCCCTTCGACTTTCGTACCCGCGCCACCCCGTCGGGTGTGGTCTTGGCAAACACGGAGGGCTCGGCCGATTTCATGTACGACCACATTTTTTCGTACACTGCTATTTTCGAGCGCTGTTCAAAGACAAATAAAAAATAAGACAGGCTTTGGTCAGAAATATTCTGAAATATATTGTATTCATAATAAACACGTTTTAAGTCTTAAAAATATAGAACCTATAGAATCGGATCACAGTTGGATGGTGCTAAAGAGAGGTGTAAAATGTTTTAAGCTGATCCGCTTTCAACCACATTTAGAGGCAGTCAAAAACGCATTTGATTGGATTCCTTTTGTGGTGTAGACGCGTGTGTGTTCGAAGAGACCGCCTACTCTCTTACATTTATACAGTACATGTACGAAATGTTGTACAGCATGATAACCAACAACACAAGCAGCGATACTCTGACAAAATATTAGTCCGTGTCAACCATAGACTGTAAAAAAAGATGGACGACGCCCATTTGCTCTCTTCCATTGAGGAAAAGTGAAGCCACCAATAGTCCCGGCGCTGACCTCTTGGGTCTTGAGTCTGCGCAGTAGCGATTTCGAGAACAGTCCTGCGCAGTAGTGAGCAGGAAGTAAAATCGCGAAATCAAAGTCCTGCCCTCATATCACAGCTGTCAATCATGATGTCACACCAACGTTTTTATAGCATTAAAGAACTAACTAAAAACAAACTAATTTTAAAAACAAACACTTGAATTTACATCAGCGTGATAAAAACTACAGTAAATGACAGAAACCAGCTTTGGAAAAAAGATAATTGAAGTGTAATTAAATTGTTTAGATGGTCTCAAATCTTATTGAATAACATGGGGGGAGGCGGGGTTTATGACCTATAACAGCCTTGCGTTCCAGTTCGTTTTTTATGACCTTCCCTCGTTAACTTCCCTCAGTCTTGTTCACTCGGATGTACGTCATTGCCTACGTTGTATAAGTGCCCACTACTGCTGGAACACTTGAAGTAGGTTCAAATGGATCGCCCAAAGCCCTTGATCACATGGAAACTGGAGACCGCCCCCTACATCATTTGAACTGTGCAAAGTGACGTCACAATTGTGTTGGGGCAGTTGTAGCCTAGTGGTTAGAGTGCCGGGCTTGTAACCCGAGCGTTGCCGCTTGTAACCCACACTTCAAAATGGCGACAGGGATTCCCCTGAAGGGAAGTGTTTAGGGAAGTTCACGAGTGCGTGGGAACTGGAGTGGAACGCAGCCCAGGACCAGTCTCGATCGCCAGACATTTTGGCTTCACTTTTCAGGGCTTGTGCGGCATGCTTGGTGTCAACTTAACCCCGTCATTTCTCCTGCTTGTGTTTTAAGGACTCACCCACAGACAGACAGAATGGTCAAAAGTGGACAAAAGAGACAGATTAAAACACCAGGTGTGAAGGGACATGCGTCTCTCTCATCCACTTTGATTAACCATGATTCAATTGACCAAAACACACCTTACTCTTACGAAAATTAACCATGGTTTAAAAAAAAACATGGTTACTGTAGTAAAACCATGGCAACCACAAAATAACCAAGGTAAGTGTAGTAAAATCATGGTTTTGCTGTTAGTAATCAATACAAAAGCCATGGTTACTACACTTTTACCACAAAAAAACATGGTTAATTTCCGTAAGGTTAAAACCAGGTGTAAACAGACTCTTTGATGTGTCAAGTTTCAAAGATGCCACATGCTTAATGCCTGAAGGTGCCGTAAGTGCCGAATTATTTAATGCGTCAATGCATAAATAATGATAGCACAGGCTGCCATAGACAACTGCATCAGCAAAAAACACAGCAGTTTTCTATCAGAGCACTCACACGAACAGATGGGCAATGTGCAGGATCAGTGCTAAACCACATTATCATACAGCCTTAAAAATCACCAAAATAACAATAAACCAACATCTCTGAAGCTCAAAATCAAATGAGTAAAGCTTGAGGCAGAGCTATTATCTATACTTATTTTCAAGCTAGCATTGGGTCAAAAAGGACGAACCTAGCAGTTGGGTCAAATTAACCCAGAACATTTTTATTTTTGACCCAACAATGGATTACAATAACCCTGGTTTTAGTTTGAAACAAATTTACATTCACAGCGCCAAGATGTCAAATCTTGTTATACTGAATACTGGTATATATCAACAGACTACATATATTTTATATACGTTATGTTTGAAGGTGGCATGATGACTTTAGACTGCAGAATCAGTATGTTGCTTATCTGTTGATTTTAACACAACTGTAATGATCTTGTTCTGTGTATTTTTAGTTTGTATTCCAAGTTCCCCTGCTGATTGCCTCCCCATGTGTGTCTTGTTAGCTCCTGTGTGTATATATAGCTTTCATTGTTGGTTATTGTTTCATGTTGTTGGGTGTATGCCATGTCTGTTTCCACCGTGGTTCTGTTTTCTTTGTTTTTATTAAACCTATACTGCATTTGGATCCGCTGCCTTCCTGTGTCTTCCTGCATCATTACAGAACATCTGACCAGCAAAAATAGATTCGGCAGGACCACATCCAAAAATTCCTTGACATTGCACACGTCTCAAACTTTCAATGCTTTTGCTTTAATTGACTTTTATTGCTATGTTCTGGACCAACCACTGAGAGATCAACTCATCCATGATGGTCCTTGAGGATTGCTGATGGAATTTAATGAGAATGCTCTGTTACTGGTCTTGTCCCCTTCACTGTGGGCGAGGCAGAGGAGGCAGTAGGCATCAGGCTCCGTGGGCTGTGCCAGGCCAGTTACAGAAACCTGTGTGCCCTTTGTTAATGGTGTCCCAACCACAACATGGCCGCCTCTCCAGAGCAAGCTCACAACCTGCATACCACACTAGTGTTCCCAGCCTTCATTTCCCTGCTGAAAAATCCAGCATCAAACCAGCATGGAAATTATGCTGGTTTAGCTGGTGGTCACCAGCATACCAGCATCAAAACACAACATATGCTGGTCTTGCTGGTGTGACCAGCATGGGATGCTGGTGCTAATGCTGGTTTGGTGCTGGTATGCTGTTTTTTTCAGCAGGGGTGTGCCATTCCTGAACCCAAGATAGTGTATACATGGCACTGGAGCCTGGCTTCCAGCCTGGTGGCCCTCCCGTTGATTTCTGTGTGTGCAGCTGGAGGTCCAGTGGTACCAATGGTTTCAAGTACGGTGGACCCAAAGGCATTTGGGAGTTGACTATTATAAGTTTCTGGGGGGGTTATGTAATGATCTTATGTAATGAGTTCCTGTTTTCTGTCTTGTATTTGTAGTTCTTTATAGTTTATTTGTTGATTGGTTCCCCTGTTGATTTGTCTCCTCAGGTGTGTCTTGTTTGCTTGTTAGCCCCTGTACAGTATATATAGCCCTAGGGTTTCCTTTGTTCTTTGTCAGTTATTGTTTGATGTTGTATCATGCCATTCCATGTTACGACTTGTCTGTGTGTCCACCGTGGTTCTGTTTTCTTCGTTTGTATTAAACCTACACTGCATTTGAATCCGCGTGCCTTCTTGTGTCTTTCTGCATCATTACAATTACAGGCTTTTCAGAAGTGATTAACGTTGTAATTGTTGAATATGTAACTGTTGTACTATATCACTGTTGCCTTATGATGTCCCCACATTCCTGCATGATAATGAATACTAGAGTGTTTGAATAGAGTGTAATATAAAAACAAAAGTTGTCCATAGCCTTAATCATCATCAGATGAAGAGGTATAGACTGAACTCTTAAGCCCTTTTCACACAGATATCACAGAAAATGCACGCGGGATTTGTCCGGGATATTTAGATTACATTCACACTGTCAGTCATTTTCTGGAATCTGTGTATGCGTTCACACAGATCCTGAAAGACGTGATGTGTTTAAAGTCTGCACTTGGTAGTTTTTTTCTCTGCAGTGTCTGAAGTTTGCTTATTATCTAGTATTATTTCATTGTGAATCTTAATGTGCATTTAAAACCCGTTTTAAAGAGCTGAACAATATATCTTGTTGCAATGACACGTGTGCAAGCTTTGTTTATGCTGCTGAATGATCTCCACTTTAGCGCAAATAGTGACGAGCTCCCTGATCTCTGCTTCAGTCCAGCTTGCAGACATGTCTTGTCCTGAATGTTGATCTGCATGTCAAAGTGGCCAGAAGTAAATGAAAGCCGTCAGCAAGCTCCGATGAGCAGCGGCACATCATGTACGGTGTGAGCGTCTGTAATGAATGGTAGGAGACCATTCATCCTGCCACCAGGTGGCACCCTCTCCACCAACCGGACATTGGACACTTACTCTGCTTCTGCTTTCACTTCCTGGGGTCCAGTTTATAAAATTGTGCGTAGGATCCTTACTTAAATTCTATGTACGCACAAAAGCCAAAAACAAGACTGGCAATGTTCCCTTTATAAATCACAGATCACCTGCAAGTGAGCGTACATGAATCATCCTCAGATCCAACCCCCAAAAGCCCATTCTCCTTTCAAGTTTGTTTTTTATAGATCACAACCTTTGAATGGGAACTTGCATACGCACGTTGTCAGACCCGTTTTGTGCGTACACACGCTTTATAAATGAGGTCCCTTCTCTTTATGTATTTAACCATGCCATTCTGTAATTCATGTTGCAGTATTCTGTAACGTGCGGACACTGTGGTAGAATCCAAATGCAGAAGTTTATTAATAAAGCCAAGCAAACAAGACTAAAGGGTAATCCATAAACTTAATCCAAAGAACAGGCAACCAGAAACAATGAACAATGGTAAGTACAATGGCAAGGCTTGTTAATGCAGGTTACAACTACAATACTTCGCAACATGAGTGAGTGAATGGCATGGTTAAATGGCACACTTCGGACTTGTGGTCCTCCTCAGAGTCCACACTTTGATGACATCATTAAGTGCAGACTTTAGGGACCCTTGATTCAAGTCCACATGGGTGCACAGGAGTCGTATTTTGGGACAGACTCGAGCGTTACGCCAAAAATAGGAAGAGAAGTTGCCCGTCAGTGTGAACTCCTCCCATCCGTCGCCTGATTGGTCTAATTACTCTTTCGCAAGGACATCTGGGTTGGTAAAGTCCGAAGCCTACTTTAAGGGGGCGCTGATGAGCACACTTTAAAATGTAAAAATGACAGATGGAACCCCCTACAGACTCCAAGACTAAGCGAGCATGCACAATTTAAGGCCACAAGACCGAAAGTCCACATGAAGTGCGCCATTTGGGACAGGGCCAAAGACCAGGAAGTGACAGTAGAAGCAGAGTAAGTGTCCAATGTCCGGTTGGTGGAGAGGGGGCCACCTGGTGGTAGGATGAATGATCTCCTACCATTGAAATCAGCTCAACTTTATGGTAATGAGCTATGACTCAGATCAGCAGCAACCAATTGGAAGGCAGAAACCTCAGCTTTAGAGGATTACAGAGAATGCATTCAAGCGTCAGAGCGTCCACTACACTTTTTCTTTAGCATTGTTGGCAGGGTAGCTAGAGCTTTTTTTCATGCTCTCGCCGATGGTGGTGTGTTACGGCATTGTTTATGCGTCTTGTTCACCCAGAGGGCTTTCCAGGAATGTTATGGGAATGTTACTAGGTCCACTTTCTGGGAGTGATTCCAGAACATTTATGGGACGTGTTTGCGTTCACACAGAAGCCTGTCTGACAATGTTATGGGTATTTTCTGGGACCAAAGTGCTATGTCAATGAGGTTTTATGGAAAGTTATGGAGCAAAACAAAATGAATGTCTACTGAACAGGAATGCCAGAACAAGACTATGGTTTGTAGATGAATGTGGAGCGGCAATTTTTGGTTAAACTGGTTAAAGCTTAAAGGTGACATAGGATGATTGAACGGGGTATTTATCCTTGTTCTGTGATGTGACATGTAGCCAAAAAAGTTTTTGTTTGGGTCGGTAATGCCTTAGAAGCTTCCTAAAAACCTCTCTCAGATAGCTCTATTAGGGTGGTGGATTTTAAACAAGTGGTTTTGCACCTATTTGGCTCCCCCTACTGGCTTAACTTGCAATCTCATTACTGATTGGCTGACTTTGCTGCCACTCAAAAAATGTAGCCAATTATTTTAAAGTGGAGGGGCAGTGAGATGCCTGTGATGTCATAAGCATCAGTTTTTCAGATTGGGCCGTTTTCTGGCTGACATTTCTAAAAGAGGAATTTCTATGAGACTGAGATGTTTAGCATGTCTAGCACTTTTTGTATGTTTGTGAATGCAGGTAGACTACCATTATTCAACACAGACAAGGTAAAAATGTTTTTTCATTCTCTTTCCACTTTTATGGACGCAGTCAATATTTAATTTTTTTTTTTAAAGTATTATTTGTTTGGTTTGTGAGCATGCTGTATAAAGGCAATAAATGTTTGCAACCAGCTATATTTAGTGTTGTATGCTAATGTTTTTTTATTTAATTGTATTTTAATAGAATGAGACACCAGTTTCTAGTTGATATGTGGAAAGTGTCTTCGCAAACCTCCCATATAAACCGATCAAATCTCTTCTGCGGAGGGTCTGTCATTCGAGCAAAGCCTATAAGATGCTGTCAAAGTGATGAAATAAAGCCAGCAAGGTCACAGGCAGAGAACTGAAACGACTCTGTAGATATTTGTAGTGGCTGTTTGTATTGGGCAGCATTGCATTGCTATGCTCCTTTGGTCATTACAAGTAATAGCATGAGTGTTATTAGCAACAAATCAAAGATGACACACAAACACAAAGCCTGCAGTGTCCACATTACTGTTTCTGATAATAACAGATACATCACAACTGTAATTAAACTGCTGTCAAGTCAAAGTATCATAAATAGAAGCTTCATTACACCGGGGTCAATAAACAACTCCATTAACCTTAACGTACTGTAGAAAGCTTTTATTTACCACAGCTGCTGAGTCACTATTTAAACACGATCTATAGTAATATTAATAATAGCTTTTAAATGTTAACCATATAAATATTACATTCATAAGACAGATATCAATAGAGGTAATGTAATTCACTGTACATAGAGCATGTGCTGCAAAAATGCATCCTAAATCAGTTAAAATGCACATCTTGTTTAATAAGTATACATCTGTAATTGGTGCATGCTATACTTAATAATGATATTACCGTCTGACACAGAAAAAAGTGATTTTTAACATTCATTTAATAAATTTGAGTCAAAAGGGAATCTGCTGCCGCCCCGAAAGTAGCTTTTATTTAACATCAAACGTCACTTCAGCTACTGCAGATGTGTTGATAAAAGCTAAGAGGAGAAGCGGAGATGGGCGAGGTCGCCGCGTCCGAGACTCCCAGCCGTCCTCTCCTCCCATTAGTTTGTCAAGCATTACTGGAGCTTAGATTATTCAGCTGGCAAAATGAAAGTGTCATCGCCCTGCAGCCTAGCATAGCAACTTCACATTAGATTTGGTTTGAATAGGACAGAAAGAGAGTTTAGCGCTGCTGTGAGAGAATAAAGAGAAATGCAGCTCACTTTCAGAGAGAGACAGGTAGTTTTGAAGCGAGGAGAATTAAACAGTGCATCACCCGCTGTGCTGTCTGACAGAGGACAAACTCTGCTTTTAAAGGCTGCTGTCATAACACAACCACTGAGATGGGAAAATCTCAGCTGCTCGTGTATCTTTCTCTTTCTGTTAAAAACATAAGGTTTAGAAACTCATCATTACTCCTAACTTTTTACAGCCAAAAACTTTTGCCGATATGGAGTTTCTTATGGTCTCGTTCAAGATGGCTAATTCATATCAATCTCATTTGTATGTTTTTTTAATATTTGCTTTCACCCTATGATGTTGATTTATAATTTTTTTATAATAATCTTAGATATGCACAATTCACTTCATACAAATACATTAGACACCTTATACACGGCAAAAAAATATTTTCAAGAAAACGTTTTCTTATTATTTTTGTCTTGTTTTCAGTAAAAATATCGAAAAATTCTTCAATTAACTCTTTCCCCGCCATTGACGAGATATCTCGTCAATTAAGAGAAAACGCTTCCCCGCCAATGAAGAGATTTTCCGTCTTTCCGCAATACCGCTATTATCCACCAGGTGGCGCCATTCCGCAACCTTTTAAACCCGGAAGTATTGCCCTATGACAAGCGGCTGCATGTCCGTGTATGTTTTAAAGATCGCTCTGAATGGGATCTCTATGAAAAGTCCGTCACAAAAATGGAATTATCTCTGCTTTTTGCTCAAAATGTGGTGTTTTTGCAGAAACCTACCCATATTCAAAAGCTGATTGCAAAAAAACCACTGAAGGTAGGATGAAACAGTTTTTTTTGTTTGAAAGCAGAGGGTCTGTTCTTTTTTATTTGGTATATTGTATGTATATATATTTAAAGAAGAACATATTCTGGAAGGCATTAAACTTTGGTGAAAATCATGAAAAACGCTGGCGGTGGCTGGAAACTTTTTTTTAAAAACGCTGGCGGTGAAAGAGTTAAGATGCATTTTCTTGATGAGCAAAACAACCCAAGAAAATAAGTTTAGTTTTTAAACCAAAAATATTAAAGGTAAGTGATTTTGTGCGTAAAACAAGCAAAAAAAACCGCCAATGGGGTAAGCAAAAATTGTTTGAAAATTTTTCTTAAACACTAAATTCAAGAAAAATTCAAGAAAAATTAGCTTACCCCATTGGCAGATTGTTTGCTTGTTTTATACACAAAATTACTTAAATTTGATATTTAATATTTGTATATTATATTTATATTTGATATTTGCTCATCAAGAAAAAGCATCTTACTTTAAGACTTTTTTATATATGAAAATAAAAACAGAAAATTTTATTCTTGAAAATATTTTTTTGCAGTGTAAAAGCAGTAAATAGTTCTTACTGGAACTCATCATGGGTTTTGGGCTCTGTACACAACATAAATAAATTAAAGGGTTTGGTTCCAAAATGCGATTAACACCGATTAAAATCCGATATCCGGCGTGTTTTTTTCATCTTTTCTCCATTTTCTCCAAACCGCGACAAATGCCAGTCTTCCTTCTTTGCAGAATGCAATAAATCCACTTAACCAATCACAGCGCACCATTCCACGCCTTGTAAACAATAATTATGGTGCTTTGAATACAAACTGAATCCTAGTTTTCCTCATCTACTTTGTACTTCGTGATCAACAAACAAACAAAAACAAAATAATACTTTTGTTGGCATTGATAAATCTGTGGTGGTTTTCTGTGACGGGGAAGAAATGTAAGCCATCAAAATTGAATAATTTTCATGAGAGGCACTCAGGCGAAGAAAAAATGCCGGCTGTTGCGTGTTTTCCCGACAGCATCAAGCTTCTGTCATGCTAACACATTGACCCCAGGGGATCTTATGAAAAACTTTCAATTATTTTACGCGAAGTCAACAAAAATTGAGCAGGACCAAAACATTTTACAGCTGATCGCTATCAAAAAAGTTTAGCGACGACGTCCCAAGGATGACAGCAGCAATGACAGTGTTCTTAATATGATAAAGTAAGTGTTTTGATTAATGCCATTAATGTTTATTTTTTTAAATCAGTGTATATCACTAGTCAACTAAATGAATATAACATGGCAAAGATGAATGCACATTTATATATTGATTTATAGCATTTAGAAAAAAACCTCATGGATTTTTTGCATTTTGCGTAAAAATAATCAGGTTATTTTATAAATCTTTGAAAATCAAATTATGGATTTGAATTTTTTTATGTTTTTATAACCTAAAGATGCTATGTGAAAGTTTGTAACAGAAACTAGTGGTTTTCATCTTTTCACTTTCTTGGTATAGAAAACACATTTTAAGGGATTAGTCTAAATGGATTTATTGCGTTTTGGAACCAAACTCTTCAAATGAAGGAATGTCTCATAACTTTATTATTTCAAAAATGAATTCATTTAAAGGTGCAATGTGTACATTTTTGCAGCATCTAGTAATGAGGTTGCACATTGCCACCAACGGCTCAGTCCACTGCTCACCCCTCGCTTTTGAAACGCATAGAGGAGCTACGTTAGCTGGAACCGGACAAACATGTCATCAACTGAGACAACTTAGTCCGTTATGGGCTTCTGTAGAAACATGACAGCTTTTGCATTTATGTCAAGAGATCCTTCTAAAAATTACACACTGCACCTTTAAATACTCTTCTATAGGTTTACCTGACCAGCTGGCTGTGATACTCAAGTTATATATATACTTATATAAAATACTGATGTGTGTTTATTTCATACATTGCCCATTGCTTTCATCATAGCCTCTCTGCCTGTATTCATCTCAGGCTCTCTCTTTATATCTCTGCCTCATATTGAGGTTATTATTATGGTGCTGTTCACATTCAGCACATATCACCAGCACCATCTCTCTCTCCACTAAACCTTTACTCTTCAATGATTTGGTTTCTAAACAAGACACATTTCACCCCAGTGCCAAATGGTACCTGCACTTTGCTGTTTGAGGTATTACACAGTTCTCCCATGAGATATCTGGACTCTTAAGTCACACTTTAAATGTAAGAGTATCATTGCATTAGATTACATATCAAACAAAGTGTATATGTAAACACTTGAATATTTACAGTAATGCAGAATGTGCATGGACTCAAAACACTGAAAATAAAGTTTCAATTTTAAAATGGATTGTGGTTTTACATTTCTAAAAATCCTTTTAGTGCTTTGTCACTTTGGAAAAATATTGTAATATCTGTTAAAAGCAAGCACTTAACCACTAAAAGAAACGTACGGTAAAGGAAAGCAAAGTGCACATCTTTCATTTTATCAAAGTACTATCGACTGTCAGACAAATCAAGTCCACGGTCACAGCTTTTTTTTCTTTTAGATGTATTTAGAAGGTTTTTTTTCTGTAAGGTTCGGTCATTTCTGGACCAGTGTATTGTTCTGGAAGCATCTTTACCATGGTGAGGTCTACATAATATTTATGCTTGAATTAGAAATAATCTACATACACCTCAGTGACGTGAGTCTTCCCAAGTCTCTTCTGCTCATACCTTCATTCACTTGTTGTAAAAGTGATAAAAGTTTAAAAGGCCAACTGCGCTACTGAAACAGAGAAATGAGGTCATACCCTTTGCTTTGTTTTTATTTAATATATCCAGAGGGCAGCTAGAGATGTTCAATGAGTCTCACCACTAAACAAAACTGATGATGATGATGGTCGGCTCATCCTAAACTTATTTCACGAGACAAACACAGAGAGACAAAAGCTGGAGCACAGTTGGAGGCATAAAGATGCAGAAATAAAGACAGAGGTCAAAGTTAAAAGCAGTTTCATCACAAACCATATTACACATCATCTAAAAGATTATTTTATGAAACAATGATCTCTGGTAGGAATATTTTCTACTGTGCTCTTTATAGATCTATTTTATATAATAGTATATTTGACTGTCTGTTCATTCCTATGTGTGATGTATTTCTGTTTTTGCATTTCTTATGGCAATTCTTTGTTTTGCAGTCGAACATGTCCACATTTTCCGAGCATAACATTACTCCAGAGTCTCTTATTGATAATACAGTACAGGAATACATGACTAATATCATGCTCCGCAAATTTTTATGTTGACTTTGGGGTTCGCGGACATCCTGCAGCATTTTAATGGAGCGAACCGCAGGGGTCTCGCGAGTCTCTGTGAGAAACAGATGCGAGCATCTTGAGAAGATATTGAGCAAAGATTATTATGTGTTAGCACTGCCTGAGGTCTTCCAATAGATCTGTTGTCATATGTTTGTGTCTTGGAGGCAAATAAGTATACAGTGAAAGCAAATTATAACAAAACAAAATCTATTCTAAGTACAGTAGAACAAACGTAGAGATACAATATTTTATAATTTATCATATTCCCCTTACATAACATTTTGATAGCATCCCTCAGTGCAGGTCTTACTCTCTCAATCATTGCAGATATTTGAGGTCCAAAGGCAGAGCAATGACTTTAAATATTAAAATTCATGCACCAGATCTTCTTAATAATACATTTAAATACATTTCATCTCTAAAGAGGGACTGCTATCAGTTAAATGTGACTTTATTCTTTGTGCACTGTATATAACATCTGCCATTATCATTGATCTTAGAAAATGTAACTTATTTATTTGAAAGTATCGTATTCAAGTGAAAAGTTTTAGTACAGACATGAAAGTAACAGATTCATTTTTCCTTATGATTCGGCTATGTGATGTAACTATGTAAGTGGTGTAGAAAGTATTTAAAAAATGATACTTAAAGGTGCAGTGTGTAAAATTTAGCGGCATCTAGTGGGGAGGTTGTGAATTGCAACCAACGGCTCAGTCCACTGCTCACCCCTGGCTTTTGAAACACATAGAGAAGCTACTGTAGCCACCACTGGACAAACAGGTCATCATCGGAGACAACTTAGTAAAAAAATTTGTCCGTTAAGGGCTTCTGTAGAAACATGGCGGCCCAAAATGGCGACTTCCATGTAAGGGGACCCTCTGTGTATGTAGATAAAAACGTCTCATTCTAAGGTAATAAACACATAACGGTTCATTATGAAAGGTCTTAATACACCTTTGATAATATAGTTTTGTATATTATATTGCATGTCTGTCAAGAGATCCTTCTAAAAATTACACACTTCACCTTTAAAGGTCCCATATTGTCAAATCTGAAATTTTTACGTAACTACTATATTCGTTTCAAAACCGTCATTTTACAGTCAGACAGTAGAAGATGTGATTTTCACAAACCGTTATGACTTCTATAAAAACATGACATCAGAAATACTCAGTCACCGCCTTCAGTCACCACCCCAAGCACTGTCACCGTCAGTGTGCTAATCAGCGCCCCCTTAATGGTAGTGTTTAATAATTAAAATCTGATAACATCCTATTAATTTAATAGAAGTTTAGGAATAAGAATATGGCGGCGCAGTGGCTTCACAATCGTGACGTCATGCACAATCCATGCATTTATATAGATCAGTGGTTTCAACCCTTTTTACCAAACAAACCCCCCCAAAATAATCGCACCATATCGAGAAAACATTGTTCAATCGATGGATGTCAGAAAAATAAAATCATTGCTTCTGAAAAACATTAATATATACAAGGCCAATGGTTAATGTTCATTTATTCGGAAATTGCACAACAATTAGTTCGACCTTAGCCGTCTGTTCTAAACATTTCACAAGTGACTGCTTCATCAATTTGGCACAGTTTAATGCCGGTTTCTCCAAGAATCTACTCTTCAAGGATGTTGCAGTCTCTACGTACAACCACTATGTAAACTTTTCACACAATTTAAGTTACATTATGGAGCCAGAGAAAACTGAAATCATATATTGTAAATGGTTATGTTATGCTAATGTGTTGCTAACTGCATTCTTACATGTTGTTGTCTCTGATGAAGCTATTCGGAAGTGATTTAAACTGCAATTCATCGACTGGCCACTAGAGGCTCCAAAAGGAAGTCAATTCCCATAGACCTCCATGTTAAAATGCTTAACTTTACAGTAGAAAATAATATGTTTACAGCCTGGTACAAAAAAATGTTTTTGGTCTGTATAGCTAATTTTGCCCTTCATGAAGACTCTGAGGGGGGTGAATTTTTTTGTAACTCATCCGTTTAAATTATATTAAGCCTTAAAGTTCTGCATCATTAAAGGCGTGGCCACTTGAGTGACGGGTGAACAGCCACTGCTGTCACTAGAGGCGTGGTTTCAGCAACCAGACACCTTAGCTTCACCCACGTTCTACCTCTTAACCCATTTTCGGATATGATCCGTGTGTGATCTGCAGTGACGGGTGGCAAAAAAAGCTTCAAAAACGATCTTCAGGAACCTATGGGTGACGTCACAGACTTTTTTTACAGTCTATGGTTGTTTTGTAACGTAACAGTCTTTGGTTGCCACAAGCTTTGATAGAATAAAAAACAGACATTCAACATGGTGAGGTTAAAGTGTCTTGGTGTGTTTTTACTAACCCAAAATTTAGTGTACTTCCATTGTAACGTTATTTCAACTGTGTATTTTACTCATAAAGCAACAGCCCTACCAGACAAGAGTTTCATGAATATGACAAGAGCTCCTGAAAACAGCAAATATATATTATTAAGGACATCATTACCTAAAATAAAACCCTAAAAAACTTTGAAATATGGGACCTTTAAGTGAAAGTACAGATAACGAGGGAGAATTTGACTCAATTCAAAGTAGCCTTCATCGAATTCAGTACGTACTGTCGCAGTTTACGGTTTCAGAGTATTATTTGTCAAAGTGCTGAATGCTGAGGTAAGTGATGAGACGGGATATTGATTGTACGTCTGCAGTGTACAGATGGAGTTATCCATAAAAATATCATTCTAGTCGAACAACTTTGTAATGCACGATTGGAAATACTGAGTAAAGAAACAAACCAATTAAATGAATACATGCAACTAAATAAACTTTGGGCTTGTGTCAAAGATGATGGCATATGTCTTGCTCCAAATGTTGTGGTTGATCTGAACCATCCAGCTGTTTTTGGCCATATGGCTTTAATTAAACCTGAAAACAGATCTAAAATCGCGCTTGAACCTCCATTAATCAGACTGTTTTCCTTGTCAAGCCTCTGCGGTTTTAATTAAAATTCCCCCGAAAAACCACATCACACATGTCATTTCATATCTGAAGATGCACTGTGTAACTAGGACACTCATTATATAGAATATCATCAGAGAGATCCCCAAAGCCCTCAGATGTTGACATGCAAACCTTTAATGACATCAAACAGCTGACATGCAAATCCGCAAGTAAACACGCTTCATAATGGATGCTGGTGTAAAGCGAGCGCTTTATAAATAAAATCTCGTTCGTTTTCCATTCGCAATCACAAAGTCAGTCTTTGGGCCAGATTTACTAAGCGCTTGCGCCAGCGTAAACCATCATTTTGGCGGTAAATAGCGATGTCGGAATTTACTAAAGACGCGCAGTGGATCATTAGCGCTGAAAAGGTGTGGTCTAGTTCTTTTTGCGACTGACCTGATTGCATATGCATTTCTAGGAGTTTCCCTTTCAGACGCAAACATTTTGGGAGGAGACTATTTAAATGATTCACGCAACGCGATTTACTAATGTTTGCGCATGTGTTATGTATGGCATTTGCGCGACTATTTAACGCCGAAAAAAAGCATGTCTTAAATCATTTTGCGCTCGAAATGGCTGCAATTGTTGTTGCTAGGAGGAGACATCGCAGAAATCAGAGACTGCATGGTAGAAGGGAGAGGATTTCCAGGATCATTTTACCAGATAAGTTCACGCGTCTCTCTGCCTTTATTTATCGGCCTGTATATCACATGCACCTGCAGGAGCATCATCTCTGCTTATTTGCAACCATGCGCTAATTTGCGCTGCTCTTAGTAGATTGGTTGGTCATTATGGAAATCAGCTGTTGCGCCTGTGTTATTTAATTAGCGCTTTTTTAGTAAATAACCCGCAGATATCACCACTCCCATCAGCGCATTTTTGGAATTGCGCTCATGCGCTAATTTGCCCTGTTTAGTAAATCTGGCCCTTAATGTGCCCGTGGATGTATTTCTGACTTTATTCTGGGTGTTTTTCAAGCGCACTATTTGACCCTCTGGGCCTATTTTCATTAGGCACAAATTGCAGGCCCAGGTGAAGCGACTAATTATATTTTGTGTGCTGACCTCTTTGGGCGATACGTGGGATTTGATTAGGCTTGAGAGACGCCCGCTCGCCATTACCTTCTTCACACTGACAGCTCAAACTAACTGAAGGTTATACAAGAGCGCCTACAGCCATCGTCTGCATCGCTTTAATGACTGCTTCATCAAAAATAGCTGAATTACACTCAACTAACCAGACTAGACTCAGATCAGCAACATTTCCCTTCAAAACACACAGAGGTTTTTTTATATGTTGGTCATCAGGATGAGCTTTTGAAATGGCTTGAAGTAAATAAGCATTTAATACAGTTGCTCCAAAATCCCAAATATGAATTTATGAATGACTGCATCTGTGGCATCTGTATTGTTATTCACCGCATGATCTTTCCAAACCTTTATCACAGCATGCAGGTAAGGACATGAGGAAATTGTCTTGACAGGAGACTCACCCTGAAGAACTCTTTGGTTGATCCCGAGTCCAGGGTGCCATATGCGATCTCTGTTTGTTTGGCGAGATCTTCAGCGCTCTCTATGGGAGAAACCATCCTCTCTACTGTCAGGAAAGCAGCCAGGTTAGCCGTGTAGGACGAGATTATGATGAGGGTGAAGAACCACCAGACGCCTCCTACTATTCTGCCCGATAAGGACCTGACGGACACACGTTCAAATGCTTTAAACAGGCGCATCTGAAGTATTGTATTAATAGTGCAAGTTAAGCGTTAATGCTGAGAAGAAGAAAAAACTATGAGATGGACTACAGTTACCTGAATGATGTGCAACTGTTAATGATGGCATACGTGCATAATGTAACATTCAAATACTTTACAAGCATACATTTGATAATGCATTAATTTGCACCTATTTCATTGGTAAAACAGCGTTATTTTGTGTATTTGGTATAATATAATGTGTTTGCATGGTTTATGGTTAAAAAAAACACATTCACTTACTGTACATTTTTGTAGCTCCAGATATCGCTGCCTTCCTCAAACGCATTGATTTTGTACAAAACTCATTGATCTAAAAAGCTTGGTGTCCCTGATTGGTCAGCTAATCTATACGTTGTGACTGGCCTGAATACCTCTGACGTAAACCGGAAATGTGACGCTCCTTACCATGTTTGAAAGATTCGCTTACAATGCAATGCTAACAGGAGTTAACTTACAGGCTGTGGGTCAAAGCGAGAGGAATTATGATAATCTGTGTGTTTGTTGTAGTCCAAGAAAAGAGATATATGTTGGAGACCATAACTCGCGTCATCGTTTACCTTGGGTTTGGACCTTTTGCATATCGTTAACATGAAGTAATACACACTTACACACCAGAGGAAATGTAAAATCATAAATCGGACGATAGTTGCTCTTTGAATGCTTATCACCAATATATAATTGCTCTCAATTAAGTATTTCTATATGGTTTATATCTATAATTCATATTCTCAGTTGGTTTCAGGCCTCATTCATATGTGGAAATGAATCGGATACATTCACGTTCACAATATAAGCAGACAGATCGGATATTCCCACGTGTCATGCGTCATTGATGATGCGTCGCTGGCAAATGACGTCAACTTAGGTGGACACCACCTGCGATCACATGACTCTTCTTAACAGCCCTAGTGGCCATATATATATATATATATATATATATATATATATATATATATATATATATATATATATATTCTACAAATACTATTAATAAATGAGCAAAAATTGGTCACTCAATATTAAATATTCGATTATTTAAGTTTTAATTTTATTAAATTGAACAGGCACAACATTCAGCATTCAATCAAGTATTCGTCAAGATTAATTATTAATAATGTTACTTTAACATATTGTTATTTCAACTTATTACACGCCTCTCTGGAATGCTTGATTCTGATTGGTCAGTTGAGACATTTGCAGGTTCGTTCTTTTCAAATAATAACCGCTCCAAAGTAATAACGCATAGCCGGTACTACTTGTACGATGTAAATCGCTCCGCGCCAATAAAGATTACTGTTTGGTGCCATCTTGTGACAAACACTGGACAACCACAACATTTTGACATTAATTTTAAAATGTACGGAAAAAACAAAACATTTAAACAGTGGATAGAAGAACGAACAACGACAAGACACAGACAGCTTACTGAGACTGAACTTGACAAAATAGAGCATGACAGCTACGAAGCCAACACACAAAAAATACAGAATGGGCATTAAAACTTCTCAAAGACTGGCTAAAGAGAAAAAATGGAGACAGACAAGTATGAAGCAGAGGATCTTAATAAGGTATTACGATCATTTTATGCATCTGTGCAAAGTTTCGCGGAAGGATAAAAATGTTAATTTAAAACAAATATGCCAATAAAATGTTTCAAATTCATATTCATGTCCAGTTTTTTTTCTTATGTGGCAAGTAGCCGTGTAATAAGCGGGATAATGTAGAGGCAGCTGGTAGTTATCGGGAAATAAGCCCCTTTAGTGTGATACAAGACCCTCCGCTTGGCGTTGGGTCCTGATCACACTGTCGGGGCTTATTTCCCAATAACTTCCGGCTGCCTCTACATTATCCCTTACTTATTGTTATTTCAACATAATGTGTGTGAGCAAGCAAGATGCGCATTTGTAAATTCGGTGAGAGCGTGTGTTATGAGTTTCAAATGGTGTGTGACCACGGCGTAATTACTTTTTCTGGTATATTGCTTTTTATGTATTAAACCCAGGCAATTGGTTATTGAAAAATGTATTAAAATTAAGATACAATTTATACTAAATGAAATTCACTTTAAAGAAAATCTTTCTTTAACAACTTAACAAACATGAAATTAAATGTGCTTATTTAATGGCTAAAACACATATGCTACTACAGACTGTCTTTTCTCTTTTTTTGTACAAATTGTAGCACATTCATTTAATTTTGAAATTTGCACATGTAAGTTGAAAGGCATTTGTTTGTGCATAGTAAAACATATCTGTAACATTTATCAAGTTCATAATTGTGTGTGCATTTATTAATTATTAATTAATACGACAGGAAAGAAGCATGTAAACGGAATGAAGAAACGTAATGTTTCCATACCTACTGTATGATTTTCCTTCAAACTTGCTCAAAGTTAATTCTCCTGTTTAATTTTTTCTTTAAGCTCCATGTTGCAGTGAAGCTAATAGTACAGCATGCATAACATGTGACATGCTTTATCAAGGGCCCGACCTGGCCCAAGGACGGTGGCGGGAAATATCGGCCCACCCCGGCATTATCTTGTCAATTGAAAGAAAACATTTTCATTAAAAAAAAAACATGTTCCTGATGAGTTTTTATGGTTCTCTATGATACCGCTATTATCCACAAGACTGTAACGTTACAAAACGTACCCAATTTATAAAAAACGGAACCAAAAAATTATTTATTAATTTTACATTTGTATGTTTTGATAGTCGTTCTGAATTTGATCTCTAACAAAATTCCTTCTAAAAAATGCAATTATTTCAGCTTTTTGCTAAAAAAAATGTATTGTTAACGAAAAATACCATTATTTATTATATACCAAAAGTTTTTTTTTTGCTGTTTTGTTTGTTTGTTTGTTTATTGTTTGTTTGAAAGTAGAGGGTCTGTTCTTTCATTTGATATATTTGTATGTTTATATATTTTTAAAAGATAACTTCCTGAAAGGCATTTTGTGAAACTTTTGTGAAAATCACAAAAAATGCTGGCGGGCAACTTAAAAAAAAAGGCTGGCAGAAAATGAGTTAAAAGATGGTAAAAATTTGATAAATCCAGCCTAAATGCAAACAAATTTGCACATTTTATTCCGGTTAACATTGAAATGATAATAGATTATGTAAACAACTGACCTGTTTGGTACAGATTGGCATAGATGAAGCAACTAAGAAGTAAATCTGTTGTAAAGTACAAAGTATTCCCGATCCTGATTCATATTACTCCATCATGTATAAAATTATTTTAGTTTAATTTAACATCCAGCATGGCAGTTATTATCTGCTCTGTATTCTTATTGGCATTACATTGTAATTCTGGACTTGCTTTGTATTATAGCTGCCTGGAGAATCACTTTTTATTGCTTTGTGAAGTATCTCAATTCTGGTCTTGTGAAGGTTTGATGGCTCATATTAAATGCAGTAGCACCTATTGATTAAAAGCTCACATCAACTTATGTACCGTATGTATTGCTTGTTGCCGAGGCAGAAAATATTAGCATAATAATCAAATAACATATTGAATCAGTGATGGTGTTTTTTTCCCTAAAGGGTTCTCGCCGCTGGCTAAAACGTAGGAGAATCGGCTCCCGCGTGAACGTGTTCACTGTCAACTGTGTGGGCTTATGAAATATTCATACAGCGAGCAGAAACTCTCATGGACTTATGTAATATAATTATTGAATTTTTGATTAAAACGCTAACACGCTTTTTAACAACACAAGGGCTGTTTGAAAAACTGGCCTGCAGCAATACAATTATGTGAGATGTAGAAACCAATCAATGCTGTACTATAAACAAAAGTGCTTCACTTTACTACACCGTGAAAACAGAAATCCTAGTACTGCTTGATCGATTGATCGACTGAGAGACAGACAGACAAACAGATATGGCTTTAATGTTGCAGAAGTCATTTGTGAAGTCATATCTTTGTTATTTATTCAGATATGATAAATTGATGCGTTAATGTGCAGAGTTTTTTTAATAGATTTCACAATTGACAGCCAGCAGTGAGGAATCTAAGCGACTCGGCTGATCTACGACACAATGGAGTCATTATTAATCAACTTCCCGCTGTTAAATGAAGGAAGAATGGGAATAATCATCCATCTCTCACAGATGCTGCAGTAGGACTTCTCAAACAATAAATGAATCAGGTAAATGAGAAATTCATAACAGAGACAAAAGAGAAGATGTTGCTCAGCTAATCCTTTACAAAAGAGCAAATTAAAACTATAGCTGCGTCGACACGTCTCTCAGATGTGAAATATTGAAATTAGGTCTGTTATATATTTCATGGGTTGTCAGTGATGTCCTTTACACTAAATTAATACCACATCCCCAATGGTAAAGTAATGATGGTGGCGGTTGCAAACACCTCTTCACCAATCTTATTCATTTTTATGACTTGTGTAGCAGGAAGTGTTTCATGTATAATCCCGGATACTGCATGTTTCATAGGTTTACCATAAACATTGAGACCCACTTTAGTAGTCCAAAATATTTCAGCAAATACCACGGTACTGTGCTCTATAACTGTTTATTAAAACACTTTATATCTGATGGGGTGGTAGAAAGAGATATTTCAAATATGTCCTTTATCTATTTTTCAAAAGTTTATCTTAAACTTTAAAAAAATTAACTTAAGGCTTAAATAATCAGCATAAAAATCTGTGCTTATGTCAGTGGTCTATATGGTAATGCGTTAAGCTGAATTAACTGGATTTTCTATTATACATCATCTGCAATTTGATGCTTTTTTGCTGGTTTCAGCCTGATGCAGTTATCATTTTATGTCCAGCATCATGTTGTTTAAAGAGGACGTATTGTCTGATTCACAATTTTACATTTCCTTTGGTGTGTAAGTGTGTATTAGTTCATGTTAACGATATGTAAAAGGTTTAAACCCTAAATTGAATGATGGCACAAGTTATCGTCTCCAACTTAAATCTCTTTTCTTGGACTACAACAAACACACCGTACAGTTTACAATACAAGTCGACTTGTATTGATCAGGTGGTAAAGCCAATATTAACCCTCAAACGCTCCTCGTTTTCTGTTTACACTTCTGGCCCTTGGGGTCTATATGACCCCAAAATTGAAAGCATAATTGTAAGAAAAATATAAATTTTGAATAATACAAATAATATATAATTTTTTTTTGTTTACTTCTCATCTATACAATAAAGCTGTGTTTTGAGAGATTTGAAGTACTTTTGTACTTGTTTACCACTAAATTCCTCACCTACACCATTGGTTTGTCTGAAAAAGATCACATTTTAAGAAAATTCACATAAATTATGATCTAAATTTGATTTAAATTGTTTTTAAATATTGATATAGATGTTAGGTGTTGAATTCAGCCATCAGTTTTTAGAAAAAAAAAAAACATAAAATAATTACTGTTTAGGAATTAAATATTTTCGACCAGCAGATGCCCATAGAGACCCATTCATTTTATTGGATATGGAAAACTGCTCAAATCATTACTTTAGTGATGTGGGTGTGTGTGTTTGTATGTGTTTGTGCGAGCATGTGTTTTTTGCATTGCATTTGTGCACAAGTACCAGGCCTTCATTTCTGTGTCAAAATGTTCAGATTTATGCTGGATTGATTGTTATTTATTTTTTGACAAACATTTTTTTTTTTTGCATTTCGTATTCACTTTCAATTGGGGTCATATTGACCCTAAGGGACAGATTAATACAATTTTTTTTACATACCTTTATAACAACCGAATCAAGCCCAGTTTTTTGTGTGTATGTAAAGATAAATTATTTAGGAAAAGTCACAAAGTTTTATATCTCTGAGATGAAGGGAACCTTTTTATTAACCAATGAAATGTCGTTTGGGGTCATATAGACCCCAAGGGCCGTTTGAGGGTTAACTCCTGTCAGTATTGCATTGAGAGCTAATCTTCCAAACACGGTAAGGAGCGCCACATTTCCATCTGACGTCAGAGCCAATCAGGCCAATCACAACGTACAGATTAACTGGCCAATCAGGGACACAGAGCTTTTCAGATCGATGAGCTTAACACATTTCAGGGAAGCAGGGCACAGAGAAGCAACAATAATGTACAGTATGTGGAAAATAATGTTTTAAACCATGTGAACACATTGTATTATACCAAATACACAAAATAATGTTGTTCTTAGCAAAATAATTGGAACTCTTTAAAGAGCAAATGCACTTGCACCCATCTGTTTGCCCATGTTGCAAATTCCACCATGTAAATAGCGAATCTGCCTAGGTGCAAGCACAACTGGCTTTTAAAGGAAATGGGAAATGAGACTCTGTTTGGTTTATTGCACATTACACCCAAAACACACTCATTACTCATTAAGAGAATCATTAAAATAGCAAAAGTAGATTCGGACACACCCTTAGTCAGGAGTGGGGAACCCTGGGTCCTGGAGGGCCACTGTCCTGCAGAGTTTCATTCCAACCCTAATCAAACACACCTGAATTTAATTTCCATGTAATCCTGAAGACTTTAATTTGATTTTTCAGGTGTGTTTAATTAGGGTTGGAACTAAACTCTGCCGGACAGTGGCCCTCCAGGACCAGGGTACCCCACCCCTGCCTAAAGTGCACCTGCGCTTCTGACCATGCATTTAGATTGTTCAAATATGACCCTTAATGTCAAAGATTTCAAATGAATTGAATGAATGGTGTAATAAAGCCTTAAAATAAAGAAATTATCTAAAGCACACAAAAAACTGAAAGTCCACTAACCTTGGTGAGATATCACAGCCCTGCTGCATGAAGGCCCCCAGTGAGAACCACAGGCTGTTAAAAATCCCAAAGTCATTAGGCGGGTCCGGAGGAGTCTGGGGGTCTTTGGCTTCATCACTCTCATCCAAATGCCATTCATAGGGGCTAAAGCGGCTCACGAGGAAGAGGACCACGCTGACGCCGATGTAGGCGAACACGATACACATCCAGATCTCATAAGCTAGAGGATCCAGGAAGGAGAAGACGCCAGGCTTCGATTTCTGAGGCTTCTTGATCATAATGGAGATGCCCAGACTCATGAAGGGCTTGGAAAAGTCAATGACCTCCTCTCGCACGAGTGTGATGGTCAATGGTGCGACAGCTATATCGGCTCTCTGGAACCAACATGAATGAAACGTGTTAGTGCAAGAAAAAACTGCATTTTGGGGCTTACAATGGAAGACTTTCTAGAGAAATTAAAGTGCACCTAATAAAAATATATTTTGATGTTATTTGGGTTGTAAATTTGAGCCATAAATCATTTGGATGGTCATGTGGTCATGACACGAGTCAATATACGATCTCTATTTGTACATTTTTTTCAGTGCACCAATGTTTCGCCTCATAGACATTAATCGTAAGCGCAGTATTTGTTTATATTTATAAACACACCAGCATTTCACCGATGCTGTAGATGCTTGTATAAGTTTGTCACAGTATACTGCTGTAGATCTATAGTTTGGTGTATTACAGGATGAGGAGATTCACAGAGAGAGTTTTGCTCATTCAGAGAGGCAAAACAGAAATGTTTTCGACTGCGCAGTACAGCGCAGACAGCTGAGGGTTCACTTGACTGGATAGATGAATCAGATGATGTATCAGGTGAGAGTAATCGCAACAAGCGGAGATTTCACTGGAAAATCTTTTTCGTACGCTTCACTTTTCCATGCGTTGCTGGGGGAGATACGAGGAGCGACCGTTTCCCATAATCCTCAGAGGCACTCTAGCATGAGCACATGACAAAACGGAAAGCTAAAGATCTCGCGTGTGTCCTCAGCAAGGAGGACATTAGCTATGCCATCAGGTAGTTTAAGGTCAAGGAAACTCTGCAGGTCTTCGTTGGTTATAAAAGCCTCTACAAATATTAATATCCTTTTATCTTGTGGTCGTAGTGAACGAAACTCCGGTGTACTGTCTCAATAAATCATATAATCATTTGCATATAAATAGCTAATTAAGAGCCGAGCAGACGTGATTTATCGGCGAGGCAGAAATATGCCGCTGAACTTCCACCACTGAACGCTAGATAAATAATGTCATGTGATCCCCTTTATAATTCTAGGGTGAAATTATTTATTGCGCAGATATGCACAGGTAAAAAACCCATTGACACGACAGGCGGACTTGTTGATATAATAATGCCAATGAAAAATTGAAATGAAATACAGATCTATTCATCCGCTTGCATGTCATTTAAAAAAATTCCCAGAGGAGTTTAAATCACTTTGGATTTTATCTACTGGTGGCATGTAACAGAAACCAATCTGTGTAAGTGAAGAGAGGATTTAATTTGGTTTAATAGTGTAGAGTCAATTTCTGTCAATCTTTAGACAAAGCCGTTGTAACTGTCAGAAAAGTTTCAGTCAACAAGTGATGTGAGAAGATGATTATGGTATTGCTATCTATGATTAGATCATTAGTAGCAGCTAGACTTTGTGTGTACAAACTCACTGACACATTGCGAATACAATAATGTGTGTGGTTGCTTAGGTGTTCTGAATGATCTGAGGTGGTAGGTTAACCAGTGTTGCCAAGTCTGTGGTGATAACTTTAAATCTGGTGACGGGGATTGTTTGTCCTGTGGATTAAATGTTAAAGCCAGGGTTTTGTTGATCGGCTGTCAATATTAAGGTTAGATTTTTGTATTTATGAAAATAAAGTGTTGGTATTTGAGTTATGGTCATTGGTCTAGATTTAATTGGCCATTAGGTTGATTTTGTTTTGCAAATCTGGCATCCCTGCATGACGGTCCATAAACATTCGAGAGCAAGCAGACTGTGTGTTTGCAACTGTTGTTATACCCATGTTAGATCAAAGTTCACTGTCAGGTGATATATTTTCTTTAACAGAATTCCCCTTTCAACGCCTACAGCGAACGGCCGGTTTGGACTACAGTCCTCTACTTCCTGCTTTAATGATGTCAATAAAACAGTTTTTGACTAATAACTCCGCCCATAGGAATACGTCAGTCGCCAGCTAAGCTCAAACGGCTCTGCTAAGCTAAGCTGCTGTCGAATCACAACACACTAAACAAACTACACAATCAGAACTCATTATGTATTTCTGAAGGAGGGACTCCACAGAACAAGGAAGATATCAGCACGTTTTGAGGAAAGTGAAAACAGTGGTATACACAAGTAAATTGTGTGATTTTTTTTACACGTGAAACATGAACACGTTATATTGTAAACACAATCAAAGTTTCAAAAACACAGGAAAACAGGACCTCTAAGTTAACCTGTGAAAGCTTAGCCATTTTTTTCAGAAATATAAATCTCTGCACGGTTGCATAATGTTGTGATATCCTAGAAAACTGTGATGCAACTGGACCATTCCAAAATGGCAGAAGCATGTACATACAGTATGTGAAGCAGTCGACTGACGTATCTATATATACATATCTATGGTTTCTAGTAGGTCATCAAGATAAAATACCTGAAACTATCGCAAATGTTTATACTGCAATATAGAAATGGTTTGCAGTATCTGAATGAACTTTAAAGGTTATGTATCATCAAAGTTTTAGGTCGATAAGTGACTGGTAAAACAGACAGAGTTATGCTTTGTATGTGAAACGTATGTTGATTATATAAATTTTAGATTTTAAATATATTTTAATTGAATTCACAAGCTGAAAAAAAAACATTATCGCATCACATATCACATACCGCAACATTTAGTGAGTAATCACATATCAAATTTGCCCCTTAATTTCCTTAGTTCCTAGGGCAGTGGTTTTTAAACTGGGGGCTGTGGCCCCCTGGGGGCCCTGAGATGAAATTTTATAAAATATATTAATACATTTTCTTTGGGGGGCCACGAATGCATGCACGGTACACAGGGGGGGAAGCCATTTTTAATAATAATCTCAGTCTCACGTAAGAACTTCGGTCTTGCACGCGTGGCCTCACGTTGTTTCCTTCGCGTCACTTTTCGCGTACGTTTGGTTGTGAGAAGCAGTTTGCGGCCGGGGCAAATTTTGTCTGCGATTCTTTCTACGGTAAAGTCATGTAGTGTGAAACCCCCTGTCGCCAATCCATCATGCAGTCTGAAAACAGCAGCGACTGAACGCTACCCTAGATAGTCAAGCAGTGTGAAAAGATCTGTGACCCGACTACATTGAAAATCATGCAGTCTGAACTCGGCATAAGTCTACATGATCTTGAGGTCCATCTCATAGCCCCTGAACACAAGTTGAATCTTATCAATGTATAGTTGTTAGTAAAGTAACATTGCTTTATAAAGTTTAGTACTTTAGGTAAGGATTTGTTTAAATAACTCAACGTATGATGCTTGTCATAGTAAAGACTAGCAGATTCTCCTATTGTGCTTCATTGTGATAATAAATACAACGTGTTCATACATATTAGAGATAAGAACATTGTGGGTCAATTATAAGAACAACATATATTATACAAAGCAATTCTCTGGTCAAAATAAATTGTAATGCTTTCATTTTTAAAGATTTCATCTGGTTCTCAGGATAAATCACTCTATACTGAAAGTCAAAAAGGCCATTATATGAGATAACCATTCAATATGAAGCGAAATCAAATGAATAAATGTGGCAAAGGTGACACGTTGCTCAGAAACATTTGTCCTGACTGTCTGAACTTAAACACGGCCACCATTACGCTAGATGGTTACTTGATGGCGATATTTTTTTCTTTTTTATCTCTGCAAGTCGAATTTTTCATTTTTTCATTTTGAGAATAATTCAAGTATAATTTCCAACGTTAGCACATCAAAAGCAGGCAATCTCTCTGGTTGATGATAAGGAAATTGAACAGATGAGGTAGCCTAACCCTCATGCATTTTATATATGGTCTTCCTTCTTGAATGTCGGCCCAGGGAATTGAAAGTGATTTCACTGGGTTTTCCTCCATTTATAGCAGGGGACCGCTTTGACAAATGCAAAAATGGCGGGTTGCCTGAGCACACTGTGAAAAGTGCCTTTGAGATCCAACAGCATTGCGATGAATCAAAGCATTGCATGCTGGGAAGGAACATTTCTTTAACACAATCTCGCCACCAGCACCGTCTGGCTTTAGTTGTACTTGAACAACACTGAGACATTTCCAGTCAATCTCAGCCCTAACGGAAAAGCACAAAGAAAATACGCCTTTTCCAACCAATTCGTTTCTTTGCTTTGGGTGCACCAGAGATTAAATGAAAAGTTAGCGTTTAGATGATCCGGTACTCACCCCATAGACAAGTTCACCCACCATCCCGTTCCATGACTTGGTTTCAGGATCGCGGGCACCGTATTTTCCATCCATGACTATAGACAGTCTGTACTTAATCCCAACATGTTTGGCAATCTCAGAAGCTAAATCGACACAGTAGCCTTCATATTTGTCATTGCCTTCCAGATGCATGTGGTTTTTCTTGAACATCACGTACGGTGCTTCCTGTTAATCAGACACACGCTCATTTATTACCATCTTCGTTTATTGCATTCATTGTTTGGTGTCAAAGACGCCGGAGCCCACTGACAGCTTATCGGTCACAGACATGCAGGCATGCTGGGATATCGAGCATTCATACCCACCCATTCTTTCTCACACATAATCTAGCGAACTGGCAAGAGACTGGAGGATGGAGGGAATGGATTCACATGTGATTGTAGTCAGAGCGCTTTGCTAACGCCCTCGACCCCTTCGAGAGCCCAATTTCTGACTAGTGTTAGCATTTGTTTTGGGTGATCCATTCACAAGCGGTCAGCTAAGATAAACTGTCATCTGCAACATAGATTAAGTCCTGATAGGATTTTAGTTTTGAGACTTGTGGTTTTAGTTTCAATCTGTTGTCTCATGCTGCGTTTACAACAGCCGCGATAGAGGCGTCAAGCGCGACTGATTTCAATGTTAAGTCAATGTGATATAGGTCACACGGCGCGAATTAGGTGTTTAGCTTGGTGCGGTAGACGCGATTCCGCCTCGTTCGCAAATTGAGCGTCTGTCGCGGTACGCGCAAATGGTGCTTTTTGTGCATTTTGCATTTGATGCCCGGAGTCACTCGTTCAACATAAAGGAACGCTTAATGTTGTCCATGAGCAGTCACCCGGAGCTATACGATACAAGTTCTTATTTCTATAGAGACAGGAATAAAAGGACCTCGCTTAGAAAAGTGTGAATGAGGACATTGGGCAGGCTGGTAATTTGTAAATACACATTTCACTTTTCAGTCATGTGACGTTTATCGACCTGCGGCATTCCCGACGTTTTTTTTAACCTTTTTCCCCCTATAGTAAGATGACCAAAAACAAACCGGTAACTCTCTCGATAAATCTTGCAGAAGCGGATTTCGCCTCTGACGCGCATCAAATGCTTGCTTTTTTCAATCGTCTACTTCTCTCTAGACGCACAAATGCATTCAAACTGTTCAAGCGGCAAACTAGGCGCGGTAGATGCGATTTTGACGCCTCAAACAGGGCTGGTGTAAACGCAGCATTAGTCAAGACTTTCCTTATACTTGAGAACATCAACAGTCAGACACTTTCTTTAAATGAAGATACATTTACTTGAGATGCAAAATCACACAAAGTGGTTTTCGTTTTTTGCTATAAACAAGAGCAAATGTTACCGATCATTAAGAAAGATAAACTTGAATGAAGTTTGACCTCTTTATCACTTCATTGAGGTTTATTTATTTCTTAGGTCATTTTGCTTCTCAAACAAAGAATTTGACTTTTTCTGGACTGGAAAACTAAAAATACTACAAAATCCATTTTTGAAGTGTGTTCAACCTGATTTTGGTGCTTACCTCTTGATCACTGAATCACCTGAGATAAATGATACCAGATATAAGATGAAGTTGCATTGGAGATGAATCAGACTACATTTGATTGAGTTTTTTCCTCTTTCACACATACATACACATGCAGTTGTGATCAGATGCATTGGCAGTGCTATAAGATGAAGGTATGAGATGTGGGGTGGGCAAGAAAATGTGAAGTGAGACATCCGATTCATGAAGTAAATGGCAGCGACAGCATAAGGAATCGATTCTGTTCGGACATACGGTAGTTGAGGAATGTTGCACGTATGTGTGCCAGAAGCCTTTATCATTCCAACACAAAGAACACTGAACATAAACCATCTGAAAAGACCAGCATGATGCGCTTCTCCAGGCCAAATCATACTGAAGCCTTTGATTGGGATTTTCGGGTGTGTTTGATTAGGGTTGGAGCTAAAATTTGCAGGACAGAGGCCTTCCAGGACCAGGAATGCCCACCCCTGCTGTAAATGATGCTAGTTGACTTTCTGCTTAGGCATTTTAAACTTCTTAAACACAAAATACAGTATACTGGTCTTTTCAGGAAGAAAAACTAACCAAAGCCATCGTCAGAAACTCATATTGACAGTATACTAAATCGAACAAAGACAATCAAGCAAAGTTTGGGTTTATTTTCTCTCTCTTTCTTTCTCTCTCTCTCCATTTTAAACATGTTGGCTTGCCTTTTTAAAAGCACATCATTATCTCCAAACAATATGGCTTCTAGCAGAGGCAAGGTATCCTATTAAAACGAGACACGATTAATGCAATGGTTTGTTTGTTCTGCGCTGAACATATCCGCACACCTCATCCATTGTGCCATTGTTTTCTTCCCGAATTAGCCGTTATATTCAGCGACGGAATAACCGGCAGCCGTTTGAGTTTAATTGCTCACATTCAAGTGATTTGAAAGACTGACCTGAGCTTTTTGTGAGACAAAACAATTACAAGCGATCGTTGTTTCACACGGGATGATCTGGCGAGCATCGATTCGAATTTATCAGAGATGCGTATTTGCCTCGCCAGTCGAAGGCTGATGGTAAAGCTAATGCGGTTAATGGCTGGAGATGAAGTGATGCGTCAGTACGGAGCAGTCCACAGGTCAATGCAAAACAGATTTGAGAGAGGACCAAACCCGGCCTGACTCAAATGCCGTCTCACGTTGCCAGAGGCAAACCATCGAACCATTCTCTGATGCTGTTAGCATTAGCTTGCCGCTTGATTTGCACGTGTCATCGACCATTTACTTGATGAGTGGAGGTGTGTCTTACCTACGTACAGTATGCATTGTATGATGATGTCAATGCAAAACCATCGTACCTATAATGCCGTTATTGTGATGTCACTGCTACGACAGGCCACTGATTAATGGGAAATTAAAATGCTTTGACACCCACACGGATACAGTTGAAACACTCATCCCACGTGTTTCTTCACGTTCGACTGTTTCAACGTGTAATGAGTGGATGGAAAGCGACACAAAAGAGATGTACTTCTGCCCGCCCAGGACAGAACGTATCGATCTAATCGAGTCGACACCATGACCCTGATGGGCAGAATATGCGAGACGTTTAAAACATCGTGGAGCGTGTACCATAATAGTAGTGACCACAATTGTTCGGTTTTCCACTGAGGAGGAATCGTTGCCGAACTGCAGGTCCATAATATTTACAAAGCGCTCAAACTCGTTCCAGTAGCCGATCTGCAAAGGGGGAAAACGATCACGTTATTATCAAGCACCAGGCATTTTTACGACGCTAACCCCCCTTCTGTTCGCCTAAGCAGGCTGTTGTGGATATGTACTCTCATAAGACCGTGTTCATTAAATCACTATTAGGTTTCTGTGCTGCAGTTATTGCCTGCAGTTAAACAAAAAAGGCAAGTTCTTGCCTCGCATTTGTTAAATGCGAAAAATGCTTATGAAGCAATTTTCAGGCAAATAAAAGCTGGAAGTGACTCTTGAATCTGCAGTATAGCGGCTTAATTATCAGAAGGGTGCACTTCATGTTTCTTCTGGGTTACATGTGTGAATTGTTTCATGTTTGAGTGGCATTTGTCAAAAGAGTTTATGTAACATAAGCCAGCAGGACATTACTGAAGTGACACTGTCCTGAACATCACTTCTAACAGCCACTAAACCCGTTAAACCTTGGGTAAACTAGTCTTATCCATATTCATTCATTAATTAATAGTAAATGTATTTGTTGGCTAAGATATCCTTTTCATAAATCTTAAAGGATTTGTCCATTTCCTTAAAAAATCCAGATAATTTACTCACCACCATGTCGTACAAAATATTGATGTCTTTCTTTGTTCAGTCGAGAAGAAATTATGTTTTTTGAGGAAAACATTCCAGGATTTTTCTCATTTCAATGGACTTTAATGGACCCCAACACTTAACAGTTTTAATGCAGTTAAAATTGCAGTTTCAAAGGACTCTAAACGATCTCAAACTAGGAATAAAGGTCTTATCTAGCGAAACGGTTGTAATTTTTGGCAAGAAAAATAAAAAAATATGCACTTTTAAACCACAACTTCTCGTCTTCCTCCGGTCCTGTGATGCGCCAGCGCGACCTCACGTAATACGTCATCACGTCAAGAGGTCACGGATGACGTATGCGAAACTACGCCCCAGTGTTTACAAGTGTTAAAAAAGAGGACCCGTTCAGACGTTGTTGTATGTCGAATGATACTAATTCATGTCTTTGTGTCAGTTTATTGTTTAAAATGGTACGCAAATGTGCGTTTTTATATATCCAACACGTGACCTTTCAACGGCATTACGCAATTACTTGAGGTCGCGGTGGCGCGTCACAAGACCGGAGGAAGACGAGAACTTGTGGTTTAAAAGTGAATTTTTTTCTTGCAAAAATGACAATCGTTTCGCTTGATAAGACCTGCTTCGTTTGGGATCATTTAGAGTCCTTTGAAACTGCAATTTTAAACTGCATTAAAACTGTTAAGTGTTGGGGTCCATTAAAGTCCATTAAATAAGAAAAATCCTGGAATGTTTTCCTCAAAAAACATAATTTCTTCTCGACTGAACAAAGAAAGACATCAACATTTTGGAAGACATGGTGGTGAGTAAATTATCTGGATTTTTAAAAAATGGACTGATTTAGAGGTGTTTTGTTATACAAAAAATGTAGCAGTCGGCCAACATTTTAAATAATGGCAATGAAACCAGAAATGTAAAACTCTTTGTATAATACCAGTAATAGAATTTATCACAGACATTATTGTGTGTTATTATTCACAGACTAGTGTTGGGAAAAGAAATCTAATATAATATAAAATGCTATGGGTGAAACCTGTTTTATATTTTCACATTTTTCCAACAAATGCATTCACTGCCTACTTACTTTTCTCGGTCCCCCTGTTTTCATTTCATAAACGTCAATGGTGTAGTTAGATCTGCGACCGAAGCTGTCAAACTGAATATTTCCAGTCATCCCCTGCACCTGGACCTGCCAAAAAAAAAAAAAATCAAAGATAAACCAGCTTTAAAACTTTGAGAATGTGTTGGCGTACAAAAACAAAGTGCAACGTAGGCGTAATTTGGCTGCTTCGCTTCGATGATCTGAAGGACACGTTCAAGAGATGTATTATTGTCATGATGGACTCAAATTTAGCATGAGATGATAAAGAGAGTCGATCTCACCATTTTGAGAGCTCTTTCGATGTCAATGCCTTGGCTCCATGGGACGGCGGGGTTAGCCAGACAATCGCCGGCGCTGCCCCTCCTGGACACGTCTACTCGCTGACGTCGCAGGTAGCGGAAAGCCTCCGCAATAACCAGGATGGCATCGTAAGACAGTGCTGAAGTATACTGAACACAACAAGCATTAGTTAGGCACCTTACATTAATCCTGATTGGTTGGACCGGTTTAAAATCAACAAACCTATTATCTGTAAGTAAACACTTTGAAGAGGGTTAAAATAAGCTGATCTCTGTCAGATCCACAAGCGTATGTTGATGCGCATAATGAAAGATAATTGCGATGCATTAACGCATGTAATCATAGCTGGCAAACGCGACAAAGGACGGCGGACTTCAGGGATGTGTCCTGTTCATTGTTACGTGCTATGTAAAGAGTGTTAACCAGGTTTCTAATTACAGAGATATGTAAAATGTTTAGTTGTGTGCCTCTACAGGGCTTTACTGCTATTGTTGTTCATGGGTGCAATCTGTAATTACGCTCCATTTAAAGCATGCAAAGAGAACAAGCTGACATCCGTTCATTTTGCAGCGAGCTACACTCCTTTATTGTTTTGTACGTCTTCAAAGAAATTCAGTGAATGAAATAAATGTGATACAACAAAAGTACTATGGAGAATCCATTCTAGACTGTGCTTTGATGCCTTCAATAGAGATGCTGTGTGAAGACTGATGGATTTTTCCAGTTTAGGGAATTTAATGAAACCTGTCAAAGAAAATGCCTGGGTCATATTTCATCTTAAATCAAACGAGAAAAGGCCATTTGAAGGAAATTAAGATGTTTTTCCTTACAACACTGCAACAAATTAAGAATTATTGGCATTGCAGTAATGAGAATCAAATGTGATGAAATATTGAACAATTATTTCAAATGTTATGAGATTTATACATTATGACCCTATTTGGTGTTGCTTTATATTTTTTAATAAATATTATAAAACATAAATTCAAGTAATTCTTATTTTTTTAGTGTCATCACTGAGAATAAATTACATTTTTGGAGGAAATTATTATTAAACATGCATTTGCAAATTGCACATTCAAAGGGTTTTTGGTTAAAGCTGTTGTCTCCTTATTTTCTGAGTTTCATTCATTTGCCTAATAACTTCTGTCAAGTGTGTTTAATCTTTATCTAGACCAGTTTGATAAAAGCATGGCTGTTTCTTACCCACCCATCCTCAACTAAAACTTAATTAAACTTGGCTAAAATCTATTCCTTTCATGATCATTGTTTAATTAGATGTAAATTGAGCTCCTGCCTCCACAACACCTTGGACTGAATGTCAATATATTGACTGTGGCAAGAGGGTGAAAAAGTGAAATAAAACGGAGAAAGAAAGCCGAAGATCAAAAGAGCAGAGAGAGAAAATGAAGCTCACACAACAGCATACAAATAATGTGTTCACGTGAGTGAAGGACAAAACTGGTCTTTTATGGTTGTTTGTCTGGTACGATATTCTGGTGCATTTAACAAACCACACTAATTTAACCAGCAAGCTTTTCTAGGTCAGCCAACTTTAGAAATAAAACAAACTGCTTGACTAGCATGTAGACCAGGGGTCCCTTAGTTCTGCAGAGTTTAGCCCATAAAGGCTTATGCTGCGTTCACACCAGCCGCGGTAGAGGCGTGAAGCGCGAGTGATTTCAATGTTAAATCAATGTGAAGATTCGTTGCCGCACGTCTGGAGGTCTCGCGGTGAGAATGAGGCGTTTATCTCGTGAATGGCGCAAAGTGAGCTTTGCCGCGGCAAACGCGCAAGTTGAAAAATTTGAACTTTGGCAGAAAAACTCGCCGCGTTAACCAATCAGGAGCTTGCTCTAGTAGTGATGTGATTACAGGAAGCGAGCGGAGTCGCAGAAGCCCCTCCCATGATGCGAATTTCCGCGTGAAATTCTAGTCATTGAGATATACACGCGGAAATTTGCGTCATGGGAGGAGTAAACTTGCGTCATGGGAGGAGTAAACGAATGAAGCGAGTAAACTCAAACTGTTCAAGCTGGAAACTAGGCGCGGTAAATGTGATTTTGACACCTCACACGCGGCTGGTGTGAACCCATGGTTACCCTGTGTCCCAACCTGAATACTATCCATCCTAAATAATATTTGAATTTAGAATTAGTATGTCCCAAATCATAGTATGTTAAAATGAGTTTCCATAAAGTCCCCAGATGGTCTACTGTTTTAGGTAAATTCAAATTGTAGATGGACTCTTAAACAGCTGATATTACCCACAACTCACCGGTGGAGTTCAGTTGCGCTACCCAGAACTAACAAATTAAATAAATGATCACTGAATCAGTCAATTAGACTATAGAGTAAACTTAACATGACATGTAATGAATGAAGAAATGTTTGAATGCAAAGATGAGATCCGTTTCGTGTTAGCATGTCCCAGTATGTTTTGCAATTTACTTTTTTACGTGCTGAAACCAAACATTTTTTAAAACCCCTGCCAGGGTGAGCATTTTAAGAACCGCCAGTTGCAGTGTTGTCATGTAGACAATAAAACCGGGGGTTTTGCCTTGCGACGCCACTTTTTTTAGGCTTCTGATTGGCCAATGTGGCTTTACGATTTGGGTTATATCTCCGCCTGCTGGTGTGGCATGCTCTCAGCGCTTGATAGTGTGTTTTTGCTTTTTCATGCGGACGGAGATTTCTTTTAAACTGAGCGTGTGTGGCAGGGATTTTTTTTGAAGGAAAATACCCCTGTCCATTTGGACTAGGCCTTAGTAATCTTGAAGACATTGATTAGCGTGTTCAGGTGTGTTGATTACCTGCTTGAACCAACATTAAAACTTGAAGCTCATGTAAGTCTAAGCCGGTCTTCATATGAGTTTTTAGACTGTGATGAATGTTTTACCTTCAGAGGTGTATTTCTGGCTTCTGGAAACTCTCTTTCATCCAGACGATCCCATCGCTGAAGAAACTGTTGTACAACAGGGTTTTCAGGATTGATAATCTGAAAGCCACTGATGTTTGCTCCACCCATAAACACTTTATCCAGACTGATGTTGGTGAAGCCCTGTCGGGAGGACAAGAGTATGATACAACAGTGAGATGAAAAGAAAATCAAAACATTATTAAAACTAACATTTTTGAAACGATTCAATGATTTCTAAAGCTTTGAGAACTCCTATTGCACCTATTATTAGAAAATGTATGTGTGTGTGAAATGGTTGCTTGTAACTGCACACACAGAGAAAAACAAGCACAAAACAGCCATAAATACACGCAAAATAACAGTAAGTAAACACTATAATCAACGGATAAACAAAAACATATGTCCTGGGACATAAAAATTAAAATTTTTGATGACCTGGGGAAGTCTACATAGGATCCCTAATCACCTTTATGTCCTTGAGCAAAGCACTTAACTACATGAACAAGAAACTGAGATGCCATAAAATACATTCATTTATAAAATAAGCATCTCTCCTGTCCAGAAATATGATGCAAAAACCTATTATGAATATCCATTTTATATGATGATCATGTTTCACATTTTAAAATGTAAATTTATTGTGGGGCTTAATGTTAAAAAAATCAAGGCGATGCAAATATAATAAAGGCGATTATATATATATATATATATATATATATATATATATATATATATATATATATATATATATATATATATATACATATATTCTCATACCCAAAGTTCTGTAACAACAATCCAAAATAGGGTTTTTTATAACCCAACAGTTTGTCTATATTTGACCCAACTATGGGTTGAAACAACCATGTGTATTTTCTGTACAGTCCTGCTTTATGAAAGAGATTGAAAAGTGTTGCGACTCACCAGATTGGCAATAATATAATGGTATCCTCGACTGTTCTTCCCAAGTGTCACAACCTACAGGAAAAAGAATCCATAACAGTTTACCATCCATGTAAAAGAGGCACAGGGGTATTACAGCATCTCTCAGGTGAGCTCTTTCTTCAATTGCACTGTTTTAAGTTGACACAGTGACAAACATGTTGAGAACTGATGGATGTGTGCTCGTGTACACACTTGTTGAGTATGCTGCATAACTTACAATAAGGCACATGGACAAAACCTTCATATCTCTGCCTTGCTGAACCCATATTCACCACAAAACTATTTAGGGACGGTTTCCCGGACATGGCTTACCCTCGTCCAAGACTAAAATGCATATTTGATCTGCCTTAATTTAAAAGCACCTTGCACTGACTTATCTTAGTGACATTGTTTTTGTCAAGATGCACACCAGTATTTGTGTTTTTTGTAAGGTTTGTTTGTAAAAACGACTTAAATGTCCTAATATAACTAAGGCCTAGTCCTGGATTAATCTACAGTAAACCCTGTCCGGGAAACTGCCCCTTAGTGTTTGACGTAGATGGGCCAGCAGTTTGTCAATAACCCTGTGATCTTTGTCATACTTCTTAGTGCTTACACACCACAGCCAAAACACCACAACATCCCCAAAACTCATCATGCATGTTAGATGAATAAAAGAATGCAAACATTTACAAAATAACTATTATTATTATTTTTATCTGTACGTCAGAGGCACACAAGTTTAAGTGGGTGGTAGATTTTGTGCATTAGACAGGGGAAATAATCATTACAGACTGTATTTACTAACTTAATTGCTTCAAGTTCAAATGGAAAAATGTTATCAGTCAAATATTTGTAAATGTTTATTTATCATAGTAAGTGCCTGCTTACCATTATCTGTCTCTTAGCGAATCAAATAAAACCATTCAGAGTAATTCATATTTATGAGCTGGACTAACACTGCCCCTGCTTTAATAGTTATTCTGGTGCAACTTTACCAAACAAGACAGGAATAGATTTTGCTATAGGCTGCCATTTTTATAAAGATTTAAAAAATAAAAATTCAAAATGCCAATCTTTCCTCCTCTGGCCCAAAGTTGTATTTATATAATACACAGGAGAGAGGGGGAAACAAGAAGTAGATGGCGAAAATGAAATACAACTGATATTTTCCATATTTAAATTTTGTGGCTGTGTTTCTAGTGTAATATTGCATTAATGTAGACTCTCCAGATCATTTTTGTTGGTCGAACTTTCATTCCATACACTGTATGCACATTTTCAGGTATCAATTCAGATATGTTTTGAGTAAATTAAATTTGAGTGGTAACAATGAGTTGTGATCAAATTTGAGCAAATTTTGTTGATTTCTGCCTTTTTATGCATAAATGAAGAAGAATATCTGTCCATCTGCCCATGCTGATGTGTTTATTTGGTCAGACCGCTGGAGGCAATACCACACTGTACATTCAGATCATCAGTGAAGAAACAGGAATGATACAACGCTACAGAGTTTCTGAGCAGAAGAATAAATGAGCATAATATCACACCCAATAGACTCACTGAAGAGTTCACCCAAATGTAAAAGTTCATCTCTAATGTCCTTGACTCTTGGCTCTTATGAAGGTGTTTGAAGGCAGCGAGAATGTCAGTACTGTCCCAAAAACTGCTGCTGCTGGCACCTCACACCTGACTGAGACTTGGCTGAAGAATTGAACTTCACCGCCTGTGAGCCAGCAGGACAACTCCACAACCTTAATCTGAACACAGTCAGGGCCTAATGACATTACTCCAAAACACAACAACACCATGCAACACAGCACATGCTTGAGGTTACCACTCGATGGAAAGAATTAATCATTGCATCCGTTTGCAATGTCTATTCTTACAAAAAGCTATATTAACTTGAGAAAAACATCTTGGTAACACTTGTTTCAAGTAAAAGTAACCAGATTTATTGACATACATATACAACACATAAAATATATGCTCACTTATGGAGGTAAGTCACATACGCAAAATATTTTAAGATACTACAAAATATGCTAAATTCGCATATACAAATACAAATACAAGATACAAATCCTAGACTGTTAACGTGCAACATTTGTATTTTCTCAGGCTCATGTTTGCGCATACATTTAATAATAAATCCAACCATTTTGTTGGATACCAAGCTAAAGTAAAAAAATTGTTTAATTTCTCACTGCTTGATTCTTTCCATAACTGAAGGTGGCCTGATCTATGAATGGCATTATGGGATTGGATTAGAGTTGTGCTTATGGTTAATGTGAGTAAGTACCCGAATCTTCTTCCACTTACTTTGTAATCCTCCTCTACCCGCTGCCACATTGATCCCACCTCCAGCCCTGCTACCTTTGTGTTTACCATCCAGAAAGCCATTTTGTGACCTTGAGGGAAGTATTCACCCCTTTGTGATGGGCAATAACAGACCGGAGTGACCCCATCCTCACCCATTGCCAGAAACTATTCACACAGCTGTGATGGAGAGAGGCAGACGCGTGGCCAAGCTATGAAAGCAACAGCAATGCGTTCCTTCCAAAGGTTCGGACTTAAGACTGCTGGGTCATTGATGTTAAGCCCTGACCTTTATCTGAAACACAGCCTACCTGGGATTACACGTTCAACGACTCATGTGCAATAACAGAATAAACAGTTCAATTGTCTTAGGAAACGAATGTTAAATGGCATGGCAGGGATGAAGTAATTGCTCTTCCCTGCAGCGAGGGGACAGAGGACAGCTTTTGGAGGAAAACCAAGAACACGGTCTTAAAGAGTCTCATGGAGAACAGCATCATGGTGACTCTGTATGGGAATCAGAAATCAGGAAGGAGCTTAATTGCCAAGTGTGCTTTTTGTTGGAAGTTTTCATCACAGCCCTCCAAATACAACTTCAAGACCTACAGTATAAAGAGCTGTAGGGATAACATAGCTTCACACTGGTTCTCTTGGCAAAAAGTCAATGGGATATTTTCCAAAAAAAGCACCAAGGTGGCTAAACTATTATCACCACCAAGCTTCCAAAAAAACTCTTTCAAACTTTATTACATTTCATTATATGTTCACTGACAGGAAAATACTTAACACCGCCTACTGCACATGTGGTTACTTAGGATGTAGCGGGTTTAGGTGAGGGCAAATTCGTGGATTTATTTTAGGGCTGTCAAAATGAATAACGCATTAACGTAAATTCATTTTGACAACACTAATATTATTAACGTGTGATTAACGCAACGCACATTTTCTGTTTGACCCTAGGCCTAGGACATTATTGTATAAATTGAGACGCAGCCTTAGACAGTAAGTACTGTAGCCATCAAATGTCTAAAATGATCTTTATTTGTACGTTTTCTGAGAGGTGTATCGTCCTAAATACTTAATCGTAATCCTAAATACGATGCGTTTCCGTCTACTTGTGCATCTTAGATTTTAAACATGCAGGAATTAGAAAATAAAGTGCATGACTTGCTTGATGTTTAAATAATTCGAAAACGATCTTCCTCGAGCTGACTGACACATCAAAAGCATGCACACAGACGCGCCGCCCTGATATATGTACACATAAACATAATTACAGTTGATGGAGATTTGTTAGATGCACATCCAGGGCATGAAGCTCCCATTCCACCACATCCCAAAGATGTTCTATTGGGTTGAGATCTGGTGACTGTGGGGGCCATTTTAGTACAGTGAACTTATTGTCATGTTCAAGAAACCAATTTGAAATGATTCGAGCTTTGTGACATGGTGCATTATCCAGCTGGAAGAAGCCATCCGAGGGTGGGTACATGGTGGTCATAAAGGGATGGACATGGTCAGAAACAATGCTCAGGTAGGCCATGGCATTTAAATGATGCCCAATTGGCACCAAGGGGCCTAAAGTGTGCCAAGAAAACATCTCCCACACCATTACACCACCACCAACAGTCTGCACAGTGCTAACAAGGCATAATGGATCCATGTTCTCATTCTGTTTACACCAAATTCTGACTCTACCATCTGAATGTCTCAACAGAAATCGAGACTCATCAAACCAGGCAACATTTTTCCAGTCTTCAACTGTCCAATTTTGGTGAGCTCTTGCAAATTGTAGCCTCTTTTTCCTATTTGTAGTGGACATGAGTGGTAACCTGTGGGGTCTTCTGCTGTTGTAGCCCATCCGCCTCAAGGTTGTGCGTGTTGTGGCTTCACAAATGCTTTGCTGCATACCTCGGTTGTAACGAGTGGTTAAAAACCCTAGAAATGGTTGTGCGTGAAAATCCCAGTAACTGAGCAGATTGTGTAATACTCAGATCTGCCCGTCTGGCACCAATAACCATGCCACGCTCAAAATCACATTTCTTTCCCATTCTGACATTCAGTTTGGAGTTCAGGAGATTGTCTTGACCAGGACCACACCCCTAAATGCATTGAAGCAACTGCCATGTGATTGGTTGATTAGATAATTGCATTAATGAGAAATTGAACAGGTGTTCCTTATAATCCTTCAGGTGAGTGTATTTTTCCTATAGATATTGTTTTTGACTTTGTGCTTGCCAAATCTATTAGTTTTACAGTGATAAGGTATGCATGTTTTATATTTTGACGCGTTCACTAATAATAAACATCCATTTCCATAAAGCATCCATATTTGTTGTTGATTAGAGTATTAAAAACTTGAAAAGTATAAATTTAAGAACAGAACAGATAAAATGTGCAATTAATCACGAGTAACTCATGACAATCATGCAATTAATCTAGATTAAATATATTTAAGTGATTGACAGCCCTTATTTATATAGAGAAACAAGTTTTTTTTTTTTTAATCTGTAATCTATTGGTATACATGAGAAAATGCCAAATTTATACAATGTAGGAGCGTAAGATCACTGAAAGTTGTCAGATTCATTTTCTGTTTAGTTATAATCTAATTTAATTAGTTAAAATTCCACGTGTTGAAAACATTGCTATTGATTGGTATTACAATATTTATAATTCGATAAAAACCTGACACGATAGTCGCATTGTCTCAGAAGTAACATTTTATATGTACAGTTTACTGCCTCCTTTGAAAGCATCCAAACCTAGGACCAACATGAATTGCAGACTAAGGTCACTAAGCCTTAAATTGATAGATTTTAAACTTGACCGGTCTAATATCAAGCTAGTGCTATCTCGCAAGCAAAGGTTCTTCATGCCGATTTCCATTTGAAACCCAAATTATTCAGACACAGAAGTCATTTGGGGCTTTTTGTTATCTTATCCAAGGCATAGATACTGCTTAGGTTACAAAAAACCTGCTAGATCATCAATTCCTCTTCCAACACTTACCTTATGGCAAGACCAATCAATAAGCGTTCTTCAAAACTCATTGAGGATTGAGGCTGGGGGTGGACAAATGACTCCCAATGCTTTCTAGAAGCGCACTCGAACACTAAGTTATCTTCATTCTCCTCCCTCAGGCTAGCATTTACGTGGGCAGGACCAGAATGTAGAGTGGTCCTGAGGGAACAGATTCTAATGAACAGACAGCAGCATCTGTACCTCCACGTTCCTCTTTACCGCGCTCAATCTAAACCTCTGTTAGCTGAACACATCTGCCTCATTTCCACAAGAAAAATAACTACATTCATTTACTTATGTAAACTCGTTTGAGTATCATCTTTCTGAAAAATGTGTTGTTTGGGGTAAAATGGGTTTCTTATCTTATCACTATAGTTGCATCAGCCTCTTTTGGCAAGACAGTGCGAAACTTATTTTGAAGTTAGTGGCTTAATAAATACGCCTACCCAGAAACTATAATAATACATCTAATAATGGCAGCCAAACGCTACTCTGAAAATAATACAAATATCATAACAACACAATTAAGGAGCACCCAATAGACACATACCCACACACACACACACACAACTCTATATATTACAGTTATTGTGTATAGAAAGAAACATGTCATATAACAATATAGGAACATATTGCCACATCAAGACGTCAAGAATAATCACCTATCCAAAACATTGGGTTTTTCATTTATCATTCATTACGTTGTTGGGCTTAAACAAGTATTTAGTCTAAGGCATCTCTTTCCTTTTTACCTGTTTACAAGTCAAATGATAACTTGATGTATTTTGTAAGATTCAAAATATGACCAAGAAGAAACTGGAAAGGTTTCTGTATCCTTTAAACTCATCTCAGATCCAGCCAATAGGATTTGAGCTGATCGGTATTAAATATGATTCACCTACTGTATAACTCCACCTAACACCACTTGATTATTATGTGATTTAGGCAATACTGCCATTAAACTTGATCTCATGTAAACGCAATACTTTGATCAAAATATATCTCATTATATTTTATATTCATAAAATTGGTTATCACAACTATTCCACTCTTAAAGTGTGCATGCGCTTGTGATGTACACAGATGATGATGGGGTCATACACCTGCAGTGATGTGCAGATTCACAAACATGACATTGGAAAGTTTTCCCATTTAACTCCTCAGTTGCAGAATGTTTTTCATGGCACTGATATGTCCATAAATAGGTGTTTTGTATTTGTATCAGTTCATTTATTTGTCCTGTCTGTGTATTTGGTTATGTGAATAATATAATTCTTATTGCATTATCCAAATAAAACCATCTGCCTGTGGTTAAGTTCTATTCTGTTTAACAGAAATGATGACATTAATGGTGCACATGTAAACACACACTCTCAAAAAAGACTGGGATGTTTTTAACCAATGCTGGGTACATAATGGACAAAACACGTGTTGGGTTTAAAATGACCCAATGTTAGGTTGTTGTTATGCAACCATGGGTTATAAGGAACCCAGCAGTTGGGTGAAAACAACCCAGCAATGGGTCAATTTTAACCCAGCGGGGTATTCTGTCCAATATTTACCCAACATGGGTTAAAAATAGCCCAGACATTTTTACAGTGCAGTCATTGTGCTTTTTGATGTGACAACCCCCCATTGTTTCCTTTGGTTTGGAGAGGTCAGAGTTGTTGAAAATATATTAGACAGCATGGGGTGACCTTCAAAAAACAAAACCAACTCTATCTGTGACATCCAACTAACAATGGGTTTCATATTCCCTGCTCTCAAATTAATCAAAACACTCAAACCTGTAACTAGAGATGAGCAGCAGAGACAATATTTGTATCTGTATTCCCATAAAACCGGAAGTGGGCAGGGGGCCCTTACGAAAAGGAAAATATATTTACCAATGTATTACTTGAAATATATTGTAATATATTGCAATATATTATTTTACTTTCCATTTTCCAATAAATTATATATTGGCAATACATGGAATGATATATTGATGGTACATATATTCTATATAGATGTGCAATATATTGCAATATATCAAAGCATATAAAGACAAACTATTACATGTAAAAAATATAGTGCCCTTTTGGTCCTGATTGCGATATATTTTGTATCATATATACATGTATGCATATATTTCAATATATTGGAAAATATAAATATTAAATCCCATATATGGGAATATGTTGCCAAATATATTACATGATATTTTCCAATATACTGCAATATATATTATATTCGTAAGGGGGGATATATATATATATATATATATATATATATACAGGGTGCGATTTGCCGGGGGGGATGCGTGGGATTTCCCCCTTTCTGGTCAATGTATCCCTGCCTCTGCTTAATTATTTTTATCCCCGGTGGGGATAAATTTATCCCCCCCTCAAAGTGATCAGTGCTACTACACTTGTGGCGAGACGGATCACAAAACTTATCACTGATCCGTGGTTTGATTAAAGTCAATTTTGTTTTAAAATGCGCTGCTTTGGCTGGCTCTGATACAGCTGCCGCGCAGCCTCGCTGTATTCACCAATCTGCATGCAGACTTGCTCAATGTCCCGCCCACGGCGCTATCTGATTGGTTACAGACCCGGTTACACCTCACGAGTAGCCTATCAACACATGCGAGATGGTTATGGAGCTGTGTGTCGAAACGGTGTAAGGCAGCATATTCATCCGCATATTATTAAAGCGGGAATAAACATCACAATCTGATAATCTGTTTATGATGACAAGCAGAGTTAGTGTCCCAGTCACACCACTGAGAATGGCCGAAGTTACACGCAGATGAGGCGTTTAGCGAGGCGAGGGCGCGTCCAGTTTGCGCAAATGAGGCTAAGTGACTATACATAATGCATCTGTCTTTTCTATCATTTCACTGTAGCTCCGCATTGCGGTGTAAAGTTAATATTATTACTTTAAAAGCAGCAGTAACACTGTTTCTACTGTAATGGTTTAACTTTGCAATCAAGACATTGTTCATATTTATATTTAAGTTGACACTACATTGTGCCATACAGTTTTGCCATTCAAGATTTAATTCTTACGCGTTTTTCGTTGTGCATGATCACAGTTCATATGTGTGGGGAAAGATAAGCTATTAGAATAAAAATATTGCGTTAGGCTGCTTCATGAGTTAATAAGAAAAAATATTTTACAATTCCTGCAAATGCAGTGATGAGTTCATGTTCTCATTATTTATTTTTATGAATTAAAATGTTTTGAAATGTGCTGTGGACAGAGACGCATTATGTCAAGAATTATAAAAAATCGTCAATAAGCTCATAATTTGCGCTAAAATAGTCTAAATGTTAAGTTTTAAAACCATTTTAAAAAGCTGGTTATATTTTGATGTTTCTGCGCAAGTTCAGCAGACAGTGAGGTTCGGGTTGTTCCGATCAGAGCTCGTGAGCGGAGAGCGCATTTCTGAATATTAGAAATATTTTAATTAGAAATATATAAAAAAAATAATAATAATATTATAATGGATTTTTGTTAGGTCAGACAATGATTACCAAATTTCTCTCTCATATTGCTCTTCTTAACCACTGAAAACAGTCAAAAAAGTAAAAACTAGTGGTGGGTACAAAATAACTCATGACGAAATATGGTGGGTGCCCACCGTCGCCGAAATCGACGCCTATGAAAACATCCCCCCCTCTGTTTTTTTCACAAATCGCACCCTGTATATATATATATATATATTAGTGGTTACCTGTGAATAGACATAACTTATAAAAACTAGTTGAAGTTGGTTAACTTAATTTTTAAGTTAAAGTACTGTAGCATAAAAATATATGTTAATTTGACAAAAATGTTGCATTTACTTTACAGTGTATATGGTGGATGAAATAAAATGTATAATGTATATATATAAATACACACACATTAATTTATGTATTTAAGAAACATTTACATTACGTATTTATATTTTTATATATTCTATATGATATATAAATAAAAAAATTCTGAAATGAATATATGTATGTGTGTTTGGTTAAATATACAAAATAATTACACACATATATTATGCAAAAAAAATCACTCTTATTTTGTATGCAATTAATCCCGATTAATCTTTGCCCAGCACGAATGTATGTTTATCATGTTATGAATGTTGCGATGTTGAATTCATTTATAATATATTGAGAAGGTCAAGTAACCAACAAGAAGATCACAACACATCTCAATTCTCACAAAGATGCCTTCTCTATCCTCGCTTCCCTTCGGGTTTGTTCTTTCAAGGTTCGTAAAGAAAAAAGGAAATTTAAAGGAACAGTATGTAAGAAATTCATATCAATTAATCATAAAATGGCCCTGATATGTCACTAGACATTAAGAAATCCTTTGCATTTCAAATACTAATATCACTGACAACAGTGGTCCGGCCAGGATATTGTCATTTAAAAAGTGGAGTTGCAGCACTCAACTGATGTTTATGTTGTCATGATGTGTATTGGCCACCAGTTGTGTGATTGCAGTACCAGTTTTGGCCACAATCCTACATACTGTTCCTTTAAAGTAAATTTATATAATCTGTTTTACACAGAAACTGTGATGGATCATGAGAGATGACTGAATACAGGTGTTTTGAGTATCACAAGAATACATTCTTAGAAATATTGTTTATTAACTTTCAAGGCTAAACATTGGGGTGAGTAATTAAAATATAATGAATTATAACAAACAAATCCACCTCAGATATATTATGACAGCTGCATATGGGCTAGCATGAGAAATACTTGGGAAGGGGATCATCATACATTAAAAAAAAAAAAAAAAACTGGATGACAAACTGTTTTCTCTTTCGTCTCTTGCTATCCTCTTTTGGTTTCTGATTTCGGCTGTGTACGTGTTGTCAGCTGTCATCTGATGCGTGTAATGAGTCAAAAGGTTTGGAATAAACATCTTAACGGGGCACACAATTATTCTCTGCACCATCAAGGACAATGAATGTCATGATAGTTGCTTTTTACATGTGTGAATAGACCTTTTAAACACCAAAATAAGTGCAGGCGTCTACTGGGCACCAGATCAAACACTAGCAGTGACTGAAATTGTATATTTTTCCTATTATTCAGAAGTATTTGTTATTAGTTTCAAAGGCATTATCCATACTTTTTGAATAACGTATTTGGCTTCGGGCACATCCTGTAACATAGATTCTAAAAGTGACCATTTTAAGAATTTCTCATCATCCATGTTTTTCTTGCTAAAGACTGGAGAGTCAGATACTGACCTATTAATCAATAGTGCTCCTGACTCTGTGATCATTTCTACTCCCCTGTTTGACCTGGAAGATGACCCAGTCAATGATGTCCTGTCCCTGCTGAATTCACAGACCTTCTAAAATATCTGCTTTACTGGGAAGGGTTTAAGAATAACACCACATGGAGCATGTAGACTAACTGCTGCTATCAAAGCTGAAGTTGTGTTTCCTGCTGAACTGCGGCCAGTAAGAAAAAAAAATCCCCACACAATTTCTGTTGCTAAAGAAACTGTATGGCTTTGGGTGAAAGTGTCTACAAAAATGAACGAATGAATGCTTTCCATTTAATCAGATTGCTGTCCAGGAGAAACACTTTCCCTTCTTTTCCTTTGTTTGTTGTCTTATATTAAACTATCAGCGATTCTCTGTTGTGTTTGTGTGGTCATATTCAGGATTCCTGCAGTTAAAGAGGAACTGTTCAAAATGGGAATATGTTACTATCACAAATAGAAACACAATATATTGTGGATTGTTCTTGGTGTATTTTCATTTATGATTTTTACCCCATACTGTGCTCGGCTGACAGTTCCTGAATCCTTTTGATTTGTCTCACACATTGTGACTGCTGCTATACACAGTTAAACCTCTAATCCCATTAGATTGTTAAACTGACAGGTTAACAGCTCTCCAGAGCCTGTGAGCCTTTAAGAGATTTTAATGCCTTGGTCTTTAGGAGTTGGAGCTCCAATGGTCATGCTGTGTTTTTCCTTAACACACTTCAGCTTGCTTTAGTTTACAGTGTTTACTGACTTTATTGGCCAGGTAACATTTAACCCTTAAGTATTTTCAGGGCTCCAGACTGCCCCCAAATGGTGGCATTTTGCCCCTAAAATTTGAGAGTGTGCCACTGAATTTTACATCCAGTCGCACATGTGCAACCAGTAAATTTGACCTTTTTTTTCAAAAGTGCACAATAAAATGTGACAATGAATTTGAAACAGCACATTGTACTTTCTGCATCTATCATTAAAGTATTTATTAGTAATACAGTGGAAATTAGTAGAAATGTGAATATTTGGTTAGCATGTTGATTTACGCTGTGTGCCCCTAAATTTTCTGGTTGCGCCCCTAAAATTTTCAGTTGGGGGACACTGTGCTCCTAGTGAAAAAAGTTAGTCTGGAGCCCTGATTTTTTTTAAACAGATTTGCCACAAAACGGGTTTTAACAGAGAAAAAAGATTGATGATTCAATTAAAATATTTTTACCCTGTCCACTGAGCTATGGTACAATAACAAAATGTCATCTGCTTGTACATTTTAAACTCACCATGTTTAATGGGTTGTAGTCCTTTTGAGTTAGGTTTAGAAATCATAAATAACTATTTATACTTTGCTAGAGGTGGAAAGAGTAATAAAATAGTCTACTCAAATAAAATTACAGTTACTTTAATGATATTTTACTTAAATAACTAGTCTAAATATTTACTTAAGTAAAACTTAAGGTGAGGTGGGGGATTCTAGTATAGTTAAAAAAGGGAATATAAATCACAACTAGCTATTTTTTAATTAAAAGAACACCTTAACAATTAAAGTGCAATAACAAAAAGTAATGACTTATCATGTAAATCACACGCGCTTGCCGCCTCTACCGCGTCTGGTGCGAACATCAAGAAAACTAGATAGAAGATGATAAACGTGTAAAGGATAAAAGTATATGACACTCATCTCATTATATGATCAATATGCTCATTTATTTATAAACAAAATTTTATTTAATTCATTTATTTAATTGAATTTGGAGGATTTCCGTTTTCCAATCAGGACCTTGCTGTAGTAGCGACGTGATTACAGGAAGCGAGCGGAGTCTCAGCGGAGACGCAGAAGCCCCTCCCATGACGCGAATTTCCGCGTGAATGTCTCGAATGACTATGATTTCACACGCGGCTTTCACGCGCGAATGAAGCGAGAAACCTCAAATGTGCAAGCGTCCAACTTCCGCCTTTTGCCGCCTCTACCGTGGCTGGTGTGAATGCACCATTAGACTTTCATTCTTTTTGTTTTTATAAAAAGTTCAGTCACCTTAGTCAAGCAAAGCTAACACTGCATAATAAAGCTATTGCCTTTCTTTTACTTTTAGTCAAAGTGGTCGCTTAAATATGGCCAGCGGTTTCTTTCATAAGAATTAAATTAAAAAAATTACCCAGTAACGGATATGATTTAAGTTGTAGCAAAGTAGCTACTTTAAACAAAACATACTTGAGTAAAATTACATATTTTAAAAACTACTTCAAAAAGCAGAAGTACACAAAAAACGACTCATTACATTAACGCGAGTAAATGTAATTTGTTACTTTCCACCTCTGTACTTTGCATATCTATTTAACAATATAGGTGTGGTGGCAATAGTATCAGTTGCTGAAAAAAATCCATATTTGTTGACTAATCAGAATATTGAGGGGGGATGTCTATGGCTCTGCTACTGCTTTTTTATGACTTATCTCTGTGTGTCACCTAAAAACATTAACAGTGAATAATGTGCTGTAGTTTTGTTCACTTTAATAGCCAACCACAACAGTACAGCTGTTCACTTTATTGATCCCTCTGTCTTTTTTCACATACAACCTAAGCTGACCACCAATAAAATGTCCAATGTGTTCACAAGGACCCTGGCTCCTATACGTTATGTTAGCCAATGTACTTAAACATTTCCGTCCACAATCCAGACACATTCTTGATCTCTGGTTGGTGCAGCTCATTGTATCCAATGGCGTTCATTCATTTGTTGATGCTTTTAAGCAAACATTAGCCCATAAAGCAGTCAAAGCTAGTGTCCCACCTCACAAACCACATGCATAACACAAACACTCCTGGTGAATGCACCAAATCCCTCGCAAAGCAACACCTTTTACCATATTCACACTGCTTCGTGATGGAGCATCATGGTCATGGAGCGTAAAACTGCACATCCTCAATATAAACCTCAGATCACAAGCTAGTTTTCCTCTTGAAAAAACACAAGCCCCTCTGTGCTCCCACTGCAAGGGCACAGCTTATAAATTATTGCGATGGGTTGACATACTCAGTATAGCAGGGCAGTAAAAGCTGTCACCATTGCTCTCCACAAAGCTTAACTCAGCTGTTGAAACCCTCTGGAGGCTGGCTTCCATTCCCAGAGTGTGCCGAACAGCTCAGGATCACAAAATTCAGATGGATTAGTTCTCCTGTCCGGCGTGGACTCTTAGCTCGGGTCTCTGAAGGACCACGGCCCAGCAACTTATCTCAGCTATCAGTGTCAGCAAAGCGGGGGAAATTAGTTCAATTAGATCCAGTTTAGCCGATACACGCCGAGGTCGGAAAAGTGATTTTAAAACATGTTTATACCTCTGAGGGAACACAAAAATCTAACTTTTATTTTACCTCTCCCTCCAAAACCTACAGTAATATATTGGAAAGGTACAGCCTTAAGCAAAGTCACTCATGCTATTAACAGCTTTGAGTATTCAGTTGTTATTTTTTTTCTCTCTCTCAGAAAAATGGAAACTATAGGCTTCCACGTTTCATAAAAGTAAAGAGAAATGTATTTTTAGCATTAACTTGTAAACCTCTCAAATACAGGCCAACCATCAGCAAATAAACAAATAAATGTTTAATCACACTTTCTATAATACAGATGAAGAGGTCCACCAATGAGAGAAGACACTGTTACTAAGGAAACAGAATTATTGGCAAAAAACCCAAAGCAGAAACACTGTAGAAAGTGAAAAGTTGGATCAACTTTAAAATTACTTTAAATCATTCCCCGCCAGCCTTTTTTTTTTAAGTTGCCAGCCAGCATTTTTGTGTTTTTCACAAAATGCCTTCCAAGAAAATTTTCTTCTATAAATAAATGAAGAGTTTGGTTCCAAAACGCAATAAATCCATTTTGACAAATTTCGGTAAAAACGTGTTTTCTATATCAAGAAAGTGACAAGATGAAACCACGTTTTCCTGTTACAAACTTTCACATAGCATCTTTAGGTTATAAAAACGTAAAAAATTCAAATCCATAACTTGATTTTCAAAGATTTATTATAAAACTAATTATTTTTTCACAAAATGAAATAAATCCATGCCGAGTTTTTTTTCAAAATGCTATTAATCTGTTGAATCAATAAATAAATGTGCATTAATCTTTGCCATGTTATGTAAGGGATAATGTAGAGGCAGCCGGTAGTTATCGGGAAATAAGCCCCGACAGTGTGATCAGGACCTGATGCGAAGGGTCTTGTATCACACTGAAGGGGCTTATTTCCCGATAACTTGCCACATAAGAAAAAAAAATGGACATGAATATGAATTTGAAACATTTTATTGGCATATTTATGTTAAATTAAAATTTTTATCCTTCCGCGAAACTTTGCACAGATGCATAAAATGATCTTAATACCTTATTAAGATCCTCTGCTTCATACTTGTCTGTCTCCATTTTTTTCTCTTTTAGCCAGTTTTTGAGAAGTTTAAATGCCTATTCTGTTTTTTTTTTTTTGATGATGGCTTCGTAGCTGTCATGCTCTATTTTGTCAAGTTCAGTCTCAGTAAGCTCTCTGTGTCTTGTCGTTCTTCTATCCACTGTTTAAATGTTTTGTTTTTTTCCGCACATGTTAAAATTAATGTCAACATTTTCCATTCTTAATTGTGGTTGTCCAGTGTTTGTCACAAGATGGCGCCAAACATTAATCTTTGTTGGCGCGGAGGGATTTTAAACATACAAGTAGTACCGGCTATGCGTTATTACTTTGGAGCGGTTATTATTTGAAAAGAACGAACCTGCAAATGTCTCAACTGACCAATCAGAATCAAGCATTCCAGTGTAATAAATTCATTTAGTTGACTAGTGGTTTACACTGATTAAAAAAATAAACATTAATGGCATTAATGAAAACACTTACTTTGTCATATTAAGAACACTGTCATTGCTGCGGTTATACTTGACATCGTCGCTTAACATTTTTGACAGCGATCAGCTCTAAAATGTTTTGTTCCTGCTCGATTTTCGTTGACTTTGAGTAAAATAATGGAAAGTTTTTCATAAGATCCCCTGGGGTCGATGTGTTAGCATGACAGAGGATTGATGCTGTCGGGAGAACAAGCAACACTCAGTATTTTTCCGTCTCCCGAGTGCCTCTCGCGTAAATGATTCGATGTTGATGGCTTACGTTTCTTTCCCGTTACAGAAAACCATCACAGGTTTATCAATGCCATTAAAGTATTATTTTGTTTTTGTTTGTTTGTTGATCACGAAGTACAAAGTAGATGAGGAAAACTAGGATTCTGTGTACTCAACGCTCCGCCATTGTTTGTTTACAATGTGTAAAATGGTGCACTGTGATTGGTTTATTGGATTTATTGCATTCTGCAGAGAAGGAGGACTGCTGTTTATCGTGTTTTTGAGAAAAAAGGGAGAAAAGATGACAGAATAACACGGCAGATATTGAATTTAGCGAAAAAAATTAAGAATTTACTTTTAAATACTGACCAGATACAATACTGATTTTGGCAATAACTCTTTTTTTTTTTAAATGGCGTTTATCGCATTTTGGAACCAAACTCTTCATGTAATCATACAAATATATCAAATGAAAGAACAGAAACAAAAAAACAAATAAACAAAACGGGGAAAAAGTTTCATCCTATCTTCATTTGTTCTCTTGTTATAACCTCTTAAATATGGGTAGGTAACAAATTTGGAGCAAAAAGCTGAAAGATTAGCATTTTTATAAAGGAATTTTGTTAGAGATCAGATAATTTGAGTACACAGCCTTGTATACCTCTGTCTGTCATAATGTTGCCTGGTTTATTGAAAGTATACTTTTTGAAATGCCTACAGAAAATAAAAATAAATCTGAAAAGTGGGTGGTCACTCCTGAACTCTATATTGATTTGTAGTACCTACTGTGATCCATTATGGCAATGTAGCAATGAAAAAACATCCATTGTTCAATTTGGCTCAGAATCATAAGAGTAAAGAAAAATCGAATTATAGTAGTCAGAGTAAATTAAGACTAAATACATACTCTGTATTAAATTTAGACTCAGAACTGATTCATAAAAGCAAAGTGAATGACAAATTTCAACGCAGGGCTATTGTGATATGGAAGCTAATACATTTAAATTAAAGCTAATGAGGGTGTTTCAATTCGGGAGCCGATTACCCTTCACAGACAGATATCAAAGTCCTACGCTGATCTATTCAAGTCCGAAGAGAAGCAGAGAGTTGTGGTTTAATATCTGCTCACCGATTCATTTTGATTGGGCGGTCAGTGAACCCATCAACATTTCTGTCAGGTCATCCTCGTAAAGACTCGAATAGAGTGATGGACTTTAGGCATATGAATAAATCAGGAATATAGAATAATGCTGAATGAATGGGTCTGCTCATTTCTTCTACCTGCAGGGGTTTATGCTTAGACTGTTCAACAATCATCACAGTGCGGCTGATTTAAATCACTTTATAATATAATATAACAGCATTATAATCAATAGAGCTGTCTAATACGATGAATACCTTTAGTTCGGTTTTTGACTGCACAGCTACTCCAGTCAATTTATTTTCTCCCTCTAAATAAATAAATAAATTACAAATGATTCACAGATATTTGTGTGACCTTTTCCTGTGAATTTCATTTGCTGCTTGTTTTTCCATTAACCAACCTTGTGATGTTTCTGGTCTCTGACTTCAATCTTTCATTTATAACATCAACTCTTTTATACATCATAACAGCGTTTTATTCAAATGCATTGTGGTACTGTAGCAAACAAATACAGTTGGGAAAAAAGTATGTGAATAGTTTTTTGAATAAATTTGTTATAAAATGTGATCTGTGTGAATGCGCGACGCACGTGTCTTTTGCTAGTTTCAACCCGGCGCAATGATAATGTTCACGTTTAGTGCCAAGTTGTTTAAATAGCAAATGCATTTGTGCCCATTTTTGCACCCATGGGCGTTCTGATCTAAAAACGAGGTGTGTTCAGGCGCATTGTTGGCACGTTGCTATTTTGAGGCAACTAAAATAGACTACGCCATTGATCAACTAAAACCTGGTCTAAAGTATAAAGTCTATGGCGCAATTTTTTTTTTGTTATTTAATGAGCGTGTTAGAAATATGCACCTATAAATGGGACGACAACGCGGGTTTGCTTATCACATACATGGATGCGCAACAGCACAAAAACGCTTTTAAATATGAAAGATGAAAGCATTCAAATGTAAAAGATTATTATTGAGTCTCTTGGACATAAATGAGGATTAATTATGAGACGTAAGAAGGCACAAAGAGCTGCTTCACCTGCAGCCTGGTAAGTAAATAAATGCTTTGCTTTAAACAAATGCATCTGTTTTTAAATGTTTTTTAAATGCTACTCCATGGATTTATTGTATTTGATGACTCTGTACCTGTGGATATGATGAGATGAGAAACATTTTAAGTAATGCTTTAAAAAAAACTCATGGCGCTGTCCGGGTGCTAAAACACAAGTTTGTTAATTCTTTATCTCCTGTTTGTTGTAAATAAAGTATTTTTAGAGTACAAACCTTTTCTTACATACTTGTAAATTCTTTTTTTGATGATATACATTTAAAGCAATTAAAAGCCTGCTTTTTTACTTCCATGACTAAAAGAAAACGGCTTTTAAAGGTTTTAATAAAAAATAACAATTTCAATACAAGTGAAAAACAACACAATTATTAAACATTAATCTTAAACGGGGGATCTTCTTCCTCTGCTAAGTTTTTCAGTTTATACATTCTGCTTTCTATATAGGGATTAGACGCGCCAGCGCAACTGGCTTTTAAAGGGGATGAGAGCTGAGACTCTCATTGGTTTATTGCATGTTATGCCCAAAACACATTTTAATTACTCATTAAAAGAATAGGAACGTGGATGGCCGAACATGCGCTCGGTGCACAAAAATTTTTCCCGTCGTTAAATTAGCAAAAGTGGATTCGGACACGCCCATTTAGACCGCGCACCGTGCACTTTAGACAATGCGCTTGGATCGTTAAAATAGGGCCCATTATGTTTGTTACCCTTAACTTAGATGAAGATCAGATCACATGTTAAGACACATTTATTCAGAACACAATGAAATTCCAAAAGGTTCACATACTTTTTTTTGCTACTGTACATGTGATTGTAGCCTCCAGCTCACAGTTGATTTGCTCATGGCTAGAGGAGTTTTGATGCTTCAAGCAAAGACAGCCTTAAACCCAATGTGTAGACAAGCTGTCAGACATTGAGAAGAAAACAGGTGCACAGACTTTACCTGTTCTAAAATGACATTGATTCTGTCCACTTCACAGTCGATGAGGTAACGTTTCTCCTGTCTCCTGTCCATTTCCTCGATGATACGGCGAAACTCTTGGGGATCTGTTATGCTGCCCACCGAGCGTGCAGTTACTTGCCAGTTGTTTGCCACTGCTGCCTCCATAATAGCTTGAAGGATGGAGAATCCTGTGAGGAAAAGATCATTTTTTGCGTTAGCTCGCATGCCCTCCAACGGCTTCAAAGATGTTCAAACACTGTCAACTAAAATATATACACCTGCAAATAAAATGCTTGTATGAGAAAAAAAGATGTTTAAACACAATTGTAACATGGTTATCTTTGAATCAAATGCTGATGCTGAAGCAGTTACAGCTGTTATAAAGTAGATCTATTAGTTTCAGTCTTGATTTCGAGTTAGATTCTTAGTTCTGGTGGATATGACATTCTAACCCATGGTAATATCAACAGTACCAAATATGATATTTAATCTAGCTGTATAACCACTGCTATCACTATATAACACACAAATTTTTTTTAAGCTTAATCAAATTGGCTGTATAAGTCATTTTAACTTACTATTTAAATGTTTGATTACACTTTAACATATCAAATTAAGTTAAGCAATTTTAATTTGCGTTTATGACTTGATATACAACCCCAAAACAGAAAAAGTTGGGACACTGTAGAAATTGTGAGTAAAAAAAGGAATGGAATAATTTACAAATCTCATAAACTTATATTTTATTCACAGTAGAATATAGATAACGTATCAAATGTTGAAAGTGAGATATTTTGAAATGTCATGCCAAATATTGGCTCATTTTGGATTTCATGAGAGCTACACATTCCAAAAAAAGTTGGGACAGGTAGCAATAAGAGGCTGGAAAATTTAAATGTACAAATAAGGAACAGTTGAAAGACCAATTTGCAACTTATTAGGTCAATTGGCAACATGATTGGGTATAAAAAAGCCTCTCAGATTGGCAATGTCTCTCAGAGGTCAAGATGGGCAGTGAATCACCAATTCTCCCAATGCTGCGGCGAAAAATAGTTTTCTGAGTTTCTCAGAGAAAAATTGCAATGAGATTGAAGTTATCATCATCTACGGTGCAAAATATCATCCAAAGATTCAGAGAATCTGGAACAATCTCTGTGCGTAAGGGTCAAGACCGGAAAACCATACCGGATGCCTGTGATCTTCGGGCTCTTAGATGGCACTGCATCACATACAGGAATGCTACTGTGATGGAAATCATAACATGGGCTCTGGAATACTTCCAGAACACATTGTCAGTGAACACAATCCACCTTGTCATTCGCTGTTGCCAGCTAAAACTCTGTAGGTCAAAAAAGAAGCCATATCTAAACATGACCCAGAAGCACAGGCGTTTACCATGGGCAAGACTCATTTAAAATGGACTTTGGCAAAGTGGAAAACTGTTCTGTGGTCCAACGAATCAAAATTTGAAGTTCTTTTTGAAAAACTGGGATGCCATTTCATCCGGACTAAAGAGGACAATGACAACCCAAGTTGTTATTAGCGCTCATTTTAGAAACCTGCATCTCTGATGGTTTGGGGTTGCATGAGTGCGTGTGGCATGGTCAGCTTACACATCTGGAAAGGCACCATCAATGCTGAAAGGTTTATCCAAGTTCTAGATGCATACAATCCCATTCAGACGTCGTCTCTTTCAGGGAAGACCTTGCATTTTCCAACATGACAATGCCAGACCACATAGTGCATCAATTACAACATCAAGACTGCATAGAAGAAGGATTTGAGTACTGAAATGGCCAGCCTGCAGTCCAGATCTTTCACCCAAAGAAAAGATTTGGTGCATCATAAAGCGAAAGATGCGACAAAGAAGACCTAAGACAGCTGAGCAACTAGAAGCCTGTATTAGACAAGAATAGGACAACATTCACATTCCTAAACATTGGTCCTCCTCCAGCTGTTCCTTTATATGCACATTTAAATTTTCTGGCCTCTTATTGCTACCTGTCCCAACTTTTTTTGGAATGTGTAGCTCTCATGAAATCCAAAATGAGCCAATATTTGGCATGACATTTCAAAATATCTTACTTTCAACATTTGATATGTTATCTTTATTCTACTGTGAATAAAATATAAGTTTATGAGATTTGTAAATTATTCCATTCCTTTTTTACTCACAATTTCTACAGTGTCCCAACTTTTTCTGTTTTGGGGTTGTACCTTACAACTACAAGTGCACACACTGTAAAATGTAAAAGTTGGATTAGTCCATGTAAAGTGATATTAAGTATGTGTTCGGAGTTTGTCACACCACAGAAAATGTGTTTTTAAATAACCACCTAGCCATATTTGAATGATTGAAACAATTTTAAGTACATAAAATAAGTTATCAAAGTCTTGAAAAAATAGGCAGCATTCTCTGATCTTAAATGTGGGGGCGTGTCCACTGTCTCGCGGAAACCACATCCACTCACAACTGCTGTCTCTCTCAACTTTCAAATACTGCGAAAAACTGAATGGATGCTCGTGATCGTGTTAGTGGCGGGGCCATGCTTGGTGCCTCCAGTGTGCCATTTTAGCCCCAAGTGAGAAAATTAAAGTTGAAAAAAACATACATTTTTTATGTGTTAGCGAAATAAGTAATAAAAAAAGAATAGATCCAACTCTACTTTTTACATTGTAACAGAGACAACAACAACAGCATAAATTAAGCCAGCAAACACCAAAGCGGTCATCTTTTTTCAATCTTTATCTGTAGCCATCTTTAAGAATTGGCTAAAAACCCATCTCTTCCTGCCAACACTTTACTTACTAACATAGACTATTATTTTAATAGTTTTCTATTTTTCTGTTTTATATTTCTTTTCTAAAAAACAAAAACAAAGTAACGCTTGACTATGTATACTTTATAAGACTAGTTCTAGTGCACTTATCTATTGCTGTTCTTGTGTTGCTATAATTGCTTCTATTGTTACCTCATTTGGACAAAAGCGTCTGCTAAATGACTAAATGTTTTTTTATATATATATTCTTCTCTCACTCAGGTACACATAGGGTAGTTAAATAATCCTTGACATCGTTAAAAATAGCTAATGTTTTTTTTTGTATATCCTGTCGCCGATTACGTTCCCCTCCAGTGGGCGTAGTTCTAATAATAGTAGTACTATGACAAGTTGCCTGTATCCACTGTTATGTCTTCAAACACTTGTTTTTTTTTGGGGGGGGGCAGCTTATAAAAACTGTTTTCTGTGTTTTTTTGGCTTGTTAGCTGTACACCTTGTCCCACAGCAGCTTTTAGGCATTGTTTTTTGTTGTAAGCCAGAAATGACAAGAAGGCAACCTCAAGCAATACAAAGTCAATGGAGACGGATGGATTGTTTTCCCCCGGTGGGTGTGGTTTTCAGATTATGATGCGTTGCGCTCTGTCTCTATATACAAAAATATGAATTGACTCCTACACAAAAATGCAGGGATATTTTCATCCCAACATTGTGTCAGTAAGGGACTAAGCCAAGCCACTACAATGTTTAAACCCAAAATGCTGTTGGGTCAAATATAAACCTGTTCTGCATTAATTTAACCCAATAGCTGGGTTCATCCCTTTTTGACCCAACACTGGGTTGAAAATAATCCAGCATTTTTAAGAGAGTAAAAAACAGTGGGCTGATAAACTGACAGGTCTAAATTGGTTTCTATTAGGTTTCTTAAGCGGATTTATTTAGTTCCTATATTCAGACCAGAAGAGTGAAATAAACAGTGTCAGTCCTCAGTAATAATAATCAAGTGCAGTTTACACATGCCATTAAGGCCAAAGCCAACATCATTATATTTAAATGTATGCACTGTAATGAACAGTTTATCACTAATAGAAAAGAGCAGTTTTAATTCATGTCAGAATGTTCCAACTTTTTTTCAGATACAAGCATGCATTTAAAACAGTGCTGATTTTAAATGGTGATATTATGGCATAGCCCGTAAAATTCACTGCAGATTATGTGAATGCATTAATTCAGGGCTAACATCATGTGCTGCTGCTGCCCGTCTTAAGCCTTATCACAGGCTCTGAACGCAGGCATGGCTGCAACAAAGTCAACATATTTCTGGCGAGCCCTGTATACTGCAGATTGCCCAAAGTTTCTTTGCACTCGCTCCATTCAGGCTTTCCACGGCTCAGTTGCTTTGCCCGGTCCAGGTGGTGTGAAAAGCCCTGTGTCTGCTCTCCCAGCATGCAGCTGGGCTCCTACCATTCTCACCCCATTAAATGACTTCTCAAAATAAAACGGCATGCAAATGGCGGAAAAAATATGCAGCGCCCACCAACAATAGAGCACGACGCCCAAAGAAATGATGTGTCAGTCATGACAGGACATCTCTGAGCACGTCCATGTGATGCTTAGTGAGGCTGACATCCTCATTTATACAACGTGTCCAGTCTATAATATAGCAGGAGTCTGTATTTGGGTTTGCTTTTGAAGCTAAAAGCAATTATCAGAAGTGCTCCAGGAAGACTGACTTTAAAATGAAGAATTATGGTATTGTAATGCATGCATTTAAAAGCACTCCCTAGTGCTATGATAGGAGAATAGACCTGAACGTGATTCAGCAGCATATTTGCTATGGTAGGGATTACTCATTTTGGCTTGATTCATTTACATGTCAACATGATGTATGTCTTTGGAAAAGGTGTAATAGAAACTAAAAAGGTCTTTTTGTTGCGGTGTATTTTCGCTTACTCTAAAAGGAAAAGGTTGTTCATTCAACATAAGAATGTTAATCTGTTTTTATTGATTTTGCAAACATAGATTTTTTTGGGTGGAGACTTTTCTCTTTTTTTTGGACAAAAATTATGAATTTTCAATTTTTTCTTGACTTATTTAACAACCTGAACATGTCATAAAAGGCTGATACGAGATCTGAGTCATGACTCATGAGAGTCTGGAGGGCTCTATATGATAATAGGTCTGCTCATCCAAAGTCTCTTTAGGGATGGCGCGCCACTATGTGGCCATGTTTGCAACCGTCTGGGCAGTTAATACACAGTGAATGATCTTAGAGCATAGATACAGGCATTCAAATAACCCGGACTACTAAACACAACAACCTCAGTCTTATTTTCATCAAGACAAATAAAGTTCTGATTCAACCTCACAGGCAGTTTAACAATGACTTAATTGAGGCTTTATCATTTATTTTGACAGGCAAATAAATATGTACATCATCCACATATCATTGAAAAGAGATACTGTATTGTATTTTTTTAAATGGACCTCACAGGAGAAAACAACATGGGGCCCAATATGGACCCTTGGGGCACACCACAAAAAAATAAATAAAAGGAGAAGCAGATGAAGAAAATTGAAAAAAGACTGATATTTAGTGGGAGCAAGAATTGTCTAGAAACACAATACTCATTCACCCAGACAACCCAGCAATCGTCGAGATCATAAACAAAGGCAGATCACGGTCTACAGCAATCATGCCTTTCATGCGAAGACACACCCTAATCTCTGCTCAACATCAGTTTCTCCTCCGAGCTGCTCATATACCTGGTCAGCTTAATCTATTAGCTGACTCACTGTCTTGTTTCTTTTTCCAGAAGTTCATACTCTGGGCTCCAGAATCAATACGCATCCCACTGTCTTCAACTAACCCAGCAGATCGGAAACCTTGCAAACACTTCTCAAGAAGCAATTCTTAATTGCCTTGCCCTGAGAACACTTTCGGCTTATCTAACCGGCTGAATCAGTTTCAAAATTTACCACTTCTTCTATCAGCTCACTTTTCCTTTAACCAATGTCCTGGCTGCCAGCAACTTCATTCATCAGCTCCATTTAAACCCACTTATCGTAGATCAAGTTCTTCTATAAGTTAACTACCTGGGATAATTGCCCTTCCAAAAAGTAAACAAGAAGCTGTATTGACCGCCAAAAGCCTTTCATTAACCACAGACCTACCCGGCCTCTGCATACACTCTTTACATTATCTAAACCCCATCATCAACCGAATCTTAGCTTCCATGTTTCTGTTACTGTAGCTGTTTTGGCTTCCTAGAATTTGCACCGACTCAATCTGAATATTCATCCCTGCATTTCAGAAATTTCAATACACTCCTCAGACATCCTTATTTACACTCTTCAAAGAAACAAAACCGACCAGTTATGAGTGTCACACTCCATTTACATCTCACCCTACAATATTCTTACAGAAACAGGAAAACCGTCCACTAGATTCTGGTTCAGCAACCATTTCGGTCACATCCTCTGCATTACCGGCTTATCTCCAGAAGTTTTTGTGTATACTTCTTCCGCATTGGAGCAGCGACCTCAGCACCCAGACGAAGTATCTCAGTTAAGACTGTCTAAATCCTCAGCCGCTGGTCATCAAAAGCATATCAATTTTACATATGTAATGCTCTCAATGACCTTCACCAGGCCCAAGCTTACCTTATCTCTTTACAACTTAGGGGTCATACTAAGATGGTATCCCCACCACGAGTCTTCTGGCTAATATCATCGAATGCCTTGATTGACCTGCCCTTTTTCCTTCATCCTCTTCCTATCCATCCCTGACATCCCTTTTTAGAAAATATTGGTGTGATCTTTCATTTTCTAATGCAATGACATTCATTTATTTTTAAACGTGTTTGCATACATTTAGGATCTGCTGCATATTACATTTCTGAAGGGTTATGCTAGTGCCAAATATTGCACGGGAGTGGTTGCATTTAAATTATTATCTTAAGTTCAGATCATATCAAAAGTCAGATCATATTTCAAAATCATTCATGCTGAAAACCAGATCATTCCCTCAACAAAGGTACTGTAAAAAACATTATAAATACCAACACTATTTTAGTCATTGGCAGCCACTCTAAATGGGTACAATGAAAATCATTTAATGTTCTTTAAAAGATCCCGTCCCTGTCTCGATCCACATTTGTATGGAAATTAAAAGATGAAATCTGACTAAAGAATTGATTGAGTTCTACTTTGACTTTCTCAACGTCAGCACAAAAGTTCTCCACGGACATCAAAACCCAGGACAGCGGGACTGCACAGACATCTGACAGCTCTGACAAAGCTCTCGGCATCCACAAACAGCTCCCAGCTGAGCCAACCCTGCGAGTTATCAATAAATATAATGGCTTTTCTCACGTTTTTGCTATTTTGACAGTTAATTAGAGAGGCAAAGTTAATTGACTTTGAATCGAAATGATTCTGCAACTCGTCTGCCGCATTTGCATATGCATCCCGTAGTAAATCATCGCCGAACACAAAAAAGGCCCTGTCCCTGCCAATGGTAATTTACAGCAGACGGGCACTCTACCCTTGCCGGTTGCCATCTAGAGCATTAAAGGGCTCGAAATACCCTGCATCTGGTTCAGCTTATCAGACAGAGCTGATATGCTTGGCACAGCTGTTGGGTTTTATTGATATGCCAGTGACCCCTCGACAGGCCCACATAAATTGCATAGCCTCTTTAGGTAAATTAGCCTCAGTTGCTCGGTTCTTATCGTCATTTTTAGGCACTTCTTTTAAACATGCTGTAAAGCTAGAGCGAGCATTGCGCTGCCATTAAGCGTTCGGCTCTGCAGCTGCCTGCTGTGCGACTCGCTGGGTGTGAAGACTGAAGTCTGAGACAGCTTGACTCTTTCAACCCTAAACATTCAATCAAAGATTGCTGTCAATCTGTTGTTTTTGATAACATCCTCCTTTGATTCATGTAGTTGACTGCAAATTTGCTTTGATTTGGAAATTGCTTTAACACTGTTGGCCAAGTGACATTAAATGGAAAATGTGTTTTCTATAGAAAATGGAGAGTTCACCCAAATAGGAAAATTCAGTAATTGAAGTCACTGATGGGTAGTAGGACCAAAACTTGGATTTATACGAAAGTGTTGCGCCTGGACAAGATCCACTGTTATGCCACATTGTCGTGTGTGTCGTGTGTGTGTGTTTTCATATTTATGTTCGAAAAATATCTGAGAGAAAGTTATTACGGAATCATAACTGAGAGCTCCATTAGGTCTCCTATAATAGAGCTATAAAATCAAATAAAAGTTTCCTCTGGGAGAGAATATTCAAACAGAGATCATTGGATCGGTATCCATGTGTTTATTTGCTGTTTAGATTGCTGCTGTTAATCCATTCTAAGCTCTCTGTAAATGTAAGATATTCACTGGCATACTTCTCACCCGACTGTGTCTATAATGTTCCCACTATACGATAGATGCCAGTCAGCAACACTAAGAAAACCCAAGCGCCGGGGTTACTTGAACCAAGCGGTTAAGTAAGCCGTCTATCCTCGGTAGTCTTAACTAGATCTTAACAAGATGAAGGTTGAAGCATTACCCATGGAGGCTTAGCTGTAATTGAATGTAGTTGTTTCTAATCTTCTCTCTGCTTCTGTGTTCCTCACGGTGGCTAATTGAAACGCCACGGTCAGTATGGAGCGCATCTGTGATGTGAGCCGTGACGGTTGTGCCACCTCCAGAGCTCAGTTTAAGCGGGGTTGCTAAGCATCCGTTCAGTGACGAGGTTAGGGATCTTGAGAGATCTCATAGCCTCTGAATCCAAGATGAAGATGAAATAATTCAAAACTTCAGACTGATCAAGTGACCAACCTCTCTGGTGAATGCAAAACATGATGGTGTTCATCGTGTAATTTCCTGTTTGTCAGTAGTTTATAGTTCAAAGTTTAAAAAGGACTGGGATTTGATTCCAAAATGAATCAATTCCGAAGCAAGAGTCGATTCCAGAGAATAAAGGAAAATAAGTTGAATTTAAGTAAGTTTACATTTAGCTGATGCTTTTATCCAAAGCGACTTACAATTGCTATATATTTCAGAGGTCGCACGCCTCTGGAGCAACTAGGGGTTAAGTGTCTTGCTCAGGGACACAATGGTGTGCCACAGTGGATTCCAACCCGGGTCTCTCACACCAAAGGCATCTGTCTTATCCACCTCGCCATCACCACCCCAAGTTGTAGGTGGATCCCAGAAAAATGAAAATACTTTTGCTCTAAGGCATTTTTGAAACATTGCTCTGTTTGCCCAAGTTCTCCAGCATGTCAGCTTCTGGCTCAATCAATGTTTGTGATAGGTGGGATTATCTGGGAGTGTGTTAAAGTGACACTTTGTAGTTTTTCAACCTTCATAATATATTTTCAAAACCCTTGTAATGGTACATTGACTTAAACTAGGTTGAATGACATGTCTACCATAGCCTGATGGGATCTGAATCGCTTTTACTCGTACTTAAAAACTTGGGGTTTCGGGTAGTAACCCGAGCACAAAAAAAGAACTACAAAAATCTGCTTTACGGCATATGTCACTGTCTCCACTTCCTCAAATTCGGACGTGAGAGCAAAACTATTTATTTTCCTGATGTTTTTGTCATGGCCGAACCAGCGACTAAGAAAAAGAAACCCAAGGTTTTGTCGGAGGAGACGAGAAAGACAAAACGGGAGGGTGACAGAATAAAAAGAAGTACGAGGATCAAAATTGGGCCAGCCTTCGCTCGCTGGAGTGAACTAAAGGAGGAAGAGGGGTTCTGAACAATGCTGACTTGGCCGTCATGCTTTTGGACTAGTCAGTAATTTTATATTGCTTGCATATATAAGTCCTGTCTGGTGCCCGAACACTATTTTTTTTTTTGGTGAATTTTTACTGGATGCTACTTGTAGAGTGTAGAGAGAGACTTATATCACATGACACCCTGGTGCAGTGGTAACCTCATGGACCTATGACATGGTTCGATTCCCCTTTAAGGCAATTTTTTTTGTATAAACTTTAACCAAGCGACCACCGTTACAACTGGCTTGTAAACGTGAGCTACGCGATCTTTTGCCGTTTGAAAAAAATAAAACACATGAAATTATATTCATATGACATGCTGGAAGGCACACTTTGTGACCTAAAGAGTTGTCTTCTTTTCCTTTGTGACAGTGCTGCGGCGCTTGTGGCCTCTAGGGGCGCTAGACGTGAAAAATACATGTCTAGCACCCCCTAGTGTCCAAAAAGTTCCACGGTGTGCCTTTAAGGAAACTGTTTGGTAAAAGTTGTTATTGGTGTTTGCAAAGGCAAACATGACTTAGTATTTATATGCATTCTGTTATTTTTTAAGCATGCAGACTTACATTTTACTAGTGCACACAAACACACAACCAATTAAATTGTAGAAGGGACCTGATTCATATCATGCAGGCATGGGGTGACCTCACTATAGAGCATGAAAAATAAAAAATAAAAACCCCTAGCAACTAGCTGGCATAATTGCCAAACTTTTTCAGAGGCAAACACCACACACACTTCTTCAGACACTCAAAAACGGATTATTTATGCGATTCAGTTTGATGTCATTTGTTGCATGGCTGCTTTAAGGAAGAAGCCAAAAATAATTCAACATCAATTGCTTGCGTTTTAACCTGATTTAAAAAGGATTTTGGATAAAAGCACCCAGTTAATGTAAATGTTGGCGTCCACGTTTCTGAACTACTGAATGACACAATCAGAATAAATTCCATCATAATAAAAGTCCTAAAAGTGTGTGACATAATGGACAAATCCTAAATTCACCACAAAATTCTTATGTGACCATAGGATATGAAAAGAAACATCAAAGCGTACTTTTTTCACAACAAGAGCCAAACGACAGAGGGGTGGGAAAAACCGTAAACCGTTGCCTTTCGGTTAGTTGCCTCATAGCTCATGTTTCATTAGGCAGATATTGCTTTCCTTCGAGAACGCTCGCTGCCCGTAGTTGCTAGGAATGAGTGCACATTAATGAGCAATGTCTTCTTGGATACTTAATCTTCATTGTACTCTGCAACAGCCAAAATAAATACCAACTTTAAATGTTTGATGAGCGCTTGCCTCCGTTCACCTCGCACTAAGAGCAAGCGAGCGCGGCTTTTACAATCCGCGTCTACCGGCACGCAGAGATTCCCCACCTCTCGCTGCATGCGCTGGCTGCGTACGTATCCCATAATAAAGATGATAGATTGCTAGTGGTGTCCTAAGTGTGTTTCGCTGAAATGGTCGAGGGGGGAGAGAGTCTTTGATGTGCTATGTTTATTCTAATTAAAACCATCTTGAGCCAAGTACAGTCCTAATCAAGCAGACAGCCGATGCCAAAATCAAAATGCAAAGCAGCGTGTAAGGCATATCTATAAAGGAGCATGCATGCAAAGGGTGTAGGGGCTCTCAGAGCTGTTTTTCATTTGCACAGCCCACAGACTGCTGCAGCCAGCAGGTACACGCATGCACAAACACACACATATATATTCAGGACCGTGAAGAAAACACACATAGCCTACACTTGTGGATTCGATTCAATTATCTGTTATATCATCAGACGGATGACTCATAAAATGATGCGAACACAGAAAAGGAAAAATATCAAGTCAGTTTCAATATCTAATCCACCTTTGTGTACCTTCCCCCCAAATCTTTAAATGAAATACAGAGGTTTAAAAATAAAACGGGTGAGGGAGTTTTATGCTGGTGCACAGCAACTGGAGCGTGACCATTCTTTTGATTTTTGATTTTTACGACTTCTGGAGTGCAATGTTTCAAGAACCAAGACGTAAAATATTTCATTAGGAAGGAAGAAAACACACAAAACAGGCTTGAGCTCAACAAATTGTTCATAACATGCTGGGTTATCATTATCATCACAGTGTAGTAATAAAAATCCATTTGGGGAAAATAATTTACAAATAATGTTTTCATTTTCCATTTTCAAGGCTTAGTTGATCTAACGTCATCTTCAACACAATGTCTTACATAAGTTATATACAAGTGTAGTCATTTTATCGGCTTTTATAAGCCTTTAAATGGCATATCTTGAATCTTAAAAGTACACAATTTCTTAATGTTATTCAATAGAATAGATATTCAATACAAAATATCACATCAAGTGAGGGTTTTCTTGCAACAAACTAGACTTTTATGGGCCATTTCTGTAACACTTTTCTGTATAAAGTCAGTTTTTACGTATGGTTTAAAGGTGCAGTGTGTAAATTTTTGCAGTATCTAGTGGTGAGGTTGCGAATTGCAACCAACGGCTTAGTCCACTGCCCACCCCTCGCTTCTGCAACGCATAGAGAAACTATGGTAGCCACCACCGGTAAAACATGTCATCGTCAGAGACAACTTAGTAAAAACATTTGTCCGTTAAGGGCTTCTGTAGAAACATGGCGGCACAAAATGGTGACTTCTACGTAAGGGGATCCTCATGCATATAGAAAAAAACGTCTCATTCTAAAGTAATAAAAACAAATATGGTACGGTTCATTATAAAAAGGTCTTTATACACCCCTGATAATATAGTTTTGTATATTATTTTGCATTTCTGTCAAAAAATCCTTCTAAAAATTACACACTGCACCTTTAAGTGTCCAAATATATATATATATATATATATATATATATAAAGCAGCCATTAGGAATAAAATGACTATTATTTCATTTAATTTTGTTTTTATTAAGCAAACACCCATTCAACAAATAAATGTGACCCGCTCTGGCGAAATGAGTCGGAAGTCGCAACGTTCTATTTTAAGATATGAGCCAATAATGTGGAAAAACAATGAAATTATCAAAAAAAATATTTTTAGCTAATTTCAAAGAACAGACATTAAAAAATAATCTCCCAAAGTTTCGTAGTCCAAATAATTGAGTAAAGGTGTTTAAATGACTATTAAAGTTGAAGCAGCTTTACTAAATTCGCTGGAAATTGCTTTTCTCAAATCCTCGTCACCTCCGAGCATTCCGGGTATCCCCTGAAACGTCACTATCTCTCCAAATATGGTGTTACACGTTGTTTTAGAGCCAATCAGAAATCTGCATAAACGCTGATCATTTGTCAATGGGAATCCCCGGGGCACGTGATTGGTCCAGCCATCCTCCTGTCAGTCTCGCAGCACTCTCCTCTCCTAACTCCTTTTTGAATTGTTTACACTGTTATTGTCAACTAGCCTACACAAAGATATGATTGCATAGGCAAGCATTATTTGTTTTCGTTTTGCTTTCTGTCTCTCTCAATTTCTCTCACACGCGCACGCGCGCGCGCACACACGCGAACACGCACGAGCGCGAACACACACACACACACGCACAAACACACGCGCACGCACGCACGCACGCACGCACGCACGCACACACACACACACACACACACACACACACACAAACACACATTCTGGTTTCCATGTTCTATTCCCTTCCCCTAACTCAAACCCCAGCCATCACAGATACCTTTCTGTTACTTCACATTTTCAATAAACATCATTCTGTTTGATTTATAAGCTTGTTTCTTGGTTTACTGTAATAGCATTTATATAAATGTCTTTGGTCAATAAATTTGGTAAAATAAATTGTTTATCCCTTTAAAAATGCAATGGATTTTGAAAGATATCTACAAAAAACGGGCAAAAAACTTTAAAGGCGTTTTTCTCAGGTTTTCAGTTGGAAAAAAAGGACAGACAACCTTAATTCAAATGTCTATATCTTTAAAACCATTCAAGGTATGACTTTGACTAGGATATCATTTGAAAGCTTAGGATCTCCTCTTTCCATTGATACCAAAATCTCAATTTTGAAATTTGGGTCACTGTGACTCATTTTGCTGGATCAGGTCACAAATTATGCCACTTTTCATTATGCAAGTAACATCGTTCTCAGGACAGGGGAAGGTTTGAGGACATAATATGCAAAATAAAATGATAACAGCATACATGTAATATAATATTGTTTGCCCAGTGTGTGATTTGAGCAAATGTCAACACTAATTCAACCAATGTGTTTGTTCAGTCTCATCAATTCCTTGTTTTCATATTAATTACACAAGATTGATGCGTGCTGTTTCATGATAATCTCACATTAGGCATTTTTTTAATCATTTAGCTCTTATATGGTTTCGGACTGTACGTGCCACTTTTTAAAGGTTCTGAATTTTGCGATGCTAATTGTGAAAAAGAGTTCCTCACTGATTTCGCTTCATACAGTAACATCACAACAATCAGGGCTGTGTTATAACAGTGTAGCAATCACTGCTATCTGGCAGTTTAAAGCAAAGGCTAGGTCATTTTGTCTTGTATAACATTTCTAATGAAAAAAAGCTGCTCCTGGCAGCAATTTCATGGTTGCCGGAGCCGGTAGTGAGTAGGTGAGTAAATGGCCTTAATCCAGCCTCGGTTAGAAGCAGACACTAGAAGGCAATCCTAGTCTTTTGTGTAGTTACCACTATACGTCTCGAAACACGCTTTTGACAAAAGACACACGTGTTCATGTGAAAATACCTCTCAACTGCTTTTCCACCTGCAAACTGAAAGTTAGCAACTTTTCTCTGAGGCGTTTTAACACAGACTTTATCACAGACCACTGGGGATCCACAGATCGAAATAGAGAGCTTGTATTTTTTCCAATCCTTTTAAAAATAAGCTTCTCCAGGACCCGAGGTCTCGTCTCGAGCGTCCCGAGCTGTCATTGTGTCACAGCTGATTATTTCCAGCTCATGAATAATTTAATTTAGGCCTCTGATGCCGTAACACAGAAAATCAACTGCACAGCCGTACTGACACTTTAGATATGAGCTAGTTTTAATGACATTCATTTGGTTAAGAAAAATAACTCTTGTTACTTGGGAAATACTTTCTTTCCTGAAACAACTGACTGAATTAGAAACTACTATAAACTTTCTGTTTATTATAACAAATGATAAAATCATTTGTCATTAATGTTCAATATCATGATTTTAAAGGCACTTCTAGAAAAGTACTACATATTATCTAATATAGTGCTGATGTGAAAAGTAGTTTTCAGGGCCGGATCTAGACATGGGTGGGCTGAGCTCACCCAAACGTCTGTCTTGCCCACTCAATCAGAATTTAGTAAAAGACATCATTCATATTTTATTTTATTACGATTTATACATCTGATGTGAGCTGTGTTGATGTTTAAGGAAGGGCTGTAGACGGTCCTAACAAATGAAAAATAATAATATTTTTCTGTCTTTACATGATTTTAAGTTTGAGTTCAGCGTCATTATTTTCAGGGTTCCCACACCTAAGTTAATATCAAATTCAAGGACCTTTCAAGGACTTTCCAGGTGCAATACCCTTAAATTCAAGGACTAAATGTGGGGACACATTTCAAGTGAGAGCAAGGTTACATTGTGTTACCTTTTAAGATACATTGTTAAAGTTCCTTTTCGAGGGAACTTGGGCTGCGTCACTGCGGTGACACTTTGGGGACGCCTCCAGGGGTAAGTGCGTCTGAATGTGTACATCAAATTCAACCAATGGTGAGGCTTAACGACAAAGACAGGGTGACGCGGGAGCCAGGAAGTATAATCGCTATCTGAAATATTGCCAAAGACAGCGTTACAGGGATGCAGGAAGTATGGCAAGGGAGACGCAGCGTCTCGTTCCCTTCTCAGGGAACAACAGTTACATACATTTTTTAAACACAACTATGCAAAAAAGCATTTTGGTATGAATCAACATTCGCATACAGAAGATATAAGCATTTAAGGCGAATAGTTTAGCAAGTGTGCTTAAAACGGCTAGATTCTTAAGATATTTTCTACACTACACAGGGAATAATATGGATTTTTCCAGAAAACTTCTTGCAGAAAATAGATTCAAGCACTTTCAATGACCTGTATCTATGTATGCATATTTTCAAAACTTCCCAGGGCCTTGAATTTTTTCCCCCAGATTCACAAACTTTAAGGATTTCAAGGACCCGTGGGAACCCTGTATTTCACAAACTCCATTTCCACACCTCCCACTTCAGCTATAAATCCACCTCAATTCCCTCAAATCACGTTAAATTTAAGTGCACCGTCTCAGTCAATTGGAAATAAGTATCCTACAGTATATGCCATTTATAGCCCATTTACTGTAGCAGTCATTTAATTTTGGATGGTCCGTTCACGTCTCATGGTCGGAAATTACTGAGGGCTTTGGGCAAGAATGCAACCGAGATGAAAAATCAAGAGAGCAAACATCACCCTTTACAATGAAATGAAATTTATTATGACATTTTACGATCAAAATAAAATGTGATAATGAATTAAAACAAGCATTACTGTTCAAGTTGCATCAGATTACTTCGGATTATGAGGTATTTTGGCAGCGTTTAACACTACAACCAATCACAATTGTGTCTGTGACAGTTAAATTGGTCTTCAGTGCAAATTAAAGAATTTGGTTAAAGCGTGACGCACCTTCAGTGAGTTTATCATAAACAACTCTGTGCAGATGCAAATAAGAGATTCACTGTACTGTGAAGTCAGACTAATTAGTACAACAGGAGGTTTGGAGAGATTGCTTCAGTGTTGTTTGGTCGCTTTCTTTACAGTGTATTTATTCCCAGAATAATGTTTTTTTTTTTCATTTTCATAAACTTTCTCAGCTTGGTAATATGTTGTGCAAAAACATTGTTTTTAAGGTCCTGTATTCTATTAAGTTTGTGCATTTACATTAATCTCATAATTGTGTAAATACAGTACACATCAAAAAAGTTTCTATTTAAAAAAATATTACAGATTCAAGACTTACAATTGAAGACCTATTGTTACACATAGCTCATAAAAAACTCCTATACTGTAGTTCTCATGAGCGATATGTCAGCAAAAGTGGGTAAGAAATGTCGCCTCACAGCAAGAAGGTCCCCGGTTCGAGCCCCGGTTAGGTCAGGTGGCCTTTCTGTGTGCAGTTTGCATGTTCTCATGTTCTAAGTTTGGTGAAATGGAGATGTGTGTGGATCAACTTGTGTATGGATTAACCGGTTCTCGCCATGAATATAGCCATAGATGCTGGAATGGTGTGAAGAATGAATGAAGAAAGAAACAAAGATTATAGGACTTTATAAACCTGTGACTGATATTATAATATTCTGATGCCAGTACACTGTTATCCACAGGTCCACACATCTGAAGAGCACAGTAAATGATGAGGATTTAAAGGTCCGAAGCTCTGCATCGACTGGCATGTAGATTATATGGTCATTTCCTCTTCCTGTGGTTAACCAATGATACAGAATGATGATCTAACTAAGTGTGGTCATCTAATCATCCCATTCACAGGCGCCTTGGCCCCTGTGCCACCCATCTTTGCCAACTGTGCCAGGCTGCATTCATCCCCTGCGTTACACTGAAAGCCGCTAAACAGGCTCATTATTGTGAATTATAGGAGTTTAATGTGGAGCCAATGGTCTTTCATTACAGCATCCTTTAGAGAATCTTCAATGAGCAGTAGGGAAGGTTTTCTGTGTGTCAACATTAAACCCATTCACACGTGTGTGTTCATTACCTTGCATTGTGCTCCTTTAGGCACACGCTGAGGTATTCGAGATGTCTCGAGGGTACGGCAGAAGCGCAGCGTACATTAACCGAGGCCATATACTTCTGTATCTTTATATGTAGCATGTGTGGGGGATTTGTGCTGACCCATCTCCTCGGTGGGACGCTAAACTTGGCGCACCTCACGAATAATTCATCATCAAGCATCAGAAACTGTCAGTATGGATGCAAATGAACAGTATAACCACAAAGGCACCTGCTGTTACATAGCACACATCTCATAAATGTGTGACTTATAAATCTTATAATTCAGTCTTTAAATGAGAAATAGAGAGTATTAAGTGGAAAACAATAATGTTAGGTGGGAATTGATTGAGATTTGATCTTGATTGGCTAATGAAAGAGTCATCCTGCTGTAGGCTATGATATTATTATTAGCATCCAGGGATGAATGACTAGCACTGCTGTGGCAGGTTTTGCATCACTTACCATTTTATCCAGATACTAAAAATATTATTTCCATGACCCATGTCATGGTTATGTAATCAAAGATGGATCAAAAAATAATGTGCACTGATGAATTGTGCACAGTAATAACATTAATGAGCAATAAACACTCACCTAAAGGATTATTAGGAACACCCTACTAATACTGTGTTAGACCCCCTTTCACCTTCAGAACTGCCTTAATTCTACGTGGCATTGATTCAACAAGGTGCTGAAAGCATTCTTTAGAAATGTTGGCCCATATTGAAAGGATAGTATCTTGCATTTGATGGAGATTTGTGGGATGCACATCCAGAGCACGAAGCTCCCGTTCCACCACATCCCAAAGATGCTCTATTGGGTTGAGATCTGGTGACTGTGGGGCCATTTTAGTACAGTGAACTCATTGTCATGTTCAAGAAACCAATCTGAAATTATTCGAGCATTGTGACATGGTGCATTATCCTGCTGGAAGTAGCCATCAGAGGATGAATACTTGGTGGTCATAAAGGGATGGACATGGTCAGAAACAATGCTCAGGTAGGCCGTGGCATTTAAACAATGCCCAATTGGCATTAAGGGGCCTAAAGTGTGCCAAGAAAACATCCCCCACACCATTACACCACCACCACCAGCCTGCACAGTGGTAACAAGGCATGATGGATCCATGTTCTCATTCTGTTTAAACCAAAATCTGACTCTACCATCTGAATGTCTCAACAGAAATCGAGACTCATCAGACCAGGCAACATTTTTCCAGTCTTCAACTGTTTAATTTTGGTGAGTTCGTGAAAATTGTAGCCACTTTTCCTATTTCTAGTGAAGATGAGGGGTACCCGGTGGGGTCTTCTGCTGTTGTAGCCCATCTGCCTCAAGGTTGTGCGTGTTGTGGCTTCACAAATGCTTTGCTGCATACCTCGGTTGTTATTTCAGTCAAAGTTGTTCTTCTATCAGCTTGAATCAGTCGGCCCATTCTCCTCTGACCTCTAGCATCAACAAGGCATTTTCGCCCACAGGACTGCTGCATACTGGATGTTTTTTCCTTTTCCCACCATTCTTTGTAAACCCTAGAAATGGTTGTGCGTGAAAATCCCAGTTACTGAGCAGATTGTGAAATACTCAGACCGGCCCATCTGGCACCAACAACCATGCCACGCTCAAAATTGCTTAAATCACCTTTCTTTCCCATTCTGACATTCAGTTTGGAGTTCAGGAGATTGTCTTGACCAGAACAACACCCCTAAATGCATTGAAGCAACTGCCATGTGATTGGTTGATTAGATAATTGCATTAATGAGAAATTGAACAGCTGTTCCTAATCATCCTTTAGGTGAGTGTATATAAGGTTGATCTAATTTCATTTATTCTTGACAGTAAGGCATAATATATGAAAATATTTGTTTCTTCCCCACTTAAATATGCAAACACAACTATAAGTGAAAGATTTGATTTCCTTTGTGGGACCATTAAAACATTTTAAGATGCAGAAAGGCACATTCAAGGACAAGATAAGGTGTGTTTTGTTGTTGTTTTTCAGATGTGGGAAAGTCAAGGCATTGATTAAGTAGATATGAGAATTACACGTGCATTGATTTGCAGCATATGAGAAATGTTTTATGCGGTCGGGTCATTTAAAGGACACGTTTGAGTTCAATTTCTCTTAATATTTGCTTGCGTGTAAACCACATCATACACATTTGTTGTAAGTGAGGAGAGAGGAAATTACACGGATGCTTATTTATATCAACCTTGTGACAAAACCTAAGAAATACAATCAGCTAGATGCATTTTCATAAAATAATGATTTGTTGTGCATTAACATTAGCAACATTGTTTTCTCTTCCCCAACTGTGAAATATGGATTTTAATTGTGTGCTTCAGCGGGGCTACAAGGCTCTCGCGGTGGGAGGACTTGGCTTCTCTGTTTTATTTACTCTAATGAAAAGCTTTTAGTCAATAAAAGCGGAATATTGCTGGATTTAGGCTGTCACACATCACAAACCATCTTCACAAGACCCGCCACGCAATATTGAGTGCTGTTGTCTCGGGCTCGAGTACGGTTCATCGCACAAGGCTTCAGAGAAAAACGCTGTCAATTTGAATGCCTTTTCCTTCAGCCGGACCAGAATTTACATTTAAATCATTCTAGATAAAACAAATCTCGAGGCGCTGCGCTACATCCAGTTATTTTTGCACACGCCGTCTTGTTTCATACAAAGCGTCTAATTGTTTGAGCTTGGTGTATGACATGGGCTCCTGCCTGTATCAATCACAGGTTAAATCACTGGCCGTGGGCGTGGCTTAACACAGTCCAGTAAAATATGATTTCCCCGTAGCGGCCTCAGATCAAAAATGATAGATGAGTTTTTTCATCGACCGAGCCTTGTATTGACAGTGGAAGCGGCGCTCGGCAGTTGTGTATGTGCGCATTATGCAGATTAGTGTTTGCTATTGCACATCTGGTAATGGATTGCAGTCATTACGCTGAAGATGTTCTCGTGTTGCTCACAAACACCACACAGCCTCATAACACAGCCATTATGAGAGTTGTTTATTCGATGGGTTGCGTAAATTCATTAGAAGTGAGAAAACAATCACACAGAAGCATGAAGGATGTTATATATAACCCGAGTGTGGATTTTTAATGCATGTAGATCTTTCGCATTTACTGCAACCGGAGGCACTTTCTATTTGTCGAGGGGTCTGCAACAGCCAAGCAAGAAATGTACTGAACATCTTTCAAAAAGATTACAACTGAAATTGTGTGCTTGGTTATTTGTGGGCTTTGTAGAAGATTACAGTACATATGTACTGGACAAACAGTATTATTGTTTATCCTATACAAAACTGATATAAGCATCCATAACATGAAAGACAACTACATGATGAACTGCATGAAATTATTTTTAACATAATTGAGAATATTACCATTACCAGTTTAGCACATGGAAGCAACTCATTGGGTCAAATGTTGAATTATAATATTTTTTTTATTAATCAATAAACTGACCGATGAATTTACACGAGAATACCAAAGAAAGAGATTGACTGGATGCACATTTAAAACCGATTATTTCCCTCTATGCATGAACAATTCTTGCATTCGATCTAATCATTTCTCTATTTTTTTGTTTTGTTTCAGCATTGCTTTGTTCATGATGTCCTCTAAAATTGATTACAACCTTTTCAAAGGCTTTAAAAAAATATAATTTCCCTTCATATTTCTATACATTGCATGCATTGTATAATCCTTTCCTTGTATTGATTAGTAACGTTTCTCCTGTAATCGATGCTCAGTTATATCATACAGTATCATATGCATGCATTGATCAGAGGGGCAGAGGTTGATGGGGGCCGAGCTGCACACTTCATTTATAACCCATTCTTCACTGCAACCGTGACTAGTCATGCAGTTGATGTGGTCAGATAGTAAAGATCCTGCTGATATAAACGTTATTTTGTTCCTAAATAGATGGCTGGTGGGTCTCTTCCACATGTCACTTGTATTGCTTTTCTAAAATTGCCAGTCACAAATGTCAAACGAAAGCAAAACTGCTTTCATGCAGTCAGAGTGGCACTCTGCACCTCTTCTCGGCTCTTCTGTCCCTCTTGCTCGCCATCTCTCGCCGTTTTATTTTATCTCTCGTCAGGGTTTTAGAATTTAAAGAGACGGTTCATCTTAAAATCACGATGTTTCAAACACAAAAGACTTTCTTCTGCGGAACACAATAGGATCACTTTTGAAAAATATCCTAGCAGTCACAGTTCACTTTTATTTTATGGCAAACAGTTTGAAGAAGATGGGATATCTGTAAAGTTTTCTTTCATTATGGTCACAAAGTGAATATATATATATATATATATATATATATATATATATATATATATATATACATATATATATATATACATATATAACATTACCCAATTCAATATGAATCATTCTAGCTGGTGGCTTAATATTAACTAATGTAATCTGACATGCTATACTCCATCGTATTAAATATAGAGGAGAACGGGGCACAAAGAAACTCTTTTGGGGTTTGGCTCTAACATTCAAAAAAGTTAGATGAACCATTTTTTTACACAATCAACACACACATCTCTGCTAGCCTAGGGATGCACCGAATATTCGGCCACCGAAAATTTTCGTCCGAAAATGGCCCAAAAGAGCATTTTCGGTTTTCGTCTGAAAGACTTTTATCACGGAAAACAATACGGCCGAAATGTTGTGATGACGCAAACAGAAACCGCAACCTGCACATGCTTGTCTAAAGCAACATCTGTAGTGTGGATGTATTAAACCTCAAAGAGGCGCTAAAGTGAGCAGATTTCTGTACCTACAGAGGCAAATGCGGTGTCAGACGTGATCAATCGATCGACTTGATGTGTAAACTTTAGAGAGCGTTGCACTTATGTGTCTCATACTATCCATTAACATACATTTGGCGAATTACGCAATGAAAAACAACGTAATGTTTTTATGTGGAGCGACTGTTTATGCTGCGCTGTTTGGGATTCACACTCGGTCTCTGTGGGCAGGCGCGTGTAAGAGCAATCAGTAGTGCATACAAGAGACGCGTTTCAAAAAACAAGCGAACATCAATCTTTCTGTTTTCTAAATCTAAAAATGTTTTCAATCTCATCTATTAGTTACTAGGAGATGCTGACATGTTTCAAAATGTTGTTATGTTTAGATAACAAGACAGTGATTAAAATAATATAAGGTTGGATGTGGTGACTTACACACCCAACTCAGAAATAAAAAAAAAGACAAGACGAAGAAATTTACTTTCATGCCTCCAAAACAGTCTTTGTCCAATAGCTTAACCAAAACACACAAAAACTTTTCACAAATTTACAAAAGATCATCTTCTGACAGTAAGAAAAATAACAAAAGCACAGATTGCTCGGCCTTGTATAAATATGTGAAGTAGCCATGTTACAATTAACCCCGCGTTAGTTTGTGCCCCGCTCACCCCTATTATAATTATACCACACGCCTGTTAAATGCCTGTGATACTTTTTCTTATAAACTGTTATATAGTGTACACACAGCGTCACTACTGACTGTATTTTACTAGTATTCTATTCTGAACATAGACAGAGCCATGCATGTGAATGAGACAACAAAATGATGAGAGACCAAAATAATGAACTAATGTCACAGAAAGTGAGACAAGAAATACACAAAACAAGATGCAAAGTGTATAACAGAGAATTCAAGCCAAATAGTGCCTTTGATACAGTATAACCCAGTCGAGAGAGAGAGAGAGAGAGAGAGAGAGAGAGAGAGAGAGAGCCAGTGAAGCCCATAAATCAAGTGGCAGTGAGTGTGCTGAATCAGGGACATGAGGTAAGGTTGATTGTGCCTGCGAGAGACAATAAACCCTGTAATCATCCGTCTCTGCTGCACAAGCCCGACAATTATCTGCCCATACCTGACCGCCACTTCACAAAGGGCAAAATCCATCTCACTTCTTCTCTATTGCTCCCACACACACACACACAGTCTCACTTTTATTTGCGTGCATACAGTGCAGAAATATGTTTACACTTTGACTTATGTCAAATCGACAAAAATATCTGCCGGCTTGAAAAAAAAATTCTACTGAAGTTTAATTTCTTTGGTTTAATTTTGTAACCTGGCTAATGCAATGCACAGGGTCCTGCCAATCTGATTTAGTCAGATATTAAGTTTATAGTAGGTTTAGACGTAGGGCTGTATTAAAATATTTTTAAATGCTATAATGTTACTAAATTTTCCTACACATTTCTGACCTTTACATTGCATAATATAAAATAATACATTACGTATTTAAATGCTTTAGTATAAACAGGGTTTGGCTTAATGGTATAAGGTTTGTGGTAGGGTTAGGTTGGTAACATTTATGAAATGGAAAATTATACAGCAATCTTTACGGTATAGTATAAGAGATTTGTAAATGTTTTACATTTTGTAGCTGTAAAAAGTAATAATGCTACAATTAAATATTGTAAATACGTCTACATTGTATGCTTCAGGATCTATTTAAACATACAAAAAAGTATGTTTTGTGTTTGAAAGTTACATAATAATACTACGTATTAACAGTATAGGCTGAACCGGCACACATTGCCCAGGAAAACTCCCAGCGCTCCAGATGGCCAATCCGCCCTTGTTCAGAAACTTTTGTTAAAAGTTTGTATTAGAGTTAAATGCTGAAAATAAAATAAAAACATTTCCAGTTGAATAGAATAAGATCTAAGGCAAACACTGACAAACGTCTTTAGAGACCATTCCTGTAAGGTCCATGTGTGTGTCGCATCATCAGGGTCATGTCATTTGATGTAAGCGTCTGTGTGATATGCCCGAGTGTCAGCTCGACTGCAGGTTTCTGATGAAGTGTTTTAATAAACCCTGTTAATCCTCTCCAGGGGTTGCAGTAATAAGGATTACATTTCAGTGCTGCCATTGAGGGAGGGATGCTGGCTGGGCATGCGGCTTAGCATAAATCTGAGCCAATAATCTGAGCGGGAAGCTATAGCATTTTAATGAAACATAATTGCTACATTATTATGCGTTTTCGCTGTCTCATGATACATGCAGGTGCCTGCTGTAATTGACAGTAATATTCCTAATGTGTTGTGGATAATAATTCTTAATGCAAACTGAAAATGAGTCTTTATTACGTTGTGCAATGTGACAACCTTACGTATTCTTACAGTATGTCACTGGAATGCGGTGATGGAAAATTAAACCAAGTGACTCTTTGCACTGTTTTGGTCTCAAAAGTCCTCAATAATCTGATGGAGTTTTCTGGAAGTATTCTGGAAGGTAAATGTTATTGTAAATTTTTATTAGTGGTGCTTGCATTTTTATTATTCATGCTAGCAAGCAGACTGGAGTATCATCATTGGCAGCTGCCACACCATTCCCTAGCAACCAAATACAGTACCCTAGCAACAAAATTACCAAAGCCTATATCTCTGCATCAGAACACAAGGGTTGGATCGTTTCACTAGTGGCTTTGAGTATAATCACTGGTGGATGCTAATTTACTCCCTAGCAACCAAAGACAGTACCCTAGCAACCGATTAAATAATAAACCTATAGGCTTATCTCTGCATCAAAAAATCATAGAGACACAGATGTTGGATTGTTTCACTTGTGGCTTGGAGTATAATCACTGGTACTTCCTAGCAACCAAAGACAGTACCCTAGCAACCGATTAAATAAAAAACCTATATCTCTGCATCAAAAAATCATAGAGACACGGGGGTTGGATCATTTCACTTGTGGCTTGGAGTATAACCACTGGTGGGTGCCAATTTACTCCCTAGCAACCAAAGACAGTACCCTAGCAACCGATTAAATAAAAACCCTATATCTCTGCATCAAAAAATCATAGAGACACAGATGTTGGATCGTTTCACTTGTGGCTTGGAGTATAACCACTGGTGGGTGCCAATTTACTCCCTAGCAACCAAAGACAGTACCCTAGCAACCGATTAAATAAAAAACCTATATCTCTGCATCACAAAATCATAGAGACACAGATGTTGGATCAATTCACTTGTGGCTTGGAGTATAATCACTGGTAGATGCTAATTTACTTCCTAGCAACCAAAGACAGTACCCTAGCAACCGATTAAATAAAAAAAACTATATCTCTGCATCAAAAAATCATAGAGACACGGGGGTTGGATCATTTCTCTTGTGGCTTGGAGTTTAACCACTGGTGGGTGCCAATTTACTCCCTAGCAACCAAAGACAGTAGCCTAGCAACCGATTAAATAAAAAACCTATATCTCTGCATCAAAAAATCATAGAGACACAGATGTTGGATCGTTTCACTTGTGGCTTGGAGTATAATCACTGGTGGATGCTAATTTACTTCCTAGCAACCAAAGACAGTACCCTAGCAACCAATTAAATAAAAAACCTATATCTCTGCATCAAAAAATCATAGAGACACAGATGTTGGATCGTTTCACTTGTGGCTTGGAGTATAACCACTGGTGGGTGCCAATTTACTCCCTAGCAACCAAAGACAGTACCCTAGCAACCGATTAAATAAAAAACCTATATCTCTGCATCACAAAATCATAGAGACACAGATGTTGGATCAATTCACTTGTGGCTTGGAGTATAATCACTGGTAGATGCTAATTTACTTCCTAGCAACCAAAGACAGTACCCTAGCAACCGATTAAATAAAAAAAACTATATCTCTGCATCAAAAAATCATAGAGACACGGGGGTTGGATCATTTCACTTGTGGCTTGGAGTTTAACCACTGGTGGGTGCCAATTTACTCCCTAGCAACCAAAGACAGTAGCCTAGCAACCGATTAAATAAAAAACCTATATCTCTGCATCACAAAATCATAGAGACACAGATGTTGGATCGTTTCACTTGTGGCTTGGAGTATAATCAGTGGTGGATGCTAATTTACTCCCTAGCAACCAAAGACAGTACCCTAGCAACCAATTAAATAAAAAACCTATATCTCTGCATCAAAAAATCATAGAGACACAGATGTTGGATCGTTTCACTTGTGGCTTGGAGTATAATTACTTGTGGGTGCCAATTTACTCCCTAGCAACCAATAAAAACCTATATCTCTGCATCAGAACATTGTATAGACATTGGGGTTGGACTCTTTTACTTGAGTTGAAGTGCAATCACTGGTGGATGTCAATTTACTCCCTAGCAATCAAACAGAGGTAACCTAGCAACCATTTAGCAAGACCTGTATCTCTGCATCAGAACAGCGTAGATACACAGGTGTGGGCTCATTGTACTCGTGGCCTGGTGTATAATAATTCTTGGATGATTTTGTGGTCTGGGTTTTGCCAAGGTAAGCACCACTTTAGAAAATTGAGTTTACACTACTATCCACACTGTAAAATGTGGTACAGTAACATGTCTAAAGGACTTATTTTTACATTACCTTGCTTTAAAATGACCTTGTCAGTATTCGATTAAGTCACTTTTAAAAAACTTTATTTTAGTTAAAACAGATCATTTAATTGAATATACAAGGCACATTTGAAAAGTGACAGCAAATTTCACAGTGCACATTTCTTTACACTTAGCGTTACAAGACTGTGGCGTAAAATGGCTATTTTATGCATTATCTATCACTGAATAGAGAAGCTTCTCAGCCACTTAGAGATTTTGACCTTTAAGCCAGAATGAAACGAAGAATCCATGCAGATTCGGAAGGACTCGTTGAGCACGAACGGGAAGAGTTTCCCCGCAGTCCTCTGTGCCAGCTTTCTGTGTCTCATTTAATTAGTGATACATTTGCCGGAAAAACCATCGTGAACTCAAGCGCAGGAAGATCTAACGAAAGCGAAATGTCAGAGTCAATGCCTCGAGCTTGCGTTCCGCCAAAAGACGCTTTGACTCGTGACAGATTCCTCAACAGAAAGCACTTGAGCTTTATTAATCGCTCGGTCCGTCTGATCTGAGCGATGGGAAATGATTGTAAGGAAATGAATGGGTAAATAGGATGCGGTACAGAAAGGCAGACAGCTGAACTGCAGTGCGGCATGTTGGGCTGATACCAAAATGACAGCGCAGATGTTGTAACTAGATGACAAGCCGCAGTAATGTCTCTAAAGTTTGGGGAAAGAAGAATTATTAGCCAGGTGTCTTCTGGGTCAAATGAAGATTGTGACCTCTCTATGATTAGTAAACACAAACCATGGCACAAGAACAGGTGTGCTCGGGGAAAGAGGGCGATGAGGCGTCGCCGATGTTATGGGCCTGAATATTAATTGGATAACAAAGGCATTTCAGGATCCCTAATAGTATTTTACTGCCACTCCTTAAATGTTTTATGCTAAATTTAATGTTAATAGGATTCAAAATCAGTTATAATGCTATTTAGACAAAATGGTATTAAGTAAGTGTAAGTGAGCTGTTTAATAAGCAAAGTATTTCAGGGCCCCAGATTCTTCTGTGTCGCACAAATCTGGGGCACATCAGCACTAAATTCATCATGTATCCAGAGATAACTGGACCTTTGCTCAAGTACCGCTGGCGCTCCATCTAGACCTGAAAAGGACTCAAATGGGGCGTCCATTCTGACCTGCTCCTTATGTGCTATAAACCCAGTATAAACAATACTCATTCATCAATCTAATTCTGGTACATAAAAGTGCATGTGGGCCAGACAGCGTGTTCACAAGTAACTGAGATGACTTACCTCTGTCTGTGTCGTAGAGGTAGACGAACTTGTCCCACTTGTAGTGAGACAGAAGACTGAGGACGGCACCCCTCAGCGGCGGGCGCATCTGAATGACGAACTGCACGTCCGAGTCGATCGGGTAACTGGGCGTGACGAAAGAGGTGTGCAGGGCACCGCAGAAGGAGGTCAGCGTGTTCATAGACTTCTTATCGTAGAAGCCGAAGATGGCGTAGACGCCTCTGGAGAACTGCGAACAAACTGCAAACAGAGCGAGATGAGGGACGAAGCTTTATTTCGTTTATCAAAACAAACTGACATGAGCATGCACATTCTTTGACAGCGAAAACGACTGCGTAATTTGTTGTCAAGAAACCAATCATGCAAAATAGAATGGGATGATGTTGGCATGTTGGTAATGGCAATAAAGGAAAAATGTGTATTAACGTGGAAATTTGTTTTGACTGTGAGCATATGAGTGGAGAAATAATTGCATTTATTTCCCACAGATGAAAGAGCTGCGTTGCCTCTGACAGCGAGATAATCAAAGCACACTCGCCTTAAACAAAATACTAAACTTGTCGCCTGATTGGCTGTTCTGTATTCTCCCGAAACACTTGAAGCGAGTGAAGCATAATTATACAACTCTGTGAAGCGATAACATTCATTTAATAACTTTGAGATGCAATGATCTGGAGAGAACTTGTGCTCATCCGAGTTATTTACTGTTGCCAAGGGCTAGAATTCTAGTTAGACATTATGTTTTAATGGATGTTCACCCCTAAAAGATACTTAGGAATGGTAATTTTTATGATCTGAACTAATTATCCATTTAATTATAATTATTTTAGATTCAGATTTGAACAAATATTGCAATTTCCTACATATCCTAGTATATTTAAGGGATAATGTATAGGCAGCCGGTAGTTATCGCAAAAGCCCCGACAGTGTGATCAGAACCCGGACATTATCCTGCTTATTACATGGCTATTTACCTCATAAGTAAGTTAAGGAACATTAAATATTTCATTAGCTAATTTTTAACAAATGCAGACCTTCCGTGAGGAAAACACGTAAACTTTTGGTTTAACTGTTTCCTGTCAAAATAATTAGCATTATTAGAGTCTTGGTTAGCATGTGTTAATAGCAGAGGCGGGCATTACTTAAGTATTTTTACGTACATAAAAGTACATTTTTAAGTATTCGTATTTTATCAGTGTTTTTCCTTGGAAAACATACATTCCAAAGCTTAGTATCATAATTTTTACTCCACTACATTTCATAATTTCAAGTTTTTGGTTTATATTTAATATTTAAGTACATTAGACATCTAGTATTTTTTTTTACTTTTACTTAAGTAATTTTGTACCTTTACTCAAGAAAAGTAAAAGTACACAATTTTTATGTAATTGGGTATTAAATCAATTTTAATATGCAATAAGGTATGATTCTATGCTTTAGAATGTAGAGAACATTTTTTAATAAAATAAAGTAATTTTTTTTCCAATTCAAACACTATGATAAAGCACAGATGCTTGGAAAATTTACTTAAAATACTCAAGTAATGTCCACCTCTGGTTAATAGTTCCAGGTGGTTGTTTTCTGGGAATATCAAACCTGCAAATGTCTCGAGTGGCCAATCAGAATCAAGCATTCCAACGAGCCGTGTAATAAAGAGTTTATTCTTTGGCTCATCAAGTAGGTCAATCTGAATTATTTTTTTGACCTTTTGAAAATAAATGTAACCTTGTACCACAAAACCAGTCATAAGTCACATGGGTATATTTGTGGCTATTGCTTTACAAAAATCTTTAAAAAAATCTTTAAAAATGTGATAATTATGGGTCAAAATGATCGATTTTTCTTCATTAGGATATTATGATCATGTTTAATGAAGATATTTTGTACATTTCCTACAATTAATATATCAAAAAATTTTTTTTTTGTGAGTGGATGCAGTTGCTAAGGACAACTTTGAAGGCAACTTTCTCAATATTTAGATTTTTTGCACCATCACATTCCAGATTTTCAAATAGTTTTAAAGGGGCCATAGCATGAAAATCTGACTTTTCCATGTTAAAGTGCTATGATTGGGTCCCCAGTGCTTCTATCAACCTAGAAAATGTGAAAAAGATCAACCCAGTAATTTAGTTTTGGTAACCATTCTCTACAAGCACATGAAAAATAGGTCATTGAAATTGGGCTCTCCTTATGATGTCATAAGGAGCTCTTATTATAATAATACCCCTCCTTTTTCTGCACTATCCAATCACAGCACAGCCATTTAGTGCAGAGAGAAAGAGAGAAAGAGAGAGAGATAATAGTTTACAGCACAATTGAGTTATAATTGCAACAAACCACCATTATTGTGATCAGTGTTTGCACTTCCTCCGCTCATTTGCATTTTAAAGGACACACCCAAAACGCCACATTTTTGCAAACACCTACAAAGTGGCAATTTTAAGATGTTATAATAAATTATTTTGAGCTAAAATTTCATATATGTGCTCTGAGAACACCAAAGATTTATTTGACATCTTAAAAAAGTCCCCTTTAAAACATTTTTATTGAAAAGCTTATTTCTTTCAGGTGATGTATAAATCTAAATTTTAGAAAATGTACCTTTATGACTGGTTTTGTGGTCTAGGGTCACAACTGTGTATGTTTACAAGCCGGAAATAAGCAGGCACTTGGTAAGCCTAGGTGTCAGGATGTACAAGCCAGAGGATCAGAGTTAATGCCGATGGTCATTCTGGCATGTATGTGCTGTAACAGGCTGCAGTGTGTGAAGGGATTCGTTGATCCGCCCGTCTCTTTGTTGGTCTTCACTTTACTCTTAATTTGGGCCGTCTCTGACACAGCCGTACTCCTCTGAGACACGAGCTGGCTTCCTCACTTCCATCAGTTGTCGTGGACTTATTAGGACAAACTTTGAACAAACTCAAACCACTCACATAAATTATGTCAGACGCCTCTGCTTTCCTTCGTCTCTTCAGACTCCAACTAAACCCTGTTTTTTTTGTCAGCCTGTCTACTCCAACCATCTGGATGTTCCCCCAAGCATTCGCGTTTCAGGCTCGGCACTTCTCTCCACCTGAATGCCTCTCCTCTTAGAATGAATCTCGCCGTATCTCTCGCTTTGCAAACTGAATTAATTTAGTCCCTATCTTTCTCCAGCATACAGGCTTTTTATCCAAAAGACTTTTTACATGTGCGGTAGAGAATTATATACAACCTAATCTCACTTCATTCTTTGTCACACAAAAAGCCTGTTATCGGGATAATCGCTTTACATCAAATGCATGTCATGTCACATTTTGATGACGCGTTTAGTCAGGGCGTGCATCGTCACAGCTTAGGGTAGAGTGTTAAATGACCTCAAAGGATCAATCCTTAGCCGCTTCATCTTTACCTTCCTAACCCCCGAGCAACCATGGGTCTCATTACCGAACGCTCGTTGAATACACGCATCTTTGTTCGGATAATTCGGGACACACTCTGCACCATGCATTTTCAAAGCCTCCAAATGACCGAGAGGACACTGGCGTGGAAATGATAAGAACCATTAAAAAAAGACTCGAATGGCTCATTTCAGCCTGAAATTATGTAACGGCAGTGTCGTGCCCTTGAAGCCAGCTTTCGCCACCACGACCGTACGTGGCCCACAGACCTCAAGCACATCGCTGTAAATGTCAGAGTGGATCATCTGTACTCGCTGTCCTCTTTTCTCCTTCTATTGCTCTGCAATTCCACCCACCCGTACGACTCCACCTCCTCAAACACAACACACTCAGAGGAAGATGGTCCTCGGGGGCTTTGTGCAAGTAATTGTATCTGCTCTTGCGAGGAGACATGTGAAGTCCTTCAAACTATTTATTCAAAATGTCAGCTGAAAACAGGAATCCCTCTCGCCCTAATGATGCATGCCTTCTGAGTGTGTCTTTGAAGGGCGAATGCTTTCGTAATCCGCCTCCTCATACATATCTATTCGTTACATATCACACTATGTGTTATTTTTCAGTGTCTGCCTGTAGCAGATTAAATTTAATACGCACATTGTGTATGTTAAGATGCTTCTTATGTAAATTGTTTGTGTTACTCTATGTGACCCTGTAAATCGGCCCTATAGGGAATAAATAAAGTGTTAGACATTTAATTGAATTGTACTAAATATGACCAGATGCTGTGGGGTCAAATATAAACATTTTCTGGGTTAATTTTAACCAAGCTGCTAAGCTCGTCCCTTTTCACCCAATGCTGGGTTGAAAATAACCCAGCATTTATTACAGTGTTGATCAAACAGAAACAGATTTTACTGCTACTGTACCTTACAAAGCAGCATATTAACTGAAATGGGACCGGATCAGAAATAATTGATTTTAAAAAATTAAACAAACTGATAACTTCATTTATCACGCATGCAATTTCTGCATACATTAAAGTGTGACGCTCAGTGTTCACAGCTGATCTGCAGATCCACTAACACCACCATATTTTTCTAAGCTTATCACAATGCTTTCTAAAATCATCTACAAACATGGCACTGACAGGCATTTTTTTTAATTGACAAAAATGAGGTATAATATTTCTATTTAACTACATTGGCAATGTGAAGTTTAATAAAGTTGTAGTTTAGTAGAGTTTGAAACAGAGCCATCATTCTCACTTCCCTGGTGATCTTTACTCATCACACACAAAATCTCAGCCAAAACACATGCTGTACATGAGGTTTTCATAAAAATAAGTACATTAGGCCCTCATCTAGCAATCTCAATGCTCTAAATAGATATTAAACATCTAAAATGATCTTTATTTGTAAGTTTTCTGAGAGGTGTACTGTCTTAAATGCGTGTGACATTTTAGTTTTAAAGGGGCCATGACATGAAAATCTGACTTTTTCCATGTTTAAGTGCTATGATTGGGTCCCTAGTGATGCTATCAACCTAGAAAATTTGAAAAAGATCAACCCAGTAACTTAGTTTTGGTAAACCATTCTCTACAAGCACATGAAAAAATAGGTCGTTGAAATTTGGCTCTCCTTATGATGTCATAAGGAGCTCTTATTATAATAATCCAACTACAGCACTGCCATTTAGTGCAGAGAGAAAATAATTCACAGAACAATTGAGTTTCAATTTCAACAAACCACCATCATTGTGATCAGTGTTTGCACTTGATCTGCACATGTGCATTTTAGAGGACACACCCAAAACGGCACATTTTTGCACACACCTACAAAGTGGCAATTTTAACATGCTATAATAAATTATTTATATGGTATTTTGAGCTAAAACTTCACACATGTGCTCTGGGGACACCAAAGATGTATTTGACATCTTAAAAAAGTCCTGTGACATGGGCCCTTTAAAACATGCAGGAATTAGAAAATAGAGTGCAGGACTTGCTTGATGTTAAAATAGTTATTAAGAGCAATAAGATCGGAAAAAAAAAATGTCCTTGCGCTGACTGACAGAGCCGAAGCAGGCACACAATTGCATGAGTGCACAACCTCGATATATACACAGAATTACAGTTTTAAAAGGAAACTTCACTTTTTTTGAAAATAGGCTCATTTTCCAGTTCCCCTACAGTTAAACATTCAGCCGATCTCCGGGTCTGGCGCTAGCACTTTTAGCATAACTTAGCATAATCCACTGAATCTGATTAGACCATTAGCATCACGCTCAAAAATGAATAAAGAGTTTCGATACTTTTCCTATTTAAAACATGACTCTTTTGTAGTTACATCGTGTACTAAGACTGATGAAAAATTAAAAGTTGTGATTTTCTAGGCAGATATGGCTATGAGCTATACTCTCATTCTGACGTAATAATCAAAGACTTTGCTGCGATACCATGGCTGCAGGAGGCCCAATAATATTACGTAGTGCCCAAAAATAGTCCCCAGCTATTGAAAGTTGCCAAGGGGGCGATTTATGGGCGTTTAAGTTTAAAACTGGAAAAATATTGAAAATCTTTGGTCATTTTTTTAGTGCAATGCTAATGGTCTAATCAGATTCAATGTATTATACTAAGCTAAGCTAAAAGTGGTACCGACCCGGAGATTGGCTGAATGGATTCCAAAACTGTAAAAATCAAATGTTTAACTCTAGGGGAGCTGGAAAATTAGCATATTTAAAAAAAGTGGAGTGTCCCTTTAGAGGGGAAATTACACAAGACTTTTTTTAAGATGTCAAATAAATCTTTGGTGTCCCCAGAGTATGTATGTTCTGGTTTAAAATACCATAGATAATTTATTATATTATTATATTTTATGTTCAAATTACCACTTTTTCGGGGTAAGCACAAATGTGCTGTACTTGGGTGTGTCCTGTAAATGCAAATGAGCTGATCTCTGCACTTAATGGCAGTGCCGTGGTTGGATAGTGCAGATTAAGGGACGGTATTATCCTCTTCTGACATCACAAGGGGAGCTAATTTTCAATGACCTATTTTTTCACACACTCTAAAAAACGTTGGGTTGTTTTTTCAACCCAACTGCTGGGTTGAGCCAGTTGGGTTATTTTGTTGGGTTGTTTTATCAGTGTTGGGTAGTTTTTGTGTAACCCAACTTGTTGGGTTATATGTTGGGTAATTTTGAAGCAGAGCCAACTTAATAGATACATATAGCTGTTTCTCAATATTACTTTCTCTAGTCCACAAAATGTATTTTAAACATAAGTTCAGGCGAGAATATATATGTATAATGTTCAAATTTGCAGTCGGTTTGTAAAGTGAACGCCAATTTTAAAGTTTAATTTCAAACAGTCGGAATGTTACCGGCGCGACCACCGGGTGTCAGTGTTGTTCTTCCCCAGAGAGAACTTCTCCCTTCCCCCACACAGACACGTCAGACTCCTCCTGCCACAGCACGCTACCTGACGCGGGAATTTAACATCACCTCAGGATTCATAAACGGTTTTTCATCGACTTCTCTTTGATTTATTTGAAGGAAAAGGTTTGTGTCATTGTTTTTAATCATTTAAACTATTTCTGAATGCAAAAGTATGCAAAATGATGGTTCACAAGACATAACTCTTATTAAAAGTTTTATTAGCGTCCGTTGGCTAGTCTGTAATGCTCAGTAAATCTATATGCTTGCTTTTAAATGATTTAAATATTTCGTTTGATCAAACGTTTTATGAAATATGTCTAAAATGGCTTCTTTTAATAATTTTAGAAACGTTAGAATGTAACGTATTCTAATGGTTTAGAAATTCAGTTTAAAACAGATAAAGTTAATATGAGGAGGAAACGTGTACGTTTTAAATAAATAATCGTTTGTTGTAAAAGTTGAAATCAAACTGATGCTTTTAATATCATGTTTAGATCATGAAACTTTAGCCTTGAGTTCACAGACAGGGTGTGAACTCTCATTTGGTCTGTAAGTTACAGACATTTTTATCTTTTTCAAATGTTTTTGATGATGCCCACTTAAATCACAGTTTTGGCTCTTTTCCTCAGACCCTGATGGATAAAAGATGGATATTTTCTCCTGGAGAAGCTAAAACAATGTCACTTTGAGGTTCTGATACCAGCTTTTACAAAGTTATTTACAGGTAACATGAAAATGCACTTGTTTTTTATTATTTAAAGTGATATGTTTATAATACAATGAGGCATATCAAAGCATTTCTTTATTAAGAATCCCTGCTTATTTTGCTGTGAGTATGTCATTTTCAAAAGTAGTAAGGTTGCACGATTAAAGGAATAGTTCACCCAAAAGTTATATTAAACTCATGATTTACTCACCCCCAAGCCATTCGAGATGCATATGTCCATCATGTTTTAGACAAACACATTTTGAGATATTTTAGAAAATGTCTTAGATCTTTCAGTTAATCAAATGTAATGTTACAGGGTCCACTCCTTCACGTCCAAAAAATGTGCATCCATCCTTCACAAAAGAAATCCAAATGGCTCCACGATGATAAACAAAGGTCTTCTGAGGGTAATCCGTGCCGTTTTTTTTGTAGAAATATCTATATTTAAACTTTATAAACAAAAATAACTAGCTTCCAGTAATACCGCCATCTTAGACTCCTCTGTATTCAGGACAGCTCTAATCTTAAATGCGGACGCGACCAAGATGGCGCCATTAGCAGAAGCTAGTTATTTTTGTTATATTTCTACAACAACACTGCACGGATTACCCTCAGAAGGCCTTTGTTTATTATCGTGGAGCCATATGGATTTATTTTGTGAAGGATGGATGCAAATATTTTTGGACTTGAAGGAGTGGATCCCATAACTTTACATTTGATTCACTGAAAGATCTAAAACATTTTCTAAAATAACTGAAAATGTGTTAGTCTGAAAAATGATGGACGTATGCATCTTGGAGGTGAGTAATCATGGGTTTAATATCATTTTTGGCCCAACTATCTCTTTAATTGTATACAATTGTCAAGCCCATCTCATCGGTAAAGCCGGTTCTGTGATTAGAAGTAAATTGCCATCATCTGAAAACAGGTGAAGTACCATTTACTACACGCAGCCGTAGTTCACTGACAAGCTAGCCCATATAGCATTCATTATCGCATAAATTTACATTAAAGTTTTATTGAAAATGAATGCATGATTTGTCATTTTCAGAGTTCACAAGACTTCTCTGTGTTATTCCCTGACCATGCCGAAAAGCTATTTGAAACTTGGGCACTGCATTTTACAGACAGAATCCTGCAACTTCCCAGCCAAGAACCAGGAGCATCAACAAATCACCTACAGGTACACTTGGGAATACAATTGTTGTTTGCTGAGTATTATGACAGTAAAGTTACTAATTTAACCTAAACATTTTTCTCTACAGAACCCCATGATGATATTCCAACTCATGTCTACAAAAGTGGGAAGAAAATCTTAAGTTTATGTAAGTAATGGAAGTATTGCACACTTTGCTTTGCAAGCAACCTAAAACATTTAATATTTTGTTTGTGAACTAGCAAGAAGACATGTTTACAAGTAGGAATAGAGTTAAAACTCGGCCAAGGAAAATGTTCTTTTACTCGCAACTCTAAAACATTAACTTTAGGGACAAACGTTAAAGGAATAGTCTACTCATTTTCAATATTAAAATATGTTATTACCTTAACTAAGAATTGTTGATACATCCCTCTATCATCTGTGTGCGTGCACGTAAGCGCTGGAGCACGCTGCGGCGCTTCGATAGCATTTAGCTTAGCCCCATTCATTCAATGGTACCATTTAGAGATAAAGTTAGAAGTGACCAAACACATCAACGTTTTTCCTATTTAAGATGAGTAGTTATACGAGCAAGTTTGGTGGTACAAAATAAAACGTAGCACTTTTCTAAGCGGATTTAAAAGAGTAACTATATTTTATGGCGTAATAGCACTTTTGGGAGTACTTCGACCCGGCACAATAACACCCTCCCTCTCCCATTATGAGAGGGAGAAGGGGAGCGGACTTTTCAGGCGAGTCGAAGTACTCCCAAAAGTGCTATTACGCCATAAACTTTTCTTAGTTAAGGTAATAACATAGTTTAATATTGAAAATGAGTAGACTATTCCTTTAATGTCCAGCCCTGTATTCATTACATAATATATGCTAATAAAGTGTTGGCTATATTAAGTAATAAGGGCAAGTATGCAGGTTGTTGCAAAATCTAAAAAATCGGGCTTACTGCCAGGTAAAGTGACGTGGCAGAATCTGAAATTACTGTGAATCTGAGTTATTGGCATGAACAAAGAGTATATTGTAAGGTTATTGAAATAAAACAGAAATGTATACATTTCATTACAATTAAACTAGATACTACATTTGTGTGTATGAAATATGAATGGTTTGGTTTTGTATAATAATGCTGCATCATGCATTTAGCGTCTTTGCCTGCATTCTAACAAGTGTTTGTCTGTTTTCAACAGGTTGGGACCAACATGGTTGCATTCTTCTGAGAGGCTGAGGTGACAAAACCATTCCCATTTGTCCTTGGATTGGAAGATGACGATCTCTGCCATCAAGCCTTCGTTGTTTTTGACAGACAGTCACTCCAGCAATACACCCTCCTTGGTGATGTTGACATGCTTTAAACTTTTTTTTATGTTTTGGACATTCATTTTACTAAGCAGTGCACATCAGTGTGGGTGTTTTTGAAGACTGTTGTTTACGAACTCCCAAGAACGGAATCCCTTTCTATAAGAAGTCTGTGTAGTTATTTGTCATGCTAGGGTGATAACTCATGTTGATCATATATTGACTGTTTGTGCAACTTAGTGTTGATCTTATGTGTTACATTAACCATTTCTTATTACACGGTTCTCTAAAATGCTAGATTCTGATTGGCCAGTCGTGACATTCTACTACTGCTCAAAACTAAAAACTCCAATGCTGCAAATCATTTTGACAGGTACAGTTTTATATTACACAAAAATTAAATATCAATGTCTATTAATAACATATCCGACATTAAATTTACAAATGATTAAACCAATGTGTTTGTGACATTTCTCCTGAAGAAACTGTTGGGGCTTTTTTCTGTGATGACATGCTGCCAATACATTATCCCTTACTTGTACAACTTTTTACTTGATCTAATTGTAATGTTAACCGGGTATCTGTCATTTTAGATTGTGAGATATAATACTAATATATTTTTTTTATTAGAAAGTTGATTGTTTGTGTAGGGCTATGTACTCTTTTATTGTTCATGTGCAATAAATATGCTTTTTCAATTAAATCTATGCTTTGTTATTTATAGACACCACAATGAAAGGTATGAAAGCAATTTAAACCACAAAATTTCAGCTTTAAACACATTAACCAAACGTTGGGTTGTTTCAACCCAACAAAAAGTTATTTCTACCCAACAGATGGGTTAAAAAATCAACCCAACTGGTTGGGTTGATTGTACAACCCAACTTGTTGGGTTAAAATAACCCAGTGTTGGGTTGGTCCATATTTAACCCAACGTTGGGTTGCAAAACAACCCAAGTTGGGTTAATTTTAACCCAACGGTTTTTAGAGTGCATGCTTGCAGAGAATGATTTACCAAAACTAAATTACTGGGTTGATCTTTTTCACATTTTCTAGGTTAATAGAAGCACTGGGGACCCAATTATAGAACTTAAACATGGAAAAAGTCAGATTTTCAGGATATGTCCCTTTTAAAAATATCTGTTTTGAGAAGGATTCACACAGATGTAATCTCTTATATCTTAAGTGAATGTTTGGTTAACTGTAGGGTAAAAATATCTGATGTGTAACATTATATTAGATCCTTGCATTAGTAGGTCTGTCTTAATGTCAATCAAACAATAAAAGAAAGAAAAAGTTAAATATATTTTTACTATCCACAATTTTCCGGGGAGCGTTACTGTAAAAAAGAAAGTAGGTAAAACTTCCGGTGAGGCACTGGAAGTATTATATCAATAGTTTTTTTTGTGTGGTGTAGAATGAACAGGGTAGGTGTTTTTCGCATAATTGTTTTACTATTTAAAGTCACAAACCTTTATGAGAGATGTCGTTACAGAGCTCAGGGACAACATGTGCTGTTCGTGGTTGTACATATAAACGGAATAAACAAAGTCATGTGACTTAAACGAGAGTGTTTTGAACATAAGCCTAAAACTACATCGGAGTGTTCCTGCCAACGACTGTACAGTTTCCTTCACCTCCCGAAAGACGACGAATCAAAATGAATATGACTAAAGAACTTAATCTTAAAAACACCCCCAAAACACTTGTTTGTGTGCTCGTTTCACTTCGTGGATAAGAAGCCAACACAGGATAACCTGTACCCAACCATCTACTGCAGAGGGTAAAGGTGTTATTTCACACTTTTTTTTATTTCGTTGAAGTTGTCTTCCCACATCGTTAGCAAGTTTGGATGGATATATCTTTAGTGACTGTCAACTAATGAATGAATGGGTGTTACGTCTCCCTATGCATCCCTCTTTGTTTACTTCGAACCGGAAGACGCGCCCACTTTTGACGCAAGGCCTCATGGGACACAGGAAACTTGTGGATAGTAGTGTTTTTGACTTTGTGTTGGCTTAATCTATTAGTTTGATCTATTAGTGATTTTAAAGTATTGATGTGGTGATTTTGCTTTTAAACCCTCAGAAATCTTTAACTCTTTCACCGCCAGCGTTTTTTACAAAAAGTTGCCAGCCAGTGCCAGCGTTTTTCATGATTTTCACAAAAGTTTAATGCCTTCCAGAAAATGTTCTTCTTTAAATATATAAACAAACAATATACCAAATGAAAGAACAGACCCTCTGCTTTCAAACAAAAATAAACCGTTTCATCCTACCTTCAGTAGTTCTTTTGTAATCAGCTTTTGAATATGGGTAGGTTTCTGCAAAAACACCACATTTTGAGCAAAAAGCAGAGATAATTACATTTTTGTGACGGACTTTTCATAGAGATCCCATTCAGAGCGATCTTTAAAACAGATACGGACATGCAGCAGCTTGCCATAGGACAATACTTCTGGGTTTAAAAAGTTGCAAAAGTAGTGGATAATAGCGGTATTGCGGAAAGACGGAAAAACTCGTCATTGGCGGGGAAGCGTTTTCTCTTGACGAGATATCTCGTCAATGGCGGGGAAAGAGTTAACTTGATTTTTTTGAAACCTGACTCTGTCAACTTCAAACAGCTGTAGCTCACTCATTTTTGTCAGATTCCAACAAATCATTCAAGTTTTTAATAGCGAATGTCAACATATAAATAACTTTTTTTTTTAAATTTAATGAAAATTCAATAAAATTATTTCTTTTTTACACAATGGTGCATATTGTATCATTATTATTATTATTATTATTACCATATTATACATAACATAGTGTCCCAACAATTTAGCAAATGCCATATTTTCATCTTTATAATGTAGGTCAAATCAGCACACACACACACACGCACGCACGCACGTACATTCTGGTTTACATGTTTTTTGGGGACATTCCATAGACGTAATGCATTTTATTCTGTACAAACTGTATATTCTATTCCCCTTACCTGCCCCATTCCCTAACCCCAACCATCACAGGAAACTGTCTGATACCTTAGATTTTCAAGAAACATCATTCTGTTTGATTTATTAGCTTGTTTCCTCATGGGGACATCAAAATGTCCCCACAAGGTCACAAAAATACTGGTATTCCTATCTTTGTGGGGACAATTGGTCCCCCCAACGTGATAATTACCCGGCCGCACGCACACACACACACACACACACACACACACACACACACACAGTGTTGTTTTAAGGATGTGACATCAGTATTTAGTGACACATCGGTTAACATCACGGTGATGCATCAGTAAAGTATCTCCAGTACAAACACAGCTCTAAAAATGACAATAAGCATTTGGCAATATATAATTAAACGATTCAAAATGAAATCCTCATAACCACAGGCACTGTATTCATATGAAGACTGATATCGAGTTAAACTGCAGTCAGCACAGATCATGATGTTCACTCTGAATTTGTTCATCAAGGCTGTGCTGTCCTGAACATAATGTGCCTTGCAAAATCTATGGGTGACAATGGATGATGTAATATGCAGCATAATACCTTTCTCTTATAACATAATTATTATTATCTTAATCTCAGTCTTTGCCTGTGAGGTTAACACATTCATTTGTACCCACCATTGATTTGTATCTTGTTTCATAATGTTCTGGGAAACATGTCTTGGTAATCATTATAAGAATCTAGATATTTTCAGTCTTTGCGTGTGTGAGAAAGCATCATTTACAGGAATATTACCAACATTATTTGTATAGATACAAAGTCTTTTTGATTTGTACTTCTTGATGACTTTAGCACAAGAAGAATATGTGAAATTTCCATCACGTGAGATGTTTCTGGCCAGCTAGATGGCAATAGATTACCCAAAGTGTCAAGTTACATATAACACAAAAAACACGTTTTGCACAATATTTTCTCAACTAAATGCAAGCAGCTTTCACTTTTTCACAGCGTATGAAAGATCGGAAGGTCTGTATTTGAGGTGCTTGCCAAGATGAACCAAAAATAACACCCTTATGAAGCACAAGGAGCAATGCATTTATATTAATATTTTACAGGTGAATAAAATGGTCATCCTCTAAAGGGTGTGGATTTTTTGCGGATTGGTGTGCATGGATGACTTGCTTACCACAAAACTAGTAATGTGCGCTGGCAAAGTAAATGGGGTCAATTTTGATTTGATGCGGACTTTGTGCTGTTCCTGATATCTTACACACCACACACTCTCCACAGAGGAAATGTATTACGGAGGCAACGGTTGCAACAATCTCCTTATACTTTTTTCCCCCTATGGGTTTATGAGTAGGGTTGATGCATGTACAGCTTATGATAGTCTGTAATTGGATTTTCAGAAAGCTGTTTACAAAGTCTCCCACAACTGCCTAATCCCCAATCATCAGTGCAGCTCTCAGTATGTTCATATAGCTGCTGTAGAGCTACACACAGACACCATTATACAACCAAACAGAAAGAGCTGTGGACTTACAGTAACACTGGACCAAACCCAACAAAATTTAACTGACTATACACTAAAAAAATCCTTGGGAAGAAAACCTTGGGCAAATGTGCCATTGTCTAACCTAACCTGTATCAATTAGATTTATTTCAGTTAATGCGTCCAGTTATAGCATGCTGACAAAAGCTGTTTTTACACCTCATGTTGAATGCTTCTCAACGTGGTACAACATTTCTAACCCAGATTTTCTGCATTGTTAGTCAACCTAACCAGTGCATTTTGCATTGTAGTGACGTGGTGATTCTCATATTCTCTAATATTTAATAAAAATGTAAGAAACTGTATCCATGCTAACTGGCCTGGATCAGAACAGCCAGTGTTACAATAATAAACCGGCCCATAGAAATATAATTTATAACCAATATCGACGTCTGGTCACCCTAGTGATGACCCGTTGGCTTGGGGCAGAACAATAAGGCAAGATATTCTCTCATGGTAAAGTTTGCAAAAAAGTATCAGTCTGCGCTACCAGTACACCATCAGAACGCAATTTCAGTGTGGCTAAAAACATTAAAACCCCAAAAAGATTCCTTGTGTGTTGTTTCATGAATGGAAGTGCTACAATAAACACACACATAGGCGTCGATCCCGTGGGTGCTCCGCGGTTCGGCACAAGCACCCACTGAAACGGCCAAGCAATTTCACATTTTATACTGTACAAACTGTATTCTATTCCCCTAAACTACCCCAGTCCCTAACCCCAACCATCACAAAAAACAGCTGGCAGTCTTTAATCTATGAAAAACTAGCCATTTAGTTAAACCATGTTTATAACATATTATTACACGGCTCTCTGGAATGCTTGATTCTGATTGGTCAGTTGAGACATTTGCAGGTTCGTTCTTTTCAAATAATAACCGCTCCAAAGTAATAACGCATAGCCGGTACTACTTGTACGATTAAAATCGCTCCGCGCCAATAAAGATTACTAGCTGTTTGGCGCCATCTTGTGACAAACACTGGACAACCATAATTTTAACATGTACGGAAAAAACAAAACATTTAAACAGTGGATAGAAGAACGAACAACGACAAGACACAGAGAGCTTACTGAGACTGAACTTGACAAAATAGAGCATGACAGCTACGAAGCCAACACACAAAGAAATACAGAATGGGCATTAAAACTTCTCAAAGACTGGCTAAAATAGAAAAAAATGGAGACAGACAAGTATGAAGCAGAGGATCTTAATAAGGTATTACGATCATTTTATGCATCTGTGCAAAGTTTCGCGGAAGGATAAAAATGTTAATTTAAAACAAATATGCCAATAAAATGTTTCAAATTCATATTCATGTCCAGTTTTTATTTCTTATGTGGCAAGTAGCCGTGTAATAAGCGGGACAATGTAGAGGCAGCCGGTAGTTATCGGGAAATAAGCCCCTTCAGTGTGATACAAGACTGATCACACTGTCGGGGCTTATTTCCCGATAACTACCGGCTGCCTCTACGTTATCCCTTACATAAACATGTCATGATACACTATATATAAAATGATTCAATAAAATAACGACAATCGGCCCTGTAGCAGGAGCTGAAGTGGGACCACACAACAGTAATGCGCAAACCACCACATCACAATAATGAATTTGTGAATTTCAACTGCATTGTAAGTTTAAACTTTTATGCAATTTCTGTTAAACACACAATAGACATTTGACTGTATGTTTCTAGCAGCAAACTATAATAAAATGACGACAATGTGCCCCGTAGCAGGAGCTGAAATGGGCAGTGAGCCTCCATGAGGAGACCGCTCAGGGGAAACAGTCAAGGAGGCCATTTGCAAATCGCCTCTTCCTCTGGGTAACTGCGGCTGCGGTTTTCAAGAGAAGCCATTTTCAAAAGGAAAGCCGAGAACTGTGGGTGGCGTGTGTTTCAACTGGGTTTCATATAATGCGGAATGAGAAAATGCCATGCAGTCTCCTCTCTTTCTCTCTCTCTCTCTTTCTCTCTCTCTTCAGCCACACCATATTTTCTTAGAGTTAGCTCACTCACATCACCCACGTATCTTATCCATCACTGCCTCCTCCACAGCTATGCTAACCTACGAACCACTGACCGCTCTTAGTGATATGGCTCTGGTCATTTGAAGCGGTTCAACAGACAAGCCGTGCCTGATAAAAGCCCCAATTCCTGCAAGAAAGGGATTTGCATTGTTTGCTTGATTACGGGCATGAATTTAAAGCAAGTCTCCCATGGCACTCTCTTTCAGCTTTCTGTTTCTGTCCAGAATAACTAAACAGGCCACGGGTGGGAGGGAAGAGGGCTCTTTAACCTTGAAGCTATCATTTAAAGAATGCTTTCGCCTCTCTCTTTCTCTCTCTCAAGCACACTTTCGGTCTTTAAGCATAAGCAGTCCACTTTCCCATCTCATCTTTCAGGAGTCCTCAGTGAGGTTGTAATTCTAGAGCAAAGAGGAACTCCTCCTGGCCTACTTCATTACAGCCTCAGCTTTTATTTTGGAGCTCAGAAGTATGAATATATCTCTGCACGTCTTATGTCTCGCCCGCAGTGTGTCTTCCAGATGTGCCTTCTAGAAGTGACTCAGTGAGACGAGGTAAAAAGTACACAAAGACCATGAAAGGAACTCCAAAGGCATGTGGGTTGCATCTCAATTCGCATCCTTAAAGGCTCTCTAAGCGAATCTGCGAGACGTTAGTTATTGTTGACGTTTGAAACTGTTTTCAAACAGACGGAGCGTAGCTAACTCCTCCCCCTCCCTTCCGTGCTTTCATGAACGCGCCCAAACCCCACCCCCAAATCCTTTTTTGTCGTTTATTGGCTGGAATAATTTTTTTGTTTTGTGATGCTAGGTTTGGCCACTTGTTGATATTGCCGTTTGTGAAGCCTGGGCTGTCTACAGAGATCGCGTTTTTTTACAGTTTGATCAGCGGACAGGCAGCAAGCAGAGAGTGAGGAGATGTTTCCGGTATGTAACAAAAAATGTTTTATGGTCTAAAACGCTTCAATTCGCTTAGAGCGCCTTTAAACCACGCACTAAAAGCATGTACTTCCCATATGAAAAAGAACATACTTTTCAGTAGGTGGTAACATGATAATGCAATGGGATTCTGCTGGGTGAAGAGTGTGTTTGGGTCAGTATCTTTTCTTGGTCTGTTCAAAGAAATCAGGTTCTATCCTAATTCTTATACGTAACTATTACCAGGTTGGGGTATGTGCATTAGGTAATAATATTACTTTTCTGAAGTTGCGAATAAAGTAATGCATACCTTTATAAATGTACACATTTTTTTAAAAAGTAATGCAAGTTAATTTTTAGTTTAATTAATAGGGCTGTGACAGTGCATTGCATTTCCCATTAAAAATATCTGTCTGAAATCGATTCTGAATCGCAAGACTCTGTGTTTAAAGCGCACCTTGTGAGTGTACTACAGCTCTGTGATCAGTAGGAAGTCCTTATCAATCTAAAATCATTAAGAGTTTGAGTCGTTTATAATGTGCATTTAAAGAGGCAACAACTGTCAAACACAATAATTCAAAATATTCTTTATTTTCATGAAAATACCTGAAGCAATTTAAAGAACAGCAATGTAATATATGCTTATATGGTTCTTCTTCTGTGGCACAAATGGCGTTTCTGCACGAGAGCGCCCTCTGGAAAATGTATTCATTCAGGCGCATTTGCGTGATTTATCGTCCCAGCCTTATTAATTAATTTTAGTTAAAATAAATAATGTACTGAATTAAACTAAACAAAGTCACGTCAAATTACGCACTCTATGCGTGCGCGCCTGAGCTGGAACAGTTTGAGTCAGAAACCAAGATGGCCAGAGCTTGACATTTTTGCAATGGAAATAAGCAATTTCTTCTCAGTCATAAAAAACACTTGCAAGGTCTGAAAGAGATCAAGCCTCAGCCAAGTAAGAAAAAGTAACGCAAAAGTAACCCAAAAGTAACGCAAAAGTAATGTAAGTATTACTTTCCATGAAAAGTAACTAAGTAACGCAATTAGTTACTTTTCTTTGGGAGTAACTTAGTATTGTAATGCAATACTTTTAAAAGTAACTTTCCCCAAAACTGACTATTATCATAATCTACTTCTTAACCTTACTGTAAAGGTAAATAATAGGTTAATAAGAAGACCTTCCATTTATGCTAAAGCTAACCCTAACCCTAAAATCTAGGACCAACAAGGATGTTTGCACGATAGCCTACAACAAATCTGTAGTTGAACTGACATTGCATTTCATTACTACAGACACCATTGTATCTTTGTATTATTGTGTGTAACTGTTAGCATCTAGCTAAATTCCTGTCATGTATTTAACTACATTATATTGTTATTTTTTTGAATGGGGTAGTGCAGTGGCTAAAGTTCGCAGCTGGTAACCAAACCAGCTGCGCAACCGTTTGCAGCCCTTAAAGGTGACATACAATGATTGAACGAGGTATTTATTCTTGTTCTGTGATAGCTAAATTTTGATTGGGTCTATAATGCCTTAGAAGTTTCCTAAAAACTCTCTCAGAAAGCTACATTAGGGTGGGGGATTTTAAACACTTGGTTTTGCACCTATTTGGCATCGCTTCAAGCTTAACTGGCAACCTTTTTATGAAATGCAAGCACTTGACACTGATTGGCTGCCTTTGCTGCCACTCAAAAGAATGTAAACTTCGCCGTCTTCAGAACACAGACAGACCAAATGTTTACAGATAGAAGAGCACACCTCGGAACCCGACTTGACATTTCGCCTTGAACTTCGCGAGCACCGTTGCAATTAAATTCCCGTTGGAGGCGAGATGCCGGATTTATGCAAATGAGAGTGGGGAGGGGGTGAGATGCATTTTACGTAACATGTATTTGTTTTTCAGATTGGGCTATTTCTGGCGGACATTTCTAAAGGAGGAATGTCTATGAAACAGAGATGTTCAGAATGTCTAGCACTTTTCCTATGTTACTGAATGCGGGTAGACTACCATTATTCAACTAAGACAAGGTAAAAACGTATTTTTATTCTCTGTTCCCTTTAAGGAAATATACTAAAACCTTTATTAGATTAAAGCACATGCCAAGGTATTATTAACATTAAAAATCTCACTGAAAAACAAAAAAAAAATTGCAATGTTAGTCCAAAAAATTAAGAGATGCAAACTTACTAAATTATTGAATATGTGGATAATTCTGGTATTATAAACCTAAAACTATATAAGACTGGTGGTATTCACAGCGGGATGCATCATAGTTGGGATAGGGATGCTGCGGTACAGACTCATAACAGACACAGGCCTTCATCACCAGCATCCAGCTCCATATTCTGCATACATGCATACATTCGGCATACACATCCATCAGACTGCGTTATACCAGTGGGCTGCATGGAGAGCAAAAGAAAGACAGTAATAGAGACAGAGGAGGCGTTGTGTTCATAAGAAGCTGTGGTCCAGCATAAACAGCAGTGAAAGATATGCTGCCTACAAGAAACCCAGCCATTCCCCAAAGGGCCTCTCTCTTGGGTTAAAGTAGAGCCTGGGTCAGGACCGCAAAAAGCCAAAGCACAGGTGATGAAAGTGACCGTCATTCGAGAGCTGAATCAGCTGGAGCTTCAGAGCGGCTGACTCGAGCAGAATGGAAAGACCCACAGGTCTGTGCTGCTTATATTGCACAACCAAGCTCCCAGGTCACCCAAGCCAGCATAAAAGTACAATAGCAGGATTTGGAGCCATTGTCCCCTTTCAGAGACATTTAAACAGTGCTTCGCTTCTGACAGATCACATTTTCCTCCTTTTCAATACTTCAAAAAGAGGATACAGAACGTCTGAGCCAAGCACACCATCAGGGGTTTCAAGCATGGAATTGATCCAGATTGTCTTTTCAATCTGGAGCTGGACGGGATTAGAGATCATCTCTGCCTGGAGTGAACTTTCTGATCCACATGCAGGCCTAACAAGAAAACAATCCAGCTGGGATACTTGGTAGAAACCAGCAGGTGCCCACACACACAGAGAGAGAAAGAGAGAGAGAGAGACCACCAGCATCCTGTGTTGGTACCAGCATGCCCAACATACAGCGATGCTTTAATACTGTCATGTCAAAGATTGAAATCAATGTGAAATCTTTCTTAAGATATTGCCAAAAGTAAAATTTTGCATGCATATGATAAGCCAGTCCTTCCAGTTCACTTTACATAACGCATCTTTTCATGTCATTTTATGTACTGGTTTCTCTATTTTTAAACCATTGTCTCTTGGGATTTGGGTTTTTATAGCCTGTTATTTATACCCAATTCATGAGAATGGTTTGATGAAACATACTATAATATGAAAGTAGGTTTCCCTTCCAACAGTATCAGTGTTGTTTAAGGGCAAAACAATGCTACTTTGAATGTCTCCATGTTCTCAAACATGGACTTACATGCCACAATGTTTTGTGATGAAGTCAAGTCGATGACTTTCAACAATACCAAACCATCTTGTAAGCATCATGACCACCCTACTCCATTATCCTTAACCTCCATAGCACAGTCAATAGAAATGACAACGCAGTTCCACAATAGTGCAGCTGTCGATAAGAAGCTAGAATGTCAAAAATCCTGGATGTTATTGATGTCAGCAGCGGTTCTGCATGACTTTATTTCGGGTTTAGCTGGTTCTTGATCAATTCCAATTTGACACCCCGTTCAAAGATCAATATAAATAATGATACTTTACTTTCTGCGGCCATATACAGACTCAAACTACTGCCAACCACATTAACTTGGTTGAGTCAAAACAGAGAACTGCAACTAAATGCTTGGAAATGTTACACATGCAAAGAAACAAAGAACAAACATGTAACATTTTAAGCTTGTCTGAATTGCAGCACATTTCTATAATAAGCTTTTAGCATGCACTAGTAAAGTCCCTCATGAACTGTTACTTTTAAAGTATTGTCTTTTAGTGATGTAGTACTCGAGTCCAGTCTTGGACTTGAGACCGGTCTCGAGACCGATTTCTGTTTTGTCGGACTGGTCTCGGACCACAGTGGGAGAAGAAGGACTCGTAATTTCAGACAGAGTCCTCGAGACCAATGAATTTTAACAACAATAATAATAAAATGCAATGTTGACGGGCATTATTTGAAAATGACATTCCATGGTGCAATGCAAAGATACAGCCATCAGAGCCGTTGATTTATCTTTAGAAAAATAGGCAGAAGATGATGCATGTTGTAGGGATTTTTTAATGATAGTAAAAGCACAGTCCACGTTAAGACTGCTCCGCTAAACAATTCCCAATCTAGCTTAGTCTGTAGGCCTAACTGTTGATTATTAACTGGGGTGATATTAAATCATGAATATGAAAACTGACATATTTTTATGGTCTTGGTCTCGACTCGAACTCGAATCCTTAAGGACTCGGCCTCGACTCAGACTTGCTTCCTCAAAGACTCTGTTTTGACTCAGACTCGACCCTTCACTGCAAAAAATTATGTGTTACTTTTGTACACATTGTGTGTGTCATGCCATTTAAGGCGTTATTTCATGCTAAAATAAATGAAATGGACAACACAAATTGTGTTAAAAACAGTGACGGGATTAACGCGTTACTGTAATTCCACTACTTTTAGCGGTAATGAACATGTAAGTATTTTTTTTAAATCAAGTAACGCAGTTACAATTACTGAAATTTAAATGAGTTGGTTATTCGCGTTACTCTATTTTGTGATAAATGAACATTTGCAGACAAGACATTTCTGATTTAACATTGCAGGACCGTGGTGAGCGGCACAATAAATAATAACACAGAAGGTGTGTTAGTTCTCTCATAATGTGTTGTCCCTATACTAACACACCTTCTGTGTTATTATTCATTGTGCGACATTACACTCTTAGGGCCCTATTTTAACGATCTGAAACGTAACTGCAAAGTTGACTTTGTGACTTTGTGGGCGGATCTTGGGCGCTGTTGCTATTTTCCCGGCGGGAGAAATAACTCTTGCGCCAGGCGCAAATCAATAAGGGGTTGGTCTGAAGTAGGTTCATTATTCATAGGTGTGGTTTGGGCGTAACGTCAAATAAACCAATCAGAACGTCATCCAACATTCCCTTTAAACGCAAGAGCGCAAGTTCCATGGCGGGTTGCTATTATTATGACGGATTTACCAGGCGCACGCCAGGAGCGGTTCACAGCCGAGGAGACCGACGTTCTTGTAAGAGCAGTCAAAGACAGGGAAGTTGTTTTTTATGCGGATGGGAGAAACCCGCCCAAATCAGCGTTGGTTAAACAGATTTGGGAGGAAATAGCCGCAATTGTCTCATCAGCTGGCATCCCCAGGAAGTTGCGCCGCAAGTGCTACAATGATGTCAGGAGACGGGGGAATCCCAAGCTTGCCAGCATAAATCGGCCACGCCGTGTAACGGGAGGTGGATCTGCCTCTACACAGACGCCAGTAGAGGACATCGCTGCGTCCACCCTCACCGCTGAAAGCCGAGAAACGCAAGCAGTCCAACCCCAAATTAAACTTACAAATCAAGTTCATATACATTAAGGTTTCTTATGAAAACATTTTAATTATTATTTACATAAAATAAACGTAATACAGCCACACAACAAACTTATGAAAATATTTTAATCGTTATTTGCATGAGAATTTTTTAACGCAGCCACACAAAATAAATAAAAACTATCACCACAATGCTCACCACAATGATTTCCCTTATCTCATGTGTTAATATTTTTTATTGTAACAATTTATGATTTGCAAAAATAACTGTTGAATCTGTGTAGATTAGATAAGCAGTGTGTGCGCGTTGTGCACGCTATACATTATGGTCAAGCATGCGCCCTTAAAATAGCATAATGAACAACGCGCAACGCGCCACTGACTTTAGACTAGTTTTTTTCTGGTTAGTGGCGCAATTGTTTTTTGAAACTGCAAAATAGCATCAGGGATGGTTTGCGCCGCAACACGCCTCCTTTTTTTGCGCTGAACCGCCCAGGGAGCGCAAGTTCATTCCCTAGTTTGCCGATGTGCGTCTGTGGAGGGAAAAACCCGCTGTGTGCCGGTGCAAAATACGAATGATACATGCGTCACTGACAAAGTCAATTGCGCTGGGTGCAAGATAGGGCCCTTAGTGTTGATTCTGGGACAACAAACTAACTGTGTTGTCCTGGAATCCACCCATCTCTGTGTTATTATTGAAACAACACATTTTGTGTTACTTTTAACACAACATGTGTTATACTTGAACACAAAATCAACACAAAATGACACATAATGTGTTAAAATTACACATAATGTGTTAAAAGCTTACCGCACAACTCATTTAAATTTCACTAATTGTAACTGCGTTACTTGATTTAAAATACTTCGTTACATGTTCATTACCGCTAAAAGTAGTGGAATTACAGTAACGGAATTACTTTGTAACCCATTACTCCCATCACTGTTTTTAACACAACTTGTGTTGACCCTTTCATTTATTTTAACATGAAATAACGCCTTAAATGGCATGACACACACAATGTGTAAAAAATTTACACATCATTTTTTGCAGTGTTCAAAGACTCGGTCTTAGGCGGTCTTGTCCCCATAACTATTGTCTTTAACCTTGTTCACACTGTCAGTACAAATCCAATTATGGGACATATCTGTTAGGAATCCAGACGTGAACGTCCAAAAACCACATGAAATCAGTTTTTTTTCCGAATCCATTTCAGGCTATATCCAGAGATTTTTTGAAATCCTTAAATCAACACCAAAGAGTTTTTTTTACCTTAAAATAACGTTTCCAAAAAAGTTTCAGTGGTTCATCCACTCGAAACAGGGTGAATGGCACTTTCACATTCGCTTTGCAGCCCTCTACCGGCCAAAACCGCACTAAAGAAGTTTCCAACCGTCGGGTAGTGGTCCTGTAGTTCGAGTGAAAACTACAAAAACTTGCTTTACGGCAGACCTACAATCCAATCAGAGCCAGCTATGCTGCAGTATTTACGACAGTGCTAATGAACAATTACGCTTCTAACCTGTAGGGGGAGCAAAGAGCAATAACTCTTTAGTGTTGCTTTAAATCACATTTACAGAAATCTATTTCAGTCTGAACACTCTGATCACATTTGTGTAGCTTTTTGGTTACGTCACGCTGTTGCTTAAACGCAACCCAGTGCGAACTTTGGAACAGTCCATTTCTGACTAAATGACAGGGGTGTTTGGGAAAGTCCATGTAAAGGAGAATATGGTTTCTACAGCTTCAGATTGTCGTGTCAGCATGACGCCATTGCCTAGAAAGAGTGCAGATAATCCGGAACACGGTAAAACGCTACAGGACGCACAGATTGGATCTGAACAGTTGTGATACACAGTATGGACAGTGAGTCTGTCAAGTCGAATATGCACTAAAATCGGATATGGACTGACAGTGTGAACAAGATATAAGTTGTTTGGTTTTACCTCATGTTTCATTGTCTGCACCTCTCTTCCGTTAATTATATCATCACCATTGTTATCAACGGTCTCCAAGTGTATTTATACCCTTGCCTTAGTTCAGTCCTGGTCCGATCTCGTTTCCTCAGTCTGTTGTTAAATGTTTATTGTTAACTGTCGTCTTCCTCGACTCTCCACATGAGCATAACGTAAAAGTAGCATAAAATCAAGTTCAAACCTTTTTTTATATATATGTGTACAATCTTTTCAGGTGTTGGTTTTGAGACGGCAAATGTGTTAATCTTGTACACTTTAGCACTTTAGTATAATATCCTTGGAAGCCTGGTTAAGCCAGACCAACTGTTCATTTCCTCCCAAATGATGTCATCTTTCCTGCAGGGCAATGGTTCAAATTTAAGGCTCTCTGTGGCCCTGCGGATCGGTGGGATCAGTTCTCAATCTGAGGATCTTCATTAATCTTAACTGGGTGTGGAGACCTATGTGTGTCCTCTGCTCCGAGGCAGCAGAAATCCTGGCAAATTCAGGTTCTATGATAAAGTCAAACAGGAACATCTTAAAACCGTGTGCTGGTTCTTCGCACCCCATTCATGCAGGACTTTATGCCTTTCCTAAACACATGTTTCACAAAGCCAGAGCCGGAAAGAATAGCGTGGCCCGCTGCAGCCGGGCAGATTAAAGAAAAATATGCACACCGTTAACCGTTTTCCATTATTCCCCCAGAGCTGCAGAAACCGACGGAGTGTTAAACACAGTCGAAGACCTTCACTGCACTGACCTTTACCAGCACAATAGAGCCCAAGAACTGACTTAACACACCGTTGGAAATGGAAAAATACAGAGCCTGAAAATACTTCAAGAATAAAACGTAGATGAAGAATCACTGATTTATTAATTCCTGAAATTGTGACGAAACATATCAGAGCTAATCTAAAAAGTAGCATTATCCTGTAGAAAGCTTTTTAAAATAAACTAATATGACCAAATGTCTTTTGAAGTGGTCCGGTTTTGTTTTGTTCTCTAAACAATTTCATGAATCTTTGAAAGAACATCCTGTTTTTGCCAACGCTGATTTTCCTAAATGTACCACTGCATCATAATCAAAATGAGACCATTTATCGTCTGCAGCTGTGATGCTTTAGTGATAAACAGTACAAATAATAGCTCCTATTCATTTTTTGCAATTGTGCACACCGGGGGCATATAGTAAGGTTTGTCATACAGCAGATAAATGCTTTGTGTGTTAGAAAACTTACTCTTACATGTTGCCTCCTTCTGTATAACACCAGTTGTCATATCATCATACTGATATCATCGTCAATACCAACAGTGACAAGATCTAATGTTCGTGCTGTTCGCAGGTGTTCAAGTGATGTAGACATAAAAGCATTATAATATTGTCATAGCCGCACTTCTGTTCATACACGTATACCACACCTTAAACAGCCACAAATGCTATTGTTATATCAAACATCTGTAAGCACAAATCAGATCGGAATAAATAAGACAACTGCCTTCAAGTGAGTGAAGTGTTTGTTGGCCCATGTTCTCTTAAAGCGAGCAAACTCTTTTGTAATGTTCTTCGAGAAATAAAGCCTCTAAGTAGGTTTCATACCTCTGCCCCATACCATCCCATACAGAATGATGTCACTTACTGGAAAAGGTTTAGCAAGGGCAGTCGCTCAAGGACACAAACAATACAACATGGGACAAGACACAAGGTTGGACTTGTGTGTTGCACGCTGCTCTGTTCCCTTTACTAACAGGAATCCCATAGGATCAGCCAAACCATGTGACCATCCTAATACTGTCCAAATACCTCTTTTGGGAATTTGTATCCTACACTGCTTGAAATTCATGATGGAATTCAGTGACCAATCAATAATTCGTTACATTTATAAGGCGCTTTTCTTCAGCACTCTAGGAATGGGGGATTCTTCTTAACCACAACCAATATGTGCAACATCCACCTAGATGATGCGACAGAAGCCATATTGCACGATATACAGTATTGAGTGATATAGCCAATCAGTATATGAGGGGATGATTAGCAGGCCAATAGGCAAGTTTGCCAGGGGACACCACTACTCTTTATCGAAAGACATCCTGAAATTTTTAACGACCACAGAGAGTCAGGACCATGGTTTAACATCTCATACGAATCTACAACATTTTTTGACTTCTTACAATGACTACCTCATGGCCGTTTTCAATACTATACTGCTCTGCGTGTATTTTCTGCAAGTAATGCTTCATGTTTATGTAGCTCAATGGGTGGAGCATCGTGTTAGTAGCACAAAAGCTATGAGTTCGATTCCTAGGGAACACACAAACTATTAAAAAAATATGTACCTTATAATGAAATCTAAGTCGTTTTGGATGAATTTTTCAATCTTCTTTCAATTACTAGATCTGTATTCTTTATTTTGTCTTTCTATGTTTACGGGCCCTTTTTTTCCATTATTTCTACCCTTGACATCCCTGCGCAATATATAATCTTGTTTAAAGGAACACGCAGACTTTTGGGACTTTATTTACCGTATCCCCCAGAGTTAGATGAGTCCATACATACCCTTTTCATCCCCGTGCATCCCGTTGTCATGAGCAATTCGGTCCCCCCGAGCAATTCGGTCTCCCCTAGGACCCCCGCATGATTCCATTGGCTGGAAAAACTCCTCATGGGTAGTTTTCTCAGCGCCTTATTACAATTCCTACAAAATCGCGTTATGATTTATGTAGTTAGAACATTGTTAAAATTACAATTGATGTCTTTTAAATGATGTTTCATATAGTAATATATATATGAGGCTATAGGTGGGAGATCTACACATTGCTTGTGTCATATTATTTAGATATTATACTTATACAATTACTTACTCATTAATTACTTATACAAAACATGATTACTACATAGTTGAATCACACATTTAAATTATAATTTATAAGCCATGATTACTACACTTTTACTATTAAAAAAATATATTTATAGGTATGTAAATTTTTAATTTGTAAAAATAAAAGTATTTTGTTAAGCAGATGATGACACAAAAGTACTGACGTGTCTGCAACATGAATATTAGTTTATTATATTACTTTTTGGTTAACTTTTATTTAAAAAAAAATTATGCTTCTATTTTGTACAACATAATTAGCTTGCTAGACCGCTTACGCAGACGAGAACGAGATATCGTAATCACATATTTTTGAGCAGGCATTAGTGCTAGGTACCAATCGGGGTCCTAGGGGAGACCGAATTGCCCGGGGGGACCGAATTGCTCATGACACCGTAACTGATGCACCCAACACTAGCCTAGCTTAGCACAAACACTGGAAGTGAATGGCTCCAGCTAGCATACTGCTCCCAATAAGTGACCAAATAATGCCAAAATGTTCCTATTTATATGTTGTGATTTGTATAGTCACAGCATGTACAAATAACAAGGTCATATGTGACACTGCCTTCTTTTAACCGTACACATACTCGAAACTATATTCTGAGAAGGCAAAGCACTGCTACTTGGGCGGAGTGATTTGCACAACTCTGACCGAACTCTCTGCTCCTCACCAGGGGGCTTCTCGGGAGCTGCGAGCAAATCACTCCACCCAGTTGCAGTGCTTCACCTTCTGAGAATACAGTTCCCAGTATGTATACTGTTAAAAGATGGCTGTGTCTCATATGACCTTGTTAATTGTACACGCTGTAATTATACAAATCCCAACATAAAAATAGGGAAATGTTGCGTTACTGGGTCACTTTTTGGGAGCAGTATGCTAGCTGGATCAATTCACTTCCAGTCTTTGTGCTAAGCTAGGCTAGCGGTGGGTGCGTCAGACAGACTTACAGCACGCACGGAGATGAAAAGGGTATGTATGGAGTTATCTAACTCTAGCTTATTCACTGTATCCCCCAAAGTCCCAAAAAGTTGTCATGTTCCTTTTAAGAATCCCAATGAATCACCAGTCGTTATGGGTCCTTTATCCAGTCTGGAATATTTCAGCTGAATATCAAATGCGCTCGTCTTCATAGCGTTCAGACACGCCAATGAGAAGCGGACAGCTGAAGGTCTTTTCTTTCATCTTGTTATAGCCATGATTTGATCAGCAAGTGTATGTGATTAAATGAAGGCTCCATGTATACAGGTAGGCAAGTGTGATGGGATTGTAGCTGCAATTGCTAAATGGTAAGTCAATAGTACCTTAAATTTTTCTGTTTGTTATAAAAAATGACAGGCAGTTACTGCTGCATTAAATTATATTGCAATAAAAATTCAGCTGAACAATTTGCAAAGTACAAAACCTTTGCAGGCTCCAATGGATATTTTTCAAGATGTACATCTTTAAAACCTGGACTAAAGCAGCCATTGACTGTTACGATCTCCCACATTCTTGGCAATAGAATTGATACATCTTGGTAAAATTAAATATCTTTGCTATTGTAGAGCGATAGCTCGTTCTTGGTGTGTTATGTGCATCATGCAGAAAACATGCCTGCTGCACACGTGTCGAAAGGGTTTGTGATAAACATTCACAAAATACTCGCAAGACACTAACTTAAAACTAAACTCTGATTACACATGAGATTAAGTGAGTATCTGGCAAACGTGAGGGTCTCTTTTATCATAAACCCCTTTGAAGCGTCTGCAGCAGGCACGTATCATGGCATGACGCATGATATAAATACATTCACATGACGAGCAAACACATATTTTGACATGATGAGCCACACACATGATGGCCTAAATATGTTTTGCAGAGCTTTGCATCATGCGCCTTCGAAACGGAAATCACCGGCCGCAGTGTTGTAAATCACTAACTTTCCTTTCTTAAGTATCATTACTTTTGGGTTAACTCTTTTGACTTAAGTAAATTATCATTTAGAACACGTTATCAATTTGCTTAGGCATAAGTAGTTAAGGCTGATTTGAATGAATTTCTACAGAGCAAATGATACAGAAATGTATGGGGGCGGCAGTGGCCTAGTGGATCCCCGGCTCCACCGGACCAAGTGTCCTTGAGCAAGACACCTAACCCCAGCTGCTCCTGACGAGCTGGCTGGCGCCTTGCATGGCTGACACCGCCATCGGTGTATGAATGTAAAGTGCTTGGATGGCCATAGGTCAGTTAAAAGCGCTATATAAATCCATTTACCATTTCCATTTTTACCATATGATTATTAAAAACAAACAATAAAGAAACCCCACCCCTAACCTCAACATCACAGATGCGAAAGCAAATCGGACAAAAACGTACAAATGTGGTCATACAAATTAGCCACTGTGTAAAATACATACAAATTGCCATGTGATTGTGTTCATATGACAACAACAGGGTTTCCCGCGGCACTTCTCAGTTGGGCGCCCCGCCTAAGCTGTGAAACCCTACCGCCTTAATTAGGTTGTTCAAAAAAACAAAATCGCTGCAAAAAAGGCCGTCAAGTGCATCTCGGAGAATAGCGCGGACACTCTTCACACCGCGAGCGGGGACGCACGCAACACGGCCGAAATGAGAAAGACGTGTTCCCGACCGTCACTGTCTGGAGGATAACTAGCTAGTTGATAAAACATCTCGGAGAATAGCGCGGACGCACTTCAAGTTGATAAAATACGTGTCCGTAAGAACTGTAAGTGGACTTATGTTTTGGGTTTATTTAAGCCTGTTATTGTATTAGTCTATAGTTCTTGCAAATTTAAAGTAAGTTAGCTGGTGATTTTGTTGTTTGAGCAACCTGCTAGCTAGGTTTCACGTGCCTGTTGATTAGATATAATTGTCACTTTATTTATGTGCATTATTTACATGCTACAGTAGTTACACTCCTTTAAGATAATGTAATTAATAATAAAATGGGAAATAATCTTTTTTTATAATTTTTATCAATTTTGATCTATCATCGTTCACCAGACGTTCTACAACATCTGCTTGAGTTTGTGTTTATTAACCCTTTAGTTTCACTTCATCACGCAGCTATTCCCGTTAGAGGTAAAAACATTTAATTCATTAATAATCTAGTATGTGTTCATTTTCCGTCATAGTTTCTTCAAAATTAAGTTTTATTTGAGTGTTTAAAATAAAAATATTTTAATTTTCAACATAACGCCCCGCCCAACCCTACCGCCTTAACTAACACATTTTCTGCGGGAATCCCTGAACTACTGTGTATATGTGTACGGTTTTGTTTGAGAAAAGCATACGTGTTCTGTTCTTGAATAACTCTTCCATAATTACGCCCCTACAGTTGATCCGTGGTGGGACAGCAACTGTCCTCTTGTCCAGACATAGATCTCCTCAGACTTCAGCAATGCTGGACATCAAGATTCTGACAGGAGACCCAGGCATAAGTCACTTTTTAGCTTTAACTGGTGAGGATGAGAACGACCTGACAAACCTGCTCCAGCTAATGAGAACAGAACTGGACCGAGATACCATAGCCAGTCAGAAGAAATCTTATATGACTTTCCAAATTCATGTTAAAGAAAAAGACAGATAGTAGGAAAGAAAGGGAGAGAGCAAGTAGACTCTTTCATCTTTCAACCTGTCATTACGTATGCACTTTAGAGCTGAGAGTTTGATCATAGTTAAAGCTGTGCTGCGCTGTTGACAGTGAGGAAAAATCCTGATGGATTACGAGTTTGTCAAACATTCGTTAAAAAATCACTTAATTTAGAGAATGAAATAAACAGCTCAACTCTGAAATATATTACAGCCTAGCGTCTCAATGTATGCTTAAAGGCGCTCTAAGCGAATTGACGCGTTTTAGACCATAAAACATTTTTTGTTACATACCGGAAACATCTCCTCACTATCTGCTTGCTGCCTGTCCGCTGATCAAACTGTAAAAAAACGCGATCTCTGTAGACAGCCCAGGCTTCACAAACGGCAATATCAACATAGTGGCCAAACCTAGCAGCACAAAACAAAACAAAGTATTCCAACCAATAAACGACAAAAAGGATTTGGGGGGGTTGGGCGCGTTCATGAAAGCACGGAAGGGAGGGGGAGGAGTTAGCTACGCTCCGTCTGTTTGAAAACAGTTCAAACGTCAACAATAACTAACGTCTCGCAGATTCGCTTAGAGAGCCTTTAAGAAAACATGTGACCTAAAGATGAACTGCCTACACTAACTAGTCTCACCAGATTACTCCACTGTGCAAAATGTATGTTTTAACCATTAAAATTGTAGAAAAGGCCATTCTCAGTCATCTCAATGGCAGCTGCTTTACTGGCACATGCTCCTCAAGAACCAGACATTTTTTTTCTCATGGATTCTTTGTTCTAACACAGTTTTTTCTTTTTGTGTGACTAATCACCTTCAGGTAGTACAGCCACAGGAAAATGACATGACAATCCTGATTGGCTGATGCTTCTATCCCAGATGGTGTATTAATGGCATCTACCAGCAGGGGTAACTGCCTCTGGGAATTTTGCGAAATGTCCAATCCACAGAGAAGTTTAGAGCAACACATATTGAAGGACTTGTCCTTTATTTTAATAGCTAATGCCCTGAAGTTTACCTCACAGCCCGTCAAACCCACACCTGACAGCTTGTACCCAAGATGAAAGCAGTGAAGTTTGAACGCTTTATATTCAAATAGCAAGGTTTTCTGCCACTTTCACCTGCGTAGGCAGAATTGCCAGATGTACTCTTGCCAGAAGCAGCTCACCGTTGTTAAATTACAGCAAAATGTGTACAGAACTAAAGTTTACTTTAGCGCATACAGTCAAAACACGTCCAAAGCCGCAAAACACCAATTTTGAGAGAAAGGGTAACCGAACAAATCTTTGTTATTGCTCTTCCTTCATATTTTTATAAGCACAATAGTTAACTGCAGTCCGCCGCAGCTTAATAACCATCTGCCAGCCGGGTGTGTGAGAAACTGGAGAGTCCAGTAAAAACGGGGTAGACACATGTAAAATCTTGGCAGAGGAGATGCACACCATTAGCCTAATGACAAAATGAAGGATGGGCGACTCCGTGCAGACGGAGGGGGAGATTTAAAAGCACAAGAATGCAAATTCATTCCTTTACAAAAATTCACGAAAACCTTAGATCATAAATAGACCAAAAAGTGCTCTGGTCTCAGTTATTTCTCCTCCTGGTCGGAAGAAGACACACTCGGCTTTAATTCAGCTTTGGCCATCAGAAGAGAAAGCTGCACCCACGATCCTTTTCATGTTGCACCCGGGTCTTTGAACTGCTCGTCTTAATGTACCTGTGACTTCAAGACTTGAATGGCTTAATGGGAAAACAGAAATAATTTGACAACTTCCAATGTCCCCTCCTCTTTCATGGTACTTCAAAGTAACATCTGTCTTAGTCTTAGGCAAGAGAATGAAGTAAATATATAAAGCTTTGCCTGGAGGATTAGCACACTTTGCTAGTGGTCACTAATTAAATGAACAGAAGTGGATTGAAAGTGTTTAAACATGCAATTTTTTGAAGTTACAACAATGAAAGAGAAAATAATTTGGTTCTAAAGATTGACGCTCACAAATGACATTCACACAACTTCAAACTAAATTGTGTCATTTTCATGTCGCAAATGAATGAAAAAGTAATGATTGTTTTCATACAGGTTTCTCGGACACTTCTCCATCTGCTATTGGTCAGTCAAAGAAGACCAGTCAAAAGGACTACAGAAAAAAACTTTTTTATACAACGTGGTGTAATTTAATCAGAACAAGCAGGGCTCAATGCAAAAAAAAATTTATACTGGCCCGGTGGTTCAGGTTTTCACTTGCCTTCCAACATTTTTACTGGCCCCAATAAAAAAATCTCAGTGTCACATATTTAAACATAATAATTCAAAAGTCAAATATAATTGTATACATATACAAAAGACATGGCTCCCAATATTTTAGGGACTGAGGGGGAAGCACTGGCCCGATTGGGCAAGTGACAATACTGGCCCGGACGTCTCTCACGCTTGCCCTGGGCCACCGCAGTCTTTTATGTTAATCCCTGACAAGAGTACAAACTAAATTCAAATACACTTTAATTCTGCAAAGATTGCATTACACTCAAGCACAAAGTCAAAAAAGCATATCTCATTTTGTTTTAATCTATATACAGTTTCACATATTTCATAAGAGATGTGAAATGTACCAGACCTCAGGCCAATTAAAGACCAATAAAGCCATATTGATTGTGTTAAAGGTTGGAAATATTAAAAGCATGGTCTCAGGGAAAAAAAGAATAAAACCCATTCCACCATTTAAATCAATAAATAAACTTCACATTTAAAGAGTGGCCTTAAGCCCATCAGAGGAAAATGAACAATGTCGAAAGTCTTTAAGTGCTAAATTAAGTTTATTTTGTGTATTTGGTGTAATACAATGTTTCGGCGTGGTTTATGGTTAAAAAAAACATTATTTTCCACATACCATACATTTTTGTAGCTCCAAATATATTGCTTTCCTGAAGCGCAATGATTATGTACAAAACACATTGATTTGAAAAGCTCTGTGTCCCTGATTGGCCAGCTAATCTGTACGTTGTGATTGGCCTGAATACCTCTGACGTCAGCCGGAAATGTGACGCTCCTTACAATGTTTAAAAGATTTGGTCACAATGCAATTCTAATAGGAGTTCATTTACATGCTATGAGTTCGAAGCAGGAGGAATTATGATAATGTCGGTCTTTACTACATCACGATCCCAGGAAGTAAACTGATGACTACAATCTGTTTGTTGTAATCCTATAAAGAGATTTACGTTGGGGATGATAAACTCATGGCATCAGTGGCGTAGCGTCTGGGCATGCAGGGTATGCATGTGCAAATAGGCCCGGGCCAATAGGGGACCCGGCTCTGAGCTTTTAATTAAAACGTTTTTTTTTTCAATTTAATTTTTATTTGTGGTCGCAATAAATATTTTTGTATGCATATCATGTGTAGTGTTTCTTTTTTCTCCGTAATGTCTAATTTCTCCGTCATTTCTTGGTTGCGTTATTTTTTTATTATTTTTTTGCACTCCGCGGCTGCCGTAGACTACTACGGCATAATTTTTTTTACATGATGCATTGCCGCGCCAAAAGAAAACACACAGCGTGAGAAGTTACTATAGCGGCTATCTACATAAACATTAAGGATGGACAAATATAAACATAAAAGTGGGGCGTTTTTCTTTTTTTAAATCTACCCTTTAAAGTAAAAAAGTAAAGAAAAAATATTTGACTACCTTATTAAAAGTATATGTTGGCAACAGACCTGCGTGCCACAGTTAACAGTGTCAACAGGCAAGGTTGGGAGGGGGCTTTGGCTTAAGGGGGCCCGTAATTTTTTTTTGCATATGGGCCTGAAACTGTCTTGCTACGCCACTGCATGTCATCTTTACTTTGGGATTTGTACCATATTGTTAACTAATATGTACTAATATACACTTACACACCAAAGGAAATGTAAAAATGTGAATCGGACAATAGGTGCCCTTTAATATGAAATTTTAGTGAAATATCAATCAGGATATGTTTTAAATTCTCACAGACAGGGACAGTTTCACTTTTGAAAACAAGTGTCACTTCATTTTGAACTACAAAGGCATCAATTTTGTACTAACCCCACACTAGACATCTCTAAACCAGACTACAGTCCCATCCAGACACAACCAAATAAAAAAGGAACAACACCGAAAACAAAATTCACCTGCTGGCTGGAAATAAACGTCATGATTTTTGGCAGATATAAACATCTAGAATAATGCAGGAAACAAATAAAACACTGACAAAGTTAGATTTTCAACATTTTATTGCAAAGACTTGATGTGTCAGCACGCAAATAAAGGATTATATTCCATGTGGCAAAACGAAGCCGCCAGACTTGTGACTGACCAACCCACAAGGAGATAAAATCTTCCCGAATGTAAATGTTTGCAATAGCAACAGATGTGGTCTATTAAGCGCATTGTGAAAAAAATCACCAATATGTCACGTTCTGCAAATGTAAAGATGTTTGGCTCTCGGTGAGGATTCACATCTCATTACAGCAAAGAGTGACAGAATATACTTGTGTCTTGAATGAACGAGCTGTTTGCTTCGCCTCAGCAGGTGCTGTATATTCACCATACTGTCTTTAAAATGCATTCGTTTTGTTAAAAATAAAATCTCTGTTCGTTGTACTCAACGCACCTCAGTAAATCACAAATCTGTCTCAGTCAATAGGCAGTAGAGGTGAAATGTCATTGTGAGTTTATTTATTCGATTATTCCTGCCAGCAGATTTCGCAGTGGCCGGTCCTGTGATTCTGCTTGTGTGGCAGTCAGTTTTGACAGCGTGTCTTTGTGTAACACCATTACTTTGCTCTTTTAGCTTTCTGTTCTTTCACTGCTTTGATACAAGTCTATCTACAACAACAAAGAGGAATGAATAAATAAAAGACAAGAGAGAAATGGATTAAAAGATAAAAGAGATTAATGCATAGTCATAAATGCTACTGCTGCCGCATGAAACCTGACAAAAGCATGTCCAGGTCATATTTCAAAACAAAAAGTGTTTTTACACTGTGACATTATTTAATGACTTTACAAAAATAAAAGAATGAATTAAGTAATATATTGACATTAGTTTTCAAATGTAAGTGCTAATACCAATGTGGACTTCAAATTGTGCTGATGGAAAATGCAATATACTTATGTGAATTACCATAGGGGATACTAGAAATGAAAAACAGTCAAAGTAAAACATCTGGACACATCATCATAATGACAATTTGGGAGAGAAATGGATTGAGTTCTAATGAAAATGTCACGAAGCCAAAAATGGTAATGGTTCTTAAAAATAGGCTTCATACAAAATATCTTACTCAATATGACACAGACATCCCGAAGGTTTCTTCATGTGCCATACAGTGAGGTCTTAAAAACCAAAAACAACCTCATTATTCCAAAAATCAACAAAAACAATTATAAAGACCAAAAATGTGACTAAAATATACAGTTTGAGGACTCATTACTTTGCTCAGTCATTCATAAACATTGCTTGCAAATGCATTGTCATTTTGTAAACAGCTATTAACCAAATTATTCATTGATAACTTGACAGTGAAGCAGTCAAAACAACAAGTATTAAACAAAAGCTTATTTAAATTGATATCTCTGTCCAGTAATGTAATGCAGGGTATACGCCGATATACCCACTTTTTATTAGTTGGCATGGGGTATACAGAGCTATAGTAACAGGAAGAAATGTTTGAATGTTGGTTTGTGTTGTGGCCTGCTGTGTGAATGTGGGCTACTGATTTCTAATGAGAGAGAGAGAGAGAGAGAGAGAGAGAGAGAGAGAGAGAGAGAGAGAGAGAGACATGTGACACTGCCTAAGAGGAACATCAGTTCCCTTAAATAGATTCACCTTAAAAGACATCTAGTCCCATGTGACAAAACTAAATTAATATGCACTGATTTTATATAGAGCATACAGCACAAAGATCAAGGCAAAATCAAAACAGTGAATCATGATTCATATGGCTTAAAGAAATATTACACTGACTCGCTATTCATATAAGGCTTGATATTACATTCGGAATCACGATAAAGACAAATGAACCTAGCAACTGAAAGAGACGACATTCCATTCGATATATTTACTTTAAGGTGAAAATGAAAAATCCTCAATAGATTAACATTTTAATAGGACCGAAAATGCTGGGTTGTTTCAACCCATGCTTGGGTAAAAACAACTCAGCATTGAATCATTTTTAGCCCATCGGGGTGTTTTGTCCAATATTAACCCAGTTTTTAAACATCCCAGCATTTTGTCAACTGCAGTTCTGCACTAAAACCTCAGAAACTTAGCAACCACCCAGAATGGCCAAAAAAACTCCTAAGATTTGTTTCCATATCCATTTATATAGCCTATTCGAGTACAATATGTATTTCCTACTGCATTGAAAACATATGATCAGATATTCACCAGCAGTGATTTCTGCACAGGTATTTCAAGTACACTTATCCCACATGCATACTCCAAATACTATAGCGAGGCAATTTCTCTGACAGTGGTTTATGTTTCAAAATCTCCCTGCTTTTGTAATGCCACCCGGGTAAAATCAAAGGCTTTCAAAGAAACGATGACTTTAGTGTAAGCCATCATCTAAACACTCAGCACAACAATAATTTGAAGATTTTACCCAGCAAGAGTTTATCATTTATGGCACTCTTGAAATGCAAAATGAATAGTGTAAGTGTCTAGTTTAAGCAGTGATGAAAAATAACTTCTAGGTAGTTCTTCACAGTTTCTCACTGCTTGTAGGAACCCAGAAAAAACATCACACGTTCAAAGATTAAATAAGGCGGATTTATGTATTGCATTTCTTTATATGGTCTTCAGTTGTGATAGATGCATGCAGTTCAGGGCACTGAAATCGGGGGTACCTTTAGCGTCTTCATAGTGATGTGAAAGCACCCAACCGTGTTTGTTTTTTGACGCTTTAGAAGTAAGAATGAGTACACTCTTAAAAATAAAGGTGCTTAAAAGGTTCTTCACAGCGATGCAAACGAAGAAGTTTTTTTGTTCCTTAAAGATACATTTAGTCAAAGATTCTTTAAAGAAAAAAATTTTTATATACATTTTTATCATCTGAAGTAGGGCTGCATAACAATTAATCGCAACTAATCGTTTGCAGAATAAAAGATTTTGTTTACATCATATATCTGTGTGTGTTGTGTATAACAATTATGTATATGTATAAATACACACGCACACATATTTTTATATATACACATCATTATTATACACAATACACTAGGGATGCACCGATACCACTTTTTTGGAATACGAGTACGAGTACTTGCATTTCAGTACTTGCCGATACCGATACAAAGTACTTAATAAAAAAAAACATGATTAAAAATTTACAGGTAACACCTTTAGTCATATAATTTAACAAAAAAACAAAGGACTAGTTTTCCAGTTTGTTGTAAACTCTGCCTCTTTGGACAACACAAGAGGCATTAACCCCTTACACGCCGCTCAAACATAGACATTTCTCAGACCATGGTATCGATTCCAGGTATCGGGGGACTTTTAACCAGTACGAGTACTTTAGAAAATGTGGTATCGAGGCCGATACCCGATACCAGTATCGGTATCGGTGCATCTCTACAATACACACACATATAATGTAAACAAAAACCTTTTTCGGCAAACGATTAGTTGCGATTAGTTGTTATGCAGACATAATCTGATTAACCTTTTTTTTTACTTTAAAGAACCATTGAGACATTAAAGATTCTTCGATGGTTATCCTGAGGCACCTTTATTTATAACAGCGTATCTATACAAAGATACACTTACTGTAGCTACAGGTCATGTGCTTTAGAAAGAGAGCCTATTATGGTTAACCAAACAAGTCTACGATTATTCAATATGTTGGTCGTGTGCGTGAACTTTTCCTGACATGCAGACGCAGATTTCTTATGCAATGTTGCATCGATTGATTTTCTCATAAAAGACTAAATTCAACATGAAATACATGAAATTGGCCCTTTCTTGAATACACGCACCTTATTGTACAGAATTCAGCCGTGTCTGCTATAGTAAATGAAATAAAGATGTCTTTAAAAAATCCATCTCTGATTCCATAAAGACTGTGCTGCCCTAATGTTAATGTTAGCCAACAGACAAATACATATTTAAACTGTCTTTTCTCACAGTCAGATCACTGTGCTGATATGAAATGCCCCCACTTTTAAATACAATCGGTTGAAAATAAATCCCATTAAAGAGCTCCAATTATCTGATTCACGATTTTACATTTCCTTTGGTGTGTAAGTGTGTATTATGTTAACGTGCAAAAGGTACAAATCCCAAATTAAATGATGAAGCGAGTCATCATTTCCAACGTAAGTCATTTTTCTTGGACTACAACATACACACAGATTGTAGGCAACGGTTTTATTTCCTGGGCCGGTTGACGTGGACACGGCGGTCTTTATCATAATCCCTCCCGCTTCTGACTCGTATTGATAATGTAGTAAAGACGATATTAACTCATGTCAGTATTGCATTGTAAGCTAATCTTCAAACCATGGTAAGAAGCGTCACATTTCCGGCCAATCATATCGTACAAGTAAGCTGGTCAATCGGAGGACACAGCGGTTTTGAGCTTTGTGCAAAATCAAAGGGTTTGAGGACGGCAGGGATATCTGGAGCAACAAAAATGTCCGGTATGTGGAAAAACAATCTGTTTTTTGAACCATAAACCAAGCAAACACATTGCATTATACCAAATACACAAAATAACGTTTTTAATTACAAAATAGGTTACAAAATGCAAAGTGCACATACAACAGCATTTACAGCATGCGACAGAGACTGATTCTTGACTCAAGTTCTTCATGTTTTGTTATAGACAATAATATAAAAGAGCAGAACTGGGGCAAGGACTCTCTTAGGACTAAAGTCTTCTCCTAGTTTTATTTGGATTGTTAAAATCAAGCTTTACCCCCAGCCCTGTGATTTCTCAGTGTTGGATTAACAATCACATTTTTTCATTTATTTATTCATCTTATTCCTAATATCGGCACGGTTATCAGCACAGACAGCTCATTGGTATGTGATCATCGCTCACGGCTCAATATAACATGAGGCTTCGCGCCTCCTTCGCCACAATCCCACACCCACCTTGACACTTTCGGTTTGATTGGCTGCCTATGTGTAGATTTTTTTCCTAAGACAGTCGGTGTGGCGAGGCAATATGAGATCTGATTGTTAATGAGATGACTCTGCAGAGGTTGGGATGAGGTTTAGATATCCACACGGGTGCTGAGGTTACCGCATAAATACCGCAAACCTGTATGGAGGTTTGGGAACGGACACCGGTGGATGTGAAGTAAGATGGGTATTTATTTCGATTTATTTCTCAGAGCTTGCAGCTACAAAAGAATTGACAGGAAGCGTGGATTTTTAGGACTGAGAAATAGTTCAGAAGTAGTGAAAGACCAAAGTATGGGCAAGGTTGAAAAATACAGCAATTTATTTGCATTTCTTCTGTCCATGCAACTAAACCTGGAAAACTCTGCTTGTGTAATCACTTAGGTTATCTTCTTCGCACCCATCAGTACCTCTACAGTGCACGAGGTGATTCTGTGTTGCCAAGGGAACTTGCTTTTCAATTCAAAGTGATTTTGACTCACAAATACCGACACACTGTGCCCACAAAGCACTTCTATTGCTGAATACTCATCCTCCTATTGCAACACTTTCACTTGCAAATCAGACTGGACAAGCACAGGGGCTGCAGAGGACTGTTACGATTACAAAGCCATTCGACCACAAAAACATCAGAGCAGAAATACAAAATGACTTGTCATGTACTAGACAAGCGGAACGTTACAGCCGACCACAACGAGTGAAGAAGGTAAAAATATTTTCCATGACAACAAGAAGAAATGACTGTAGCTTAAGTTATCCACTAAGTAATGAATTTGACTGGTAATCCACAATTAGTGGATCATATTGTAATATACAAGTTACTACTGTAGAATAATCTTGTTAAAAAAAAATAGGCCAATACAAACAAAACTGTGAGAATCTGATTACTATTTGCATCTGGAGGTCCTTCAATAAATTCTGCGAGTTTAAATTATTTTGCTATTACTTCTGAACAATGTTATTATTGTTGCTCAATCGGATTCACTCAGTGTAGCACATTTAGAAAGAGCCAGTACTCACATGCATGTGTGACAGAGAAACTGTTGGAGGACTCCAGGTTATCTACATTATAATTTAGATGGAAAGGTTTCTCAGTCGTATTCTGGTTGGTGTTGTAGAGCTGAACAGCAAATCTGAAGGCGCTGTGTTCTTGAACCGTAGAGCGCATGAAGAGCCCACCTTCATGAAAAAACAAACAGCAGTAAATCGATGATGAAATATCCACAAGATTTATCTCATGCATTTAGAGACACAATACAGAAACGCTTGAAACAACAATGCACCTTGAATAAAGCCATCAAATATCAATAAGATACATGGATGGATCTGTTCCAACATTTCATGCATGCATGACTACATTTTCTTCGTCTTCATCATTGGAAGGAACTTTCTTTTGAGTTATAAAACGATCTTCTCTTTAATCGCCTAAACAACGCTGCACATGCGTGCACTGTAGTGGACATCCAATACGCATTTTCACGGGTTGTGTCAAATGTACAGTATTTGACAGCGTGTCTCAAGTAAATGTTGCACTAGTGCACTTACAGCATTATAACGGACACAGTAATAACGGAGGACGTACTGTCCTGGTATGAACAACACACAAACGTGTTTTTTATACTGTACATACGCGTCGGAAACGCGCAGGGACCGACTGAACCCACCGATAAAATACCCGGACTTACCTATATTTATCTGGTTAGGAAATCCACCGAGAGATCTGCCGAATAGCCCTAATATAAAAAGGACCACGCTTTGAGCCATTTTCTCTCGTGCCTCAAAATCCAAGCCTTATAAAACGAACTGTGTGATGAGATTCATAAACGCAGAGATCCGGGCATCAGTAACGCGGCGAGACTCATGGAGAACAATTCTTCTGCATGTTAGAGGAGAGACTGATGTGCTGAGGAGAGGGACAGAAAGAGAGAGAGGGGGGAGGGAGAGAGAGAAAGAGGGAGAGAGGGAGGGAGAGGGAAAGACTGATGTTGTGGATTGTGGAGGCGAGTAAGACGATCAGATTGAGTCTGTGTGCGGCTCCTCCAATTGGACCATCAAGGCGATATTGATCAAACTTGAACTGATGTTGTAGTAGCATAAAAAGATTTGGTAATACTTGCTTTGAAGCTTGCAGAAACCATAGAGGTGTTCAAAAATTATATTCAGCATACCTTATAATAATATTGTCTTACTACTGTAATTGTACGCATGTGTCCTTGTTTTTTTTTACTGCATTATAATACTTAACGATTCAAGTTGCATAATAGGCTAATGCACATTGTAAACTTTAACAAAAATATTAAAGTTCAAATGCAATGACTTCTTATCTTTTCATGTTTTAAGGGTAGCTAATGTGTTCCTATGCACACTGCTTAAACGTAGGCTAGCATTAGGAAAACCTTCACAAGCACTGATACCCAACACGTGGGTTTGCTTTAAGATTATTAGTGCAAGGCACACACATTATCACCTGCCCACCAAATTCAAATGATCATGTCATAAATTCATGAATGTTTACAAAAATCTTTAAAATGTGGCAGATATTTGATGTTTTACATAAGTAGTAAAACTAACAGATCTGTCCACGTGCAAGTTCTGCTAACGCAAACATCGTACGGCAGCGTCTACAATGGTTAATCGTGTCGCATTGTTAGCACAGAGGACGGGGTGTGTGGTGGGACGACTCTCCGAGAGCATATTATTGTAGCTACAGTATAGTGTGGGGGGTAACATGAAGACCCTTTAATTGAGCACCATCGATCGCTTTGTTAGGAATCGTTTACCATTGCGTCATACTAAAAGCCTATTGGATAAACAGCGAGGGGTAATAAAACAGCGATCCTATTATTGGACCGCATTAACAAACACTGACAAACGGGCGCGTTCACACAGGACGCATACACATCCAAACTGAGCGCAACAAAATAAACGGGGCACTGCGCGTCCGACGCGCGTTTTTAAAAGCTGTTTAACCCTTAGGAAAAATGTACCATGGTTTTACTACAGCAGCAGAGTTTGACTATGGTATTTGTATGGTAGAGCACCGTTTTTAATGTTTGTAACTTTGAAAGAAAAACACTGAGATGCTTAGCAATGTCCATTTGACGCACGTCTAGGCTACAGTACACGAATAATCAAATGTAATGCATACTCAAGTGTGGTGTGGAGGAACGCTTTCTGTGTTAACACAAAAGAAAACAACATGAAAGCCTTTAATAAAAGAGAAAACGAGCTGTGATGCCTTCATAAAGTGACGCCGTATTGAGCAATAGAGCTGCTGCTGTCCATGGTGCTGAAACACAGAGCTTACATTCAATAGATCTTAATGTCTAGACGTCACTTCTCAAATGATGTCATTGACTTTACTGTAGATGTATGATGCGTAAAGACGGCCCTGGGTCCGAGTTTACATTACAGTGTTTATGCGTGTTCACATGTGTGCACTCGTTTCATTGAACATTATTGTGAAGCAGCATGTTACACGTTGTTATTAGTGTGTGTAATTATATATAATGTATTTTGTAAGGTCACTGTGAAGTAAATTGTAATCTAGCAATGCCCCCCTGCCAAAAATAAAAGCTGAAAATACACACTAATTTAACTTCTAATGCAAAAAGATCAATTTGAGATGTTTAACTAGGCACATATATCCTGCATTGCCTATCCTTCCTGTATTTCTGCCAATCGGAAGAACAATTCAAGGATGACAGTTCCATTTATCGTGGTCTGCAAAGCACCTCCAAAATTGAGTTTTTAATTGCATTTCAGACAGACAAAGCTGTAGCTATTGATACTAAAATTGGCTTGTGCCCCCAGTGCAACATCGCAGAGGGAAACGTCATTGCAAGATCCTCTCAAATGCAATTCTGCAATCACTAGAAAATGTGTTCAATAAAAAAGGGAAATAGAGAGCAGATGAACAAGTTCATTTAAAGCATTCTGTACTTAGGCTTGATGTTCATTCAACCATAAGACCACATAGAGATATAATGTCTATATAAATAAATAAATAAATAAATAAATAAATAAATATATATATATATATATATATTTATTTATTTATTATTTTTTTTTTACACATTTATTCATTTATATATTTTCTTTTATAAGATTTTGTGTCAAAAGTAACATAAAATGTGTTCCATTAATATATATATTCCCAGTTGTGTGGATGTGTAATTTTTCAGCACTGCAAAGGCAGAATGTCATTACACAATGGCAGGTTTATGGGCCCTGAAAACGTATACCTTTCAATTTCGGTTCTTTTTCAGATTTTGTTGGTCAGCTATGGATGTGATGCATATGACAGCTGACACCAGATGTGTCTCTATCAGTGGCTTTTGTGGTTAAAAAATGTGGACTGTCTTTTACGAAGGTCAGTGTTCTCGGCACTAGACCCTCCGCCCCACATTAATGTGTCAGTGCGGAGGGGTGTATACGACCTCAGTATTGATTTTCTCAGACTGTGATCATTGTCATCTACCTATGAGCACTCAGTCCATTCACCTTAGTCATGCACATTATATAAAATGTGACCCCATAATGATTAAAGGTTAGAGTTTCATTGCCGCACTAAGGCAATTGATTAGATCTGAATACAAACACATTATTAAATGTTTTATGAAGTATTCACAGACTAAATAAATGCAAGTTTGGTAATCATAAAATATAGGGCAATGAAGTGAATATTGTTTTAAACCGGTATGAGTTTCTTTATTCTGTCTAACAGAAAAAAGGATATTTTGATGAATGATTGTAGGCACACATTGGCTTCCATAGTATTTTTTTTCCTACTATGGGAGTCATGTGCTTACAAATATTTATTAACATCTTCTTTTCCATTCAGTGCAATAAAGATGCACATACAGGAACAACACAAGGGAGAGTAAATGATGGCACAAGTTTTATGTTTGGGTGAACCCTTTTATGTGTTCCTCTAATCTTAGAAATGCCAACCCTGCCATGCCAACACTGACATGTTAACCCTCTGTTATTTCACAAAGCAGGCAAACATCTGTATATCATCCGATATACTGCAATACTGCACTAAAGTTATTACTTAAATGTTATTTATGGAATTAATAAGATTTTAATTAGATTTGATCAGATTTAATCAAGATTTCCTCTTAAACTGAACAGAATGTGCACTGTCAGAAATAAAGGTACAAAACTGTACCTTTTCTGTCACTGGGGCTGTACCCTTAGTTTCCGTTTGGTACCTTTACAAGAATACAAAACAGAATAAAATTTTGGGTAGATTAAGGACCTACATTGTTAGAAAAAAATCAAAATATGTACCCTAGCTGTCAGTGGGGCAGCACCCTTTAAAAAGGTAATTGTATGGATCATTAGGGACAGATATGTAAATATTTAGTACCAACATGTACCTTTGAGATACTAATATGTATTTTTGAGGTACTAATAAGCTGTCTTTGGTCCCAGTATGTTCCTCTGAGGTACTTAAATGAAATCCTTAGGTGCAAAGCTGTACTTTTTGAAAGGGTACAGCCCCAGTGACAGAAAAGGTACAGTTTTGTAACTTTATTTCTGAGAGTGTGTTTTATATGTCTACTATGAATGCCTGTTAGGTTATAATAAACAATTTATCAGTAGACAACACAATGTGGAAGACATATGAATCAATGTCATGATGCATTTCTTTGTGTGTCTGGATCTATTAAGTTATTTAGGCATACAGACAATCCCATGAATGTGGCATAATCTTTTATTTTAAATTTTCAAAAGAATAGAAAGTAAAATAACATTCATAATATTTGAAAAGCCCCCTGCAAGTAGATTTATTTCAACATTTTGGCTATCTTTGTTTTGATTTTGACCTCTGTTAATAGTATGCTATGCCTGCCGTAAACAGATAGTGATTTGTAATTTTTATCAGGAACTGATATTGGGAATTTAGATGTTGTGAAGTAACACCATGTCGCCTGCATCCTCTAAAAAGGTGAGACTTTTTAATCTTTGCCTGTCGTGGTGATGGCCCAGATGTGTCACTACCGTTCATTCACATTATCCTACATCTTGACTCGAAAAACATGCTCTGGAAAACTGTGAGATGTAATGACGGGACAAAACAGCATCATTCAAAGAGACAGTTTGCTCAGGACCCTCAGCATCAGTGGTACCCAGTGACATTTACACAGGGGTAAAGGAGCCAATTACTCTTTTATTCCAGACCGATAAGGGCTGATGTCAAGTGTTCAGCTACTTACGGTAGAGCTAGATTCTTCAAAAGGGTCTGTGTTTACCACGTGGCACCAAAAGGCAAGCAACTGTACGCCATCAGCCGAGCAGCTACTTCCCAAAAAAACCATTTACCTTTCCACAAGTGCTTTTATCTTCTAGGAATTTGATAAAAAATGCATAATGCTGTTATACTGTGACATTCAGATTATAACTATTGAAATGTGTCATGACACAGGAGCCAGTGTGACATACTTACAGAAATAACCGCTTGGACAGTCTTTAACACATTGAGGCCTGTGTCACAACGCTCCTCGTGCGACTTAGCAAATGCTCTTTGCAGAAGCGTGACACGGGCTTCTGCGTTATCAGTCGAACAGACTGACACACTTAAAGTCCCAGAGGGCCAAAACAGGAGTGGTCATGTGACTGCTCTCCAGAACATTGCACACAAACGGTTAGAAAATCAAGTGAGTCAAGTGAGCATTAAACATCCCCTGTTGTTTTTCATAACACAACTCATTTCTTAGTGAAACAAGATATTCAAAGTGAATCAGGGCAGCTGTTTCAATGGGAAATGGCAGCTGTGGTGATGTTTATCGCTTGTTGTATTCCTCAGCTGCAGGTCACTATGTTATGTAATGTTAATGTAATGTCTGTTGAGGTTGCTCAACTGGTAAAGTGTTGAGTTAGTGCATGGGTTTGATTCCTAGGGAGCACACATACTAATGAAAATGTATATGTTTTGAAAAGCATCCATCAAGCATCTGAAATATTATAGGTTGGTTGGACATTTAACCTCCAAAGACCTGGATGTCCACATATGTCAAAAAATATTTTGTTCTTAGAAAACAATTTGGTTATTATATTTATTGTTTCTTCCTAACCCCAAAATATCTGGAAGAAATCTGAAAAAAAGACAAACCAAAACTCGGGTCTTAGGAGGATAAAGTTGATGAAGAGATTATGTCACATGCCACAGACCGTTGGCTGAACTTCTGATTCATAATAATTTGAAAAACTTATTTTATTGGTTGAACTTCTGGGTGACATAGAGATGTCCAGTTTACACTATTACACCCCTGACATGATAATTAATAAATCTGTGATTTGATGCTTTATATGTTATTCAAACAGCCTTGCATGGATCCTTCTATAATCCTAGAACGAATGCATAAATCGCTTCTTACATCACTCTTGCGATATTCCTTCCTGCTCCCTCCTCCGAGGTTGGGTCGGTTACAGACAGCGAACTACAGACGTTCACCTCTAGCTCTATTCAGAATTACATTACTATGTGAACTATTTCAATACAGATTCAGATGTAGCAGCATGTTGCAGTAAGAACAATAGACATGGCAGATGTTATAATACCAGTAACCTTTTTTTAAGGCTTTCACAAGCATGCTAAGATTTGAAAATGTGTACTTTCAGGGGTCCTGTCCCAGCAAAACATCCTTCAGTGTGATAAATGGGACATGCTAACACACAGTTTTCCCCATGTATCTTTTTCCTTGTTTTTAGATGATTATCAATCAATCATTGGCAACACTTTGGGCCCTATTTTAACAATCTAAGCGTATGGTCTATGCTCACTGTGCACAGTCTAAAAGGGCGTGTCCGAATTCACTTTTGCTAATTTAACGCCGGGAAAAAAGGTTTGTGCGCCTAGAGCACAGTCTAAAAGTGTTGTTCCTATTCTCGTAATGAGTAATGGGATTGTTTTGAACCAGTGAGGGGGGCGGCACAGTGGCTCAGTGGGTAGCACTGTTGCCTCACAGCAAGAAGGTTCCCAGTCCGAGCCCTGGCTAGGGCAGGTGGCCTTTCTGTGTGGAGTTTCTGCATGTTCTTCCTGTGTCAGCGTGGGTTTACTCCGGTTTCCTCCCACAGGCCAAAAATACGCAAGTTAGGCAAATTGGAGATACCAAATTGTCCCTCCCCCAATTTGTGTATAAATAAACTTGTCTGAATAAATTTGTGTATAGATTACCTGGTTCTCGCCATGAATATAGCTGTAGATGTTGGAATGGCGTTAAGAAATAAAGGAAGAAGAAGAAAACAGTGAGAGTCTCATCTCTCATCGCCTTTAAAAGCCAGTTGTGATCGCGCCAGGCCGATTTCCTATTTAGATGGCAGAATTTGTAAACTGAAAAACTAAGTGAGGAAGAAGACCACCAGTTTAAGATTTTTTAAAAATGTAAAAAAATGTAAAAGCCATTTTCTTTCAGTCATGGAAGTACAAATAGCAGGCTTTTAATTCCTGTAAATGTATGGATAGCCTACATGATCAATGTAATCTCCAAGAATAATTTGCAAATATGCAAGAAAATGTTTGTAAAATACTTTATTTGTAACAAACAAGAGATAAAGAATTTACAAACGTGTGGGGAGCCGAAGCGTTTCAGCACTCGGACAGCGCTGTGATGGTTTTGAAAAGCATTGCTTATAAAAGGTTCTCATCTCATCATATCCATAGGAACAAAGTCATCATATACAATAAATCCGTGGGGTAGCTTTAAAAAAAAAACATTTTTAAAATAAATGCAATATTTGCATTTGTTTAAAACAAAACATTTAGGGGTGGTTTCCCGGACAGGGATTAGCTTAAGACAGGAGTTTAATTAGGAAATATAACTAGTTTTAACAAACATGCCTTAATAAAAACATTACTTACGTGCATTTTGTGTCAAAACAAAGGGCACCGATGTATTTTAAGATATGCCACTGCAAGTTGTTTTAAATTTGGACAGCTCTTAGTCTAGGACTAGTCTATTCCATGTCCGCAAAACCGCTCCTTAAGTAGTCTATTGTAGTTGCCTCAAAATAGCACCTCGTTTTCAGACCATAACGCCCATTGATGCACAAATGTGCGCAAATGCATTTGCTATTTAAACAACATGATGCTGGACGTGAAAATGATAACATTGTGCGAGGTGTATGATAGGGCCCGTTGACTAGTTGATAGGATTACTGTTCCACGGACATGGCATAATGTTGATGCAAAAACTCTTGCATGTGCAACGTTGTTCATTTCTTATTTTCAAAAGACCAAACCTCAACCGAACCTTTGGGCTTGTTCTTTCTAATTAAACAAACAGGATTCATCAGACACTTGCGATTTCGCAATTTTAATGGACTCGTCTCTAAAGCGGCGATGCTCCTGACCTCTCTTCCTCTCACTCTATTACAATCAATTATGCATCTGAGTCATCGTTTCAGAACAGATCAAGCAGGCCGCCATGGATTAAGATTAATATCGTAAGAGCTACACCTCCATCTGATCACCATGGAAATCTCACCTACAGGCTTGCCGGCTCTGCGGTTGAAGTCAAGCGCCTGTCGAGGTGACAAGCACTCGATCTCCACAGCTGCTGCTAGTGTTGCTCTCAGCTCCGTCCTGCGAGGTGGGCATTGTTAGATACAGCGTGCCTAATTGAGGGGAAGAAAGAGGTTGTCATGGCTAATGAAAGAGGTGAGGTGGTACGTCATTTAGACGGTGGGATTTTCAGTCATCACTCATTCATGTGTGTTGTCAGGGGATATATAATCTCTGAGCTCTAAAAAGAAATGTCAAGGGAGTCTTAAACTAAAGGTCTATCACCATTCTAAATGCAATTAACTGTTTGCAGAATAAATATGATGAAAATTGGTGTGCACAGGATCTTTTCTTCTTACGTCTAGAAAATGCTGGGTTGTTTTAACCCATGCTGGGTAAGTACTGGACAGAACACACAGCTGGGTTAAAATTATCTAATGCTGGGTCTTTTAAACCAACTTCTGGGGGATTACAATTTATGGTCCAGCACAAGTTAAAAACAACCCAGCATTTTTAGAGTGAGTGAAAAAACTCAGAATAGTAAATTGTTAAAGCTGATCATTATTGGCATTGTTCATTTTATTAATAACACCATAAAAATTAAGACATTAATTAGAACTGATTAGAATTAGAATTGTACGACTTTGTGAGGATTTTGGTTCCCCTAGACGGGTAAGGGACACTACAGTATCTGTGATAACAGTGCATTGTGTTGCCTTCCAGAACCCAGCAGATCATACTAACACAAAAAAAAAAAATCACACAAAAGCTGATCATACATATGGTGCATTCAAGTCATGTCGGATACATTGTATTAATGAGATTAACATGCATAAACTGATCAAACATGACCTGTTTATGACTACACTGTTAAAAGATCCTATTTTTATGACCATTTTTCCAGTGGTTTACTATTACTTAAAATTGTACTTAAAACTTTGTAAAATTACAAACATTATCTGTCAATAAACAGCTCGACAAACTGAACTCAAATAAGATTGACAAACTCAACTAAATAAACTGACAAGTCGGAGCTGATGGTGTAGTGGGCAGCGCTCCGACATTTGCTTTTTGCACTTTCGGCCACCCGAGTTTGATTCCCGGCTCGTGGTCATTTGCCGGTCCCATAGCCCTCTCTTCTCCCTGTACTTTCCTGTCCTCTCCGCTATCACTGTTTAAATAAAGGCAAAAATGGCCAAAAAATTAAAAATAAAATAAAAAATTAACTGAAAAAATGACAAAGTGTTAGTCATGAACGAAATACGACGAAATACCTCAAATCTATGTTTGTATACAGGAAAATACTATATTATTTATAAAGTATTTTTTTTTCAGTTTTCTTAAATTAAATTAAAGAAACATTACAAAACACAAATTCATGTAAATTTACAATAAAAATCTGTAATTAAATGTGTAATTAATTATATTAAATGTACAGTATAACAATATAACATGAAAAAACCATAACAAAAATGAAATTATTTTATAATTTATTTATTGTAAAAAGTGCATAGGGTCACTTAAGACCTAATATGTAATAATGATTGGAAATTTAGGTTAATGAAATTTACCTAACCCAACCAAACCTTATCATCACAGAGAGGTGCAAAACCTAGTTAACAGGTGAGATCATGTAATGATCACAGTGACATCACACCATTCTCATACTGTGAGATTCTTACATCGTGAGTAATATGTAAACTCATTGTGAATTCAAAATATTGTAAACAATAAATGTGCTATATATACCATATAAAATGTCAAGACACCAAGAAGCCTATAAATAAATCTCACATACACTGGAGGTAAAAGTGACCGGGATTGACAGATTTGTGTTGCCCAAGCATCAATGCCTAGTGGTTTGTAATCAGACCTTGTTGGTTTGATTCCCACAGCTGACAGGAAGTGACTGAAGGGGTGTTCTAGTGATAATCGCCCAGTATTTGTCTTTATGTAGTTTGTGTCTGTTCATGACTCGCACTTTTTCTTTTATTGGTCACTTTATTCAAGGTGTTTGATCATAATAATATATGATCAAATAATATATAAAATACTTATGTTATATAAAATAACAGTATTTGGCTGCAGAACTTTTAAAGAAAAAAAATCTGTAAAATTATTGTTTTCGGACTTTATAAGAATTATACCAAGCCCCTAAGGTGACATTGGAGTAAAAAAAATCTAAAGGTTAGTTTCATGTGCTCACGCAAAACCTTCATGTGCAACTAGCGCATGTTCGTGTGAAACTATCGCGCGTGCACGTGAAACTTTCGCTTTCACATGTGCACGCGATAGTTTCAAGTGAGCACGCGATAGCTTCACGTGAGCACGCGAAACTAAACTTTAAAAAAAAATTCTGCACATGAAGGTTTCGCGTGAGCACATGAAAGTTTCACGTGAGCACATGAAACTAAACTTTATTTAATTTTGCTCCATGTCCCCTTAGGGGCTCCGTAGAATTAAGACATTTTATGTTTTTTGTTGTTGTTTGTTTGTTTTAGCAGCCGCTGCTGATGGTCATTTTTTTATGATTTATTTTACAGTGTATTCCACCGACCGCAGAGGAAACTTAACTAGTTGTCAGGCACTGCGGCTGGTACCCGCTACATTTACACCAACTCAGAGACATCTGACCCTAGAGATTTAATACATTAGATGTGGTAAGCGCTGCCCTCCATAGAATTGGCCAGAGAAGAGAAAGCAAGCCTGGCTTGAGCGAATGAAGCCATGAATAAATCAGTATTTGGAAATAAAAATGTCAAGTGAGAAACATCAGCATGTGTTGTGTGCACTGGCAGCTGTAGCTGATGGGCTTTTCTCATTTCTCATCACCTGCAACATCAAAAAATAAACTTGAGCAATGCATCTTCCCACCACTGTTTCTTAGTCATAACCATGAACTTATTTTCCAGTGGGTGAAGGGAATCAAACAACTCTTACTGTACTGATCTGTATGGGTGTGTGTACGCTTCCTCTGTATACATGCATTATAAAGGCACATCACTGTGTCATCATGAATAACCACAGGGCCTGGTGAATGGTACCATGCATAGACATTTTGCCTAGGGCCCATTTATTTTAGCAGGGGCCCTGAGCTATCTCCAGCTATTATTGTGTTTGTCAGCCCTGTCATCTCTCATCGTGGACCCCAGGTGTAAACTATTAGGGGCTGTTGATGTTTGCACCTGAGGTCGAAGTGAAGGTGGTCTCTGCTAGCCTACCTTTTTCTTTAATAATGCCACACAGTTTGGCAAGCAATCCCTAAAGCACATTTTTTGAAAACCAAAAGAGTGACAGGGAGCCGCTGAGTTGTAAACCCCAGTGTTAGCATGTCTCTAATTAAATTAGTGGTCGAAAAATATCACAATATTCTGACGCTCGAGTGCTTTAAGACTCCACAGTCAGCACATTTGTTTTAAAGGGCTGACTTGTGCATGTTCAGCAATAATGACTCTGTGAGCATTTGACATCAGGCGGGCTGTGACGGGAAGATGAGATCCAGGCCGTGATGTTCCTAACATTGCCAACACCTGTAAATTCTTAACTCTCAGGTTAATGCAATGACTGACTGACAGCCAGCAGAGACAAGCTGCTCACTGTTTAATGAAGACATTTAGAAAGGTTCCTCTTTATTGGGAGTTAGTGTTAAAATTAGGTGGAAATTAAATAACACAAGCGCAACAGCTGATTTCCACAAAGACCCATGCAATCTACTAATGCAGGATTCACACCAGACGCGGTAGAGGCGGCAAGCGCGAGTGATTTACATGTTAGGTCAATGCAAAGACGCAAACTGGCATCCTGCAGCGGCACGAATTGAGCGTTGCCGTGGGGAAATGCGCGAGTTGGAAAATCTGAACTTTGGCGGATTTCAGCACGGCATTAACCAATCAGGACCTTGCTGTAGTAGTGACGTGATTACAGAAAGCGAGCAGAGTTTCAGCGGAGTCGCAGAAGCCCCTCCCATGATGCGAATTTCCGCGTCAATGTCTTGATTGACTTGATTTTCACGGACGGCTTTCAAGCGCGAATGAAGAGAGTAAACTCAATTGTTCAAGCATCCAACTATGTGCGAATAACTAGTTTTTGCCGCCTATACCACGGCTCGTGTGAATGCACCTTAAGAGCACCACAAATTAGTTCAGGGTCTCAAATAAGCAGAGCTGATGAGGTTCGGGGGATATACTATCGCCTTATGCGCTTGAGTTTAGCACCATGGACATCACAGCTAACTGTTATTGTGTGACTTCTCCTAGTGACTCCTATTTTATTTCATCCAGTAAAAAATAGCACGGTTTGGCAAACAATATTTTAGAAAAAAATTTTTCCTCTGGCATTCCAAATAAATTGTTACACGTGGAAAAAATCCTCTGCCTTGTACCACACACTCTTTAATCTCTCCCAAGCCTCCTCCTATCAACTACAATTGCTGCCATTTCAAGCGCAAAATGATTTAAGACAATGCTTATTTTATTAAATAATGCGCAAATATCAGTAATATTACACGCGCAAACATTAGTAAATCGCATTGTGTGAATCATTTAAATAATCTCCTCCCATAAATTTGCGTCTGAAGGGAAACTCCTAGAAATTCATATGCAATTAGGTCAGGGGCAAAAGCAGTGCCGGCCTGAGCCTCTTGGGGGCCCTAAGCAGAATGTGTTTGGGGGCCCCCCTCCCACCACGCGGACACAAATGTCACGCTCTAATGTTACATTATAAATGAATAATAATTTAAATAATGAAAAAAATCTATACTTAAATAAAATACTTTATTCTTCAATGTGTCATGTCATATTAACAGGCTATGGAATGTTAACATTGGCCAACAAGAAAAACCTCATCTGCTGCATCATCAGCTGTGTGACACTGACACTTGATGAAACATCAGGGGCGGGTGGAGTTGGTTGTGCTCCAAAGTACTTCAACAGTGTTCCTGAAAAAAATAGCATTGGATAAGTGCATAGTTGATCGAGCAGAATGAGTTTATTTTGCTTATTTTTCATCACTTACACAACAAGCAATAAATAAATAAATATAGGATAGCACTGTTACATCACTACCCACCATATAAATAAGATTGAAGTCCATTTTCATCACAGAAATCTCCCTACCCAACATGGTATTGGTATATATTCTTATAAAGTCCAATACCATCTCTTACCAAAGATCTTAGACAGAGAGCGCATGTGCTTTGCTTATGAAGCTGGAACGTTACCGATGTTTGAACGTTCACTTCAACACATACAGCAATGCTAGCTAGGGGTGTGATGGATCACAAAACTCACGGTTCGGATCACATTATGGTTTTTGAGGCACAGATCTGATCATTTTTCGGATCAGCGGAATAAGGGGTTGGAAAAACTAATAAAAAAATGAAGAAATTACTTACAAACATTTATAAAAAGAACAAAGTTGCCAGTAAGTAAGGGCTAAAATTAGCATTAGGTACAGAAATCAAATCAAATGAATCATAACACTTTATTGTATGAATTAAATATAATTATTCTTTTTTAGAGCTACAGAAGTGATTTTCTCTTTGTCTTGGAAGGTTTGATTAACATTAATGACACAGACTTAAGTAGGTTAATTAAGGTTACTGTCTCTTTAAGAGAAGCAAGGACCTGGTTTCTGCCTAATCTATACATAAACCGTCTAAAGACATAAACAACTGTTTTTATTGGAAAAGAGTACTGTGGAGATCATTTTGTTTGTATGTGCCCTGTCAAGAACAGAAAGATTTTATGTGTGCCCTACTAAGTGCACTTATACGCGGCGCGCTCACACAGACGGAAATACAGACGGCGGAGCATAAAAACGTTATGTTCTTTTCAGTGCTCTATTCCTCAAATATATGTTAATGGACTACAGTATGACACAAAATAGCGTAACTCTCTCTAAAGTTTAAACATCAAGTGTTAGTGTTCTGATCTCTGAAGGGAGCTGGGCTGGACAATTTAAACCGCATGGGCTTGCAGAATACTGCTCACTTTAGCGCCTTTTTGCGGGATAAATTGTTTAAAATCACTTGAAATGTTAACTTTTGCAAGCCTTTGAAACACGTGCAAATGATAAACTTTCACTATTTAAGCGCATGCGAGCCGAACCGTAGGTCGATCACGGTCACAGATTAACGTCGATCTGTCACACCACTAACACAAATTAAACATCCTGTATATAATCATGCAAACATACCTTTATCTTGCTCTTTTTTCTCATCCTCGGTCCTTTTCTTTGTTCTCTTTTCGGCCCCAGAGGGATATATCCTTTTTTTTTGACATGTCAAATGGCTCATCATTGTTTACAGTGAGTGACGACGTTGTGCACTTGCGCGCCGACGCGCAGGTGGCGCAGGTGTCTATGTTGCGCCTGACTAAAACGCTAGCACTGCAGACACATAGTTGTCTGCAAATCAAAATTTTCTTGTCTTTAATTATTCATTTATAAATTCGTATTCATTCATTCATCCATTTATATTACCTGTTTAAGTTATTTAATTGTATAAAAAATAAAAATAAAAAAATGATTGGGGCGGGGGCCCCCTGGTGGCCAGCGGGGCCCTAAGCAGCCGCTTGGTTCGCTTATGCCTCGGGCCGGCCCTGGGCAAAAGTAACTAGACCGCACCTTTACAGCGCTAATGATCCACTGCACATCTTTAGTAAATCCCGACAGTCGTTATTTAACAACAAAATGATAGTTTGCGCTGCCATTTTCTGAGAACGATCACATTTAACATTAAACTTTTCAAATCTTCTACCGGTTTTTTGGCAAACAAAAATTTTCATATTTCAGAATAAAAGTCTACATGCATCATTCAGTTTTCAAACAATATTCAGTAAACATTCATTGTTTAGTCATTAACAGACACACATCCCAACACGTCTGTGTGGGGCATTGAAAAATAGAAGTGAGCTTTTATTAGGCAGGTGCATCTATCATCCATTCACCCCTGTGCTAGAGTTTCTGACTAATAAAATCACAAACAAGCCTTTGGCCAAATGACAAGGTTCATTTTTCAGCTCATTTTTTGTAAGGTAAGTTAAATAGCCTCTAATATGTGAGTGTATAAAGACCAGGACTGATATTTAGCCATAACTGTAGCGAGATGGAAAAAGCAGATGTCATTTTTAAAAGATGATATCTCACTGCTGATGTTGGATGAGAGGTCTTATTGGCATGAGCGGGTGGCCTGACCCGGGTAACATCTGTAACAGAGTTGCATTATATCTCTCAGAATAATGTCGATACGTACGCCAGGCCCGCTTAGTTGTTGTCAGCTCAGACAATTATGTTGTGAGTATGGTCCTGCACCTTTCTCTCCCTACGAACAAAGGTCAGGTGATATTGTGAGGTGAGCATTACTGTGCAGTGAATGGACACAGCTGAGGACTGATGTACTAAAAATAAAGACTTGTTTAAATCTACTGGCTTTTCATTCAATCAATAGAAATTTACCAAACAGCAAGTTTGTTTTTGTGCAATCAGGGCTGAAGAATCCTCTTTTGCTTTAGAAGCTGTTCCTGTAAAGGTGTTTTGGTAACACTTTAAGGGCCTGTTTACACGAGAACGCTCAAGGGTGAAAACGTAAACATATTTTATCGGATGTGCCTTTCGTTTACATGGTGACTGCGTTTTTGGGGCTTAAAACGCAAAAAAATGAAACCACCCTCCAGAGTGAAAATCTTAAAAATTATCTACCGTCACGTTCCCGTCAAAAAGGTAAACGCAAAAGTCTGCTCACGGTGTCTCTCGTCGCGTACGTGTTTACGTCACAGTCATGCGCCAGTTTTAATGATTCTCTGATCAGTGCATTAATTACCTCCATAAAATTGTGCATTAATTACATTAATCAGTGCATTAATAACCCCCATAAACCTCCATAAAATTGTTGATGCACCAATTCGTTCGGAGGCAAACCAGGCGACTTTGGACGAGACCTGGGAGAACAAGGAAAAAGGTTGTACGCAGGTGCGGACTTGGTATCAATATCACACACTTTTGCGTCCCCATATGCACACAGATTTCCCCCTCAAAACGCTCGTATAAACGCAAAATAAAAAGTGATAACACAATGCCACTTTTGCTGGGATTTTTTTCAGAGAGACTTCATAGAACAAGGAAGACATCAGCCCGTTTTTAGGATAGTGAAAATAGCGGTATAATGAGTTTTTTTTTCACACATGAAACATGAACACATGTTATATTGCACACTGTAAACACAATTAAAGCTTTGAAAACACAAGAAGAAATGGCACCTTTAATTGCTAAATGTATAGTGAGACTGAATGTTGTAGTTTTATTTTATTCTTGAATCTAATACCTCATGTTACTTTTCATGTGCTGCTCCAAATGTCTCTGTAAAAAGCCTTTATTAAAAAAAATGGCTGCTTTTTAATAAACAGAAATTCAAAAATTTCAATTATTTATTTTGTTTATCAAGATACATTTCTCAAACTTTATATTCTTTAAGACACTAATTTATAATATTTTATTAATGAATCAATTACTTATACAAGCAACAAATCATAACATGCACTTTCATGGCTTACTAATGTTAACACATCATGAATAACCAGTTGTTCATGGGTGTCCACTTTTATGCTACTAATTACGTTATACCTACTGTACTAATTAAATACTGCTGACTCAAAATCTTTATATCAGTTAACTATATTTTTGTATTCACCATATTAGGAAATTATATGGAACCAATTGCCTTAAAATATTTTAGTAAACTGAGTAAACAATGAAACTGAGTTAAAACAATTATTATGGTTACAATAATTAGAGCAAACATTTGTAAGATTAATGCCATGTTTACTGACACATTTTCATTCTTAAAAAAGCCTTTTGCCAGGATGAAAGCTCAGTGTCTTCTCATATCATGTCTGATGAGTTTGGAGAACACCTGACAAGAGATCAGAGATCATTCCTCCATACCAAATCTCTTGAGATCCTTTAAATTCCCAAGTCCTCTCTCCTCTTCAGTTCACTCGACTAATTTTCCATAGGGTTCAGATCAGGTTGACTGAGATAACCATGGCAAAACCTTCATTTTGTGCTCAGTGACCCTGAATGTTGATTTGTTTTAGATCCATTGTAAGATTTTTAGCAGAGGTAGTCAGGTTTTGATTTTTGGACTGGCTTGGTTATTGTGGATGTATGGGGGGCATTGTTGTGTTGTTCTGGTAGATACCCCCCCAAGTTATATATATATTTATCTAATAAAAACTTAGACTTTTTGGCATCTTTTATCCTACAGGGGTCTTCTGTGTTATTGCAGTATGTAGTTTTGGTTATAGTACTATGTCACTTATTAGTTTTTACACCATTAACACAGATTGGGTACATGTATTTCAAGCATCAGAAATTAGGTGTTTCTTTTATTTAAAATTGAAAATTTGTTGATTCACTTACACTCACCTAAAGGATTATTAGGAACAGCTTTTCAATTTCTCATTAATGCAATTATCTAATCAACCAATCACATGGCAGTTGCTTCAGTGCATTTAGGGGTGTGGTCCTGGTCAAGACAATCTCCTGAACTCCAAACTGAATGTCAGAATGGGAAAGAAAGGTAATTTAAGCAATTTTGAGCGTGGCATGGTTGTTGGTGCCAGACAGGCCGGTCTGAGTATTTCACAATCTGCTCAGTTACTGGGATTTTCACGTACAACCATTTATAGGGTTTACAAAGAATGGTGTGAAAAGGGAAAAACCGAGGTATGCAGCAAAGCATTTGTGAAGCCACAACACGCACAACCTTGAGGCGGATGGGCTACAACAGCAGAAGACCCCATGGGGTACCACTCATCTCCACTACAAATAGGAGAAAGAGGCTACAATTTGCACGAGCTCACCAAAATTGGAAAAATGTTTCCTGGTCTGATGAGTTTCGATTTCTGTTGAGACATTCAGATGGTAGAGTCAGAATTTGGCCTAAACAGAATGAGAACATGGATCCATCATGCCTTGTTACCACTGTGCAAGCTGCTGGTGGTGGTGTAATGGTGTGGGGGATGTTTTCTTGACACATTTTAGGCCCCTTTGTTCCAATTGGGAATTTTTTTAATGCCACAACCTACCGGAGCATTGTTTCTGACCATGTCCATCCCTTTATGACCACCATGTACCCATCCTCTGATGGGTACTTCCAGCAGGAAAATGCACTAAATTGTCACAAAACTCAAATCATTTCAAATTAGTTTCTTGAACATGACAATGAGTTCACTGTACTAAAATGGCCCCCACAGTCACCAGATCTCAACCCAATAGAGCATCTTTGGGATGTGGTGGAACGGGAGCTTCATGCCCTGGATGTACATCCCACAAATCTCCATCAACCGCAAGATGCTATCCTACCAATATGGGCCAACATTTCTAAAGAATGCTTTCAGCACCTTGTTGAATCAATGCAACGTAGAATTAAGGCAGTTCTGAGGTGAAAGGGTGTCAAACACAGTATTAGTATGGTGTTCCTAATAATTCTTTAGGGGAGTGTATGTTGTCCATCCCACATTGCGAAATGCCCACCGAGGGAAGGCGTCCTAATAGGGCCACTGCAGATTTTTCCAAACACTGCACACCATTAGTCAAGCAGAAGTTGTCTCACTCTTACCTGCAAACCTGACTTACCGGTCTAAGCTGTGTCAAATTGAATTCTTCAAACAACCAATGATTGGCTATAATCAGGAGATTTTGGTGAAATATATAGTTTGCTAATAACTAGGGTAATATTGCAGGCCGTTATCACACAATTATCTTCCTGTGACAGCAGAGTCGCATTCATCGCCAACAGCAACCCTGTTATCTGTGCGCCTTCTACCCCGCCACAGCTCCCAATTAAAGCGAACACAGCATTAATAATGAGCTTTTAATCAATTCCTCACCCTTCACGCTGCGAATGCCCTGACTGCCGCAATCAGATCCAGATTGTTCCTGCTCACAGACGTTTCTCTGGCCTTTCGTTGCGAACAGGGATTTTAGCTTGGCTTTGCATCTAGCATATGAGTTAAAAGCACCTCGGGATGTAGTGCGGAGGTCCGCGCCGATGTTCTCGACGAGATGAGTGGGTGGAGGTGGCACATTTATTCGTGTTTGCAGAGGAACAGAGACTCCAGAGCTCGGGATGAAGTAGCATGGATATTCGGTGTGAGCGCTGGCCTTGAGGTGCAGGAGAGTATTGTAAATAAAGAGAGCTCTTGTGTTGCTTGCAGACAGAAAGTGTGCACTCGCTGGAGAAGAGTTGTTCTGAATAACCTTTTGATGCTGTCAAAAGAGAGGCAGGAGAGAGAGCTGTGTGCTCGGAGGCATGAGTGGGTGTTTCCATCAGCCAGTCAGAATACATTTCTCTCCTTTATTTCTCCTTTTAAGCTACGCATACAGTACGTCCGATTTACTTATAAAGAGACTAATAGTTGAATGCTAAGGAGAATTTTACTGACCGAACATGCTTACTTTGTAGACATAACAATGGATACAGGGAACAAATACTTTAAATTATTATTATTATTTTTTAAATAAACAATGTTAGAGCTATGGATAAAACAATTTAAATGACATTTCAAAGGGGTAATCGGATGAAGATGCTAATTTTTTTTTAGCTTTTTATGCACTTATTTATGCATTTAGCTTAAGTAAAGCTGAAAATAAAACATGCAAGCAGTTTGTTATAAGCTGTCTGAGTCTGAGACTGTTTCATTCTTGCCCCTTGCTACGTAGGCATCTATTCTTTGATTAAAACCACATTCGAGTCTCCTCATATGAGTTTTGCCTTTCGGTTTGTACTGTACACATGTAGCGAAGCTAAACTAACAAAGTTACATTGAGTTTTTGAAAGGGAAAAGTTGGACAATGAAGAGTGCATGGCATGCAACAAGCTCAGTGATTGGTTGTAAAGGCTCACATGCGTCCCGAGTCCATACCTCGGATGAAATAAAATCAAAATGGCTTGATTTGATGTATAAAGGAAATATCCAAGAAAGAATTACCGGAAACACTGGATTGTTTCATAAACCTCGACTATACCCTTACAGTAGAGGTCTACGCGGAAGACCCGAGGACCCGTCCGGTTCGGGTCCCAATCTATTACTTTGGGTCCCGTGTCTGTTTAACATTGTGGGTAATAGCAAATGGACTCGGAGAACACACACCCACATTTAAATTAAATATTTCTAAAACGGCAACAAAATCTTAGGTGAACTGTCGCATACATTTTTTTCTATGAAGCTCAAATTGCGTTAAAAAGTTTATCTTGGTTGCTCCAGGCAGGGACTTATTCTGCCATACTGTGCGTTTTGCATTGTAGCCTTGCACTTCCTCCAATTTTTATAATAATATTATACATTGACTTCTTGCTGTTACATATCTAAAGTTTTCGCGCAGACTCTGCTCAAAGAGCAAAGAAAAGCTATTGTCAGCAGCCATGACACTGAACGAGTAAACATTATTATAATCTAAATGGGCAAAGTTCCTGGTACAACTTTCAAAATAATAGATGGGTCCGGGTCGGTTCAGTGTAGCACATATACAGGTGTATTCGGATTCAGGTACAAATTTTTGGACCCGTGTAGGACTCTACCATACAGAAAAAAATATATTTTCAAATATAATTTTAATTTCAAAATATACAAAAAAATGGCCAAAAAATATATGTGCTAAAATATATTTTAAATATTGTTTTGTATATTTTGAAAATTTTGAAACATTTATATTTGCGTTGTATTGGAAGAAAAACTTTGTATGTTACAAACCTGTAAACAGTTTTGAAAAGATTAAATATATAAAAAAATATATATATATTTTAAACGGCAAAATATACTTATAATATTGTATTTTATACATACTATACTTAAATTTCATTGTTATACTTTATGTGTGAAAGGATGGCGTCCACGCCTCTAGTCCAAAATAGTGGTAACTCCGGTGCGTAACTCCAAAAAATTAATGCAGAAAAGAAAAGAAAAGAAAAGTCCGCACACAGTAATCCAAGTAATGTCAAACATTTATTCTGTGCCGAAATAATTGTTATACTTTAAACATTTTATACAAACTTTTATATTTTGGCAAGGAAACAATTTATTTGGCTGTATGAGTTGTAAAATTAGAAATGTATCTGTTGCCCCTGAAACATGTTTATATACAGTATATGAAGGATAAAACTAAATATATTTTCAAATAAGCTTTATTTTCTACAAAATGCATTATTTATACATTTTTTTTTTTATATATTTAAAACATATTTTGGCCAAAGAAATGTTTTTTGGTGGGTATGAAACTAGACTCGTTTATAGATTGTGTTTAAAGGTTGGAACTCTGCCATCAATGTATCTTTAATATGTAAGTATATTTTTTAATAGTTCTGATGAGGTAGCAGCCCCTGATGTTTATACATGAGATCATTACTTGTATCCCATATGTAAACATACCGCATTCTTGTCATGCTGGATTCACCAGCAGTACGCTAACCTGTCAGTACATAAAAGGCAGATCAACGTGACATAGTTGTTAACTATATTTGTTGACCTAAGTGAACTAAACATTTATAAACAACACCTTATTTTGTTGAATTTCTTCAGAATCCTCCTGTTATTCTGGCTCCTGCTCCAGCTCAGATCGATAAGGTTACTATTCCCCAAGGCATATGCTCACCGGTTACCATGGCAGCACTTTACATGCAAGACACTCATTTACATTTAAAGTGACATGTACTAAAATGGGTCACAGTGAGCAGAGCTGTTTTTGACAAGACAAAAATTGTGTTTTTTTTATTCAACCATTGAGGAATTTAAACCAATGTTACAGACATTTCACGAAGACCCTTATAAATCATATTAACTTGTGTCCGAGTCCCCCTTTAAACATTTATTATTTGCAGAAATCTTTGTTCTCTTGCTAAGGCTAGTTTCATAGCTAGCATTTGACATAAATATGTACAATATATACAGTACATACATGGATTCTCACACTTGATAATCAAGACAGTAATCACAGAGAAGCTAACCCGAGAAATAATGAGGTAAAGTTGAGGTGGAAAAACACTCTGGAAAAGTTTTAACATTTTTAAAATACTTCTACACAGATGAGCCATTACATTATGACCAACTGCTTAATATCCTAGGGTCTCCTTTAGCTTGCAAAACAGCGGCTATGAGGCGAGGCACTGATTTGACAAGGTGGCAATTGGTTTCCTGGGGTATCTGGATCCATAATGTCAACAACATTTCCTCCAGTTCTCATAAATTGTGGGGTGGTGGTGATGTAGCACAAACCTGTTTTTCCAAGCCGACATCGGTTCAGGTGAATTTGGAGGCCAAGGGATTAACAGAGGGTGCATCCCAATTCAGGGACTGAGCCCTTCGAAGGCCAAGCATTTAAAAGCCAATAACGTCACCGGGCTGTGACGAAGGCTCCTTCAAATGCAGGCCTTTGTTTCCCCTGAAACCAAGGATCCATAGGATCCTTCACAGCCTTGGCTATCCCAAGATTCAATGCACGCCTGGGACATCTGGATATTTTGAAATAAACATTCAGAAATGTAGTGAAATAAAAGTGTATATTTTGCAATTGTGCATGTTGTGTTTTATGTCTAAGGTTGGTAAATTCTACATACTGTTGTGTAGTTTAATCTGCATCAGTGTGTCGTATTTTCTCAATTAAAATGTAAAAAAATCTGGCTCCATATTTATTTTTCCAAGTCTGATAGGTCTCATCTGTTGTGTCCCGCTGACAAATGTGCTGGGTGGGAACAGCAATTGACGTAACTCCCCCGATAGGCTAAACAGTCTCATTTCACTTCACTTTGTGGACTTTAGAGGCTGCAGCCTTCAAATACCGAGTATTGCCTTCAAATTCTGCGTCCCTTAAAGGATCCAGATCCTGAATTGGGATGCATCCACAAATTCACCATTCATCTTGTTCCTCAAACCACTCCTGGATGATTCTGGCAGTGTGGCATTATCCTGTCGGTAATGGCAGGAAACACAGTTGCCATGAATGGGTACACTTGGTCCACAATGATATCTGACAGCTATTATGGAGGCTAAAGTGTCTCTAGAAAACATTGCCCAGCTTGGCACAGTTCATCCAGGTGCCATAACCTCTGTTGGTAATCAGCGTGTCCACGGTCATCAGCGTGATGCACCAGGATGTCACCACTTTGTTCCACGGCCCTATCACAATGATCTTGGGCCTATTACACGCATTGTTGTCTGTATACCCGGTTGAGTCGTCGGCTAAGTAGGGTCGTCGGCTAACTGTTTGCTCTGACACATTGCCCTCGTCACCACCAGTGATTTGTCACACAATGGCACTGCAGTCGCTGTGAATAACGGACGATAGTCTCTACTCCCCTCTGACACCAATGAGCTTCAGATGACATGCATATGTACACCGGATTGTCATTTAGCCATCCGTGCACTACTTTTGATATGAACTCACTACAATGACACGTGACCAACTTAAGGTGCGCTGCTTCTGAGATTTGAGTTTCAAGACACTCTACTGACCTAAAGCTGGTCCTTGGGCACTACATATACTGCTACATAAAATGTCCCATGGTTTGGTTGCCAGGTGCGCTCATTGCTCTAGGCTGGGGTGGTTATAATGTTATGGCTCACCAAGGACATCTGAGACAGATAGATTCAATTCCAGTTTGGTGTGATGCTCATCCCACCACCGATCCACCTAATGCCCATCCTCAGGCTGCCACATTGATGACTGCCCAGTGACAAGTCATCACCTCCTTGTGCACTGCAGCGATGTTAAATTCCATATTATAAAATGGGCAGTTTGGGTTCTTCATTCTGATTGGTTGAAACGCGTTCTAAGCCGTTCTAAACCCCACGGTTCAGACCGCATTACATAAGTATCACTGCGCCACTGTTGCTGCGTACTGATTTATGAAAATAAACACCACAGTCTTTAATCATATTTTTAATTTGTCTACAATTGCACAATTAATGGCGATATCAAGATCAATGTCAATAAATATTGTTGAGTCATCTCGTCGATAAAGAGAAAACGTTGTCTGAGGAGTTTCTAACTCAAGTTCATACGTCCGCTATTATCCACTAGATGGCGATCTTACCCAACTTAAACACTGACGCATTCACTCAACACTGAAAACACAAGCGTTTAAGTTTTGATGGCTCTGAATCTGATCTCTTACAAAAGTTCTTCACAAAAATGGAATTATCTCCGCTTCTAGCTAAAAAATCTGAGAGGTGATAAGAGAACAAATGAAGGTAGGATAAAACGTTTTTTTGTTTGTTTTTGTTTGAAAGCGGATGGTCTGTTCTTTCATTTGATATTTTATGTTTATTTAAAGAAGATAATTTTTCTCCAAGGCATTAAACTAAAACTGGGTGGCAACTTAAAAAAAAAACGCTGACGGGGAAAGAGTTCAGCATGCTTCCAAGCATATTTGATCACAATATAAATGTTAATGTATGAATTAGATGAATGGTGATTTATAAAATAAACACCACAGTCTTAAATCATATTTTCATTGTGTCTTTGCTGCATCTGTGTTGGTTGGGAACTGCGCTCTTTTTCAGTCCCACTTGATTCTGAGGAACTACTGTTGCGGATTGCATCGGTAACGTGTCAGCTGAGAGCTGGCCCTCCTGGATAAGCCTGGTTTTCTCACAGGGTTCTTTTCTCCCATTTCCTCTAATGAGTTTTTTTACCCCTGACTGCCGCCATGTTGGCTTGAGTACTGGGAGACTGCTGACATTACCTTAACTTAAGACTTTCTTTATTGTCAGTTTAGAAACGCTCCTGCGAACAAGTGGCTGATAACTTCACCTGTACAGAGATCTCATTTAATGAAAGTTTTGCACATTCCGAATATTAATAATTCATGGACGAGGAGAGATTAGACGTTTAAAAGCATTAATATATAACAAAACCCTCAAAGCCATGGAAAGCCATAAGAAGCGGAGGAATGTTTCTCTGTACAGTATGTGTGTGCACTTCACTCCTCAGCCCAGAGGCGGTTCTAGGATTTCATTCTTATGGGGGTTTAGCCCTCAGTGATGATGTGAAGAGAGCATTGTGATGCTTTTTTGCTAATTGGGACCAGTATTATTATTAATAAATTCATAGGCTACATACATTACTCTTTTATATAGTTCCAAGCTCTTATGCTTTTTTATTTAACCTAATAAAAACAAAAACCTCTTGAACAGATGTAAAAGGTATAAAAGTTATTTATTACTATTATTTACTATTGTGTATCTTTTTTCAATTAAAGTTTATGTATACTTTATGTATATTCAAAATTTACTGAATGCTAACAATTTATATGAGAATTTCTATTTATTATATTTATATTTATTTATTTAAACTGTAATTTTCGTTATACATTATGTGTGAGTGCACTTGGTTTGTTACATGCCAGGTGTGTGTGTGTGTGTTTGTTTGTTTAAGTGTGTCCGTGCATACCCTATATGTGTGATGGTGGTGTTTACAGAAATTTCAGGGGTGCAGGGTTTCATATTTTATTGAAGCTTCCCCGAGCGCCGGGGATTTAGCTCTTTCGCCGCCAGCGTTTAAAAAAAAGTTGCCAGCCAGTGGCAGCATTTTTCATGTTTTTCACAAAAGCCTTCCAGAAAATGTAGGAAAGACCCTCTGGACATATGGGTGGGTTCTTTAAAAACACAAAATTTTGATCAAAAAGCTGAGATAATTTTATTTTTGTGAAGGACATTTGTTGGAGATCAGATTCAGAGCATCCTCAAAACATACACGGACATGCAGTTGCTTGCCCTAGGGCAATACTTCTGATTTTTATAAGTTGCGGAAGTGCGCCTGGTGGATAATAGCGGTACTGCGGAAAGCCGGAAATACTTGTCATTGGCAGAGAGGCGTTTTCTTTTAATTGTCATGCTTTTGTTGTTCTTTGCTTCTCTGTGTTTTTTTTCTATGTCATGTAGCCTATAAGTTGAATAAGTTGACTACTTAGTTAAATGTCTGTTGGGTGACCATCACAATAAAGTGTTAGTAGATATTAAGCAGACAGTCTAGTAAACCTCTTATGACTGACAGTTAGCAAGAAGTTGCAAAGTTTTTCCTGCTTACACATTGGTGGGCCATATCCAAACTGTGTCAGTTGAGTGACTTCAAACATGCAATGTAAATGCATTTTTTTTTTTTTTGAGTGTTACCAAAACTTTATGTAAATTTGTGATTTTTGAAACCACTACAAGCGGTGAGGGCAGTACGAAACGTTTATTGTCTGTTTGTGTAATATTGCGCTGGGTAGCCCCACCCACTGTGAAATCACATTGGTCCAGAATTCCACTTCTCATCACTGTCCTGGGGTCTCATTTATAAAACGTAGGATCCTTACTAAAAGTCTACGTATGCACAAAAGCCAAAAATGGTATAAGCCTAAAAATATTAAGACTTATAAAACAAAGCAATGTTCCCTTTATAAATCACAGATCACCTGCAGATCCCACCCTGCAAGCCCATTCTCCCATTTAGTTAGATTTTTTAATAGATCACAACCTTTGCGTGGGAACTGGCGTATGCACGTTTCCAGACCCGTTTTGTGCGTACGCATGCATTATACATGAGACCCCAGATATTTTTGATTGGCTGTGATTGTGTTATGTTGTGCAGCACTTTATCATTTGCTTTTCTCAGAAAACGTGGTGTAGTGCAACACAGCAATGCAAATAGTTATTTTCAGTCGTCTTTAATGCAAAACACTCATTCACTTCTCATATTATCAGTTTTCTAGAAGACCATCACATCCAAAATAACAGAGCTATGCCCGTTTTTCATTTTCTCTCCATTATTTCAACCTTCAGACAAAGCTTACCCGAACCACAGAACGCCTATTGTTTTGTGTGCTGTAATGAGCTCTTTTTGCTCAGCGGACTGTGTGAATATGCAGTTTTATATTTAGCAGCACACCCCCACCACAGCACTTTTCAAAGATGCTTGTGGGTAACCCTGAATCCCAAACCAGGCTGAAAGAAACACAAAGAGAGGCTGCGAAGGAGAATGAAATATCACACATGCGGCGCGAGATGTCGACTGGTCTTGCAGAAGCAGGAGGAATCAGTGGCAGAATCACGTCAGAAGGGAAGGTTACGCTCCATTACCCAGCAGAGAGCAGACTGCCAGAAACATATTTGTTTAGTCGTGGACAACATTTTCTGGAAAGCGCACGTGGGAGTTTATACCTCGCATATTAATATTTTTTTAAAAGCTTTTTCGATTTTGCAAACGTTTTATCATATTGCAGTGTTTCAAAGCGCATAACCAATATAACACTCCTTAGGTTGATATTTCAATAACGTTATGTAACATCAAAAAAAGTCTGGTTGGGTTTATTGTTGTGTAATTATTTAATATATATCAATACAAACACACATGTATGTATTTAAAAATATTTACTGTACATATATTTATTGTGTATTTATTATACATACATACACACCTATATATATATAGTACTGTGCAAAAGTCTTAGGCCACCATGCCATAATTAGATTTGTTGTTTTTGCAATGTTATATTGATCATATATAATTGTTTCTCAGTCTCTTTAATAGAATACATCCAGAAAGTATATAAAGAACTGTATATAGTATTAAAAACTGTATAAAAATGTAAACTGATGTGTGAAGTTTTTAATGTAAACTTCCCTTCCACTTGAGCAATAGCAGTAAACTGCAGGATGTCTTAAACCTAAATGAAATTAAATCCTAATTTCAAATTTGTTTTAAAAAATTGTCTTTTTACTTCATTCTGCTCAAAAACGCTCAAGATGAGTTTAGTGCCAAGAGCGGTCACACTAAACACTGATGATGCCTAAAGAAGTCCTGAAATTTATATTTTATATTTTAGTACATATTTTCTGTTTGTATTTTACAGAGCCCCTAAGGTGACATTGGTGAAAAAAAATCAAAAGTTTAGTATCATGTGCTCACACGAAACCTTCATGTACGGATTTTTTTTTTAAAGTTTAGTTTCGAGTGCCACATGCGCACATGAAACTATTGGCGCTTTTCCATTGCATTGTACCCCACGGTGTAGTTTAGTTTGAGTCGGGTCAGCTCACCTCACTTTGGCGTGGTTAGCTTTCCATCGAGTTTAGTATCACTTTTTTATTGTTTTAGACTGTTGTCTGAGGTCTACTCATGACGTTTGCATGGTTTTTACATCCAAAAACATCAAAAGCAATAAGTAATAGACCATTTTGTACCCTGATTTTGAGGCTGGTTAGAGAAATGATCCGTTTTAATGGGCGGGCTGCATTGACGACTTGGAAGTAAACGCCCACTGCTATGATTGGATAACAGTTTTTCGTTTAAACTAACTTTCAATTTAATCTCATGTGTAATCAGTTTAATGTTAAGTGAGTGTCTTAAGACACAGTGTCTTTCTTACACACGCATATTTTATCATAAACCCTTTTGACACACACACGCGTGTCTTTTATCGTAAACCCACGCACAAAAACACAGACACAAACACAAACGTACACGTGTCTTTTATCGTAAACCCTTTCGATGTGCGTGTAGCAACACACACACACACACACACACACACACACACACACACACACACACACACACACACACACACACACACACACACACACACACACACACACACACACACACATTCTGGTTTCCATGTTTTGTGGGGACATTCCATAGACGTAATGCATTTTATACCATACAAACTGTATATTCTATTCCCCTTACCTACCCCATTCCCTAACCCCAACAATCACAGAAAACTTTCTACTACCTTAGATTTTCAAGAAACATCATTCTGTTTGATTTATAAGCATGTTTCCTCATGGGGACATTAAAATGTCCCCACGAGGTCCCAAAAACACTGGTATTCCTATCTTTGTGGGGACAATTGGTCCCCACAACGTGATAATTACCAGGTACACACACACACACACACACACACACACACACACACACACACACACACACACACACACACACACACACACACACAGACGTCTTTTACATAAACCCTTCGACGCGTGTGTAACGAATGCACAAACACACACACATGTGTTTTTTATCACATTCAATGGCCGCAACTAATAGTAACACATATCACACAACACAACAAGTGTTTTGCTCACACAAACACGAGTGTCTTTTATCATAAACCCTTTCAAAGCGTGTGCAGCATGAATTCGCGTCCCTCGGAAGATAAAACACCGGCCGCCACAGTGACACATAGTACTAAAGTGTTTTACTCCCACAAACACGCGTGTCTTTTATCATAAACCCTTTCAAAGCCTGTGCAGCATGAATTCGCGTCCCATAAAACACCGGCCGCCACAGTGACACATAGTACTAAAGTGTTTTACTCATATAAGCTGCACCACCATTACATCCGGATCCAATATTGATAGAGGAGCATTGCTTTTTATTCGCAGTCTCTCTTCAAATCCAGCGTTCTTCTGAACATGCAAATGTCACCCCCAGGGGCTGGCTATGTTTGACTGAAGCCACCCCCCTTCTCAACTTCCACCTCGAGGAGGTCCCCAAAGCCAACCCAATGACCAGACAAACACGAGAACAGGTAAGTAAAATATAAAACAATCTTTATTGAATTTAAATATTTAAAAGGACTGGGGAAATGGGGAAAGGGGAATTTAAAACTAATGAGTCTCTGGCTCCTCCCTCCAGGGAGACTGCAGCCACAGGCAGGCAGGGACAAGGGCAACGGGGGTGCAGACCACCGTAAGCCGGGGGGAGGGGAAACGTCAGGCTCCGGCCTGGTCCCTGCTATCCGTGGCGCCCTCCTTCTTCCTTCCTGGAGGCAGAGTACAAACAGTGTGACTGGTAAGGGAACTTTCCGCTATCTGCGTACCTTTTCTGTTCGGCAGGGGGTCTTCGCCCCGCGTGCCTTCACGTTTCTCCGTCGTACGTTCACTCTCTGGCTCCTTATTCTCCACAGGTGGCCGCTGAGACACAAAAGCATTGTTAATTTGGACTTGAGGTATTTCTCACCAGCTCTGCTGTTTACAGCTCTCTTGGTAGGTATAGCTCTCCAGAGTCTGTTCTCTGAATGTTCACTCTCGTTCTCCCTTTGCTCCACAGGTGACTACTGGGACACAAAAGCACTGTTAACCTGAACTTCAAATACCTCGCACCGGCTCTGCTGTTTACAGCTCTTGGTAGGTATAGCTTTCCACAGTCTGTTCTCCAAATGTCCACTCTCGTTCTCCTTTTTCTCCACAGGTGACTGCTGGTCTGCTGTTTACAGCTCTTGGTAGGTATAGCTTTCCACAGTCTGTTCTCCTAATGTTCACTCTCGTTCTCCTTTTGCTCCACAGGCGACCGCTGGGACACAAAGCACTGTTACTTGGATTTTTGGATGCTTCTCACCTGGTCTGCTGTTTACAGCTCTTGGTAGGTATAGCTTTCCACAGTCTGTTCTCCTAATGTTCTCTCTCGTTCTCCTTTTGCTCCGCAGGTGACCGCTGGGACACAAAGCACTGTTACTTGGATTTTGAATGCTTCTCACCTGGTCTGCTGTTTACAGCTCTTGGTAGGTATAGCTTTCCACAGTCTGTTCTCCTAATGTTCACTCTCGTTCTCCTTTTTCTCCGCAGGTGGCCGCTGGGACACAAAAGCACTGCTAACTTGGACTTCAAACACTCCTCGCTGGTTCTGCTGTTTACAGCTCTTGGTAGGTATAGCTCTCCACAGTCTTTTCTCTGAATGTTCACTCTCGTTCTCCTTTTGCTCCACAGACGACCGCTGGGACACAAAGCACTGTTACTTGGATTTTTGGATGCTTCTCACCTGGTCTGCTGTTTACAGCTCTTGGTAGGTATAGCTTTCCACAGTCTGTTCTCCTAATGTTCTCTCTCGTTCTCCTTTTGCTCCGCAGGTGACCGCTGGGACACAAAGCACTGTTACTTGGATTTTGGATGCTTCTCACCTGGTCTGCTGTTTACAGCTCTTGGTAGGTATAGCTTTCCACAGTCTGTTCTCCTAATGTTCTCTCTCATTCTCCTTTTGCTCCGCAGGTGACCGCTGGGACACAAAGCACTGTTACTTGGATTTTGGATGCTTCTCACCTGGTCTGCTGTTTACAGCTCTTGGTAGGTATAGCTTTCCACAGTCTGTTCTCCTAATGTTCACTCTCGTTCTCCTTTTGCTCCACAGGCGACCGCTGGGACACAAAGCACTGTTACTTGGATTTTGGATGCTTCTCACCTGGTCTGCTGTTTACAGCTCTTGGTAGGTATAGCTTTCCACAGTCTGTTCTCCTAATGTTCACTCTCGTTCTCCTTTTGCTCCACAGGCGACCGCTGGGACACAAAGCACTGTTACTTGGATTTTGGATGCTTCTCACCTGGTCTGCTGTTTACAGCGCTTGGTAGGTATAGCTTTCTCCGCAGGTCCAGCAGAGGGGCGAAGATAGCACACCGCCTCACCGGGTCGAGCGCTGCCCTATCCTCACTACCCGTAGGGCGATCGAATCCTGGACAGGGGCGCCCCTTTGTAGAGACCACAGGGCGGCGGAACTCTTTCGCCTCCGCCTCTGCGACAGGGACAGACACAGGTAAGTTTCCAATGCAAATAATTCTAATGTTGTACTCACACTCGCTGACAGCTCTTAATCTGCGTCACGTCACGCTCCAAACAGCACACTGCGTATAGTAGCTGGTAATTCCTGAGGTCGTTAGCCTCTCCGTCCTCTGCCCAGTGAAAAATGGATGATGCGGGGTTTCGTCTGACAAGACACACAGCAACCCACAGCAAATACACAGCACCACTTCAACGTGAAAAGTTTACTAATTGCAAAGACTCACTCACCACACTATCAGTGTACACAACAAAGGACGCCCTGCGTCCTCCACTTCGTTTGGGCTGGATGAGGGCGATGGAAATACGACCGAAATGGTAGTTCGTTGCTGTGGCTGTTTGGATGGACGCTTCTGCAGCTCACCCACCACGCTGTTTCAGGGGTAGGGCCGCCCTCCTTCTCCTGGAGGTATCCAACGATTGCACAGGTTAGTTTTTACAAGTCACTTAACACCAGAGTTGATACTCACAGCGGTTTGCCTTTGTTTACGTTGCAACACAAAGTCGGTTTCCTTCCTGCTTTACTCCTTTAATTGTGCCACTTAGACCAATGTTTCTTCTACCCGTAGGATCTTCCTTTAACTCCAGCGTTTCCACCGCAACTACAACGAGAGAGAGACAGAGAGAGAGAAAATGTAGACAGCCACCAATGTCTATCACCGAGCACAGCTCCGTTCCTCAGCACACACCAAAAACGTCCCCAACTGTGATTTAACTGCTCTTTAAATACTCCTTCATGTACTCCAGTTGTCCAATCACCCGGCGATCTCCTTAACTACGCACAGCTGTGCTTAATCGACTGATTACAGCCCTTCGCGATCCTGCCGGATGTCCGGTGTTTCCTTTCTCCGGTCTGGGCGGAAACATCCGGGTGGAACCAAACTTTCCCAACTTTTGGTTCCGCCCAAAAAGATCGTCACCTTGTGACACAAACATGTAGCAACTGTTATGATTCCCTCGTTTAATAGGAATGATGTCTCTCGACAAAAAACAATGGCCCGAATACGGTACGGTTAACGTTTAGCCATCCTTGCAGTAACTTGTTATGAAAACTAACTCAACTACACGTAATATGTGGGCGCGGTCTCAAGTTGAAGAGCTCATGAATAGTAATCACCTCGATCAGTTCCACGTCACACTGATAAGCTTTTCTAACTGACCTGATTTCTCCGCTTATTTCTTTTCAGTGGCTAGAGCTGACAGAGGAGGTGGAAGTTAATTTTCACATTCACGACACAACACAAACACATATGGACCTAACACATATCAAAAAATACAAGTAAAAACGGTTTTATGTGGAAGGGCCTCTTTAAAGGATTTTCGTTATATTTTTGCTGCCTACTGCTGTGACATCATACAAGTGAGAGCATCTTTGTACATTCCCATACATGCATTTATTTCTCACTCCGCCACAAAATTAAAATTGGCCACCACAAATAGATGTTTGCACATCGCGTTTATCACTACCTCTGTCTCACATGACTGTTTCTGTACAAACACCCGTGGCATCAGCCAATGGCACTCCGCTGAGCCTCATTGAAGTTGCATTTAAACATATATAATGCTGATGTGATCGTTGAATGTTCCGCCACAAACTGCAAGTCTGGAAAAAAATGTTTTGGTGTCCCTGATTCTCAACCTGTGGATGTTTTTCATCGCTTAAAGGGTGTTTGGGAACTTATAGCAGAGCACAGATGACAACATGTTTCCTCGAGACAGCGCAAGCTAGCACTGAGGTAAAGCTAATTTTTTACATTATAGCGATGACGCACGCTACAGTGACGATTCTCTCAGACCAATCAGTGATCTACAATGTTTTCGCGTCACGTTTGGTATCAGCTCGGGTCGCTTGAAACCCCAACCGTGGTGGTACGAAAAAAAGTATCGGTACCACGTACAACACCTAATGGAAAAGCTCCCAAAAGTAAGCTGACCCAACCCAAACTAAACCAAACCGTGGGGTACTGTGCAATGGAAAAGCGCCATTTCACTTTCACATGCGCACGCGATAGTTTCACGTGCGCACATGAAACTAAACGCTATATTCTCACGCAGTGCCACTGCTAGCCACTTTGGTGTCATAAGCATAATTCCTTTATAATGCCCCCCACTTCGACCCTGAGAATTTTTTTTTGTTTTTGCCAGTTTAATTTTTTATTACCAAACATATAACTTAATAGCAGAAAGTAAAATCTTCACAGCTTTAGCCAACACACACTACACATTTGAAAGTGCGAACTTTTATAGAATAGCAAAATAGAAAAAAATGACCAAACCTAAATTATCAAAATAATCCAGACATGGATTTTCCCAAATGCAATGTCACTTTAAATAAATTACATTAAATAAACATCAATAAGTAAACAAGAAAACTCAATATTCTTAAATAAAACAAAGATTTAGAGAACTAAGTGTCACAGTAATGTTGGCTTCATATCATATATAATAACGTTATTAAATTATCTCGTTCCACCTTTTTTTGTAACATATACATGGATAAAAAGTGCCTAATAATATTTCTATAGGCTAATGAAATAATATCAGCATTATAATTTTTTTCATTAGGCAATTCTTTTTGGTGCCCCCTCAGCATGTGATGCCCTACGCACAGCGCGTGATGCGCGTTATGGGAGCGGCGGGGCTGGTCTCACGTGCGCACGCAAACTAAACTTTAAACTTTTTTTTCTCCATGTCCCCTTAGGGGCTCCATAGTATTTTAATAAAAAAGAGCAAAAATAAATATAAATGGACATAAAACTTCAAAAACAACAAGTTTGTTAGGTGGCCTAAGACTTTTGCACAATACTGTTTAATTTATTTATTTATTTATTTTATATAAATGTAAAAATACATAAATATTTTTTCTTAAATGTATATCTGTATTTATATATATAATAATAGAACACAATAATTACACACAAGACACACAGGCAAATATATTATGCACACACAAACTTTTATTTTGTAGGTGATTAATCATGATTAATCTTTTGACAGCCCTAGTCACAATAAACACCATTTTTTAAGGTTTCAGAGCCTATAAATAACTGTTCCACATTTAAATTTGAAAGACTATGATGTGAAAGTAATAATGATGGTACAAAATGAATGTGTTGATTTCAAACAAGTGACGGTTCAACCATTGTCAAAGCCTACTGTATATCAGACAGTCAATATCTCATCTAACTTTTCTCAAATTAACATAAACTTTTGATTAAAGCCTTTTATAAAATCCTTTCTCCTTTTTTGTTAGCTTGCACATATCTGTTTAACTTTAGCTTTTTGTATACAAATTGAATGCATGTCAATAAATTATGTATTTGTCTTTATAAACTTTTTTTCCCCCTAAATGCTTTATTGACTTCCATGCAAACATAACAGACAAAAATTCACTTATCCTCCAGTAATTGCAAATTACTCACTACACAAAAAATAATATGTTTTCAATTTGAGCAAATTAGAAATAATTATACAGTAATGCATTTTGAAAATTTTAAATTAAAATGTGCACACATTTGACAGGATTAAGTGTAGTTTTGGCAGAATGTTAATTCAGGTAATTGAACAGTCAGTGTTAATGCAGACTTTCTCTCATAAAAGGGACATCTAAGGTTCATTGGCGGTCTGAACAACCAAGCTTGGTTTCCACATGAGAGAGAAATATTGTTACAGCAGTAATTCCCTGCACACCTCTATAAGTGTGTGTCAGAGCAGAGAGCATAAAAATACAACACTTTATGCTTTCATTAATGTGCACATTTTCTCTCATTCTTGCTTTCAGAACAACAGCAAAACATTGCTTTACCACAGTCATGATGTAATTATTGTCCCTCTCTAAAGTCTACAGAGAAGAAACCTTCAATCGACACAGCACCTGTACTACTATGCCAAACTTAAGTCAAATATCACTTTAATTATTGAGCCAAATTAAAGTTGGAAATTCAATTAACCCTTTATAGTGCCCCCACCTATGGACATAAATGATATACATGCAGCTTGTCCGGGGAGTTGTGTACTACAAGCTTTTTGGGCCATTTCTAGAAATGTAAAAAAACAATCAAGTACCAAATAAACACCCTTGCAACCCCCTAGCAATAATAATGTACTGTTGGCCATGTCTGATTTGTAAGTACTGTACCATCCCGCTATTGTTTAATGTAATGATTGTATAGCACTACTGTAATCTCAGAAAATGCACACAGAAGCTGTATAACACATGATAAATTTGAGTGTTATGTCTCACTGGAGCCCATTTAGTCCTGGAAAAGACAAGAATTAAAGGATTGTAGTTCTCATTAAAGGCTAATGACTGGATTGGACGGCTATAAACATTATATGAGTGATTATTTCGGAAGAAGCACGCTGACAGTTATTGTGACAAAGCTTTACTGTAAATTCATATTTACATGACAAGCAGTGGAGGATTTGAATATTTAGGCCGGAAATCCCTCAATTTGCAGACAGTCATTTTGTTATCCTGTCCCACAGCTTTCAAATCATTTACAGGACTTTGAGTGGCTACACAAAGACAGCTTCCTGCATTAAACCTCTAACGCACGGTTTAAAATTCAAGACGAAATGAATCAGTTTCTCCGCAGACCAACAGCTGCTGTAGGCCTAGGGCCGATCGGGACGTGTCCGCCTCAGAGATGAGAACGCAAGATCCAAAATCCTCGAGGGCAGGCGACAGTCATGTCTCAAGTACAGAGCTTTATGATATAGCTCTCATCTGATTGCATTCTGTTGTGCCGTCTGATATCAGCACTTAACGTCCTGTCTTTGTAAATGAGATTTTAATCTGTGCATCCCCAGAGATTTGTTGAAGTACTTCCGCTCATGCTGTGCTCCCAGCAGAACTCTTGTCTGTCACAGACAGATTGCCCCGCGTGAAATAATTCGGCACCTCGGAAACACAGGGGCTGTACGCCTGCTCTACGTGCAGCAATGTCTGCTGTGGATGCCAAAAACCAATACCATTCTCTAATGTACAGATACTGAACCTCATGGTGGTACGAATGGTGTTCAAAAATTTTATGTTACTTAGATATTCACGACAGATTGCTGCAATGAAATGCACCAATAGGATTATGCAGGAAGTTTAATGGGAAGTGACAACTAGTTCTTTTTCGTACAGTAATGAATGTAAGTAAGCCAATTTTTATATAGTACCGAGAGTGCTTTACTGGGGGGTGATTCAACTAATTTCATAAAATTGACACAAATTTGTGAAAGAAATGTGCTAAAGATGAAGATGAACATACAGTGCACTATATGGACAATGTTTTGGGATGTTCTCTTATAATAAAAAATCCAAAACAAATATTACACCCTGTATGGCGTTTGTGCATGCAGCTTATTACTACCTACAGTTACGTTTTTAGGACAAGCACCCTCTAGCTGCCAGAAGCTTATTATGACCTGAGATTACGTTACAATCTTGTTTGCTGTATGTGTCAGATCAAGACGTTTTCAATTCTCTCATTTATGAAAAAAAATGTTTTATAAACATTTATGGTGTTACAGAAATGAAACCTCTTCTCAGTCATATAAAACACGTCATGCCAATTAAAATACAGTCACAGGTATTTATTGCATAAATTGAGTAAAAAAGATTTTCAAACACATTGCAAACCTTGGAATCTGAAGCCATAAAACACTTTATATAAAGAACTCCGTGAATGCACAGTTAGTTCTCATTTAAACATAAACAGTGTTCAGGTTTGGGCATTATGCATAGTGAATGTCCTAAATATGTTCTGAATGTATGGGCCATTCTACCGAATTCGTGCAAATTGCTGTCCCGGAACAAAAAAACTAATTTAAAAAGCATTAACGTAGGAAAATTTTTGATAATAAAAAAATATAAGCAAATAGCAATCAAAACCCAAAATAATATTTGAGGTAGCTGCAGGCTTTATATATAAAATATCATCATTTATATGGTGGTTTCAATTGAGAGGTGGTTGTCCCAAACCCCAAGGTCTGAATTTCACCATAGAAAAAAAAATGAAATAATTTTTTAATAATTGTTTATAATTTTTTAAAGAAGTATCATTTTGAATACTTTTGTTAATTAAAACCAAAAATATATTTATTGGATATTTTCAGTAAAAATCATGAATAATCATGTAAAAAAACACTGTCCCGCATTTTCACGTCACTACCGAAACATTGCATAGTTTGGTCAATAATATAATACTGCTTTAAGCCACTCCCCTCAATTTTGAACCAGAAACTTTGTCTGTGCCTCACTCCCTCGTGGTGGCATGGTGATTAGATCAGTCCCATGGTTTTGAAGTAAATGTGATCAAAAGTTTGGAAATCAGTGTGTGACATTTATCAATGTCACTACCGATCACACATTTTTAATGATTAATTATTTTTTTTAAATTTTTTCTACTGGTCATTTAGGTTTTACTCATGTTTCAATGTCGAGAACTGTGCTGGCTAACTACGTACTAATTAGCATCTTGGCAGTAGGATCAAAGTTAGCTTAAATTGTCACTACCGAAACAGTCACAACCGAAACATTTGTTGACTTTTCGGTTGTGACGTGATTGTTTCGGTAGTGACAAAATGACACTTGTTTCTTTATTTTAATAAATAAATAGAAACTTTCAAGTGCATATATTCTTTTTCAGTACAAATAATTTGTCAGTCATATTTCTGTAATGTTGTATGTGATTTGACTAGGACTACAAACTAAGATAAAATGAACTAGGCCAGATTAATTTAATTAATTCATAGTAGCTAGACTCATTATTGAGATAAATGAAGGCTATATGATTCTACCTCTGGTCTCATGGAAAACTTTCTGCGCTAATTTAGCGGGACTTTGACTGATTGCTTTATATAGTTGATATAACAGATAGCACATAGTATCATAGTAAATTGACATGTCATTGTTAAATGTAGACAGGGCAGGCTCACACTAATAATGTAAATGTAAATATCTTTGGTTAATTTGTAGAGATAGCTACAGAGAGAGAGGAATTGCCAAAATGCATAGACGGAAAGATGAAAGTAGAGCGGACAGACTGAGAAAATACAGACAAAGATTGAGGGAGGACCCAGAAAGGTACCAAGAATACTTAAAAAAGGAAAGATAACAAAATCAGAAACGCAGGGAAGAAGGGATGCTGAAAAGTATCAAAGAATTATCTGACAGGGAGCAAAGAAATGTCAGAAAAAAATGGAGGAAAAGACAGGACAAACCCAGGAAGATGGTTAAAAGACAGTTCTGTGTGTATAGTTCTTTTTAGAGATCGACCCATATGGATTCGATTTTTGTTTCATTAGCCTTAGCCGATGACCGATACAGGCTGCCGATTTTCTTGAGCCGATACTTGGAGCCGATACTGCTTTTGCTCACTCAGTTTACATTATAAATGTCTCAATTTAAAAAAGTAACATTTATTGAACTTAAAAAAAAAACTATATTTAACAAATACTAAAAAAAGGAGATGGTTCTATGGAACCATGAACTGCACTCTCCACAATGATGAGGAACTATCAGCAAAGGATATTGATTTCTAGCACTTTACTACTACAAATATATATAAATAAAAAAGTATATAGAAATAAAAACCCGCTTTGTCCAGTTATGATCAGCTGTTAGGCCGAGCTTTCAATGTTGTCACGGAAAGGTTGTTTGTTTTTAGTCACATGACCTGCAATCGCTTGTGGCTTCCAGCACTCTGTCTGTAAATAATGCCAGTGATAATGTCGGTGAACACAGCAGCCACATATTGGCCAATATACACATAAACACATAAAATATACACGATACACATAAAACTTGCAAAAATCTGCTATCTTGCATCCCTTTAAGGTCTGAACTATCCGCCATCTCTTCAGCGTTATGTCCTTGCAAAGTGCTTTTATATGGTGTTGCTTTAGATATTTTTTGTGCTGTATGTTTTGACTTCATATAATGCAGAATAATTTTTGACTAACTAATTACTTTTTTTTACACAAAATATGGACAATCCAATATGGATGTCACTACCGAAACATTACTGTCACGACCGAAACAAATAATGTTCTAGAAAAATAAAATAAGTTTTGTTATCAGAAAAGATTACATAATTTTATTTAGTTAGATAAAAATTTAAACTAATGAATCCTTGAATTTCAAATCTGTATCAGTGCATGTATGGCAATTACAGAGAAATATTGCTTTCAAAATGCATTTCATTTGATAAACCACTGGTTTTGTTAAAATTATATTTCCAATCAATATAACCATAAAACTGTCTTTAAAAAAAAATAAAAAATATATTTAGAAGGTTAATGTACAGAAAATCAGAATAGGCTATTAAAAACCTAGTTTTTATATCAAATGTTGTTGTGTTTCGGTAGTGACACATTTTGGGAAAGAGAAAACATTTCGAAACTGTATAAAAACATGCTAAGAAACTAAAGTGTCCAATCAGTAGATTAGTGTTCCTTAGATGTTCTACTATGTGTATGACTACAAAGCTTGCAGGAAAAAACACACTTTTTTCAAGAAGTTTTGAAGTGTCAATTTGCACCAATTCGGTAGAATGGCCCGTATACATCATAAACTGTAAAAAAAAAGAAGGATGATGTGACGTCACTTCCTTCCATTGTAATGAATTGAACATAAAATTCCGACGATGGGGGCTGACACAATCGTCCGTGGGGCCCGGAGGCGGAGCTGCGGTATCAAACTTCTGACCAAATGCTCATGCGCCCAATTCAACACCTTGAACGTCTTATTTGACTGGCTTGCTAAAATAAGATAAGTGTAGGTGTCAGTGTAAAATGACAGAAATCGAAAATTAATAGTTAGTTAATAGTTAGTCAATCTTCCCTTAAAGCTCTGAGAGTCTGCTCAGAGAAGCTGTCCCCATTTCTATAGCATCAAATTACTAGCTAAAATGAAACTTGAAACAAAAATGAACAATTGAACAAAGTGATAACAACCACCTTTAAGGACAAAACCATCTTTCAGAAAATTTGATTAAAGCCGGAGGTATACTAGGGCCATCTGCGCGCTGTCCGCATGACATCATTTTCGTCATTAGGAGGGTTCGTGGCTGTCCGCGCTAACTGTCCGCGTGTGGCCCAAAATTTGAGCCCGCGGGCAGTCTGTGTATGACAGCGCATGCGCGAGAAAATATTAAGACAGAATACTTCATTACAAACAATTACACAAAGGCAATAGTCAGCATTTGCACACACACTATCATTTTTTTTTTCTTTTATTTTCACTTCTTCCAAGAACGGAAAGCTGTGAAGCATTTTTGTCATCATAATGTTTGATTTCTGTTCTTTGTTTTCTTGTTGTTTGCTCTATACCAGGGGTGTCAAACTCATTTTAGGCTGTGGGCCGGATGGTAAATAACGCCATGAAGTGCGGGCCGGATAATTTTTTTAAACCTTAGTGTGCTGATAATTGTGTTAAAATTAACTTAACAAACCAATTAATTAGTTTGTTTAGCAAGAAAACCAGAGAAACACACAGCTCTGTGAAAACTACATTTCATAAGGTCACACTCATACTGTATTTATTATACACACAAATTTACATCTGAACAAAACCCACTGGCCTTATAGGTTGAAAAGCTTTAATTTAACTTCTTTTGCCTTAATGCCAAAATTATTTATAAACCATTCACTTTTCTTTGGAATATATTTGTAATGAGAACAGTCATTTAGAAAATGCTAGATAGGGCAGTGGCCCAAACCAAAAATGGGACTATGGGTGGTGGTGGTACTATTATTATGGTTTTAATAAAGTATTATAAATATTATGTATTATATTACTAGCATCAACTTAGACAAGTGATTATAATGGGAAATATAATAAGAATTAAAGTGTGACAATCTGCTAAATATTCAATATGATTTACCTGCTGGCTTGATGGAGCTTTGAATCCATGTTTGCAATGTTGAACTGCTGCTAAAAGCCTCTCTTTCCGTTCTCTGTTGTTATTTTGTGAAGGCATTGGTGTTTTTTGTATTTTTTGTCTACAAAGTGTGCCAACAACAGAAAATTTAGTGTTTATATTAACTTAGATCTGATCGGGAACATTAAATCGATTAGACAAGCATTGTAACGTAAATAAGAATGTGGATATTTTGGTTTTGTTAGCTTGCTAAGTTGTTAGCACTTTTAGAACACTGACAGCAAATCATTACCGGAAGAAATACATAAACATACTTACAAGTTACTAATTCTGCGGTTTAACAACTGATATAATGTAATGAATCTACCTGTTAATGCAACGAACTTCGGAAACTGTCGTCTTCGCTCTCCAGGCAGAGAGTGGACACAGAGATGCTGCGGAGCGGGCGAGAAAAACACGAAGTGGATCACCGGAATCAGTGGATCTTTAGCGGAGCGGTAACAATAAAACACCAAGATTTTTGGGCACCGTGTTTAGTCTATGTTCCGCGTTTTGCTGCTTTCCGCAAGTCTCTCATATTAAAAACGAACTAGACACCCGCCTAAAAGGGTTTTTTAAATTATTATTAAATATTAAATACATCTGTATAAATCATCACGCGGGCCGGATTGGACACCTTTGCGGGCCGTATCCGGCCCGCGGGCCGCATGTTTGACACCCCTGCTCTATACTTTGTTTGCAATGGTGGATTGGTTACTTTTCTTCACCTATCCTAATGTTTTTAATGTGCTGTAAATGTCGCGAATCAGTGCGGCCCTGATGGCCTGATAGAGTAATAATTTGAATAAGAAATCATTTGTATTGCGTTAACGCATTGAACACGGCTATCCGCGTGTGGCCGCAGGGAGTATACATTGAAAGTTGCAGACGCGTACGTGCATGAGCCAGACGCGTATATAAAAAAAGTATTCCCCCGGCCTTAATTTTTTTTGTTTTGACCCGAGTCCCGTTCCCTTGCATAGATATGTACACTAGATGTCGCCTTGGCTACGGCAGTTCATTGGACCGAATGCGTCAGCTAGAGCAGCCATCTTGAAACAGGGGAATCCCGCATCAGCTTCATTGTAGGGAATGGTGTAACGAAAATAAAATAACCATAAATCATCATGAATGCGATTTTCTTGGTTTTCTTTTGGTTCGTTTCAACAGTCAGACATGTATTTAGCATTGAGTCCAGAAAATTTTTAAATTATGAAATATTATGAAAATCTACTTTTTCTAACTATAATGCTTAGTGCTAGTAGGCCTAACATCCAAACGCTGCACAAAAATCCGGCATCGTCCATGAATTCCAAGTACAAGCGGAGATAGCAGCTTTACCTAGCTGCTTCCTATGACAAGACCCCTGTTTTAAGATGGCGATGGTTTTGACGCTTAGAACCCCAAGGCGAAATCTAGTGTATATATCTATGGTTCCCTTGCATGGAGAGGGCGGGGTTTATGACTTGCACTGCAGCCAGCCACCAGGGGGCGATCACAGAGCCAGCAGCTTCACTTTTTAAAGGGGCCATGTCACAATATTTTTTTAAGATGTCAAATAAATATTTGGTGTCGCCAGAGTACGTATGTGAAGTTTTAGCTCAAAATACCATACAGATAATTTATTATAGCATGTTAAAATTGAAACTTTGTAGGTGTGTGCAAAAATGTGCCGTTTTGGGTGTGTCCTTTTCAATGCAAATGAGCGGATGAAATGTAAACACTTATCACAATGATGGTGGTTTGTTGCAATAGAAACTCAATTGTGATGTCAATTATTTTTTTATTCTCTCTCTCGTTCTCTTTGCACTAGATGGCAGTGTAGTGTTTGGATACTTCAAATTAAGGGGCGGTATTATTATAATAAGATCCCCTTATGACATCATAAGGAGAGACAAATTTCAATTACCTAATTTTTCATGTGCTTGCATAGGATGATTTACCAAAACTAACCAAAACTTTTCACATTTGCTATGTTGATAGAAGCACCGGGGACCCAATTATATTTCATAATATAAAAATCCCTTATAAGATGTATAAGGCACCTGGAATACATACTGCATCCACACATATACTATCTAGAACATAATGATTTAACAGCCAAGAAATATGAGCTTTTTCTAATGCAGAATGTATAACAAAGGCAGTCTTTCTTGTGTTGTGGTTTTGTTTCTTTATTTACTTTAATTTGGCAATTCCGTTTACCAAGAGATGTTAGTTGAAAATGCTTCTTGTACTAGCCTTACACATTTATAAAAGGTTTTTGTTTGGAAAATTTGTACTACACATCCTTTTTTCAGATGCCTTTATGAAAAAAACTCGCATTTAAGGTGTTATATTTATTAGCATGTGGGATATAAATCCATGACTGCAGTGCTCTTCCAGTTGAGCTATACATTGGACCACAGCCCATTCGATCAGAGTTTATAGTTCTTAGAGAACTTCAGAAAGACTGAAACCAATGCCCTAACAGAAAATATGTTGACCGAATGTAAGCAGATGTCATCTTAGACTTTTAAACCTTTCTATATATACCTGCAGTCTTCAGAGCACTATCTCTCCTCCCGCTGTCGGTGGATAACACGTGAGAAGTGGGCACTGTGGCAAAAGCAACATAATCAGCTGGAGACCTTTTCCTTGACATAAACTGATTACCGTTTTTCCATTCCACTGGCCACAGGATGATCAAACATCGCTTTGAACTTATCTACAGTGACGTGTAAGCATGTGTTGCTTCTGACCGTAAGAGAGAAATGTTCAATTCACCTGGGTGCTTGCTTTGCAACGGTAAGTTGTCTATTTTTAAGAGTAAGACAAAATGATTCACCATGCAGAGGTTACCCCGTGTAAAATTCTCCCAAGTTAGAAAGAAAGTGAAATGGACTCGTGCAGAACAAATCTAAGGTTGCTGTGCAAATTTAAATAGACTAGTGCAATTAAAAGCAAGTGAACTACAGTGTTTCATCAGCTTATTGTTGATTAAATATAAGTAGATGAACCATTGAGGAGCTTTGACCTTTTAAACATCTTTTTTTTTCCACTGATGGTCCAACACAATCTCCTAGTAATATGTCTCTATTTTATGTGGTTGCTTATTTGTATGAATTCAAACTATCTAATTTATACATTTTATTACAATTTGCTTTCGCCTCAGTAATATTGGATTTAGTGATATGTTTCCTTTGTGCTTTTTATGATAATCGTACATTTATGTTCAATTCACATCAAACTAATTCATACAAAATCACTTCCATGTAAATTCAGTGGCAGATTTAGGCATGAGCGACACAGGGTGGCATGGGGGCACCTGCAGAAAACACAAAATGCGCAACCTTGGTTTTTACTACTCATTTCTTGTGACTGTGCTGCAGGGACGGATTGGCAATCTGTGCGTTCTGGAAAAGTCCAGAACGGCCGTTCAACGGAGGGCCGTCGCCCGGCCGATGGCAAAAAAAGTCTAATAACGCAATATGAACCGCCAACAGCAGAGGCACTAATACGATCACTTATATGCTGCTACGTGTAAATAAAAAATAATAATAATAAAAAAAAAAAAATAAAAAAAAAAAAATAAGGAAGAGTCGGCCTACTAGCCTGATTGGTCCACGGATTCCCGGAATTCGCGAGCGTCGTTAGCTGTGTCCCAATTCAAGGGCTGCGACCTTCTAAGGTCGTATTTTAAGACCGATTGCGTCACAGCAGCGCGACTTGAGGCTGGTAAGGACGTCCCAATTCAAAGGATGCTTAGAATGAAGCCTCAAAATGCGTCTTCATTTCTCCGCGATGTTAAGGATAGAACGAATGGATCCTTAACAGCCGAGGATATCCCAAGATTCATTGCGCGCCTGCAACGGCTGCATATAACGGCTGGATATTCTAAAATAAACAATTAAAACCTTTATTAAAAAAGTGTATTTTTCAGAAAACATTTTTTCTTGTCACTGTTTTAGTATTATAAGTTATGTTTTGTGTTAATATTATTATTTTTATGATGCATATATTTCTAAGGTTGATTAATTTAATATACTGTTGAATAGTTTAATCTACATCAACGTGTCATATTTTCTAAACTAAATTAATATTTTTCTGATTTCATATTTATTTTAATAAGTCAGAAACGTTTCCGCTATGTCCTGCTGACAGGCGCGTGCAGCAGGTGACGCCAATTATGGGTCGTCCGAAGGTTAGACCGTCTCATTTCAGTTCTCTTCGCGAACTTCTGAGGCTGCCACCTTGAAAGACCGAGTGCTCATCTTTAAGGTCCCATGCTTATATGGTCGCAGCCCTTGAATTGGGACACAGCTTATGTTTGCGAGCCTGAGCATCCACAGCCTGGTCATGATGAGGGACAGACCGAGTTAATTCACATCAGCAAGAGCTAAGTGCCAGTAGTAGCAGGACACGTGACATTATAATATAATATACACGATATAAAAATAAATTAAACTCGCGTGAAAATTAACGTAATGCACAACTAGTGTTAGAGAAAGACGTGATGTGAGTGTGTGTGCACGCGCGTGTGTGTGTGAGAGAGAGAGAGGCGCGGGCGCGATTGAACAGTAGAAACATAAAAACAATACATACTCCGTCATCTTGTTCATATGGGACATAATTAAAAACGGCAAAGTGTTTGCTTATATTTGTATACAGTCGCAATAAAACAAAACATTTTACTTTTGTCAAACTGTAAACTCTTGTCAAACTGTAACCTACAACTGTCATCTAACCAAAATCACACACACATCAAAGCAAAAAATATTTATCCAACCCCGTTTAAAAACAGTCTGTGGGTGGACATTCATCGTATTGCATTGGTTTTCATTTTTTTCATTGACTTTATTGTATATGAGAGGTTGTAGTGAGCTCACATTTTCTGCTACAATGAAGACTAAGGTATTGAATTAAACGGGTAAATATCAGGCATGCATTGCAACCACTCTAAACGTGCTAATAAGAAAGGGGGCTAAATAATTGACAAAATATTAGTTTAACCAAAAAATCCTAGCTTGCACTTTCTGTCTGTCTTCCATCAGAGTGCAGTTTTTCCTTGTTTTTCATATTTGTGTTTAGTATTGTGGAATTGGCAAAGACCTGGTGGTTGTTTGTGAAAGCTGTACAGACAAAATTAATAGGCCTAGCTATTTTCATTTTTTCACAGCCTTATTATACATCAAAGTTTAAATATGACATGGACAAAATATTAAATATCCTTGTCTAATAGTCTGACAGTATTGTGGCATAGTATCAGGACATCCTTGTGTCTGTTGCGCACGGCTAGGGGCGAATGGCCGGATGATGGGCCTATTTGGGAAAAAGTCCAGGGCTGTTTTTTAGCCCCAGTCCGTCCCTGCTGTGCTGTCAGTTAACCTGCGTGCATCCTGACACCCAGACTCCAGAGGTGATGCGTTTGACTTCATGCGCACTGCACAGACCGATTAGCGTGACATCAAGTACAGTGAGAGTAAGTCGTGAATAATGGTCCTCTCCTCTGTCATATGCTGAAACAGTAGGTCTGGGCAACACGTCCAATGCAAAGTGTGCCGGCGAATGTTTCCGGAGGAGCACCTTTTACAGATTTCTAATCTATGAAAACATTAAATAAAATCTAGCCTAAAAAAGGTCTAGCCTGAGCTTTCAGAAAAGAGGAAGAGGAGAAACGTACAAAATATATAGGGGAGAGCAGGGGAGAAAGTAAAATTTTTCAGAAAAACTTAATTTTTTAAGATAATGTTTTAGACAGAGATATATTTTTGCTCTGGTCAATAACTCACAAGTGTGGTCTATAAATACCAGGTGGAATAAAAAAAAACTTTAAACATAAGTAGTGAATTGTTACTTTTGACCCTGACAGCAGGGACGAAAGTAACACACAGGTGGGTCAAAAGTAACACAAACAAAACAAGAAAGATGTATGTGTTACACTTGTATTTAATAAATATACATGACAATGACCTCATTAATATGTAACTGCAAACTTTTTTTGTCATTTATCTTGGTAAAAAATAATGAAATTACATTATGTTTCAAAAGCAACCAACAGTACAAACTTAAATTGTTGAGAATAAAACATTTTTCAACAGTTTGAACAATATGAAAATGAAATGAAATCAAATTAGAATAATATACATTTTCAACATATACAACAGTATAAGCAGCGGGACAAAAGTAACAAGTGTTACTTTCGTCCTGACAGGATCTCTTCACATTTAAACCAGATTTACTTTCATCTTGAAAAACCCAGAGCGGTCAAACTTCAGGATGTTTTAGAGCACTAAATAACCTAGATTGATCAGTACTTTAAAAAAAAACACAACACGTTATAAGAAAAAAATGACCGCTTTTGAAATTTACTTATCATGGTTTCACGAGTTCGCATTAACATGTAATCAATAGTGAATGAGATAAAGCATATTTGGCATGCTGTCCGAGGAGAGGGCTCCGAGCTCAGAATTTTAGAGTACTCCTCAAAAATGCCACGTAAATGCACATCCCCAAAAAGTGTAAGCGAAAAGACATACGGAAAGCGGTGGGAAAAACTAGTGGTTTGACTGGGAGGGCTCTCGCGGCATCCGACGGGGGCATTGTTTGAGATGCTCGCAGCATCGGACGGGAAAGCCCTGCTGGCAGTCAAACAGGGAGCGCATTTGCAAACTAGAACGAGGTGCGGTACTAAACGAGTTATGGCAAATTCACTTGAAGATGCTTGCTGCATCGGATGGGTAGGTCCTGCTTGCAGTAAAACAGAAATGCTCAAGTATAAGGTTTAAAAAGCAAAAAGTTTGATGTCCGACCGAGAGGACCCTAGCAGCGTCCAAAGGGAGCTTTAGTGGAGACGCTTGCGGCATTGGACGGGTAGGTCCTGTTGCAGTCGAATGAAGATGTAAAGGTATGAAAATGAGTGATGGGGCTCGACCAGCGATTCGAAGGGGCGAGACTTAAAATGGTGAAAGAAAATTCTGCACTGCCTACAAATGGGGAGCCCATTCAGCGAAGTGCATGGTGAAGTGCAACTGCGTGTGAAAAATGATGGGAAAATATATATACGAATACTGTACATACAGTATATTCTCACCATTATAAACTTACACAAATAAATATACATATATTATTTATTTTAATGAATGAGCAGAGCAAATTATTTCTGTATAGTGACTAAATCAATACAAAACTCAAGGATGAAAGTTCAATACTTTTTAAGAGTAACGTGGAATTTGGGCTTAATGGTAAATGGTTAGTAGACCTAAAGGAACATTTAGTCATAAGCGCTAAACATGCGCAAAAGTTGTAGTTTAATAGTGATCGTTTTAAGCTTTTATCAGTCCCTGTTTGATGATTTGGCTCGATTGGGCCGGATAGGAACCGAGGCGAAAAAGGGCAGATGTCTCACCGGTGGGGGTGAGAGTAGGATTCGGCGTCCTGGCATGAAGTGGAAAGTGTCGGTTAACATCCCCAAAGTCTCAGGTAACTTGAGGCTGTTTACACTTGGCATTAACATGCGTTTTCGTTGATCGGATCACAAGTGGACGATGTTAATACCAGGTGTAAACGGTGTTCAAAACGTTTTGAACGCGTCCACTTTCGACTACTTTCAACCACATCCAGAGGTAGTCTAAACCACTTCGATCGGATCGCTTTGGAGTTGCGGAACGCAAATGTGGTTGAATGTGTTCGAACAGCCACACGCGACCGCCTTCTCTCCGCCCATTTATCTCATCTGAGGTATTAAACACAAGTTTTACGTCTTTTTTTGACTTCTGGTGTGAACATACGGTGAACAGCGCTATTTTTAGCCTTTCATTGATAAAACTACTGCGGGTGTTCTCCGTAGTTTCGTTTTGAAAGCGTAAAAGTTGCGCGATCCTATTTCATCAATTGCGCTGAAAATTCAGAGAAAGCTCCAGCATAAAAACATACAAAACACTGTGCAGCATGTATACTTACTAAACAAGCAGTGGACTCCGACATAATATTAGTTTGCGCCCATATAAACTCATAATTACTCCCGCTCGCGTTTGAATGACAGCAGAGAGACTCGCCCACCGTCTCTCGGACCATCCCCTCACAGTATTCAGGACAGAAGCGGTCGAAAGTGGACAAAAGAGACGGATTTAAATACCAGATGTAAACGTAATTTGTCTCTCTCGTCCACTTGTGATCCGATCGATAAAAAACACATCTTAATACCAAGTGTAAACAAACCCTTAGAAAGAAATTACTCCTTGCTTGGGAAGTAGTTGCGGGGGCCAGAGAAGCTTGTCGTCGGACGACGCTCGTAACCGGACATGACGACACGGGACAGAGGTGAGGGACTGCCATTTATAGGCACCTATTTGCACTGATTGGTTGGATCACATGACCATGCTCCTCCCGAACTTAGTTAAATAAACTTCATTAAAAACACCTTTCTAGATCTTCATGCGGAAACTGTGAGTAAATAACGCGATATTTGTAAGCCCGGTCAAGGGTTTGTGGGTTAAAGATGATGTCATAGTTTGGGATGCAAATGTTAATAATAATAATAATTATAATAATTATAATAATAATAATACATTTTATTTATAGCGCACAGATCAACTCAGTGACCTCAAAGTGCTACAAAACATCATAAAAGACTAAAACAACAACAACAAAAAAATAGCAATATTAGCCATATGCTTTTCTAAAAAGATGATTTTTAAGGCCTTTATTAAAAGAGTCCACAGTCTTAGATGGACAGGGAGAGTGTTCCACAAACTGGGTGCTGCTGAGCAAAAGGCGCGGTCACCCATTGTTCGAAGCCTTGTCCTCAGAGGCTGGAGGAGGTTGGCCTGTCCAGAGCGTAGCTGGCGTGAGGAGGAAAGGCGAGTGATGAGTTGTTTAAGGTATAAGGGTGCAGTGCCATTGAGGCACTGGTAAGTCAAAAGGGAAATTTTATATTAAATCCTGCACTGAACAGCAAGCAAGTGGAGGGATTTAAGGATGGGTGTGATATGATGATACTTCCATCAGGATCCTGGCAGCACAGTTCTGAATATACTGCAACTGTTGGATGTTCTTGCTAGGGATCCCGATGAGAGGTGCGTTGCAATAATCCAGCCTGGAGGAGACAAAGGCATGGACATGTTTTTCAGCATCAGGAAGAGTGAAATGTTATCAGGGCTGTGGGAAAATCACTTTGTTACTTTCGTCACACGTTATTTTTGCCCTACTGTATGTAGTTTAGGCCAACCCAGCCTGCAAAAAAAATAGCAAATGCACTAGGCCTACTGTACTTTGACTGTTAATAACAAATTAGTAAAATATCAAGTTATTCATTTTATTAACTTTTAAAGTTTGATACATTGTGCATAATGCCATACATTTGGATGAAGGGATTATTCAACCAAAAAAAATTATAAGACTTCAATGCACATTTACAGACCCTGATAAGATATTTATACGATGATGTAATTGATGACTTTCCATTAAAAATATAAGAAAAGTCAGGGTTTATGGATGTTTAGTCTTTAGTGTTTAGAATTCAGTGAAAAACTATTTATTTTATTTAAAGTGTTTGCTTGTTTTAAATAATGATTTATTTGTGTTGGTTATACTGTAAAAACTGGTGGTGGGGTTGGGGGGCCCTGAATGGGGGGGTTTGCACAGGGTGTCATACAGGCTAGAAAGAGCACTATGTAAATTAGATATATTTTCCTGTGAGATCAGGTTGGATAGTTTTGTATGCTAACTCAGCTGAATTTAGACAAACAAAAGCTTCTGTGAGGAAGATAATGAAAAAAGCTGATGAAAAAATTAAGATTGTATTAACCATAAGCAAGCCCACATTTGTAGATAGATCAAAGATTTGAACAAATAGGACAGTAATTCAGGGCCATACAGGACAAAGATCATGAAAGAACAGATTACTGTAACAAATGATAGTGTTACTATAATGACAGAGTCAAGTGGTCAACTAGAGACTTTTAGATGATACAGAAACCCTCTACACTTTACCTTTCTAAGCCCTTTCTACATTTGTGATTTCAGCTGCTACAGTTCCTGGAAATAAATTATATTATTTTCTTTGAAAAAGCAGAACCTTTGCAAATTTTGAGGGTCTATTTTTCAGCAGTGAAAAGCTAAGGAGATTACCAGTGGTGGCCAGTAACGTCTTTTTTCGAGGGGCACGATGCAAAGCTCATCATGTGTGCGGTTCGTCATTTCAAAATATGTTTTTGTTGTGTCAAGTGAACATATGTGAAACACATGTCTTGGCAAAATAAGTGCCTGCTGCAGACGCGTCTAAAGGGTTTATGACAAAAGAGACGCTCGTGTTTGCCAGATACTCTCATAATCTCATACGTAATCAGAGTTTACTGTTAAGGGAGTGTCTTGTGTGTATTTTGTGAACGTGAGCGAATCTTTTATCATAACCGGTTTTGACGCGTGTGCAGCAGGCACTTTTTTTGACAAAACACGTGATGGTTCACATGACGCAACAAACACATATTTTGAAAACACGAGCAACACACATGACACTCCAAACACATATTTTGAATTTGCGCCCCTCGGAAGAGCAGTCATGAGCCGCCACTGAAGATCAGTCATTGCAATAGCACATCAGAGGCTTATCTTTCCTAAAAACTGCCTGCGAGTACTACACAGTCATCTCAAATGTCTAATAAGCAAGTCCTGTGAATTTGTTTTGCCACTTCTAAAATATTTTTGCTTTTGTTCTGGATGTTGCAGGATGAGTTTGCAATATAATAATTATTCCTTGCTGAAACACTCGGAATCCTTACCCTGCTGATTGATCCTGTTAAAGGTCAGCTTATTAGTTATAGGGGTCCAAGCATAAAAGTACTGAAACCCTGATGTATTTGTTAGAACTTATTACTTGTGTCCTGCATTAAAAGGGTTTTGGCTTCAGAGATCGTACATCACAGGGACCCCACACTTGGCAGTATGGTCCAAAATATCTTAAAGGGACAAACTGAAAGAGGTCTTAGTATCATTCTGCAAGTATCAAGACTTAAAACGGCATCCTTATCAATAACGAAAGCATTTAAATGATCATTATCCTACAAAAAAAGGGTAAAATGGCTGTAGGTATGTCACAATGTAGGTTCAAAAAAGTTATCAAAAGTTTTTTAATTTGTCAGGTCAATTGTCAAACACAGTATGAGTCAGTATGTTTACACTGCAAAAAATTATTTTCAAGAAAAAAAAATAGTATTTTTGTCATGTTTTCAGTTAAAATATTTAAAAATAAATAAATTAAGATGCTTTTTCTTGATGAGCAAAACGAACCAAGAAAATAAGTCTATTTTTAGACCAAATTATCAAATGTAAGTGATTTTGTGCATAAAACAAGCAAAAAAATCTGCCAAGGGGGTATTTTTGCTTACCCCATTGGCAGATTTTTTTTTTGCTTGTTTTATGCACAAAATCACTTACATTTGATATGTTTGTTATTTTCTTAGGTGATTTTGCTCATCAAGAAAAAACATCTCGATTTAAAATGTTTAAGATATTTCTACTGAAACAAGACAAAAATACTAAGGGCCCTATCTTGCACCCAGCGCAATGTATCATTTGTATTTTGCACCGGCGCACAGCGGGTTTTTCCCTCCACAGACGCACGTCAGCAAACTAGGGAATGAACTTGCGCTCCCTGGGCGGTTCAGCGCAAAAAATGAGGCGTGTTGCGGCGCAAACCATCCCTGATGCTATTTTGCAGTTTCAAAAAACAATTGCGCCACTGACCAAAAAAAACTAGTCTAAAGTCAGTGGCGCATTGCGCGTGGTTCATTATGCTATTTTAAGGGCACATGCTTGACCATAATATAGCGTGCACAACGCGCACACACTTTGCTTATCTAATCTACACAGATGCAACAGTTATTTTTGCAAATCATAAATTGTTACAATAAAAAATATTAACACATGAGATAAGGGGAATCATAGTGGTGAGCATTGTGGTGATAGTTTTTATTTATTGTGTGGCTGCGTTAAAAAATTCTCATGCAAATAACGATTAAAATATTTTCATAAGTTTGTTGTGTGGCTGTATTATGTTTATTTTATGTAAATAATAATTAAAATGTTTTCATAAGAAACCTTAATGTATGTGAACTGGATTTCTAAGTGCACTTTGGGGTTGGACTGCTTGCGTTTCTTGGGTCCGATTTCAAAGCCCCCAAACCCTTTCAGCGGTGAGGGTGGACGCAGCGATGTCCTCTGCTGGCGTCAGGTCCTGAGGCAGATCCACCTCCCGTTACACGGCGTGCCCGATTTATGCTGGCAAGCTTGGGATTCCCCCGTCTCCTGACATCATTGTAGCGCTTGCGGCACAATGTCCTGGGGGTGCCAGCTGATGAGACAATTGTGGCTATTTCCTCCCACACCTGTTTAACCGTCGCTGATTTGGGCAGGTTTCTCCTATCCCCATACAAAACAACTTCTCTGTCTTTGACTGCTCTTACAAGAACGTCGGTCTCCTCGGCTGTGAACCGCTCCTGGCGTGCGCCTGGTAAATCCGTCATAATAATAGCAACCTGCCATAGAACTTGCGCCCTTGTGTTTAAAGGGAATGTTGGATAGCGTTCTGATTGGTTTATTTGACGTTACGCCCAGACCACACCTATGAATAATGAACCTACTTTAGACCAACCCCTTATTGATTTGCGCCTGGCGCAAGAGTTATTTCTCCTGCCAGGAAAATAGCAACAGCGCCCAAGATCCGCCCACAAAGTCACTTGCGCTTTGCGCTTCACACTTGCGTTTCAGATCGTTAAAATAGGGCCCTAAGTAAGAAAGTCATTTTTTGCAGTGTATTGGTGGGGCCAAGGTAGATGGACAGGGGGATAGTCTGAGAAAGCACACCAAATTTAAGCAATTTATGAAAAGAATCGTTGGTAATGACGATGAAGACCGAAATCTAAACATATATCTTAATGGCAAGTGACTGTGTAAATTCACAACATTATAAATGACACCAGACAACAATAGGGAAAACAGACAGAGCTTATATACTGTAGGGGAGTTGATGAGTGAGATAAATGCCTAGTGATGTCATTTCTTGATGACGTCAGGAACCGGTGAATTGGCTTTTTGAACCGGTTCAATGAGCCGAACTGTCCGAAAAGAGCCGGTTCGCGGAAATGAATCGGACTTTGCATCACTACTATCAGGTGAAGATGATTATAGACAATGTACAGGTGAAGGAGCATGGAGGATTATGGGAAATGTAGTGCAGGAAGAGGCAAATGACAGATACATGGGTAACAGGCAGGCATACAGACTGGGGCTGTGACAGAAACACTCTTGATTATTCACAGATTCCGATTCAGTTTTGTTTAAATCTGTTTAGACTCTGAGCATTTGTAGTTTGAGGTTATTTCCAAGGTAAAAAAACATACAAATAATACAAATATGAATAAATAACACATTGCAGGCTTTAAAATCTGCATTATCTTTGATTCTCCATGTTGTGGGTTTCCCGTGGCTATCATATTATAGTCCCACCATCTCCTGAGGAGTTGGAGGGACTAAGCAGTGTTTTTTCTTGATCTTTAATAATCCCTAACCAAGCTACTTACAATAAAAAAATCTTTTGATGTCTAGTCAAACATACGTATCCCTCCTTGTGAAATCCAGGCTAAAGTCTCAAAATCGAATTCTGAGATAACGACTATCAAAGTTTGATTTCAATCTTTGACATGATCTGACTAGATCACAGAAAGGCTGTGTTTTTACAGGCAGTGTTACATGTATTTCTACTGGAAGCATTTACTCAAGTAAATTAGGCCCCCCTGTATATCTCTACATACATCAGAACTATGTTATTGATTATCTCCCTAGTGAGATGTCCCCAGAGGAGGAATCCAGCCAGTGTCTAGTGTCCTAAAGTCACAAGCTGTGAAGGATTACAGTACGCAGATATTAGAATAAGCCTGCCATTGCATTGATAAACAAAGATTTAATGAAGTCAATTTATAATACTGTTATCTTTTCCTATTAGCTGCCCTGGAGTAAATAAGAGAGAGAAAAATCTTCATTAACCCAAGTCATTTATATTCCTGAGTTCTGATTTGTTTTGTGGGGTGGGTAAACTACAGTTATGAGCTTTATGAATACCTGGTATAGCTGTATAAAACATGTAATGTACAATCTTGTTCAAAATAATAGCAGTACAATGTGACTAACCAGAATAATCAAGGTTTTTAGTATATTTTGTATTGCTACGTGGCAAACAAGTTACCAGTAGGTTCAGTAGATTCTCAGAAAACAAACAAGACCCAGCATTCATGATATGCAAGCTCTTAAGGCTGTGCAATTGGGCAATTAGTTGAAAGGGGTGTGTTCAAAAAAATAGCAGTGTCTACCTTTGACTGTACAAACTCAAAACTATTTTGTACAAACATTTTTTTTTCTGGGATTTAGCAATCCTGTGAATCACTAAACTAATATTTAGTTGTATGACCACAGTTTTTTAAAACTGCTTGACATCTGTGTGGCATGGAGTCAACCAACTTGTGGCACCTCTCAGCTGTTATTCCACTCCATGATTCTTTAACAACATTCCACAATTTATTCACATTTCTAGGTTTAGCTTCAGAAACAGCATTTTTGATATCACCCCACAAGTTCTCAATTGGATTAAGGTCTGGAGATTGGGCTGGCCACTTCATAACATTAATTTTGTTGGTTTGGAACCAAGACTTTGCCCGTTTACTAGTGTGTTTTGGGTCATTGTCTTGTTGAAACAACCATTTCAAGGGCATGTCCTCTTCAGCATAGGGCAACATGACCTCTTCAAGTATTTTAACATATGCAAACTGATCCATGATCCCTGGTATGCGATAAATAGGCCCAACACCATAGTAGGAGAAACATGCCCATATCATGATGCTTGCACCTCCATGCTTCACTGTCTTCACTGTGTACTGTGGCTTGAATTCAGAGTTTGGGGGTCGTCTCACAAACTGCCTATGGCCCTTGGACCCAAAAAGAACAATTTTACTCTCATCAGTCCACAAAATGTTCCTCCATTTCTCTTTAGGCCAGTTGATGTGTTCTTTGGCAAATTGTAACCTCTTCTGCACATGCCTTTTTTTTAACAGAGGGACTTTGCGGGGGATTCTTGAAAATAGATTAGCTTCACACAGACGTCTTCTAACTGTAACAGTACTTACAGGTAACTCCAGACTGTCTTTGATCATCCTGGAGGTGATCATTGGCTGAGCCTTTGCCATTCTGGTTATTCTTCTATCCATTTTTATGGTTGTCTTCCGTTTTCTTCCACGTCTCTCTGGTTTTGCTCTCCATTTTAAGGCATTGGAGATCATTTTAGCTGAACAGCCTATCATTTTTTGCACCTCTTTATAGGTTTTCCCCTCTCCAATCAACTTTTTAATCAAAGTACGCTGTTCTTCTGAACAATGTCTTGAACGACCCATTTTCCTCAGCTTTCAAAGGCATGTTCAACAAGTGTTGGCTTCATCCTTAAATAGGGGCCACCTGATTCACACCTGTTTCTTCACAAAATTGATGACCTCAGTTATTGAATGCCACACTGCTATTTTTTTGAACACACCCCTTTCAACTAATTCAACTACTTGCCCAATTGCACAGCCTTAAGAGCGTGCATATCATGAATGCTGGGTCTCATTTGTTTTCTGAGAATCTACTGAACCTACTGGTAACTTGTTTGCCACGAAGCAATAAAAAAATACTAAAAACCTTGATTATTCTGGTTAGTCAGATTGTACTGCTATTATTTTGAACAAGACTGTATATATTAGTGAGAGAATCTGCAAACTTAGTAATCTTGTAACCTAGCTTTACTTCCAGATATGTGAATGGTACCCTTTTTAACTTCTTTGCTGAAATAGATTTACAGCAAGGCACAGTAAAGAAAAACATCAACCTCAGATCAAACATCATTCTTAAAAAGCCTGACCTAACACTTTGCTTTAAATACATCTTCCTTGCATTTGTATTCCATAAAAACCACACCAAACTATGTTCCTATGAAACTATGTTCTTTGAAAACAACCCACCAGTTAGCAATTTTGGCATTTTCAAGCAGATGCTGTCGGCGCTCTAATGTGCTTTTAAGTATTAAAGGTGAGTGAAATGAGTATCCACATCTTGTACAGTATGGCCACATATACACTGTGTCTATCTCCTCAACAAGAGGCTTAAAACTGTTGGATATTGTTGCTCTGCATTTAAGGGGCTGGCACACCAAAGCTTTTACACTGGTGGCCAACGTATGTTTTCAATAATATTCAATGGAAGTGCGGTGTTTTTCAAAAAAGCCAGAAGCTGGCTTTTTTTCTGCACTGAAAGCCTACAGCCTGAAAGGACATCAGGGTTCCCACGGGTCCTTGAAATCCTTGAAAGTTTGTGAATCTAGGGAAAAAAATCAAGGCCCTGAGAAGTTTTTGAAAATATACATACATAGATACAGGTCATTGAAAGTGCTTGAATCTATTTTACGCAAAACGATTAAAAAACATATTATTCTCTGTGTAGTGTAGGATAATATCATAAAAATTCTAGACTTTTTAAGCACACGTGCTAAACTGTTCGCTTTAAATGTTTATATCTTCTATATGAGAATGTTGATTCATACCAAAATGCTTTTTTGCATAGTTGTGTTTGACACATGAAAACGTCTCGGGTTACATATGTAACTGTTGTTCCCTGGGAAGGGAACAAGACGCTGCGTCTCCCTTGCCTTACTTCCTGTGTCCCTGTAACGCCGTCTTTGGCAATATTTCAGATAGCGATATACTTCCTGGCTCTCGCGTCATCCTGTCTTTATCGTTAAGCCTCACCATTGGTTGAATTTGATATACACATTCAGACGCACTTACCCCTGGAGGCGTCTCCAAAGTGTCACCGCAGTGACGCAGCGCGAGTTCCCTCGAAAGGAACTGTAACAATGTATCTTAAAAGGTAACACGATGTAACCTTGCTCTCACTTGAAATGTGTCCCCACATTTAGTCCTTGAATTTGAGGGTATTGGACCTGGAAAGTCCTTGAAAGGTCCTTGAATTTGAAATAAACTAAGGTGTGGGAACCCTGAGGACTGGTGTCCCCGGGTTTTATAACGAGTCTTTGGGACCCCTAAAAGACTCTGGTCTGAGGACTGGAGGACACGGCCTGGGGAGTAGCGGAGCAACAAATCACTAATGTATCGTCGGGACTGACCATTTAAAGCTCTAAAAGTTAAGACTAATATTTTAAAAAATCAATTCGAAATTTGATGCGCAGTGTAGGCAGAATAAAATGGGTTTAATGTGTGTCCTTCTGCCAGATCCTGTTAAAAGCCTTGCCACAGCATTTTGAACCATTTGAAGACCATTTAAAGCAAATTTGTTGAAATACATAAAAAGAGAATTACAATAATCTAAACGTAAAGAAATAAAAGCATGGATAACCATCTCAAGATCAGAGTCCAACAATAATCACAACAACCAACGGGTGCATCGTACAACGACTGATATACAAAGCAGAAGTATCATTGCAACCAAAGCGCTCAGCTGAAGGAAGCTGGCAGTCGGAACCGTGCTGAACCAAAACCGCACTGAATTCTTAAGTTTCGGTTCTAAAAGCGATTCCATTGCGATGCATGGGCAAAGTGCTGGGAGTGGTCACTTTAAATAGCCATGTCTTACCTTATATTAATTCCGTTCAGCAGCTAACCACAGAAAACACTCACACTACTGAGGAATGCTTTTTATACTTAGTGTTGAACATGTCTAAAAAAAGTCAAAAATTTGATTTGAAGACAACTGTTCAAGTAGTATGACCAAACATTTGCTCCAGCACGCCTTGAATCTCAAATCATGCAGTGTTTTTAAAATGTTTGAGAAATATTGCTCCTAACATGTCTACTTCACCAGGTAGGAAAGACTACTTTAACAAGAATAAATGATATAGTGAATGAAAATATAAATTCTTATTACATTTAAAACATTTGACAGTGATTAATAAACACAAATGGAATTGTTTAAGTATTGTGTTTTATTTTTCATATTTATTTTATTATAATGGAATCAGAACCAGGATTCTTTAGTTAGAACTGGAATCCGAAGATTTCTTATGATACCAAACCCAAGATGATGTGAACTCTAATATTTTGGAAAATGTGTGTTCTAATTCTTTGAATGACTACTGCTACGTAACTGTACTGTACTGATCTCCTCAAATGATCTTGAACTTTATAAACTTTTTAAATGAAGAGCATCATAAACTTTATGAAGCTTCTCTTTCATTCTTACTCTCATCCAGGATTCTGCTCCTCTGTGCACACATCCAGAAGAATATTCTGATGTTCCAGCTGTGGATGATGTGTCACAGCAAAGCGGTCTGGCAGGCAGCCCATATCAGACATGCCATCTGCCGCCAAAACATCTATTCAGGCGTTCAATGCCTTTCAGTACCCAGGTATCGCCAAGGACAAGAGATCAAGGAACATACACAACCAGTATTCATAATGTATTCATAATTCATAATATTAATAATAGGTGCAATAAGACAGTAATCCTTGTATTTCATTTAAACCTCATATGGTGTTTGGAGTCAAAATGACCCAGCTGGAAGACCCAACAACACATAGCAGTTTAACTACAAATACGGCTTCTCAAAAAGTATTTTTAAAGGACATTGTGTGTTTATTCACGTCACAGACACACAAACAATCTCACAATCACCACTAAAGGAATACAAGTGGGCAGAGCCAAGGAAACGACAAAGTGCTTTGTCTTTCTCTAGGGCAGGTTATATAAAAAATATCTATCTAAATGTATGTCACTAATCCAGCAATTTCTCTTTTTTGGAGAACAACTACATAAATTCATAAGTGGAAAGGAGGGTGTTGAAGCTTGAAGAATTTATAAATTATATCAAGACCTGTTATATGTCAATAGATCAAGGCAATATTGATTCTTAATGTCATGCACCTCTAAATATCTTTGCTTTCAGTCACTTTCAGCAACTAGAGACCTGCTTTTGACATATTAAACACTTATGTTGAAAACACTTTACAAAAAGCTCTATGTATACAAAATTGGCATAATGCCATAGAACAAACAATTTGTAAAGTACCAGGCCTGTATATGGTGTAGATCAGTGGTCATCAACTCTGTTCCTGGGTCTACTTTCCTGCAGAGTTTACCTCCAACCCCTTAAACCTACCTTAACTTTAGAGACTTATGGATCTAAGATTGGATCTAAAGTATGCAGGAAGGTAGATCTCCAGGAAAAGGGTTGGTGACCAATGTTGCCGACAATCTGAAATATGTGGAGTAGCCTGTCAGATCACATGAAACTGTGGTTAGTTTGTATGTGTCATGCTCACTGTCTTGCAAATATATAGAAATGCAATGTATCACATTTACAGTGTTTCTGTATTCTTTGATATATTATTTGACTTAAGAAGTATCCCCAGTTTGTCATGGTGAACTTGATTTCACAAATTTTGGTCCTGGGTCGACATTTTCATTAACAAATTAGATTGCAAGATTTGGATTAGGGTGTATGTTAGATTTAGGTTTATGATTGGTTTAGGGGCTGTTCAAATTCTTCTCAAACTATTATTTCACACTGATTTGAGGGGTGAAAAATTGTTTGAGTTTGAGTTAAGGGCAAGACGGGGTTTCTTTGATTAAAACTTTGATCCAACATGGCATTAGATATGTATCACATATGGTACATTCCAACAATGAACATCGCCACCAACCTAATCTTATGAAAATGTATTTCCGTAGGGAGAAATGTATTTTGTGAAAGTCAATGCCATTTGGACAGATGGGTTTCATTTCACGGTTCACACTCTAAATGTGATTAAAACGTTAAATGCAGTTGAGAAAAGAAAAAAAGAGAATTGCAAGCACATGCTCTGCCAGATAGAAGTATGTAAAGAAATGACTTGAGAGAGCATCTATGACAGCTGCCAATCTGACTGACACCACCATCTCTCTCTCTCTCTCTCTCTCTCTCTCTCTGATGGTCTGGATTATGGATTAAGTTGTACATTTTAAAAATAAGAACACTTGCGTAATTTGATTGGTGCCAAAGTCAACCTCGTGACATAACTATAAAAAGTATATAGAGTATATTTTTATATGGACGACTAATGAAACAACAACAATATTGTCAATTTAAAAGGATGGCGTTGTGTAGAGATCAAAACTATGAACAAAATGTACACCTGGGTGTATCCTTATGTGATCTGATCCTAAACCGTCAGTCCTTAATACGCTTCATAATAATTCATAACTTTTATAATAGATCTAACATATTGTAAGGATATGACCGGCCAGATAGAGAGGGAAGTACAAAACACAGGTAAGTTTATTAAACACAATGGTAATTCAACAGGCAGGTGCATAATGGCAGTGATCATACGATGGCATAGGAGTCTGGTAAGTGAGAGCATGAACTGAAGTAAGTCCAAACAAGACCAGGCGGTGAACCTATTATACCGGTGGTAATTGGCCGAATGGGAACATGTGATTAGTAGTCAGGTGACGCTGATTGTTGTGGGTGAGTGAGGGACCTGGTGAATCCGTGACTGTATGCCCCCTCACAGTCCACTCCTGAGGGCAGACTGTACCATTGACCTTGAAGTGGGAAAGCTCTAACTCCGAGGGGCTGGCTTGTCAGGGTGAACGTTGTGGAAGGCAATGAGTAGTTCGGGGTCCAGAATGTCATCACGTCCATGAACCTTCCTCTGGGCAAAACCGCCCCCCAGTCAATGAGGTATTCGAGATGCCCACCACGATGCCTGGGTCTAGGATCTCCCAGACAGTGTAGACTTTACCATCATCCTTGACCGCCGGTAAGGGGGATAATTCTGTTTTGCAATATAAGTTTGAAGGCTACCAAATTTATGTACCTGGGACTTATTTTCTTGCAGGGTAGCTGTAGGTGGATGTTCTTTTTTAGGAGCCATATCTTTTGTCCTGGAGCGTAGACCAAGTTGGCTCTGCAACAAGCTTCAGCAAAACACTTGTGCTCCCTGCAGATGGTGATTAGCTGACTCCCATTCCATCTCACTCTCCTGGAACCAGTAACCCACAGATAGTATGTCCAATGGTTTCCCCGACCAGGGGAACATGGGTAGTTGGAGTCTTTTCGGGATGGCACACTCTTGACATCCACTTACAACTTTCTGACTTCCTGGACCATGTTGGGCCACCAGAATTTGTCCTTAAAGAGTGAAAGTGTATGGTTTGTGCCAGGATGACCATTTCCAACAGAGAAATGTGCCTTGAGAGTGAGGTTTTGCATTGGTTGGAACATACTGATGACTGGGAGGACAGTCTGGCAGAACATTCTAGGGACCTTCGGAGATGGTATCACCTCTGAGGAGAAAGGATGGTTTGGGGGGGGGGCTCATTGTCAATGTCAGGAGAGTGGAGTTGTGATGAAGTGAAGTTCTTTCTTGTTTTTCGACCCGGGACGGTAAGAAACTGGAAACATGTGAAAAAGCACCAAGCAGGCCTGACAAACGTTAAGTCGTTTAGCATCATGGCGGTGCTGCAAGTTTTTATGGTCAGTGTATTTCTTTTCAAATGACACATAGAATATAATTTGGCCTCTAATGTAGGCTTTAAATGTTTCCCAGACAGTACTGTGTGTCACCTCTGAGTTAGCATTTATACTGAAGAAAAGATCTATTTGGGCAGAAATAGTCTGAACAAAATCCTCAATAGTTAAGAGACAAACATTCAGCCTCCAAAATAAATGATATTGAAGTTTAAACTCAACAATAGGCTTAAAGTAAGAGGAGTGATCTGAAAAAACTATTGCTTTATAAGTGCAGTGTTTAAATAATGGTAGTAGCTCATTGTCAATTAAAAATAATCAATACAAGAGAAAGATTGATGATCATACAAAAAAAAAGAATAGCCCAGTGGAGATGGATTTAAAAACCGCCATACATCTGTTACAGCATATTCCTCAAGGAAAAAACGTATTATTCTTGCCGATTTTGAGATGGTAACTCATATTTGAGAGGCTATGTCAATTTGAGGGTTTGAACAAAGATTAAAGTTTCCCCCAATAATCAAAAGACTTGAATATAGATTTGGTAAAACAGAAAGTTTATTGTCAGTGAAGACGATGAATGGATGACAAGCCCCCTCAAGCTAGTGCCTCCACTCTTCCAATGACAGCTTGATTGCCAGAAGTTCCTGATTACCAATGTTGTAGTTGATTTCCGCCGGGTTGAATTTACAGGAAAAATTAGGCACATGGATGGAGTACATTTATGTTTTCCTGCTGCTGTAATAAGACGGCTCCAACTTCTTGTTAGGAACGACACAGAGGAATCTGACACTTCTGTCCTAGAGGGCTTTTTTAATGTACTCCCCCATGGGCTCCTGTTTGGGCAATATGAGTAGATACATTTTAACTCTAAGCCAGTGGTGACCAACCCTGTTCCTGGAGATCTACTGTCCTGCAAAGTTCAGCTCCAATCCCAATCAAACACACTTGAACCTGGCAATCAAGCATTTCAGAGCTACCTAAAAATTTGAGTGAGGTGTGTTGAAGCTGGGTTGGAACTAAAATATGCAGGAGGGTAGACCTCCAGCTCTAGGCACTGGTTCATCCGGCAACAGATCAATCAAGCAAATCCCATGGCCGATGAGGTGGTAGTTGTGAGGCTGTAAGTGGTCAGCAGAGCATTCTCATTCCATTCACTTGCTGCGGCTAGGGTTTGAAACTTATAGTAATCAGTGACTGACATTTTGAGTAAATGATAAACTTCATCAAATATAGAGGTATCACCAGATGGTCTCCAAAAGAATTCATGGAAATATGTAATAAACTTAGTGATGTTACATTTGAAGCGAGGCTTCGGAGCTTGTGTCGAGCAAAAGTGGGCGTGTCAGATGAAGCTTTGATTCGAAGCTTGTGTTGTTAACGTTGAAATCACGTGACCAATGACAAACGAAGCTTCACTTTCTGCTCAGTCACGTGCGCGCTTCGCTTTGCGTGTCAGAAGGTTCGAACTCTAGAGGTTTTTTATGAGTTATTTGCCTTATTCACATTTTGGTCCCACATACTATTGTATATATAGTATTGTATTTACTTATACTTGTGTGCGCGTGTGTTATTATGTGCGTGTGAACATTATTCTGTACAATACAGTATTGAATCATGTGAATGTTAACTCAAACTGGAATTTATTGCCACCCTTTAATGAGTAAATACATTTATTATATTGACCATTCACACACATGTTGTCTAAGCTTTATTTGTACACATAATATTAATATTCTTCTGAATTTCATCAGCTTGTTGCTTCACTGACAGAGCTTTTTCCAGAAGCAAGTGCTATATGTTTTATTAACCAAAAGATGGCGCTGTTTTCGACACCCTCGTTGAGGCTTCGAATCATGGTTCGAAACAGTAAGGGAAGTATCGGTGCTTGATTCGATGCTTCATTTACCCATCACTAGATAAACTGACTGTGCTGTTGGACCATCCTGCTGTCACAGAAATTCAGCCCATCGAAGACCATGTCCTTCATGAGAAGTGAAATGATAAAGGCATAACCTTTTATACTGGTGGTGATTGGTTGATGTTGAACAGGTGATGGTGATTAGGTGTCAGGTGACAGTGATCAATGTGAGTGAGGGACCTGGCAATTCTGTGACACATATTATATGCATAAATGTGATGAATTGAGTTTAATTTGAAATTGTTAGTTGCATGAGTTTATTTTCAACAGTGTTGGGAACGTTACTTTAAAAAAGTAATTAGTTATAGTTACTAATTACTTCTCACAAATAGTAACTGAGTTAGTAACTGCGTTACATTATTATAAAAGTAATTAATTACCAGGAAAAGTAATTACTGCATTACTTAAAAAAAATCATATTTCAAATAACTTGAATGCCCCATACAAAATTAAATATGTGTAATAAAATGGATACTAAAGAGAAATCACTAATTTTGTGGCAGCATGTGACGATGTGAGGGGCTTTATTAGATCAGAATTACTTGCCACAGACGTGGAGAGACTTTTTCTTCATGGGCATAGGTTGCACATTACACAAACATTCTTGCCTTTCACCTCAACAATGGAAAAGTAGTGCTTTATACTTCGTGTTTGCGACCGCTACCTTTGAGCTTGTTGTACTTGCCATCACCCTGTCGCCGGTGTTTTCGGAGTGATTGATGCGCGATGACCGGGCTGCATGTCAGTGCTTTGAGATGGGGCACAGTCAGCAGCAGCACCGCTGCTCGTTGAGAAGAGAAAACGACGCGTATTTTCATGTCAGTCTACAAAAGTCTCCAACCACGCCAGAAAAGATAGCTAGATTTGTCCTATAAAGTCGCTAAAGTGATAGAAAGTTGCTAAATCTAGCGACAAAGTGACCAAGTTGCTCAGACTTTTTAACACTGCTGCTCGCTCCTCTGACTTGGACTGCGCGTGTGGGCGGGCCTTTTTGTGAACTCTGCCTCTGGTTGGCTACCGATGGAAATTAAGCCAATCATCATTCGTTATGTTTCTCACAACACACAAGAGAAAAACAGTGTTTGGCTGAGAGAGTGAGCATACGTGGCTGAAAATCACTACAGTGAGATCAATTTTAGTAATGCGCAGCATTTTAATGTCAGTAACGATAACGGCGTTATAACGGGGGAAACAGTAATTTATTTGATTATTCGTTACTGAAAAAAATAACGCAGTTACTAACGCCAATTACTTATAACGCCGTTATTCCCATCACTGATTTTCAATGTGTTTCAAATGATCCAACGGCAACAATTTTCATAATTTATATACTGAATAATTGATGATAACCATTGAATTATTGAAAATGAATGTATAGCCTGAGGTGATAATGCAGTTATGATGATTGACAGCAGATTATGTGAATTTCAGCATCTGTATGTTGGGCAGTAGTGATATTTCCAGCTAGAAGAAGCTTATGTTTTAATTCTTGATGTATCTTTTCATTATAGTGACTATTTTATGGATAACAACCCAACTGTGTATGGGTCTCTCTTGCTGGGTCTGTATGGGAATGAGAGAGAGAGTTAAAGTGTGAGTGTCTTCCATCAATATTGAAAGTAATTTTAGAAAGTAAATTAAAACTTCCCGCCTACATCTTCTTCTTTTTTTGGTTCATTTCCTAGTGGGCTGTATGGCTGTCTGAAATGAAATAATTTGCTTGAGCTATAATGCATTCTACAGACCTGGAACTACTTAAGAAGCATTCTTTAATATTATATACATTTATATATTCATTTTGAATGATTAATTAATTGAATGAAAATATAAAAATAAATACTATAGTATACTCTGTACACAGACATGCCATGCATCTAACCTTTTAGCTTCAATCTCTCAATTAAAGTTTCAAGGACAACCAGAATGCTTTATATTTCATTGAAAGCATGTGGGAAGGAGCAATCACAACCTGGCCTAGTGTCTTTGACAATCAAATGCATTCCAATAGGAGGTGGTAAGTCACTTTGAGTCCACAATGCTGTATTGCCAATAGAAATTGGCAAACCTCGCTTCATTTCCTAGCCATCATCACTGCTTAATATGTGTACTGATACCTGGAGGAGTGTGTGATGCGATACACAGACCATTACTCACTCCTGTATGTAGCCATGTGTGTGTGTGTGTGTGTGTGTGTGTGATTCTGTGTAGCGTACAGTTTGCCCCAGGCAGCCCACAGTGTTTGTCAGTGAAAAATGAACTCAGCACATTGAACAAGGCCACTTTCTCAGGGAAAATAAATGCTTACCATATGTAACCATAGGGCCAATAGTGCTGATAAACTATAATGTCTAGCTGAGAGAATCATATCAATCTTGCTTCACAAGGACCGTCAATGGTCTCCATCACACCACGTTGTTGTTTCTGGTTGAGGAGGATGTCTTGTCATTTTCCTGTCACCTTCAAAGTCAGGAACACTGGATTTATGAAATTAAATTTCCATTTTTACACAGCGTGTTCCATCAGGCACGGATGAGGGTAGACAGAACCTCACAGAGTCCTTCACCCTGTCAATATCACATCCCATAATCATTTATCTATGGAAGCAACAGCTCCAAGCTTGCACAAATGATTATTAAATGGCAGATTAAACTGTTTCTCAACATTTTCTCTGAAGAACATTCATGTACTGGAAATGTAAGCAGGATCATGTGTACATTATAAGCTGAATGCTATAGACCTGGAATTATACTTGATAACAAGTAAAAATGCATATATTGGCCAACTACAAGTTTACTTGTATCCTTTGTGGAGATGCCAATCCCATAATGCATTGCAACCAAAAAGTTAAAATAGCAGATTAGGTGAGAAAAAGGTCAATGATGGTCTTATTTGTGTGGTGCACTGCCTTTTAGGCGTGCTTTAAATCAGTTACTGTATTTATGATCTCATTTACTTCACTCAGACTATTAAAAAGCTATTAAACTAAAAAGCTAATATTGACAAAGCCAAAGAACTTTTACTGACAAAGCACTCCCCATCCATATTTGTAGTAAAAATATTTGCATGCTCAAAGTCTAGTGTGTACCATGTCAGTAGGCAGCAAGGCCACTCACTAGGTTTTGGGAACAAAGTCATAATGTCTGACATGATTCCAAACAAACATATGATGAACAGGATCTGGGAGGTGTTAATAAAGGTTAGTGTTGTCAGATTAGTAGTGCTCTATCAGTGGTCGGTGTCAGGTCCAGCAAAGCCTTCTCTGCTGGCCTAAACACGATCTGAATCATTGATTTATATTTTACAATTTTTCCATCAATGTCTATTAAAAGAATATTTCATAGCTTTTCTCTTGGTAGTGCTCCATTCAGTAGTGTAGATTTATGGTTAACATTTATCCAATCATATTTCGGCCACCAGCTGACATCATGTGTTGCTAGGGTCAATGAAATCTGCCTAGGCCTTCAGAACGAACAGTGTGGGTGCCTTTAGCTTAGGATAAATGGCAATGAAATCATTGCATTAACCAATTGGTTTTCGAGTTGGTGTCACCGGCACCATCTAGAATTTGATTGGATTCACCCCAAGCAGTTTTAAACATACCGAAAAAAATTCCCACGAGCGTTCTCCGTGTTAACGTAGAGTCACTGAACAATTTTCGATCTGTCCCGGCTAAAAACAGAACTGACCGTAATGTATGCCCTGACTGATTTTGAAGGCAAGATACCATTGAAATCCTTGATTTTCTTCATCATAAAAATCTGGCAGCTGTATGTGTTGACATGTTTGGTGGTGACTATTCCTGTGTCCACTGCTTCAGTCAAACGGACATTCTCAGCCCTACAACAATTAAAATTTATGCCAGAAATACTACTGGACAGTCTCGACTTTTAGCATTAGCCTCCATGGCGATAGAAAATGACTTATGTGATTTTACTTGGTAAGCTTTTACAAGAATGATTTATGCAATTTCTTTTCCCCCCCAAAAAAGAGTTTGTCTTCATTTCAAATACCTTTCAAACGCGTTTCTGTATAATATTTGCTGCGTCTCATTTTGCAGTGTCTTTATTTAATAAAGTAAAATTTGACTGTTATTCCTTGAGGTATAAAATACAGCAATTTCTATTTTACTTTGCAATTAAACTGTTGATATTTTTCTTTTACTGTGACTTCAATATGATGGTATTACGAGATAGATTAATTCAGTTAGGGCTCCACTGGCCTAAGTGTGAAATTCAAGGACCGCCACTGTGCTCTATAGACATTTTTTATTAAAGTTAAATTCTGGTCTGTGCTTGTTTATTGGTCTTACTGACCTCTGGAACAATTACAAAAAAAAAAATGTTTTGGTTTCATAAAGATGAGGGGAGACGGCAAGGATGGATCACTGCTGGGTGAAGAGAGGTTTTTGGCCATGAATGCTGTTTGTTTATGTTGTTGCTGCTAAAACTGTCTATAGTCTTCATGTTTGAATTCATGTGACTGTGAGACTTTGCATCATTAAGAACAGTTTGTTCTAAATACAGTACAGTTACCATGGAAATGTTGGTGAAATGTTGTTTGCTTCAGGTTGTCATATTCAGAATCTTAAATAATTTTTCTTCATGAACTTACAGTTGAAACATTCACTTATTTAACCTCTCATTAACATTCATCTGTTGTCATGGTGACACAATAAGAACAATGTTAAATCTGACTTTACACAGTTCAGATTAGAGTGATGCTAAAGCCATGGTGACACTTTCACCATAAACAGGCCCCATTTATTTCCGTTGTATGTGTTTTACTGTAACTGTAATATTTAAATGTAAACATCAGCATTCTGTGCATCCACCTGATTAACAATTTCATCAGATGATGTCAATAAAACAACTCCAGCAACCCCCTCAACATGCTGTGATGGTCATACATCAGTCCTGGAGGAAATTCGGGATTGAATTTTACGGTGTTTTTTGATGCTATCGAGAAACGTATTTTACAGTGTGGCTAATTCATATTAATTTGTACGATTACATTCTTACATTTTTTGCCCATGTGATGTTGGGGTTAGGGGCGGGGGTTTCTTTTCAGGAAGTGAAAAAAACACTGTATTTCAAAAGCAGTTGAATGTAGCGTTGTCATACTTGGTACGGCATCTTTACATGTAACCATATTCTTGCCAGTGTAATGATGTTATCCACATTTGACCAAAATTGAGTTTAAATGGACATACGTGCATATTTTACAGTAACGGTGGTCGATACGCATTCTTTCGATCATTAATTACATAGAATGGCCAAGTCGCGTTTCATATTGACAGATGAATACGCTCAGTTTATTAAATAGCCTACGTCTTAGTTTATTAAATACGCTTAGTTTATTTAATATTCATTATACATTTATTAAAGGAATAGTCAATTTTCTTAAAAGAAAAATCCAGATAATTTACTCACCACCATGTCATCCAAAATGTTGATGTCTTTCTTTGTATAGTTGAGAAGAAATTATGTTTTTTGAGGAAAACATTGCAGGATTTTTCTTATCTTAATGGACTTTAATGGACCCCAACACTTAATACTTAACTCAACACTTAACAGTTTTTTTCAACGAAGTTTCAAAGGACTCTAAACGATCCCAAATGAGGCATAAGGGTCTTATCTAGCAAAACAATTGTCATTTTTGACAATAAAAATAAAAAAATACACTTTTAAACCACAATTTCTCGTCTAGATCCGGTCCAGCGTGACCTCACGTAAATGCGTAGTGACGTAGGGAGGTCACGTTTTACATATATAAAACGCACATTTGCGGACCATTTTAAATAATAAACTGACACAAAGACATTAATTAGTATCATTCCACACACAACAACGTAGGAACGGTCCTCTTTTAACACACTTGTAAACACTGCGGCGGAGTTTCGCGTTCATCCTCTGTGACCTCTTGACGTCATGACATATTGCGTGAGGTCACGCTGATGCTTTCAGGACCGGATCTAGACGAGAAATTGTGGTTTAAAAGTGTATATGTGTTACTTTTATTGTCAAAAATGACAATCGTTTTGCTAGATAAGACCCTTATGCCTCGTTTGGGATCGTTTATAGTCCTTTGAAACTCCGTTGAAAAAAACAGTTAAAGAAACAGTATGTAAGAATTGTCATTTAAAAAGTGGAGTTGCAGCCCTCAACTGATGTTTATGTTGTCATTTTGTGTATTGGCCACCAGTTGGGGGATTGCAGTACCAGTTTTAGCCACAAGTTTTGTTATTGCAATACCAGTTTTGGCCACAATCCTACATACTGTTCCTTTAAGTGTTGAGTTAAGTATTAATTGTTGGTGTCTATTAAAGTCCATTTAAATTAGAAAAATCCTGCAATGTTTTCCTCGAAAAGCATAATTTCTTCTCGACTGAACAAAGTCAGACATCAACATTTTGGATGACATGGTGGTGAGTAAATTATCTGTTTTTTTCATTTAAGAAAATTGACTATTCCTTTAAATGTCTCTTGCAAACTAAGAAGGGACAACGAATCAATACACTGACATGGTAATGCTAGACAGATACTTTGTTTGCACAGTCCTACCGTAATTTTGTCACTCCTAGACATACGTCTGGCGTCAGGGGGGAAACGTTTACCTCGATGAAGGAAAGTCATTGTCTCACCAGGCTATGTTTATTCGGCTATCCAGTGCTGAGCTTCGATAAAACTTCACCAGACCTGCAAGATGCTTCCACAGGGTGGTAGATACGCGGCGTGATTGATAGCTTTGACACCAAATGGATATACGTGAAAATCAGATGACATGATTTCACAACTTTTCATTGGCCATTTAGATATGTGAAGCATACTGTATACGGAAATGAACCTGGACATTCAATCCGTCAAAAAATCTCCATATCGGCAAAATGGACATTAGTGGTTTTCATCGGACAGCGATGATATGGGACAATTTTACTGGTGTACCCCAGTTAATGTCATGTGCAAGTAATGTTGGTGTAATGCTGGTGAAATAAACTCCACAAATGATACGTTAACAGGTTCAATTGCCACATAAAGTGAGATGAATTTGAACATTGTGCCCTCCATCAAATCATTTAAAGTGCACCTATTTCATTTCTAAAAAACAACGTTATTTTGTGTACTTTTGGTATATTACAATGTGTTTGCATGGTTTATGGTTAAAAACACATTATTTTTCACATACCATACATTTTTGTAGCTCCAGATATCCCTGCCTTCATCAAACGCTTTGATTTTGTACAAAACTCACCGATTTGAAAAGCTCTGTGTCCCTGATTGGCCAGCTAACTGTACGTTGTGATTGGCCTGAATACCTTTGACGTCAGCTGGAAATGTGACGCTCCTTACCATGTTTGAAAGATTCGGTCTTATGATAATGTTGGTCTTGTCTACATCACCAATTCCAGGAAGTAAACTGTTGCCTACAATCCATGTGTTTGTTGTAGTCCAAGAAAAGAGATTTACGTTGAAGACGATAACTCGTGTCATCGTTTACTTTGGGGTTTGTACCTTTTGCATATCTTTAACATGTACTAATACACACTTACACACAAAAGGAAATGTAAAACCATGAATCAGACAATAGTTGCTCTTAATCCCACTAGGCTGTTTTTTCTGTAACAATGTGCAGGCCTACTTTTATTTATTTTCAATTAACCATATACATTTATGTTTCAAAATCAAATCATTGTTATGTTAATGCTTTGTGCTTGTGCTTTGCTTATATGTTGCAACTGAGAAGTCATTTGATTGACAGTTTTATAGGCTATACTGTATTTGTGCCAATTTATTCTTTTCTGTTGCTACTGAAATTATTTCAATGGCAATCATTCATCATCTTATTGTTCTAATGTCCACGTGCAATATATTTGAGGTCTGCAGAAGTACATTTTAAATGTAGCAGTGGCAAGAATCTTGCAAAAAGATGGTGCATTCATTTTGTTAGCTAAAACTAGCCTTGAGATAGTCACGAATAATATTCATTCTACATCACTAATCGACGAGTAATGTAAACATCAGCATTCTGTGCATCCACCTGATTAACATTTTCATCACATGATGTCAATAAAACAACTCCAGCAACCCCCTAAACATGCAGTGATGGTCATACTTCAGTCCAAGAGGAAATGCAAGGTTGAATTTTATGTTGTTTTTCGATGCTAGCCGCATGGCAACTTGTACGTATTTTACGGAGTGGCTAATTCATATTAATTTGTATAACCACATTTTTACATTTTTGTATTTTTGCCCCTGTGATGTTGGGGTTAGGGGTTTCATTAAAAAAAATATTATAATCATATGTTTTTGTACAATTTACTTCATAGATATTCATACGAATTAGCAAACTCGCAAAATACATACGCATTCTTGTGAGATCAGGCTATGTTTCTAAAACGCTTGGAAAATGACACAGCAAGTATTTTGAATTTTTCGATGTTTTGTTATAATAGCTAAATAATCATTTGCATACTTAAGCATTGTGCTTTTAGTAGTTATTAAAGTATAATATTGTGAAGCATGTAATGTTTCACAGTGCGACAGACACGTGAAACAGTAGCAGACCGAGACCAGAGCAGAGATCTTCGTGTAAATGTCAGCATGCCTTCCAGCACCTCCTGAAGAGACTAACTGGAAATGGCATTTCAACGCTGTGGACCATATGGCTACTGTAATTAATGGGACAGATTATATTTTGGCTTACAACCAAAGTTGTTCCAGTCACTTATGTAATGGCCCAATCCAGAGCAAACAAGAATTGCCTCTAGCACTTCAGTAGTTGATATTTCTCTACAAATCTCCTGCCTTTTCCCATGGGAACAATATTTTCTTTTAACTTAAGCTATGGTTCTTCTGAACAAGAAATATCAGTAAGTAGTTTTTATTTCAAAACAATATCTGAGGTTTCATTTTAGTTGAGCATAAAACATGTTCTTTGTTCATTTGACTTCAGAGTTAAACATACATCAGGGTTACTTATATGTAACACAGCTCAATAGATGGAAAGAAAGAAAGAATAAAGGAAGGAAAGAAAATACAGAAAGACGAATATAAAATCAAAGTAAGTTGTCAAAGTGTGTAGGGTGCTGTGATTTAGTCTTTACTAGAATAAAAATCCATTGGGGTTCTTTTAAGGATAGAAGGTTCCCTTTCAATACGGTTCACTTCGCATTGCGTCAGTTAGCTGACGCTATGGGGGGAAACTCCTGTTTACTCCGTGACTGAAGCATATTGGTTAACGTCTGTACAAAGTACAGACCAATGACGTTTGAACCCGCGCGCGGGAGGAACGCGTCCCTATATAAGCGCGGTTCAATCGTCAGCAGCTCATTATTTTCTCCTTCAGCGCGAACCTCTCGCTGCTCCGAAGAAAAGAAGAAGCCTTACCTCGCCGTTGACAAAAGCCCTGCAGCGGAGTCCAGGCCTAGCGTCTTCCCCTGCCGTTTTCCGGCTGAGAACCGAAGATAGCAGAGTCCAGGCCTAGCGTCTTCCCCTGCCGCTTTCCGGCCGAGAACCGAAGATAGCCTTCGCTTGCCGTGGTACGAGCCCTGTGCAGCGGACACGCCTGACGAGGTCTCCCCTGCGGCCGCCCGGTAAGATCAATATTTTTAATATAAAGCTATACGCTAAAAGAGCAGGCGCTGTTGTAATAGCGTCCAGCACAGCGGCTCGGTGAGCCTCTCTGCTATGAATTTCCTCCGAGCGCGTTACCGGTCTGGCACCTCCCACGCCGGGACCGCGCTTATGCTTTGGTTGTCTTATCCATGTTTCGTGCTCCCCCTGCTCTTCCTCTCTCGCCGGGATGAACACACGGCGAGCCATGAGACTAGATGGATGCATAGACAAGCACACACGGACTAACCCCCCCTGTGTTCTGTCACACCGCAACCGTTCATGCTTACAGAGTCCCTTCGCTCCTCTCAAATTCAGTGGCGAGATCTCTGGCACATATATTAATCCCCCGAGTGCATCGGGTGATACCGTCACGACGCATGGCTGTTCTGTCTGTGTTGCTGCTCCCCTCTGCCGTTCCTCTCTTGTTGAGATGAACAAGCGGGGAACCGTAGACCTGGATAGATGCATACGACAAGCAAACACGGGCGGTCTGCCCCTGTCTCTGTCATAGCACAGCCACTCGTGCTCCACGCTCGCGGAGTCCCTCGCTCCTTTCCCCACAGTGGTGAGGTCTCTTAACGGCTTAGCTAGCACGCGGTATTACGGCTCGCTGCCTCTAAATGCAGCTGTCCAGTGTTCAACGATTACAGAGCTTCATGCCCCTCCCCTCTGGAGCGGCGCGATCTCATTCGTCTGCTCGATAGGGCCGATTCGCCGCTATTGGAGCACCAAGAACACTCATTATAAGAGAGCTTCATGCCCCTCCCCTCCTGGAGCGGCACGATCTCATTCGTCTGCTCGATAAGGCGGACACGCCTCTATTGGAGCGCTAAAACACTTATTATAGAGCTTTACTGGCCTGAGCCGATCTCACTTCAGATAGCTCATTTTTCGTCTGCCTGGTAATTTCTCTCTGGTTTAGACGGAATCAGAGGCAGAACGAATTTGTTTATAATATACTGAGGCCCGAATACCTCCCTTTATTCAGTCCCGTCCTATATCAGTGCGCTGAATATTGGTACATTCTTATATATATACCCGGTTTTTCTGCCCTTTTAATAAACGGCAAAACCGCGGGCCTCACGGCAGACTTCCTCTCTGCGATGGGTTCAGTCTGACATTAAACCACCTAGACATACTGCTCTGCTCCGTGAGCCGTTCGGTCACCGTCACTACTGAGGCTTGTGCACCTGAACGGCTGAGCTCTGGTCTCCGCAGCACAGCTGCATCAACAGAGAACGAAACTGTCTGGGAGAAAAGGGGTTATGTCGCGCCTCGGCTGGACTGCCCTGTAATGTTTTCTGTGTGCTGTTTATCCAAACATACTGTGTAATACTGTCGGTTATGCGACCTCACTATAGTGGCGAACGGTATTTAATTCCTCTAAAAAGAGTAATTTCCGTGCTTACTATACTGTGTATTGACACCCACGGTTGTACGGTGTCTCTAAACACTTTATCGCCTTACTGACAAGCAATCAGTAATACGCACACACGGTCCGCTGTCCATAATTCTATCGACGCTAGCCGAAAAGACCCCGGTTTGGCCATATACTGTGTATTGACACCCCACGACTGTACGGTGTCTCTAACACCTTTCTGCCAAATTCGCTCACAGCCCACCTCAGTTTCTCCGCTACGATGCTGATGGCGCAAACGAGCACGGTCTTACGGCTGTTATTCTCTCTTCCTAGAGGAAGGACAGCCTCAGACTTTTGCATGGCTCCAAGCGTTTGAATCGCGCCCTCTCCGGACGGCCACTCAAAGGCTTACAGCCAAGCGGTTTACGACGTTTTTCGGCCATATAGCTGATTTATATTAGCGGATCCGAAGACGCTCACACCTCCGCTCCAATACTCGGAGATATTAAGGGTAATATCAACCTCAAGTGAGCTTGCTACCCGCCACAATAAGTTTCAAAGCTTAAAGCGCGCGCACAGTCAGACGCGCGCGGCATCTCATTTAAGACGGGCACACGTACCCCTCTAACGAGCCTCAGAGAGCTGAATATCGTGGCATTCTGTTCATAAGTCCACTTCAGTTTGACTAAGCAAAGGTCCCGCCCCGAGCTGACGGCCGGGAAGCTTGCTTAAGTTACACACGGCTGCATGAAGTGCTGTCATTACGAGCTAGCCCAGCATTTGCTGTGGGTTGAACACGCTTTACGACGGCAATCAGCCTTCGGCGCGTGGAACGCCGTTTGTCTCATATAAATCACCTTGTACTGTGAATACGGTACATTATGAGGATGATTTAGCACTGCAGCACTCTCGACCGTGTTATTGTGATAATGCGGTCGGGCAATCTACGGTGGTTTCATTATTTACCGAACCAGACTGAGATCTCGCCCCCTGAACAAGCTGACGAGTCATCTCCTTTATAAACCCATTGCATCGCTTTATAAGCTATGTTCAATCAGAGTGATACGCATCTCATGCTTAAACTACCAATATTAACCCATTACGATGGGCGTGCGGAGATGGCATCCGTGGGACACGACCTACATTACGTGCCTTATGACACATTGACACAAGCTGCTAGGACCCCTTTCACGAGGCGTCCTTATGCAAAGTCTGATCCATTCTGTCTAGTGACATTTGAAAGTAAAAACCCCCCGCGAATCGCCGGGGGAACACTTTTCTCCTCACTACAGAGGCACGGCGGCTCTCTCCCCTACCTATATCTATGTGGCCGTGATAACAGCGAACCACGCTTTTACGACCGACCATTCATTTAATTCACAAGCCTGTCATCTCTCAGATGCGGACGGCGGCGGTAACAGCGAACCATGCTTTTACGGCTGGCCATTCACTTTATTCATAAGCCTGTCATTTCTCAGATGCGGACGGTGCCCGAGGCACAGCGCTCTGGAACTGTCCAAGGTCCTGTATGACACATACGTCTGACGTACATCAGACGATCAGCTGTTTATCTGCGTCACAGATCACTCACTAGAGCACCTGTCAATACAGGCTATTTATGGATCGTTGACGTTATCATCTCCCGTGACAATTATGCTCACTTGTCTTAGAGCATGGGCATGGTCTTAGAGGTTTCTCATTTGACAATTGTGACACGGCCGGCTGGTCCCCGCCGTCCACGTTGTCAGTTTACAGCTTCGACATCCCTGCTTCGCGCACTACTGAGGTTTGTTGCATTAAAGGTGCGCCCATTAGCTCACCTGTATGCACGATATGGGTTTTAATTATATGCGTCCACCGTGCGCTTAGAGAAGCTCACATGTACACGCTATAACATTTTGGTATACAATAAGATGCGCTTGGGAAAGCTCACCTGTATACACAGCTGTGTTATGCTTTGTGACACATACATTGTTGTTCATCTGTGTACGTTCACGGTGCGTTGGGTGCCCACCGTTACGTTCATCAATCATATCTGTACACATTCACGGCGCGTTGTGTGCACTGATTTATCTATACGCATTCACGGTGCACTGAAGAGTTCACCCGTGTGCGCACAATTTATTATCAGAACACATGACGGCGCGCTCGAGAATCTTGCCGGCCTGTGCATTATAACACTCTGATTCATATGCATTCACGATGTATTCAAGTGTTCACCTGTGCCCGTGCAATTTATAGTCAATACACATTTACGGCGCGCTTGGAAAGCTCACCGATCTGTGCACTATAATACTACCTATATGCATCCCGATGCGCTCGAGGGTGCACCGGGGTTCACACTATTGTGGTATCTGTATAATCCCACGCTACGAACCGTTCTGCCGCATATTATAGTCAGATCGGCCGTTCGTGAGCTTCGCAGATCACTCACTACGTATGTCTGTTGCTAACAGTGGTTATTTAGATGGATCGTTGAAACCATCGCACTGGCTCACGCCCCTCTATGAGCTATGTCCTATATAGAGCCCACTCTGTGCGAGTTTGGCTTCTTCATGAACTTGGTCTACAGGGGTATCTATATCTATATTTAATATCTGCTACGCGGCCGGCTGGTCTTCGCCGTCTACGTTGTCAGATTGTACAGCTTAGACGTCCCTGCCCTACGAGCGCAGGTTCTCTCGGCTCAATCATGCACGCTCATGCGTTTTATGTGTACACCACGGTGCGCTCAGCGAGCTCACCAACGTGACTCTGAATTTACTTATCTCGCACAGCCGCGGCGCGTACCTCGCCGTCTTGTGCTATGTTATGTGCCCCCGGTGCGTTTAAAACCCCACCGTGTGCGCGTCAACAATTTATATGGTGCTTACACATTTGCTTTTAAAGCTGTGAATATGCCGGGTATAGGGCCACACGCAGTGTCTCTCCGGTAAGGCACTTCAGTACGTTGTGTATGCACGGCGTGATGGGATTACGTTCCCCCATAGCGTCAGCTAACTGACGCAATGCGAAGTGAACCGTATTGAAAGGGAACGCTTAGGTTACTCACGTAACCCCGGTTCCCTGAAATAACGGGAACGAAGCATTGCGTCTCTTGCCGTGCTACAAACGTCTACGCAGCGAGTGTTATTCGGCTGCGCGCTTCAGTCGAATAATAATGAGCTGCTGACGATTGAACCGCGCTTATATAGGGACGCGTTCCTCCCGCGCGCGGGTTCAAACGTCATTGGTCTGTACTTTGTACAGACGTTAACCAATAGGCTTCAGTCACGGAGTAAACAGGAGTTTCCCCCCATAGCGTCAGCTAACTGACGCAATGCTTCGTTCCCGTTATTTCAGGGAACCGGGGTTACGTGAGTAACCTAAGCGTTTTCTTATAGGATCATCAAGTGAGTTTAGTGGTGCTCTTAAGACTTCTTGTTTCCATTACCTGGGGATACGAGAAAACCTATGGGGACTTTAGATGTGTCAGATGGCTGGACAGATTGATATCAGATGGCAGCTTAGAGAAAAAACAAGATTTGCCTTTAAAAGCTCTTCTGTACACGCCGGTCAATGACAGCCAATTTCCCAAGACATCAAAGAAAACTATATAAGCGTAAATAGGGAACTCTGGGGCACTGGGTGGATGATAGATGATAAAAATTTGTGATTTTTATTTTTTTTATTAAAGATTTAAAGAGACACTTTATAGTTTTTCAAACTTCATAATATATTTTCAAGACCCTTGTGATGGTACATCAACTTATGCATAACTAAAATAGGTTGAATGACATGTCTACCATAGCCTGACGGGGTATCGCTTTTACTCGTAAGTTTAAACTTGGGGTTTCGGGTAGTAACCCGAGCACAAAAAAAATACAAAAATCTGCTTTACGGCATACGTCACTTCCTCCACTTCCTTAAAATTCGGACGTGAGAGCTTAACTATTTATTTTCCTGATGTTTCTGTCATGGCCGAAGCAGCAACTAAGAAACCCAAGGCTTTGTCTAAGCAGACCAGAAAGAGAAAACGGGAGAGTGACAGAATAAAAAAGGACGAGGATAAATTATATTGGGCCAGCGTTTGCTAGCTGGCGTGAACTAAAGGAGGAGGAGGGGTTCCTGACTGATGCTGACTTGGCCGTCATGCTTTTGGACTAGTCAGTAATGTTATATTGCTTGCATATATAAGTCCTGTCTGGCACCTGAACACAAATTTTTTTTTTACATGAATTTTACCGGATGCTACTTGTAGAGTGTAGAGAAGACTTATATCACCTGACAGTGTGGCGCCGTGGTAGCCTCATGGTCCTACGACTTGGGCGAGATGGGTTTGGTTCCCCTTTAAGGCAATTTTTCATATAAACTTTAACCAAGCGACCACCATTACAACTGGCTTGTAAACGTGAGCTACGCGATCTTTTGGCGTTTGAAAAAAATAAAACTCATGAAATTATATTCATATGACATGCTGGAAGGCACGTTTGTGACCTAAAGAGTTGTCTTCTTTTCCTTTGCGACAGTGCTGCAACGCTTGTGGCCTCTAGGGGCGCTACACATGAAAAATACATGTCTAGCACCCCCTAGTGGCCAAAAAAGTTCTGCGATGTGCCTTTAATTAAGAAGAAATTAATATACTTGTGGGGTTTGTTTAACATATTTGAAGGCAAGATAACTGTACATTTTACAGTATTAGACTGAGTGTAACATTAAACTTTGTTTGTTAAACTGAGTTATGTGTGTATTTATTACTTTTAAGCAGGCATACATTTTTGCTGTTCAGTGAATGGTCTGGTTAGGCAGAAGCCATCTAGGCACATAATCATATTACATATCAGAAAGCCATGATCCTTAATCATCCAAGAGGAAATGGACAGATCCGATACACACATTTTCAAGAGAAATTTGTTAGCAAAACTTCAGACCGCAGTTTGGACCAAATCAGTTTTTCAGAAAGCCCCGAGTTGCCTAAATAAATGAATGTTCTTCTGTAAATGAGTCTGCTGAGCTAGGAAGATTTCCATCTGCTTCAGCTGGTGTGACATGAAAAATGTCCTTTCCCCTGATAAATTTGTGCTTCATAGGGATTTACATCAAGCATATTTGACAAATGTACCTTTAACCGCATTAGGTTTGGAAGATTTCGGTCTTTACTCGTTCAAGTGTAAAAGTATTTGTTTTGTATGAATAGAAAACAGCTGTCAGCGTTGTCAAGATGTCCTCCATATGAGTTTTTGAGGACTAGACACTTGTCCTCATGGTAAGAGTTTTGTTTTGAGTAAATCTGTCATACATGCTTTTCAACACCATGGTATCATATAGCTCTTAAAACATATGGCAAAATACAGCTCTGGTAAAATCTGTTGTATTTTTTCTCACAGACATAGACCTACAAAAGGGTAAATGGATGTACTTGATTTTCAAGTGGCATATGCGAAATAACTGCTACATATACTCAATATAAATGCCTTCTTCAGATGGGCAAACAACTTTCTTTGTTCAGAATATATCATGATATTGTAAAGACCAAACCCTTCTTGGATCAGCTTGTAACTGCAAGTGGAGAGGATGCAAGAGGCTTGAGAGAAAGAGATTTTTATGGTAATTCAGCAGCAATGGGATTTATTGAGCTCTGAAGATATTCATCTCCTCTACCACTTCCTTAAGAGTCATATCCAGCTCTTTGTGTTGTTTGTTTGTTATTGTAGAGAGATTTGAATTTCCCAGGGCTTCTCCTCTTTAAAGTTAAAGATTTCCAGTCCAGCCCCAACTACAACTACAAGCAGAGGCTACAATCAATGGCAATGTCCACTGGACTTTATTCAACAGAACCTGGAGTTCCCCCAACAGGAATTTACTCTCCAGCATATGATACAAGACTGATATAAAGTCTCTCAGTTTGTCCTATTAAGGCAGAGAAGCTCTTGTGTATAACCATATGGTTACTTCCTTTCCATTCATCTGTAGATCAATGTAAAAACCATCGGCCATATCTGGCACTGAATACAAAGTGAATAACTCAAACAGATTTTTTCCCATGTGCATACTCTCTCGTGTTCACAATCTGTCACATACTAAGCCTTGTTTTAGTGTTCTACCGTAAAAATCCTTCACACGTCTATTTGCAAATGTCTTGTTTTGCCATATGTTAATATCGATAGCAAGTTTCTTTGGACTGATGCTGAGTCCCTTTGTCACACCAGTATGGACACTTCCACTTCCATCTTTTTCATATACCTCATTTCCTGTGGAGCATGTGTCAAGGGCAGCGTCGCAGGGTTTCTTCTGATAAAACTGACTGTTATAAGCTTCAGCTGCAAGTGTAAGAAACCCACATGAACCCTTAAGCCTTCCAAAAAAAGACTTTGTTGTTATTGGTTCATTTTCTGATTCCATTAAAATTCCATTAAAATGTAAAGACCAATGCATGTTTAATGTGTTTACAAAATTATCTGATATACATAGAATCTATGAATAATAATAATAACACTTAGGCCAGGATTTAATAAGACAAAAGGTTGCGACTAAGGTGCCCTTTGAGCAAGGCATCTGTTCCTTATTGCTCCTTGGGCGATGCAGTAATAGCTGCCCACTGTTACCGGTGTGTGTGTGTGTGTTCACTACTCACTGGATGAGTTAAATAGAGAGTTCACATTTTAAGCGTGAGTTACCATCGAGGGGCAACCTTCAGATCTCTCTGATGAAGCCCATATGGAACTGACTTAAACTGTAATTCATTGACTGGCCGCTAGAGGCTCCAAAAGGGAGTCAATTCCCATAGACCTCCATGTTAAAATGTCCAACTTTACAGTAGAAAATAATATGTTTACAGCCCTTTTGGTCTATATAGCTAATTTTGACCTTCATGACGACTGTGAGGGGGGGGGGGGGGGTTGTAACTCATCTGTTAAAATGATATTAAGCCTTAAACTTCTGCATAATTGAGGGCGTGGCCACTTGAGTGACGGTTGAACTGCCACTGCTGTCACTGAAGTCGACCTAGGCGGGCGTGATTTGAGCAACCAGCCACCTCATCTTTACCCATGTCCCGCCTCATTATTCATTTTCGGTTATCCGCGAGTGATTCACGGTGAAGCATGGCCAAGATGGCGACCGCAAGCAACGCTGACTTTAAGCTTAAAAAACGATCTTCAAAAACCAGTGGGTGACGTCACGGACACTACGTCCATATTTTTGAACAGTCTATGGTTACCATACATTGGTCATTACATCACCTTCACTTTAATATAACCCTATGGGTTTTTACCTGTTTTATTTTCCACCAGGGGAAAATCATAAGGCAAAGAAATCATATATCACACCACTAAATTTCATAATATGAAAAATGCAATCAATCTCAGGTTAATGCATATGCTCCTGACATGTTTAGACTTGATATGCAAGGGTGTAGATTTGGTGGAGGATTGAAGTCTCAACTGCAGGGGCGAAAATCTCATCTAAATGTTGGGGGGGACAATAAACATAAAATTTTTCAAGAACAATTTTTGAAGGGGACACCAATAATACAGGCAAAATTGTACTTGCAAGGAAATGGGTACAGATAGAAAACGTTTCTCTTTCTCTATGAACGGACGCAAATTTAATTTTAATACATATGAATGCAGAGGTGAAAAGAGTAATACAATTTTCTACTTAAGTAATAGAAAGTTACTTTAATAATATGTTACTTAAGTAAAAGTAAAGTTACTTTAATAATATTTTACTTAAGTAAAAGTAAAGTTACTGGTCTAAAAATCTACTCAAGTAAAAAGTCATTTTAATTTTAAGAGTTACTTTTTTACAGCGGGGAGAGGTTTCTAGTATAGTTCACAAAGGAAGGATATATACATCTCAAACTATGTTTTTAATTGTAAACATCTCTACAATTAAAGTGCAATAACAAATGTTAATAAAATAAAAAGCTTTTTATAACTAAGAAACATTTATGGAATTATTTAATGATTTTTACAGGTGAGTTATGCACTTTTGAAGCAAAAATAATATGAGGTCAGCAGCTAGTAAATACAATCATTATATGAAGGTTGTAATTGATGTATTGCTGGTAACATACATTGTTATTAAACTATATACATAAATGAACATATAATGAGATGAGTGCCATGGCTATACACTATACATCCTTTACACGTTTATTAGCTCCCAGACCTGTGTACCTGATGTCTTTCAATCTATCTCTCTCGCGCTCTCTCTCTCTCTGCAATGTCTAATGATCTGCGCATTCTCGAGGACGTTCTCAAGTTGTTTGACTTGACGCGAAGCTGCTAGACCTCGGAAGATAATGCGCATGTATTAAAAATGCATCGTGCAAATTAGCGGTTAAACACGGTCGGCAATTCTCAAACTCCGTACTCAAGAGCATGAACCCTACCTGAATGAAACAATCGCTTTGCGTCAATGGCCAGGGGTTTCTTTCGTAAGAATTGAATTGAGGGTCTGCATTAGCCTGCGCCTGTCTCGTCCCTCTCCATGGTTCTTTTTGCGCGTTCCCCCGCCCATCAATCAATCATCCGACCGTGGCGCGTCTTTATCACCTTACTTTTTTATTTATTTTTACTCAGTAACGGATATGATTTAACATGTAGCGAAGTAACCAACAATACTTTAAACATACTTAAGTAAAAGTAAAGTACAGATTTTAAAAACTACTCAAAGTAAAAGTACACAAAAAACTTTCAGCTCTGCCTCACCTCTGCATGAATGCATAAAAATGTTTTCTTGATCGTTTATCTGCTTCTGTTCTCAGAAAACGAAATATGTTCATGTTTATATGTCAAAATAGTCCAGTTTTAAAACATATGAGGATAAACTGATAAGTGATGGGAAACGTTGTATTGTATATAGCTTATTAACGCGTCGGCTCCGTACACTTCTCTACCACCGGAATGTGTGGTGGTGAGGTAAAAGGGGCGTGGGCAGTGGACCAAACCACTGTGAGGCAAGGGAGGGGGAATCCAAATATTTAAAACGTTTTTTTGTTGTTGCTCCGTTTGCATTTGTATTGTTTCACTTCTTACACAACTAGTTTAAGTATTATAAATCATTAAATTATTTTCAATACACATATTCTAATGATAATTTAGGGGGGACAACCCTCAGATAGGGGGGGTCCTGTCCCCCCCGACCCCCCCGGGATTTCCGCCCATGCTCAACTGTAAACATGCAGGTTTGAATCTGCCATGTGATATGTATGAAATCACATACATACCCTAAAATAATGCTGCGTTCCAGGCAACCTGTAACCCGTAACTCACGACTTCAAAACCACGACTCACGACTCTGAACTGGGAGTACATCGATCTAGTACGAGTTCACGGGTGCCGTTCCAGTGCACTTTCACCGGTAGAAGGATGTAAAAACATGAGTTACAGGCTGCCTGGAACGCATAAGGTCGTGAGTTGTGGTTTTGAAGTTGTAACTCACGGGTTTAAAAAACCTGCCTGGAACGCAGCATAAGTTCATGATTGATAATTTAAAGGGGCCATGGCATGAAAATTTCACTTTTTTCATGTTTAAGTGCTATAATTGGGTTCCCAGTGCTGTTATCAACCTAGAAAATATGAAAAAGAGCAACCCAGTAACTTAGTTTTGGTAAACCATTCTCTGCAAGCATGTGAAAAAATAGATCATTAAAAATTGGCTCTCCTTATGATGTCACAAGGAGGTCTTATCAAAATAATACCGCCCCTTAATCTGACACCAAAGATTTATTTTACATTATAAAAAAGTAATATGACATGGGCCCTTTAACATATTCAACATTCCCTATGCAGTCTAAGCAAAAGAACGTCAAAATCATATCAAGCGTAATGCGGCAAGCTGAAACCCAGATCATTTGAAAGGGTTCACTGAATTAACTGCTTAAAATGTGCTTGTTCATAGACTTCACTATAAAGGATGCCAAGTCTGGCATTGTTTAATTTATTGTAGACACTGCACATACTACACATTAGAGCACATGAGTCTTAAAGAGGCGAACCCAGATGGGAAAAGCAGCCTTAGGGCCTAAACTGACCTACATTTACACATGTGCTCGGCCTCCGTCAGTCTGCTCTCATTGCTATGCATGTAGCCATTACATGGGCACTATCACCACTTATGTCCCGTGGTGCATTGCTAATCATCCTTGGGAGGACAACGAGGTTGAAGATTATGCAGTCTCTTTCTTTCTCGATAGAGGCAAAAGGTCAGAGCTTCAAAAAAGGTAATGGAGGTATCAGAACGAGAAGAGTCAAAGGAGAAGTTTGGAAAAGTGCAGCGGTGGAAGCAAAAGACAGCTCCCTGCTGCGCCTCCACGTATACGCTGATAGCATCTCAATTTTTCGATGGCATATGTGCTTCTCAAAACACATTATTGTGCTTACGCCCAACACCTGATATCACACCGTTATCTGCTCTATTCAAGCATAGCTGGAGAACACGTGTCCCATAATACTGAGCAGCCTGAGTGAAGCGTCGCAAGAGAGTGGAGGAGTCGGGAATATTCCAGAGAGATCCGCCTCGCTGAGATGAATGTTATTTTTGTATTTCTCATGTTCAAATTAAATCTTCTCAAGCAGTTTCTGTGGTTACATTGGACAACTGTGCTTTTTAATAACTCGTATAAAAAGGTTGGTGACATCCTTAGGTTATAAAAGAAATAGATGTGTTTTTACTATGCATTTGTTCACCGCCGAAGAGATTTCATAAATGGGATTTGATAAAGGGTTCAGACCAGAAATACTGTAGTTCTTTATACAATAGGTTCACTTTTTCACAGAACGCAACAAACTAAGATGAGAAAGGTAAAGATAGCATTCAATTATTCTGGTATCAGATGGTATACTTGTGGACCCAGGAGTCTTTACAGTACACTTCAGATATAATAAACAAAATATCAGATCATGTAGGTAACATTAAAATGTTTTTTTATCTGCAATGTAATTTTCATTGTCATAAGAATATTAATTTAATAAAATCACTTGATTGTTGAATGTTTGAGATGATGCTATAAAACAATACAGTATTCCTCTGACCTTAGCTTTTAGACTGTTAGGTCTTGGTCTGACTCTCAGGTGGTCTAGTCCTGGTCTGGTCTTGCTTGTTCATGTGACTATATTATTATTCTTGTGATTGTATCATTATGATCAAATTTCAAGGTTTATATCTTCTAATCAATTCCTTGAAAACATCTCTTAGTATATTATTACTACTTTGTATACCAGGCAACCTTAAACTGACAAAGCGGTGGTCTTTAAATTGCAAGTGAGTCTTTATCAAACAAGCCAGTCTGACTCACAACATTGAATTTCTCCCACCCGTCACCAGTGTTGGGAGTAACGCATTACAAAATATAATATATTACAGTAATATATTAGTTTTTGCTGTAACGCAGTAATATAACGCATTACTAATAAAATTTTGGTAATATTTTACTCGTTACAGTCTTAGTAACGAGCGCGTTACAACAATGCATTTCAAAAATAGACGTGTTATTTTATTTTTTTTATTTTTGACCAATGCGCGTGACCAGCATCCACACAGGAAAAAGCTGCGGGTAAAATAGTAATGGCTGCGTCCCAAACAGCATACTTCCATACTATATAGTAGGCGAAAAGCCCTACTTCTCGTACTCTTTGCCTACTATATAGTATGGAAGTAGGCGGTTTGGGACGCAGCGTATGTCTGTTTCCAGGTGCTGTATGCAGCATGTTCATTTTTACTTTAATTTTGTATTTGACGCGTTTCTTAAAGAGCCGAATCTGGGAAGTCCGCGGCTGTATAAGCATTGACTAAAGTGGTCGCAATCAGGTCCGGTAGCGCCGCACACGCAAAATTCTGCGAATGAGAGCAAAAAGCAACAGAACGTTTCTATCGGTCTCCTGTGCTGCTTGAACCTCAGAAGTAAAGAGACTTTTAAAAATCATGCCAGTAAAATCCATTTCACCACACCAGCAATGATAAGGTAAGCTAACGTTGCTATGGTTACAATCCATATCCATAATAGATTGCTAGGCTATTCCTATGCTATCTACAGTTTTATTACAAACAGCAACCTAAACTACAACATAACATTAATGTAGACTTAAACATGGTTATTTAAATAGTATATTTAAACATCACTGTTTAAAGTTTTTACCAGCCTTTGTATGGGAGCCTATATGCAATGTTTGGCAAAAAGCAGTGTTCCTCTGTTTGTCTATGTTTTATATGTTAGTCTACATGTAATCCTTATATTGTACTGAAATGAGCTGTTTTCCTTGAGGCCTGATCCACCAATAGCACTTTTTGATAAGTTGTGTCAACCCAATGCATGCCAGGTTTGTGCTGTGAATCTGAATTAAAAGTGAATTAAAGAATAGAAATGAAAAGAGGTTGCATGTCTTGCCATGTTATTAGTCTATAGTTTGCATTACAGTGGGCTCTAGCTTTATTGTGTTTGGTATGTCTACCATAATTTATCAGACTTTTACCAGATCATTTGTCTATGTTTATGACTCTGACAGTCATTGTTACTGTTTTTTTGCCATAAGTCTTAACTGTGCCTATTCAAAGCTCGAGGGCCAACACATAACTTCTAGATTTATAAGCATCAATAAACTGCATTTTAACATTTTATAATGCCTAGTCATACTTCTGTTATTTTGATGAAAGTAACTCAAAAGTAACGCAAAAGTAGTGTAACTCATTACAGTTCAGAGTCAGTAATATTTGAATGTAACTAATTACTTTCAAATGACAGTAATTTGTAATATATAATGTATTACACTTTGGAAGTAACTTGCCCAACACTGCCCGTCACACAATAATCATTAAGTACCGTATATGATCATGTTGACATGAATATCTTTTCTTTTGCTCTCAAATCTCATTATGCTTCATATATTCTAGAGCTACAGCTGAGGGATTTTTAGCCGATAATAATCACAATTTCATGAAGTAATGACAAAAAAATCAATAATGATCATTGGTCTGTTCTTCACACAATTATATAGTCTATAACTTTAAAAGACCGGGAATATTATCACATTTTCACTATTAAACAAAGGCAAGAATTTAAAGTATATCTTTAGCAAAACCGAAAAAAATGAATGGTGCCAAATCAAAGGAATATGAATGAAATAATTGCCGAGTGAATACTTTATTATTCATGTATTTTGTAAATGCCTGGATTTGAAGCACTATAAAAGTATGCACGTTGAGTCTTATCTGCAAATGTAGTCCTTCATTTTGTAGGCAATTTACTTTTCAATTTGAGACTGAACCTGCACTTAATAGATTAAAATTAATTTGAAGACGCTTCTTTGGCTTCCTGTTTGAGAAATATGCAGAGCTGTCAGAATTGTTTGGTGCTAAAAAGTTATTCATTTTGGTTCCTTTAATAGTATAAGATTAAATAATAAAGATTTCTTCCTTCCTTTCTTCCTTTACAATGGTAAAACATTTCACATCCTTAAATGTTTAAGATTAAATAATAAAGATTTCTTCCTTACAACGGTTTATTACTGCTATCTTTTTTCAGGACACTCAGAATGCGAGAAAGCATTTACCTTTGAAATGTTTAAGCTGTAATTTCAAAATAAAAAACAAAGATAAAGAGAAATCATTGCTTTCGCTCCATCATCAATTGCTAGTGCACGGCTAGGCGGAAAGATTTTTTTACATCGTAGATTGTTTTGCTGTGGTTTCTGCAGGGCCATATCTGTGAAATTGGAAGTGGTCTCGTCAAGCGTTTCAACGTTTACAGCGCCTCTGAATTTCACATTTGAGTCAATATTTGGTTAGGCTGTGAGAACGACAGAGCTCTGATGCATGAAGAGGCTGCTGTCCTCCCACAGATCCAGAAGATGAAGTTTCCTATTCCATAATTAGGGATGAGAGACTCAGGTTGTAAACAACATGTAGGCCCACGCTGTGTTTCCTCCTCAGTGTGTGAGTGAAATGAATTTGTTGCCATTGCTTTTGCAGCATGGATGCCCTTGTATTATTGTTGTGTTTAGTGCGTGTTTGACTTCACATCGCCCTTTTTTTTTCACCTTTTTTGTTATTAATCACTTGCTACAGTAGAATACAAGCAGTCACAGGTCACTTGGCAATTATATTTTACAAAACACCTGAGGACAACTATAATGCCCAGATGGACTTAGGGCCCTTTTTTAACGATCTTAGTGCATGGTCGAAAGCACATGGCGCAAGTGCACCTACACATGTCCGAATCCACTTTAGCCAGTTTAACGACCAGAAACTGGTTGCTGCGGCCGGCGCATGGTCTAAAATGGTTGTCCCTATTTTCTTAATGAGTAATGGGTGTGTTTTGGGCATAACCTGGAATAAACCAATGAGAGTCTCATCTCCCATCACCTTTAAAAGCCAGTTGAGGATTCCCTTTTTACATTGCAGAGTTTGTGAAAGTGAAAAAACTGTAAGTGGAGGAAGAAGTTTAAGATTGATGTTAAAAAAAACCTTTGCATCTTTTTGTGTTTCAAAGAAAGTATGGGAACGTCTTGGTTATGTATGTAACCCTCGTTTCCTGAAGGTAGGGAATGGAGACGTCATGTCGATGACCCTCCTAGGAGGTACTGCAGTGGAATGAACAATATGGAATTACATTGTAGGGTTTTATTGCATATCGAATTCTCTGGGGTGGCTTCAAAGAGACTACACCACACAAAGACGGCAGAGGAGCTCTGTCAGGGAAAACGTGGGCTCAAGGCTATACCGTGGAAATACACACATGGGATCCAAAGGGTCATTACATATGGATGCCAGGGTAGCATAGGTTTTCAAGTATTCAACAATGAAAGGCCAGTGCAAAGGCATTGGAGGAAGTAGTTTGCCAATGGAACTTCTGGCAGGTCTGCACTGTCCAACGTTTTCCATGCCCTCTTCAGACCTAGAGAGTGAGGAAACTGCTCTTTTCTTGAAAATTTGGGTACCGGTGACTGCAAACCAGCGGTGGAACAGAAAATAAAAATAAAAAGGCCTCAGTCTGCTTTTGGGCGCCGAGAGCTGCTAAGCAAAGCTCTCGAACATGTTGCCGAAAAGGCCAGCCTGGGATTACGGGGCATTCAGAAAGCAGGTCTTCTCAGTGTCCTGCATACCTGTCTGGCACAACCAGAGATGGCATTCTTGGACCATCAAGGTGGACATTGCACGGGACTACAATGTAACCTTGGTTGCATGGAGCACCAGGTCCGTCGCAGTGCGCAATTCAGCCAGAACTACAGCCTGGGATTACGGGGCATTCAGAAAGCAGGTCTTCTCATTGTCCCGCATACCTGCCTGCCACAGCCAGAGATGGCATTTTTGGACCACCAAGGTGGACATTGCACGGGACTGCAATGTAACCTTGGTTGCACGGAGCACCAGGTCCGTCGCCGTGCGCAATTCAGACAGAACTACAACCTGGGATTACGGGGCATTCAGAAAGCAGGTCTTCTCATTGTCCCGCATACCTGCCTGCCACAGCCAGAGATGGCATTTTTGGACCACCAAGGTGGACATTGCACGGGACTGCAATGTAACCTTGGTTGCACGGAGCACCAGGTCCGTCGCAGTGCGCAATTCAGACAGAACTACAGCCTGGGATTACGGGGCATTCAGAAAGCAGGTCTTCTCATTGTCCCGCATACCTGCCCAGCACAGCCAGAGATGGCATTTTTGGACCACCAAGATGGACATTGCACGGGACTGCAATGTAACCTTGGTCGCACGGAGCACCAGGTCCGTCGCAGTGCGCAGTTCAGCCAGAACTACAGGTGCAGATCCTTCAGCGCCTTAGCCGGATAGACCTGCAATAACACCATGGCATGCAGAGCAGAGACAGCTTCCCTACAGGCCGATAAGCACTGTCAGTTAAATTGGAGAAATGCTGACAGGTCCGTGAGGGGAGCACAGGCTTGTAGAAGTGGTGGCTGGACACAGTTGCACAGGGAACCCCTGTGTACCCTTTAAATACCCCACCCTGGAGGGCAGGGAAGGGGGAGGAGATGCGTGACCGGTTTTGAGCAGTAAAAAGTGCCGTCCATCATCTCGTAAGTTCCTCATGCACTTTCGGGAAGAAAGACACCGAGCCACCCCAAGGAACCAATTGTCCAACCTGGAGAGTCTCCGCCACCAGAGCCTGACCTCCCTGGCTGCCCAACTGAGCATAGCCATCATTTCTGGGTCGGATTCCAGTCGCGCCACCTGTCCTCATCTTTGTCCGCAGAGCCTATGCTTTACCCTCCGATGCAGTGTCTGACATCCGGTCATCCACGGGAGACCCGAAGGATAGGGATGGTGTGCCGGTAGGTAGCATCTTAACTGGCTGCAGCCTTGAGTAGTGAGGGGCCTTGGTGGGTTGTTGCCCGACCAGGGAACCCCTCACTGTAATCCTCAGGTCAGGGTGTCCCGAGCCCGACGCGACTTGCATCTTAAAGTGCAGCTTTGACTGAAAGTCTTGACTGTAAGACTGTGATGGTCATGTTCCTGTAGTGAGAACATAGCACATCTACGAGCACTGCCTCCGTGTGCGCCAACCCCAAGCATGTCAAGCAGCGATCGTGACCATCCATAGGTGCCAGAATTCAGCATCCAGAAACACACGGGTGAAAAAGACGCGAACACACCCGTATATACAGAAGAATTGTTGTAGCCGGCCAACGACAAAAGAGTTTCAACGGCCGGTACTGCTTTAATGCTCTAACGCCAACAGTAAAAAGCTCTCTCTGTCACACAAAGCAGGAGCAGAACAGATAACCGCTCGGCTCCGAAGCAAAAGACTGAAATGAAGTACAGCTGCCGGCTGTATCTTATACTTTCCTTGTGGGGCGGGGCCGGCATATTCAGATACTACATGCCAATGTTCATAGGTTCTTTCTAGTTACACTTAAAGCAGATTGGTCTTTTTGGCAAATTCCCAATATGCAGGTCATTGACGTGATGTTAAAATGACAGACTGGAAGGGAACCAAATTGTGAAAAATTTTGACAGACTGTTAAATTACTGGGTGAACAATTCTTCAGATTAATTGAAAACTTTTGCTGTCTAAAATAAATAACTGAGATTTCTATCCTTGCTGTTTCTGTTTCTTCATCAGCAGCTGCTGGTATGTATATAATATCTGGTTCACATATGGTTTGATCCTACACACTGCAGTGTGTGCGTGCGTGCGTGCGTGCACGTGTATGTGTGACTCATCAGTACAGGACAGAAGCTCCAACTCACAGAAGGAAACACGGAAGGGTCTACAAAACATTGAGCCAATTAACTCCCCACCGCTGGCACCGCTGGCACCGCTGACCTTTGGAGGCGTTTCACAGTGATGTAATTGATGCTGCACAGGCTGCTATGTTGGGAGACCATAAAATGCTGCATTACTATAGAGCAAAATATAATTTGTGCTGTTTTGTCAATAACAACTTACAACATAATTCAGCCTTTACTTTCTTGTTTTTAACAATCATGGCCCAGTCAAATAGCTGATATGGCTTTTTAACATTTTAGCCATGCTTAGCAGTGTAGAACCTGTCAAGACTCGAGTAAAATGAATCAAAATCTATTCTGAAACATAAAAATGGCCGGCGTATGTGTACTGACTGCTTTATCAAATGACAGTAGTACTACCAATGCATCAGTATGAAATGAAAACACCAGCAAAATGAAAAGGGTCTATTTGCTACTGATATTTTTTTGTTTTATTGAGATTGTGCAGTATGTAGTTCATTTAATCATTTTCATTGTTGGGACATTTGGTTCCCATAATGTAGAGAAAAGCTGCTTACTCATACACAAGTGATCCCCATACACTGAGACCAGGAAGCTGCTCACAAATACAGTACAGTATACTGTATGTGCAGACAATGAAATTAACCACTAGTTTAGCAAATGTTATGGTGGCCGACAGGAGTCACTGCATTGCAATGAAAGAAAACAAATGCAAATAGAAAAAACACAAGTGAATTAAGATACCAGCTTCATCAGTTTGACAGCACATGTGCAAGCGAATACAGAAACACTCTGCAGATTCTCAATCCATAAAATGCAGCTGTTTGCAAAAATATAAAATAACAAATGATCTTGTTGATATTAGCTAAAGGAACAGTTGAATGGGGAGGGGGACTTGTAGACATCACACTTGGGTTTGGAAAATGGGTTTGGGTCTTTTAACTCTTTCACCGCCAGCGTTTTTAAAAAAAGTTGCCAGCCAGCGCCAGCGTTTTTCATGATTTTCACCAAAGTTTAATACCTTCCAGAAAATGTTCTTCTTTAAATATATAAACATACAATATACCAAATTATTACACGGCTCTCTGGAATGCTTGATTCTGATTGGTCAGTTGAGACATTTGCAGGTTCGTTCTTTTCGAATAATAACCGCTCCAAAATAATAACGCATAGCCGGTACTACTTTTACGAGTAAGATCGCTCCGCGGCAATAAAGATTACTGTTTGTTTGGCGCCATCTTGTGACAAACACTGGACAACCACGACAAGACACAGAGAGCTTACTGAGACTGAACTTGACAAAATAGAGCATGACAGCTACGAAGCCAACACACAAAAAAATACAGAATGGGCATTAAAACTTCTCAAAGACTGGCTAAAAGAGAAAAAAATGGAGACAGACAAGTATGAAGCAGAGGATCTTAATAAGGTATTACGATCATTTTATGCATCTGTGCAAAGTTTCGCGGAAGGATAAAAATTTTAATTTAAAACAAATATGCCAATAAAATGTTTAAAATTCATATTCATGTCCAGTTTTTTTTCTTATGTGACAAGTAGCCGTGTAATAAGCGGGATAATGTAGAGTCAGCCGGTAGTTATCGGGAAATAAGCCCCTTCAGTGTGATACAAGACCCTCCGCTTCGCGTCGGGTCCTGATCACACTGTCGGGGCTTATTTCCCGATAACTACCGGCTGCCTCTACATTATCCCTTACTTAAAGAACAGACCCTCTGCTTTAAAAAAAAAACCCGTTTCATCCTACCTTTAGTGGTTCTTTTGTAATCAGCTTTTGAATATGGGAAGGTTTCTGCAAAAACACCACATTTTGAGCAAAAAGCTGAGATAATTCCATTTTTGTGACGGACTTTTCATAGAGATCCCATTCAGAGCGATCTTTAAAACAGACACGGACATGCAGCCGCTTGCCATAGGGCAATACTTCCGAGTTTAAAAAGTTGCAGCGGTATTGCGGAAAGACGGAAAATCTCGTCATTGGCGGGGAAGCGTTTTCTCTTAATTGACGAGATATCTCGTCAATGGCGGTGAAAGAGTTAACTTATAAGGAAATGTTTGGCCTAAGTCATTAATAGTTTCGTTCTAATGCATGAAATCAAAATTAAGAATGCAAAATATCTTGCAATGATTTTCTTACATGTGATTTATTACTGGATTGTGGTTGATCATGTGGTGTGAATATTTATTATTGGTATTTTATGTGGATCCTGGCATGCAACCGACAGAAAACCAGATGCACTCTGTGTGATATGACAACAGCAAAGCAGTTTTAAAGAAACGGTTCGTTTACACTAAACCAAAGCCATAAACCTATAAACACATAAAGGTTTTCCTTTGTTTCAATTTTTCAATTCAATTCGGTTTTATTTATATAGGGCTTTTCACAATTGGTAATTGTTTCAAAGCAGCTTTACATTAATAGAAGCATAAGCATAAGCAGCTTAATTTGCTGCGGCTATGAATCAACATTATAAGCAAGTGTATTACTAATGTAAAGTATAGAAGAGGGTGCTAAGTTAAGCCAATGAAGGCTGATCCCCGGGTTGAAAAACCTCCTAGGAGAAAAACACCCCAGACTTTTTAGCCGGGGGAAAAAGTCCTAGGAGGAAAAAACCCTTGGGAGATATATATATATGTAATCTGTTCACATGTAATGCAAGTGTCACACAGTGATGTGGTTTAAATCAGCTTGGTTCCAGACAGGCTAACTATTGCGGCATAAGTATGTTACCCACAGTTGAGGATTTAGCAAATTGGGGGCCCAGACAAAGGTATCTATAGTACATATGGGTCCCCATCTGATCTTTAAAAGAAAATTAAACATGCCGACCCATTTGACTAAGGTCAGAAGCCCCTGGCCCCAGGAGTCTATTTCATCCTTCTTCGCAAATACTGCTTTTCCTTTAGGAAATCAAATGTAGCTCATTATTGATAGACAATTATAAAAACCTTTGGGACTTCAATTTAATGGTAGATTTGACAGCATTGTTGTTATGAATGAGTAGTTCATATGTAGATTGTTATCCTGTAAATTAAGGGTTCGCCTACTTCCATACTATATAGAAGTCGAAAAAAAGATGGCGATGCAAGTAATATGTCTAAATATAAAAAGAACAGTAGGTAAAAAGTATCCAGATGACCTACTACTTCCGGCAAGATTTTTAAGATGGCATTCAATGGACACTTTACTATCCCGTGAGTCCCAGGGAGAGGAGTCACCCAACGAAGAAGAAGAGGCCTCATAATATTTAATGTCATATACTGTAAAATGTCAGAAAGCAGTAACACGGCTCTATTCAAAATACATCATTAAAGCAGTTGTTTCTTGTTGTTAAATTGATTGTTTTACATCATTAAGGCTAACAACTAACTTTTTAAAGGTCACATTCTTCTTGATCCCATTTTTTAAACCCTAGTTAGTGTGTAATGTTGCTATAATAGAATAAATAATACCTGTAAAATGATAAAGCTCAAAGTTCACTGTCAGGCGTTATATTTTCTTTAATAGAATTCCTCTTTCAAAAACTACAGCGAACGCCTGGTTTGGACTACAGTCCTCTACTTTCTGCTTTAATGATGTCAGCAAAACGTTTTTTTTTTTTTTTTACTAAACTCCGCCCACATTAATACGTCAGTCACCAGCTTTGGCTCAAACGGCTCTGAACAACTACACAATCAGAACTCGTTACGTATTTCTAAAGGAGGGAATTCATAAAACAAGGAAGACATCAGCACGTTTTGAGGACAGTGAAAACAGTGATATTTAGATAAGTAAATTTGTGTGAAAAATACCGCGTTTTTTTACACGTGAAACATGAATACATGTTATATTGCGCACTGTAAACACAATCAAAGCTTGAAAAACACACAAAGAACGGGAGCTTTAATGACGACAAATGTCATGTGATTCACCAACGTCAGAATTTCATTCACACTTCCCATATTCATACTATACAGAACGTACTGTTTTAACAGTCATTTGATTTGTGGGGAAAAGGGTTTGTTTCACTGTGTTCATTGACAAGTCCTGCTTTGCCCTAGAAAGCTTTTCAGAGCATTTTCTTGTGTCAGTTATGTTGGCTTTTATTGTAGACCTTGACTGTGTTTTGTTCCATTAATGTCTGATGCATGGCTGATCATTGTCTGTTCTATCACTTGTATATATTATCTGCCAGTGGTTATTAAAGCTGCTTATGGGTCCTAATGCTGGGACTCTTGAGATGTTGTTACAATTTTTCTTTAATAGCTTTCAGAAATCTTCTAATAAACAATGAAGGAAAATAAAATATTTTTTATTTCATTTTTTATATTTTAAGTATATATTAGTGCCGTATATTAACTATGTAATAGCTCAGACACAGTTTGAAATATTCCTCTTAAAACAATGACACAGATCTGTTGCATAAAGCCGGGCTCACACTACAGGAATATGGGACTGAAATTAGCCCGATTTCCCTCTCCCGAGAATCTGAGAGAAAATCATGTCCAGGACCTTAAATGGTTTTCGATGTTCGGCTCAGATTATCACATAATGTGTGAGGTTTACAGATAAAATCTCACCTCCTGATGTGCTCGCAAGCAAATTGGGGCCACCCCGGTCATATCAAACATGCTTGGTATTTAGGATTTTAAATCGTGATGATTACATCATTACTTTCACAATAGCCAGTGAGAGAGGGAGGTGAATAACAAGACGGTGAGGAGGAAGCCTTGTTAGAATCCATGCGCAGAAGTTTATTAATGACCAGTGCAAACAAATCCAAATTGTCAGGCAAAAAATACAGAACAAGAGAACAAGCCAGGTCAAAATACTAGATAACAGTCCAATTCAAACAGCAAGACAGAAGGGTATTTAAAAAAACCAAACAATAAACAGCAGGCAATGATCATAACAGACAATAAAATAATAACATCAGTATAGCAGGTCAAACTGGCAATTCGTAGCACTCAATGTTTGACATGACTGCATCCGAAACCCTTCTAAGGCAATGGCTTTGGTGGCATGAAGGCAGCTCCAGGAAACACATTTGGACAGCCTTCATAAGGAGCGCATTGGTGATAACTTATCCTATATTTGAGAACTACAATTCTAATTTCTCGCTAGAAATGCAATTAAAACGTGTAAAAAGTGAAAATATATCCATATTTACACTAAATAGGTGATCCAGCTGCCTTCTTGGCTGCCATTTTATTTTTTTTGAATCGACCGGGCTCGACCAATCACATTCCCCAGACACACGCATGGAATTGTGGGACAAGGAAATAAATGTATCTCAGAAATCAGGACATAAACCAAACATTGGATTTGGAGGTTGCTTTATGCCTTCCTGCCTTGGAATGCTGTCTCTGAAAGGAGCATAGAGATTTTGGATGTAGCCAATATGGCCGACAAGTAAAAAGTCTCTGCAAAAACAGAGATGGCTCCCTCTGCTGTTATGGCAATACGTTACACTGCTGTATGTATACCTCAAATTAAAATACAACATTGATTCAATGAATGTAAACACCCAAGTAAATTATTTTATATCACAACATTCATTATTTTTCGTTGATGACATTTAAAAAGGAAAAACATATCCTTTGGATTGAAAGTGGAAAGGTGCCATGTACCACCAGAGTCATTTACGATTTTTTTTCATGTGCATGTTTAGATGTGCTGTAATAACTGTCTATCCACTAAACACTACAATCACAGCCGGGTTCATCATGACCTGTGTGAATGTGTATGCGTGTGAGTTAGAAGAAATACTGTTTTCGAAATATCACAAGCACAGGTAACGCATTACAATGAGTCTGAATAACCAAGTAATCAATACTAATATGAAAATTAAATCTAATTAAATGGAAAATTCGTATTAATTAGACGTATATGAAGTTCTAAATGTAGGTTTGGGAGGAGTCTAAACATCCAGGCTGGTCAATCATCATTAAGAGCGTATATAATCTCAATGCCTCCGCATCCAGCTGCAATTCTTCCAGCATCCTCCTCCTCCCCATCTCCTCCTTCACTGCTCTTTTTCTTCCTCTGTGCAGTTCTGTTGCAGGCGGGTTGAACTTGGGGCTTGGGCCCTGGCCTCAGGTTCAGAGCTCCCTTCGAGGACAGCAAGCCAAGTTTGTTTAGCATTAATTATTAAGACTGAATTGGCAGGTGAACTAGTGAAATAGACATTCGATTTTTTTATTGTACATTCTAAGCCTCGCTATTTTAACATCTCATACTTTTTGTAATGGGTTTGGACAAAGTACTGTATTAAAGTTTGGTGTGCATATATTGTAGAATGTTGTACTGAGCATTTAGGGACCTGAAGCATATCAAGACACAAGAATATTATGAAGATAAAGTTTAAAATAAACTCAAAGCGCTTTACATATGAAAGGGGGAACCTTCTCAACCACCACCAATGTGCAGCATCCACATGGATGATGCGACGGCAGCCTTATTGTGCCATAACGCCCACCGCACATCAGCTTATTAGTGGAGAGGATACAGAGTGATATAGCCAATCACTATGTGAGGGGATGATTAGTAGGCCAATGGGCAAGTTTGGCCAGGATGCCAGGGCACACGCCTACTCAAAAGACATGCTGGGATTTTTAATGACCACAGAGAGTCAGACCTTGGTTTATCGTCTCATCCAAAGGACGGTGCTTTTTGATAGTAGTGTGTCACCATTACTATAGACGGTTTCAGCAGTAACAACATAAACAAGCGGCTTTCATAAAAAACACGTAACTTCTGGTAAACTCCGCTAAGAATCAATAACAACAAAGTCCTTTTAAATTAGTTTATTTATATAACAAGCAAAATAAACACATAGATTACCTAGGAAACCAAAACATTTGTTATATGCAAAGTTCTGACAAGACATGCGACTAATGAAACGGTCTATACTGGCCTGGTCTTGGGCTACAAGGTCAAATGGCTGCTGCCTATAATTTTTTTAGCGAACATTGTTGGGTAAATCATTCCAGAGCTCACTGTTAGAAATGTTTCTCATGAAAAATGAGAATGTTTAAAAAGTTTTTGTTTTCTTAGTATTGCAGTTATAAAAGTAGCTGTGTGCACATCAAATTTGGATCCTCAAGAAAAATAGATAGAGAAGAGTGGGCAGAAAAATCTATAATTGGAATCTGTGAACTTCAGACGGGAATCTTTGCTGATGCTCAGCAGCCTCTGCTTGCTTTAGTTAATGAAAACTATCTGATAGGATGTTTTTCCCTTAATCCTATGAAACAGACATTTTTTGCATTACACTTGGTTAATGTCCTAAAACTGTAAGCTAAAGCTGATGTGTGTAGTATGTGTGAGATGTGTGCGCTTTTTGATGTTCAAATACTTTCTTAGTTTAACCCCAGACAGCAGACGACCCCGGGCCAGATCCGCGCCAAAGTCAGCAGTTCCGGTGCAGATCTAGTTAGGATCTGGCCCGGAGTCATCTGTTGTTTTGGAGGTGCCAAGACAATTGTAATGAAGCCATTAAGGCATGTTTTTATAGACACAAGTAATATAAACAATGTGACAATGCTGACAAGTGTCGGGGTTCCAGTCTCTCTAAAAGCCCGTTTTTCCATTTGTTTTTCCCGTCCCTCACTCTCGGCCACCTGCTCCTCGTCTCTTATCATTGTCACCTGTCATTCATGACCCTGATCAGCTCCATTATTTAAGCTCACTGTGTTTTCCGGTCTATCTTGTATTACGTTTTATGTTAAGGTCCTTGCCTGTATGTTCCCTAGTTCTTTGTTTCATTAAAGTTTGTTTTATTAATGGATTTCCCTCTTCTCCCTTGTCCTTCCTACACACGCAATATTACAACCAGCCAGACACATCGACTCCTGACTTAACCAATACCATGAGTTTGAGAAGAGATTACCTGTTTACCTGACCAATGGCAGATGGGAGGGGCAAGCAAACATTTGTTAAGGCAATTTGCTATTACTGCCTAACCTCAATAAACTTCAGTGTTTAACTCATCTCACACCATGCTGTAATGGAAATCAAGGAACATTCATTAGTAACGAAACTAACACACATTACACAAGCAGGCACCACTGTGTTGTTTTTACTATTTCATTAAATCAGAGTTTGGTTGGTTAGCATGTGGACTTCAGCCCATGCTGGGTAAAGGGCGATTTATAGTCGTGCGAAGGTTCTACGCTGTAGCTACGTAGCCGGTTTAGGCTATCCGTAGCCGGTGCGTAGCTCTGTGTAGCCTGACGCGCACCTCACAAAAAATTTAACAGCGCGTCAGATCTACGCGGATCGCAAGCGCTGTGATTGGTTCCAACAGAACCCCTCCCGTCATGTAAAAAAAAACTGTGTCATAGGTATTTCCATTTGTGACGGTGAACCCTGCTGAAAAAACCAGCATACCAGCAAGACCAGCATATGTTGTGTTTTGGTGCTGGTTTGCTAGTGAACAGCAGCTAAACCAGAATCAAACCAGCATCAGCACCAGCCAGAGGTGTAAAAAGTACTCAAAAATGTTACTCAAGTGAAAGTACAAGTACTGAGTGTAAATTTTACTCAATTAAAAGTAAAAGTATCTGGCCAGAATCATACTTGAGTAAAAGTAAAAAAGTACCACATTAAAATTGTACTTGAGTATTAAAAAAGTAAAAGTATCAGGAAGAATGAAAACTAGAGATTCTTGTTTAAAAACATGAAGTGAATGAACCACATACAAGGTTTTATCCTTTACAACTGTTTGTATTAAATTGTATTTCATTATCAAACTATAAGACTACTACCTAATTTCCAACATGATCTCACAAAGTTCTGTGGTATAGTCACAGAATTTTTTTGCTCTTTTATCCGTGTCATTGTCACGGATTTCCGCATTTCTGTACCACAGACTTTATTTTTCGTGTCAGTTTCACATATAGATTATTCAATTGTTTTTCCTATTTTTAAACCATTTTCGCGTGGGTTTGGGGTTAGATTTGGGGTTTGGGTTAGGATGTCACTTTAACAAATGGTTTATAGTATTTTTCCAGACTTTTAAACAATTGTTGCTGACGCTAGGGTTAGGAGTTGGGTTTGAATGTTACAGAAAGTCGTTCTAACCCCAAACCGACGCGTAAATTGTAAGAAAATAGGAAAAACAATTGAGTTAACCAATACTTGAAACTGACACGGAAAAGAAAGTCCGTGGTAAAGACACAGAAAAATGCAAAGATCTGTGACAATGACAATGAATTTCAGTATGCAACATGCTACTCAAAATTGTAAAACCTCAAAAATAACTTACATTTCATGCTCTATCAAGCCTCTCACAGGCAGCCGATGCAGGAAGAGGTGCATTAGACCTTGTTTACACTGTCAATCCAAATCCAATTTTGGTGCATATCCAGAACATTTAGAACACTGTCAGAAATAGGGGTACAGTAGGGGTCCATTTCTGTCCCCCAAGGTACAATCAACACAAAAGTACCCCATAGGGCTCATTATTGGACCTCAAGGTACATGTATGTACCTTTTTGAGGGTCAAAAAGGTACATATTTGTTCCCAAGCATTAAAAGGTACATATTTGTACCATTTCTTTTAAAGGATAAGGTACAATGTTAAGAGACAGCCTCTTGCCATTTTTTTTTATTTGTTGTTCTAGACAACTGCTGTAAATCTGGTCAGTAACGTAAATAACTATTGTGTCAATTTTTGTTTCCTTTAGTTGGACACATGGGTATTGAAGTAGTATTAGTTTTCTTCTGTTCATTGACAGTGTTTAATTTTAAATTTAAATGTTAAATTTTAATGAAAAAAAAGTTAATTTCACTTAATAAAAACTGTGATAGGAACTCAAAAACTGCAATTGATTAACCATTATTTAAACTGAATAAATACTGAATAACTGAATCCCTCACACACACCGAAAAAACCCCCGCGCTTTTATTTTGACACGCGCCCATCCCCCCACATCTCACGGTCGGAGTCAGTTTCACAGAGCAGCGCAGGAGGACGACAGACACATAAAGAACACTAACAGGTAAGCTCTGGAAACTCATTCATCATCTTTAAAACATTTTTAAACTTTAAAAATGCGTTGTTTGTCGTGGCTCTTCATTTTAATACTGATTCGGTTACGGTTATTTGTGTATTGGTTAAGTTGTATACGATGAGTCAACGCGATATAGACACAGCACTATTGCCTCAGACTCATTTTTATGAGCAGGTTAATGTGCATTAAGTACACCACAGTTCTGTAAGTGGAAAAAGTATTCATATTTATGTGTTTTCTCACAGTTTAGGCTAAACGTTTCCCGCGCAAGTTTGAATCTCTCTCAGTCAGTCAGGGGGAGATTAACTGACTGACTGTCTACACGCCACCAAACAGTCAGTTATACAGAAACCATTTTAAGGTAACGTTACCACATTTATTAATGTATTTATTATGTTGTTTGAGTACACCACAGTTATGTAAGTGGAGAAATAATTCATATTTATGTGTGTTTTCTCACAGTTTAGTTTGAATCTCTCTCAGTCAGTCAGGGGGAGATTAACTGACAGACTGTATAACGTTACAGGCCACCAAACAGCCTTACAAAGAAACCTTTTACAGGGGTAACACTTTATTTCGATAGTCCACTTTAGACATTTTACTAATTATAAGTAACTTTGCAACTACTTATCAACTACCAATCTTTAGAGAATTAGTAGACTGTCTGCTTAATATCTACTAACACTTTATTGTGATGATATCTCAACAGACTTTCAACTGACTATAAGTATCTTTGCAGGTGCATGTCAACTTATTCCACTAACCCAAACCTCTTCCCTAACCCCAACCCTTACAGTCTACTAATACTCTAATGACAGTTAGTTGACGTATAGTTGCAAATTATTGAAAGTTAGTTGACATGTAGTTGCAAAGTTGTTTATAGTTAGTAGAATGTCTAAAGTGGACTATCAAAATAAAGTGTAACCTTTACGGGTAACGTTACCACATTTATTAATTTATTTATTATGTTGTTTGAGTACACCACAGTTCTGTAAGTGGAAAAATAATTCATATTTATGTGTGTTTTCTCTCTCAGTAAGGACTAACGTTAACTGACTGTCTGTCTGCTCTCAACCAAACAGTCATTCAAGACCTTTTAAAGGTAACGTTACCACGTTTATTCATTCATTTATTATGTTTTGTGAGTACACCACAGTTCTGTAACGTTAAGTGGAAAATTAATAATACATTATGTGTTTTCTCTCTCAGTAAGGACTAACGTAAACTGACTCTCTGTCTGCTCTCAACCAAACAGTCATTCAAGACCTTTTAAAGCTAACATTACCACATTTATTAATGTATTTATTATGTTAAGTGAGTACAACACAGTTCTGTAAGTGGAAAATTAATGCATATTTATGTGTGTTTTCTCACAGTTTAGCGCAAACGTTTCCTGCGCAAGTTTGAATCTCTCAGTCAGGGGGGAGATTGACTGACTGTCTACTCGCCACCAAACAGTCAGTTACACGGAGGTAACAAGGTAACGTTACCACATTTATTATGTTGTTTGAGTACACCACAGTTCTGTAAGTGAAAAATAATTCATATTTATGTGTTTCTCTCTCAGTAAGGACTAACGTTAACTGACTGTCTGTCTGTCTGTCTGCTCTCAACCAAATAGTCATTCAAGACCTTTTAAAGGTAACGTTACCACATTCATTAATTCATTTATTATGTTGTTTGAGTACACCACAGTTCTGTTAAGTGAAAAATTAATTCATATTTATGTGTGTTTTCTTACAGTTTAGTGCAAACGTTTCCAGCGCAAGTTTGAATCTCTCTCAGTCAGGGGGGAGATTGACTGACATACTGTCTACTCACCACCAAACAGTAATCTACACAGAAACCTTTTAAAGGTAACGCTACCTCATTTATTCATGTATTTATTATGTTGTGTGAGTACACCACAGTTATGTAAGTGGAAAATGTATTCATATTTATGTGTGTTTTCTCACAGTTTAGCACAAACGTTTCCCCGCGCAAGTTTGGATCTTTACCATTGAGGGTGGCTGCCTGTTTTCGACCAACCATCATTCACACGCAGAAACTTTAAAGGTACCACATTTATTTATGTTGTGAGTATACCACAGTTCTGTCAGTGGAAAATGTATTCATATTTTTGTGTTTTCTCAAAGATAAGTATGAACGTGCCCAGAGCAGTTTTCGATCTTTACCATTAAGGAGGCTGACTGACTATCCTCTACCACCCGTCATTAACACAAGAAAAACTAAAGAAATGTTACTCCATATGGACCTATTCATTTACTCATTATGCTGTGAGTACACCACAGTTTTATCAGGGAAAAAATTTATATTTGTGTGTTTCTCACGTCTTGACAAGGACAGATGTGGCCCTGTTAAAAATGTTTAAATTTCGTTTGGTTTAAGGAACAGCACACTGATTTTGTTTTAAAATATTCCTGTTTGGACAGTCTGTTAAAGTCATAAAGGAATACTTGATATATTTCATAAGTAAAGTGTAAATGTAATATTAGTTTTTAATGTTGTGAATTTGGACTGAACAGCACACTTCTGTTTTATATCTAAACCTTTTGTAAAATAAATGATTGTTCAATAAACTGTGTATTTTATCTTTTCTGTTATCATTTTTTTATACTAATGTTTAAAATGTACCTTTACTCTAAACGATTGGCTACACCAACACAAATATATTGAGTCATATGCACTTATAATTTAAAGTTTACAGTACTTAGATTGAGATATATGTATAAGTTTTAAAACCATAATCAATGAGTGTACCCTGTCAAAGCCAATTTTGTACCCTTTTTGAAGGGTCCATATTTGTACTGTTAAATAAAGGTACAAAATTGTCACCAGAGGTACAAAACTGGTCTCTTAAAGTACAAATCACAAGGGTACAAATTTGTACCCTCTGCCAAGGGTACAAAAACTGTACCCTTGAGGGTACAGCCCCAGTGACAAGCCATTGTACCCCTAAAGGTACAATTATGTCCTTTCTTTTCTGAGAGTGAACATGTGAACGGCTAAAAGCCACATGAAATCTGTTTTTTCTAATCCGTTTCAGGCTACATCCAGAGGTGGTTTGAAATCCAGCCTGACCGTCCTGATCGCATTTGTGTAGCTTTTCGGTTACATCATGTTGTCACGTCACATAAAACACGTCAGACGTCGAGGCAGATTGTCATGCCAGCGGAACGTCATTGCCATAGAAACAGTGCAGATAATCCGAAAAACGGCTACAAGACGCACAGATCGGATCTGAACAGTTGTGATACACAATGTGGACAGTGAGTCTGTCAAATTAGATATGCACCCAAATCAGATTTGGACTGACAATGTGAACAAGGTATTAGTCTTGATAGAGAGGCTGCAAACAGCAGGGAACGTGTCACATTTTATGTGTTGTCGGTTTCAATAAAGTGAAAAAATCTTCATAGATGAACTGTTGGCCAATTCCTTAGTGTGGTTCAAAGGCTCCAGAATAAATAACATTTGAACTAAACTGGCCATCAGCGCAAATCAATTGGTTTGATAGAGCAAGGGAAAACAGATCTCTAAAATAGAAGTACTTTTTGACTGTAAATAAAATTGTAAGGAGTAAAAAGTAATTTTTTTCTTAAAAAAATGTAATGAAGTAAAAGTAAAAGTATTGATTTTTAATTGTACTCAAGTAAAGTAAAAACCCCAAAAATAATACTTAAGTACAGTAATCAAGTAAAATTACTCAAGTACTTTACACCTCTGGCACCAGCATTAGCACCAGCTAAACAAGCACCAAACCAGCATTAGCACCAGCTAAACCAGCATTAGCACCAGCATCCCATGTTGGTCATACCATCATATGTTGTGTTTTGGTGCTGGTATGCTGTGACCACCAGCTAAACCAGCATGGACCAGCATAATTCCCATGCTGGTCCATGCTGGTTTGATGCTGTTTTTTTCAGCAGGGAAAACAAAGATGAGCCATGTTGAGAAGTGATTTAACTCAAACTGCAAGAAAAGTCGCTGTTTATTTACTTCCATCATTGCTGGTCTTCTCAAATTATACACAACAAGTTGCTGTTTCTTCTTCGTTTGTGGGTTAACTTGCCAAGCTTTTTCTTCTCTGACGGTCGCGCTGCTACTGTGGTTACACGCGTGGATACTGCCCACCAGCGGTTTGCGGGTGTGTTTGCACGTCGACGCGGAGGAAGACGCAAACGTATACATGAAAACCGACGCGGAACCTATGCCATCGCGGCTACGCCGTAGGACCTACGCACGACTATAACGAGCCCTTAACTGCACCATTTTGCAGGCAAAAAGCATCGTTCTCTGTCAATGCAGCATTGAGAAGTTCCAGTGTAAATCAGTGGCAAGGCTACATAAGGGCCAAGGTGGCACTGCCCCACTTAGATTTACAGCTGGCCCACCCAGTCAGAAGAGACACAAAATATTTTTGTGGAAAAGCAGAATAAATCAAGCATAAATAATCAAATAGGCTCAAATAGGCATCATTCAGAAGTTTATCATTTGCAGGTGTTTCTAAACCTTGCAAATGTTAACATTCAAGCGATTTTAAACAATTTGAGTGCAAGAAGATGTTAAAGTGCGCACACATGCTGAAATGGACACACACATAAGTGCATGCATAAAGACGCGCATTTCAAAAAGCACAAAAACACAGAACCTCTTTGCACTTGACAGGAAACATACACAGAAAATTATCTTGACATACCAGTCTTGGTAAGTATTTCCATAAAAACAGTCAGTTATGTCTTAAAGTGAATGCAAACAATTCAGAAAGAAATCATGTGTGTCAGTATATGGATCCGTTCTTATTCGGTCTTATATGGATATTTCACCTATAAATGAAAATTGTGTCTTCATTTATTCGCTTGCATGTTGTTACAAACCTGTATACATTCCTTTGTTCTGATGAACACGAAGGAAGATATTTTGAGGAATATTTGAAACCAAAATGATCAAAGCCACATTGACATCCATAGTATTCTCTTTTTCAACAACAGAATACAAAAGGAAAATCACTTCTGTAGCTTTAAAATGATAAACTGTATTTAATTTATAGAATGAAGAAGACAGTGTTATTATTCCTTTAATTCTATTTTTTGTTTCTAAATAGTTCTGTTAGACTTTTTTGTTGTTTTCTATTTTCATATAATTTATAGATTTGTTCTTATTTTATTTCCCCTTTTTGCTGATTCGAAAAATATGTGACCCATGACTCAAAAAGCCAACATGATCTCATGAGAATATGTTTGTATTTTTACGTGAAGTGTAGTTGTAACATACGTACATTTACAGTACTTACATTTTCATATACTAAAACCTATAATATCAAAATATTGAAGGGACAAATATGTTAATTATTTACATATTAACATCTTTACGTACAGCTTTGTACGTATTTATATTCATAAATATTCAAATGAATAGCGGGCATTGGTGTTATTTGACATGTTTTCAGTCTTACTGTCTGACTTATTTTTTTAGTTTACTCATTAGTTTAATTTTTTTAAAGTTTACTCATTTGCCTAATGAAATGTTCATGACTTTAAGAGAATTACACATTATTAAACAAGACTACACTTAAAAACCTTAAAATGAATAACATTTCTGTAATCATTTAACCATTTTGTAATATTTAGTTTGTTTGCCATGACACACAAAACGCGTTTTCTTCTATGCAACAATAATTGCATCAAAACAAATGTTAATTTGATTTATTTGCTGTAATCCACATCTTAAAAAAATTACGAGGAACAGATCCAAATTCAGCCCTTTATCCAGCGATCTTGATCCCAGTTCTCATCAGCGACCATAAACGTCAAATCTTGCAATCGTTATAAATTTGAATTCAAATATCACGCCTCAAGAAGCTTTACGACACATTGTGATATCAAACGCTCATTGGCTCTTGTGTGCTACGTCAAGAGATTTGCAACATTGATTGCCATCTTGCAGTGCATTTTGAATTTTGAAATGCGCGCTTTGACAGAAAGAAGCTGGTTTGAAGTTCTCGTCATGGATGAATAACTTAAATGCTTCTCTGTATTTCATATAGGCTACTACAGAGTGGCTGCATTACGTTGTCATTTTAAGAAATTAGAAAATAAATAAATAATTTGTGATTACACTTAAGCTTTTTAATTTTAATAGTACATGACTTTAGTAAACTTTTTGGGAAGGACTGTATTAGTGTCTTAAAATATCTTTTAAATGCTATATTGTTATTATTGTTACAAAAATTTGCCTACATATTTCTCTCCGTTGCAGAGTATTAAAAGTATACATTATGTATTTTTACATTTTTGTATAAAAAGTGTGTGGGTTTAGGGTAAGGTTTGGGGTAGGGGTGGTAACATTATTGATGAAATGGTTAAAGGGGAAATTCTACAGCAATCCAGTCTGATCTCATGAGAATTCTTACATTTTTTACGAGTTGGCTAATTTGTATGAATTCATAAAAAGTTAATTATGCAAAAACGTAAGATTCTCATGAAAAAAAACAACAACGAAACCCAACCCCTAACCCTGCACCTAACCCCAACGTCACATGGGTCAAGGCAAATCATACAAAAACTTACAAATGTGGTTGTAGGAATTAGTACGAATTCTCGTGAGATAACGTTGAACAATCTTTATGATATAAAAGACGTTTTGTAGATGTAAAAATGTAATAATGCCATGATTAAATGTTGCAAATACGTCTACAATGTACAATTCAGCCTTTATTTAAACATACAAAAAGTATGTTTTGTGTTTTTGAAAGTTACGTATAATTACTACATATTAACAGTGAGACCAGGCTGCAAAAAACATAATGTAATCCATTTAACCATTATATTGTAAAATTATGTCAGTAGGCATTGAGTTCCACCCTGTTTCTACCCTAGGTTCACTCAGTTTAAAATTTCTGTCCCCACCAGTGGTGCAAATTATTATTATTATTATTTTTTAGGTGACACATAAATTGCATTTTTGAAGGAGCTGCAGCTTTGAAATAACAGTCGATATAGGGATTGGGACCAATCAGCCAATCATGTGGCTCCATTAGTCACATACAGATAGGGTAGGATACTTTACATAAACCAGAGTAAAGTGGGCAAAGACGGCATAGTGCAAGTCACATACAGCATGTGCCACACAGACATCTGCTTTTGAGATAAATCTGAATGTAAAAGAATAAATAAAAAGAAAAAATCTTACCAATATAAATCCATTTCAAAGCTCATCAACATGCTAAAAGTCCAATGTCAACATCAATAAAAAAAGCATTTTCAACACAATCTTAAGGCAATTCTTATTTTACAAAGTGCACAGCTAATTTGTATTCATTCATACGACCACATTCATATGTTTCATGTAATCTACTTTCACCCCTGTGAAGTTGGGGTTAAGGGTGGGGTTTCATTATTGTTATTTTATAATCATTTAAATAATAATAAGCTTACTCATAAAATACATATGCATTCCCGTGAGATCAGGCTGGTATTTTATGTTTATTCTCCTGGATCATGGAGTTTCTACATTACTTGTACAGCTTAAAATATCCAGGCATTTGAACTGGTCTGCTCGGTGCTGCTGGAACAGTACAACCGTGAACCTGCGCTGCTGGGTGAATGCAAATATCACAGAGAGGTTTGAGGAAATGAACAGGCAGTTTATCATCAACCACTATCAGCCATTGGAAAAAAATAGCAGGGTGACATTTATTTGGAGAAAGGGAAGTGTCCAAAAAAAGACTGAGGAGCCCGGGAAAAGTGAGTGGCTCTTCTGCAATCTGTCAGGATCTGAAGCCTCTTTGGAGATCAGAGAGATTCATCTTGTTTAATACACAGAGTCACTATGAAGGGAATGGACAAATGGAGAGGGTGAGGAGGAGCGAGGAGGGGGGGGCAAGAGCTGCGATGAGAGGCAGCACGTAAGGGACGAGCCACAGGGGTCAGTATGGGCTCCTGATAGGAGTAATGAGGTGCATATCCCCGTTGACACGCTCTTCAATGTGAGCGGATCCTCGCTGTCTACCGTGTCATTTATTAAACCTCCAGCACAAAGTTGCTGCTGTCACCGCCTGCCAAAAATCAGGCCAATGTTCAGATAGCCCTGATTTAAGATGGGTGTTGGTATACAACCGTTGCCCTTCTTCTGTTTAAAGCACATCAGTTCAGAGGGGTTGAATTGGTTCAGCTGCAAAATAGAAACAGAAATAGGTTATTTATAGTTCAAATTCTCAATTCTGATTAAACAAAGTTGGAAGCTGTATAAAATAGATAACAATGGCACTTTTTTGGCAATTTGTGATATATTTCCAAAGATATACAAATAAACAAATGTTGGATTTTATCCATTAGGAGCTCATTTGTGAAAACAAAATAACACTTGTATGTTGGACTATATTCATTAAAAATGCATGGGTGAAAGGTGGTCTTTATCTGAGTAGCGGTTTGAAGGGAGGTGGTGACAATTAGTTGGCATGGTCAAACTGAAAATTAAAACATGTTTTGAAGGTGGAGCAGGTTGTTATATCTTAATAAAATATACAGGAATGTTGTTCTACTGAATCATGCTCATCTATTAAGAAACCAAATATTTTTTTTAATTTGTTTGTTTTATTTCATGTGGACATTTAGGCTGTTTACACATGAATGACAAAGTAAAAAGGAGAAAAGTTTTTCCTTTGTGTTTTTTTTACGTACACAAGCTGTGATAAAACGTGTGTTTGCACAGATCTGTGAAGGTGATTAAATTTGCTATATTAAGTATACCAGCTCAGTAGATGGCGCTGTTACTTTGTAAAGTGCATATACGCATTCTCTGCAGGGTGATAAATACAAACAATGAAGATGACAAAAGCATCAAGCAGTTTTGTTTAGACAGAGACCCCAAGACAGCATTGTTGTGTATAAACAAACGTAAATGTAAACGATGACGTACACACTACATAGCTTGCCAATTGTAAACAGCTTATGGCTGGGCTAGTTTACTTTAATACTTGCCATTACTTAGAATTGTTTGTTGTCATTTTCAAGAACACCAAACTTATTTATTTATTGAACATTGGTGTCATTTTTTTCCACTGGATGTTATTCATTCATCAAAGTTAAGTGGGTTTTACACACTCCATTTATTTCGGCTTAAATGACAGAAGTAGGGGTGCGCGAACGCAGAGTTAGTTGTAACACGGGCGGTTTACATTGTTGCACAAGGCGTTTTGTTTTTCCAGTATTTTTTACGCTGCCAAAAGACGATCTCCCGCAAATTTATGGAAATGTATCATGTTTTTCCAGAGAGTTATTGATGAACGAAGTCAGTTATTGATTTAAGTAAATTTTTTCATCATATTTTTTCGGTTTCTAAGTTGGGTGTGTAAGATACCAAATCCAATGCTATGTCATATGTCTTGTTGACTAAAACACTGGATCGTGTTGAAATATGTCTGCAGGTCTTAGCAACTTTTTTGGTGGGAAAATATTTTGACCTAGCGGGGTTTTTTTTGTAACACTGTCTTAACCCCTCAGCACTTACGATATGAAAACTTTTACGTTAGCATAATTCTTGCCGTTGTTTTAGGCTACACACGAATGATTGCTGGCTGTCAACAAAATAAACGTGCCTGTCTTATCAAAAATTGTGTGTCAGATTTATTTGGGTTCATAACTTTAATATTGATTGAATAAGGTCACGTCAAAGATTGAAATCACAATAAAATGAGTGTCTAAAATCAGACTTTGATGCTCATTATCTCAGAATTTGATTTTGAAACTGTAGTTTGGTTATTACAGACTGGGTCACATATAAAAATGTCATAATTGTGCTGCTTTTTCTCACATATTTAGACATTTGAATCCATTTATAATTGAACTATTGTTAGAAAAGGGCTGGATGAATGAATACAGTGTCGATACCTGTCTATTATAGACAGATATATAAACAATATCTACTTCATGTATAAAAACAAAATAGTATTGAAATATTTGCATGCAAACTTATTTTTATCAAGTGTTACAACTAACCCCCTGCGTGTTACAATTAACCCCACCTATGGGGGTAGGTTGTAACATTTGCAGTTCTGTCACGTTTGGTGTAATTGTCCAAGAATGGTAAGAAATAGAAACAAACTTTAAACTGTTTATTTGTAGCAGAGATGTCTTTGTTGCTTATGTAAAAATATAATTAATCAAACTCAAATATTTTTTGAATGATTGAGCCAAAACCAAAAAGGGTTAGGTTGTGCCCGGCTCTCCCCTACTCTTCTGGATTACTACTTCAATCTAAAATAAAAACAAGAGGCAAAGTATTTTGTAATTGAGCGTGCTTTGAGTACTTTATTGTTGGAAGTGAAAAGGCCAACCAGCATCACTGACATCTGTTTATCAATGACTTATTTCTTATGAGAAGATTGTGATGGCGGGGCTGATCTTCAGAAACCCCTCATGGCTGTATCTGCTCAGGCCAGAGAAACGTGTCTCGCTTAACAATAGCCAGATGAAAAGCACAGCAATCAATATTTCTCCTGCTAATTGAAGGGCTTTTTATCTGAACTGCTCTCAGTGGGCCTGCGGTGCTGCAGAAGGTGCAGAGTTATTCTGTATTCAGTCCACACCATATCTTACTTGTCTTTACTGTCCTCTTAAATATCTACTCTCAGATGCAACGAATGCTGTTTTATTTATATATTTGGGAATATAACTCAATTACCCTGGCACGTTTGCACCGCCCTACGATGGAGTCGTTTTGAACACAAAATATAATACATATCTGTTCAAACTACAGTAAAATGTGCAATAGGTGAACAACTGCAAGTGCATCACTGTATAATGACCATGAACTGAATGAAAGAGTTTCTTTTAAAGATTGGAAAAGTACACACATACTTTATTCAAGTGTATTTGAATACTTTGTATTCTAAGTGTACACATACTTTTACCAGAGTATTTTTAAACATGAATATCTGTACATCTATACATATATTCATGTATAAAAATACTCTGGTAAAAGTTAAAGTACTGACTACACTTTTAACTTAAGTTAAAGTAAAGAGGCTCTCACATGTACTTAAGTAATGTACACATGTACACATCAACAAACACCACAAACCACTCGGTGAGTAGCACAGTTTTGAAAATGAACGTTAAGTGTTGTTTTAATGACATGTTTGTGCATGGTCATTGACTTCCATTCTGAAGCAGTCAAGAGAGACGCTTCTAAACGAGTCAAAAAGTCAAGACACGACCCATTGTCAACATTTCAGTGTCCATCACTGTAGTTCATCCAAAACAAACCAGAAATGAGACTCAAAGTGTTAAATACCGGAATTATCCTTTAACTTCTGGTAGACTTCCACCTGGAATCAATAACAAGCAGTCCCTCTAGAGTAGATAATTTTTATAATAAGCAAAATAAATAGCAAGTAAATTACCTTAAGTGTCAGGAATAAACCGATGAGAACCCCATTGCAGACGGTGTCAAGGTTGAACGGAAAGGCTTTATTGGCCAAACATGAAAACAAAACCCACGTGGGGGCAAAACAACATACAGACATGGTATACTTTCAAAACTGGACAGACTAACTAGACAAAAGACTTTTGGCTAAGTTGATGTCTATAAACTCTAGACTCTGAGCACATAAACAATACAAAATGACAATGAACACAAGAGGATTATATAGACCCTTTTACTGTTTGTACACAATGATGACGTGGCAGCGTATGCGCGCGCATTTAGGCAACGGAAGTATCGTAAGAATCAACAGTGAAGCAACACAAACAGTAAGTTATTTTAAATAAAGTGACTTTATTAACATTTTCAACACAGCTTCCAGATCCGTGTACTATAGTGGAGTGGTTAAAAGACGTTAGCAGATGGCCAAAAATAAAGTTGCCAGATACATATATACATATTAGTATATTATATTAGTGCAACCAAACGCAACAACGGGACATTTTGATGTTGAGAAACCGTTTTAATAAACTTTCTGAGTTGCTACCACGTTAGAACCAATGGGGAATAACACCACTTCTGTTGCCCAAATGCGCGCGCAGGCTATTTGATCACGTGAGCTGTAAAAGGGTCTATAGGAAAAAGCTAAACCAGATAATATGGCAAGACAGGTGATGGGTATAAACTAATGATAAGTAATAAACAGGGAGAACAAGGGGGCGGAGACACGAGAAGAGAAACGCAAGCAAGCAGCCTATAAAAACCACGTGCTGGCACACTAAACATGGGTCTGTCATGATCCTGCCTCTAGACTCTAGAGTAGAACTATGACAAAATGGTCAGAATCATGACATTAAGTCAGATCACAACTAAAGTGATACTATACTAAGCTAACGTTTCTGTGTAAAATGAATGTATAAACATATATGCCGTGTTATGTTCAACCCAGGGTTGGGTCAAAAAGGGTTGAACCTAGCCATTGGGTTAAATTAACACCTTTTTGACACACATTTTTTTAAGTGTACAATGTTAGTGTAAGGGGTCTGTGTGTTTTGTTTCATGTCCATGTCTTTTATTTTGAAGTTATTTCTTGTCAAGTTTGTCGCTTGTTTTCCATTTTCCCGATGCGTCATGTTCTCATTGGTTCATTCTCTCTTTATATAGCCGTCATATTCCCATTGTCGTTTGAATAGCTTTAACGTTGTTTTGATTTTCTGTTATTTCTTTAACGTTGTTTTGATTTTCTGTTATTTGGTGAGCCAAGCCAAGCCTTCATGATTCAGTTTATGATTTTGCCTAATAAATGCTGCACTTGGGTTATGTAAACTCACCTCTAAATGGCGTTTCTGACTGAAAACTGAACCAAACAATGAACACAGCTCTCAAGGACATTTTTCATGCTGGCCTAAAAAAACTTCCTAAGATGCATGGAGGTTTTATCAGCTGGACTTTACTGGAATATATTGATCTCGCTCTAGTGCTGGCCAGTTCACCAGTGCTCCACGGCCAAGGTCCTACAGTGCTCCATGGTGTTGTCCTTTGTCTTTAATGTTGGTTTGGTGTTCTGCCATTTGGTGAGTCTAATAAATCAAGTGATGTCATGCCATATCAAGTGTTTGTTCATGTTTATGATTTTGCCTTGGGTTCTGTAAACTCACCTTTCAGTGGAGTTCCTGACAGTTAGCTTCGTTCTTCGTTCGGGTTCGTTCTCCGGAAGTCGCGTTGCTCGACCGCATACGTCATCGAGGTTCTCACATTTCAGTTAAAAATACATTAGAAAATTAATATTTATTTATTTTAAGACATACAATCATTGTAGTTTCATTCTTATCTTGAAATGTAAAGGTTGCTTTTCTGGAATTAAATCCGAAATATTAAACCTTGATGACGTATGTGATCGACTAACGCGACTTCCGGGGAACGAACCCGAAAACATGTTCGGGACGTGTCCGGCGGAACTGGCACGAATGGCCAGTTGGCCACCCTACATATGATGTAATCGTCTGTACAACAAGAATTTTAAGTCCTATTCCAAACAGTAGCATTGTTTTATCATGCTTACTTTGGAATAAATGGCATGGTTTATACTGTACATATTACAGTCATTCAGTACCACAACACTTACTGTATATAAAAATGTCATTATGTGAGCACCTGTGCTGCAAATAAATGATTTTTTGTATATGGCATATATTAATATTTATGCAAATTAGATTTTTAAATTTGTATTAATTTAAGTTTTTGAATGAATTTTGTACTGAAAACTAATAACACATTTCTAAGAAAGAAACAGATTTTTGCACTATGATACCATTATATAGCATTACTGCTACAATACTTTGTTGTCAGTGTGTACATTTATAAAGCACTCTGTTTAATTGGTCAATTGGCACAATCTGGCATTGTTTCAAACAGTGTAACAGTTCTTTCGTGGCCCCCCAAACAGAATCAACTACATAAACATTACAAAACTTAAAATTTTAATTAAACAAAACATATTAAATTATACAATGTAGTGCTGTTGGTTAGTAGCCGTATTTTTCTGATGTTTAAAACAACCAATAAAATCTGCCAATGGGGTGAGAACATTTTACTTGAATAAGTGTTTAAGAAAAAAGTAAACTTATTTTAAGACTTTTTTTTCTCACCCTATTGTCAGATATTTTTGCTTGTTTTCATCAATAATTCACTTAAATTGTATATTTGTTGTCAAAATCTAGACTTATTTTCTTAGGTCATTTTGCTCATCAGAAAAAGCTAAGTAAGAAAGTAATTTTTTGCAGTATGATATTGGATGTTGTGTATTGCTAATTGTTTTGTAATTGAGACCACAGATCAATTTCAGCTTAGGCTGAACAATAAAGTACTACTACTACTACTACTACTATTAAATATTAAATATTTTATTCAGTAGCATGCAGCACCATGACCTCCAAGAAATGAATGTTTAATTCAGTATGCATTTATCAAATAAACATGAGATTTTCATTTAAAAATATCTTGAAAGAATAACTAAACAAAAAGATCATTTGATAAAATGTGTTAAACTACTATTCAGCCATTCAAAGATATCTTATAGCCTACTTTTTTGTCATGTGGTACAAAATGGCGGGTGAGCATTATATTTAAAGTTGTAAAATGCATTGGACACGCACAGAGGTTTGTCTTCGTGTCCAGTGAAGATTCTTCCTGCAGGCACAAATCTTCAAATGTTCCATTTGAGTGACCAAAGCCAAAATCCATTTGCTCTCTGTGCAGCTCTGCCCGTCAGACTATTATATCAGACAATCCTGATGTTGACTGACAGTCCTTCACTACAGACTATCCAACTCTTCACCTCTTTTACTTTTTCTGTCTTGTGGAGTTGTTATAAGTGTTATAAGTCTTCATTTCTCTTTAAACTGTCTTACATGTAACTTAGGGCTGCACGATAAATTGCATGCAATACATCTGCGATAATAAATGCCAAATTGCCCTGTTTGTCAGTGAACTACAACTTTGTGTAGAAAATGCAGCTCCGTCTAAAAGCAAAGGAACCAGCTTACTGACGAGATGCGCATGACAATTGCATGCCATTTATCGTGCAGCCCTAATGTATTGCATTTTGTAATTTTTTATCTGAATGTTTCAGTTGTTTTGCTCTGTGTATGTAATAAAATAGCATTAAGTACTCTAATATAAAGGGAAATAAGAACAAAAATAAGAAGTGGTTAATATTTAAATTGTATTATACTATTAAAATTGTTTAAAAAACAATATCAGTATTATACTGTTTGGGCTGGAAATTTCCTCGAAGTATAAAACTGTATGCGTCAGGAGATGTGTATGACGTATGACTGGATCCCTGCTCCAGAGCCAACCGTGAGTCCAGATCAGAAAACATAATCTCGTTGCCAACGATCAGCTTATTAAGACAACCTGTCTTCTGCTGGCAAACCATTTAAATAACCGAAGAAGACTTAATTATTTCTGTGTACACCAAAACTGTTAAACGTGGCTGAAAACCCTTTTATCTGACAATACTGACTGTTGCCGTTTGGCAGCATTAGTTGAGGCGTTTAAGTTGCTAATCTGATACTAGTTTATGACGATAATCAACTATTTGTTTAGTCAAAATATAATTAAATTATGTTAGTCCAGGGAATGTTTTTGGTACACTCGTTGACAAAATATTAAGCTTTAATTGCATTGATTTTCAGTCGTTGTACACAGACATAAGTTTGTACAAATAGTATATGCTGATTGGTTAGTGTGTTATTATGTTGGCTTGAGAAAGCCAACATACTGTTGTTGCACTTAAACTTATTAGTGGTGCTTGCATTTATGCAAGGCATCACTATTACTATTCCTCATACTTATTAGTGGTGCTTGCATTTATGCAAGGCATCACTATTATTATTGCTCATACTTATTATTATTATTTTTATTATATCTTATTATTCTTATGTCTGCACACTTTTTCGGCGCGTAACTCGTCCCACACGGTTTGTCGTAGACCCATAAATTAGGGCTCAAATCGACCGGCTTATTGAGGAGAGGTGTGCTATGACTTTTATAAGCGATCGGGTGCAGGATTTCCGAAAGGGGGGCGAAAAACCACCCAAAAAATCCCATTGACTTAACATTGCGCCCAACTTTGACGAGTCATAGCTCCGCTCGAGGATTTTGTAGAAACATGTGGGTTACAACATTTGAAGAGGGTGGTAGGCTCTGTAAGAACATGGATCACAATGGGGTGTAAGTTGTACCCCTGGGGTGTAAGAGGTGCCCAAAAGTGCCCCAATGAAAAGTCAATGGGGCAAAATCCCATAGACTTACCATTGCAAAAATTTTGACGGGTCATAGGTCCGAGCCAGGATTTCATAGAAACATGTGGGTTACTAAATTTGAAGAGGGTGCTAGACTCTGTCAGGACGTCCCCCACAATGGGGTGTAAGGTTACCATAGCAACCATTTTGGGCACCCTAGCAACCTATACCATAGACTGCCATTATAAAATGCCCGGATGGATATCTTTGCACCACAGTGTCATAGAGACATGGGGGTGGGCTCATTTACTCAGGCATCCAATCAGTCTCTCAGGATCCTTACAGACGTACTAAGCCACGCCCCTAGCAACCACTTTTGAGCACCCTAGCAACATAAAATACAAACAGTTATATCTCGGCATCAGAACATCGTAGAGACACGGGGGTTGGACCGTTTTACTTGTGACTAGGGGTGTAACAATTGGGCACATCATTGGCCACTTCCCAAGCCACGCCCCTAGCAACCAAATTTGAGCACCCTAGCAACCGAATAAACAAAGCCTTATATCTCCGCATCAGAACATCGTAGAGACACGGGGTTTGGACCGTTTTACTTGTGACTCGGAGTGTAATCACTGGGCACATCATTGGCCACTCCCAAGCCACGCCCCTAGCAACCAAATACAGTACCCTAGCAACAGAGTAAACAAAGCCTTATATCTCCGCATCAGAACATCGTAGAGACACGGGGGTTGGACCGTTTTACTTGTGACTCGGAGTGTAATCACTGGGCACATAATTGGCCACTCCCAAGCCACGCCCCTAGCACCAAATACAGTACCCTAGCAACAGAGTAAACAAAGCCTTATATCTCAGCATCAGAACATCGTAGAGACACGGGGGTTGGACCGTTTTACTTGTGACTCGGAGTGTAATCACTGGGCTCATCATTGGCCACTCCCAAGCCACGCCCCTAGCAACCAATACAGTACCCTAGCAACAGAGTAAACAAAGCCTTATATCTCCGCATCAGAACATCGTAGAGACATGGGGGTTGGACCGTTTGACTCATAACTCGAAGGGTAATCACTAGTGGATGCCATTTTTTTTCCCTAGCAACCAAATACAGTACCCTAGCAACAGAGTAAACAAAGCCTTATATCTCCGCATCAGAACATCGTAGAGACATGGGGGTTGGACCGTTTGACTCATAACTCGGAGGGTAATCATTAGTTGATCCCATTTTTTTCCCTAGCAACCAAATACAGTACCCTAGCAACAGAGTAAACAAAGCCTTATATCTCCACATCAGAACATCGTAGAGACACGGGGTTGGACCGTTTGACTCATTACTCGGAGGGTAATCACTAGTGGATGCAATTTTTTCCCTAGCAACCAAATACAGTACCCTAGCAACAGAGTAAAACAAAGCCTTATATCTCCGCATCAGAACATCGTAGAGACATGGGGGTTGGACTGTTTGACTCATAACTCGGAGGGTAAATCACTAGTGGATGCAATTTTTTCCCTAGCAACCAGATACAGTACCCTAGCAACAGAGTAAACAAAGCCTTATATCTCCGCATCAGAACATCGTAGAGACACGGGGGTTGGATCGTTTGACTTTTGGCTTGGAGTATAATCATAAATTGTCCCACGAAACTTGCCACGGCAAGCACCACTCACATTTTCTTCAGGAAATGTACCTATCTAGTTATATCTTATTCTTATGTCTGCACACTTTTTCGGCGCGTAACTCGTCCCCGCACGTTTTGTTGTAGATACACTAAAGAGGGCTCAAATTGACCGTTTTTATTGAGGAGAGGTGTGCTATGACTTTTATAAGAGATCGGGTGCAGGATTTCCGAAAGGGGGGCGAAAAAACCACCCGAAAAATCCCATTGACTTAACATTTGGGCCGAACTTTGACGGGTCATAGCACCGCTCGAGGATTTTGTAGAAACATGTGGGTTATAACATTTGAAGAGGGTGGTAGGCTCTGTAAGAACATAGATTACATTGGGGTGTGAGTTGTACCTCTGGGGTGTAAGAGGCATCCCGAAATTTCCCATTGACTTATAATGGGCAGGAAACATGCCCATATAAGGGCATAAAATTGTTCCAGATGGGATAATCTTTGCTTTACAGTGTGCGTAGAGATAAGTGGGTGGGCTCATTTTACTCGGGCAATCCAATCAGTCTTCTCAGGACCATCTCAGAGTTATTAAGCCACGCCCCTAGCAACCACTTTTTGAGCACCCTAGCAACATCTCCCATAGACTGCCCATTATAAAATGCCCAGATGGATATCTTTGCAGCACAGTGTCATAGAGACATGGGGGTGGACTCATTTTACTCAGGCATCCAATCAGTCCCTCAGGATCCTTACATAGGTATTAAGCCACGCCCCTAGCAACCACTTTTGAGCACCCTAGCAACATAAAATTCAAACAGTTATATCTCCGCATCAGAACTTCGTAGAGAAACGGGGGTTGGACCGTTTTACTTGTGACTCGGAGTGTAATAACTAGCCACATCATTGGCCACTCCCAGGCCACGCCCCTAGCAACCAAATATGAACACCCTAGCAACAGAATAAACTAACAACTTTATATCTCCGCATCAGAACATCGTAGAGACATGGGGGTTGGACCGTTTGACTTGTGACTCGAAGTGTAATCACTAGTGGATGCCAATTTTTTCCCTAGCAACCATATACAGTACCCTAGCAACAGAGTAAACAAAGCCTTATATCTCCGCATCAGAACATCGTAGAGACATGGGGTTGGACCGTTTGACTCGTGACTCGGAGGGTAATCACTAGTGGATGCCAATTTTTTTCCCTAGCAACCAAATACAGTACCCTAGCAACCAAATAAACAAAGCCTTATATCTCTGCATCAGAACATCGTATGAGACAAGGGGGTTGGACCGTTTTACTTTTGGCTTGGAGTAAAATCATAAATTGTCCCTCGAAATTTGCCACGGCAAGCACCACTCACATTTTCCTTCAGGAAATGTACCTATCTAGTTAGTGGTGCTTGCATTTATGCAAGGCATCACTATTATTATTGCTCATACTTATTATTATTATTTTTATTATATCTTATTATTCTTATGTCGCACACTTTTTCGGTGCGTAACTCGTCCCACACGGTTTGTCGTAGACCCATAAATTAGGGCTCAAATCGACCGGCTTATTGAGGAGAGGTGTGCTATGACTTTTATAAGCGATCGGGTGCAGGATTTCCGAAAGGGGGGCGAAAACCACCCAAAAAAATCCCATTGACTTAACATTGCGCCCAACTTTGACGAGTCATAGCTCCGCTCGAGGATTTTGTAGAAACATGTGGGTTACAACATTTGAAGAGGGTGGTAGGCTCTGTAAGAACATGGATCACAATGGGGTGTAAGTTGTACCCCTGGGGTGTAAGAGGTGCCCAAAAGTGCCCCAATGAAAAGTCAATGGGGCAAAATCCCATAGACTTACCATTGCAAAAATTTTGACGGGTCATAGGTCCGAGCCAGGATTTCATAGAAACATGTGGGTTACTAAATTTGAAGAGGGTGCTAGACTCTGTCAGGACGTCCCCCACAATGGGGTGTAAGGTTACCATAGCAACCATTTTGGGCACCCTAGCAACCTATACCATAGACTGCCATTATAAAATGCCCGGATGGATATCTTTGCACCACAGTGTCATAGAGACATGGGGGTGGGCTCATTTTACCTCAGGCATCCAATCAGTCTCTCAGGATCCTTACAGACGTACTAAGCCACGCCCCTAGCAACCACTTTTGAGCACCCTAGCAACATAAAATACAAACAGTTTATATCTCGGCATCAGAACATCGTAGAGACACGGGGGTTGGACCGTTTTACTTGTGACTAGGGGTGTAACAATTGGGCACATCATTGGCCACTCCCAAGCCACGCCCCTAGCAACCAAATTTGAGCACCCTAGCAACCGAATAAAACAAAGCCTTATATCTCCGCATCAGAACATCGTAGAGACACGGGGTTTGGACCGTTTTACTTGTGACTCGGAGTGTAATCACTGGGCACATCATTGGCCACTCCCAAGCCAGGCCCCTAGCAACCAAATACAGTACCCTAGCAACAGAGTAAACAAAGCCTTATATCTCCGCATCAGAACATCGTAGAGACACGGGGGTTGGACCGTTTTACTTGTGACTCGGAGTGTAATCACTGGGCACATAATTGGCCACTCCCAAGCCACGCCCCTAGCAACCAAATACAGTTACCCTAGCAACAGAGTAAACAAAGCCTTATATCTCCGCATCAGAACATCGTAGAGACACGGGGGTTGGACCGTTTTACTTGTGACTCGGAGTGTAATCACTGGGCTCATCATTGGCCACTCCCAAGCCACGCCCCTAGCAACCAAATACAGTACCCTAGCAACAGAGTAAACAAAGCCTTATATCTCCGCATCAGAACATCGTAGAGACATGGGGGTTGGACCGTTTGACTCATAACTCGAAGGGTAATCACTAGTGGATGCCATTTTTTTCCCTAGCAACCAAATACAGTACCCTAGCAACAGAGTAAACAAAGCCTTATATCTCCGCATCAGAACATCGTAGAGACATGGGGTGTTGGACCGTTTGACTCATAACTCGGAGGGTAATCATTAGTTGATCCCATTTTTTTCCCTAGCAACCAAATACAGTACCCTAGCAACAGAGTAAACAAAGCCTTATATCCTCCGCATCAGAACATCGTAGAGACACGGGGTTGGACCGTTTGACTCATTACTCGGAGGGTAATCACTAGTGGATGCAATTTTTTTCCCTAGCAACCAAATACAGTACCCTAGCAACAGAGTAAACAAAGCCTTATATCTCCGCATCAGAACATCGTAGAGACATGGGGGTTGGACTGTTTGACTCATAACTCGGAGGGTAATCACTAGTGGATGCATTTTTTCCCCTAGCAACCAGATACAGTACCCTAGCAACAGAGTAAACAAAGCCTTATATCTCCGCATCAGAACATCGTAGAGACACGGGGGTTGGATCGTTTGACTTTTGGCTTGGAGTATAATCATAAATTGTCCCACGAAACTTGCCACGGCAAGCACCACTCACATTTTCTTCAGGAAATGTACCTATCTAGTTATATCTTATTCTTATGTCTGCACACTTTTTCGGCGCGTAACTCGTCCCGCACGTTTTGTTGTAGATACACTAAAGAGGGCTCAAATTGACCGGTTTATTGAGGAGAGGTGTGCTATGACTTTTATAAGAGATCGGGTTGAGGATTTCCGAAAGGGGGGGCGAAAAACCACCCGAAAAAATCCCATTGACTTAACATTGGGCCGAACTTTGACGGGTCATAGCACCGCTCGAGGATTTTGTAGAAACATGTGGGTTATAACATTTGAAGAGGGTGGTAGGCTCTGTAAGAACATAGATTACATTGGGGTGTGAGTTGTACCTCTGGGGTGTAAGAGGCACCCGAAATTTCCCATTGACTTATAATGGGGCAGGAAACATGCCCATATAAGGGCATAAAATTGTTCCAGATGGGATATCTTTGCTTTACAGTGTCGTAGAGATAAGTGGGTGGGCTCATTTTACTCGGGCATCCAATCAGTCTCTCAGGACCATCTCAGAGTTATTAAGCCACGCCCCTAGCAACCACTTTTGAGCACCCTAGCAACATCTCCCATAGACTGCCATTATAAAATGCCCAGATGGATATCTTTGCAGCACAGTGTCATAGAGACATGGGGGTGGACTCATTTTACTCAGGCATCCAATCAGTCCCTCAGGATCCTTACATAGTATTAAGCCACGCCCCTAGCAACCACTTTTGAGCACCCTAGCAACATAAAATTCAAACAGTTATATCTCCGCCATCAGAACTTCGTAGAGAAACGGGGGTTGGACCGTTTTACTTGTGACTCGGAGTGTAATAACTAGCCACATCATTGGCCACTCCCAGGCCACGCCCCTAGCAACCAAATATGAACACCCTAGCAACAGAATAAACAAAACTTTATATCTCCGCATCAGAACATCGTAGAGACACGGGGGTTGGACCGTTTGACTTGTGACTCGAAGTGTAATCACTAGTGGATGCCAATTTTTTCCCTAGCAACCATATACATTACCCTAGCAACAGAGTAAACAAAGCCTTATATCTCCGCATCAGAACATCGTAGAGACATGGGGGTTGGGACCGTTTGACTCGTGACTCGGAGGGTAATCACTAGTGGATGCCAATTTTTTTCCCTAGCAACCAAATACAGTACCCTAGCAACCAAATAAACAAAGCCTTATATCTCTGCATCAGAACATCGTAGAGACAAGGGGGTTGGACCGTTTTACTTTTGGATTGGAGTAAAATCATAAATTGTCCCTCGAAATTTGCCACGGCAAGCACCACTCACATTTTCTTCAGGAAATGTACCTATCTAGTTCTTATTATTCTTATTCTGGACACTTTTTTCGGCGCGTAACTCGTCCCGCACGGTTTGTCATAGACCCATGAAAGATGGCTCAAAATGACCGGTTTATTGAGGAGAGGTGTGCTATGACTTTTATAAGGGATCGGGTGCAGGATTTTCGAAAGGGGGACGAAAAACCACCCGAAAAAATCCCATTGACTTAACATTGCGCCCAACTTTGACGGGTCATAGCTCAGCTCGAGGATTTGGTAGAAACTTGTGGGTTACAACATTTGAAGAGGGTGGTAGACTCTGTAAGAACATACATCACAATGGGGTGAAAGTTGTACCCCTGGGGTGTAGGAGGCGCCCAAAAGTGCCCCATTGACTTATAATTGGTCAGGGAACATGCCCATATAAGGGAATAAGAATTTTCCTGATGGGATATCTTCGAATTACAGTGTCGTAGAATCAAGGGGGTGGGCTTATTTTACTCAGGCATCCAATCAGTCTCTCAGGAGAGTCCCAGAGCTATTAAGCCACGCCCCTAGCAACCAAATTTGAGCACCCTAGCAACATCTCCCATAAGACTGCCATTATAAAATGCCCAGATGGATATCTTTGCAGCACAGTGTCATAGAGACATGGGGGTGGGCTCATTTTACTCAGGCATCCAATCAGTCTCTCGGGATCCTTAAAGACTTACTAAGCCACGCCCCTAGCAACCACTTTTGAGCACCCTAGCAACATAAAATTCAAACAGTTATATCTCGGCATCAGAACATCGTAGAGACAAGGGGGTTGGACCGTTTACTTGTGGACTAGGGGTGTAACAATTGGGCACATAATTGGCCTCTCCCAAGGCACGCCCCCTAGCAACCAAATACAGTACCCTAGCAACAGAGTAAACAAAGCCTTATATCTCCGCATCAGAACATCGTAGAGACACGGGGGTTGGACCGTTTGACTCGTGACTCAGAGTGTAATCATTATGGGATGCCAATTTTTTCCCTAGCAACCAAATACAGTACCCTAGCAACAGAGTAAAAAAGCCTTATATCTCCGCATCAGAACATCGTAGAGACACGGGGGTTGGACCGTTTGACTCGTGACTCGGAGTGTAATCATTATGGGATGCCAATTTTTTTCCCTAGCAACCAAATACAGTACCCTAGCAACAGAGTAAACAAAGCCTTATATCTCTGCATCAGAACATTGTAGAGACACGGGGTTGGATCATTTTACTTGTGACTGCGTGTAAAATCACTCTTAGAATATTTTGTCCCCCGAATTTTGCCACGGCAAGCACCACTTCACATTTTCTTCAGGAAATGTACCTATCTAGTTATATCTTATTATTCTTATGTCTGCACACTTTTTCGGCGCGTAACTCGTCCACACGGTTGGTCGTAGACACACGAAAGAGGGCTCAAATTGACCGGATTATTGAGGAGAGGTGTGCTATGACTTTTATAAGAGATCGGGTGCAGGATTTCCGAAAGGGGGGCGAAAAACCACCCGAAAAATCCCATTGACTTAACATTGGGGCCAAACTTTGATGGGTCATAGCTCCGCTCGAGGATTTGGTAGAAACATGTGGGTTATAACATTTGAAGAGGGTGGTAGGCTCTGTAAGAGCATACATCACAATGGGGTGTAAGTTGTACCCCTGGGGTGTAAGAAGTACCCAAAATTCCCATTGACTTATAATTGGGCAGGGAACACGCCCATATAAGGGAATAAAATCATTCCAGATGGGATATCTTTGCTTTACAGTGTCGTAAGAGATAAGTGGGTGGGCTCATTTTACTCGGGCATCCAATCAGTCTCTCAGGATCATCTCAGAGCTATTAAGCCACGCCCCTAGCAACCACTTTTGAGCACCCTAGCAACCTATCCCATAGACTGCCATTATAAAATGCCCAGATGGATATCTTTGCACCACAGTGTCATAGAGACATGGGGGTGGGCTCATTTTACTCAGGCATCCAATCAGTCTCTCAGGATCCTTACAGAGTTTCTAAGCCACGCCCCTAGCAACCACTTTTGAGCACCCTAGCAACATAAAATACAAACAGTTATATCTCGGCATCAGAACATCGTAGAGACACGGGGGTTGGACCGTTTTACTTGTGACTAGGGGTGTAACAATTGGGCACATCATTGGCCACTCCCAAGCCACGCCCCTAGCAACCAAATTTGAGCACCCTAGCAACCGAATAAACAAAGCCTTATATCTCCGCATCAGAACATCGTAGAGACACGGGGTTTGGACCGTTTTACTTGTGACTCGGAGTGTAATCACTGGGCACATCATTGGTCACTCCCAAGCCACGCCTCTAGCAACCAAATACAGTACCCTAGCAACAGAGTAAACAAAGCCTTATATCTCCGCATCAGAACATCGTAGAGACACGGGGGTTGGACCGTTTTACTTGTGACTCGGAGTGTAATCACTGGGCACATCATTGGCCACTCCCAAGCCACGCCCCTAGCAACCAAATACAGTGCCCTAGCAACAGAGTAAACAAAGCCTTAAATCTCCGCATCAGAACATCGTAGAGACATGGGGGTTGGACCGTTTTACTTGTGACTCGGAGTGTAATCACTGGGCTCATCATTGGCCACTCCCAAGCCACGCCCCTAGCAACCAAATACAGTACCCTAGCAACAGAGTAAACAAAGCCTTATATCTCCGCATCAGAACATCGTAGAGACACGGGGGTTGGACCGTTTGACTCATGACTCGGAGGGTAATCACTAGTGGATGCCATTTTTTCCCTAGCAACCAAATACAGTACCCTAGCAACAGATTAAACAAACCCTTATATCTCCGCATCAGAACATCGTAGAGACACGGGGTTTGGACCGTTTGACTCGTGACTCGGAGTGTAATCACTAGTGGATGCCAATTTTCTCCCTAGCAACCAAATACATTACCCTAGCAACAAAGTAAACAAAGCATTTTATCTCCACATCAGAACATCGCAGAGACACGGGGGTTGGACCGTTTGACTCGTATCTCGGAGTGTAATCACTAGTGGATGCCAATTTTTTCCCTAGCAACCAAATACAGTACCCTAGCAACAGAGTAAACAAAGCCTTATATCTCCGCATCAGAACATCGTAGAGACACGGGGGTTTGACCGTTTGACTCGTGACTCGGAGTGTAATCACTAGTGGATGCCAATTTTCTCCCTAGCAACCAAATACAGTACCCTAGCAACCGAATAAACAAAGCCTTATATCTTCGCATCAGAATATCGTAGAGACATGTGGGTTGAATTGTTTTACTTTTGGCTTGGCGTATAATCATATATTGTCCCCCGAAATTTGCCACGGCAAGCACCACTTCACATTTCTTCAGGAAATGTACCTATCTAGTTCTTATTATTCTTATTCTGGACACTTTTTTCGGCGCGTAACTCGTCCCGCACGGTTTGTCATAGACCCATGAAAGATGGCTCAAAATGACCGGTTTATTGAGGAGAGGTGTGCTATGACTTTTATAAGGGATCGGGTGCAGGATTTTCGAAAGGGGGACGAAAAACCACCCGAAAAATCCCATTGACTTAACATTGCGCCCAACTTTGACGGGTCATAGCTCAGCTCGAGGATTTGGTAGAAACTTGTGGGTTACAACATTTGAAGAGGGTGGTAGACTCTGTAAGAACATACATCACAATGGGGTGAAAGTTGTACCCCTGGGGTGTAGGAGGCGCCCAAAAGTGCCCCATTGACTTATAATTGGTCAGGGAACATGCCCATATAAGGGAATAAGAATTTTCCTGATGGGATATCTTCGAATTACAGTGTCGTAGAATCAAGGGGGTGGGCTTATTTTACTCAGGCATCCAATCAGTCTCTCAGGAGAGTCCCAGAGCTATTAAGCCACGCCCCTAGCAACCATTTTGGGCACCCTAGCAACATCTCCCATAGACTGCCATTATAAAATGCCCAGATGGATATCTTTGCAGCACAGTGTCATAGAGACATGGGGTGGGCTCATTTTACTCAGGCATCCAATCAGTCTCTCGGGATCCTTAAAGACTTACTAAGCCACGCCCCTAGCAACCACTTTTGAGCACCCTAGCAACATAAAATTCAAACAGTTATATCTCGGCATCAGAACATCGTAGAGACAAGGGGGTTGGACCGTTTTACTTGTGACTAGGGGTGTAACAATTGGGCACATCATTGGCCACTCCCAAGCCACGCCCCTAGCAACCAAATACAGTACCCTAGCAACAGAGTAAACAAAGCCTTATATCTCCGCATCAGAACATCGTAGAGACACGGGGGTTGGACCGTTTGACTCGTGACTCAGAGTGTAATCATTATGGGATGCCAATTTTTTCCCTAGCAACCAAATACAGTACCCTAGCAACAGAGTAAAAAAGCCTTATATCTCCGCATCAGAACATCGTAGAGACACGGGGGTTGGACCGTTTGACTCGTGACTCGGAGTGTAATCATTATGGGATGCCAATTTTTTCCCTAGCAACCAAATACAGTACCCTAGCAACAGAGTAAACAAAGCCTTATATCTCTGCATCAGAACATTGTAGAGACACGGGGTTGGATCATTTTACTTGTGACTGCGTGTAAAATCACTCTTAGAATATTTTGTCCCCCGAATTTTGCCACGGCAAGCACCACTTCACATTTTCTTCAGGAAATGTACCTATCTAGTTATATCTTATTATTCTTATGTCTGCACACTTTTTCGGCGCGTAACTCGTCCCACACGGTTGGTCGTAGACACACGAAAGAGGGCTCAAATTGACCGGATTATTGAGGAGAGGTGTGCTATGACTTTTATAAGAGATCGGGTGCAGGATTTCCGAAAGGGGGGCGAAAAACCACCCGAAAAATCCCATTGACTTAACATTGGGCCAAACTTTGATGGGTCATAGCTCCGCTCGAGGATTTGGTAGAAACATGTGGGTTATAACATTTGAAGAGGGTGGTAGGCTCTGTAAGAGCATACATCACAATGGGGTGTAAGTTGTACCCCTGGGGTGTAAGAAGTACCCAAAATTTCCCATTGACTTATAATTGGGCAGGGAACACGCCCATATAAGGGAATAAAATCATTCCAGATGGGATATCTTTGCTTTACAGTGTCGTAGAGATAAGTGGGTGGGCTCATTTTACTCGGGCATCCAATCAGTCTCTCAGGATCATCTCAGAGCTATTAAGCCACGCCCCTAGCAACCACTTTTGAGCACCCTAGCAACCTATCCCATAGACTGCCATTATAAAATGCCCAGATGGATATCTTTGCACCACAGTGTCATAGAGACATGGGGGTGGGCTCATTTTACTCAGGCATCCAATCAGTCTCTCAGGATCCTTACAGAGTTTCTAAGCCACGCCCCTAGCAACCACTTTTGAGCACCCTAGCAACATAAAATACAAACAGTTATATCTCGGCATCAGAACATCGTAGAGACACGGGGGTTGGACCGTTTTACTTGTGACTAGGGGTGTAACAATTGGGCACATCATTGGCCACTCCCAAGCCACGCCCCTAGCAACCAAATTTGAGCACCCTAGCAACCGAATAAACAAAGCCTTATATCTCCGCATCAGAACATCGTAGAGACACGGGGTTTGGACCGTTTTACTTGTGACTCGGAGTGTAATCACTGGGCACATCATTGGTCACTCCCAAGCCACGCCTCTAGCAACCAAATACAGTACCCTAGCAACAGAGTAAACAAAGCCTTATATCTCCGCATCAGAACATCGTAGAGACACGGGGGTTGGACCGTTTTACTTGTGACTCGGAGTGTAATCACTGGGCACATCATTGGCCACTCCCAAGCCACGCCCCTAGCAACCAAATACAGTGCCCTAGCAACAGAGTAAACAAAGCCTTAAATCTCCGCATCAGAACATCGTAGAGACATGGGGGTTGGACCGTTTTACTTGTGACTCGGAGTGTAATCACTGGGCTCATCATTGGCCACTCCCAAGCCACGCCCCTAGCAACCAAATACAGTACCCTAGCAACAGAGTAAACAAAGCCTTATATCTCCGCATCAGAACATCGTAGAGACACGGGGGTTGGACCGTTTGACTCATGACTCGGAGGGTAATCACTAGTGGATGCCATTTTTTTCCCTAGCAACCAAATACAGTACCCTAGCAACAGATTAAACAAACCCTTATATCTCCGCATCAGAACATCGTAGAGACACGGGGTTTGGACCGTTTGACTCGTGACTCGGAGTGTAATCACTAGTGGATGCCAATTTTCTCCCTAGCAACCAAATACATTACCCTAGCAACAAAGTAAACAAAGCATTTTATCTCCACATCAGAACATCGCAGAGACACGGGGGTTGGACCGTTTGACTCGTATCTCGGAGTGTAATCACTAGTGGATGCCAATTTTTTCCCTAGCAACCAAATACAGTACCCTAGCAACAGAGTAAACAAAGCCTTATATCTCCGCATCAGAACATCGTAGAGACACGGGGGTTTGACCGTTTGACTCGTGACTCGGAGTGTAATCACTAGTGGATGCCAATTTTCTCCCTAGCAACCAAATACAGTACCCTAGCAACCGAATAAACAAAGCCTTATATCTTCGCATCAGAATATCGTAGAGACATGTGGGTTGAATTGTTTTACTTTTGGCTTGGCGTATAATCATATATTGTCCCCCGAAATTTGCCACGGCAAGCACCACTTCACATTTTCTTCAGGAAATGTACCTATCTAGTTATTATTATTATTCTTTTTCCGAGACTAAAATTTCTAACTCTAACTCGTCCTAGAGCTTTCAAGCTACAGCCATCAAACTTTGGACAGACCTTCGGTCTGATCTGACTCGAGTTGCTATATCTTTTCTAACTGATGGGACCTTCCGAATTCCTAAACGGGGCGCTGAAACACCCCAAAATTTCCATTGACTTAACATTGAGACAAACTTTGACGGGTCATAGCTGCGAGTGAGAAACTTGTAGAAACTTTTGGCTTACCACATTTAAGGAGGCTGACAGGCTGTGTAAGAGCATACCTCACAATGGGGTGTAAGCTGTACTGCTGGGGTGTAAGAGGCCCCCAAAATTTCCCATTGACTTATAATGGGGCAGGAAACATGCCCATAAAAGGGAATAAAAGCGTCCCAGATGGTATATCTTCACTTTAGAGTGTCTTAGAGACATGGGGGTGGGCTCATTTTACTCAAGCATCCAATCAGTCTCTTAGGATCACCCCAGAGCTATTAAGCCACGCCCCTAGCAACAATTTTGGGTACCCTAGCAACATCTCCCATAGACTACCATTATAAAAAGCCCAGATGGATATCTTTGCACCAGAGTGTCAAAGAGACATAGGGGTGGGCTCATTTTACTCAGGCATCCAATCAGTCTCTTAGGATTCTTATTGAGGTATTAAGCCACGCCCCTAGCAACAAAATATGAAGACCCTAGCAACATAATAAACAAAGCCTTATATCTCTGGATCTGAACATCGTAGAGACACAGGGGTTGGACCGTTTTACTTGTGGCTTGAAGTGTGAATCATTATGGGATGCCAATTTTCTCCCTAGCAACCAAACTTAGTACCCTAGCAACGGAATAACAAAGCCTCATATCGCTGCATCAGAACATTGTAGAGACACGGGGGTTGGACCGTTTTACTTGTGGCTTGAAGTGTGATCATTATGGGATGCCAATTTTCTCCCTAGCAACCAAACTTAGTACCCTAGTAACGGAATAAACAAAGCCTTATATCTCCGCATCAGAACATTGTAGAGACACGGGGGTTGGACCGTTTTACTTGTGGCTTGAAGGGTGATCATTATGGGATGCCAATTTTCTCCCTAGCAACCAAACTTAGTACCCTAGCAACGCAATAAATGTTAGCTTCATGCTAGCTTCCTGCTAATCATGCTAGCTTCATGCTAGCTTCATGCTAATCATGCTAACATCATGCTAGCTTCCTGCTAATCATGCTAGCTTCATAATAGCTTCATGCTAATCATGCTAACATCATGCTAGCTTCCTGCTAATCATGCTAACTTCATGCTAGCTTCATGCTAATCATGCTAACTTCATGCTAGCTTCATGCTAATCATGCTAACATCATGCTAGCTTCATGCTAATCATGCTAGCATCATGCTAGCTTCATGCTAATCATGCTAGCATCATGCTAGCTTCATGTTAATCATGCTAGCATCATGCTAACTTAATGCTAATCATGCTAGCATCATGCTAGCTTCATGCTAATCATGCTAGCAGCATGCTAGCTTCATGCTAATCATGCTAACATCAAGCTAGCTTCATGCTAATCATGCTAGCATCATGCTAGCTTCATGCTAATCATGCTAGCATCATGCTAGCTTCATGCAAATCATGCTAGCATCATGCTAACTTCATGCTAATCGTGCTAACATCATGCTAGCTTCATGCTAATCATGCTAGCATCATGCTAGCTTCATGCTAATCATGCTAACTTCATGCTAATCATGCTAGCATCATGCTAGCTTCATGCTAATCATGCTAGCAACAAGCTAGCTTCATGCTAATCATGCTAGCATCATGCTAGCTTCATGCTAATCATGCTAACATCATGCTAGCTTCATGGTAAATCATGCTACCTTCATACTTAAACATACTAACAGCCAGATAGCCTACTAAACTAAACTTATGTCAAACCGTTTTAAACGTTCAGGCTACGCTTTCTCAAGCCAACATAAAGTTTGTCTTCAAACTTTACCATCTAGTTATTATTATTCTTTTTCTTCTGAGACTAAAATTTCTAACTCTAACTCGTCCTAGAGCTTTCAAGCTACAGCCATCAAACTTTGGACATACCTTCGGTCTGATCTGACTCGAGTTGCTATATCTTTTCTAACTGATGGGACCTTCCGAATTCCTAAACAGGGCGCTGAAACACCCCAAAATTTCCATTGACTTAACATTGAGACAAACTTTGACGGGTCATAGCTGCGAGTGAGAAACTTGTAGAAACTTGTGGCTTACCACATTTAAGGAGGCTGACAGGCTCTGTAAGAACATACCTCACAATGGGGTGTAAGCTGTACCCCTGGGGTGTAAGGGGCCCCCAAAATTTCCCATTGACTTATAATGGGGCAGGAAACATGCCCATAAAAGGGAATAAAAGCGTCCCAGATGGAATATCTTCACTTTAGAGTGTCTTAGAGACATGGGGGTGGGCTAATTTTACTCAAGCATCCAATCAGTCTCTTAGGATCACCCCAGAGCTATTAAGCCACGCCCCTAGCAACAATTTTGGGTACCCTAGCAACATCTCCCATAGACTACCATTATAAAAAGCCCAGATGGATATCTTTGCACCAGAGTGTCATAGAGACATAGGGGTGGGCTCATTTTACTCAGGCATCCAATCAGTCTCTTGGGATTCTTATTGAGGTATTAAGCCACGCCCCTAGCAACAAAATATGAAGACCCTAGCAACATAATAAACAAAGCCTTATATCTCTGGATCTGAACATCGTAGAGACACAGGGGTTGGACCGTTTTACTTGTGGCTTGAAGTGTAATCATTATGGGATACCAATTTTCTCCCTAGCAACCAAACTTAGTACCCTAGCAACGGAATAAACAAAGCCTTATATCTCAGCATCAGAACATTGTAGAGACACGGGGGTTGGACCGTTTTACTTGTGGCTTGAAGTGTGATCATTATGGGATGCCAATTTTCTCCCTAGCAACCAAACTTAGTACCCTAGCAACGGAATAAACAAAGCCTTATATCTCCGCATCAGAACATTGTAGAGACACGGGGGTTGGACCGTTTTACTTGTGGCTTGAAGGGTGATCATTATGGGATGGCAATTTTCTCCCTAGCAACCAAACTTAGTACCCTAGCAACGCAATAAATGTTAGCTTCATGCTAGCTTCCTGCTAATCATGCTAGCTTCATGTTAATTATGCTAACATCATGCTAGCTTCATGCTAATCATACTAGCTTCATGCTAATCATGCTAACATCATGCTAGCTTCATGCTAATCATGCTAGCATCATGCTAACTTCATGCTAATCATGCTAACATCATGCTAGCTTCATGCTAATCATGCTAACATCATGCTAGCTTCATGCTAATTATGCTAACATCATGCTAGCTTCATGCTAATCATACTAGCTTCATGCTAATCATGCTAACATCATGCTAGCTTCATGCTAACATCATGCTAGCTTCATGCTAATCATGCTATCTTCATGCTATCTTCATGCTAATCATGCTAGCATCATGCTAATCATGCTAACATCATGCTAGCTTCAGGCTAATCATGCTAGCATCATGCTAGCTTCATGCTAGCTTCATGCTAATCATGCTAACTTCATGCTAGCTTCATGCTAATCATGCTAGCATCATGCTAGCTTCATGCTAATCATGCTAACTTCATGCTAGCTTCATGCTAATCATGCTAGCATCATGCTAGCTTCATGCTAATCATACTAGCTTCATGCTAATCATGTTAACATCATGCTAGCTTCATGCTAATCATGCTAGCTTCATGCTAATCATGCTAGCTTCATGCTAATCATGTTAGCATCATGCTAATCATGCTAGCATCATGCTAGCTTCATGCTAATCATGCTAGCATCATGCTAATCATGCTAGCATCATACTAGCTTCATGCTAATCATGCTAGCATCATGCTAGCTTTATGCTAATCATGCTATCATCATGCTAGCCTCATGTTAAATTATGCTAGCTTCATGCTAGCTTCATGCTAAATCATGCTAGCTTCATGCTAAATCATGTTCGCTTCATGTTAAATCATGCTAGCTTTATCTTAAATCATGATAGCTTCATGCTAAGTTGTCAAACTCTACTCTCAGACTAGGCTTTCTCAAGCCAACATAAAGTTTGTTCCGACGAACTTTTCTATCTAGTTTGTCCTGCCCTTCCTCCACTATGATTGGATGGGTAAGAAAAAAGGGCCAGGCTCAGTGTAGCCCTAGGGTGACCACATTTGAAATGCCTAGGCCTTCAGAATGAACAGTGCAGGCGTCTCTTTAGCTTAAGATAAATGGCAATGAAATCATTGCATTAACCAATCGGTTGGTGTCACCGGCACCATCTAGCTGGCTTACTCTGCATTCACACGGGGCGTAAACGTTAATGCTTTCCATTCACTTTTTATGGGTGATGTCATGCATTGCCGAACTGAATTGTGGATCCGTCAGCGCCACGTCAGTGCCGTTGCCCGCGACAGAAGTTGAACATGTTTGCTGGTGACTATTCCCAGAGGTGGACACTACTTGAGTATTTTAGTTACATTTTCCAAGCATTTGTGCTTTTGTCACAAGCCAGGGGCTGGCTGCTAGTGGTTAAGCCACGCCCCTTCTAAATTCCCACCTCGAGGAGGTCCCCAAAACCAACCCAATGACCAAACAACAACGAGGAACAGGTAAGTATAAAAAAATATTCTTTATTTGTTTAAATATTTAAAAGATTCTGGGGATTGGGGAAAGGGAAATTAAAACTAATGTCTGGATCTGTCCTCCAAGGGGCCACGAGCAAGTGAGTGACAGGGGGGTGAAAGTTGCGTCGGGGAACGGGCTCCCGCCTCTGGTTCCCTCTGCCCGTGGCGCGCTCCTCTTCCTTCCTGGAGGCAGAATAAATCAAATCAGTGTTGGTATAGACTTTCTCTCATCCGTGTACCTGTAGCTAGCTCGAGGCGGTCCACCGCCTATCTCACACAGCTCCTTGCTTGTCGACTCACTCTCCTTCCCTGTTCTCTCTTTCTCCACAGGCTACCGCCCGGGACACGAGGACACGGTGAATCGATCTCCGAGGATTCTCTCACCTCTTCACCGACTGCAGCTCTTGGTAAGTATAGGTTTCCTTCCTTACTGTTCCTTTAACACGCACACGGGTTCTCTCTACTCCTCCACAGATAACTACTGGGGACACAAAGGCACTGTGAATCGGTTTCCAATAGTTTCTCTCACCTCGTCGCTGACTACAGCTTCTGGTACGTTGGGCTTTCCTGAACGGCTTGATATCTCTGCGGTCACGCTGACTCTGTCTCTCTCTCTCTCCACAGAGGACTCTGCGCTGACTACAGCTTAGGGTAGGTATGGCTCTCTCCTCCCAGTCCGATATCTCAGCGTTCTCGCTGGCTCTTTCTCTCCCTCTCCACAGATGACTGCTGGGACATAAAGGCACAATGCATCGGTCTCCAATGGCTCTCTCACCTCTGCGCTGACTACAGCTTTGGGTAGGTATGGCTCTCTTCACAGTTCAGTATCTCAGTGCTCACGCTGGCTTTTGCTCTCTCTCTTTCCACAGATGACTGCTGGGACACAAGGCACAATGAATCGATTTTCCAATGGTTCTCTCACCTCTGCGCTGACTACAGCTTTGGGTAGGTATGGCTCTCTGCACAGTTCAGTATCTCAGTGCTCACGCTGGCTCTTTCTCTCTCTCTCTCCACAGATGACTGCTGGGACACAAGGCACAATGAATCGATTTTCCAATGGTTCTCTCACCTCTGCGCTGACTACAGCTTTGGGTAGGTATGGCTCTCTGCACAGTTCAGTATCTCAGTGCTCACGCTGGCTTTTGCTCTCTCTCTTTCCACAGATGACTGCTGGGACACAAGGCACAATGAATCGATTTTCCAATGGTTCTCTCACCTCTGCGCTGACTACAGCTTTGGGTAGGTATGGCTCTCTGCACAGTTCAGTATCTCAGTGCTCACGCTGGCTCTTTCTCTCTCTCTCTCCACAGATGACTGCTGGGACACAAGGCACAATGAATCGATTTTCCAATGGTTCTCTCACCTCTGCGCTGACTACAGCTTTGGGTAGGTATGGCTCTCTGCACAGTTCAGTATCTCAGTGCTCACGCTGGCTCGCTCTCTCTCTCCGCAGATGACTGCTGACTACCGCTTCGAGGTAGGTATGGCTCTCTGCACAGCTCTCACATCACACTCCCCTTCCCTGTTGATTTGGCAGTTTTAACAGGTCATATGTTATTTGAACAGGGTGGCGGACTTACGGTAACTGGCTGCGCGGTGCGTCAGCTAGACAGTGTTTTCCTATGTGACGCCGGGGGCCAAAACCCTCTCGGCGAGCTCGTTGGTCTACAGAGGGGCGAGGACGTCACGCCGGCACACCGGGTCGAGCGCTGCCCTTTCCTCGAGACCCGTTGGTCAATCGAAAACTGGACCGGGGCGCCCTTTCGTCGAGACCTCGGGGCGGCGGATCTCCTTCGCCTCCAACTCTGTGATGATAAAAGGGCACAGGTAAGGTAGCAGTATAGAGGCAATACTCACACACCGTCAATAGCACAGTTCTTCACCGCCACTCCTAAACTCCAATCCGCCGAGCGTTTTGGCTGGGAAAATACTTCGAGACGCCACTCCGTGATTTTTAGACTGGAACACACTCACAGCATATTTATATACAGGTCTTACTCTAAACCGTTCTTCCTCTTCGTCGTCTCAAGAACGAGTGACTGGAGGCGGGGGTACGTCAGACAAGACACAGCAATCTCACTGCAATACACAGCATTACACAGCACCACTCCAAGTGAAAATTTCTACATCCAAAACTCACCCACCACGCTCAGTGCACACGATAGACGCCCGTCTTCCTTCACCTCACTCTGGACGAAGAATATGGAGATGGTAACTTGGCCTAGTGTTTGTTTTCGTCACTGGAGCTGTTTCAGCACAAAGACCCTTTGGCTCACCCACCGCGCTGGTTCAGGGGTAGGGCCACCCGCTCTCTTCCAAAAACACTCAAAGAGATATACAGGTCAAATATATGTACAACACATCCATAAAAAGACTCCGTTACTCACAGCTGCCGTACTTTCTTCGTCCCACGCTCTCCAAGATTTATCTCACACTGCTAGGACTCTAGATGCATAGACAAAGTGGTTTTCAGCCACCAACACCACTTTTCCACAATCGTATACTCACAATGATGCGTCTTTCCTTCCTTCGTTTCTTTTATCCAAGGTCAGTATTCGTTTAATTCCTCTACCTATAAGGTCTTCGGTATCTTCATCAATGTAAGGCTATAATCCAAACGAGAGAGAGAGCAACTACAGCAATCCAAAACAGCATACCCGGTGAGCCCAACTCAGCACTACGATACACACCACCAACAGGAATAATAAGCACCCCAACTGTGGTTTAAACTGCTCTCAAATACTCTCCTGAGTGTTGCCATCGTCCAATCACCCGGCGCTCCTCTTAATGACACTCAGCTGTATGTAATTCGGCTGATTACAGCGTTCGCGGCGCTACCGGATGTCCGGTGTTTTCTCTTACCGGTCTGGACGGAAACATCCGGGCGGAACCAAACTTTCCCGATTTTTGGTTCCGCCTAAAAGATCGTCACTCCTGTGACATCCTCCCCCACCAATGCATTCTAGTCCCTGGAATGCCTCGGCGTTGTCCACTCACCGTACCGGGCAGGGGGGCGTCCTCGGCTCTCCCGTTGGGAGCGTCTCACGGGTGAATCGGATTCGACTGGCTCGGGTACTACCTCGGGTTGCATCTGGGCCGCCGGAGGTTCAACCGGCTCAGGTGCCAACTCAGGCGGTATCTGGGCCACTGGGGGTTCAGCTGTCTCGGGTGCTATCTCTGGCTGTATCTGGGCGGCCGGGGGTAGTGCCGCCACGGGTCGACCTGGTACCACAGCCCATCCTTCCATCCAGGGGGCCGCTGGCACTGGCTCTGTGGGCCCCTCTACCACAGCCTCGGGGTAATTCGGGCAGGGGCGAAGCATATTCCGATGTACTACACGTTCGGGGCCAGGTTTTCCCTCGGGCCGGATGGTGTACACCGGCTGTCCCGGTCTCTGCTGCTTGCAAACCACATACGGGATAGCCTCCCAGCGGTCGCTCAGCTTTCCCTTTCCTTGCCGCCGGTTATCCCTTGCCAGGACCCTCTCACCTGGTAACAGGGGGGCATCTCGAGCAGTCCGATCATACAATCGTTTGTTCCTTTCTCCTGCCGTCTGTATCTTCCTAGAAACTTGTTCGTACGCAAAGTGTAAGCGCTGGTGATGGCGCCCCACCCACTCCGTCACACTCACTTCTTCCCGGTCTGCTGCTACTCCCAGGACCAGGTCAGTGGGCATCCGTACGTGCCTGCCGAACATCAGGTAAGTAGGGGCATACCCCGTCGTGCTATGAACACTGTTGTTATATGCTTGCAAAAGGTTTGGTAAAGCACTCACCCAATCACTCTGCTGTCGTTGATCTAAGGTCCCCAGTAGCCCCAATAGGGTCTGATTGAACCTCTCACAGCTTCCATTTCCCTGGGGATGGTACGACGTGGTGTGGGTTTTGGTACATCCATACAACTGGCATAACTCACGGATTACCTTGGATTCAAAATTTGCCCCCTGGTCGGAGTGCAGGAACTCGGGACATCCAAATGTCTGGAACACATTTCGCCATAGAGCTGTGGCGGTGGTGTTGGCTGTCTGATCGAGCGTCGGGACTGCCCAGGCGTATTTGGTAAACAGGTCAGTGATGACCAGAATATTTTGATACCGGTCCTGAGGGCGGCCCAGCGTCAGGAAGTCCATTGCCATTATGTGGAGGGGGGCTTTCGCGTGGATGGGTACCATCGGTGCTCGGGCCTCTCGTCTAGATTTAAACAGCATGCACCGGGGGCAAGCTTGAATTAAGTTGTGCACAGACGCCTCCAATCCCGGCCAGTAGAAGAACCTACGCAGTAGGGAAACGGTCCTCTCCTGTCCTTGGTGTCCCAACTGGTCATGATAGGCTGAGACCAATGCGTTTACCTGGTTGGCTGGCACCACGATCTGGCACACTTCCTCGCCCACTTTCGGATCGCAGGTCTTCCTACAGAGCACCCCCTCCTGTAGCTCCAGCTTCTCCCACTGTCCCAGTAACTTCTTCCCAGTCTCCGTCTGGGCTAGCCTCTCCACCGACGTGGGCCGTCGGCCCTGCTCTACCCACGTCTTCACTTGGCACACGTCCCGGTCCTGGGCCTGCCTTTCTATCCACCGGCGGGGGTCCCACCCCCAATTCTCTGGTGCAGCCTCCTGCTGGCCTCCTGGCGCCTCCACGGCCCCTATCATGTAGCCCTCCTCACGGCTATTCTCCCTTCGATCCCCCTGGCGTCTGGGGCTCTTTCCCTCGGGCAGTCTTGAGAGGACGTCCGCGTTCGTGTGCTCTCGTCCAGGCCGATACTGCAGCTTGTAATCGAAGTTGGCCAGCTGAGCCACCCATCGCTGTTCCACGGCCCCCAGCTTCGCCGTCTGCAAATGTACTAGAGGGTTGTTATCTGTGATGACTGTTACCTTAGCTCCCCAAAGGTAGTCCTTGAACTTTTCGCTCAGGGCCCACTTCAGGGCCAGCAGTTCCAGCTTGAAGGAGCTGTAATTTGCGTCGTTCCTCTCTGCCGGATGGAGACTCCGGCTCGCATAAGCGATCACCCGCTCTGTTCCTTCTTGCCGTTGGGCCAATACTGCCCCCAATCCCAGGTTGCTCGCGTCTGTATATAAGACAAAAGGTTCAGAAAAATCAGCATACGCCAAGATGGGGGCCTGTAACAACTCCTGCTTCAGCCTCTGAAAAGCCATCTCACAATCTTTGTCCCAGTTAATAGGGGGCGACCCACGGCCCCGGCTTCGTCCCGTGCCGACCAGCAACTGGTTAAGGGGCTTGGCAATCTTTGAGAAGTCCTTAATAAATCGCCTATAATATCCCACGAATCCCAGAAAGGATCGTACTTGCCTCACAGTCTTAGGCGTGTCCCACTCCTTCACTGCCGAGACTTTCTCGGGGTCCACGGCCACCCCCGCTGCGCTGACCACATGGCCCAGGAACTTCACTTCTCGCCGCAGCAGGTGGCATTTGTCCGGCTGCAGCTTCAGCCCGTACCTTTCCATGGCTCGGAAGACTTCCTCTAGGTGCCGGAGGTGGGAATCGAAATCTGGGGAATACACAATCACATCATCCAGATATACCAATACTGACTCCATCAACTGACCTCCAAGACAACGTTGCATCAAGCGTTGGAAGGTGGCCGGAGCGTTGCAGAGTCCGAAGGGCATCCGGTCCCATTCGAATAGTCCGAACGGGGTCGTGAAGGCGGTCTTCTCCCGGTCGGCCTCGGCTACTTGCACCTGCCAATATCCACTGGCCAGATCTAAGGTGGAGTACCAGGCTGACTGCGTGAGGCTAGCAAGGGAGTCTTCGATTCGTGGTAAGGGGAAGGCGTCTTTCTTGGTTACCAGGTTCAGCTTGCGATAGTCCACACAGAACCTCCAGGCTCCCGTCTTCTTTTGTACGAGCACGATGGGGGCCGCCCAGGGACTGCTACTCTCTCGGACAATGCCCCGGCCCAACATGCCCTGCAGGAGTGTACGTACTTCCGCATACAAGGTAGGTGGGATCGGTCGATATCTCTCCCTACTCGGCCCTGCATCCCCGGTGGGGATGTGGTGTTCCACCACCCTGGTGCACCCGTAGTCCTCGTCGTGCCTCGCAAACACATGTTGCCACTTTCGAAGGAGTGCCTGCAGTTTCTGTGTCTGTACCTGTCCCAGGTCGTCCCCTTGCAGTGACTCACCCGCTAGGTGTCTTGGCACACCTCCCTCCTGGCTACTCGCCGGGGCATCCAACTGGGTCAGGGCCACCTCGATCACAGTGGGGCACACCTGACGAAAACTGACGTCCCTCTCTTCCCTCACCTGGTGGGGTGTGACCGTCGTCAGCCGGGCCAGTCGTTGATGCCGGTGTAGCTGTACTGCATAGGGGTGCTCGTTTCGTACCCTTACCGGGATTCTCCCCCGGTGGACCGCCGCTAGTCCCCGTGCTACCTCCACTTGTGGGCAGTCTGTATGTGGCTCTACCAACACCCACTCCTCTGGGCTCGCTTCTCGAAGGGGCACTCTTGTCCATACGATAGCCTCACTCCTAGGGGGAATAGACAAAGCAAAACGACACATTACTCTTCCCACTTCCTCCCGATTTCTACGCACCTGGTTCATTTGGACCCGACGGCAGTCGGCCACTACACGCTCCCACTTGGGTCTCTCAGTGGGTGAAATCCTCGGACCAGGCCTAGCCTGGAATATCTCCTCCCAGCATTCGGAGAGGACATTCATGCCCAATAGGGCTCGGTGGGCGCCCAAACACCTATCTTCAACAATGATCACACCTTTCTGGGGGACGACCACCCCATGCACTTCAAGATCCGCCAGGCGATAGCCAATGTAGGGGATTTCTAGGCCATTAGCGCCCTTCAACGTCAGCCAGGGGGCCTCTGTTCCTCGTGTTCCTTCCTGTCCGAATATCTCCTTGGAGAGGCTTTCTGCGAACATCGTTACCTGTGAGCCCGTGTCTACCAGGCACTGAATCCATTTGCCACACACTTTTACTTCTGCCACCGGGCTATGCCCGATCATCTGCTGCCTAGAGCTGTCCCTCCTTCCCGGGTCTTCTCGAGGGGTCCCGGCCACACGACCCACTGTGGCCGGTCGTCCTAAAAACCCCCTTCAGATGCCCTGCGAGGCCCACACTGACGACTGTAATGCCCGGGCTCACCACAACGATTGCAAATTGGTCGTCCCTGGTCATCCCATTCGAAACGGGGTCGATTATAACGGTTTGGGCGTCCCGGCGGCTCTCGGCTCCTCTCCGAGTGTACTCGCTCTCGGGGTGCCGGCCTTGGCTCCTCCCGCGCCCTACCTTGGCGCAGCTCTCCCAGAAGAGTTTTGGATAATTCTGACATCTGCTCCCGGACATCCTTCAACAGTTCGACTTTTAGGGCCTGCTTCCAATCCGGGCGTTCTGGTGGTGGTGGCACACTCTCGTTTACCGCTGCACATACTGGGGTCTCACTCACCTCGACCTCGTCGCCCTCTAAGGCTAACGCCTCCTTCCTTAGATCTTCAAATGTGAGGTCGGGGTCTCTGCGAAACTGGACCCTCAAACTCTGTCTCACGGGGCCCTCTTTCATCCCCAGGAGGAATTGGTCGCGCAGCAAAGTCTCGCCATCTCCCAATCCATGGTCGCGGCGGGCCTGTAGCCGGGTGAACTGTTCTCGCAGTCTCAGGGCAAAAGCTCTAATGGGTTGTCGGGGGCCTTGTTTACTGTTGAAGAATTGGGAACGGAGGACAGCTACGGGGGTGTGGTCACCATATTGCTCGGTAAGGAACTGAAATATAGTTTGGGCACTGGCTCGGACAGCTTCAGGGGCGGCCTGTACTTCTCGCCGCGCTTCTCCCTCTAAGGAGTTTAACACGAACTGGAGCCGCTGGGCTACACTAAGGCTTTGCAGGTCGGCTAAATACTCCAACTGGGCCTTCCATTCCGTTAGTCGTATTCCCGACTCTATCCCTCCATACTTTTGGACCCAAGGGCTACCCATAAAGACAGGCACCGCACGGGGTTGGGCTGCGGGCCCCGCGTTGTCGGTCATTGGGCTAGTCTGGTTACTCAACTCGAGGTGGGGCCCTGCCGACTACGCCAAAATCTGTCACAAGCCAGGGGCTGGCTGCTAGTGGTTAAGCCACGCCCCTTCTAAATTCCCACCTCGAGGAGGTCCCCAAAACCAACCCAATGACCAAACAACAACGAGGAACAGGTAAGTATAAAAAAATATTCTTTATTTGTTTAAATATTTAAAAGATTCTGGGGATTGGGGAAAGGGAAATTAAAACTAATGTCTGGATCTGTCCTCCAAGGGGCCACGAGCAAGTGAGTGACAGGGGGGTGAAAGTTGCGTCGGGGAACGGGCTCCCGCCTCTGGTTCCCTCTGCCCGTGGCGCGCTCCTCTTCCTTCCTGGAGGCAGAATAAATCAAATCAGTGTTGGTATAGACTTTCTCTCATCCGTGTACCTGTAGCTAGCTCGAGGCGGTCCACCGCCTATCTCACACAGCTCCTTGCTTGTCGACTCACTCTCCTTCCCTGTTCTCTCTTTCTCCACAGGCTACCGCCCGGGACACGAGGACACGGTGAATCGATCTCCGAGGATTCTCTCACCTCTTCACCGACTGCAGCTCTTGGTAAGTATAGGTTTCCTTCCTTACTGTTCCTTTAACACGCACACGGGTTCTCTCTACTCCTCCACAGATAACTACTGGGGACACAAAGGCACTGTGAATTGGTTTCCAATAGTTTCTCTCACCTCGTCGCTGACTACAGCTTCTGGTACGTTGGGCTTTCCTGAACGGCTTGATATCTCTGCGGTCACGCTGACTCTGTCTCTCTCTCTCTCCACAGAGGACTCTGCGCTGACTACAGCTTAGGGTAGGTATGGCTCTCTCCTCCCAGTCCGATATCTCAGCGTTCTCGCTGGCTCTTTCTCTCCCTCTCCACAGATGACTGCTGGGACATAAAGGCACAATGCATCGGTCTCCAATGGCTCTCTCACCTCTGCGCTGACTACAGCTTTGGGTAGGTATGGCTCTCTTCACAGTTCAGTATCTCAGTGCTCACGCTGGCTTTTGCTCTCTCTCTTTCCACAGATGACTGCTGGGACACAAGGCACAATGAATCGATTTTCCAATGGTTCTCTCACCTCTGCGCTGACTACAGCTTTGGGTAGGTATGGCTCTCTGCACAGTTCAGTATCTCAGTGCTCACGCTGGCTCTTTCTCTCTCTCTCTCCACAGATGACTGCTGGGACACAAGGCACAATGAATCGATTTTCCAATGGTTCTCTCACCTCTGCGCTGACTACAGCTTTGGGTAGGTATGGCTCTCTGCACAGTTCAGTATCTCAGTGCTCACGCTGGCTTTTGCTCTCTCTCTTTCCACAGATGACTGCTGGGACACAAGGCACAATGAATCGATTTTCCAATGGTTCTCTCACCTCTGCGCTGACTACAGCTTTGGGTAGGTATGGCTCTCTGCACAGTTCAGTATCTCAGTGCTCACGCTGGCTCGCTCTCTCTCTCCGCAGATGACTGCTGACTACCGCTTCGAGGTAGGTATGGCTCTCTGCACAGCTCTCACATCACACTCCCCTTCCCTGTTGATTTGGCAGTTTTAACAGGTCATATGTTATTTGAACAGGGTGGCGGACTTACGGTAACTGGCTGCGCGGTGCGTCAGCTAGACAGTGTTTTCCTATGTGACGCCGGGGGCCAAAACCCTCTCGGCGAGCTCGTTGGTCTACAGAGGGGCGAGGACGTCACGCCGGCACACCGGGTCGAGCGCTGCCCTTTCCTCGAGACCCGTTGGTCAATCGAAAACTGGACCGGGGCGCCCTTTCGTCGAGACCTCGGGGCGGCGGATCTCCTTCGCCTCCAACTCTGTGATAATAAAAGGGCACAGGTAAGGTAGCAGTATAGAGGCAATACTCACACACCGTCAATAGCACAGTTCTTCACCGCCACTCCTAAACTCCAATCCGCCGAGCGTTTTGGCTGGGAAAATACTTCGAGACGCCACTCCGTGATTTTTAGACTGGAACACACTCACAGCATATTTATATACAGGTCTTACTCTAAACCGTTCTTCCTCTTCGTCGTCTCAAGAACGAGTGACTGGAGGCGGGGGTACGTCAGACAAGACACAGCAATCTCACTGCAATACACAGCATTACACAGCACCACTCCAAGTGAAAATTTCTACATCCAAAACTCACCCACCACGCTCAGTGCACACGATAGACGCCCGTCTTCCTTCACCTCACTCTGGACGAAGAATATGGAGATGGTAACTTGGCCTAGTGTTTGTTTTCGTCACTGGAGCTGTTTCAGCACAAAGACCCTTTGGCTCACCCACCGCGCTGGTTCAGGGGTAGGGCCACCCGCTCTCTTCCAAAAACACTCAAAGAGATATACAGGTCAAATATATGTACAACACATCCATAAAAAGACTCCGTTACTCACAGCTGCCGTACTTTCTTCGTCCCACGCTCTCCAAGATTTATCTCACACTGCTAGGACTCTAGATGCATAGACAAAGTGGTTTTCAGCCACCAACACCACTTTTCCACAATCGTATACTCACAATGATGCGTCTTTCCTTCCTTCGTTTCTTTTATCCAAGGTCAGTATTCGTTTAATTCCTCTACCTATAAGGTCTTCGGTATCTTCATCAATGTAAGGCTATAATCCAAACGAGAGAGAGAGCAACTACAGCAATCCAAAACAGCATACCCGGTGAGCCCAACTCAGCACTACGATACACACCACCAACAGGAATAATAAGCACCCCAACTGTGGTTTAAACTGCTCTCAAATACTCTCCTGAGTGTTGCCATCGTCCAATCACCCGGCGCTCCTCTTAATGACACTCAGCTGTATGTAATTCGGCTGATTACAGCGTTCGCGGCGCTACCGGATGTCCGGTGTTTTCTCTTACCGGTCTGGACGGAAACATCCGGGCGGAACCAAACTTTCCCGATTTTTGGTTCCGCCTAAAAGATCGTCACTCCTGTGACACTTTATCAGAGTGTTTGTCTTGGGGAAAAATGTACTTTACTTTACTAAAAAATTTTCACTATCTTCTAAGGCATAGAATCAAACTGTGTTTTTCTTGAGAAAGAGTAAAAATGTTCTAGATGTTTAATGTACTTAAATATTAAATATAAACCAAAAACTTTAATTTACTTTTATGTAGAAAGTAAATAACTTAAGTAGTGTCCACCTCTGACTATTCCTGTAACCAATGCTTCAGTCGAATGGACATTCTCAGCCCTACAACGAATTAAATATTATGCCAGAAATGCTACTGGACAAACTAGACTTTGAGCTTTAGCCTCTATGGCGATAGAAAAGGACTTATTGTTGTACAACAGAGTGATCAAACAGTCTATTACTTTTGATTCTTCAAAACACTTATTTATGCGATTTCTTTAGCAAAAAAAGTCTTTCTTCATTTTTAAATACTTTTCAAACGGGTTTCTGTTTAATATTCGCTGCGTCTCATTTTGTAGTGTCTTTTTTTAATAAAGTAAAATTTGAATGTTATAGAAATTACTGGTGTAAAATACAGTAATTTATATTTTGCTTTGCAATTAAACTGTTGATGTGTTTCTATTGCCGTGAAGCCATTATGATGGTATTACAAGATGGATTAATTCAGATAGGACACCACTTAGGACACACTCAAACCAAACATGCCCCAGCACAATTGCGCCCCCTCCCTACTCCCCCAGATGCACCTACTCACAATGTGCTTTTATCGATCCGAGCTTGGGCGCGCTTTCATCATTAGGATGCGATTGTTGTGAACAAAGCATTAAGTAAAGCGCTCTCTTAACACTGGAGCACATCGTAATGTTAATTCTCTTTTTTTTATTTGGAGTTGTTCGGTGGGCGATGACACACAGCCCCTCACATGCCATCATGTTGCTTAGTTGATCTGTCACGTGTGCAGCTCAGACATTCACGTTACCCTGCTGCGTGCATCAGAAGGTTTTTAAGAAGGCAGATGAAGGTGAGTGGTCGCTCAATTGACCTCTCTCCTTTTAAAACGCGCTCACAGTATAGCCTTCTGCGCCTGAGCCCAAGTGAACCGCGCTCCGGCCCACTTCTGCAAGCCAGGCAGGGCTCAAATAACAAACGAACAAGGCTTTGGGGGTCAAATTTGCCCGAGTGGGTTTGGTTTGGATAGTGTGAGTGCGCCCTTAGATAGTCTGACTGACTGCTGATCCTTTATGAACACAAAACACAAGTTTACCACCATGTGAGATTTTTTTAATCCTCTATCTATTATCTTACACAAATAAACACCTGCTTCTGTGTGCATGCCGAAGGCAATCCTTCCCTGCATCATTTCTGTTTCTCAGAAAACCTGCTTGGCAAAAAATCAGCACCTCAACGTTAACACTGTCTGACTTGCCTACCTGGGGCTCTTACACATATTTTACCCCTCATGTGTATTTACATACCACTGATAAAATTCGGTGTTATGTCGACATAAGATAGGATAAGTGTGCATCACTGAGGTCACATACAGTCTAGCACAGGAAAAATATCGCTTCAGGACAAAACATCACATATATCTGCATGCAAGCACTTCACATGGTGAACTGAGATAGATTTTAGGTTGTTTTCTCTCAATTTCTTGTTGTGTTCTTTCATGGGAAATTGCAAAGGCTGAGTTTCTTTGAAAATATCAGACTGTTAAGAGTGAGATGTTCAACACTGCTAACCTTCACTCATGCTCTCTGAGGGAGAAAAGTCTTATTGAAGCTGAACTGTAAAGTGTTGTGTATGAATCATTGTTTATTCAGTGTCAGTCACATTGACTTGGTGAGTATATATAAAGATTTCATCTCATGCCTCAATAGTAAAGTAAGTGGAGGAGAATAATTAGCATCATTTATAAAGGTCATTCATATGCATAAGGTTCAAATGTTCTAGACTGATGCATGCCAGGGGTTTGTAACAAACTTTCCCAATTAGTTTAAACAGAAGAAGCAATGAGATTGCAGTTTTCAATGGGATTCAATGGGATTTTGAGAATTATTAACTATGATTAAACCGTAAACCTCATTAATTAAAAAATATACTAGAACAGATGTACACAATGTATTATGATGTGTGTGTTCGTAAAAGTATAAAAAAGATGGACGTTGCGACGCTGCTTCCTTCCATTGTAATGAACTGAACGTAAAATGTCTGACGATGGGCTGGGCGCTGACATGTTACGCAAAAACGTCAGTTTGGAGCCAAGGCATGCACAGAAGGAATCGTCCGTGGAGCCCGGAGGAAGAGCTGCAGTATCAAACTTGCACCCAAACGCTTGTGCGTCCAATTCAATCACGCCCCTTACGTCAACTTTGACTGGCTTGCTGAAATAAGGTAAGTTAAAGGAACAGTATGTAAATATATATCAATTAATCACAAAGGCCCTGATATGTCACTAGACATTAAGAAATCATTTTAATTTCAAAACTTATATCACTGACAACAGTGGTCTGGCCAGTATATTGTCATTTAAAAAGTGGAGTTGCAGCCCTCAACTGATGTTTATGTTGTCATTTTGTGTATTGGACACCAGTTGTGTGATTGCAGTACCAGTTTTAGCCACAAGTTTTGTGATTGCAATACCAGTTTTGGCCACAATCCTACATGCTGTTCCTTTAAATACAACTAAGTTTGTCTATGTGAAATAACACAGAAATCGAAAATTTATATTTATATCTTCAATCGTCCCTTGAAGCTCAGAGAAGTTGTCAATCAGACGTCAATCATAACGATATGCCTCATTTCTATTCATGAATATCAGTCATGTGACCTTTTACATTATCCGCTCTTTTTCCAGCTTACTGCCACCATCTTGAGTACCTACTGAGTACCACAGACATCTGAATAACATTAGCTATCTTTCTACGTTTTACGGATTTCTTATCTTTTACTGTCAATGATTTGTACGGATACAGTAAATGGCTACAAAAGACAACATTTCGCACCTCGACTGTCATGAAAAGAAACGCTACTTTCAAAAAATACCATCGTTATTTAGGGTGGGGTTTATGACTTGTACTACAGTCAGCCACCAGGGGGCGATCAAAGAGCCAGCACCTTCACTTTTCAGGATATATGAGGCACACCTGATTAGGACCCAATGTTTGCAATAACAGATGTGCTGGAACTGCTTGTGTGTCAAGCTGATGATTCATACATTGACACGCTTCACACCTCTGCCTCCACCCCCAATATCTGTCTCCGCCCCTCCTCTATCTCCACCTCACACCCTTTTCCCACCCCACCTCTGTCAATGCTTCCCATATCAAAACGATGCACCTACTGAAATGAAAAGACAAATAAAGTATAACGAGAAAGATATTATCATGAATTTGTTTATTTCGTATTTCATATCCTGCACCCTATGCCATAAACATCACATGGCCATTAAAGGGATAGTTCACACAGAAATGAAAATCCTGTCATTTATTTATCCTCATGTTGTCTTAACCTTGTCTTTACTGTTAAACACAAAAGGCGATATTTTGACAAATGATGGTCAAGCACACATAGTATTTGTTTTTCCTACTTTGGAAATCAACGGGTACTGTTACTGGATCAACACTAGTCATGAAACAACATTCCTGTCAAATACCTGATCCTACAAACTCAATAGGAATGCTGACACAGGAGCGACAATGATGTTGTTTTTTGTCCAACCTTCACATTCAATATAGGGAACCTGCATTGCCATTAATCTGAAGACTTTATAATCAAACTCATATCCAATCAGCACTGCGACAGAAAAGCCCAAAAAAGTTCAGTTTAGTGACGTCACTGGGCACAAAGTGAAATACAGGCTTTAAGTGGGACTCTGGAAATGTCGAGTGAAATATCGAGGGAGCAAGCGCAAATCTTTTGATGTAAGTCTGCCCCTGCCTCAGAATTATGGCTCTAAATTGGTTTCAAGGGACTGCAGCGATGCATGAAATAATGTCCTGTGGCATGTTGCTAAGACTGATTCCCAACGCTAGCACACACCGACCAAGGCTTTCCTCCTGATGTTTAAGTTTATCCAGTATGTAGATTACCCATCCTGATCAACAACTACTCTCAGAATAATAAAGAAACCTCTTCAGACCTGAAGCCCGGACCGTATGAAATACCATTCATCAATATCTCTTTTCATCTCTTTCACAGAGACCTCTCCAGTGCTAGAAATGTGAGCTATAATGAGAAAAGGAAAATACACACAAGTTTACCCATAATGCCTCTCTCTCGGGCAGGTTTGTCATTAAACGACACCCACTTACAATAGAGGACCAGAAAATAATCAAATAACTGCAGCTCTGGATGGATTTAAGTAAAATTTTCCAGCCCAGCACTGAGCTTTTCATGAGGAATAAGGATGAAAATGGTGATCTAATTGAATCTACTTGCCAGCTTTCACCATGACTATGGCGACATCAAAAAAGCTGTTTATCAGACTTATTTTGATTTTGGCACAACGAATGCTGTGCAGAGGAAATGCAAATTAATTTAAAGTGAAGTCTTACACACTGTCAGATGTCTTTATAAGTCACACTAGTTCTTGATGTGTTTTACATTCATCTAAAAGGCAGTTGATTTTTGCAAGCATTTAGAAACAGAAGCCCACACACACATGTACACACTTTGAAAAATATGGTTGGTAACTGCATTACACATTCACGTAAAAACAGACGATTCACACTTCACTATCAGTACACACAACGATATCTAAATCATTTGAACGTGTGGATAGATATAAGAGTAAAGTCAAACATTTGCTTGCTTTTCAGACGGCTTTTACTTTATCATGAGTGGTATCCATATGAGAGAAAGGGAGCAACAGTGCCTGACCTTTCCTATGGTTTCTATGGAAACTGAAAATGGGGTAAGAATTTCAAGCACATTCAATAAATTCCTCTTTGGTATGTCGGTACAAAAAGCCGACAAGTGCTATGCTATTAATCAGAGGAAAAAGAAAAGTATAAAAAGAGTCTGGACAAAACAGTAAAGAATTGTTTTGAATTATTCAAGAAATAATTACACAGCAAAATCACTGGTGTTAAAATAACACCCAGGGTGTCAAATTTAACACTGGAAAAGTGTGTATATGTGTCCACACTACACTGTGTTAATTTAGTCAAAAGTGTAGTGTTAATTTAACAACACTCATTATATGTTAATTTAACACTCAATATTGTTACATTTTACACTTTGTTCAACACTATTCATTGTTGTTTCCACACTACACTGGTGTTGGCACAGAAATACAGTGTTAAAAATTAACACTCCTAATTTAAGGTCAACACCAGTGTAATGTGAATTCAACAATGTTAAGTGTTAAAATACTGATTAATAGCCACTTTTGTTGCTAATGGGTTGTTTATTTAAAAGACAAATGACAAGAAATATTGCAAAACCTCTTTTTATTAAAGTACATCACATTTAATATTTACATTGATACACACAACACTTTGCATTTAACACTGCTTATTTAAATACCTCAGCTACAATTAGAAACAGAATACAGTATGGAATAATGAAAGTTATCTTATACCACAGCGCAGTGACATGAAAACCACTTATTATAAGGTCTTTAATATATCAAATGAGAGTTTAAAAAAAATTAGCCACCCTACTCAAAACTTGAACATTAAAATACACTGCAATTACCTTACTGGCAGGCAGAAATGCTTATCCTTCACAATACTAAAGATTTTTCCATAACAAAACAGACATTTCAATTCAAAAGACGTTTCATTTTTCTTAAATACGTTCCAACCTGGTATTTAGTTCTGTAGTTGATTTACTCATGATGTAGTGGAAGGCTGCATCAGTGGTCTTCATCATGGAGGGAATGGCTTTTTGGTCCAGAATGATGCAAAAATTCTGGATGCAACTTCTGTTCCCAACGCAGAGCAGGCAGGGCTGTGCTGATCCATCCCCCTCAAAGCATGGATTGATGCTCATCCCCTAAGTGTTTTAAAAGAGTGTATTTGATGAATGTATTTGATGTGTATTTATGAACTTGTATGCATTTACATGGGGTGAACAATGCAAGCAAACTAACTGCTGAATAAATAACTAGAACAAAATACTAAAAAAACTTACATAGCACAATCAGTAGCTTCAGTTGCACATTGACCCTCTTTCTTCCTTTCACAAATGAAAGGCAAGAGGTGAATGAGCCAGGGAAGAGCTGCCACATAACTGTCCCGTCCTAGCAAAACAGAATTTAAACACCATGAGTATACAGTTAAACTTTAAAACTGTAAAAGTAGCAAACCCATGTACACTTACCATATTTAAACTCCTGTTGACCAGACAGAGGGTCATCCATATTGTTGTATGTTGGCTATTTTGCAATACATCACCTCAGCATATTTCTGCAGATTTTCAAAGACAAAAAGAGTCAAGAAAATACCAAAAAGGGTGCAGTTTTAACCGTTATTTGAATCAAAATCATCTCAGTATAATAAATCATGTTAGAGACAGTGTACAGTACAAATGTACGGTGTGTACTCACATAACTAGTTGGTAAGCTCTTATCCTCCAAACTGGGTTAAGGAATAACAGTTCCAGAATTCATGGGTATGCCGTATATTCAAATATAGTCTGGTAGGGTCCTATCACAAAAAATGACAATAAAGACTCTGAAAACTCAACATTCTTTTTATAGTAAAAACAGCACTCAAGACAAAATATGAATCTTCATTTATACATTTTCAAAATAGTAATCAATTTGATTGCTATTTAATATGATATCAATAGCAAAACGTATGAGAAGATAATATATTTTTATTAAAGTTGGCAGCAGGTCATGTGAGTTTCTTTCCAGATTAATAATAATAATAATAATAATAATATGTACAAAACTACATATACTAAAAAGATTGGTTAACTGTTCAGTTATGTCAAATAAAATGATTTATATGTATAAATATATAAACTTACCTTCTGTAATGGATTTATATAAGTATTAGCAGTCGTTTCTCATTGGAAGTCATCCATGTCAGGTCTTCTTTAATAAACTGCCCTAAAAACAGCATCTCTTCTGAATGATTTGAAGCACTCAGTGTGAACTTTCACCAAACTAGCATCTATAATGACAGAAAAAAACAAATGTTCGCCATACACGTTTTACACTTTCGTATGTATTTGCCATTTGCATCTGTCTGACATCTAGCGCCACGAAAAGCTTACAACACACAATGCATCCAATCCAGCAATATGTGCATACAAATGATGATATATTGTGAGGTTTTGGTCAAATTAATTGTTGGTTTGGCGATATTTCCCCTGTTTGCATACATCTTAGAAAAACACATGACGATGCGGTTGCGGTTTTCTCCGTGTTTTTCAGTAATTTGAATAATTAACCGATATCCGTGCACTCACGTGCATGTAAATGACCTTGTTAACTCACGGTATAACGAGCATCATATGGTGAATAAACGAGCTTTCATTTAACTTAATTTCATACCTTCAATTTGTAGTGCATGTCGCGTTTTATCATGGTTCAATTCTTTCGTTCATATCTCCTGTTAAAATTATCCTTCTTGGTTTTAAACTTTTAGCTAGCAGTTTAACTTTATACTAAACTAACAAGGGAACAACGTAACACAAGGTAGCTCCGATTAAACTGAACCAAATAACGAACAAAGGGGAAATAAAATGGGAAAAATATCTTATTTAGGTTTTTTGGCATATGGCTGCGTAGAGTCAGACAGAGAAATAACAGTTTAATTTAGCTAAACCATGTGAATATTATGAGACTGATTTACCTGATCTCTTCCTCCTGTGAAAGAAAATGGCGGTAAAATCCCTGACAGGATATGTTTAGTGGAGGCGTGGCTTGATTTACACCGCTCAGAGTGAAATCTGATAACACCCTTGTTTTACACTGACACTGTCGTGAATATAACACTGGCCTAGCAATGGCAGTGTTATTTTATTACCAGATAGTGTTAAAACAGCATCAACACTGTGTATTTAACACCATCCCTGAAAATTTAACACTGGTGATTTTGCTGTGTAGGCTTATTACTTTTCTGCCTAATGTATTTTTACAATACATGATCGACTCAATAGTCATGGGAACATGTCATGTTTGTAAATATGTATATTGGTGTGTGGGGTGAATTAAATTGAGTTTATATCGTCGTATATAAACATAAAAATAAATCAAAAAGTGAATGAAGGGATCTTTTAGTTAAGTGAAAGGGCTCCACTCACATATTAAAGCTGAACTTATGAGAAACTGAGCGATTGTATGTCAGGTTTTCCCTCAGGCACGTCAGAGGAACACAAGCTCTCCTTACTTCAACTGAGATGTACAAATCTAGAGACTGAATGAAAACTTTCTATGTGGCAAAATTTCTCATTTCACAGCAGACGGCAATACATTTCAGTGAGTATAGGCCAAATGTTGCGACAAATGGCAGAAGTTTTCAGGACGTAAAGGTCTCTCAGATTTAAAAAAAAGGTTGTTTAAAGTCAACAAAAATGACACAGTTTACATTTTTACTTTTATAAATCACATTCTAGTTCTTCCTAAAGCCTGGATTCCTTATCCAACTCTTACTCATTTACTTGCCTTCATTCTGGTATGAAACACCAAGTTTTCACAATTCAAACAGTAATGCTTTTACAAAATATTGGGTTGTATATGGTTGAGTAAAATATGGACAAACCCAAGAGTTGGTTTAAATTAACCTAAAAAGGGCGAATTTTGACTCAACCATGAGTTCCACAACATACTGTACAATCAAAAAAATTGTTCATTGGATTAACTCAATTAAATTGTGGGCAGGATTTCCATCCAAAATGAATGTTTACCCCTAACTCATAAAAAACTGCTTTACACAATTAAAATATATTGAGTTTGTCCAACTCAATTTAAAGTAGATGGCAGTACTCAATTAAGTGTAGTTGCCTCAACTCAATTTAGTGTAGTCTAAATAACTCAATTTAGTGTAGTTTGAATAACTCAATTTATTGTTGTTTCAATAACTCAATGTAGTGTACTCTGAATAACTCAATTCAGTTATTTTATATAAAACGTTTTTATATCATACTAATTAGCATGAGCACATGTTAGCATGCTAATTTTAGCATGTGAAAAGAGACTGATCTCCAGACAGGCATTAACACAGTTAGTCCTCATTGAGAGAAATACGTCACATTCACAACTTAACTGCAAGCGGCACTATCCTGCACGATGGTAACCAAACAATTTGCAAAAATATAACACAAACGCTTCTTAATCAATAAGATAAACGAACATTAAACACTTTTAAGTCTTTCTCTTTACCTAAAAATGCATACAATTAAAAACAATTAATAAAAAAAATGCTCTCTAAAAGCAGTTGCATGCAAAGCATGCTGGGAAATACAGATCCACGGCCCAGTTAGTAATAGCAACACAAATCATTCATGTTGTCCCAACATAAAATTATTAAGTGGACTGAACATGATAAAATTAGGTTGAGATAAAAACAACGGTATTCTTTTTCCAGAACCAAAACTCAAACTAATTGTGTTAACGCAATTAAAAATAAATCCATAAATTATAGTACTTAATCATTTTGTGTTAATTGTATTAATTGAACACAATTTTAATGTGTAATTTCTAAGAAGGGCTTAATGACATCCTATTTCAGTCTACTTTTGAAACATGTACAATGAAATAATAATCATTGTGTACCTAATATCTATTGGGAAATAAACCACTCTTAAACTACTGGAAAAAATCTCATAGTATATCAACTAATTAATTTTTTTCAAAAATGTTTAAAAGATTTTTTGCAGTGTTTAACAAAAACACTGCAATAAATGATTTCAAGAAAAATCTTAGTATTTTTGTCTTGTTTTCAGAAAAGAATATCTACAATTTAAAAAAATTAAGATGCTTTTTCTGGATGAGTAAAACGACCTAAGAAAATAAGTCTAGTTTTTAGACAAAAAAATACTTATTTAAGTGAATTTGTGCTTAAAAAAAAAAAAAATCTGCCAATGGGGTGAGAAAAAAAATCATGAAATAAGTTTACTTTTTTCTTAAACACAAAAATTCTCACCCCATTGGCAGATTTTTTTTTGCTCGTTTTAAGCACAAATTCAACAAAATGTGATAATTTTTGTCTAAAAACTAGCCTTATTTTCCTAGGTCATTTTGCTAATAAAAAAAAATACTACTTGTTTTAAGAATTTTTTGATATTTGTACTTAAAACAAGACAAAAATACTAAGTAAGAAAGTCATTTTCACTGCAAAAAAAAAATGCTTTGTCTTATTTTCAGTAAAAATATGATTTAATTCTTAAATCAAGATGCTTTTTCTTGATGAGCAAAATGACCCTAGAGAATAAGGCTAGTTTATAGACTAAAAATATCAAATTTAAGTGAATTTGTGCATAAAAACAGGCAAAAAAAAAAGTGTTATTCTATATGAACATTTTGTTGCTGAGCTCACCAACGTGTTATTTTCTCTCACATTGTACCAAATTGTTGATCTGACATCTAATAATGTTCGTCATGTCTGATTGTTGGATTTTTTGTGTTTTTGAAACCTAAATATGGTCTTTATCACTTAAATGGAGATCTCCACTGTGTTGCCCTGAACTACATGATATGCACAGCAGTGTCACACTTAAAATCAACTCCAGACATTTAACATCCTTCTTTTATTAGGGAAATATTTGAAAAAATAGACTATACCCGCCCATAAAATAACTTTTAAATCAACTGTCCCATTACTTTAGGTCTCTTTAAAAAGGGAAGTTACAAATTAAATGGCTGTAATTCCTAAAACCTTCATCCAATTGAATGTGAATACCCATTAAGTAAAGCTGAGAGTGTAGATAAAATAAATATCCTGTTTCACTCAAAAACCGTTAGATAGGAATTAGCATAGACTGTGAACAATGTGTCACATTGACTTTAATATTTATGAGTCACTCAAAACCAGAAACACTTAAAAAAGTCCTTCACAACAGCTGCATGAGCAAACACAAATGAATAATTTATTAGAAGAAATGAATCAATGCAACTTCTCATTATCAAGCAATATAACACATCTGTGCATGGATGCCTGTGATGTCAGCGTGTTGATGCTACAGGCAGATTTCCAAAGGACACATCATCACAATTATCCTGATGAGCGGATACTGGGGAAATTAGGATGTTTTCCGACTGTTTAGCCCAATGTCTGTAACGTCTGATAGACGGATCATTGGATCCCCTCAAACCACACAGCTTCGCACCTAATGGTGAAGCTACTGTAGGGAATTAGTAGGAGATGTAATTAGATTAATGTTGACTATCTGTAATAATTATACATAATAGTGTGCCATCATTAATGACGTAGGATTGCATTGCTTCTGATGTGTCTACATAATAGACATTAGCATGCTGTGTAACCGAGCCAAGCCTATGAACTGTACTAATGCATTTAATCATGTGTTTCGTTTAAAAAAACTATCTTTCATTTGCATTTTGTACAAATTTAAATTACACGTTTTATTTACAGATTATTTTGATTGACACACACTGATAAATCATACACAAATTGAAGTAACGTTTATTAGGAGGTAAATAGTGACAATGTTGACTTCATGCCGTTATGACAGTGACAGTTCTTTTAAATTAAAACGTGGGACCTGAGCTCCACTCTTTTGCTTAAAGATAGTGAGATTCATTAAGTAGAAAAATATGCTTGTAAAATTAGTCAACCATTGACTGAATAAATAAATGCAAAACGCTGCGGCACTGGCTCCACAAGTACAATCGAGATTCAGCCTTCAATTTAAGACACTAAGAAAAATGTAAGACTTTGTAGGTCACAAAATTGCTGGTAACAGTTCTTTAAACGGCATGAAAGCCACGCTCCTCTGAGACCAATAGACTCATTAGTGCTAATGGGATGAAGGAGGGCAACAAAAGATATAAAGTGACATTTTAGCTGGCTTAGTCTGCCCTAAAAAACAATCTCTCTCTCTCATTCAATCCCTTTCTCTCTGAACCTTGATCAAGGTTACTCGTTGAACAGGAAAAGAGGAGACTGTCTTTAAGGTATGCAAGGTTAGCTAAAGTGGAGAAATCGAAGAGATGTTGCAGAGAGAAAGTGACATATTTCCACTGTCAAAATTGATTTTGCATTGAACATTTGCTGAGTGCTAACATTTGTTCAACCATGACTTGATCTGTTTTCTTTCAAAGCAGGTGGAAAAGGACTTGACTGACATCTTAAAAGCAATCCTTAAAGTAAAATGATTCATTCTGGCCAGTATCCATTCACATAAAGTATATAATAAATATATGGTACACTGCACTTTTCAAGAAAAATAATTCTTAGTATTTTTGTCTTGTTTTCAGTAAAAATATCAAAAAATTCTTAAATTAAGACGCTCTTTCTTGATAAGCATAATGACCCAAGAAAATAAGTCTAGTTTTTAGACCAAAAATATCTAATTTAAGTGATTTTGTGCATAAAAAAAATCTGCCAATGGGGTAAGCAAAAAAATCTTGAACATTTTTCTTAAACACTACATTTGAGAAAAAATATTTTTTGTTTGTTTGTTTGTTTTATAGACAAAATCACTTAAATTTGATATTTTTGGTCTAAATTTAAGAATTTTTTGATATTTTTACTGAACACAAGACAAAAATACTAAGAATTTTTTTCTTGAAAATCATTTTTTGCAGTGTATATATCTTGAAATCAAATGGTAAAAGTCCTAAATTTAGCTTAAATCCGACTCAATATATTTACGAATATATGCTACACTCTAAAAAAATATTTAATATGTGTGAACAAGAACAAACACAGTTGCATCATGAAATAAACAAGCTACAGTATAGGCTATATGTATAGTGTACACAACACTGGAAAAAAATGACTTTCTTACTTAGTATTTTTGTCTTTTTTTCAGAATATCAAAAAATTCTTAAATTAAGACGCTCTTTCTTGATAAGCAAAACGATCCAAGAAAATAAGTCTAGTTTTTAGTTTTTAATTTAAGTGATTTTGTGCATAAAAAAAATCTGCCAATGGGGTAAGCAAAAAAATCTTGGACATTTTTCTTAAACACTACATTCAAGAAAAATTATTTTTTTTGTTTGTTTGTTTTATAGACAAAATCACTTAAATTTGATATTTTTGGTCTAAATTTACGAATTTTTTGATATTTTTACTGAACACAAGACAAAAATACTACGAATTTTTTTCTTGAAAATAATTTTTTGCAGTGTATATATCTTGAAATCAAATGGTAAAAGTATTAGTTTAGCTTAAATCCGACTCAATATATTTACGAATATATATGCTGCACTCTAAAAAATAATTTAATATGTGTGAACAAGAACAAACACAGTTGCATCATGAAATAAACAAGCTACAGTATAGGCTATATGTATAGTGTACACAACACTGGAAAAAAATGACTTTCTTACTTAGTATTTTTGTCTTGTTTTCAGAATATCTAAAAATTTTTAAATTAAGATGCTCTTTCTTGATAAGCAAAACGATCCAAGAAAATAAGTCTAGTTTTAGGACAAAAAGTATCACATTTAAGTGAATTTGTGAATAAAACAATCATAAAAATGAATTTTTTGCTTGTTTAATGCACAAATTTACTTACATTTGATATTTTTTGTCTTAAACTACACTCTAAAAAAACAAACGGTGCTATATAGCACCAAAACAGTTGCTTTGGATCGTAACGATAGAAGAACCATTTTAGTGCCATATAGCACCGGTGAAGAACCAGTGAAGCACCAGTGAAGCACCAGTGAAGCACCAGTGAAGCACCAGTGTAGAACCATATAGGGGCCATATAGCACCACATATGGTTCTACATAGCACTATATGGTTCTACACAGGTGCTTCACTGGTGCTTCACTGGTTCTTCACCGGTGCTATATGGCACTAAAATGGTTCTTCTATCGTTACGATCCAAAGCAACTGTTTTGGTGCTATATAGCACCGTTTGTTTTTTAGAGTGTAGACTTATTTTCTTAGGTTATTTTGCTCATCAAGAAAATGCATTGACTTTAGAATTTTTAGATATTTGTGCGTAAAACAAGACAAAAAAATTAACTAAGTAATTTTTGCCGTGAATACATTCCAAAGTATTTTATAATCTTTCTGTTTTCTATAATTATGTTTTTATGGCTATTCTGTCCGTGTTAAAATATATTTACTGCGCCGCATGGCAACACTGCAACATTGTAAAAGCCCTAGAAAAACAAAATGAATGAAATACGCTGCAAAAATGACTTTCTTAGTATTTTTGTCAAAATATCTAAAATTCCTTAAATCAAGATTCTTTTTCTTGGTGAGCAAAATGACCTAAGAAAAGAAGTTTAGTTTATAGACAAAAAAATATTACATCTAAGTAAATTCAAACTTAAAGCAAGCAAAAATATCTGCCAATGGGGTGAGGAAAAAAATCTAAAAATACATTTTCTTTTTTCTTGAACACTTAATTTAAGCAAAATTTTCTCACCCCATTGGCAGATAATTTTATTTGTTTTAAGCACAAATTCACTTAAATTGTATATTTTTTGTCTATAAACTAAATATATTTTCTTAGGTCATTTTGCTCATCAAGAAAATACATTTTGATTTAAGAATTTGTAGATATTTCTACTGAAAACAAAACAAAAATACTAAGTAAGAAAAAAAAAATTACAAAACCAATATACAAAGTCATATACAGCATACACTATAATATTGCATGAGATGTTTTAAATGTTTCTAAAGTGATCACTACAGAACTACAGTAATTGACTTTTAATGAACTCAATGAGCGGCACACACTGTAATAGCATACAGTTAAGGTCATAAGTTTGACTGGCATAGCTCACAAATAAGACTAATGATAAAATAAATTAGCAGCAGCATTTCCTGATCTGCACAAAAATAAAAAATATATATTTTTATTATGTGTGGAAGAGAGCTGTTTTGGAGACAGTTTGTGTAGCCACAGCGGTCTGCATTGTCATATACTGTATCTATCTGCTCTAAACAAACAGATGCTGCAACTTCAGAGCTCAAAACGCCAACCTTCTTATTTTCTAATATTTGCAGAGAGTGACGTGCCAGCACCCGGGGCACATGGAGAGGACTGATAAAGTTGTTATTGGCAAATGTCCTTGGTGCTGGCGGAGCAGTACTCTGTAATCCTTCTGTTGTCTCAGCACTCCTCTATTAGTCTCCTTAAACTCCACAACTCACTGTTACAATAAGAGTCTGCTGCTCCACTGATAACGGCGCTCCATTCACCCTCAGATCTGTTTATTGGCAAATTGACGGCAATTATCATGGCTGCAGACAGTTATTGCTGTCTTTTATTTGCATGCACGAGTCCATGAAGTCTTAAATGACAGCATGGAGGATGTTGTCTGTATTAGGGCAGTCTGTGAATCATCTGTTTTTGGTCACCACAAAATCTGCCTAATTATTTTAGAATTCTTCTTATGTGTGTTTTTATTGTGTGATGCCTAAATGAGTCTGTTTGCTTTATTGTCTAAAACAACCTGGAGACTTTTTGGAGAAAGGGGCTAGTTGTCGCACATTTCACACCAGTCAGTATTTAGTTGGTTGCTTTCTGTATAGAAAAAAACTTTGATTTGTTGATTACCAAAACATTTCCCTAAAAAGATTTCCTAAGTTTACCTCCCTTTCCGCTCTTAAAGGAATTGTCTACTCATTTTCAATATTAAACTATGTTATTACCTTAACTAAGAAGAGTTGATACATCCCTCTATCATCTTAGTGCGTGCACGTAAGCGCTGGAGCGCGCTGCGACACTTCGATAGCATTTAGCTTAGCCCCATTCATTCAATGGTACCACTCAGAGATAAAGTTAGAAGTGACCAAACACATCAATGTTTTTCCTATTTAAGACGAGTAGTTCCTATAACGAGTTACGAGGAACTATATTGTATAGCGGAACAGCACTTTTGGGAGTACTTTAACTCGCCTGAAAAATCTGCTCCCCTTCTCCCTCTCATAATGGGAGAGGGAGGGTGTTACTGCGCCGAGTCGAAGTACTCCCAAAAGTGCTGTTCCGCCATACAATATAGTTCCTCTTTTAAATCCGCTTAGAAAAGCGCTACGTTTTATTTTGTACCACCAAACTTGCTCGTATAACTACTCGTCTTAAATAGGAAAAACGTTGATGTGTTTGGTCACTTCTAACTTTATCTCTGAGTGGTACCATTGAATGAATGGGGCTAAGCTAAATGCTATTGAAGTGTCGCAGCACGCCCCAGCGCTTACTTGCATGCACTAAGATGATAGAGGGATGTATCAACTCTTCTTAGTTAAGGTAATAACATATTTTAATATTGAAAATGAGTAGACTATTCCTTTAACAGAAGTAAAGAGTAACAAACATTAGGCGCTGTCTGTGCAGAAAGTTCTCACTCCATGACGAAACCGAGCCTATGGTAAACAAGTACTGTATGTTTTACATGGTGCCGCATGTATTTCTAATAAACATAGAATATACAGCTATGTTCCCTTTCACCGTAGTGACGCTTTGAACCCCTCTGCATGACCACTTCTGAAGCACAAATGTGGAATCAGTCCAATATAAGGGACAAACATTTTAGAGATGACGTTTGACCCAGGAAGATATAAAAAGGCGTTTGGCAAAGCTGGCTGGACCTTCTTTGCCTTCAGCAGCTGCGTTGTGTGTGTGCAGTTAAGTGTTACAATGGCTGAGAAATTTAAGCGTTGTATACCTTTTTGCTCTCGCTTTGGGGGAGGAGCATGCCAGGCTGGCTCTTGAGGGATCTGACTGCCGGCACTGCTAGAGGTTATGTCTGAGAGGTTATGTTTGCGAGTGTTTATGTTTGAATCTGGCGCAGACATCCAGTCAAAGCAGGGACAGTTTTCAAGGGAATGGAGACTCCACCTCCGTGTGGTGGAGCAGATTTTGTCCAGATTCTGCCGGACAAACTTAATCTGTTTGCGAACCTCCAAACGACGCATAGTCCTATTTGGTTCTCTCTGAAGCACTCAGCCCCACTTGGTTTGGATGCTATGGAACGGATGTGGCCAAGGCTACATCTGTATGCTTTTCTTGAAAGGGTTTGCAGAGAGGGGCTCTGGCTGCTGCTTGTATTCCCACTTTGGCCGGCCGGAGTATGGTTTGCCGACCTTCTGGCCCTCCTCAGTGGCTCTCCCTGTTACTGCAGTTCTGGAGTTTTTACAAGACTATATTCCTCATGTCTTTCCCCTTCGATGTTGAAAGTGTATGTGGCGGTTATCTTGGCCTACCACTTACCTGTCGACACTTGCTCGTTTGGGAGAGAACCGCTTGTCATTTGCTTCCTTCGTGGCACTCGGAGGCTGAGGTCTGCTTCTCTCTCTATGGTTCCGGCCTTGGACCTAGCGGCCGTTCTTGAAGGACTTTCTATGTCTCAGAGAATTTTTTGACTCAGAAGACAGCTTTTTAAGAATAAATTATTTCTTTTAATTGACGAGATAACCCATCAATGGAGGAGAAAGAGTTAAGCTGAAGCCAGCTTTGTCGGACACCCTTTTATAAATTTCTGGGTGTTATATCATTCTGCCTATGACGTTTGTCCCTTCCATTGGACTTCCACATAAGTGCTTCTCACAGAGGCATTCCCAAAGCATCACTACAGTGAGGAAGTGTCTCATTCCCTGCTCAGGAAACCATGGGTACATGTGTAACCTGAGATGTTTTCACTGTGGGCTATAGAGGTTTTTTTAAACATACCAGACAAACATCTGAACCTGTAGTTGTCACGGTGATCCGTGTCATGTTTTGTTTGTCTCTCCGAATACGTCACCTGGACATTCACGGACTGATTCATCACACCTGTTCCCCGTTAAGTGTTGTGTATTTATACTGCTGTCTGTTTCTCACCTGTCGCCGGATCATTGTCATTGTCATTACGTTCATGTCTGTTCCTGTGTTCCATGTACTGCGTGTTCCTGTGTTATGGTTTTACTCCTCGTGTTTTATTTCTGTTCATTTTATATTAAATGTCAGTTATTTCATGGTGAACCCTGCACTTGCGTCCTGATTCCTGTTTCCCAGTCATGACAGAATGATCCGGCCAGACTGGACGCAGCAGGTTCACGGAGGGCGGCTCCCCCAGGAGTTTCGTCGAGGGGGAGAAGTGACATCGGGGTTCATTCCCCATCAGCCCCGATGTCTCTTGGGGACCACCGTGAGCGATCGCTCGCTCCTGCGAGCATGCGGGAGGAGGATCGGCCCAGGCGGTCCCCCAACGGTTGAGTCGTCGTCGACGGTCCCTCGGAGGACCACCATCCTGCTCGCAGGGGGATCCGGAACGGACCACGCCCGATCATTTCCCCGGGGTGGCTACCGTGAGAGGGTCTCCGTTTCCGCGAGGGGATGGGAGATGACTTCCGGGGGCAGCTGATCGTCGGCGATTCCCAGGAGGGGGGTAATTCGTCTGCCTCGGTTCTCGGAGCGATCGCTCCAGTTCTCCTGGCGCAGTCCGGCCTACCGTTCCTGTTGGTCTCATCCCGGCGGCTGCCGGCTTCGCCAGGGTCCCCAAGCTCTCCACCCCTCCCTTGGACTCTCGCTACCAGACTTTTGTGTTTGTTTTGTTTAGGTGAGTGTCTGGTAGCCACTCTTAGAGGGAGGGGTCATGTCACGGTGATCCGTGTCATGTTTTGTTTGTCTCTCCGATTACGTCACCTGGACATTCACGGACTGATTCATCACACCTGTTCCCCGTTAAGTGTTGTGTATTTATACTGCTGTCTGTTTCTCACCTGTCGCCGGATCATTGTCATTGTCATTACGTTCATGTCTGTTCCTGTGTTCCATGTACTGCGTGTTCCTGTGTTATGGTTTTACTCCTCGTGTTTTATTTCTGTTCATTTTATATTAAATGTCAGTTATTTCATGGTGAACCCTGCACTTGCGTCCTGATTCCTGTTTCCCAGTCATGACAGTAGTGTTACAAAGTAAAGCTGGAATGAGCTGTAAGATTGGATGGGGAGGTGTTTTTGTGCAGTTCAAATGATGCATCAGTGTTCTTTGCTGCTTTGTGGTCATTCAAACAAAATGTTTGAAGAGATGCCAGTGGTGATGTCTGTGAGTAAGAAGTGTCATATAAAACTTAAAACTTATAGAACTTCCTTAAACATTGCTGAAAGAAACAAAACTTTAATTTTGTTTTTGTATTGGAACTTGATCAGGTAAATCTACAGCTAAAAGTAAAGCTGTTTTGTTCACTGGCTGCATTGGATCAGCCAAAGGTTTTCACATCTACAGTGCTTTGGCACCTTGAGAGAAGTACAAATATAGAGACAGAGCAAAGAAATCAGTATGAGAAAAGAGGATAAAAAATCTTAAATAAATTTACAGGAAAAGCAATTAGTGTCAAATAAATAAATAAGCAAATAGAAATGGAACAAGATAATGGAGACAAAATTAAAAAACTGCATATCTAATACTTTTTCAATTTCCAAAGTAATCACAATTAAAGAGAAAATGACTTAATGTAGTCAGTTGAAACTTTCTTTTGTACTATTCCATAATTTCTATAATAGATTGTATGTAAATGTGCCTGATGATAGATAAATGTCAACCTTATCTGCCAGAATGGCTATGATAGAAGTCATTGTGGTTGTGTATGCAAAAAAATTAAATTAAGGTTTAAAACATGTGTAAAGGATTATAGATTTACTCTATTTATTTTATACATTTTCATTTCAGATGGTTTACCTTCTAGTCTGAAAGAAGACGCTCATTCAAGTGTTATGAGCATAGTGTTCCAGCTTGGACCTGCAAAACATTTTATCAACCAGATATCTGTCTAAATTATTGCTTCACTTTCCTGATCCTAAAATACAACCAGCACTGTACATTTTGGATATGTCCCTTATCTAACACCTCATCCCTTATCGAGACTGTATAAATAAACAACCTCATATTTAGTTTGTGCAACCATCTTATTACGGCCTGCAGTTGGGTTTTAAGGATAAGCCTCTTGCTGCCAGCAAATTATTAAGACATGCGACCCGTTTCAAGGTTGTTTGTCTTATGCAACACATTGCAAAACACATGTAATATTCTGCATTTGTAAAATGAAAAATGGTTTCATAAACATTTATGGTTTAAAAAATATTTTTGAGCCTTACCCTAAACCTAAGTTTTTATTGAGAGCATGACTCAATTGTTCAAACACACGAGAGCCAATGCTATTTCACATTCAAAGATGACTTATCATTGCTTCTTCTGGGAGCAGTTTTACAGAGCAGATTTTACAGCAGATAATGATTGTTTTCCCGTCTTTCCCTAAAGTCGATCGCTTGACCTTGTTACACTTGGAATATTTGAAGAGTTTGGTTCCAAAACGCGTTAAACGCAATGTAGCCTCTTATGGAACGGCTGAAATTCCACAAGGGGGCGCATTTGTTCCTCAGACGTTGCACAATAAACATGACATCCGAATATATTCATTATAAATCATGAATGAAAAGTGAGATTCGAACGAATGTCTGTTAGTAAACTTATTGTATACACTATTTATATCGTAATTCGGTCAGAAACGTCAAGATTGTGAGATGAACAAATCGTTTTGGATTAAAAGGCTTGGATATTCCATTTCCTTGGACTTTTGGGGATTTATGAACAATTTGTTTTGGACAATTTCACCGAAGCGGATAAAGGAAAGATTTTGAAGATAAGTAAATATCCTAAATCGGCGCCGCCCGGTTCAGGTAACTAACAACTAGATTACAGTTTTATGACTGCTAAAATTCATATTATGCTTTCTGTGTGCGCTTAATGGAATCCCGAAAGTCTAAGATTTACAACGATGTGCCGCATGACCGTATATTTTGAAGATTTAATGCTTCAAAGTTACAGTGACGTAATGCAGCCTCACGTGCAAGGGAGGGGGTGTGCCGTGTACGGCACAGTGTTCCTTATCAGGTTAAATGCGAAGGAAAAATGCCGGCTGTTGCTTGTTCTCACACGACAACATCAAGCTTCTGTCACGATAACACATTGACCCCAGGTGATCTTATGAATAACTTTACATTATTTTACTCGAAGCCAATGAAAATCGAGCAGGGCCAAAACATTTTACAGCTGATCGCTGTCAAAAAAGTTCAGTGACGACATCCCAAGGATGACAGCAGCAATGACAGTGGACTTGAACTGTTGTATGGATTGGAGGACAGATTGTAATTTTCTTTCTTATCTCATAGCATGCTCTCATCTTTGCTAATGGGTGCATAGTTTTGGCCACTGATCTTTTTGAGCTGATCCATAAATGATGTGACTGATCACAGAGGCATATATGGTAATGATTGGCTAATGGTAGCTCAGGATTGTGCAGTCTCAGGCCGTAACAAGCGTCATTACATTACAAAATATATACCAATATGATTATGTACTTGCTGTTTGTATGTTGTTTGCTTGAAAGGCATGTAAATGGAGAACAATGCTTTTCCCATAACAGAATCACTCTTACCAGTCAAAACCTGACCCATCAGATAAATGACATTAAAATTGTCTATGACTCCAAGAGCTTTGTAATAAAACACTGGTCTCGAACCAAACAACAAAATCACACTAGCTATGCTTCGCTCTTCTTTCTGGGTTTGTTAAGATAAGAAACAACAACAGAGGTCAAAGCTGACAAGTCAAATGATCACATGAGGACTCTGTGATATTGTCAGTTGGTTGTCTCCTTGTAACCCCTTTAAATTGATGATATGTTGGTCAAAGTGTCTTTTGCAAAAGTACCAAGGAATTGATGGTAGCCTAAACTAACAATACTTATTCCCTTCCCAGGATTTCTTTTGGTAAATGTATAGTAAATGATGTCTTCATATTGACCTTGGTATAAATGATGTAGTAGGACAAGACTAGGATATATTTTTCGTCAGAGCTCAAACCCAGTGCCATAGTGGAATGCATTAGTCAGGTCCTTGCTTTAGGTTTGTATACGTCCCTCCATCTCCCCATGCAACACCTCTCTGTTTCAAGGTTGTAATGTATACCTGTAATGGATGTTTGTCTGCTTACTCTGTCCATGCCACAACAGAATAGGTCAGAGGTGCAAAGATGCTTGAAAAATTACAAGTTAGGCGAGAAAACTTTCAGAATTACAACTGAGAATTGAATGAGTGAAAAACCACCTTACTGCCTGCCGTAACCTCAAAAATGTGAGTTTCACAAGTACTTCTCCTTGACTTCTAATTCTTATTGAAATATTCTGTGTTAAGGTGGTTTTACACGGTACGCAGCAAGCGGCAAAATCGCAGCTTGTATTTTTCTCTTGTATTGGAAGCGTTTTGTGCAGCATTTAGTGCAAATGTGTGTATCTTCAACAGCTCCTGCCATTAAGTACCATGTCCGGGGAAAGGGACAGGATTTTGGGTGCATGAGCAAGGCGTGTGGACCAACTCCGCTTCACCTCTTTAACCACCAGAGATCATTGTAGCCGAGATTTTTCTAATGATTATTTATTGGAAGTTTTTGTCACAGGTCGGAGAAGCGGACCTCCCCTGTCGCGGGTCACGCTCCTCCTAGTTCCACCCCGAGGAGGTCCCAAAACCACCCCAATGACCAGACACACAAAGGATGAATAATATTAAAAAATGAAACTTTATTAAATATTAAAATAGGGGGGAATTAAATAGTTAAAAAAGAACAACATCCCCAGTCCTCGGAGCCTCGTAGCAAGAAAGGGGGCACTCAAGGAAATCCCCCTCCATGAGGGTCTTCATCCCACACTCCATCGGTCTCCCCAGCTGACTCTCCTCATGACTCCTCTGGCCTTGAATGGCTTCTATCAGTCTAAAACACATCATGACACTGCAAGCTGTAAAGTGTACACACAAATGAAGACGAAGACTCACCCACGACACTGCACACACTTCGTGACTATGGACGAAGCCAAACTCGACCTGGGCTCGCCGTGTGGTTGGCTGGGTAGTCTTTCTTGGTGGAGGGGATGAGATGGATCGAAGAGGAGCGCGGGACTTTCCCTGGCGGCGATTCAGACGTCCTACGGCTCGCCCACACTTCTCTCTCCAGTGGGGCCGAAAGGCTAAGTAGCAACTCACAGCACAAGGTCAGATGATACTTGAACATCCCCAATACACATCACAGGCGGAGTTGCTACTCACATAGATCTTTGCTGATAGTGACGCTTCCCGGCTCGTCCAAGTTTCTCTCTTCAATGGGGCCGCAACACTTCGTAATACTCAGAACACAAGATCAGGTAATACTTCAATATCCACAATACACATCACAGACTGGATTGCTACTCACGTTTATCTCTGCTTATAGTGACGCTTCCCGGCTCGCCCACGTTTCTCTCTTCAATGGGGCCGCAACACTCCTAACACTCAGAACATAAAACCAGGTAATACTTCAATGTCCACAATACACATCACAGACTGGATTGCTACTCACTTATATCTCTGCTTATAGTGACGCTTCCCGGCTCGCCCACGTTTCTCTCTTCAATGGGGCCGCAACACTCCGTAACACTCAGAACATAAAATCAGGTAACATCCACAATACACAACATAGGCTGAAATGTTACTCACGTATACCTTCTACTTCCAGAATGGATTCCCGGCTCGCCCACGTTTTCTCTCTCTCCAGTGGGGCCGTAATGCTACGGAGCTTCTCACAACACAGTATCAGGTAATACTTTGCTTAGTCGTTCCCAATGGGCAGAATTCAGTTTACTCACACTTAATGTGACTTCTGGCGATCCACATTGAAGACCGCGACCGGCCTCAACTTAGCCGTCTTGGCAATTCGCTTAGCGATCCTCCTTCACTCCGTTCGTCCAACTCCAATTCTTCCATCGTAGCCACAGCACAACAGCCCAACACAGCAGCACAGACGAAACACAGTACAGACAAACTTTCGCTTTCCGTAGGGCTCCGCTGTCCAACACTCCTTCCCTTCTGCCTCTCTTCGCCCCGCACTCTTTCCGCTCGCTTACAAAGCGATCCCCGGATCAACGGCGCTCTGGGCACTTCTCAGGAAGTGTTTAATCCGCCCTAGGCGGAGCGGAGCTCACCCCCGGAAATCTGCGCTCCCAACTGTGTTTCTAAGGCTCCTTTTATCCTCCTACAATCCTTCTCGTCAGCCAATCGATAATCGCTGCGTTAATTCTTCCCACCTGTGCCTCATCAGGCTGCATCTGTCCCTAGAAGGCTGCCGGAAGTCCGGTGTTGCAGGTAGGTCGTCCGGGCGGAATCATCTTCCAGCGGAACCAAAACTCCAACTTTTTTGTTCCGCCTGTCCAAAAAGTCACACGGTGACATTTTATTCATTTTTTGTTCAGTCATTTCACTTTAATGGCAATGAAAAGGTTATTAGTCAGGTATTGTAATGCCTTATTTTCACAAATGTCACTTTACTCATTTTACTGGGATTTTACAAATTTGACTGTCTTTAGCTTCAAAAGCTTCTAAGTGCATGCAAGCTTTTATAGCAAAAACAATTTCTTGAATGTGAATGAAGAATGTCAAATAAAAATAAAGAAACTGAAGCACAAATTACGGAGCGCTGTTATGCATTTGCCTGCCACATTTGGGTTGTAATCAGGTCCAATTACTCACAAGGGACACAAGTATGAACGTAAATCACGTTTTTCTTCCATGCATTTTAAGGACTTTGCTGAAAAATGTACTTGGTGTCTAACGGATTCTGCCAACAATCCGGTATTTCTGAATGGCTTGAGGACGGGATTAAGCTGATTTAAAGCAAAGTCTTTGATGAACATATAATACATGCCGAGACCATTTGGCTCTTTCCTCACCAGGGTGGTGTAAAAAAAATGCCAGCCAGTGCCAGCATTTTTTGATTTTCTTAAAAGTTGAATGCCTTCCAAAAAATGTTCTTCTTAAAATATTTAAACAAACAATATATCAAATGAAAGACCAGACTCTCTGCTTTCTAATAAAAAAGTTTCATCCTACCTTCATTTCTTCTCTTTTTATCACTTCTCAAATATGGGTAGGTTTCTTCAAAAATACAAAATTTTGAGCAAATAGCTTAGATAATTGCGTTTTTGTGAAGGACTTGTGATAGAGATCAGATTCAGAGCGATCCTCAAAACATAGAGTTCTTACGGTTTGCCCTAAGGAGATACTTCCAGGTTTTACAAGTTGGGTAAGAGTGCCATCTAGTGGATAATAGCGGAAATACGGATTGCCGGAAAAACTTGTCATGTGCAGGGAAGCGTTTTCTCTTAATTGACAAGTTAACTTGTCAATGGCGGGGAAAGTGTTTATACTGTATGTTTATCCAATTTTTGACTAAGGTGGCATTTAGCGGCTTTTGCATCTTCATGTAGAGTTCCTATTATTGCAGTAGGCATTGGCTATGTTTAAACTGACATCTTGCAGCCAAAACAGCTGCAATAGAGTTATAATGGCTGAATTGAACTTATAATGTGTTTCTATAAGAAAATCTATTGCTGTTAATGGTACAGAGGCAGAAAGGTGATGTTACTTCAAGAAAAACAGAATAAAAGCACAGGTATACATGTGTTTATATTGATCATTAAATGAAAAGCAGCTGTTGAAACGCTCATTTTTATTGTTGGAAAACACATAATTGCAGTAATACAATATAGTCAACTACAGCGCAGTAGGCTGTCAATTCCATCATAACTGAACATGTTGAAGCTTGTCAAATTGACACTATTGAGAGGTTATCCATGGCTAAATAAAACCTCTTTCTGTAAGACACACCTATGTGAGTCTCTCTAGAAACGGCAGAATAATTTCAAAGAGAAAATATTTTTATTGCTTTTTTATGAGGCTTTTGTTTGTTTCTATAATAAAGTAAAGTGCACCATTTATTTCCTCTTACTGAATCTCTTGGTTTTAAAGAAAAATAACCCCAGGTCAGAACCAATGATTACTGAGCAAATCAAAACTGATCTCCTCTCTTTCACTAAAAACCAATGATTTACAACCATTGTAATGATAATTGTAACAGCCAGAAAGAAAGTTTTCACTCACTACGACACACATTACAAATCTAAAGTGCCTAAAGGAATTAATTTCTGCCTGCCACCCTGAAATACTGTAGGTCACAGGTGCCAAGATTTACAAATCACATGAATCTACATTAAATCACAACTGAGAGATAGAAATGAATGGAAAACTAATTTAATAGCATACATTGGTGCGTTCTGAATTAACCCTTTCACACATACAGCCTTTTACTGTATATTCAAATGCAACTAATATTTTGTTCATGGGTCACTTCCCTGATAGCAATAAGCTCCGGAACAGGGGTGCGTTTCCCGAAAGCATCGTTAGCCAACTACTGTCGTAAGTTTCGTCGTTACTGACAAAGTTCAACGATTTGGTGTTTCCCGAAACAATAGTTCAAACAGATATTTGCAAGCTGCATTGCAAACTGTGGTTTGAATGACAGCTCTTCACCTGTCGTTAGAAGCATCGTTCCTTGTTATTATAAATTATGTAGACTTACATTGATCATGCTTTTCATTAAAATAAGCAAAAAACATGTAGTACATTCTATGTCCATCATTCTAAATATATTTAAATTTTATTTTACGTCTTTAAGTTTGTAAACAGAATTAAAGCACTGCATTTGAAAACTGCACATGTGCGCAGTCATACGAGCTTTAAGACCCTGGGGAATCCCTGGGAGGAGCGCATAAGAGGGAACTTGCACATGAATGAAATATCTTGAAAATAAACAACAGATAACTAAATCACGGTAACAAAATCAGTCTTCCGATACAATATTTGTTATTTACAGCAATAATCTGACATTAAATAAATTTGCACAGATTAATTAGTACTTCACCTCCCACGTGACATCATCAATTATGTTGTTAAACCAACATCGTTCAAACGACGAATGTGCGACAAAGTTACTATGCTTTCGGGAAACAGTTGTGACAAGGTAGTTTGTTTCTCCAACTATGCATCATACTATGTTGGTTCAGCAGTGAGTTATGTCGTTGTTCGGGAATCCGCAACGGATCCGCTACGAAGCCGGCAGCTCAGGTCTGGATACGTTGTGGATCCACCCCCGAGCCTATTGGTATCAGGGTTGTGATCTGCAGTAGTAAAAAAAGTCCTAAAAAATTCCTGAATACGAAGTTGTGACGTTACTGAAAATGATTCAGTTCCAGATAAACAGCATGAACATGTGGATAGGACACGTTGATATATGCCAAAAAAACAAATCTCTGACGCACTGATAATGAAAACATCAGAAACGAACATCTCATCGCTTACTTTCCCATCATGTTTTCAAACTACAAGGCTTTCCAGTGCCTTTTTTTGAAGGTCATTTTAGGAAAACAACATCGCAATGAAATAACAGCGTTCTGGTGCCGATGTGTGTGAAGGGTGGGGAAAAGGAAAGCGATGGAAAGCTGATGCATGAAGAGATGATTTGGTACATTAACTGGAAAGGGCAATGTGCATATTATACTACATTGAATGTGATGTGTGTCACAAAAAAAAACACACAGACAACACATCTTATGCACTGCATACATAAGATAAACAACAAATCATTCTGATGAGTTTGTTCTTTGGATCAAATGAATCAAAAAGGCTGAGTTATCAGTCAAAACAGAATAAGTCTAAATGTTTTTTGGGGTGTGTTACAGTATGTGCACACTATATAGCTTGCGAGATTTCCGCTATGTACAAACAAGAGGATAATGGTGTGATTGCTATTGATTCAGTTACCTGTATACGGCTCCACTTTTTATTTCTCAAAGTATGCAAAATTTACTACTTCATTTTAGGCATAGCCAGACTTATTCAGTAAAGCTCTTAGCAAAGCTTAACACAATCACATAATGTATTTTATAAATGCCTATAGGATCTTCAGTCTTGATCATCTCTAACACAATTACATTACTCAAATATCATTTTTTTAGGAAAAGAAATAAGCTTATTATTTCCTATAATTATTAAAATTGCTTTCTTTAATTTTTCTCTAACATTCAATACAACAACAGTCATTTTTAACAAAGGCCCACGGTGAAAAGTTTAAGGATTTAAACTCAGTTATGTTTATACAGTTTTATATGAATGCAGCGCAGGCTGTCTGGAGTCAGTATAACTTTAATCCCTCAAGACTGAAGCTGGCTATCTCAATACATTAATGTAGTCTGGGAGCACTTTGGCAGACTGGGGACTCATTGATTTGGTTATATTCATTTTCATGTCAGGTTCTGTTCTTACAGAGGCAATTAACATCTGCACTGGCCTTGCCATAAAGTGGCAAGTGCTATAGGAAAACGTTAACAGCGTTACATTGGAAATAATATGGTTAAATGAAGCTGATATTGCATTTTCTAAGGAAACACTTCTATTAATGCTAAAACAGGTGAAATTTCTAAAAATAAAAAAACACTGAAGCTAGAGGATAGACGTGTATATGTTGATGATTAAATGCAATGCAGCTGTTGAAACAAACAATTAATCACTTAAGTCAGCCAATGCCCAGTAGGTTGCCCATTCGTTTATTACTAGTGAAATAATTTCAACTAGATTTCCCATTGGCTATTTATTCATAACAGGCCAAGAAACAATCGTACAGGTATGTTGGTGCCATTCTGGGACATAAGACTAATCTCATATAAACGTTTTTGTCTGTTGAGGGAAAACAGGTCGCTTTATTTTATTATTACTTTTAATGAGCAGCATATTGGTTTTGCAATTAAACCGCTCTTAGTTTAACATCTCTTTTGGGTTTCTTAGTAAAATAACCCCAGGTCAGGAGCAATGAGATTTACCAAGCAAAGTGTAAGTTTCCGAGGTGTTTCCGGTACTCTTCCCTCTTTTAGTAAAAAACAATAATCCACGCATAGTCTAAGGATAATTGCAACAGCCGTAAAGGATTTCTTCACTCGTGGGGACTGTCATTATAACTTCAAAGTGTGTATTTAGAGCTGTATTCACAGAGAGGAAACACCATCAGGCTTTAATTGTAAGGCAGTAATTATACCTTTTACACAACCATGGGCTATCTGGAGAAGAGAGAGATGATAAACCAAGGTTCCTGATTAGTCTTTTTAAAATCAACTCTGCTCTTGTCAGACTAAGTAATGGTGAGACGTTTGCATACATTTGAAAGACCTTAATTACATTGATGTAGAGACACTTCATGATAGCCTGATTGTTCTGAAACCATCAGGGTTTGTTTCATCATAAAACATACTGGCACGTGGTGGAAATACTGACTTCAGGTCATGTGTTATTTTAAGTGCATGCCATATAAACTACATAAGATTACGGGTTACTGCCAGCTATAGAAGGGTGGGCTGGCATATGTCCTGGGTGGGCATATATACATAGCATGGTACACTGAATATGGCAGAAATTTATTCACTTGATAACTGCATAGTGTTATGAAATAAATGAAGAGTTTGGTTCCAAAACGCAATAAATCCATTTTGATAAATTTCGGTAAAAACATTTTCTATACCAAGAAAGTGTCAAGATGAAAACCACTATTTTCTGTTACAAACTTTCACATAGCATCTTTAGGTTATAAAAACAAAAAAAATTCTAATCCATAACTTGATTTTCAAAGATTTATTATAAAAACTAATAATTTTTTCCACAAAATGCAATAAACCAAGGTTTTTTTGTCAAAATTCTATAAATCTATTCAATCAATGTATAAATGTGCATTCATCTTTGCCATGTTATATTCATTTAGTTGACTAGTGTTATACACTGATAAAAAAGAAACATTAATGGCATTAATTAAAACACTTACTTTGTCTTATTAATAACGCTGTCATTGCTGCGGTTATACTTGACGTCGTCGCTTAACATTTTTCACAGCGATCAGCTGTAAAATGTTTTGGTCCTGCTCGATTTTCGTTGACTTTGAGTAAAATTATGGAAAGTTTTTCATAAGATCCTCTGGGGTCAATGTGTTAGCATGACAGAGACTTGATGCTGTCAGCCCTGACAAACAAGCACCCGTCTCCTGAGTGCCTCTCGCGTAAATAATTAGATGTTGATGGCTTACATTTCTTTCCCGTCACAGAAAACCATCACAGGTTTATCAATGCTATTAAAGTATTATTTTTTTTTTGTTTGTTTGTTGATCACAAAGTACAAAGTAGATGAGGAAAACTTAGATTCTGTGTACTCAAAGCACCGCCATTGTTTGTTTACATTGTATAAAATGGTGCGCTGTAATTTGTGGAGCGGATTTATTGCATTCTGTGGAAAAGCAGGAGTGGCGTTTATCGCGTTTTGGGAAAAAAGGGAGAAAAGATGACAGAATAACAAGACAGATATTGGATTTTGCGTAAAATTAAGAATTTACTTTTAAATACTGACCTGATATAATACTGATTCTGGCAGTAACTCATTTTTTTCCAAAATGGCATTTATTGCGTTTTCAAATATACTCTTCCAACTCTTCAAATATAAATGCACAAAGTTAATAAGTATTATACATTTAATACCAGAGCCGGCGCCAGACCATAACTAACAGGGGGGGCACTTGGCTTCCAACGGGGGGCACGCAATAGCAACAATAACTTGCAAAAACAAGACATTAAAACAACAAATACAGTGCACACAAACTCATACAACTGGTACAGACTGTCAGCTCATTTCCCCAACCCTGTATCACATGAAATACGTTCGGAGGAAACTATTTTGCAAATCGCAATTACGTTACATGCCAACATATAAGCAGTGCTATTACGTTGGTCCTTAACCTAATATAAGCAGTGCTATTACGTTGGTCCTTAACCTAATATAGCCAATTTATTGCAGTGCTATTACGTTTGTCCTGAACATATACATCCAAAGCATAGATTAAATCGTACTATACCATACGATACTGTTCATCGCATTCAAGAAGCGTGACCCGTAGCCAGAAAAAAAACTCTGGGTGTGCATCATAAAATATGTGTGTGTCACAGGCAAGAAAACCAGAAACGCTGAGGAATTCAGGTGCTGTAAATCCGGTGGACAGGACTCATCTCCTTATAGATCAAGATAATTTATAACAGATAGTTGACATGGTAAGCAAGTTAATATTTTTTAATAAAAAACGAAATAAGACGAATAGCATACATTATTGTTGTTGCGGTGTGTCACGTGACAATCATGACCGTCGCCATGGACACAAGGGGTCGGATATTTAGAGTTAAATATTTTTAACTTACGCGTGAAATGGTTGATTTTAAAAATATATATATTCTAAGTAAACAACAACAGCCCAGGTTTAGTAAACATTTTTTTATTGAAACTATAAATAAATATTCTGCATCCATTTTAGGTGTGCCACTGTGGGTGGCTCCCGCACACCCGTGGCTACGCCCCTGCCGTGACCCAAATCTCGTTCGCACATCATCGCGATGTTTATCATCTATTTACAAACGTAGCCAGTCGCCACATCTTTGTGAGTATACCATTACATTTCTGTTTGTTCGATATTAAATTCATTATATGTTTTTTATTAATCCAGATCGGCTTCTAAATGTTGTCTGAATTGTATTGGTCATCTATATTACATTCTTTTTGTTCAAAATAGTGATTAGCGCGTGATTAAAAGTCACGTTATGTTTGTTACCATTAACATAACGTGACAGATCCTCGATCATTTTATTATATTCATATTTTTGGAATTAACTACCAATGTACTTCTACTGTGGTATTTTGTGTTTATAGTACACAAATCGTACCATGTTTCTACCGCAGTTAGTTTACTTCTACTGTGGTATTTTGTAGTACAGTAAGTTAACAGCAAACCATATGCTTTTACCACAGTAGTTCAGCCTTTTTATGCATAGTAAAAAACAATAACAACAACACCATGCTTTTAATACATTTGATGTACAATTCAGAAATCTTTAGACATTCAAATTCTTCTTTTTTGGTCAGTTTTAATCTATTGCCGTTTTATTTATTTATTTATCTTATTATATAGTCTTATGATAGTGGGCAGATCTTGGGGTTTGTTGTAAATAGTTATACACATACAATGTTTAGTAAATAAAGAATTAAAATAAATCCAAAGTTTGTAATTCACAATTTTTTTGTCTTGCAGTTTCTTCACATACATCTCATACTCCATCTACACACTCCACAACATTTAAACCAGTGGCTCTTTTAAGAGCCATCACCTGCAAAAGCTCTCCTACTCACTCACTCACTTACTCACTCTCCAACTCACTCACTCACTCACTCACTCTCCAACTTACTCACTCACTCACTCTCCAACTCACCCACTCACTCACTCTCCAACTCACTCACTCACTCACTCACTCACTCACTCTTCTATAGGGCTGTGCAAAAAATCGTCTGCAATTCTCATGCGTATTTCATCAGTAAAGCCGGTTCCGTGATTAGAAGTAAATCACCATCAGCTGCTTTCAGATGGAGCGGCATTTATTACACAGACCCGTAGTTCTCCAAAAAGCTAGGCAAAATTGCCTAGATTATCGGAGTCGATTTTCCTCGATTTGAACCCGATTTTGCCTAGCTTCTCGGTGAACTACGGTTCTGTGTAATAAATGCCGCTCCATCTGAAAGCAGCTGATGGCGATTTACTTCTAATCACGGAACCGGCTTTACTGATGAAACACGCATGAGAATTGCAGCCGATTTTTTTTTTCACAGCCCTACTCTCCTACGCGCGCACACACACTCACACACACATTCGCACACCCACACGCACACACACATACACACACACACACACACACACACACACACACACACACACACACACTCTCACTCTCCCCCTCTCTCTGTTTGTCCCTCTTTCAATTTGTTTTGCCTATTTCTATTTGCATTCTTCATTCTTTCAATATGGCATCTTCAGGTTTTGACCAGTTATGTCAGGAAGCTGCAACTATTTCAAAGCATCTTGAAATGAAAGCTGACAATGCTGAACTTGGAGCAGCTACCAGAGAGGCTGAAGAAATTCTACAAATGTTCAATCCTCCACTGGTAAAGTTAATTACATTTTAGTTTTCTTCTTCATTTGGTTACTTTTTTATTTACACTTAAGTTGCTTTAATAAATGTATATTTTTATCTGTTCATAGGTTTCCAACTCCTTACTTTCAATCACTTTTAGCATTTTATTTTAACATGTTTATTTCTAATTTTTTTTTTCAGCTGAAAAAGAAGACCAAACGAGCGATTGCCTGGACTCAACAGACACAGTGAACTTTGCACTGCATTTAAAAGGTAATATTGGTTATATAAAATATCCGTATATCCACAGAAATGGACTCGGGTCCATAATATAGTTTTATAAAATTGATTGTTGTCTGTTATTACATCTGTAGCCAGCTTCTCAGCCGCAACACCGAGAACCAGAGTTGAGGTCAATGTACTGCTGAGAAAGTGCAAGATTTAACCAAAAATATAGTAAGCATAAGTCCAAACACTTTTTAAGTCTTGATAACCTAATATACCTTCATGTTTTCATGGCATTATTATCAAATCAATAACTTATTTGTGTCCATCAACCATAAGATTATGACACATTACCGACTGTTTACAGCCTGTACACTGGCTATTAACAGGATGGGAGAGTCACAATTGTCCAACTGTGTTACAATGTGTAACATGTACATGCATGTGTTTGCCCGTGTCTTTCAGAGGATGCCGGAGGTACTGGAAGGCTCCCCTACCAATCCCTGGTAAATCAAGGCATGACAGTTAAAGTTGCAGGACTGCCCAACAGCCTCAAAAAGCCATCCTATTATGGAAGGAACCAGTTGGAGGCCATTTTGAAAGCTGCTGAGGAGATTTCATTTGAAATCAGTAAGTGAGATTAACAGTGGTTTTGTATCTCCAGCTGAGTTTCGGCAGATCATTTGGCTCTATGCAAAGTGGGAAAAATAAATTAACTAAACAATAATACGGGCCTACATGTGAGTCTTTGTATAGTGCAGCACTGGTTGGGTTAATTTTTGACCCATAACGAGGAAATATTGGATAGATCAAATGCTGGATTGTTGTTATGCAACCATGGGGTATAATAACCCAGCAGTTGGGTTAAAACAACCCAGCATTGGGTCAATGTTAACCCAGTGGTGTGTTCTGTCCAATATTTACACAACATGTGTAAAAGAAAGAACCCAGACATTTTTAGAGTGTGGACCACTATATTTCTCCATGTCTCCCCAACCAGTCGAGGCAAATGAAATGGCTACCCATTATAAACCATGGTTCTGCTCGAGGTTCCTGCATATTAAAAGGAAGTTGCCATTGCACTCTCAGAAAAAAAAAGGTATAAAAGTTGTACCTTTTTGTCACTGGTACACTACCTTTTAAAAAGGTCCTGAAATGTACCATTTAGGTACAGATATGTACCTATGAGGTACCAGCATGTAGCTTGGCGGTACCAATGTATACCTTTTAGGTACAAAAGTGTACTTTTTGAAAAGGTACTGCCCCAATGTCAACTTTTTTTATCTTCATGTAGCTTTTTTCTGAGAGTTTGTAGCCTAATAATATAAAGACTACAGTATGGTCTAGACCTACTCTGTTTGAAAAGTGCTGTGAGGTAACTTTGTTATGAATTGGCACTTTAAAAATTAAATGTAATTCAATTGAAACAGATTCAGGTTATAGATTCTGTATGTGTCTATGACAGTTTGTAAGGGATGTAACACTATTTCTCAGTTGCAGTTTCCTCATTACAGTGGACACATTTTCTAAAAAGGCACCTCTCCAGAATATCCTACGGCTGTTTAGTTGAATTTGACTAGTGATTGTGATAGCCCTTGGCAACAGTTGAATTTTATCTATAAAATAATATTTCTTCATTAATACTGCTGTGTGATGCAGAAAGACCAGTTATTTGTTATGCTTCTAAGTGTTTCTTTTTTCCGTATACATTAATTAGATGCAGCACAATGCAACTCCACTGACCAAGCAAGAAGGAATGTCAGAGGTGATGGACGAAGAAGGTACGCTGAGTTGTTTTTATTTTATCTTTAAATAAATATATAACATTTAACTTAAGAAGCATAGTTTACTAGATATGTAATTGTGGTCATTACACTGTACATTTTACCACTGTACACATTATTAAAACAATAATCAAATCAAAAGATGAAATCTGTGTGTGATAGTTTAACATCTTCAAATCAACAGACACAGCAGATGTTGCCCAGAAATTTTAGAGGGCATGTGTGAAAATGTTATTTCTTTTCATTGTAATACATTTTGAATGGTATTGCTTAAGTTCAAGCTTAAAGCTACTCTTCTGAAAAGTCTGCCATTGATATTGGACACAAAGAGAAAAGCTCACTTGTATGAAAATTACAATTTATAAATACAATATTTATTCAGGTGACATTTAACATCTTTTATAGACCATTTTGCAAGATGTAAACAACACTGGTCCAGAAGCACTTCCCATATCAGTTTCTTAACACATCATAAACGTTGGGATAAAATACAACCAACAGGACATAGAAAATTTAATCAAAAAGTTAAAGAAACATTTTTAAGATGTTTTCTTTATGTGTGAAATAAAGAAAACAGTTACAAACTGAAACAGGAAGTGTTTCTGGACCAGTGTTGTTTACATCTTGCAAAATGGTCTATATGGTTGGTATTCTGATATTTTACACTTTGAATTGGCTGTTGATATTTAGATGCAAACAATGAATGGTACTATATCTGTATTTAACCTACAATTTACTAATTAACTATTGACAGTATAAATGTTGACACATTGCATTATGAATTTGTAATTTAGATTCAAACATTGTATTAAGAAAGTTGTTATTATGTTTTATGTTCTACAGAGCTGGAAGAACAGTCCTCAGAAACAGCCACTACTGTAGCTATCGTGATGACTGCAGATTAAGGTATCTTTTCCAATTGTGCTGATTTTTATGTCCCATTGAGAATAATAAGCTCTTCCTCATAGTAGACCAGGCCAAGTAGACCTGGTTTGGTAGTTTCAACAGATTACAATACTTTAACAAGAACAGATATTGGAACAGAACCATAGACCAATCCACTACACAGTGACACATTGTGACAAATCAGCCTCCAATTCTTTCATTTAGGATCTAACAGCATTAAACTAGATTCACTTTGTAAGTCTTTCAAGGGGCAGTTTCCAGGCAAAACGTGGAGAATACATAAACAGAGTTTTGTACATACATTTGGGACCTAATGTATAAAAACATCTTAAAGGGTGTTGTCCAGGACATTGTCTTAAATTACAAACAGAGCACACCAACAATTGGTTTTAAAATGATGGCCAACCAAGACTGTATGAGTTGTGGCATTACAGTTAGTAATGCTAAAGCTGAAGAATAAAGTAGTGGTGAGATTTGTTAAAATTGAGTTACACTTCTGAATCATGTTTGATTTACATACATTTCTGAAATGGAAAACCCAGAGTTTTCCTTGTTTTCGCTTTCTGAAATTTGCCTCAGGAATTCTTCTTTGTTGACCTGCTTGTATCTTATGATTGAGTGTCAGCAATACCCACATTTTAATTTGACAATAGTTACAAATGAATAAACTGCCTTTGAAATGTTACTTAAAATATGCTCATGAGTATTAATTTCAACTAACTGGCTTGACTTAAATATATTTGTTTTGATAGATGGAGGCCATTTGTGCTGTGTCTGCCGCGTCCTTTTCGATGACAGGAAGAAAACTGCTTCAAAGAAGTGGCGTTAATCGTCACAGTGCACAGGGTGCCAATCATGGTCACACACTGCATGTCAAGACACCATGCAAACAGCCTGTAGCGCTGCATCAGTGATAGGAAACATGCTAGTTACACAAGATGTTTTAACTTTGAGTTGTTTTTACTTTGATCATGACCCCATCCCTTCAAACACACACACATATTTTTTTTATTTTTATGTATTAGGTGCAATTTAATATTTTTCATGCAAATGTATTGTAATGATTACACTTATAAGAATAAAACAGATTTTTAATTCACTCTAATTTTTATTTATTGTTGTCATTTGTTGGCACCATAAGTGTGGTCCCTTTACCTGGGACATATGGGGACCAATTAATATCTATTGTACTGAATTTAGGCCACAGGTTGTAAATGATAAGTAGCCTATTGTTTCATCTTTTATCAATGGTTCGGTATGGTTGGGTGTTGGCAAGGACCTCACCATACTTTTCAATACAGTGAGTCAAAGATCGATTTCATGTTATGATTAAATACTTTACATAACTTTAACAACTTTTTCGCAGTCTTGCTGTCACTGAGAGGTATTTGGCAAATTTGATATCGAAAAGTGGGTTTATGTCAGAGCAGTAGTGATACTTGTGGATACTTTGATATACAACTGAACAGTACAATTTAAATATAATGGTTGCTATGAACGATGATGATGATGTTATGTGTATCTGCTGTGATTTTCCTCCATCATACAGATGAAGTTGAAGCAAATCTCTATTACCACATTTAATGTTATGAATGAACCATCATGACAGAAATATATATTTATATATGAATTGAAAGTTATACAAAAAAAAAATGAGACCTGAAACCCATCATGAGTTAAAAAACTGGCTTTGCTCAGTTGTAAGGACTTTTTTTAAATGATTAAGTAATTTCACATTATGTGTCATTTTGTGTTTTAAATTAAAGTGACAACACAAGTAACAAAATTTGGTGTTCCAATAATAAAACTGATTGTGTTGTTTTAACACATCTGTTTTTAAAATGTATTTATTACTCTACAGTATGCTGTAGCATTCATTAAAAAAGTTTTAAATAATATAAACTGTATACTACACTTTACTATAGTATGGGTATTTACTATAAATTACTTTAGTACTTTTTATGTGGGCAGAATTTTTATGACTGGACTGACACACCTGATCAACATACATTCATGGTATAGTTTGCATACTGCTCAGGACTGTCTTTCTGCTTAGAAAGAAGGACCATGAAACAATACATAGGCTTCCTATACTGTATTTGGCACAATACTAAAATGTTTCTCAAAGTGACAGGTTTGGAAGGAGGGGAATGGTACTCTAATGGATAAACTAAATAGGCCTGTTTGCCATTTTTAGTTGAGTTCAAAAGAAAGCATTTAAACAAAAATAAATAGCCTACAAAAGATGCAATAGAGCATACATTATGTAGCAAACATTGTGTATAATGTTTGCTAATCTGGGTTTTGACAACCAATAGGCCCAATAATCATCTACTAGCCTACAATCGGAGATGACTACCCATCAGACTATGGTCTTATTTATTAATGGTATGTTTTTAATTTAATTATCATAGCAGCATTAACATATGCATATAAGCCCAAACAGAAATGCACAGTTTGTGTGTGTGGCCAACACCAGGTATATATCAAGGTGTGGGGTCTGTTTACACAGCCAGAAACAAACAAACAGCTTTATTTTATCTAACCTTATTGACCTTTCAAAGTGCTCTCTGAAACTACACCTGAGATGGCTTGTGTACTTGAAATGAGAACATGAAAGGTTTGTTGTAGAGCTAAGCCAAATACATTGTTATAAAGGTCTTGACCTGCAGAATAACATATGGCAGTATAAAGAATCTACATGGCTCCTGCTTTGAAATACGGACCTTTGAAACATCACCTTGGTGCATTTTTGAAGGCTTATAATAAGGCAAGGAGCTATAGACATGGGACAAACTCTTAATGAGAGCTCTTGACCTCAGTTATAATGTCAATATAGTCAACAACTTGGGACACTGTCAAATATGGTTAAAATTAATTTAAACCTGTTTAACAATTAAATATTTAAAAATCTGATTGTATAAGTGTGTTAACAATCCCCCTAAACACCTCAACTCACTATTTACAACCTCCAATTATAAGAAAAACACAAATGTTTAAAAAAAACTACAATTCCCTACATGTGTGTAATGCAGCTTGATACAAATAAGCACTAAAATTGTAGTTGTTCTAGTTTGCAAAGTAGGGCTGTAAAAACATATATCTACTGAATATATAAACACCTAGTTCAGACAAACTATTAATTATGCTGCATCTAGATGATCTACGTTAAGAAAATGTAAAAAAAGTTGTTTTTTAAAGATATTTTAGCAGAAACAGTGTTTTTTTTGCTAGATGGGATACAGCTACGCAATTTAGGGTTATGTTTGGGGTAGAATTCGGATGGAAACAGCGGATCTGTCTAGATGTGATACAACTTGTCTTAAATCGCGTGAAATGTTTGGTTTAGGGTTAGGTTTTGGGGATAGGATTAGGATAATAACAGCGCTCATCCGCGAGATTTTGCTGTTGCTGTATCCCTTCTAGCCACAACGCCGAAACAGCAGAACACGCAAACCCCGCCTTCAACACAATGCACTTCTGTAAACTTCTGCTACCAAAAAACTAATTTCTCAAAATCGAGAATGAGAAATTGTTGAAAATGATCATATTGTTGAGTTATCAAATTTTGTTTTCTGTAGTAAAATGTTGAATGTAATTTAAAAAGAAAACACGTGCAAGCTACGTTTCAGTGATAGCAGCCTCATAGCAACCACCATAGCAACGAACTATATAATACTTAAGGTAATATAATGGGAAGAAAAAAGTATTAATCCACATCAACATAGTTCGGGAGAATTTTAAGCCAATAATGGCAGTCTGTCTTGTGGATTATGACTGTAAAATCATTGTATAACAGTTAAGTCATTTATTAAGTTAATCACTATTCATTCACCTTTAAAGTGTGCTGTGACAATAGCTGAAATCATGACTATAACTCATTGTGGAAAACATTTTATTTTTTACAAACTTTTACAGTATTTGTTTCAAAGGATTCAAGATTCAATACTTTGTCATTTTAACTTAGCTCACAAAAACAAAACACCTTACACACATTTACCACATTTGTACATTACAGTAAATAAGTAACATCACAATGGTAAACACACAATTTTGTCCTCACACAGACTATTGCGAATATGTGTGCTTAAAAACAGTATCTACGTTTTAAAATAAATCAGATCTAGTAAAGCATCATGTTTGCACAAGTAAGGCGAGCATTATATTACACCACCATAAAGGTTTCTATGATATGCTGCAACATATACTATACATTTTACATCTTTCTTTTTACAGAATACAATATCAGACTAAAAATTAACAAAAAATCTGTAGTGCTAGTTATCATATTTATCCAAATTTACATCATTATCACTCTTATCATTGTATACCAGTGTCTGTATGCTTGGCATGGGGAGGGCCTGACACAAGTGGGGGTTGTCTGCTGGAACAATGTCCGATAGATGTGGGTGAAACATCACAATGGCTTGATGTAGTTTTCTTTCCAGCTGTTGGAGGTGTTGAATGAGAGCAGCTTTTGCACCAGGCTGCTCAGTGTCTTTGATGTTAAAACACAGATGTTAGAGGCCTGCTCCTGATGGGGTGTTCAGTTAGGGGCCAGTCACACCAAAAGCGCTATAAACGCTTGCAAACGCAAGGCGCGACGCAATGCCTTTTTAAAAAAAAGAGCAGTGCGACGCGGCTTTTCATATTGCTAAGCAACCACCGAGTCAGCTGTCTTGTCAATCAAATATTGAAGCGTGAGCGCTCTTTTGCTGTTAACTGTCATATTAGCAGAAACTTTAAAAAGAGGGCGCTTGCTCTGACCTTGTTTGAGGGTGAGAGGTGCAGAAACACGCAGGAGAGAGTGAGCGAGTGGAGTCCGGTTCTTCAAAGCAACTGTAAACTTCACTCACCACAACGTAAGGCCTGCCTCTCCCCTCATTCGATTGGACAATGGAAAGACCCGAATGACGTCGGGCACTTCTCCGCTCTCAGCGCTCCTTCAAAAACGCGTGCGCGGCAGGCGGCAAAACCCGCAAGGCGCTCGGCGCGCAAACGCACCCTGCCCATAGAATATCATTCAAAAAAGGCGCCTGCAACTGCCATAAACGCTTTTGGTGTGACTGGCCCCTTAGACTTCTCATTTCCTTGTAAAGCATGCACTTTTCCTCAGCTGCCCGAGTCTTCATATGTAAGGCATCAATCCCTCGCCTTTTTAGACTCCTCGAAACATCATCTTCTTCAATCTAGAAGACAAAAGAAAACAAAATGCTATGTTATGTTACCAGGTGGTTTCTAATATGATTTGCAGGTAGTTAGTTTGTCAGATGGTTACTAGAGTGACTGCTGTGTGGTTACTAGGGTAAAGTAATTATACTTACAGTGTCATTAAAGCAGAAGTAGACATGCCAAGAGGGATCATATGATTCCTGAAAATTGTCGCTACCTGCTTGGAGAGTCTAATGGCAATGCCCTGCCCATCTGAAGCAAAGCTAGGAAACACACATGCAAAAAAATGAATGTATTAGTTTGTATTATAGTCCTTTTTAAGTTCAAACCTATAATGTCATATTGTATCTACTTATCCACTTATAGCACTATACCTGGATATATTCTTCTCAGGTGGAGGAGGACTGCTCTCTCCCTTGATTCAGTTCTAGCCACATCTTTAAGGGTAGACTGGAAGTTTGAATCAGACTCTTGCCATCTTCTCCAGATTCTGTATTTTTTCCTCAATGTTCAGCAGAGTCCTCAATTCTACAATGGTTAGCAAATAATTAGTATTAAACGTTATGTACACACTTGATCAGAGAACAGTAACAGACAGATTACTGCTTACTCTGTTTCACCCTTTTTGTATGACTCACCAGTCCCATATCTACACATTACAAAAAGTACAGCACAAAATTTAAGTAGCTAGTAAGCAGAAAAAATTACCGTGGTACACCTGACCAAACATATGTTACAAGTAAGGCCTTGGTGGTAATAGATTACTAATTACACCACATGAAAATTTGCAATAATGCTGCAATACTTTAATTTATAACCACCGGTGACAGTTTCCTTCAAAACTATGCCATTACTATAATCACACGTTGAAGCACATTAGCAACACCGTTTTTCAATATTTTACTACAGGGCTATTCAGATCTTACCCTGGAGGGCCAGAGTACTGCATAGTTAAGCTCCAACCCTGATCAAACACACCTGAGCAAGCTAATCAAAGTTTTCATGATCACTAGAAAATCACAGGTAGTTAATGTATTTATTACTGTACACGGAAAGGTAAGTATTAATGGTACATAAACTCTGTAGTGCTCCAGGCCTCCAGGGTAAGATTTGAATAGCCCTGTTTTACTATGTTCTTACCTCAACTTAGACGAATTGATACATACCTCTTTTTTCAATGTGTGCACTTTTAGTCTTTGTACAGCACCTTGTGAATGTATAAGCGTTTAGCCTAGCCCCAATCATTCATATGGCTCCAAACAGAGATGAATTTAGAAGCCACCAAACACTTTCATGTATTTACACGAGTAAGAATGGTGGCACAAAATAAAACTTTTGTTTGGAGCCATAGAAATGAATGGGGCTAGGCTAAATGCCAACACATTCACGAAGTGCTGAACAAAGACTAAAAGTGCATGCATTGAATAAAGATAGGTATGCATTAATTCATCCAAGTTGAGCTAAGAACATAGTAAAATATTGAAAAACGGTGGTGTTTTCCTTTAAAGACGTCTGTAATTACCATAGTCTTACATAAAAACATTAAACTCTTACTTGAACTTGTAGAACTGAATCAGTCTGATGATGTAGTCCCTTTTCCATCTACAGACAGTGTCTGAAGAAAAGACAACATTACTACCACTCTAATAAAGTCATTAATTTCATGTTACTTCTTAACATGATTATATTTTATTACTGTACACGGAAAGGTAAGTATTACATTTGCAATATTCTTTGTTAATAGTATTCATGACATTCTTACAGTATTTAAGACTTTAACTTCAGTTCCTTACTTATTGGTTTCGGTTGGGCTAGCTTTTTTCCATCTCTCCATGTCTCCTTCAGAAATCAACACTATACAACAACAATAACAGAAAACAAGACACGCATCAATCCTAAATGCACTTATAAATGGAATGTAATATTCTCCCATCTGCAACTAATTGTTACCTGCTTCTTATGTGCATTGTTTACCTGGTGCCTCTCTGATGACATGAGATATCTTCTTGAGGAGCGAGAATCAATATTTTCTCTGCTTTGTCTACTCTTTGCAGGAGCTGCACCTCTGAAAAGACAATTTAATCTACTTATAGTATGCTTGCCATTTTGTGTGTGATCAACTTCACTCCAGAAAATATAAAAATGTATAAACAGTGAACCACCAGCACAGAATTTTGAAAGGTTATACAGCAGTAGACACACCTATGTCAGTTGATTTCCACCGTCCATAATGCAAAAGGGCATCAGTCAGTAGGTCAAGGCGATGAGATGGAGTCATCTCCTTTGTGACTCTGGCAAATCTTTGGAGGAAAGACCACAGCCTTTCCATTCCTTCCCCGTCTGTGAGCCCAAACCCATCAAGCCATCTGGTACTGTACTTGATCTATGATTAAAGCAAAGTGGTAAAATATCACATACTGTACACAAAGCATGACCCTACTGCTTATGGTATTTTATCTTTTAATTTGTAAAAATATTAAAGCTGTTCTTTTTATTACTTTATATTAATGTAATTATTATACAAATTAGGTAATCTGCATAAAAAGAAACAAAGGAAACCAATTTGGTTATAACAATCCTCTGCTTATAGTGATTAGTTTGACCCAGACAGATTTGACATAAACGGTTTCCACTGGATTGTCTTACACATTGCATCTCTGAAACAAGTTTAGACAAACGTCAGGTTGGAAAAATGTTAGATTAAAGATTATTTTAGGCATTTCTGGCTAATTTCATCTTTGTAGTGCATAGACAGGAAAATTTGAGGCCAAACAGGGAGTGAATGATGTGTGTTATATGTCCTGATATCCCTATAAAGTCAATGAATTACCTGGCAGGGCAATTTGTGTCCATAAACATGAAATGCTGGTACGGCCAAGGCAATGTTGTGTGATATGCCCTCACCTGATTTCTGATTAAACATAGTATGACATAAATAAGTTAAAGGTCTTTTCTTAAAAACAATAATTCAGTTTTACACAGAAAAAAGGGTGCTTACCTGCAAATGTGAGGCAATAACACAGGCAAAGTAACAAACAGACTACTCGCAGGTGTATGTTCTTTTCCTCACATCTTTGAAGTAGCGCATCAATGACATACAGGGGATAGGCTAATCTATTTCAACACAAAAATGTGAATGATAAAACACTTTATACTGAGGAAAAGTGAAAAATAATTATACAATCTCCAGCATCACATTCAATACCTAAATACTCAAATCTAAATTGATCTATGCCCAGCCCTAATATATATATATATATATATATATATATATATATAAACATAAACTTTGTTAGATTTACCATGTTAATAACTGTGGAAATGCATCATCACAGTCTGTGAAAAAAGACCATTATAATACAAAAAGCTTTTCAATTGGTAAATGCATGTGTACAAATAAATGCCTCTTACAATGCCTCTTTTTGGAGGCACTGCCAATTTCTTTGTAGCAAGCACTATGGCGTGTTCTGGATCCAGGTGCCATGTGTGTGAGTTGGAGAGTGAGTGCGTGCCAGAGTAGGAGAGCTTTTGCAGGTGATGGCTCTTAAAAGAGCCACTGGTTTAAATGTTGTGGAGTGTGTAGATGGAGTATGAGATGTATGTGAAGAAACTGCAAGACAAAAAATTGTGAATTACAAATTTTGGATTTTTTTATTCTTTTTTTTACTAAACATTGTATGTGTATAACTATTGACAACAAACCCCAAGATCTGCCCACTATTATAAGACTATATAATAAGATAAATAAATAAATAAAACGGCAATAGATTAAAACTGACCAAAAAAGAAGAATCTGAATGTCTAAAGATTTCTGAATTGTACATCAAATGTATTAAAAGCATGGTGTTGTTGTTATTGTTTTTTACTATGCATAAAAAGGCTGAACTACTGTGGTAAAAGCATATGGTTTGCTGTTAACTTACTGTACTACAAAATACCACAGTAGAAGTAAACTAACTGCGGTAGAAACATGGTACGATTTGTGTACTATAAACACAAAATACCACAGTAGAAGTACATTGGTAGTTAATTCCAAAAATATGAATATAATAGAATGATCGAGGATCTGTCACGTTATGTTAATGGTAACTTAACTAACATAACGTGACTTTTAATCACGCGCTAATCACTATTTTGAACAAAAAGAATGTAATATAGATGACCAATACAATTCAGACAACATTTAGAAGCCGATCTGGATTAATAAAAAACATATAATGAATTTAATATCGAACAAACAGAAATGTAATGGTATACTCACAAAGATGTGGCGACTGGCTACGTTTGTAAATAGATGATAAACATCGCGATGATGTGCGAACGAGATTTGGGTCACGGCAGGGGCGTAGCCACGGGTGTGCGGGAGCCACCCACAGTGGCACACCTAAAATGGATGCAGAATATTTATTTATAGTTTCAATAAAAAAATGTTTACTAAACCTGGGCTGTTGTTGTTTACTTAGAATATATATATTTTTAAAATCAACCATTTCACGCGTAAGTTAAAAATATTTAACTCTAAATATCCGACCCCTTGTGTCCATGGCGACGGTCATGATTGTCACGTGACACACCGCAACAACAATAATGTATGCTATTCGTCTTATTTCGTTTTTTATTAAAAAATATTAACTTGCTTACCATGTCAACTATCTGTTATAAATTATCTTGATCTATAAGGAGATGAGTCCTGTCCACCGGATTTACAGCACCTGAATTCCTCAGCGTTTCTGGTTTTCTTGCCTGTGACACACACATATTTTATGATGCACACCCAGAGTTTTTTTTCTGGCTACGGGTCACGCTTCTTGAATGCGATGAACAGTATCGTATGGTATAGTACGATTTAATCTATGCTTTGGATGTATATGTTCAGGACAAACGTAATAGCACTGCAATAAATTGGCTATATTAGGTTAAGGACCAACGTAATAGCACTGCTTATATTAGGTTAAGGACCAACGTAATAGCACTGCTTATATGTTGGCATGTAACGTAATTGCGATTTGCAAAATAGTTTCCTCCGAACGTATTTCATGTGATACAGGGTTGCATTTCCCGTATAAAGTGCAAAAGACCACAAACTATGCGCAAAACTATTGAACTTCGACCGTGGCGTGAGCGCAAGCTGAGCTCCGCTGCGCTCGTGCTTTTCTCGACGCAACAACAAACCGCCCTCGCGCAGCGCAAGCCATTGAAATGAATGGGTTTCATAGCGCAGCGCACACCGCGTCCTAGCTTTAAAAAAGGCGCTTTACCATAATCACGTCATAATGCTGTTAACGGTCTATAGCCACACTTCACATTTAAGCTTACGTAATTTAAAACAACGCTAACTTACCTTTAAAATAGCTGAAGACGGCGTGTACGAACATTAAACTTCCTTAAAACTGTGTCCTGTAGATTTGTAAATTGTAAGTTTGAGCCAGTCTGTGTTTGCATAAAGTCAGATGAAGCAGGCGGTGCTGGTTCGTTCTAAATGTTCTAATATCCATATTTTACACGATCCATAAAATGCCGCGAAAAAACACGTTGCTAGTATCAAGTTACAAATATGCTAAAGCCCAATGACGCATGAGACCCGGCAATACAACCAATCAGAGAAACTGGTCTATTTTAATTAAAGAAAACATATATCAACGATTTTTTCCTCATTTGATTACATTAAAAGTCATGAAACATTCAATGTTAAATTTATTTTAATTATTCTTGATATATATTAAATTAATAAAAAACTTTGTAGGGATGGCACAACAACCTGTTTGGGGGGGCATTGCCCGCGAATGCCCCCCCCTGACGCCGGCCCTGTTTAATACTGAGTCTTACTTTACAGAAAGGCTTTTATTTACATCACATCTGCATGCAGTTTATGATAAATTCATTGATCATGCTACAACCAAATTCTTTTAATTTAAATGTCATTGATTGGCCATCATTTTCATGCACTCAGCAGACTGTGATTGGTTGTAATGCTCAACGCTGCAAAAATCATTTGTACAAAAGAAATCTGATGAACAGTTATGTAATGCTCTTATAAACCTTTCATTCATATTTACATTTCATTTTTTATTGTGACAATCTTAACACATATAGTTTAATTGTAAATGGTCACTTAAGCCACTTTGTCTTGAATTTCTGGGGCATTTGTAATCATTCTCATTGCATTTTTGCCCAAAGCCCTTGGTCATTCTCGACCCTAATGCGTGAACGGATCACACAAAATTAAATGCCTGCAAAATGGACCCAAATGCATAAGGTACTTATTTCCTATTGACTTGAGTCAAGTATTGTAACGTGATTTGGGGAAGTTTAGGAGGGAGACGGATTTATTTCTGAAGCAAGAAGCTGTGAAAATGTGTGGGTTTGACTTTACTAAAGACTGACGACCACTAAATAAAACACTGGCAGATAATTCACACTGCAAAAAATGACTTTCTTAGTATTTTTGTCTTGTTTTCAGTAGAAATATCTAAAAATTCTTAAATTAAGATGCTTTTTCTTGATGAGCAAATTGACCTTAGTAAATAAGTCTAGTTTTCAGACAGATAATATACAATTTCAGTGAAATTGTCTCTAAAACAAGCTAAATTATCTGCCAATGGGGTGAGAAAAAAAATTATGAAATAAGATTTCTTTTTTCTTAAACACTTAATTCAAATAAAATTTTCTCACCCCATTGGCAGATATTTTTGTTTGTTTTAAGCACAAATTCACTTAAATTGTATATTTTTTGTCTAAAAACTAGTGTTATTTTCTTAGGTTATTTTGCTCATCAAGAAAATACATCTTGATTTAAACTTTTTTAGATATTTCTACTGAAAACAAGACAAAAATACTAAGTAAGAAAGTCATTTTTTTGCAGTGCAACTAACATTGTTTCATTTGATTTACCTTTATTTTATCAGAAAGTCTTGTTTCTGATAAAACCTGGCCAATATTACAGCCATACAGTATGACCACACTTTGAAATTTAATTCATATTAAAACTGAACATTTTTGAACAAAGTATCCTCACAACAAAAACTAAAGTCTCCAGCATTAGCAGTCTCTTTAACTCACCACCAAGAAAATGCAGTTTTCCCCAATTCTGTAAAAAGTCAAGGTACATTAAGAAGCAAACACTTAGAAGAGGTTAGCTAGTAAGTGCCTGAAGTAAACAAAGAAACTTACAGTAATAAGCTGGAAGTTTATTGCTTTATTTTCTACTATGGTTAGTGATGTCCAACCCGACATCTCATAAAGGATGCAATGATGAGGATGGGATTTTGCATTTGTAATAAAACGTAATGAGGCATGGTCCACTGAATCAAGGCTCTTTAAGATGGAGGAGGGTGCATGCATGAATAATACATCATCATAGTTAATTAAAGTTAGAAAGGTTGCTTTTACAAGTTTTTTTTAAAACAATTTAAAGTAAAATTAGAACCTTTTCTCCACCAATCTTCACTTTATGCTTTCTGATTAAATAAGCAATATGTACATGAATAAATGTTTATCATCTATCCAAGTGCCCAAGTGACCCTTTAAATACATTTTATACAATTTTTAATGAGTTCGATCCATCTAAAAAGCTTTTTTTTATAAAAGACAAGATGGCAATAGAAAATTGCTTCAGCAAAAATCAATCAGTAGAGCACATCAGTGTTTGAGGCAGACAATGTCAGGGGTGAGGAACACCAGAATGCCATATAAAGGCTTAAGTTAGTGCACAGACACTTTAGCCCATCACGTAAAGTCATACACTGGCACACTGAGAGGAGAGCAGGAGAAGACCACATCTGCTATCAAATGAAGGTCACCAGGAGGTTTGTCCTGAAAACACAAGTGATGTGTCAAACAAAGAGCCTCCAGACCACCAACCATCGACATCAGCAAAGAGATCTCCATTATTTTGTTCAACTGTTTCTAAGCCAGTGACCTTGCTGTTATGTTAACGTCCAGGCTTAAAGCTGAAATATATATATATATACTGCAGAGAAAATCCCAGATTAGGTCCAGAAGGCTGGACCCATGTACAATAGGGAAACTGCAAACCTTTAATGACAATGTGATCCTGTAGCTGAACTGGTAGAGTGTTGTGGTGGCAGAGTAGAGCTAAAGGTCACGAGTTCAATCCCAAGGGAACACTTAAACAGATAAAACGTAGCTTATAATGAGACTGTCCTCCAAAAATAACGACCTCATAGCTCGTTTGTGCATGCACCATATTACGACATCATGGTACGTGTAAGCAATTAGTGTCCTCTGGTGGCCAGCAGCTTATACAACCTGAGGTTACGTTTGAATGTTTTTGCCCTATACTGTACATTCGATAAGACGCTTTTCATTTTCTGCATTTGTAAATGTACAAATAGTTTCATAAACATTTATGGTGTTAAAAATATAGTATCTAACCCACCCTTACTTAACCCAACCTGATCTCACAAATTTCCGTGAAATAGTCATGCATTATTTTACTTAGTTTTGCAAGTTGTCACGTATTTCTACCATTTTATGTGCCTAGCCACGCATTTCTTTTCCGTGTCAGTTTTGGTGTGTTTTTCCTTTTTTCAAACAATTGTTGCTTCTGTTTGGGGTTAGATTTGCTGTTTGCGTTAGGATGTCACTTGCAAAATTTTTGCTTGTTTTATCCACAAAATCACGTACATTTGATACTTTTGGTCTAAAAACTAAACTTATTTTCTTGGGTCGTTTTACTCATCAAGAAAAAGCATCTTAATTTAAGAATTCTTAGATATTTTTACTAAAAACATAACAAAAATAATAAGAATTTCTTCCTTGTAAATCATTTTTTGCAGTGTACATCTTGATTTACATTTTTTTTATATTTGTTCTTAAACAAGTCATTTTTTACAGTGTAAATGTGCATGCAATGTAAATGTAAGGGTCCAATTTATTTGCAGAATTTGATGTATATCTATGCAAACATTTAAGACCGCATGTGGTCTTCATAATTGGGTTAAAAAAGAGGGCTGGTGACATCAACTGTCTGTTATATTGTTGAAGTTATTTTGTTATTGTTCATTTCTTGGTCATGGGTAAAAATCATTTTTACCAAGAGCTTATGTCAAGGATTTGTTGGGTAAGTGAGTGATAGATTTTTAAGGTTTTGTAAGAGGATTTATTTATCTATTGTCGTGGCACTCAGCTTTTACCAATAAGATTTTTGCTTGCAATCATCCATCTGTCCTTCAGCATTGACCTCTTCAGGTGACTGAATTCTGTTGTGTTTTCCAGAAAATAAAAGAACTTCAAAGGAGCTTTCACATAAAACGCTAATGGTCAATCATGGTTTCTACAGTGGTATCAATCTAAACTGACACTGTAAATATATCACTGCAGCAAATACTTACAAGAGCATATTTTAAGACTAAAACCAAGGCTTAAACATCAAAAACAGTAAAAGCCAAATTGAGCTCCTGCAGCACCTCTGAGATATCAAAAAGGCTAATTTTCAAATTAACACCGAGTGATTTTGAGAAAGAGAAAGGGCCAGTGTAAGTAGAAGTGTGTATTGTGAGAGGATCAGCTGATTTCCATATTAATTGAAGTAGATCTGTGCGTGCGCGTGTGTGTGTGTAAGGAGCTCTTGGCTGCGCGGTTATATTATCCTGAGCTCGTCTCTAATGGCTGAAGTAACTAAAGTCGCCATGTCTAATAAGACACAGGAGGATGGAGAAGAGCTGCAGCTGAACGCTGAACCATCAGTCACACAAAGGGAAAACAAAGCAATTAGTGAGACCACAAAAGAAAAAAAACAAGAATTACCTTAAACTACTTATAAAAACAACCTTACATGTTAGTTATGCTCCTAAAGTTGACCAAGTTAAAAACAAATAGCTTCTGATATCCATATGGAAAAGCCTTCATAGGAGCAAAGTTCTGTTTTTTGAAAGCGTACTTCCTATAAGGAATTATGTCTGCATTTTAATTAGTTAAGAATAATGCATTTTAAATGCAGTCTTCATTGAAAGTGCTAGAGGTCAAACAGGTCTACAGCAGCTAAACTACAAAACACCAGCAATATGTGGATTCATAACAGAGCTTGGGCTTATCTCTCTGTTTTTTGCATGTGATCGTGCATGTCAGTGCTATCAAGACCTCGTCATTGAACTCACTTGTATTCAAACTCCCATCAGCCTTTGCAGTCGCTGACTCAGTGCCCCTGTTTGTCTCTGAATGTGTGCGATGCTTCAAAAGTCCCTCCATGCCTGTGTGATTAAAGCCAGAATAAATTTACCTCAGGGCAGAGATGCATGGGGAATCCCAATCTGAAAAGCAAAATTGTTTGATAGGCAAGACTGGGGTTATGTTCAGCTTTTGGTACAGTATGCACAATCCTTTTGAAATAAGAATTTTTAGTGTTTCTACTATATGACACGCGGAAATAAGGTTGTGTTGTGATTTTTTTAAGCGAAACATAACTCTGATAACATTTCAAAAGGAAGAGATTATTCAAGCCCGCACATACTGAGCCTCAATAATGTATAGATGTGTCTGATTGATAAACTATCAGCTACTTCAGAATACTAACAAGGACCGTGTAATCAGTTCAAAGCCACTATGTTACTTTTTAGTTTTGCATTAAGGACACCCAGCACACCAAAGACTTGAATTCTTCACACATCGAAAGAGATCCATAATCTTTTATTCATTAACCTCCACAACACAAGAATACAGTATATGTGACCCAAAATGAATGGCACAGCTTTCTACATATACTAATATGAATTCATAATTTGTCCTTATGATGGATTTCACATTAACCATTTAAAAAACTTAAAAACTTTTGAAGAGAAACATCATAATACATCCTTGACCCCATACGACAGCCCATTCTCAACTATCTAAAGATTAATTCCAGTTGACGGATTTTCTCTCCTTTATGACAATGTCATTTAAGCTATTCAAATAAGTGAGGCGACTGCTCGAGGAGTCGGTCTCGCACAAGACAGATATCACATCAGCCTTCAAAGTCGCGCCAATGTCACCGTCTCCACATTACTCCTCTGAGCTGCCCAATCTGTCAAAATCATTTGTTTCTAGCCCACTGTTTGAGTTTACCTGATGTGATAACATCACACCTGTACAGCAAACGCTGCATTTCAAAATGTATTGTGCTTGGAGCTTCGACCTATGGTTATCTGTGGCTCTAGTCCTTCTAGTCTAACCCAACTGATCATCTTTCTACTTATGTAGAGGATCAATCAGCAGTAGCAAGAAATCACAGCATTAATCAAATGCCCTTGACATGAAGTCTTTATGGATGTGTCTTACTTGAATCTCAACACATAACCCAATCATTGTCAAAGCTGATTATGTTTACAAAAGTGAAAACCAGATGGCTGACTGACTCACTCCTTCATTTTCCTTCCAGAAATCAAGACTTTGAGGTTTCTTCTGAGAGTTATAGCAATAAGAAATTATTTCAAATGAGAAAAGAACTTAAATTGTTTTTCTCTCTTAATCCGTTTTACATAAACTATACCTTTAAGCGAATGGGCAACTAAAGTTTCAAAAGACTTTATTCAGTTGAAATCAAATTTATTTATATACTGCTTTTGTACAATTGTGCATTGTTTCAATGCAGCTTTATGCAGAAAACAGGTAAATTATTCAATATATAGAACATAAATACAAGATATTATTAGTACTTGAAGTGGGCCTGTACTCACTGGCACGCAGTACCGGCACTTCTCTATTTCAATCTTTAGTTTATGTTGCCGGTACTGTGCTTCTTCAAGTTAAAGCATCAGTGAAAGGGTGACTTATAGTAATGACATCACACTACATGAGGGGCAACTAAATTAATTTATCCATCATCTTGACAAATCGCACAACTAATATTTACAGTGGCGGCCGTTGACTTCTCTTCCAGGGGGTGCAAATTCAAAATATGTGGTTGGAATGTGATGTGTGTTGCTTGTCATGTCAAAATATGGGTGATTCTCACGAAATCCAGATTTAGAAGGTGTCCAGCATCAGATTTTTAAAAAGCCCTTGAAGCAATTTTTTTTTTTTTTTTGCACATAGATTAAGGTCTGAACTACCTATAACCATTATTTTTGAGGATTAAAAAAATATTTTGTATTGAAATATTAAATTTTTTAGATTATCATTATCAAAAATTATCATTACCGCAACATGATATTACATTAAATATATGCATTTACAAACTCATGTTTCGGTAATGAGAACTAAAAAGTTGTCTAGGTACTATGATAATCAAAATTTTAACTTTTATCTGGAGATAAAATAAGAACTGCTTACCTGGTAGCCAACTTGAGTGTCACAGTCAATTATGTCCCTTACAACTATTTTTATTTTTTTAAATGTTAGTTCTTTGAGGGCTTAAACAATTATTGAAATGTGTTGCGGGGGATGAGAAAATTGGTATTGGACACATTTATATTTCTTATTTTTGTCTCTATATTGACCAATGATCACCAAATTCCACATGTTTATTTACTGTAAATGTTTATAGTATAACATGCACTGAAGCTTTTTATTTTTTAGATTTTTTAATTATAAATATTTCCATGTCAAAGAACCCAAATCCAGTCATGGACACGTTGCGGTAATGAAAAAATGTGGAAAAAACAACAAAATTGGTTTGTATGATGTCATTTGAAATCATGTGCAAAATAGTACATGATGAGATGTTTGTAACTGTATGCTTCTTATTTTGATACTCTTATTTTGCATTGACTTTTTTAATCAAAATGTTTCATGACACCTCATAAGTCTAATTTTCCGAAACCGCATACTGTATAGTAGGTACTGATGAAGTACCTACTTACTTGCCGTTAAAACAGTAGGTACTGTATAGTATGAATCCTGGTAGCATAAATGAGATTCGGACGTACTACATCTGCCATGTTGCTACATCACGTGACATCGTCGTCATCACGTCATGTCATTCCAGCGCGAAAACTGCCGAATGCCTCTTCTTCTTCGTTGGATAACTCCTCTCCCGGGGCATCATGGGATAGTGGAGTGTCCATCGTATGCACGCTGCAAAATCTAACCGGAAGTAGTAGGTCATCCCAACCCAGTCTCACCCCATGGCGTCAATATTTGACGACACTTGACCATGCGTCAATATGTTGACGCGGAGGGTATACCTTTCGCGTCATTTTTTGACGAACTGGGGACTTCAATACTATTATGTCCGTTGCATTCTCTTTCCTATTTTCTTACCATTTTCGCATCGGTTTAGGGTTAGATTTACATAATGACATCCCTACCCAAACCTAACTCTAACCCCAACGCCAGGTGACAACTGTTTAATTTCGCGTACCTAACTCTAACCCCAACGCCAGGTGACAACTGTTTAATTTCGCGTACACTGTTTAATTTTGCGTAATCTAACCCTAAACCGACGCGAAAATGGTAAGAAAATAGGAAAGAGAATGCAACGGACATAATAGTATTGAAGTCCCCAGTTCGTCAAAAAATGACGCGAAAGGTATACCCTCCGCGTCAACATATTGACGCATGCTCAAGTGTCTTCAAATATTGACGCCATGGGGTGAGACTGTGTTAGTCATCCGGGTACTTTTCGCGTACTGTTTTTCGAATACTATGTATTCGGACATACTACTCGCCTCGCCTACTGCTTTTCGCGTACTATATAGTATAAAGTAGGCGGTTTCGGACGCAGCATATGTGTTCAGTGTGTCATGTTAACCATGTGCATCATGCATCATTTCAAAAACGAGCCTGCTGCACACGCGTCAAAAGGGTTTATGATAAAAGAAAATTCACAAAATACTCACAAGACACTGACATACAGTTAACTCTGATTACACATGAGATGAAGTGAGTATCTGGCAAACACGAGTGTCTCTTTTATCATAAACCCCTTTAAAGCGTCTGCAGCATACACTTTTTTTTAAAAGACGTGTGATGAACATAAGTCTACATGACGCGCCGAACGCATATTTTGACATGACGAGCCACACATGACGGGCTAAGTACATGTTATGATGAGCTTTACATTGTGCGCCCTAAAAAGAAGTCACCGGCCTCCACTGGCAATCTATAGACAGTTTCAGCAGCAACAACATAAACAAATGGCTTTTGTGGAGTAAAAACAACTTCTGGTAGACTTCCAAATATAATCAATAACAACCGAGTTATTTTGCAGTAGTTTATTTCTGATAAGAATGAAAATAAATGACAAGTAAATCACCTTCGTTCAGGTATCACATCTAACACGAATCAACTATTACAATTAGCTAACGTTACTATGTAAACAATGTCAGCTAGAGGTCCTTAAATTCTTAACCACTAGCCAGACTGATAAATAAATGCAGACTGGAAGTTCACTTCAGTTCAGGCACGTAACCACGACAAAGTGCGATGAAACCGTTAAAAAAAATTCTTTCCTAATTTGAAGGGGCCAAGGATTTCACCAGGAATGTAGATTATTTTTAATTATGTAAGATGAAATGCGTTTTCAGATCTACAGCATTCCAGGGGCTACAAGCATCTTTCTCTATTGGTCACAGCTCAGGATAGTCACCAGTAAATCAATCAACACGTCAGAACATCATTCTTCTGCTGCATGTGACATGTACGGCTAATGTGATTGGCTAATAAGAAAAAAACCCAAAGATGACAGAATGCAGGTCACACACCCTTCCAGCTGTTTAAGCTGAATGTCAATGTTAACGGATGGCTCTCTGCAGGTATTATAAACCTCCATGGGGAAGTACTGACTCCGGGCAAATTTACAGTCTTTTCTCAGAACACAGTTTTTATTTTGGGTTTAGCGGACGGTGTGGATTAAAATGTAAAAAATGTCTTTAGGTCAGAACCTGATGATTTATAGGCTTTATGGCAGAATTGAAACCTTTTCTATGTATTTTTTGAACTGCATATTGTTCACATTCATTTCTTGACATATGGTGTGTCTGTGAGAATCAAACGAACAGACTATATGGCATTTGTAGTAATGAAGGTTTCTCGCTAATCATTTTAATTTCCATTTCCAAAAAAAGTCAATTCAATCTGTCACATGAAGTCAACAAATGTAGACTGTTTAGTGCTGTTCAAGCATTACCTCATGAAGCAGTCATGTCAAAGTATTTAAATGAAGAAAAACGGCTGCTCTCTCCTTTAAAAAGGATCATATTATTTTCACAAACTTTCTTCATTAGCTCCACAATGCTCTATGATGCAGGCATCTTTATTGTTATGAAATAGATAATCTTAAGAAGAACAAGAATTTATTCTTGAACAAAAAAAAAAGAAAGAAAGAAAATAAACTCTTAGTATTCTGAAAACCTTCTGAGGGATATTACTGCAGTAAAGTTGCTCTGTGGCAAGGACAGAGATATATTTGAAATCATATTATTGTATGTGGATTTTTACTGAATGATCAAACGTTATGCTGGGTACACACCAACATAATCAGGCTGATTTTTGGCCGATTTCCTCCCTTCCGACAATCCTAGCTGTGTCCTGATTATCTTGATGGTTCTTATCAGATTTTCCCTTGGTGTTAAGAGTGTCCGAATCCAATCGCGAATCGTAAATATTAAACATGTTTAAAAATCATGATGTGTGTGGGGAACCCTGAGGACAAATGCGCGCACGCTCTTGAGATTATCACGTAAACAAAACAATATTCAATCAGAAAGCAAGATGATGGAAGACGGAAGCAGTCATGGCGCAGCACAAAGTGAAGTTGATGCAAAGTGAACTTGTACAGACCATGTTCCCGCTGTCTCCACGACTTTACCCAAACCCTTTTTCCTTGAATTTTCTGTGAAAATCATTCCAAACACTATCATTGCAATTTCTTCCAGCATATCGCCCGCCATGCTTATTCTGAAGACTCGCGAGATTTTGCTAGATTTCCTGTGTTCACAGTCGAGACTCTGGTTGAAAATCTGTTTTGTGTGAAAATGTTTGTGTGTGGTCTGCTGAATTTGACACATCACCACACACCATACGTGTAAAACGGTTAAATCTAGGATTTTTTTATTCTCATGTTTATGGTCTATCACATTTTGAAAATCTTATAAGATGTAAAATAATTTTAGGTGTGTACCCAGCAATGAGAAGTGGGACAAATAATGCAGATATTCACAACTGCTGTTGCAAGGATAACCATTTTCTTTACAAATTTCAGATTTTAATAATTTACAGCTGTCAATCTGTTCAGGGATTGCCCACTAATTCTGTCACCAATTTTTATTTATTTATCATTAATATTATAAGCTGCTAATGTCTTAATTTGGACAACTTTAAAGGTGAGTTTCTCGGTATTTAGATTTTTTGCACCCTCAGATCTTCAAATAGTTGTATCTCATCATTTAATCTTAAATCTCAATTTCATCTGACCTCTAATAACTGGCTTTGTGGTCATTATTAACTCATCTTTTCTTTTGAGATTTAAATTGATCTCACTTCCCAAAACCTGGGGCCGTTCTTTTAAACATTCCTGCAAAATATAAACCACCTAAAATCATCTCATCATTCATGCTGTACTGAATAATCACATTCAGTAAATGCTTTTAATCAGCATACAGCTCCCTATGCATGTTGACTGTTTATGCTTTTATCAAACAGGTACGACTCTCCTGATTTTGCCAAGTGATTGATGTCCTCAGGGCAACATTATGCTGATCAGATTACTGAAGCTTTAACTTACATACAGGATTAGTTGCCCTGAGGACATCAACCACTTGGCAAAATCAGGTCGATCAAACAGGTACAATGTATCAAAGTGAAAAGATTTTTGTAGCCAGTCAGTACAAAAGACAATAAATGATGCTTATTAGAGAGAGTCGAGTCTATTGTATGTATATCTTCCCACAGTCATGAGTTCAATTCTACGAATAGACAATTGAACAAAATGTATTCATTGAATGCACTGTAAGTCACTTTGAATAAAACTTTCTGTCAAATACAAAACTGAATAATCTGTGTATCTTATAATGACATCTTCCCCTTTTAACTTCCAAACTATTTTTTTTTTTAAACATTCACCTTATAAAAGTGTGGATAATTGTCGGTTTTTAATTGTCATGCATTTAAACATAAAACATCTGAACATTTGGTGTAGTTTCTCCGCTAATTGACATTGCTATACTGTACATCAAACGCAGCAATCCAGCTCACACAAATAAGAGCATTCAACTTTACCAAATGGGCGTCACAATATCAACAGGCGGATGACATCAAGTACAGCGAGAGCGATTCAAAAGCAAAATCATTTGTATAATTTCTCAAATGGTTCATGTGGCGACACATAAAGCTGAACACACAATTTTTAAGCCTGGCTGGTTGAGACTAAAGCAGGGAACGCTGCATTCAAACACATAGGCATACACACTTTTCTATGTCTGCACTCAGCTAACTTGAAAAATTCAGCTATCTAGATCACAAACTGTGTGTGAGTGAGTTCAGTTCCTTACTTTTGTGTTAAAATGCTGAATTTGTAATGAAAGTTAGCGTTGTTATGTAGTGAAATGGTGTTTCTTTGGTTTTGAGAGGTTACATAATAAGCTGATCCTGCATGGGAGCTAACAGCACTCTTATCTCTGAAGTGGATCAGGTTTGGGCTTATTGTTCGGCAACTCTTTCGCATTCAAAAAAGGCATTCGTGCTTTGGATATAATGAGAATCAGAATCCCTGCATATGCTTTTTTACATGTCATTGTCATGCTGAGAGCACTGGGAGAGTATCGCTTTCATTATTTAAAGTGACATGCATCTCACCAGATGGATTTATCATGTTTTATCCTTAGAGGTATGGATTTGATGGTTTGATAGAGTCGGCTGTAATGAAAACCACAGGTCTTTTATATTCTTAGACATGGGTTGTTTTTTTACATTCATCGTAATTGATTTATTTAAAGGGCTGTGTGTGTTATTTGTTCAAAGCACCTTGCACTTTTGTACTACATAGTTGTTTTTTATTGACTTATCCAGTGGTGTAGTCTACGTGATACGCAGGACTACGCCGTATACCCACTAGAAATTGTCAAGGATTTCCGTATACCCACTAAAAATAGCGCGAGGATGCGTAACAGCATGGTTTTGTGACATTTTTAAACTTTTAGTCATAATATACATGTGAAGCACTGACCATTAGCATGCTGCTACTTTAGCGGGTTGTTTGAAATAAATAATAGGCTATATACTTCCTGTCGAACTGCGCGATCCGATCGGCATATTAATTTCTATGAAATCAAATTACTATAGTGACGCGAAAGTGACTGGGGAGCAGACAGGTGTTGCGCCACAAGGGAGTGATAGCAAAGTACCGCGAGAGAGACTCCAGTTATCACATGGAGAAATCTGCTTTGAATCGCTCTCGCGGTACTTTGACATCACCAAGAGGCTTACGCCAAATGAAGTCGAACCTGGACTGTAGCTGCTCACGCGAAACTGTAAACAAACAGTCCAGAGAAGTGAACGAGTGCTGCTGCAACATAAAATCCATAGAGTTTACAACGCACATGAGTAAACAACATTTAAATCATCAGTCCAGTTTATTACTTTATCTGGAGGTAAGGCTCCAAATGCAATAAAATAAGCCCGTGATTATATCCTGATGGTTTTTAGCTGCCTTCAGTTCCTCTGCATGTTTGCTTGGGCTTCACAGTGTTAAACTTCCCTTCTATGTGTTCATTTATATATCTACGTTCAAGATGTATATGATCTTAAACTTCTGTGAGGAAATTCATGTCTGCGTTGATGTTCAGTTCAGACTTGCAAATATTAGGCTTGATGGTCTTGTAATAATAAGCCTATTTTCAGTTTTAGACAATGCTCATATTATATGCAAAAATAAGCTTTTATATCAATGACTATGCAAATAAGAGTTAATTCATGGTCATCTTAAATGTGTATTAATTAAAAACATTTACACCATTAAATTACACATGGTAATGTTATCAATAGTTGTCAGATAATAGCTATTGAAGGAGTGGATTTTTTTCACCTTCAATGCATGTGTTTGCCACGGATTGAAGATTGTAAACAGTTAATTTAATTTTAATTAACAGTTAAGTAACTTTTGTCCCTGAGTTAGATGTTGATTAACACTAAACCAGTCTAAAAATCAGTCCAGTTTCCCCAGCTGTAAACCCATTGGCTGATAAAGTCTTTTTTTCTTATAATAAACTGACATGTTGAGAACACATTCAGTTTATGTGTTTATGAGTACACTTTCAGAATGCTCTTAGTTACATGAAGATCCATACTGTATGCATCTGTGAGTGTTGTGGTGCTTATGAGGTGTCGCGCTGGGACGAGTGAGCAAAAGAATGAGAGGGGAAAATCACAGTATACTCACTACAAAAATCTAGACTACACCACTGGACTTATCTGTTGTCAGAACTGTACGTTTAGTTTATGTCTAATCAATTAAATGAGTTAAAATACATTTCTTTACAGTTCTTTCAGTTCTTTGCAAACTTGTTAATTTCATCATCATTTTTTTTTTATTAGTGATGTTAAAGATACAATTTGTAGAATCCGCCGCTAGAGGGCACACAATCAAATCAATAACACTGATTAATGAAGCTCTGAAGCAGCATGGAATTATGGGATTTGTTGTCTTTAACTCAACCGCTGATGGCCATCAATCAGATGGAGAGTGAGAAATCATCTTAACACATTAGGTAAAGTAATCAAGTTTTATAAATGTTGTGTTTGATGACATCATTTTTCATGTAAGGTTCAAAACTAAATTGTTAGTCATAGATGTTGCAGTAGGCTGTTTACACAGCACATAATTATGTGTTCAGATCAACAAACTTACCATAAACAAGCGAGTAGTCCGACAGATGCATACTTGTCCACGACACTGTTGTCATGTGGTTTCTACGTTAGTAAAGGCAGTAACAAAGGGTTGCATGGATATTAACATCACTGACAGGCGACTGCACTGCCCCGTGTCACTGTTTAAAATGGCAATTTACTTATAATTTACAAGTAGTTGAAAACATTAGAGATATTGATAGTAATCAGCTGGACAAAATATATATGAATGAGTTTATTTATACGTAATCAGTGACAATGCACAGAAAACATTAGTCTAAGAAAGAAAAGATATACTGACCAAGTGGTTTTTGGATATTTTACTGCAAATATCTTACAAATTATACCTTTAAACTAAAGGATTACTCCACTTTCTCCCAATAATTTACTTACTTCCATGTCATCCAGAATGTTTATGTCTTTGGTCGAGAAGAAATTAAGCTTTTTGAGGAAAACATTACAGGATTTTTCTGAATTGAATAGACTTTATTGGACCCCAACAGTTTACAGTTAAAATGCAGTTTAAAACTGCAGTTTAAAGGGCTCTAAACAATCCTAAACCGAGGCAAGAGGGTCTTATCTTGCAAAGCGATCAGAATTTTCGGCAAGAACAATACAAAATATTTATTTGTAAACCACAACTTTTCATCCTGCACTAGCCGTGTGACGCTCCAGCTCGACCTCACGTAATGCGTCATCACGTCAAAAGGTCACGTATGACGTATGCGAAACTACCGCTTCAGTGTTTACAAGTGTGGAGAAAGAGGACCGTTCCGACAACGTTATATGTGAAATGATACTAATTAATGTCTTTATGTCAGTTTATTCTTTAAAATGGTCATCAAGTGTGCGTGACCTATCGACATGATTACGCATTACGTGAGGTCGTACTGGCGCGTCACACGGCTAGTGCAAGATGAGAAGTTATGATTTAAAAGTGCATATTTTTTATTTATCTTGCCGAAAATGACAATCGTTTTGTTAGATTAGACCCTTAGGCCTCGATTGGGATTGTTTAGAGCCCTTTGAAACTGCATTGAAACTGTAAACTGTTGGGGTCCAATAAAGTTCATTATATGGAGAAACATCCTGTAATGTATTCCTCAAAAATTAATTTCTTCTCGACTGAACAAAGAAAGATGTAACCATCTTGGATGACATGGGGGTGAGTAAATTATCTGGATTTTTTTTAAGAAAGTGGAGTAATCCTTTAAGACACACATCATTATTTATTAAATATTTGCATGTAACAAGTCCTGCACCTAATGTGCTATTGACATAAACATTACTTTAGACAAGACAACTCCTGAACTCCAAACTGAATGTAAGAATGGGAAAGAAAGCTTATTTAAGCAATTTTGAGCGTGGCATGGTTGTTGGTGCCAGACGGGCCAGTCAACTTTGACTGAAATAACCACTCGTTACAACCGAGGTATGCAGCAAAGCATTTGTGAAGCCACAACACGCACAACCTTGAGGCGGATGGGCTACAACAGCAGAAGGCCCCACCGGGTACCACTCATCTCCACTACAAATAGGAAAAAGTGGACTAATCCTTTAAGACACCATTATCATTATTTATTAAATATTTGCATGTTACAAGTCCTGCACCTTATGTTCTATTGACATAAACATTACTTTAGATCTTAAATTGTTCGGATAATACATACAAACATATTATACATATTGTACGTTTATTAAGCAAATAAACAGTTGCTGCATAAAAAATGATAACATTGGTAAAAAAAATCCTACAAAGTATAACAGAAATCAATACTATTTAGTGCATTTTCAGAGTGAGCTCTTTTGATTTTGGCAAGGAGGCAACTACCCAAAATACCCTAGCAACCACACAGCATTTCCCTGGCAACCCCAAAGGAAACCATAGCAACAGCATAGCAACATCCCAGCCACCACCCACCCCAGAGAGTTTCTTGCATACATGCTGCACTTTCCTCTGAAACAGTAGTTGATTTTATTGTGCTCACTGACTTTCTTTAGGAGCTTTTCAAACATAATATCCCTTGTGAAAAAAAAGTGTGCTTAAGTGTACTTTTATAAAGTGTACTTATTACATAAATAATACACTTTAAGTATATACACTTAAGTGTGAATTAAATGCAATCTTTTCGGCGCACTGAATGCACATTAAGTGTAATTAATTTAACATATATCATATATTAAGTTGAAATAAAGTGTAATAAGTTGCCATTAAGAGTGATTTTTTGGAACAACTTAATTGGTAATTTATTACAACTTTATATCTACTTTCATAATTGCTTCTAGTGTTTTTAAAATATACTTAAAGGGCACTACACAATATAATGACATGAAATTAATGTGATTTAAAATGCAATTTAATGTCTGTTAACAATACTCTTAAGTGTGAATTAAATGCAATCTTTTCGGCGCACTGAATGCACATTAAGTGTAATTAATTTAACATATATCATATATTAAGTTGAAATAAAGTGTAATAAGTTGCCATTAAGAGTGATTTTTTTGGAACAACTTAATTGGTACTTTATTACAACTTTATATCTACTTTCATAATTGCTTCTAGCGTTTTTACAATATACTTAAATTGCACTGTTCAATCTACTGTCAAGCAATAAATGTGAAATTAAAAATAAGTTAATGTATATTAACAGTACATTTAATTACTCATTAAATGTAATGTTTCAAATACAAGTTTGCCAAATAAATTCCAATATATAAAATTAAATGCAATCAGTTGAACTGTGATTTCAGTGCAGTGAAGTGATTTCATTGCATCTTTCTAAAGTATGTACTTTAACTACTTCTATTGTATGTGAAATATGGTTATGTACTTCTCAAAATACTGAAAAACAAATCTAGTTAATTAAATGTATTCATTTCAGTTTAATGCATTGCAAACAAACAAAAACCACAATGCTTACACTGACAATAAAACAGTTTGGTAGTCAAATTATGAATCAGATTTTTTGTTTTGCAAAAGTACATTTAATAAATTAATTATGAGTTGTATGTCCAAACAAAAAAACCTCATTTTAATATTGTTAAATTGGAATCAAACAAGCAACTATCAATATTGAATAATTACATCCCTTAGAAAAAAATAAACTCAAAGTTATTATTTTTTAACATTTTAACAGACAACTAAAAAAGAACTGCATGAACTTTAAATTAACAAGTCTTTGGTAGGTCACATCAGTCTAATGATCTTTTATTAAATGTGTTTAGAAATATTGCCATGAAAGTGTACTCTTTATGTAGCGGGTATTAACTCACTTACTTATGGACCAGGCATAATTATAAGATCAGAAGGGTGCACGGTACGAAGGAGGAGGTAGCAGTGATAGTGAGCAACAAGCAAAGACAGAAGGTAAGTTGATTAATAAATTATTTTACTTTGAGTATTGAGAAACCTTTCTTTTTCTTTTTCTTTCCTTAATCACAAAAAATAGTAAACAACAATGAAAATACAATTAACTATATATACTATGGGTGCACCCTCTAAATTACTTCTCATTTACAGAAATCGCAGTCACAATCAATGTACAAAGATGGTACAAATTATATATGTAACACACTGAAATCAGTATTCAAGTTCAAAGTTCTTATCAATTGGAGTATTGATCAGTCGTAAATTATCAGAATTGTGCTTCTGAAATGTTTCAGTTCAATAAAGTAAACAAACAAAATAAGGAAACAGTTTCTGAAATGTATCCTCTTACTTGTCTGAAGAAAAATATTTAAAATAGAAAATTGTCCTTTCCTCTAGATTCGTGATCCAATCAGGTCGAAATGGGAGGCTCGCCATCAATTAGGAAAATCCAGCTCAAGGAATGTTCATACGAAAGGAAAAAACATTCAATATTGAGTATCAGAGCCGGCCCTAGACCTTTGGGGGCCCTAAGCAAAATTTCGTCGGAGGCCCCTTTGACCGTTTTAAGTAAGGCCTAAAGAAAAGCAATGACTACCTTATGACTATACTGCACATATTATCTCTACTATGTTATTTTTTTTAAATGTGTCTATTAAATTATGTTTTAATTATTCTATGTATACTGTATGTTAATGATCTTTTTTACATTGCTGGTCCTGAGTACGTATTTCGTTCTTATGTGGCAACATGTAGCCTACAGAATGACAATAAAAGACCTTGGGGTGGTCCCGGACAGGGAATATCTTAAGACAGGACTCGGCCTTAGTTTAATTAGAAAACATAACTAATTTGAACAAAAATGCCTTACTAAAAACATTATTTGTGTGGATTTTGAGGCAAAACAAAGAGCACTGGTGTATTTTAAGATATGTCAGTGCAAGCTTTTTTCAGTTTGGACAGCTCTTAGCCTACTTTTATTTTAGTCTAGGACTACTTTAATTCCTGTCAGGGAAACTGCCCCCTTGAGTTCTTGATTTGAGTTCCATGTTTGATGTCTAACAGGAAAAAATATGATACCACTGACTGAACTGAATGGCAGTGCAGTGCAACAAACACACACTGATGAACTTGCTAAATAAAAAGACTTTTCACTGACCATCAAAGAAACATTTTTAATTGACACCAGAGTTTAAGAGGCACAAACAACAGCCTATATATAATTTGAATGAAATTGAGTAAATAGAATAACATTTAAATAAAATATAATATAAAATAATAAATATAACACTTAAATGTTTAAATTTTTCAAATAAACAAAATTAACAATAATATCTAAAACATCACAAACAAGGTTAATAGTACCTAACATTCGCCTCACTATATATTATCCCTTACGTAAATAGCATAACAAAAGTTAATAGGCTTGTTTGAGATGAGCAAAATCTGACACAAACATAGGTTTGTGGATAATAACAATTAACTTGCAAATAATATTAATAATTGAAGATTAACAATTAACATTGCATTCATAACATTAATCTAACAAAGCTGACTACTGTATGTCATATGCATTGCTATAGTTTAAATATTAAAGACTGAACAGTGACATTATAAACTTTTGCAAAGGCCAGCAGGTGGTTTTAAAAACAGTTCGCTGTCTGGGCATGTACCACCACGCATATGCGCATGAGTTTGTTTACTCTTACACATAAAACACTTTAAATTCAGACGTTTAACAATATAATTACACTAATGACATACATATGTAGAAATGACAATGGCATACGTGAAATATAAGCGTAACAGAATTAATTTACCACGTTAAACCGTTTAAATATTAATTATTAAGCTTAATATACCAATTCACGTTATGATGGCAAATATAAGAAAGAGAAGTCAAACAGAACACAGGTTTGGTCATTACCGAAGTCAAATAAGATCCACTTACTTCGCATTTACGCACAAACACACATAGCATTAAAGAAATTGTCCTTAAAGCAACAGCAAAAGTTCGCGTCTGTATCAGTGATCTGGCTCAACTCAACTTTGCGTTCTGTGGGCGGGATGCTCGCCTGCACATAGATCGCGGGCACTGATTGGCTGCTGCGCTGGATGTTGTGTGTCAATCAATCTCGGCAAGAAAGAGATCTTATTTATTAGCGAACTTTCATAATAACTATAATAACAAGTAACAGCCTTTTTAACATTGCCATAATAATAAATAATGAATATTTATTTTATGTTACTTTTGATGAATGATTTTTTTCAACCACTAGCTAAGTGATGGCCCTAGCTAGGGGGCCCTCTGCTGGCCACGAGGCCCTTTGCAATTGCAAGTGTCGTTTAGTGGCTGGGCCGGCTCTGTTGAGTATCAATAACGATTAACAATTGTACATAATACAGGAAACAAATAAAATACATACATAAGTGCCATCATCATAATAAATGACAATTTATACAAATACCTGTCCATTCACGTGTTTCTCTCTCTTTTTGTCTTTCACAGGCACGTGCAACCAAAATGGCGTCAGCGAACAGCAGTGAACACAACGCACCATGTGGTTTTACATAATCACACTGCAATGAACAATCCAACCCATATAACATCACAATATAACACCATTTTGTCTCGTATGCATTAAACAAATAAAATGATATGACATTTAAAGTGTTGACATTCGTTTTTATGGCTAATTATAACATTGGTAATTATTACAAACTCACCAGGTCAAAATGAAAGCTCAAAAAGTGCTCAATCCACACAATCACGCTGTATCATTGAATATATGCAAGTTAAATTCTGATTTCTTCAGTTAATATGAACTTAGGAGTCATATTTAATCAAATTAAACACTCTCGCGTTAGATCGAGTGCCTCTGTCGCTCTGCATCTCTCCTATGAACTGAGACGCGATCCGAAAGCAAAAAAGGGGCGGAGCTTAAAATTAAACACTCCGATTGGTTTACTCATTTCAGATTTATAATTCAGATTGAACTATTCACATGTATTTCCTCATTTATAAAATAAATGTAGATGTATGAATAGTCTCTATTATATTTAAGCACACTTTTAAAATAATAATATTTAATTATTTAACCAGGGTTACATTTAAGTAAAACTAAATTAGACAAAGTGCATTTTTAAAAAGTGTAATTAAGTATGTTAAGAAATATTGTGATGAAAGTGTACTTACTATAAGTTAAGCTTAATTAGACAGTATTAAAAAGTGCATTTTTAAAAGTGCACTTAAGTGTGTTGATAAATATTATGTTGAAAGTGTACTTTCTTTAAGTTAAGCTTAATTAGACATTAATACAAAGTGCATTTTTAAAAGTGCACTTAAGTGTGTTTATAAATATTATAATGAAAGTGTACTTACTATAATTTAAAATTAATTAGATATTATTACAAAGTGCATTTTTTAAAAGTGTCCTTAAGTGTGTTAGTGAAATTTTATGATGAAAGTGTACTTACTATAAGTTCAAATTAATTAGATATTATAACAAAGTGCATTTTTAAAAGTGCACTTAAGTGTGTTTATAAATATTATAATGAAAGTGTACTTACTATAAGTTCAAATTAATTAGATATTATTACAAAGTGCATTTTTAAAAGTGCACTTAAGTGTGTTTATAAATATTATGATGAAAGTGTACTTTCTTTAAGTTAAGCTTAATTAGACATTATTTAAAAGTGCATTTTTAAAAGTGCACTTAAGTGTGTTAATAAATATTATGATGAAAGTGTACTTAATATAAGTTAAAATTAAATACATATTCTTACAAAGTGCAGTTGTAAAAAGTGCACTTAAGTGTGTTAATAAATAGTGTCATTAAAGTGTATTCCATTTAAGTACGCTTAAGTGGTCTTTAATTTATATTATATTATATTATCAGCAAGTGCACTTCTCAAAAAGTATACTTTTATTATTTTAAGCACACAAAAAGTATGCTTTCAATACACTTAAGTACGCTAATTTTTCACAAGGGATTATATACATGATGAAAGCAAAGAAGCACAATTCCTGTGTGATGATTATCTGGCTCTGTTGTCGATTGCATGTGAATGAATTAGATTTGTGTGTAACCTAAGTGAAATATAACCTCATAACTGGAACACCGGCGAGCTTCTCCAGCACACAGAAGTTCAGTTTCCCACCTCAGGGAACGAAATGATTAAAAGTTTGCAATACAAGCAGGTGAGTAATGCAGATGAAGTCTTGTTAAACCGAAGACATTTTGTTTTTGGCAACTCTGGAAAGCTAAATCTTAATCCAAAGGAAATCCAATCTGCTTAACTCCCACTATAACGCTGTTCCCAACGCAGGACATCTACAATCAATCGTTATGTCGTGTCAGGCTATCAAATAGCCGTTCTTTGGCTTGAACACCGCAAGCCACAAACAAAATGGTGAACAACATAATTGCATAATGAATCTTGAAGTACTCTGCCAAGAGTTAACTAGTCCTTAGTACAAGCAAACCTACACCGTGATTACAGAACATTTCATTCCAGCCATAATAACATTTCATTACCGCACAATCCTGAATCAAGACCTCTGTTTACATGAGAGATGAGACTGTCATCGAGGAGAAATAATAACTGACATAAAGAAAACTGGGCTCGTGTTGTAGATAGCGTTTGAGAGTTAGCAATAATATCTCCCCTGATGGGAGGACAGAAAATGCCTTTTGACAGCTATGAAATAAAGTAAAGCCCTGCCTGCTGCGAGCAAGTATTTATCTATAAAGCCTCACATTTTGATGCCACGAAGTTTAAAAAATGATGACAAGCTTTCTCTTATCCTATACCTTGAACAAAATATAATTTCATGCTGTATTAACTGTATTGACCTGCCGGAGGAGCAGAATAATCTATGTGCATACGGTACTTCTGTGGGCTGCCAGATCTTCATTCAGTCTCTCTGTCTGCCCTCGGTGTGAATGTGTGCTTGTGTAAATCTCACAAAACATTGCCGCTCATAGTTGGCCACAAGATCTAAGACGTTGAAAACAAACCATTGAAATTGTTTGCGTCCTGATACTGTTGACAATTCTCATTACTGTGATGTATCCGAATATTTTACTTGATTTTCTTTTTATTCTCATTGATATGAACCATTAGTTTTGTTTTTATGGAATCTCATTAGATTCTCATGCATTACAAAAAATGACTGTAGTGCAATGATTTTGTATGAATAAATAGAATTGAAACTAGTTCAGCAAACACTACTGTAATGAATATTTTAACAAGTATCATTATTATGAATTTGGACTGATGCAAAACGATCACAATGCAAAAAATCTTAAAAGAGGGATTCATTTTCTTTAGCAAAATATCCCTCAAAAAGAGGGATATCTTTTCTTTTCCAACACTTAGATCTACAGACTTTTCTCACAATCTGTAAATTAGATTTAAATGTAAGTGTGAGTGCTGCTTTATTGTGCTTGTCAGATCATGATATGCATTTACAAAGGCCTTTGGTTTTACTTGTTGTAAGATAGATTATGTGTTTGCTAGGCTGTAGTTGCTAGGGAGTTGCTAGCATTTTAAGTGTGTAGCGATTCAGTGGAAGGAAGGGAAATGTTATTCAAAACACCATTGAACCTCCTACCGAAGCATATATGGGAATCCCAGATTTTAGCTCAAAGGGGATTATAAGTATAATTAACTGTAATTAACTATACAAATTGGTAAGGTTTTACTTGATTTAGCAGAAATATTAGTAACAATGAATTAATGCATTTGTCCAGCGAATATACTCATAATTGTACGTTAAGAAAGATAATTCCGTGGCCTTTAGAAAATAACTTTCTTACTGCTATTAAGGTATCCGTGATATTGCACGTGAGGGAGGAGGGGGATCTGTGGCATTTGCAGGAACTGTAATTGACAGGTAGATTTTACACAGCCCTGCGCTGATTGGACCAAATGAACCGGCCTGCGCTGATTGGACCAGATGAACTGGGAGCGCTGGATTTTTGCCAAACAAAAACAGGCCTTAGGTGGAGAAAGAAGCATGGGGTTTTCTCTAATGCTGTGTTTACACCTGCCACATTTAAGGCATCAAAATCGCGTCTAACGTGCCTAGTTTGCCGCTTGAACAGTTTGAATGCATTCGCGCGTCTACAGCGAAGCAGACGCACGGAAAAGCAAGCATTTGACGTGTGTCAGAGGCGAAATCCGCTTCTTGTGGGAGGGGCAAGTGCTATGTCTGTTTGCAAGATGGCTTATGTTGATTGTGCATTTATCGAGAGAGTTACTGGTTTGTTTTGGTCACCTTACTATAGGGGGAAAACAGTTTAAAAAACGGGGGGTGCCGTGGGTCGATAAACATCAAAAGTGAAATGTGTATTAATAACTTACCAGGTTGCCCAATATCCTCACTGACACTCTTCCAAGTGAGGTCCTTTTCATTCCTGTCTCTATAGAAATAAGAACTTGTATTGAATAGCTTCGGGTGACTGCTCACGGACAATATCAAGCGTTTTTTTATGTTGAAGGAGTGACCCCGGGCAGGGCGGCCACCACCGCAGCAAGCAGGCTCCTCATTGGTGAACGCGGCGCAAAAATTCGCCAAAGTTAACATTTTTTAACTTGGGTGTCAGCTGCAAATTTCCATCAAACGCAATATGCACAAAAAGCACCATTTGTGCGTACCGCACCAGACGCTCAATTTGCGCAAACTAGACGCTCGAATGAGGCAGAATCGCGTCTACTGCGCAGCGCTAAATGCCTCATTTGTGCCGCGAGACCTCCAGACACGCATTAGTGCGTCTTCACATTGACTTAACATTGAAATCACTCGTGCTTGATGCCTATACTGCGGCTGGAGTAAATGCAGCATGAAACAGTCTAATGTATGTTGTTCTATCGGAGCATACAGTAGTGTCGGTTTTAGTGAATATGATAAAAAATATTGCAGACTGCAGCTTTAACCCATGACTCTTACACCAATCATTATGACATATTGGGGTCCTATACTATTACCCCATAGTTTAAACTGTCAGGGGATGGTTGGAGCCTATGTTAGCATTTCAGGCCACAAATAGGGTACAAATGATCAGTCCATCACAGACACAAACACTCACACCCAAACATCTAGAGGCAATTTAGGGACTTGAATTGACCTCATCTGAATGTTTTTAGACTGTGGGGGGAAACTGACGTACCAGAAGGACACCCTAACACAGGGACAATATTCACACCACATATACTGTAGAAAGGCTCCCTGGCTTAGCCGAGCACAACACAGAAACCCTCTTGCTGTGAAACAACAGTGCCAGCCAAAGAACCACTATGTTGCATATCATTTTAGTCAACATAACAAAATAATAAAGCATGAAATAAAATGTTTTGTTTATGTTATTTGATCATGTTTATAAGTCACACTATTATATATTGTACCTCGGGTCAGTAGTGTACCTACACTTTTTACAATAAATAAGTTATAAAACAAATTGTTTTACATTTGTGTGCTTCTTTCATATCAAACTGTTGATAATAAATAAATTGAGGATTATTAAGATGGAAAAGGTCTAATTCTTAAGGGTAGGCTACTGTAAGATGCCCTGGGTGACTAAAGACACAAGTTATGCATTTGAGGGTTTAAGAAGTGATGGATTGCTCTACTAACAGTTATGAACAACACAAAAAAATATCCACCAAAAATAGAGAATCTCAGCATCATGCTTTCAATTAGGTCTGAGGTGAGATGCTGGCGTGTTGTCTCAATGAAGTTACTGTCAGCTATGAGTGACACTCTTTGGTCTGAATGGGCTCGTTCGACCGCCTCAGTGCTGTAGAGATGGGCAATGAGAGATGATTTATTGATGCTGTCCTTATGTATGTGGATGCACACAGAGCAGGAACAGAAGCTAAAGCAGCAGGGTTGGAACCCTCTGTGAAACCATTTTCCAGCAATTAAACTGTACAGGTACATCATGGCCATTGGCCATGGATTGAGAAAAAAGAGACAGGGTACATTCAAAGGTGACATTAGGATGCTTTTGAACTAATTTAAACAAATTCATATGCACAAAATCCTGATCTTCTGATTCAAATTTCAAATTTGTTGTTTTCTTCTGGCAGAGGCTATTTACACTAAGTACGAATATAAAGATTTTTTCTATTTACACTAAGTGACAATTGTCTATATCAGACACCCGGTGCAATGTAGACCAAAATACTGGTCTAAAGTCAATGGCGCAGTATTATTATTTTTTGTTATTTAAAGAGCATGTTAGTAATGTGCGCCTATAAACAGAATGACAATGCGAATACACTTTGCTGATAACACACACACATGGATGCGCAGCAGCACACAAACCTTTTTAAATAAGACAATTTAAAGGATTAAAATGTAGCCTGGTAAGTAAGCTGATTTTTAGCTTTAAAAGGGCAAACATTGCATTTATTATTATTATTTTTTTTTTATTGCTACCCACAATTTATTATACTTGATGACTTTGTACCTGTGGATATGGTGAGATGGGAACAATTTTTAAGTAATACGTTTATCAAAACACTCCCAGCGCTCTCCCAGGTGCAGAAACATTTCTGCTCTTGACACGTTTGTAAATTCTTTCTGTCCTGTTTGTTACAAATAAAATATTTTTAGAGTGCAAACCCTTTTTTGCATATTTGTAAATTATTCTTGAGAAATACTTTTTTAAGATTATGGTGAATATGCATTATAGTTTATCAGCAATTAAAACTGCTGATTTTACTTATTACTCCAAGACTGAAATAAAAACTTTTATTACAAAAAATTAATAACATTTAAATAAATAAAACACATTGCAATTTTTTAACATGAATCTTAAACTGGTGCAGGGGCGATTCCAGGATTTTATAAATGGGGGGGCACAGGGGGGACCAAGAACCAGTCAGGGGGGGCCAATCAAAAAATTCAAATGAAAATAAATACTGGTTTAGAAAATATTAAGCATGGTTCTTGTGCAATGCCACGTGCTCTAATATAGATGGTATTAATTTTTTGTATTTTGCATGGATTAAACAACAGTTCTGTTCCAGAATAGTTCACTTTAAATAAATTGTCATAATTTACTCATCCTAAAGTTATTTCACACCTGTATGAGTTTTTCTTCTGCTGAACACAAAATAAAATATTTTGAAGAATCTTAGTAGCCAGAAAGTTGATGAACCCCATTGACTGCATGTTATTTTGTTCCTACATATGAAGTCAATGGGATCCATCAACTGATTTTGGTTACAGACATCTTAACTCTTTTCTTTTTTGTGTTCAGCAGAAGAAAGAAACTCATACAGGTTTGAAACAAGTTTATGTATATGACCATTTAAATTAAGTGAACTGTTCCTTTAAGTACATTGCGTGTAGCTGGTATTAGTTAACATTCTGACATATCAGGATTTTGTTTTTCTACTCTGTCTGATCTGACTTTCATTGTTTATTAGCCTATATTGTATTTTAACACAACTGAATGCTATTTTTTTACATATTATCTGTTCTGTTGTCAGACAACAAGAAAGAGTTTAAGCTAGTGACTAACACGACCCAATAACACCTCGTGTTTAATCCAACCAGCTGTTACTTTATACTGCTAAAATCCTAATTTAAATGTGACATTGTCTGATACAATTTACATTGAAGAGCTGATACGAGGTGATTTCGGATTACCTGTGTGTCTCATGCAAGGTTGCTCTTCTCATCTGATTGTGTTTATGAGCGCTTTTAATTTTAAATGCGAGTGATAGTTTTATTGTAGATCGCGCATAGCAATTCAGCGCAAATTCAAAAATATCAGAGAATACTGTTAAGCGTGCGCGCGCATACCGCACCATAGGGAGGGAGGGAGAGAGCTCGTACACAGAGAACTGGTGTGTGTGTGTGTGTGGGGGGGGAAACACTAACCTTTCGTTAAGTCATAATACTCGATCAACCGTATTCTCTGTCAGTAACATCTGTTGGCTGTTAACGTGAAAAGACAACAGAGGAACCCAGGTGGAAACACCGCCAACTTTTAACTCCCTCACTCAGTGTCAGAGAGGCACTGTCGAGGTTCCGCACGCAGCAGTGAGAAAGCGTGCACGCGAGAGAGAGAGAGAGGCGCTGCTGAGCGCTTGCAAAAGCACATGAAGCCGTTTTAAATAGTAAAATAAAATGTAAATGGTAATCATGGAAAATCTTTTTGATTTGTGCCAGTGTTGAGTCTGTGGCGGCTGTTGAGTCTGTGGCGGGGCGCCCTCCTTCTCGTTTGCACGAGTCTCAAATCAAACAGTGATTGACAACTGGTCCAATTGTGCGGTGGGTGTCGTGGTGTCTTTTTCCTCCTGTTTCAAAAACGCGCAACTACTGTGCTCGCTTCGCCTTCGCGTTCGAGCGAGTCTCAAATCAAACAGTGATTGACAACTGGTCCAATGGTGTGGTGGGTGTCTGACAACTGGTCCAATGGTGTGGTGAGTGTCATGGTATCTCTTTCCTCCTGTTTTAAAAACGCGCAACTACTCTGCTCGCTTCGTCTTCGCGTTCGCGCGAGTCTCAAATCAAACAGTGATTGACAGCTCTCTGGTCCAATGGTGCGGTGGGCATTTTCAGGTTGACAGTAAATCTAGCTGGCCCAATGAGATGGGAGGGGGGGCACCAGGGGGGGCCAATCATATTCCAAGGGGGGGCGGTGCCACCCCATGCCCCCCCTCTAGACACGCCCCTGAACTGGTGGTCTTCTTCCTCTGCTTATATTTTATTTGCTTACAAACTCGGACATGCACAGGTAAATGGGGAGATGAGACTTTTACTGTTGCACATTACGGCCAAAACACACCCATTACTCATTAACTCTTCCCCACCAGCATTTTTTTTATAAAGTTGCCAGCCTGCGCCAGCATTTTTTATGATTTTCACAAAAGTTTAATGCCTTACAGAAAATGTTCTTCTTTAAATACATAAACATGCAGTATATCAAATGAAAGAACAGACACTCTGCTTTCAAACAAATAAAAGTATCATCCTACCTTCATAAGTTGGATCACCTCTCAAAGATATTTGCATTTTTGTGAAGGAATTTAGTTAGAGATCAGATTCAGAATGATTATTCAAAACATACCCATTTGTAAACAATGTGAAAGTTTTTCAATCCGAAGCGTGCAGTCTGCTGAGGTCACTTATGTAGGCTGAACTGCACAAGCCATAAGTATATTACATGATAGCAAATATAAAAGAGTATAAATGACTTACAGTTACTTTAAGTATATATCCTCCTCAATTGCGTCTTCCATTGTTCTTCTTCTTAAGTAACGTTAAATATAAACGCTTCTCTTCCTCAATGTCCAGACATAAATAAAGATATTCCTCATGTGTGTGTATAGTTTATCATCCAAACATGCGGTAAAGTCTTTAAATCTGATAAAACTTTATGCTTTGTTTGTCATTGTTTGAACTGTTCGTCTGTTCATTACCATGTGAACAGCCGGTATCGCCTGTGGGCGTGACCGCATTAAAGATAATGAAGTCAGCCAGGAAAAACAGTACTCTCTTTACTTCAATGCAGATTATATAAACAGGCAAAATTTGTTTTCGATTATAAATAGCTTGTGTAAAAAATGACATTTCAGGCTTTCTTTGGATATGTGTATCATGTTTGTGTGACAAGTATTCGCGGAGTTACAAACACAAAGATCTGTTGTTAATGTGAATGTACACAAATTAAAGTAGACCCTTCACAGTTTTAAATGATGTCAAACACGTAAGTGTATGGTTATTAATGATGAAGAACTTTAAATTGATTCTGCTATAATAAGGAGAAAACACGTCAAAACCCGGCACTGTGTTTTTGGACCCCAGGGGGTTAAAATTAGTAAATAACTTTTTTGCTTTTTTGCATTTTTTTATTGGGCAAGTGGGCATCTAGTGGTTAATCACGGTATTACAGATTAACATAAAAATTCATCAAGAACAAGTTTTTTGGTAACACTTTACAATAAGGTTCATTAGTTAACATTAGTTAACTACATTAATTAACATGAACTAATAATGAACTGCACTTATACAGCATTTATTCATCTTTGTTAATGTTAATTTCAACAATTACCAATACTTTTATTAAAATTTTGTTAACGTTAGTTAATGCACTGTGAACTAACATGAACAAGCAAATAAAGCTTTATTTCTATTAACTAACATTAACAAAGATGAATAAATACTGTAACAAATGTATTGCTTAACTAATGTTAACTAATGAACCTTATTGTAAAGTGTTACCAGTTTTTTTTATTTTCTCTTAATTGACGAGATAACTTGTCAATGGCGGGGAAAGGGCTAAACTCATTTTTCAGTATGTTGGGTTGTTGTTTAGGTGCTCTGATTGGTTGTTAGTGTAATGAGTTTTCTGGATTGTTGCTAGTTGGTAATTTACTAGTCCAAAGAGCAACTCATAATTAATCTGGTTACTAGATACAGTACACATTGGGTTCCTCTTATAAGAGTAGCACTTTATTTCACAGTACGTGTACTTACCTTGTACATATATGGTAAATAAGTTATACTTACCGACAAATGTGTGGTACTTACTTTTAGGTATCTACATGGTAATTAATTGGTATCATTACTGTACTTACCAGTGGTACATACTTGGTAGTTATTATGTAACTCTAGATAAGTACTGGGTAATAACAGATACATACTTATAGTGTAGATATACTGTAACTAACCAGAAACATTACTGTACTTAGAAATAAATGTACAATATAAGTATTTAGTATTTACAGTCAAGTTAGGGTAAATGACAGGTATTTATAGTGTACATATATGATTACTAATATCAAACACTACTGTACTTACAAATTGTATATACATGATTAAGTACCACCCATTTGTTGATAAGTACAAGTTATTTACCATATATGTACAATGTAAGTACACGTACTGTAAAATAAAGTGCTACCCTTATAAAGCAATAATTTTTTTATTATTTTTAAGTCATATAATAAACATTAACAGTGCAGAGTGAGTTATACCTTTAATAATTTTGCGTTAGACATTTGTAAAAAATCTCATCCCCAAACTAAGAGCACCAATAACAATCCATTGTATAGTGAATCAAACAGTTATATGGACTAATCTGTATTTCTGGATCTTTCTGCACTGTTTATTATTTTTATGAACACATTATTAGACCAGACCAGCAGTATTTAAACTCGCAGCATGACTCCTCTGCTATATGTGTCCCCAATTTATCAAACCATTGAGCACATTTCTGCTTTCCAATCCCTGTTGGTGAGTTCATGTGTTGTTTTTTCTTGATCAGTAATCATGACTAAACAGGTAAATCAATACCATGCGCAAGGTTCCTCCTCAGTTTTCTTGAACAGTTTTCTTGTATGTATTTTGTAAAAAAAAAAAAGCAATGCATTCAAAGCTTTATAAAGTATGCAAAATACTTTATAAAAGGGGTGCATGTATGCTATGTTTTTTTAGGCGATTCAATTATTCAAAAATGAAATGAATTTTTTGAACTGTTCAACGACTGTTCAGACTTTCAAGCAAGCCAAGGTTTTCAAAGCAATTGCAATGCTTTTCAAATTCCAATAACAATTATTTAAAAAATGACTTTGTGGAAGCTGTTTTATTGGTTTGTCTGTAAGAACACAGAAGACATCTGTTGTTAGAAAAACCCTTTGCAAAAGAATTGTGTGGTTCGGCACAATAACACCATAAACATATTATTGTTTGCTCAAACCAGAGTGTTAAACGTATGGTTTTATGGCAATATAATCACGACACGTACGCTAATCAAATCCTATGTGTGGAAACTGAGCGTAAGCTAATAATATACGTGGGATGCCTTCATAATCGACAGTTTTTTTTTTCTTTATGACCATCTGTTGCCTGAAAGTCATTTGCACCTGCTATGGTAAAAGTCAAAATCTAACAAGCAATGGAGCACTGAGGCTTTCTCCTGTCTAATTATTCCCAAAGACTGTCATAGCCTCCAATGGACACACACATTGGATACCAAGAACAGATGGCTGCTTAAGACAAAGCTTGACTTAGTGTATGAAGACCCCTATTATGCAAATGAAAAACCGGGATGAAATTAGAGGTAGACCGGGTTGCTTGTCCTGGGTCCAGGATGTATCAAAGAGTCTTATGTAGACTTCAGCAAGAGTCAAAGTGCATGAAGTTGTTTTTGTACTGTGTGCCACATTGACCAGAGACTCTCTGACTGCCAGCTGAAGGTTTGAAATATACATTTGAAAGCTTTGACCTGAAATGTGCCTTAAGATAAAAACTAACAAAGTCTCTTGAGGTGTGTCAAAATACATAAATGACATTCAGGTGGACAAAACTTTGAAAATGAATGTGCCTAACAATGACCTTATATTCACTATATAGCACAGCATCTCATAGCTTACAGTTTCATTATAAAACTCTCGACAGGTCTTGCAGAAATGTTAATAAAAGAAAGAAGAAAGGTCGCTCAAGGAACCAGCTTACAATCTCTTCCATTAAAAACGGTCCGTTCTTATCTTTAATAATAAATGCTGAAAAGCATGTCTGTTTGATGGACTCCTCTTCAAAATAACTGGCATATACATACTTTTGCTTTTATCTGTTATTAACGGCAATGGGGACGGCGCTCAACAAAGGTTACTTCATTAAATTGTTCCATGTTCTTGTTCAAAACAATCCCATTGCAGATGTACTGAAGTGACTATACATGCTAAAAACTGGCCTATGAGGAGCTTTGAGATGAGTAATGAATGTAAGGACCGTAATTCATTTTTCAGAAATGTTTTCACCGCCATTGGATGTTCATGATGTTTTATACTTCTTAACAACGTTTCTTGCTCTTGTATTTTTCACTCTGTTGATTTTAAACAGGATGGTATAAAGTCGTCCTGGTGTAAAGTCGGTCTTTTATTGCTCTGTTAAAGGATGCGGTTGGGTCAGTGTGAGGTGTAAGTGATGATCTGCACAGTACTGATAAACATACACAAAGAATTGAAAGTTTTAATGCTCCTGACTGAAAATATATTTTTGATAATTGAATAACCTTTTGCCATAAAAGTGTTTGAGAACAAATTATTTTTTTGAGAAACATGAATTGTGCATTTGTACAGTATACATTTCTTGTAAAACTTTACTTGAAGGGGTGTGCACACGTGTCATGAACATGAAGGAGATTTTATGCACATTTTATGACAACTGTCATTAACACTCTGGGGTCGACGGCGGCGCGGGCGCCGCAAACTCTTTATTTTTCAATTATTTTTCACTCCGCAAAGAGACTTAGATTACTCTGCTGATTTTTGACATACAGATATGATTTATACATCATTTAAAACATTAAAGTGTCTAGTATTTTTTCTATCCCAATAAAAACAGAATGTTGTGCTTTTCGCAAAATTAAGAAAATAAACATGATGCGCGTTTTGTTCTCTCTCCCTCAGTGAAGTCCTTTCAGAAACGCGTCAGAAAAATAAACTGTAACTTAACGAATACTTGTCATAGAAACAAAAGATAAATGTCTACATAATGCTTGGAATGTCTCCTTTTAAATGATGTAAGTGAGATTGAAAACAGATATTGTCATTCGGTGTAAACTGTATGAGAAGGAGGAGAAGTACCGTTTTTCTCCAGTTACCTAATTATCTGTAATGAGATGAGATCGCCACACCCCCGCGCCATTGAAGTGAATGAGCAGGAACATCCATATGCATGACTCGTGCCTCCTGCAGTCAATGGATATGCAATCCACAATCCAGTCTCTCCATTCCTTGTTGTTCCATCCGATTGCACCAAACATGACATCTAAATCCTTATTTACTTGCGTATGTGTGTCAGTATCTCCAGACGCTAGTGTTTTCTTTGTCTTCCGTCAAAAAGAAATTGAGGCAAAAGTAGTTAATAGTTAGTTAATAAAGAGATTGGACCCTAAAGTTGGACCAGAAAAATTGATGTACTTTTATATATTGTTTCTTTGAGCCATTTCAGGCCTATCCTTGTATCATGTATTAAATATGATTTAGAAAGTAATTAGTAATAAGTAATTAAATACTTTTTGGAGAGAGTAATTTGAAAATTTATCTAATTACACGATTGAAGATGTTATTAGTAACTTAGTAACTAGTAATTAATTACTTGTTTTGAGTAACTTACCCAACACTGGTGTCATGTCAGTCTTATGCACAACCCTTCAAGTAAAGTGTTACCCTATTTCTTTATAAATTCAGTAAATTAAATTCAGTTTAGATAGACAAAGTTTTTGTCGTATTTGGTGGTGAAAGCCACATTAATATTCAGCTGTTTGTTTAGGTTTTTTAAATGCATCATATCTGTGCAACCAGCACCTTAAATAAATGTCAAAATGATAAGTGTGTTCAGTGATAAACTGAGAGAGACAAAATTATCTTTGTGTTTTCTTGTCATAATATCAGTTTATTTTCTGAGGTAAATCAGTCAGCTCAGATATAATGCACTCTTTCTGTGGAATTAAATGTTATGTTACAAAAGCGCAGTTTTATATTAAAATAATACTAGATCACATTACATTCAAATAAGTGTCTATATGTAAACAAAAAATATGGATGTTGATGTAAGTAATAAAACAAGAGGGGGAATTAAACTAAGAATAAGTAAAGCATTTAAGGGGACATCAGATAAAATTTTCACTTTTTATGCATTTAGTTATGTTTATGGCATGTTTAGTAAAGCTGATACTAAAACACAGCCAATAAGTTATGAGCTGTCTCAGTTTAAAACTGGATTAGTCACAACTATTCGTTTGCTGAATAAAAGTTTATGTTTAAATTATTATTGTATACAGTACGAAACAAATATTATGTAGGCCTATAAATAAATACAAACACATGTATGTATATGTTTAAGAAAAAAAATATATTAATATAATAAATTTGTATATGATATAAATTATATGTAAATATACAAAATTTATTCACAAGGAAATATTAATTAAAAAAATATACATGCATGTGTGTGCATTTATATATACATAATTACTATACTCATTACACACACGTTTAATATGTAAACAAAAACTTTCATTCTTCAAACGATTAGTCACGATTAATTGTTTGACAGCTCTACAATTGTGGCAAGCTGGACTCACACGTCTTTTTAAAGGATGGAGTTTTTTTAAAGGATGGTGTCTCATATACAGGCCACACATACACACAATACTACAACATACATACATTGTGTTTTTTTTTAGTTCAAGAGCTTTATTGTCATTCCCCTGCATGTAGAAACCATATTGGATAAAATATGGAAAGATAATACGGTAACTATGCTTTTTATAGTGTCGTTTATTACATAACCTGTCCTGCTTGCTCTCTGTCGTAAATATGTCACTGGAACCTTGTTAGGTCATTGCAGCTCTATGACAACCTGTGTCAAAAGGTCCAAGCTCTTGCCATAATACCTGAAGATATACAACCAGCGGTCATTTTATGTCATCTGACTTTGAACCACTACAGTGACCATAAAAGCCCTGTCACATACTGAAGTGTAATATATGGCAAAGACAAAATTAAGAGTGATATCAATCTGGTGGTTTTTCTACTTTATTTTTAAACTTTCAATCTTCTAAAGACAGATGACTCAGTTATAGACAGACAGTATACATGCCTCAACACAGTATATGAGCCATGTATCCAGTCTGAAACTGCTCTAAAAATACTGGATCTAGTGGACAAACCCAATAATATCATACCAGTAGTTTAGTCTAGTGGTAGTGTTTTCCCTGTGCTCACTTGTTCCATGAGCAACACCCCATAAGCACTCACGAATGCATGCATCTACATATAATTGAGAACGCTTATGCCTTATCATCATTTCAGACAGTTTAATTTAACCATATATTTATTATAAGCATTTACAGCTGGGGTGGCTGGTCTGGTTATTGAATTGGTTTAGTGTTTATCATCACTCAGTGCCAAAATTTTCTCAAAAGTATTTAATAAAAAGTTTTCCATCCTTAGTCCATGGACACATGCATGAAAGGAGAGAAATGTTCCACTCTTTCATTTGCAAATTATTTGACAATGATTGTAATTTAATGGTGTAAATGTTTTAAATGAATGCACAGTTAAGATGGCCATGAATTAACTTTGAGATTATGGGCCCTATCTTGCACCCAGCGTAATTGACTTTGTCAGTGACGCATGTATCATTCGTATTTTGCACCAGCGCACAGCGGGTTTTTCCCTCCACAGACGCACGTCGGCAAACTAGGAAATGAACTTGCGCTCCCTGGGCGGTTCAGCGCAAAAAAAGAGGTGTGTTGCGGCGCAAACCATCCCTGATGCTATTTTGCGTTGCGCGTTGTTCATTATGCTATTTTAAGGGCGCATGCTTGACCATAATGTATAGCGTGCACAACGCGCAGACACTTTGCTTATCTAATCTACACAGATGCAACAGTTATTTTTGAAGATCATAAATTGTTACAATAAAAAATATTAACACATGAGATAAGAGGAATCATAGTGGTGAGCATTGTGGTGATAGTTTTTATTTATTTTGTGGCTGCGTTAAAAAATTCTCATGCAAATAACGATTAAAATATTTTCATAAGTTTGTTGTGTGGCTGTATTACGTTTATTTTATGTAAATAATAATTAAAATGTTTTCATAAGAAACCTTAATGTATATGAACTTGATTTGTAAGTGTTCTTTGGGGTTGGACCTTGCTTGCGTTTCTTGGGTCCGATTTCAAAGCCCCCAAACCCTTTCAGCAGTGAGGGTGGACGCAGCGATGTCCTCTGCTGGCGTCAGGTCATGTGTAGAGGCAGATCCATCTCCCGTTACACGGCGTGCCCGATTTATGCTGGCAAGCTTGGGATTCCCCGTCTCCTGACATCATTGTAGCGCTTGGCGCAACGATGGGGATGCCAGCTGATGAGACAATTGTGGCTATTTCCTCTCACGCCTGTTTAACCTACGCTGATTTGGGCGGGTTTCTCCCATCCCCATACAAAGCAACTTCTCTGTCTCCTAGGCAGTGAACCGCTCCTGGCGTGCGCCTGGTAAATCCGTCATAATAATAGCAACCCGCCATGGAACTTGCGCCCTTGCGTTTAAAGGGAATGTTGGATAGCATTCTGATTGGTTTATTTGACGTTACGCACAAACCACACCTATGAATAATGAACCTACTGCAGACAAACCCCTTATTGATTTGTGCCTGGCGCAAGAGTTATTTCTCCCGCCGGGAAAATAGCAACAGCGCCCAAGATCCGCCCACAAAGTCACTTGCGCTTTGCGCTTCGCACTTGCGTTTCAGATCGTTAAAATAGGGCCCCATATACTGTACATTAAAAACCTAAACGTAGATATAAAAATGAACACCTTTTAAAAGGGACTGAGGAACTAAAAGCAGCCAGTGGATTATATCAAAAACCATCAGGACAGCAATATGTTTTAGTGCTTTTAGATCCTCACCTCCAGATGAAATTAAAGGCCGATGTTGTTTATTCACCTATACGCTGTTAATGCTCTCATTTACTTCTCCAAAGGGACTTTTTGTTTACAGTGTCGTGTGAGCTACACACTGTTTGCAGGTTTGACTGGCGCTACCCAGACCGCTTGGTCGACTCCTCCGTATGACTTACACTCGCTGTACTTTGATGTCATTCACTTGTCGGTTCTTGGGGCGCCGCATGAAGTCGAATATACCACCAGTCTGCTCTCTAGTCACTTTCGAGGTAATTGGAATTCATATGACAAAATTCAGATTGCGGAATGCTGAATAAAGTCGAGAGGATTTTTTTACTGTCCTGTGCATTGCTATCGTTTGATGTAGAATAACATTTACATTCACTTACTGCACATCATACTTTATTTACCACATTATTGGGAACTGATAAAAGTGTTGGTGTATTATCTACAACTGCACAAAAGAGGAGGAAAACACTAACTTATAATAAACTATAATTCAAAGTTCATTGATCAATAATGAAAGTGTTGCATTGCCTGTGGTTTTAAGAAAGAGCAACTGCCCCCAGAGATGATCTGTACAATCAATCAGTTTAGAGAGATCACTCCTGCCCGGACATCACATGAAGATAAAAGACCACCACCTGTGTTTTTATTCTGCTTTTTGGGTTGCTGTTTCAAACAGACAAAATAGCATTTAACTGTTTTAAAAGCAACTTCATGCGTGTGGCACTTTGGCAGTAATGTCATACCCCTTGTCACAACCTTTTGGACTCTCGTAGACCTCCTGGACTTCACTAGGCTACATAAAGAGACACACAAAGCACATCCACATCCTATTGCCCCACTTTATTTCTTTGTTGGATCTAAAGTGGACATAAAAAGCAGACTCTAGATCTAACCAGAATCTAAAGATAAAGCCTAGACAGTTATGTCATCAGTGGGTTCACAGACTCATAGGCCGAGCACCGGCACTGCTTCGCTGGATGTGGTGGACACGGAAGTCAAAGTTGTGTAAAATTACAAGGCAAGACTTTGAACAGCTCAGTGTGTCTATCACAGGTCTGAGGTCAGCTGAGAGCACTGGAACAGATAAACAATTCATACATTATTTTCCTAAGAAACGGTCCCTTCCAGCCTGCACACTTTTGCAGTCTTCTTGGATGCAAGCCAAACATTAGCTTCTGCATTTTCGCCCATAGGAGTTTACAGCTCACTTCATTTCCAGAGCACAAAATCAAGGTCACACTATGCAAACGACTGTAAGCGCATCTTCTATTTCAATTTTATTAACGTTGAAGAAATGAGAAGGAAAATCTCCAGTATTTGGCATCTCCAGTGATCGAATGCAAAATTGAGCATGTTTGTTCTCCGTCGTGCCTTGAGGCTGGAGGGTTTTTGAGGGTTACGAGGAGAACAGACAAACACTGTGATTTGTCATTGCACAATGGAGAAATTCATCGATCAAGCCATCTGCTCACGGGATTCCTGTTGTGTTTTGTCGTCGAATGCTTTCATTAGAAGAATTGATCTTACCCTAACCGTCCCCTCCCCAAGACGCGCAGTTTGTGCTGGATGGAGGGCCGCGGCAATTCATTTCCTTTGTGTTGTGGATCTTTATCTGTGACTGATGACTGATCTAATGTTGGTACTGTATACGCTCGTGGCAGCCGACTCGTAATGGTGTTTTTAGGACTTTTAGCATGTTTGGGTTTGGTGTATTATTTATGTGCTAATAATCCTCATTCTAATCCTCTGATGTGTGAATGTTTTCTAGGAAATCCATATTGAAATGTTAAACATTATTCACAGGAAATTTTAAATCAATTCGAAAACCTGTTTATAAAAAAATATGTTTGTAAAATTCTGAAGCGGCTCCAAACTGAATTGAATAACCAGATTTTTTTAAAGAAGTAAATGTGAGACTTGTGATGCTTTTGTGGTGGCTAAGGTTGTGTACACACCAAAGGGGGCGTACACACCAAAACGCGAATTAAGTGATTTGCACGAGTAGATTTCATACACTGCAAAGTCAATGCGAAGACGCAAATAGACACGAACTTGCACGGGGCAATGCAAATGGGCAGTGCGATTGCAATGAAAACACGCGCTATTCACCTTAATCGCGTTTTCGCGCAAGTTGAAAATCTTCAACTCAAGCATTAAATTTGCATGGCACAAATAAAAATCCCGCGATTAATTTAGAGCAAGGAACACGATGCTTCACATTTGGTGTGTACGCAGCATAAGACTCCAAACTGTAACAAATGTCAAACATATCCTTCAACTCATACAATTGCTTTTGTCATTTGTCCATTTCACAAAATACGACCATTAGATGCATTTACTAAATTAGCGCCTCTACCGGCAGCAGGTGAAACTTAATATATTAGGGTATAAAATTATATTTTGGGGTATAATTTTGCTATGATGACGGATAACATTTTTTATTTAAACCGCCAGGATTAATTGTATTTACACTATTCAGGCATTTAGGATAAATAACGTTCCCATTTTTTATTATTTGATATAAACACAGCATACAAAACAGTCACAACTTTTTAAAAAAGTAACGTAAAGTATTCCAAGTGTTCCGAGGTGAAACGAAAGTGATGACAATCCACTGTAAATATCAGATCTGGTGTAGACTGATTCAAAAACTGCCGCCAGAAGAAGCGATGATACGTCATCTATGATTGTGAAAAGGCATTGGCTCTTGTGTGTCTTGTGACCAATCACATCATTACGTAGGCTAAAGGGGATCGCACACCAGCCGCGCCGCGCCGTTCTAAATCAACTGAACACATTGTTTTCTATGAGTATACGCACACCGGCGCCGCCAGGTGGCGCCTGTCCGCGCCGCCCAGCTGTGACTCAGGAAGTTGTTCAAATCCCTGTCGCGCCAAACAGCGCCACTCACATATTTTAACATTAAATAACATCATATTTGTCCCAAATCATTAAGGATTAACATTGGTTGCTAACGTATATTTTGCATTTTGAAGTAGACGCTATCTGACGAAGCTTGCGCTATTTAATGTGCACTTCCGGTTTACAATACCTCCGAGTTCTGCTAGGCGCGACGCGGCGCTGCGCTGAGCGGCGCGGCCGGTGTGCGATCCCCTTAAGAATGTGAAGTGCTATTGGCTCTTGTGACCGACTACGTCATGCTGGTTTATGTTTGAATGAGATCTGACTGTGTGTTCTTCATATAAAGTAATCATATGGCTTTAGTTCGCAAGTTTTGCAACGCAAATGGTTTGTAATACTTTTATACTGTCTTATGAAATAAATACCTGACTGTACTTTTACTTGCGTGTTGTGTTTTATATGGTTGAGGAATGGTTGGGTTTAGGGTAAGGGTGAGGGTGGGGTTAGATTCCCGATAAATGTTTATGAAACCGTTCCTACATTTACAAATTTATAAAATTAAATGTGTCTAATCTGATGTATAAGGTAAAAAACTTAAAATGTAACAACAGGTTGTATTTATAAGCTACTGCCGCTAGAGGACACTAATGCCTTAATACGTCACTTTACGTCATAATAAGGTGCTTGCACAAAAGACTTTTTTGGATGACAGTCTACAAATATCACAATGTTTACAGTAAATTAGACAACAGCATATATAAATAATATGTTTTTAAGAACTTTGCTATATGTTTTGTGAGCTGCTGCCCTCTGGCTTACAAGTTTAATGTCAAACTTACAGCAAGGTCAGCATAATTTCTCTGTACTCTGGGATACTCATAAGTCCTCACACTTGAAAAGTTTAATTGGACGTGCTTTATCATGCATGGGTACAATTTTCTTTTAAATCTCTTGAAGCTTAACTGCTAACAATGCCAAGGTCTTGATTCTTAAAGATCCCTGCAAAACTGCTTTATGTTAACACATTAATAAAGCTGTGGCATATAGTGGATATAGTTTATTGACTAACCCTAACCCAATTTAGTTAGTCAACCTCTAATACCGTTTGACCGTTTTTAACAACATTGCAAATGGAATCCTCTCAGTTTATCACCTCTGGATAAAAATGTTACATCATCTTACACTTGCAGAATTTATGTTGCAAATGCAGTAGATAACACAAACAAACATCAACACTTCAATAACAATAGGGTGACCATACGTGCCATTCTTCCCGGACGCGTCCTGGCCAGGATTTCAGGTGCGTCTTCCTGAAGTCGTATTTGTCGACCGCATACGTCATAGAGGATTATTATTGCAGAAAAGCAACCGTTACATTTTAAGTCACCCTAAATTACAAACATGTACTGAATTATGAACTGAACTGGTTGTGTCAGATAAGATTTGAGGTCATGTTAACAGCAGATTGTGAGTAATTGCTGTTGAATTCATCACATTTTCGTTTTAAATTACAAGAATCAAATGGAATGGAATGAGTTCCCATTGTAATATATACACTAGAGCAGAGAGCCAGTTGTACTTGATAAAGAAAAGATCAATTCATTTTAATTTGGCATGGAAATTAAACACAAGGACATTTACAGTTACATGACTCGTGCCTCTGGCCTAACTACACACTGCCGTGGACATATTTAATAAGAACATAATCATTTACAAAGTGTGAATGCTTTCAAGAATATTATTTCAGCAGGGTTGTGTTAATGAAATTTTAATGCATGCTTTTTATGTGATTGAAGTAGATATTATTTCTTGAACTAGAGGATTTTCCCACCTGTTTTATCATCCACTGGGCACAGCAAACATTTTGATTCAAATCCCTAAACTTGTACTAGTAGCACTAATAGCATTTGATACATGTTCAGCAGTGTGAGGCACTTTTTGAAGTTTAGTGCTTAGTATGAGAAATAGTAATAGTCTTAGCAAGCAAAATTTGAAGCATTCAAACAAACAGCAACGCTTTGATAGCTCCTAAGAGTCAGGATTTAAAAGTAAACTCTAAACAGTAAAGCAAAGTGTTTTTACATGGACAAAAACACATATTTAACTCCTACTTTAGTAAACAATTCAATTTATGAGACACAGCGTGTCAAGTACAGAATGCAATACAATAAACATCATCTGTTTTGCAAACCTCTGTGTGATCTGTGACTCTGTAATTGCTTATCATCATTTTAGCATGAAGAACATTACGGTTCTCAATTACATATATTAATATCACTGACTAAGGTTAACAAGATTCATCAAGAGTCATAACTTATTTGATTAAATCTCACTCTGTAATAACAATCACACTCAAAAAAACCTGATTAAAAAACTCCTTAACTCTGTCTCAATTTATTTATTACAGATCCTCCAATACAGTCTGAATTATATATAAACTTGATACAGAACAGTTTGACAGTCTGGCAGTACTCGCCTCGACCGTTCCCAGTCTTGCATGACCCACAGTCACATGGACATGAACAGCAACTGTTTACTGACCTCAGTTCAGAGCCATGACTGCATCCACTGAAACGTTATCAGATGGGTCTTCACTGATAAGAATAACCTAAAAGACCTTCCCAACATCATCCACGTTGTAATACCATGCTGTTTTCCCTTTCTGTGCTTTCATTTTCTTACCCTCTGAAGACTGAATCTAAATGAATGGATTTAATCCATCAAGACACAACTAATATTAAAAGCCATCAGTTACTCTTACTTACTTACCAATTTTCCTGTTTTGAAGGGTAAGAGTTGCTTTTCACTGGGAATTAAGTGCACTTGGAGGAGCAGGAATGTGTCTTTATTAGTGCTGCTTTATAAGTGGATGGCAGTGCTTTTACTTTTTAAATGTATTTCTGGTGGAAAAATTTGACAAATTTGGTTTGATGAAATGGAAAATCTGAATTGCATGGACATAAAGATATCACAGGGAAATGGAGGTGAACTCAGAGTCCTGAACTAAGGCTAATTTCACAATGACATTCATTCCCAAGCTTCTTTTTGTCTAGTGACCGCCTACAGCAGCAGCTGCATTTGCAGAATACCCTAGAAAGTGCCTAGAGCAAAAGCATCGCAGGACACCTTAGTAACCGCTACAGCAGCAGCTTTGCAGGACACCTTAGTAGCCGTCTACAACAAAAGCAGCGCAGGACACCTTTGTAACCACCTGCAGCAAAAGCAGGGCAAGACACCCTAGTAACGCCTACAGCAGAAGCTTTACCAAACACCCTAGTAACCGCCTACAGCAGAAGCTTTGCAGAACACCCTAGAAACCGCCTACAGCAGCGCAGGACACCGTAGTACAAGCCTAGGAGCAGCTGCGCAGGACACCATAGTAACAGCCTACGAGCAGCTGCGCAGGACACCCTAGTAACCATCTACAGCACCAGCAGCACAGAACACAACGGCGAGGGCACTTTAGTGACCACCTACATCAGCAACAGCTCAGAACACATCAGTAACCGCCTACAGCAGCAGCTGCGCAAAACACCCTAGTACCCACCTAAGGCAGCAATTGCACAGGACACCCTACAAACCGTATTCAACAGAAATGGTGCAGGACACCCTATTAACCGCCTAGAGCAGCAGCTTTGCAGAACACCCTAGTAACCGCCTACAGCAGCAACTGTGCAGGACACCCTACAAACTGTCTTCAACAGAAATGGTGCAGGACACTCTAGTAACCACCTACAGCAGCAGCTTTGCAGAACAGCAGCAGCAGTGCAGGACACCATAGTAACAGCCTACGAGCAGCTGCGCAGGACACCCTAGTAACCGTCTACAGCAGCAGCAGCAAAACTTTAGTAACCACCTACATCAGCAACGGCGAGGGCACTTTAGTAACCACCTACATCAGCAACAGCGCAGAACGCATCAGTAACCACCTACAGCAGCAGCTGCACAGGACACCTTAGTAACCGCCTACAGCAGCAGCTTTGCAGAACACCCTAGTAACCGCCTACAGCAGCAGCTTTGCAGAACACCCTAGTAACCGCCCACAGCAGCAGCTTTGCAGAACACCCTAGTAACCGCCTACAGCAGCAGCTTTGCAGAACACCCTAGTAACCGCCCACAGCAGCAGCTTTGCAGAACACCCTAGTAACCGCCTACAGCACCAGCTTTGCAGAACACCCTAGTAACCGCCTACAGCAGCAGCTTTGCAGAACACCCTTGTAACCGCCTACAGCAGCAGCTTTGCAGAACACCCTAGTAACCGCCTACAGCAGCAGCTTTGCAGAACACCCTAGTAACCGCCTACAGCAGCAGCTGCACAGGACACCTTAGTAACCGCCTACGGCAGCAGCTTTGCAGAACACCCTAGTAACCGCCTACAGCAGCAGCTGCACAGGACACCTTAGTAACCGCCTACGGCAGCAGCTTTGCAGAACACCCTAGTAACCGCCTACAGCAGCAGCTTTGCAGAACACCCTAGTAACCGCCTACAGCAGCAGCTTTGCAGAACACCCTAGTAACCACCTACAGCAGTAGCTTTGCAGAACACCTTAGAAACCGCCTACAGCAGCAGCTGCGCATGACACCCTACAAACCGTCTTCAACAGAAATGGCGCAGGAAAGCCTAGTAACCGCCTACGGCTGCAGCTTTGCAGAACACCCTAGTAACCGCCTACAGCAGCAGCTTTGCAGAACACCTTAGAAACCGCCTACAGCAGCAGCAGTGCAGGACACCATAGTAACAGCCTACGAGCAGCTGCACAGGACACCCTAGTAACCGTCTACAGCAGCAGCAGCAAAACTTTAGTAACCACCTACATCAGCAACAGCGCAGAACGCATCAGTAACCACCTACAGCAGCAGCTGCACAGGACACCATAGTAACCGCCTACAGCAGCAGCTTTGCAGAACACCCTAGTAACCGCCTACAGCAGCAGCTTTGCAGAACACCCTAGTAACCGCCTACAGCAGCAGCTTTGCAGAACACCCTAGTAACCGCCTACAGCCGCAGCTATGCAGAACACCCTAGTAACCGCCTACAGCAGCAGCTTTGCAGAACACCCTAGTAACCGCCTACAGCAGCAGCTTTGCAGAACACCCTAGTAACCGCCTACAACAGCAGCTTTGCAGAACACCCTAGTAACCGCCTACAGCAGCAGCTTTGCAGAACACCCTAGTAACCGCCTACAGCAGCAGCTTTGCAGAACACCTTAGAAACCGCCTACAGCAGCAGCTTTGCAGAACACCCTAGTAACCGCCTACAGCAGCAGCTTTGCAGAACACCCTAGTAACCGCCTAAAGCAGCAGCTTTGCAGAACACCCTAGTAACCGCCTACAGCAGCAGCTTTGCAGAACACCCTAGTAACCGCCTACAGCAGCAGCTTTGCAGAACACCCTAGTAACCGCCTACAGCCGCAGCTTTGCAGAACACCTTAGAAACCGCCTACAGCAGTAGCAGTGCAGGACACCATAGTAACAGCCTACGAGCAGCTGCGCAGGACACCCTAGTAACCGTCTACAGCAGCAGCAGCAAAACTTTAGTAACCACCTACATCAGCAACGGCGAGGGCACTTTAGTAACCACCTACATCAGCAACAGCGCAGAAGGCATCAGTAACCAGTTACAGCAGCAGCTGCACAGGACACCTTAGTAACCGCCTACGGCTGCAGCTTTACAGAACAGCCTAGTAACTGCCTACAGCAGCAGCTTTGCAGAACACCCTAGTAACCGCCTACAGCAGCAGCTTTGCAGAACACCATAGTAACCGCCTACAGCAGCAGCTTTGCAGAACACCCTAGTAACCGCCTACAGCAGCAGCTTTGCAGAACACCCTAGTAACCGCCTACAGCAGCAGCTTTGCAGAACACCCTAGTAACCGCGTACAGCAGCAGCTTTGCAGAACACCTTAGAAACCGCCTACAACAGCAGCAGTGCAGGACACCCTAGTAACCGTCTACAGCAGCAGCAGCAAAACTTTAGTAACCACCTACATCAGCAATGGCGCAGAACGCATCAGTAACCACCTTCAACAGCAGCTGCACAGGACACCTTAGTAACCGCCTACAGCAGCAGCTTTGCAGAACACCCTAGTAACCGCCTACAGCAGCAGCTTTGCAGAACACCCTAGAAACCGCCTACAGCAGCAGCTTTGCAGAACACCCTAGTAACCGCCTACAGCAGCAGCTTTGCAGAACACCCTAGTAACCGCCTACAGCAGCAGCTTTGCAGAACACCCTAGAAACCGCCTACAGCAGCAGCTTTGCAGAACACCCTAGTAACCGCCTACAGCAGCAGCTTTGCAGAACACCCTAGTAACCGCCTACAGCAGCAGCTTTGCAGAACACCATAGTAACCGCCTACAGCAGCAGCTTTGCAGAACACCCTAGTAACCGCCTACAGCAGCAGCTTTGCAGAACACCCTAGTAACCGCCTACAGCAGCAGCTTTGCAGAACACCCTAGAAACCGCCTACAGCAGCAGCTTTGCAGAACACCCTAGTAACCGCCTACAGCAGCAGCTTTGCAGAACACCCTAGTAACCGCCTACAGCAGCAGCTTTGCAGAACACCATAGTAACCGCCTACAGCAGCAGCTTTGCAGAACACCATAGTAACCGCCTACAGCAGCAGCTTTGCAGAACACCCTAGTAACCGCCTACAGCAGCAGCTTTGCAGAACACCCTAGTAACCGCCTACAGCAGCAGCTTTGCAGAACACCCTAGTAACCGCGTACAGCAGCAGCTTTGCAGAACACCTTAGAAACCGCCTACAACAGCAGCAGTGCAGGACACCCTAGTAACCGTCTACAGCAGCAGCAGCAAAACTTTAGTAACCACCTACATCAGCAATGGCGCAGAACGCATCAGTAACCACCTTCAACAGCAGCTGCACAGGACACCTTAGTAACCGCCTACAGCAGCAGCTTTGCAGAACACCCTAGTAACCGCCTACAGCAGCAGCTTTGCAGAACACCCTAGAAACCGCCTACAGCAGCAGCTTTGCAGAACACCCTAGTAACCGCCTACAGCAGCAGCTTTGCAGAACACTCTAGTAACCGCCTACAGCAGCAGCTTTGCAGAACACCCTAGAAACCGCCTACAGCAGCAGCTTTGCAGAACACCCTAGTAACCGCCTACAGCAGCAGCTTTGCAGAACACCCTAGTAACCGCCTACAGCAGCAGCTTTGCAGAACACCCTAGTAACCGCCTACAGCAGCAGCAGTGGAGGACACCATAGTAACAGCCTACGAGCAGCTGCGCAGGACAACCTAGTAACCGTCTACAGCAGCAGCAGCAAAACTTTAGTAACCACCTACATCAGCAACGGCGAGGGCACTTTAGTAACCACCTACATCAGCAACAGCGCAGAAGGCATCAGTAACCAGTTACAGCAGCAGCTGCACAGGACACCTTAGTAACCTCCTACGGCTGCAGCTTTACAGAACAGCCTAGTAACTGCCTACAGCAGCAGCTTTGCAGAACACCCTAGTAACCGCCTACAGCAGCAGCTTTGCAGAACACCCTAGTAACCGCCTACAGCAGCAGCTTTGCAGAACACCCTAGAAACCGCCTACAGCAGCAGCTTTGCAGAACACCCTAGTAACCGCCTACAGCAGCAGCTTTGCAGAACACCCTAGTAACCGCCTACAGCAGCAGCTTTGCAGAACACCATAGTAACCGCCTACAGCAGCAGCTTTGCAGAACACCATAGTAACCGCCTACAGCAGCAGCTTTGCAGAACACCCTAGTAACCGCCTACAGCAGCAGCTTTGCAGAACACCCTAGTAACCGCCTACAGCAGCAGCTTTGCAGAACACCCTAGAAACCGCCTACAGCAGCAGCTTTGCAGAACACCCTAGTAACCGCCTACAGCAGCAGCTTTGCAGAACACCCTAGTAACCGCCTACAGCAGCAGCTTTGCAGAACACCATAGTAACCGCCTACAGCAGCAGCTTTGCAGAACACCATAGTAACCGCCTACAGCAGCAGCTTTGCAGAACACCCTAGTAACCGCCTACAGCAGCAGCTTTGCAGAACACCCTAGTAACCGCCTACAGCAGCAGCTTTGCAGAACACCCTAGTAACCGCGTACAGCAGCAGCTTTGCAGAACACCTTAGAAACCGCCTACAACAGCAGCAGTGCAGGACACCCTAGTAACCGTCTACAGCAGCAGCAGCAAAACTTTAGTAACCACCTACATCAGCAATGGCGCAGAACGCATCAGTAACCACCTTCAACAGCAGCTGCACAGGACACCTTAGTAACCGCCTACAGCAGCAGCTTTGCAGAACACCCTAGTAACCGCCTACAGCAGCAGCTTTGCAGAACACCCTAGAAACCGCCTACAGCAGCAGCTTTGCAGAACACCCTAGTAACCGCCTACAGCAGCAGCTTTGCAGAACACTCTAGTAACCGCCTACAGCAGCAGCTTTGCAGAACACCCTAGAAACCGCCTACAGCAGCAGCTTTGCAGAACACCCTAGTAACCGCCTACAGCAGCAGCTTTGCAGAACACCCTAGTAACCGCCTACAGCAGCAGCTTTGCAGAACACCCTAGTAACCGCCTACAACAGCAGCAGTGGAGGACACCATAGTAACAGCCTACGAGCAGCTGCGCAGGACACCCTAGTAACCGTCTACAGCAGCAGCAGCAAAACTTTAGTAACCACCTACATCAGCAACGGCGAGGGCACTTTAGTAACCACCTACATCAGCAACAGCGCAGAAGGCATCAGTAACCAGTTACAGCAGCAGCTGCACAGGACACCTTAGTAACCTCCTACGGCTGCAGCTTTACAGAACAGCCTAGTAACTGCCTACAGCAGCAGCTTTGCAGAACACCCTAGTAACCGTCTACAGCAGCAGCAGCAAAACTTTAGTAACCACCTACATCAGCAATGGTGCAGAACGCATCAGTAACCACCTACAGCAGCAGCTGCACAGGACACCTTAGTAACCGCCTACAGCAGCAGCTTTGCAGAACACCCTAGTAACCGCCTACAGCAGCAGCTTTGCAGAACACCCTAGTAACCGCCTACAGCAGCAGCTTTGCAGAACACCCTAGAAACCGCCTACAGCAGCAGCTTTGCAGAACACCTTAGAAACCGCCTACAGCAGCAGCTGCGCATGACACCCTACAAACCGTCTTCAACAGAAATGGCGCAGGAAAGCCTAGTAACCATCTATTGCTGTGCAGGAGACCCTAGTAACCCAAAAATGTTCAGCTTAAAAACAAATTAAAGCTGGTGTAGGATGAGAGGTTATCACTGTTATGTAGATGTCCAGTAAAGTGTTCACCCCTAAATCTCTGATCAAAAGACAACATTTGAAACCCTCATGTCACTTGACACACCTACAGAGCTTCCTTAGAATTTGCATTGATTTGGGGCCTAAATCAATATTTAAAAGCTCCCCTTTGTTCTTACAAGCACATCAGCTTAAAGGTCAGCTCTTCGAGGTTTGATCAGACTGTCAGTATTGTACATTTAAAAGGGCATGGCATCTCAGCAGAGAATCAGACGCTACTATCTCATTCCCAATCTGTACACTGAGCTCATGTCTCGCTCATGTAATCTCCTCTGCACGGAAAGCCCACCCCGTGACATCTGGGCCTCCTCTAGAATGATGAATAGTGACCAAATCCTTGCAGTGAATGAAACTACACCACACGCAGTCTGACCTTTGCATCGGCTGTCTGTCACTCCACCTGTCTATCAGGTTTTTCGAATATGAATGCGTCTTTTTTTCTCTCCGGTGCATTCATAAATCCATTCATTCTCCATCTGTAGGAATTTGTAAGATATTTGTATCTTTTATTTGGTACTTTTAAAGCATTCAGTACAGCTCTGACTGACAAATCTCAATATGAAAACCGTTCCAGCACAGATTCAGTTGCTAGTCCCAGCGGACACCATGAAATGTGGCTTTATTTAGAGAGCATTCCTGAGCCGCACTGACAACAGCCATGAGATTTTACATGTATCCAAGAATTGTTGTTCTAGTGTGCCCAGTACTGGCATCAAAGACAAATGCATTGTCAGAGAAATAAAATATGAGACACAGTCAGGTATTTCAACAGCTTTTGGTATTATAATTGCCCTTTAGATTTGTCAGTCCGCTATTTTAATGTCCATTTCAAATTGATATGGGTCATTTATACCCAACGCTGTTTGTTTTCAGTCAGATACTTATTATTCAGGGGATGAATACGTAAAGTGTCTGATGTTACACAAACCGCTTAGGGGAATGTAGGGGTCAAGTACTCTGTTGAAGAGAAAGCAGATGTGTGTGTGATCTCTCTAATTCCAGTTTCAAGCTATAGAATAAATCTGCAGTTATTCTGTTAGCACAAAAAATATACAATATAGCCGATTTACCATCATTTAGCTCAACAAACACTACTAAATTCACTGATCATTGCTTATAGCCTAATTTTTTTTGTTATGTCTTGTGTTTTATATGTGATTATTTTTGCTTTGCATATCAAAATATTGTTTTAATTTAATTTAAGTGGAACACAGACTTAACATTGAAAAGCAAGACTGAATATATGTTTAATATTTTAATTGTGACTGCTACAACATGTAAGTCTGTTTAAAATGCTTTAGTGATTCTGAAATCAGATTTAAGAAAAACAGTGCCATCCAGTGGTTTCAATTTAGCAATTTGAAAAAACAGCATTTATTTAAAATGCAATAAAATTCATTTTAAATAAAAAATATAAAACTTTTTATATATTTGCAATTACATACAACTAATACCCATATTCGCATTAACAATTATTCATCACACATCATTAGTTTATGTTCTCAGTTGCATGTCATTTTAATTGTTAAAGATTCAAAATATTTACATTGTGCATAACACAACATCAAATTGGTTGTAATGATATGAAAGCTGTAACGTGTGAGGAGAGCAAACACATATTTCAGCTTATATTCACTGAGCACAAATGAATTTGTTTACATCAGTCACAGCTCTTTGCTCATCTTTAATGAGTTATGATAATTAGTTTTCAGTTTAATGGGTCACTACAATTTAACAGATGTAATTACTTTTACCTGTTGTTCTTTATAAGCTGAGGCTTTTATCTAACTCATTAATGAAAGACACTTTGATAATAAATACTGGCTATGAATTATTACTTTATATTATCTAGAGATCATCGTTGTTCTGTTGAAATACAATTAAACCATAGTTGCAGATTTATAATATATGAAGCAATTACAATTTGCTCAAATGTGTATGTACTTTATAATGTTTTGTCACAATACAAATGAAAGCGGCTTTGTTTAAAAACAGCGTCTTCAAATCTCCAGCATAAAGGATAGTGCATGAGAAGTGATGTTAGAAGAAAACACCTGTAATGTGGGACATATTTAGACAAACATAGATGCATACAGTACATAAGCACATGTACAATAATTGAAGTTCAACAACAACATAAATAATATGTAGACTGTTCATGAAAGTAGGAACTAATTCATTGGTCAATAAAAAATGTAATGTAGAATTATTGTATTCTGATGTGTTGTTTGATGTTATTGTCTATATATTTAGATGGGGGTTTCTAGTCAATAGAGCATTTCAACAAACTATGAAGTTACGTATATCTGAACTAACTAACAATCTTTAACTTGGCAATATTTTTTAAGTGGAGGAACACTCTTATAGAAAACTGGGACATTTCATATTGTCCGGATAAGATACATCTCTAAAGCACATATAAAGTTTTTTTTTATTTTTTTTATTTAGACTTTCAGTGTGGCTGAGCACAGTTCACTTCTTAAAAGCATTGTGTTAAACTCATTAAGGGAATACAGTATATTGTTTGTTGTTTGGCGACTTTAACAATGCAGTTTAATGCTTAATGGTGGGGTTTCCCGGAGAGGGTTAAGGTTAATCCAGGACTAGGCCTTCGTTATATTAGGACATTCAAGTGGTTTTTACAACATACCTCACAAAAAACTGCCATGATTTAGTTTCCTATGACATATGGATGATTGGATGGATGGATGGATGGATGGATGGATGGATGCATGGATGGATGGATGCTAAAACACTTCTTGTCAGATTTTGTCTCGAATGACGAGAGACACAAAAACAGGAATACTCATTCAACGAAACAATAAAGATGCCTCAGAGGATTACAAGACATTGTGCAGTGTTTTGCATGTAGCCTTCCCTGTGATCCTAACATTAGGAGAGCGTGGGTGAATATTTTAGATCTTGTCAGTAAATCACCTTTCATTTGTTCTCTTTATTTTACTAAGGATTATTTTTCAAACATGACACAGTTGGATGCAGACTTAACAGAGAGACTGAAAAGGTGATGAAAAGAGGATGCAGTGCAGGCCATTTTACAGTTTTTCTCAGTCGCTTTGGTACATTACTCAGATCTACCTGTTCAATCTTCACATCATTGTGTCACTTGTGCACGTCAAATAAGCAGTTTCTCTTTACTTTGAAGAAGTTGCAAATGCTTAAGTACATCCATGCAAATGATTATGTACATTTCACTGCATTTACTGTACTGTACAGTTGTCCCTATGGAGATTGTCATATGTTCACATTTCTACTTTTGTTTTTTCTTTGTGCTATGCAGTGCTGTCTTTTCCTTTCTGTATCACAATGACATGGTCTGTCAACAAATTACAATACAAACAGTAAAAGCGTAAATGTGAATCTTGTCTCTTGCAATCAAACTCCCACATTTACTAAAGTGTTCTACTAATTCTACTAAATTTACTAATACAATTTCCAAAAAAAAAAAAAAATTGTCATCAAAACTTTAGCCATAGTTTACATCAGAACATCACTTCACAGTAAAGAGTTATATTGACAACATAACTAAACAATTTGACTGTCATTCTGATGGCACTGACATGTTCATTGACACAGATATTTACATTTCCACTTGAGTTGTACCTGTACTCATTCACATAAGTAACACCACTCTTCACACTGGTACATTTCCTGTATTTAAGCAGGCTCTGGTAAACCCACTGCTTAAAAACCTACTCTAAATCATGCACTTTAGAAAAACGTCAGCTAAGAATCCCTTTTACTCATTCATTGCTTAGACACTGGTGCAAGTTTTTTCAACCAATTCTCCACCTTTCTCACACACTGTTTTCAGTTATTGAAGCTTTGTAACTAGTAAATGCAGCCTCCAAATCTTCAGTACTCATCTTGCTGGATCTGTCTGCTGCTTCTGACACAGTTAACCACCAGATCCTCCTGCCAACCCTCATGACAAAGGGTGTCTTTGGACCACACTCCGGTGTTTTGAGTCTTAATTCTAAAGTAGGTGCTTTAAGGTGTCTTGGAGAAGTGACGTGTCTAAGTCAGTGGTTCTCAACTCCAGTCCTCGGGCTCCCCTCCCAGAACATTTTAGATGTCTCCATATATAAAACACCTGATTCAGTTCATCAGCTTGTAAGTGTGTTAATTAAGGAAAGGTTTCAAACATTCTGGAAGGAGCCTAATGAGTGGAATCATGTGTTTCATATAAGGAGACATCCAAAACATTCTGGGGGAGGACTGGAGTTGAGAACCACTGGTCTAAGTCGGTGTTTCTCAACCCTGGTCCTCAAGGACCCCCTTCCAGAAAGTTTTAGATGTCTCCTAATTTAAAACACCTGAACTAACTCATCAGCCTCCTTCCAGAATGTCTCCCTAACAAGCTAACGAGTTAAATCAGGTGTGTTAATTAAGGAAACATCTAAAACATTCTGGAAGGGGGTCCTTGAGGACCAGGGTTGAGAACCACTGGTCTAAGTGATGACATCTCACTACTGGGGTTCCTCAGGGCTCAGTGCTCAGACCGCTTCTCTTTTTCATCTAAATGCCATCCTTAAACATGTTTTTTCCTATCACTGCTATGCTAATGACACCAAACTTTATTTCTTCAGCTATCAACTTGCTTCCAGCATTCCAGACATTATTATCAACACTTGACCCATTATTTTTACACTTTAAAAAATCTTTGCTGCCTTAAATTTTTTTGTTGAATCAACTCATATTTATAAGTCATGTCAACTTACTATTATTAAGCTTGACATTAAGACAATCTTAGGATTATTGTAATGGGGGAAGCTACTTTATTTTACGATTTAGTGACTGTTAGACTCCTTAAGTGATATTTTTACAAAAAAGCGACTAATGACAAATCTAAATGAACCTGGCTTTACATCTGTTCACATTCAGTGTCACCACGCGTGCCAGGTGTTGCTTTCCCAGTGAAATGCATCTCTTTCCTCATCTAATCTGTGCAGTAAGAGTTATGTTGTTGTACAGGAAACACACCCCAAATCTCCCAGGAACCTGTAACTATTTTTAAGTGTGGCTAATTCATATAAATATGTGCGAAAGTGAATTGTACAAAACTTATCATTATTAGAAAAGCAATAATGAAGCCCCACAAACTAATACAACTAACCACCTCATTATATTGATGCAAATTGCCATTGTGTTGTGATGTTTCAATGTAAAATAAATGACAATACCAAATCAATTTGGTAAAAACTCAACCTATTGGTCAAAAGTTGTAATGATTTGTGTTATGCGGTAATATGTGTCGTTTTCCCACTATTTTCTATTTAAGGGATTCTAGGTCTCATTAAATTGTGTTGAAACAGAAGGGTCACTGTCATGCTGAGCCCTGTAATTGCTGCTTGCAGCTATATTTATTTTAGCAATTCTGTTTGAAAACTACATACCGCAGCTTTATGGATCCCAACTTTATAATGCATTGTTGACTTAATGGTTGGGTAAACAGTTTGGTGGAGATGTGCTATCACATTGCAAAATAATTGGTCAAACTAGAGGCTCGCTGGTTTACCAGAAAGGACACAAAATTTCAATATGTTTCGAGATCCATCATGTCCCTGTTTCTCTTCTCAGGGCAATTCTTTACCATTCATTTCTTGTTTCTTTCGGTGTCTGCAGAGTTGGGAAACACTGACTAAAACAATAACGGTGGGAATCCATCCATTGCACCTACAACTAATGTTGTGTTTTTACCAGACAGTATTGTATTCCCAATCTCTGGACAAGAGCTAGTCTATTTTATTCGGCAGAGACCCTGGCAGGTCAAGCTGTTTCTGTAGTTTTCTGTTCAAACCTCTTAGTGTCCCCTTTATACTGGACCAAAACTGTGCACATAAGTTCAATAAGCTCCTCTGACTTCAAATGTACTATTAAAACATACAGTACTTTAACAGATTTTCATAAATGTAAAACTACCCATTAATGATAAGGTCTGATAGCTCTAATAATAGCATTTTTGTTTGTCATGGTTAAACAGGCGCGGTAAATTTGATGTCAAAGAGAGAATATAAAATGATCACGAAATATGATCACTATTGCTTTACATTGGAAGTGGAGATTAGGGAGAAAAATTTACTTTGATTTTTACTGTATGTATTTATTTATTGTTTGGTGAAAAATGTTGCTGGCTGTATGATTGACAAGAGGTACAAAACAATCTGTTTCACACAGGCTCACTTTTATTCAAATGTGGCATCTGAAAAGCCACAGGGCAATAACTTCAAGGCAGATTAATATTAGAATTTGAATTATAGATCTCTTATATGTTTAATTTTTAAGGACCTTAAGCTTATTGATTGTGTGAAGAGAAAGGTTTAATGGGTCTTTGTTAAAACTGGAGCTTGTTATTGGTTGTCTGAAAATCTTGACAGATCTATAGAGGTTAAGATGAGGTCACTCTCCTACTGACTATTAAATATTTGATGTGAATATTTAATTTGGTTGGTCAACCTTCAAACCTCAGCCGGTCTCATTGCTATTACACCTACTGTCCATGCAGATGAGGGAGGAAATGAGTTTTATTTCACATCATCAGGAAATAAATGATCATCATGTATGCTGTGTGTGAATGATGTGAGTAAGAAAATAAATGGACAATAGCGTAAACCGTTGACCATCCACAGTATATGTAAATTAAATAAATGTTTGGATATACTTTTTAGAGAATGTTGGTGCTTTGTTTTTCAACTATTTTACATTTATTTTACTGTTTTTATTCTCATAAATACGGGCTGGGGAGTTCTGTAAATTCCCTCCATTAGAAATACACAATGGGCTCAGATTGGTTAGTTAACGCAGTGGGTTGTGATTGGCTTACCGCCGGTGTTGTCCAGAAATGTCACACCCCTTACAATTTACAGTTTCAGTTTCCCACCTTTAGTTATCTCTGAATAGAATGAGTGGAGCCGAATATCGAGCCCTTGCGAAAATTAACCATGGTTTTATTGCCGTAAAGCAGGGGTGGGGAACCCTGGTCCTGGAGGGCCACTGTCCTGCAGAGTTTAGTTCCAACCCTAATTAAACACACCTGAAAAATCTAACTCAAGTCTTCAGTATTACTTGAAAATGAAATTCAGGTGTGTTTGATTAGGGTTGGAACTAAACTGTGCAGGACAATGGCCCTCCAGGACCCAGGGTTCCCCACTCCTGCCGTAAAGAGTCAGACTTGTGTATAACCCAGAGGTTGGCAGGAAGGGATTGATTGTTGGGGTGTTGCAGAGATAGTTGATTGTTTGTGTGTGTTCATGACTTGCTGTGGATGGCTTCACTACTCAGTGGAGGGGTTAAATGCAGAGGCAATCATGTCTCTTTCACTTTTTTATTGTCCGTATATTATTTGCAATTAAAGGTAGGGTAACAGATTTTATCCTGAAACATTTTTAGTTATGCTGGTTAAAAGTCTCCTCACATCCTGATAACAATCACTGTGTTAAGTTGTTTAAATGTATTTGTAGAAATTTATGTCATCTGTGAAAAAGCGTAGGACCAAAAAATGTTCAATAAATCAAAGATTTCGGTCCGAACGGACGTTTCCATTTGTGTCCCTCATACATAAGCGTAATTTGAATGCCCACCGCGCAGCGAGTCCACGCAGACACCATACGTCATCGGCGCGTTCACGTGCGCTCACCTCCTGTCTGTAAACAGTGAGAACAGCAAACTTTTCTGCTGAATTGACAACCTACACAGGAGGCACACAATGAAAGACATCTTTTATAACAACAACAGCAAAAACTGCCTGGATCAGCAAGAGCAAAAACCCAAATTAACATCGGTAACTTTACTGCTTTACCGCGAGATGCAAACAGCTACAGGAGGCAAAGGGTCTGAAAGGGTCGTTGCACTGTTTATTTTGGTAAGGTAGGTACGCGATATGTTTGTACTGAGATGGATTCAGATATTCTACTTTGATGAAACATTGTGTTGCTTATGAAATTTGTGTTCGTTTACGGATTAGCGTGACGATATAGTTACTACGTCTACACAACCGTAAGTGTGCTCAAACTAATTCTGATGTAAACCAGTTGTTTGGTTATTTTGGAAGTGTTATTCGACTTTGTACTGCAAAGTTTTCTCAACCGTCTGATCTGTGCGTGTTCATGTGTTTGGAAAGAGGCGTGACTTTGGATGGCGATTTGACTTGAGGGTAGGATCGGGATTTCATTGCTAGGCGGCTACCGTTAGCATTTTTCAAAATGTGTTACCCTACCTTTAAATGCTGATGTCTCTGCGACATGTTTCCGATTAGCAAACGCTAGAATATTAGTTCTCTGAGCGACATATGGTACTTTTTATGTGCTTTATGGGTAGTATAAGCTCCCAGTGAGTGTGCGGTGACCTGGTGACCTTAATATATGAGCAAACCGTGAGTGCGCTGTGTGGTTACAATTTTAGCTCACTGTGATGCACACATTGTGACAACATTATGAGGATCTTGTAAGCTCATGGTGACTTCACTGAGAGATCAAAGTGTTGACTGGGTATAACAGGTACCTTGTAGTTATAAAATACTTAAAGAGTATAATTAATGTATAATTTTCCATATTTTTACCCCTTTATTACCCAAAACTTAACATATTGTTCCCTTATACCTACAAGTACATACTGCAGAGGTATTCTATTGTTACAAAAAGGTACGCTTTAAATATCTTAATTACGCAGTAAACTGCGGGATGTAATATTAAGCGTTACTATCCGACTTTCCTATGAAGGCCATACAAGGGGGATCTGCGACCTGTGTGAAATAACAGCAGCATCTCAATGCCATAGCAACAACACACTACTGCAATGTTTCCCAACTCCAGTCCCGTGGACCTCCCTTCCAGAATGTTTGGAATGTCTCCCAAACTAGCACACTAACCAGCTGATGAGTTGAATTTGGTGTGTTACACAGGTATACATCTAAAACATTCTGGGGGGATGAGGACGGGAAACACTGCAGTTTACTACAGCGACTTGTCCTCTTCTGTATCAGACTAACCCCCCCCCTTCTGCATATTCCTTAAGAACTAGGGTTGCCAACTTTCCCACTCTGAAATATGGGACAAAAGATGGCCTGTTGATGCAGTGCGGATATGGTTTCGTGTATACAGTGTATTTAAGCCATTTCTCAAAATGATAGCTTATCTCCTAATGAAATATTAATTTATAACTCGTATGCCTTGGCAACATGCAGTACTGTAGGTTTATTAATAGTTTATTAATTTACAGCAATCTCTTCAGAATTGAGACTGAATGTATTATTTGACCCTCTTAAACGTAAACTGATTGTTTTTGGATGAAAGGTGTCGGAGATCATTATCATAAGTGTCGTGAACAGCACCACTGCATGTGTTGCTTTTAGTGTCGCAAGAACTGACAGGTGGATGACATCAAAGTACAGCAAGAGCATTTCCATAGCAGTCTCCTGTGTATGTTTTCTTGAATCGGTCTCACAGGATTTATATGCTATCTGCTGCTTGGCTCTTGTGGTGCCACATGAAGTTGAACAAGCCTGTTGTATCAGTCACTAGTTTGATCATCGTAGCAGTCAAAAAAATGGGACGTGGGACGTCCCGTACAGGACAAATAATTTAGCCTCAAAATACGGGACGTCCCGGGTAATACAGTACAGTTGGCAACCCTATTAAGAACTGTGTTTATTCAAATGATAGATATGGTGACATCACAATGCAAGGAAGAATAGAGCTTTATCATCAGTTTGTTGTAGTCCTTAGACAACTATTTCTGTTAAATCCCCTTTGCATTGAACTTTGAGCATTGTTTTTTTAATGCTCAAACAGCAACTTGACCCCCTTACTTTAAAAAGTGAAATCACATAATAGGACCCCTTTAAGTATCTCACAGTTGAACAATGACTGATTTGATGAGTCTGGGAGATGTTATGTGTCTTTAATCATTATAAATCTAGCCTGAGCTCATCTTAAACTTAAATCGTGTGTGAGAATGGCTCTAGTAAACACACATATGTCATCATGCATCACCCAATGGAGATAATAAAGAATATTCAAACAATAACTCTGTTAAAGACACTCCTGTGTAATTTACAAAGAGACCAGAAAACTGCGTAAGCCCTGATTTTTTTTACTTCCACTTTTATACACATTTTGAATGAGTATGTTTATAAATTATTTAATTGTGTTGTTTGTATGTTTCTGATCTTACTGTGTACCATATGCTGTTAAAAATTTCTGTGGAAATTACAGTATCACTGGCAGCTGTTTCCCAGTAACTTACTGTAGATTTAAATGTATGTTATTTACTGGCAACAGTTTGTTCAAAGTTAAACATTTAATGAACATTAAACATCAACAAGTCTTTATCTTTAAAGAATAAAACTATAAAATAACAGCCTCATGCAAACCATTCTGGGAAAAAACCTGAAGGGAAAAAAACAGAAAACTGTTGATGCTCTGATTTGTATAGTTAAATTCTGTAAATAAAAAAACTTGATAATGTTTAATGTTCATAATGCTGCATAACTGAGCACATATTATATGCCAGACGGGCCGGTCTGAGTATTTCACAATCTGCTCAGTTACTGGGATTTTCACGCACAACCATTTCTAGGGTTTACAAAGAATGGTGTGAAAAGGGAAAAACATCCAGTATGCGGCAGTCCTGTGGGCAAAAATGCCTTGTTGATGCTAGAGGTCAGAGGAGAATGGGCCGACTGATTCAAGCTGATAGAAGAGCAACTTTGACTGAAATAGCCACTCGTTACAACCGAGGTATGCAGCAAAGCTTTTGTGAAGCCTCAACACGCACAACCTTGAGGCGGATGGGCTACAACAGCAGAAAACCCCACCGGGTACCACTCATCTCCACTACAAATAGGAAAAAGAGGCTACAATTTGCACAAGCTCCCCAAAATTGGACAGTTGAAGACTGGAAAAATGTTGCCTGGTCTGATGAGTCTCGATTTCTGTTGAGACATTCAGATGGTAGAGTCAGAATTTGGCGTAAACAGAATGAGAACATATGGATCCATCATGCCTTGTTACCACTGTGCAGGCTGGTGGTGGTGGTGTAATGGTGTGGGGGATGTTTTCTTGGCACACTTTAGGCCCCTTATTGCCGATTGGGCATCGTTTAAATGCCATGGCCTACCTGAGCATTGTTTCTGACCATGTCCATCCCTTTATGACCACCATGTACCCATCCTCTGATGGCTACTTCCAGCAGCATAATGCACCTTGTCACAAAGCTTGAATCATTTCAAATTGATTTCTTGAACATGACAATGAGTTCACTGTACTAAAATGCCCCCCACAGTCACCAGATCTCAACCCAATAGAGCATCTTTGGGATGTGGTGGAACGGGAGCTTCGTACTCTGGATGTGCATCCCACAAATCTCCATCAACTGCAAGATGCTATCCTATCAATATGGGCCAACATTTCTAAAGAATGCTTTCAGCACCTTGTTGAATCAATGCCACGTAGAATTAAGGCAGTTTTGAAGGCAAAAGGGGGTCAAACAAAGTATTAGTATGGTGTTCCTAATAACCCTTTATGTGAGTATATATATTATATATATATATGGTGAATGTACATTAAATGTATAGATTTTCAGGCTCATTACCTCATCTGCGGTATGATAATCTTACGGTCCGCAGGCTCTTTGTTATGTGTATGTATATTGATCTGTTGACTTGAATTAAATGGGGTCTTAACAGTGAACCATGACCATACTGATGGTTTTTCAATCATGGCCTCTGTACTATTATTAGCCGCTGGCCATTCTGCTCACATACAGAAGTAACCGTAACAATTTGTGTCATCCATTTCAAATTACAGATGATGGTTTAATCAGAGGTGAAATTGTGTCGGGCGCTTATGCTCAGTTTCTTTAGTCTGATCTTCACGGCACAGTAATTTCCCATTTTTACTCAATAAGCTTGACAGGGGCACAATCAAATGTTAATGTCTGTCCTTGGATATCCAATGATTGTAGTGAATCGAGGGCCAGTGATGGAATAATAGTTTCTGTGATCTATCCTAATATGGAATGTGTAAACAAGATGAAATCTTTAGTTAAATAAATCAGGATTTACGTAATGAGATTGTAAAGGCTGAAACACAGGCTTTGAAAATAAATATTTGCATTAACATTTGTGCATTCGGCAGATGCTTTTATCCAAAGCAACCTAAAGTTCATTTCAAGGAAAAAAATTCTTATCATTTTCATTATGTGTGTTCCGAGGGATTAAACCCACAATCTTTTGCGCTGCTAAGGCAATGCTCTGCCACTGAGCTACAGGAACATAAACACCATCATTCATCACCATCAGTACAAATACCAGAGCTATTGGAAAATATATAAACTCCCTCACACACCACACATAAGTACATAAATCCAATTACTGGTGGTGCATTACTTTTACAACCACGCAAAATAACCTTTCAAAAAAACTAACCAAAGACAAATCCATTTGGGGTGTGCTCTTTTTATTTGGGTTGTTTAGGAGCCACCTAGCATCCAGCTTAGATACTAAGTGTAACATGCTGCACAACACCTTAGCAACCACACAGCAATGCCCTGGCAACTACTTTTAACACTCTAGCATTGCGGCAGGCATTCATATATGATAAGAAACAGACTATGCATACAAACGCTTGTTTACTATGATGATTTGCTACAATGATATGCAGCACACAGGTACTGTAATTATCCAGCAGTAATACCAGAAGCCATCTCCTGATAGAAAGCTTCACATCTCCACAGGGACAACAGATAACAAGAGAGAGCCAACAGTCACTAATGAGACTGTTATGCAGCAAGTCTCACACAAGCTATTGAAAAGAGATTCATCACTATCTATTAAAAGTCTATTAAAACATATAACAAGATTCATCAAAAGCACGTAGGCCTTCTTGAATTATGCAAAATAAGGCACACACACAATTCAATTTCACATTGCAAGGGTACTACAGGTCTTTGTTGCCATGAGATCAAATCTACTGACTGAGCTGAGCTAAACTATATAGGCCATAATTCATATTTTATATGAATATTATCAAATTTTAATTCCAAACCTTGTAGTTGCAAAGGCCAGAATGTTTTAAAATAGCTTTCGTAAAGGCCTAGTGAGATCATGTCTTTAATAAACCATAACAAGCTCTTGAGAAACCATCAAGTATCATTTTGAACTCTGCTGGATGCAAGAACAACGGTATAAAGCATTAAAATAATCTCATGTGAGTACAAATGGAAAATCTAGTGAGATGTCATTTGATAAGGACATAGAGTCGGAAATTCAGGGTTTGGTCTGTTTAATAATTGCCTGTTTGTCAAGTTCAAGAGCACAGAATCTATAACCAAGATATTGTTTGGAGAGCAATCTAGACTTTCTTTTGAACAAACTGTTTTTAAAGTTTTTTACAGAAGAAAGTATATCATTGAATGAATAAGAAAGTGAGTGCAAGTTTCTTTAAATCCATCAGATAGTAATTTAACCCTCTGGGGTCCGACCATTTTAGGACACTGGCAGAGGTTCTGACATGCTCTTACATTTGGTCTTTTTTTCAGTTAGTTTAAAACATAATAATGGCAAGTGTCTCATAACACTGCGTTCATCACAAACTGGGCTACAATATTATATGAGGTTTGGTTTTTAAAAAAGCTAAATTTTTAAGTCACTGATATAAGTCCACAAAACCAATACTAAACAAGACTTTTCTAAACAGAATCTAGTAGTCTAGATTTTTTTCTTTAAAGCTCTACTGTGTACTTTATTGAGTTAATTCTTAGCAAAAACCCATGTTTTCTTTCAAAAGTATGTGCTCATTCATGTGTAATTACTTCCACCCCACTAATCAAAGTATTCTCGTAAGTGTAGAATCTGCTATTTAAAATGCATACCGTCGAAGCGCTCTCTGGCTGAATCCATGTTGTGCCTCCATCTTTGAAATACATTCGCCGACGAGGGACATTCCTGAAATTCAAGCTCCGCCTTTCGCGCTTTCTCTCTACACTCACGCTGGCCGATAGCTGAAGCCTCCGGAGGTTGCATGTGTAGGCGTTATACGTCATCAAGACAGTCTTATTTCAGAATATTAACAATTATAAAGCTGACAATTATTCTTGGTTAATTGTAAATTGATGTAATATGCTTATGAATGTAATTCTCAGTTAATTTAAATAAACCAGGCTTGATGACGTATGCAGCCTACGACCTGCTAGCTGAATCCTTTGGCTGCGACAGCTGCAAACCGTGATGAACCTGCGATCTAATGCTTTGATTTGAAAGCCTGTTGAAGACATATTCTCGAGGACATTAAAACAAGTCGCCAAGGAAGCGAAACGGGGATTTTAAACGACAACGCGACAGGAAAAACATAAACCAAAGTCAATATTGGAGTTAGTTTTCCAAGATGGGGCTCAAGGAACACTGAAGTTGCACTTTATATCTTCTCCACAGGTAATTCAGCATATTCGTTTACATCGATACAGTCTATGTTGTAAACTTGAAGTTTTATAGTTCCTTGGCTAACTTTAGCATAATTATGCATAACACTTGTTCGTGTAAACATGCATGTGGTTTAATGTGTTCGAACAGCCACACGCCGTCTCTCCGCCCATTTATGTAATCTGAGGTACTGAGAAAAATGTTTTTCATTTACTGACCTCTAGCACAAACACACGGTGACAGCCCCGTCTATTTTTAGCCTTTCATTGATAAAACGCAGCTGATCTGCGCATCTTTCATTTAATTTTACAAGCGTGTGAAAGTTGCGCGATCTTTTTTCACCAATATGAGAGAAAGCTCTTACATATACACGGACATGTAACGCTTACATAAAACATAAGCATTGGACTCTGACATAATATTCGCGTCCATTTAAACCCGTCATTACTCTAACTCATGATTAAATGACAGGAGAGGGACTCGTCCACAGACCATCTCATCAGTATTCTGGAGAGAAGCGGTCGAAAATGGACAAAAAGAGACGGATTAAAACACATATTTAATACCAAGTTTAACAGCCCCTGTGATATTTTTCCTCGCGTCGATGAAAAAGGAGTGTCTAAGCTACGTTTATGGTTGCTTTTTGTATGTGATTTTAAGCGGAAATATCATGACAATCAGACTTTTTCCATGTTAAACATAAATCTGTGTGCTTTGATGGATCACAGGCAAAGGACATTGCAAATTGTTCATTTTTTTTCATTGCTTTTGCTTGTAGCTACTGGAAGCCATGTTAACCTTGGCATGACACGGCCGGGCCACCGTACGAGTTAAAATGCATTCCCAATGGGGGGGGGGGCTAGAAAGTAATATTCAGTTGCTTGTCATATAGACTTTCACCGCTAGATGGGAGTAGATCTTGCACAGTGGAGCTTTAAAATGATGTGAAAATCATTCTGCCTACTCATTCACATAAAACAATATATTGATTTAGAAATTATGCAAGTATGCAAGAAGGATTGATTGACAGCTGAGCAACAAGAGACTCGTATAATGAGCTGCATAATGAGGCAGGAATGTGAGAGGGAACTACAGTATGTGAGGACAAATGTATACATGTTTGTTTGAGATTTATTAAAAAGTTAACAATATAATCAAAATAGAAATGATGGTCAGTGGGACATTTTCAGTTTATTTGGAAACAAACCCTATTCAAAAACTTAACTTGTATAAACTTAGAAACTGATACACAGCAGAGCTGCTCATGTGGCTCATGTTACCATATAACTTTATGTCCAAAAAGTGTGAATATGTTTTTCCACTTCATAGTTTTGTACTGATGAGAGGGATGCAGACCTGTTAGAGAGTTATAAACAGCTGTTAGCATAAATTGTCAACAGAAATACCACATAAGCTTAATGCTGCATTCCAGGTAGGTTTTTGAGCCCGTGAATTACGACTTCAAAACCACGACTCACGACTATGCGTTCCAGGCAGCCTGTAAAACGTGTTTTTACAACGTTCTACCTGTGAAAGTGCACTGGAACGGCAGTCAAACCCGTGACTTCCCACCCGTGAACTCGTACTAGATCGATGTACTCCCAGTTCAGAGTCGTGAGTCGTGGTTTTGAAGTCGTGAATTACGGGTTACAGGTTGCCTGGAACGCAGCATAATATTACATACATAACTGATGGGTAAATATCACTGATAGCACTACATTCAGATAAACTATCATGTACATAAACTAAATTCAGAACATCTCAGATAAACATCCATTAGTTTTATAAAAAGCTGTTTCAGATGCCCATCGCCTGATCATCTAGTTTCTGTTTTTAACGCATTTCTGTAAGCACGTATGAACTTTAAAAACACATCGCATATGGCGACCATGTGCGTGACCTCACATCTCCACCTAAACAATGCGGCGCTAAAAAAAACGGTGTCGCGTGTAAATCGCAATGTATGGAATTGCGTTGCATGTAAACAATATATGGAATCATATTACAGCACACACTTAAAAGATCCTGCAATGCAGCAAGGATACGAAAGTGAATTACTGTGTCTAACACTGTACAGCATGTAACAGATATCCGCCATTACGGGAGATCACGCATCCTCGTTTGTAAACAATGCGAAAGTTTTTCAATCCGAAACGTGCAGTCTGCTGAGGTCGCTTATGTAGTCTGAACTGCACAAGCCATAAGCATATTACATAGCAAATATAAATAAAGATAAATGACTTACAGTTAATTCAGGAATATATCCTCCTAAAGTGCGTCTTCCATTGTTCTTCTTCTTAGGTAACAAAAGATAAACGCTTCTCTTCCTCAATGTCCAGACATAAATGAAGATATTCCTCACATGTGTGTATAAAGTTTATCATCCAAACATGCGGTAAAGTCTTTAAATCTGATGAAACTTTACTTCTTCGGTTTGTTAATGTTTGAGCTGCTCTTCATTACCATGTCAACTCCGTGTACCGCCTGTGGGCGTGACCGCATTAACGATTATGAAGTCTGCCAGGAAAAACAGTACTCTCTTTACTTCAATGCACATTATATAAACAGGCAATATTTGTTTTCGATTATAATTACCTTGTTTAAAAATAGACATTTCAGGTTTTCTTTGGATATGTGTATCATGTTTGTGTGACGAGGATTCGCAGAGTTTCAATTGATTTTTGTAACGTGTTTTGGGAGACAGCTGGCGGAGACAGAAATGTCTGAATCCGCACCCTGTTTATTTTCTTTATTTGACAAAAACACAAAGATCTTGTTGTGACTTTGGTTTATTCACTGCTTTATTTTGGGTTCTCAGTGTTGGTGTTTGTGTTTATTGCTTCACACGTGCGCGTCTCAGTCACGGGTGTAATCAGTGTCATTTGTTTCACCTGCGCCACTCACCTGTTGCTCATTTTATGGCCATTCGGTTCTGCATTTAATCCCTGTGTGTTTCAGTGTTCGTTGCAAGTCCGTCTTTGTATGTGCTCGCCGGTTTCTAGCTTTGCTGGATTCTAGTCTTGTCCTGTCAAGTTTGCCTGTTTCTCTAGCCTGTTTTATTTTTCCCCCGTCAGTCTGTGCTCTCTGCTACCCGTAGGTGTTGGAGACTTCTCGCCCAGTTTATCTCCTGTTCTCCGCTCTCCCACGCTGCCATTTAAGACTGCTTTTCTCCAGCGTGCTGAGGAGTCTCGCTGCGGCTCTGCCGCTCTCCCATTGGGCGGTCCCTCGCTTCGGGAGCTGTCCAGCCTGCCCGGTCAGATTTCAGCACCACTAACGCTCTCTCTCTCTCTGCCCGCCTCAGGATCATCTCGCTCGCCTCCTGAGCTGGCTCTGTGCCCTAGTGAACTGTGGACATCTCTCACTGTGTCGTGTGTGTTCCTCTCTCTCTCCCACCGTTCGCCTGAGTGTGGCAGCAGGCCGGACGAGTGTGGTCATCCTCTCAAGCCCAGTGTGTGGATTCTGTTTTGCCGTCTGCCTCGGACTGGCCATTGCGCCCAGACGTGCTTCTGACTTTTCCCTTATTATTATAATTTAAATAAACTCTTCTGTTAATCTGCTCTGGGATCTCTCTCTGTGTTTTTTCACCGTAACAGAACGGACTTGCCAACATGGATCCCGCAGATGCAGATTCTGTCCGATCTGCGCTCGCGCAGCAGGGAGCTTGGCTGGGCCAACACTCTGCCCAGCTTTCCACTACAGCTCAGGAGGTGGAGGATTTGACCACTCGCATTGACGAGCTCACCACACGCTTCGACCGGACTCGGCATTCCCTCGAGTCAGAGCCCCATGCTGCCAACCCTCCGCCCTACGACGGCGATCCTTCCTCCTGTCGGGCGTTTCTATCCCAGTGCTCGCTGGTGTTCGCTCTCCAGCCTCGCCGCTACGCGACTGAACGCACCCGAGTCGCCTATGTCATCACTCTGCTGGTAGGGAGAGCGCGCCAGTGGGGCACCGCCATGTGGGACGCCCAGGATCTATGCTGCCGGTCATTTGAGGAGTTTCGGGAGGAGATGATAAAGCTCTTTGATCGCTCCGTTCGTGGTGATGCCGCCGCGGCTCGGCTGGCTCGCCTCGCCCAGGGATCGGGCTCGGTGACGGATTACTCCATACTGTTCAAGACGTTGGCAGCGGCATGCAGCTGTAACGAGGCAGCCCTCCGGGCGCAGTTCCTTGAGGGTCTGAATGACAACATCCAAGATGAGATAGCGACCCACGACCTCCCGCAGTCTCTTGACGGCATCATCGAGCTGGCGCTTAGGGTTGAAGCCCGGATGTTATTCCGCGACCAGCGCCGTACCCTCCGTCACCGGGTCTTTTTAAACGAGCCTTCCCAGTCCAACCAGCCCGGTAGCTCGCCGCCAGTGGAGAGTGAGCCCATGCAGCTGGGCAGGATGCGTTTATCGCAGAGAGAGAGAGAGCGTCGCCTTCAGAATTCTCTATGCCTCTATTGTGGCAAACCTGGACATTTTGCCAAGCTCTGCCCGGTAAAAGGGGTTGCCCACCGGTGAATCAGGGGGTCCTGGTGGGCACCACGTCACAGAAATCCTCCCCATCGTCCTGCACCCGACTTCCGGTCACCTTGTCCTTCTCTGGTGTCGATCATCCCACCATGGTCCTGCTCGACTCGGGCGCCGAGGGCAATTTTATCAGTGAAGACCTGGCTCGGGCTTGTGGCATCCCTGCTGTTTCTCTCGAGGCTCCCCTGGATGTATGGTCCATCAGAGGTCAGCAGATGGCACAGATCACTCATTGCACGCCCCCTGTAAGTCTTTTTATTTCTGGCAATCATCGTGAGGAGATTGTGTTGTACATCCTGCATGCCTCTCTATCTCCCATCATTTTAGGGCATGCATGGTTGGCACAGCACAATCCCCATGTTGATTGGCAACAAGATGTTATTTTAGCTTGGTCTCAGTCCTGTCATGTGTCCTGTCTTGGTTCTGCTGCTTCGGGTTCTGTTTCTTCTCTTCCTCAGGTTTCGGCGGTTGATTTAACTGGAGTCCCGGCGGAGTATGCCGATATCGGTCAGGTGTTCAGTAAAGCCCGGGCCACCTCCCTTCCTCCTCACCGGCTGTACGATTGCTCTATCGAGCTCCTCCCAGGCACTTCTCCGCCAAAAGGTAGACTTTATTCTTTGTCCGGTCCTGAGAGAGAGGCTATGGACCGTTATATTAATGATGGCCTTCGTGCCGGTATCATCCGTCCCTCCACCTCTCCCGCAGGGGCGGGGTTTTTCTTTGTTAAAAAAAAGGACGGCTCCCTTCGCCCCTGTATTGATTATAGGGGTTTGAATGACATTACTGTTAAGAATAGGTACCCCCTTCCTTTAATGTCTTCTGCTTTTGAGCTTTTGCAGGGAGCACGGTTCTTCACCAAGTTGGATTTGCGCAATGCTTATCATTTACTACGCATAAGAGAGGGCGATGAGTGGAAGACAGCCTTTAACACCCCTACTGGACACTTTGAGTACTGCGTTCTCCCTTTCGGGCTTTGTAACGCTCCCTCTGTCTTCCAGACTTTGGTTAATGATGTGCTGAGAGACATGATTGACAAGTTTGTCTTTGTGTACATAGATGATATTCTCATCTTTTCTCCCTCCTTGCAGGAACACACTCAGCATGTCCGCCGAGTCTTACGTCGGTTACTTGAGAACAAGTTATATGTGAAGGCGGAGAAGTGCGAGTTTCACAAGAGGTCGGTTTCGTTTCTGGGTTTCGTGATTGCCGAGGGTGAGATACGTCCCGATCCAGCCAAGGTCAGAACGGTGGCCGAATGGCCAGTCCCCGACTCCCGTAAGGCTTTACTTCGTTTCTTAGGGTTCGCCAATTTTTACCGGCGATTCATTAGAAACTTTGGTCAGATTGCTCAACCCCTTACGGCTCTCACCTCCACCAAGGAGAGGTTTGTCTGGGGAAAGGAGGCTCAGGAGGCCTTTGATAAGTTAAGGTTCCGGTTTATCACTGCTCCTGTTCTTTCTATTCCAGATCCTACCTCTCAATTCATTGTTGAGGTGGATGCTTCGGATGTCGGGGTTGGTGCCGTTCTGTCTCAGCGATCGTCTAAGGATGGCAAGGTGCATCCTTGCGCTTTCTTCTCACACCGGCTTAACCCAGCAGAGCGAAACTACGACATAGGGAACCGGGAACTGCTGGCCGTCAGATTGGCTTTGGGTGAGTGGCGTCACTGGTTAGAGGGGACCTCGGAACCCTTCCTGGTCTGGACGGATCACAAGAATTTAGAATATATCCGTTCAGCCAGGAGGTTAACATCACGTCAGGCTCGTTGGGCGCTCTTCTTTGACAGATTTAACTTCATCCTCTCGTACCGGCCTGGTTCTAAAAACACTAAACCTGATGCCCTCTCTCGGTTGTTCGAGGTTTCCAGTTCTGACAGAGACGAAACCATCCTCCCGGAGGGGCGGGTGGTGGGGGCTCTGCGCTGGGGCATCGAACAGCGAGTGAGGGAGGCCGGACGTGAGGAGGAAGTGCCAGAGGGGTGCCCAGCGGGTCGACTTTGGGTTCCGGAATCGCTCCGTTCCGAGGTCATCCGGTGGGGTCACGAGTCCAAGTTAGTTTGTCATCCCGGAGTTCGGAGATCGCTGGCTGCCGTCCATCAGCGATTCTGGTGGCCCTCTATGGGCTCCGATGTCAGACAGTTTGTGTTAGCCTGTCAGGTTTGTGCCCGCAATAAGGCCTCTCATCAAGCCCCTAGTGGTCTGCTTAAGCCCTTATCTGTCCCTTCCCGTCCTTGGTCCCACATAGCCATTGATTTCGTTACCAATTTACCTAGTTCTAGAGGTAACACTGTAATTTTGACCATTGTTGATCGCTTCTCTAAAGCAGCGCATTTTGTCCCTCTGCCCAAGCTCCCCTCTGCCAAAGAAACAGCTATGATTATGATAGAACACGTCTTTCGCTTACATGGTCTGCCTTCTGACGTGGTTTCTGATAGGGGTCCTCAGTTTATTTCCCGTTTTTGGCAAGAGTTCTGTAGACAGATCGGCTCCACAGCCAGCTTGTCTTCAGGTTATCACCCACAGACCAACGGGCAATGCGAACGGGCTAACCAGGATCTTGGTCGTGCGCTCCGCTGTCTGACATCTCAATATCCGAGCTCCTGGTGCCAACAGTTACCCTGGGTAGAATATGCTCATAACTCTCTTCCTGTTTCATCCCTTAAAATGTCCCCGTTTGAGGCTTCCATGGGTTTTCAGCCTCCTCTTTTCCCAGCTCAAGAACCCGATGCGGCGGTCCCGTCTGCGCTAGCCTTCGTTCAACGTTGCAGACGCACCTGGAGGAGGGCTAGAAATACTTTACTCGAGACCTCCAGACGGACCAAAGCCGCGGCTGACCGTCATCGTAGACCCGCGCCCCGCTTTATCTGTGGGCAGAAGGTATGGCTTTCTTCCAAGGATCTGTCTCTCCGAGGGCCATCTCGCAAACTGGCACCTCGCTTCCTTGGGCCATACAGTATTGATAAGGTCATCAACCCGGTGACGGTTAAGCTCAGATTGCCCCCTGCTCTCGGTCGGGTTCACCCAGTTTTTCATGTGTCTAAACTGAAGCCTGTGTTTTTTTCTCCCCTTAACCCTGTCCCTTCTGCTCCCACCCCTCCCGCCCCTCAGCTTTTGGATGGTGCCCCAGTTTTCACCGTTAAAACCCTTTTAGATGTACGTCGGCGGGGCAGGGGTTTTCAGTATTTAGTGGATTGGGAGGGTTATGGTCCGGAGGAGAGGTGTTGGGTACCGGCCCGGGACATCTTGGACCCTGACCTGATTGTGGACTTCCGTCGGCGACGAGGTGAGCCCTCCCTTGGACCGCCTGGTGGCGGTCGTGGGGGGGGGGTCCTGTTGTGACTTTGGTTTATTCACTGCTTTATTTTGGGTTCTCAGTGTTGGTGTTTGTGTTTATTGCTTCACACGTGCGCGTCTCAGTCACGGGTGTAATCAGTGTCATTTGTTTCACCTGCGCCACTCACCTGTTGCTCATTTTATGGCCATTCGGTTCTGCATTTAATCCCTGTGTGTTTCAGTGTTCGTTGCAAGTCCGTCTTTGTATGTGCTCGCCGGTTTCTAGCTTTGCTGGATTCTAGTCCTGTCAAGTTTGCCTGTTTCTCTAGCCTGTTTTATTTTTCCCCCGTCAGTCTGTGCTCTCTGCTACCCGTAGGTGTTGGAGACTTCTCGCCCAGTTTATCTCCTGTTCTCCGCTCTCCCACGCTGCCATTTAAGACTGCTTTTCTCCAGCGTGCTGAGGAGTCTCGCTGCGGCTCTGCCGCTCTCCCATTGGGCGGTCCCTCGCTTCGGGAGCTGTCCAGCCTGCCCGGTCAGATTTCAGCACCACTAACGCTCTCTCTCTCTCTGCCCGCCTCAGGATCATCTCGCTCGCCTCCTGAGCTGGCTCTGTGCCCTAGTGAACTGTGGACATCTCTCACTGTGTCGTGTGTGTTCCTCTCTCTCTCCCACCGTTCGCCTGAGTGTGGCAGCAGGCCGGACGAGTGTGGTCATCCTCTCAAGCCCAGTGTGTGGATTCTGTTTTGCCGTCTGCCTCGGACTGGCCATTGCGCCCAGACGTGCTTCTGACTTTTCCCTTATTATTATAATTTAAATAAACTCTTCTGTTAATCTGCTCTGGGATCTCTCTCTGTGTTTTTTCACCGTAACAGAACGGACTTGCCAACATGGATCCCGCAGATGCAGATTCTGTCCGATCTGCGCTCGCGCAGCAGGGAGCTTGGCTGGGCCAACACTCTGCCCAGCTTTCCACTACAGCTCAGGAGGTGGAGGATTTGACCACTCGCATTGACGAGCTCACCACACGCCTCGACCGGACTCGGCATTCCCTCGAGTCAGAGCCCCATGCTGCCAACCCTCCGCCCTACGACGGCGATCCTTCCTCCTGTCGGGCGTTTCTATCGCAGTGCTCGCTGGTGTTCGCTCTCCAGCCTCGCCGCTACGCGACTGAACGCACCCGAGTCGCCTATGTCATCACTCTGCTGGTAGGGAGAGCGCGCCAGTGGGGCACCGCCATGTGGGACGCCCAGGATCTATGCTGCCGGTCATTTGAGGAGTTTCGGGAGGAGATGATAAAGCTCTTTGATCGCTCCGTTCGTGGTGATGCCGCCGCGGCTCGGCTGGCTCGCCTCGCCCAGGGATCGGGCTCGGTGACGGATTACTCCATACTGTTCAAGACGTTGGCAGCGGCATGCAGCTGTAACGAGGCAGCCCTCCGGGCGCAGTTCCTTGAGGGTCTGAATGACAACATCCAAGATGAGATAGCGACCCACGACCTCCCGCAGTCTCTTGACGGCATCATCGAGCTGGCGCTTAGGGTTGAAGCCCGGATGTTATTCCGCGACCAGCGCCGTACCCTCCGTCACCGGGTCTTTTTAAACGAGCCTTCCCAGTCCAACCAGCCCGGTAGCTCGCCGCCAGTGGAGAGTGAGCCCATGCAGCTGGGCAGGATGCGTTTATCGCAGAGAGAGAGAGAGCGTCGCCTTCAGAATTCTCTATGCCTCTATTGTGGCAAACCTGGACATTTTGCCAAGCTCTGCCCGGTAAAAGGGGTTGCCCACCGGTGAATCAGGGGGTCCTGGTGGGCACCACGTCACAGAAATCCTCCCCATCGTCCTGCACCCGACTTCCGGTCACCTTGTCCTTCTCTGGTGTCGATCATCCCACCATGGTCCTGCTCGACTCGGGCGCCGAGGGCAATTTTATCAGTGAAGACCTGGCTCTGGCTTGTGGCATCCCTGCTGTTTCTCTCGAGGCTCCCCTGGATGTATGGTCCATCAGAGGTCAGCAGATGGCACAGATCACTCATTGCACGCCCCCTGTAAGTCTTTTTATTTCTGGCAATCATCGTGAGGAGATTGTGTTGTACATCCTGCATGCCTCTCTATCTCCCATCATTTTAGGGCATGCATGGTTGGCACAGCACAATCCCCATGTTGATTGGCAACAAGATGTTATTTTAGCTTGGTCTCAGTCCTGTCATGTGTCCTGTCTTGGTTCTGCTGCTTCGGGTTCTGTTTCTTCTCTTCCTCAGGTTTCGGCGGTTGATTTAACTGGAGTCCCGGCGGAGTATGCCGATATCGGTCAGGTGTTCAGTAAAGCCCGGGCCACCTCCCTTCCTCCTCACCGGCTGTACGATTGCTCTATCGAGCTCCTCCCAGGCACTTCTCCGCCAAAAGGTAGACTTTATTCTTTGTCCGGTCCTGAGAGAGAGGCTATGGACCGTTATATTAATGATGGCCTTCGTGCCGGTATCATCCGTCCCTCCACCTCTCCCGCAGGGGCGGGGTTTTTCTTTGTTAAAAAAAAGGACGGCTCCCTTCGCCCCTGTATTGATTATAGGGGTTTGAATGACATTACTGTTAAGAATAGGTACCCCCTTCCTTTAATGTCTTCTGCTTTTGAGCTTTTGCAGGGAGCACGGTTCTTCACCAAGTTGGATTTGCGCAATGCTTATCATTTACTACGCATAAGAGAGGGCGATGAGTGGAAGACAGCCTTTAACACCCCTACTGGACACTTTGAGTACTGCGTTCTCCCTTTCGGGCTTTGTAACGCTCCCTCTGTCTTCCAGACTTTGGTTAATGATGTGCTGAGAGACATGATTGACAAGTTTGTCTTTGTGTACATAGATGATATTCTCATCTTTTCTCCCTCCTTGCAGGAACACACTCAGCATGTCCGCCGAGTCTTACGTCGGTTACTTGAGAACAAGTTATATGTGAAGGCGGAGAAGTGCGAGTTTCACAAGAGGTCGGTTTCGTTTCTGGGTTTCGTGATTGCCGAGGGTGAGATACGTCCCGATCCAGCCAAGGTCAGAACGGTGGCCGAATGGCCAGTCCCCGACTCCCGTAAGGCTTTACTTCGTTTCTTAGGGTTCGCCAATTTTTACCGGCGATTCATTAGAAACTTTGGTCAGATTGCTCAACCCCTTACGGCTCTCACCTCCACCAAGGAGAGGTTTGTCTGGGGAAAGGAGGCTCAGGAGGCCTTTGATAAGTTAAGGTTCCGGTTTATCACTGCTCCTGTTCTTTCTATTCCAGATCCTACCTCTCAATTCATTGTTGAGGTGGATGCTTCGGATGTCGGGGTTGGTGCCGTTCTGTCTCAGCGATCGTCTAAGGATGGCAAGGTGCATCCTTGCGCTTTCTTCTCACACCGGCTTAACCCAGCAGAGCGAAACTACGACATAGGGAACCGGGAACTGCTGGCCGTCAGATTGGCTTTGGGTGAGTGGCGTCACTGGTTAGAGGGGACCTCGGAACCCTTCCTGGTCTGGACGGATCACAAGAATTTAGAATATATCCGTTCAGCCAGGAGGTTAACATCACGTCAGGCTCGTTGGGCGCTCTTCTTTGACAGATTTAACTTCATCCTCTCGTACCGGCCTGGTTCTAAAAACACTAAACCTGATGCCCTCTCTCGGTTGTTCGAGGTTTCCAGTTCTGACAGAGACGAAACCATCCTCCCGGAGGGGCGGGTGGTGGGGGCTCTGCGCTGGGGCATCGAACAGCGAGTGAGGGAGGCCGGACGTGAGGAGGAAGTGCCAGAGGGGTGCCCAGCGGGTCGACTTTGGGTTCCGGAATCGCTCCGTTCCGAGGTCATCCGGTGGGGTCACGAGTCCAAGTTAGTTTGTCATCCCGGAGTTCGGAGATCGCTGGCTGCCGTCCATCAGCGATTCTGGTGGCCCTCTATGGGCTCCGATGTCAGACAGTTTGTGTTAGCCTGTCAGGTTTGTGCCCGCAATAAGGCCTCTCATCAAGCCCCTAGTGGTCTGCTTAAGCCCTTATCTGTCCCTTCCCGTCCTTGGTCCCACATAGCCATTGATTTCGTTACCAATTTACCTAGTTCTAGAGGTAACACTGTAATTTTGACCATTGTTGATCGCTTCTCTAAAGCAGCGCATTTTGTCCCTCTGCCCAAGCTCCCCTCTGCCAAAGAAACAGCTCTGATTATGATAGAACACGTCTTTCGCTTACATGGTCTGCCTTCTGACGTGGTTTCTGATAGGGGTCCTCAGTTTATTTCCCGTTTTTGGCAAGAGTTCTGTAGACAGATCGGCTCCACAGCCAGCTTGTCTTCAGGTTATCACCCACAGACCAACGGGCAATGCGAACGGGCTAACCAGGATCTTGGTCGTGCGCTCCGCTGTCTGACATCTCAATATCCGAGCTCCTGGTGCCAACAGTTACCCTGGGTAGAATATGCTCATAACTCTCTTCCTGTTTCATCCCTTAAAATGTCCCCGTTTGAGGCTTCCATGGGTTTTCAGCCTCCTCTTTTCCCAGCTCAAGAACCCGATGCGGCGGTCCCGTCTGCGCTAGCCTTCGTTCAACGTTGCAGACGCACCTGGAGGAGGGCTAGAAATACTTTACTCGAGACCTCCAGACGGACCAAAGCCGCGGCTGACCGTCATCGTAGACCCGCGCCCCGCTTTATCTGTGGGCAGAAGGTATGGCTTTCTTCCAAGGATCTGTCTCTCCGAGGGCCATCTCGCAAACTGGCACCTCGCTTCCTTGGGCCATACAGTATTGATAAGGTCATCAACCCGGTGACGGTTAAGCTCAGATTGCCCCCTGCTCTCGGTCGGGTTCACCCAGTTTTTCATGTGTCTAAACTGAAGCCTGTGTTTTTTTCTCCCCTTAACCCTGTCCCTTCTGCTCCCACCCCTCCCGCCCCTCAGCTTTTGGATGGTGCCCCAGTTTTCACCGTTAAAACCCTTTTAGATGTACGTCGGCGGGGCAGGGGTTTTCAGTATTTAGTGGATTGGGAGGGTTATGGTCCGGAGGAGAGGTGTTGGGTACCGGCCCGGGACATCTTGGACCCTGACCTGATTGTGGACTTCCGTCGGCGACGAGGTGAGCCCTCCCTTGGACCGCCTGGTGGCGGTCGTGGGGGGGGGGTCCTGTTGTGACTTTGGTTTATTCACTGCTTTATTTTGGGTTCTCAGTGTTGGTGTTTGTGTTTATTGCTTCACACGTGCGCGTCTCAGTCAGGGGTGTAATCAGTGTCATTTGTTTCACCTGCGCCACTCACCTGTTGCTCATTTTATGGCCATTCGGTTCTGCATTTAATCCCTGTGTGTTTCAGTGTTCGTTGCAAGTCCGTCTTTGTATGTGCTCGCCGGTTTCTAGCTTTGCTGGATTCTAGTCCTGTCAAGTTTGCCTGTTTCTCTAGCCTGTTTTATTTTTCCCCCGTCAGTCTGTGCTCTCTGCTACCCGTAGGTGTTGGAGACTTCTCGCCCAGTTTATCTCCTGTTCTCCGCTCTCCCACGCTGCCATTTAAGACTGCTTTTCTCCAGCGTGCTGAGGAGTCTCGCTGCGGCTCTGCCGCTCTCCCATTGGGCGGTCCCTCGCTTCGGGAGCTGTCCAGCCTGCCCGGTCAGATTTCAGCACCACTAACGCTCTCTCTCTCTCTGCCCGCCTCAGGATCATCTCGCTCGCCTCCTGAGCTGGCTCTGTGCCCTAGTGAACTGTGGACATCTCTCACTGTGTCGTGTGTGTTCCTCTCTCTCTCCCACCGTTCGCCTGAGTGTGGCAGCAGGCCGGACGAGTGTGGTCATCCTCTCAAGCCCAGTGTGTGGATTCTGTTTTGCCGTCTGCCTCGGACTGGCCATTGCGCCCAGACGTGCTTCTGACTTTTCCCTTATTATTATAATTTAAATAAACTCTTCTGTTAATCTGCTCTGGGATCTCTCTCTGTGTTTTTTCACCGTAACAGATCTGTTGTTATTGTGAATGTAAACAAATTAAAGATGACCATTCACAGATTTAAGTGTATGATTATTAATGATGGAGTATTTTAAGTTGATTCTGTTATGATAAGGAGAAAACACGTCAAAACGCAGCGCCGCGTTTTTGGACCCCAGGGGTTAAAGGGGACATATCATGAAAATCTGACTTTTTCCATGTTTAATTGGGTCCCCAGTGCTTCTATTAATCTAGAAAATGTGAAAAAGATCAACCCAGTAACTTAGTTTTGGTAAACCATTCTCTGCAAGCATGTATAAATAGCTCATTGAAATTTGGCTCTTCTTGTGAAGTCAGAAAGGGATAGTACTGCCCCTTAATCTGCATTGTCCAACCCCGACACTGCCATTTAGTTTTTTTAAATAAAGCTGATGTTGCTCTTCCGAACTTTCTACCATAACAGATGTTTGATGAAGCTCCTCCTGCTTGTGTCCTCAAAGACTTTCTGCTCACATCCTTTGCCAAACTCAGCTTTTGTGTTGAATGAGACATCAAACGGGATGTTGTGTAGGCTAGAGCCCACCTCACAGAAGACTTCTTCAGCAGGTAATTTAGATGCCTCCAAAGACTTCTGAGCTGGCTTCACTTTTAAACAAAGCATTTGGATCAGAGCCACCTTTGGGTTTGTGTGGGGTGCTGTGATCATACTCAGATTTGTTCTGGCTCACTAGTTACCAATCACCCCGACAGCCTGCTGCATATTTCTCCATTTGTCTTCTGGGATTGTTGAGCAGCTTTAAACGAGAATTAATTCATGCGACAAATCCTCAAGCATTTCCTAATAAAAGAAGAGCATCTTCCCCGGGAGCGATTCACTGTTTACAGCAAGTTATATGATTCATCACATTCTTATTAGCTTATAACGGCATACAGGTGACCGTTTCGGTGCAGAGGAATGATTCATGTGATCAGAAGGGAAATGTAATGCTTGTCTAGAAATTGAGTTGGAGAAAATGGATATATTTTCTTCCTGTAACAGAGTATGCACAACAAACAGCATGCTGCAGCTGAAACAGCACTGACAACATGAATAATTATACATAAGATAAACTCACAGTCTTCATACTGTACACTTTTCTGTAGGTCAGGGGATCTCAAATAAAAGCCCGGGGTCTTGACAGCTGCTGCTACAAACATCAGGTCTGTAGGAGGAAAATACATCAGGGACTTAAATGTGAAAACAGTCTCTCATTTACTAAGAGCACTCTGAGGGTGTTGGGTCTCCAGGAGAAAGATTGAAAGAAATAGTTTATTTCAGCCTTACTTAAGTAGTTTTTTAAGAAGATCAACTCTTAATAAACTTGTCCCCGTGAAATACAGACTAAAGTCTTATAATCTGGAAATGAGATTTGGATTCTAAAATAACTCGCTTCCGGTAATGCCACCATCTTAGTCGCGTCCATTTTCAAGATGAGAGCTTTACGCAGCTTACGAAGGTTTCTCTGCTGCTGCTCTGTGCCCCCGCCCTCTGAATTTGTCATACGTCACTTAGAAAAGTGCGTACACTACGCTAATACTCTCTCCTGAATACAGAGGAGTCTAAGATGGCGGCGCTACCGCAAGGTAGTTATTTTCGTTATAAAGTTTTAAATATGGATATTTCTACAACAACACTGCGCAGATTACCCCAAGAAGACCTTTGTTTATCATCCTGGAGCCGTTTGAATTTATTTTGTAAAGGATGGATGCACATTTTTTTTACTTTAAGGACGTAGACCCCGTAACTTCACATTTAATTAACTGAAAGATCTAAAACATTTTCTAAAATATCTGAAAATGTGTTTGTCTGAAAAATGATGGACATATGCATCTCGAACAGCTTCGGGGTGAGTAAATCATGGGTTAAATATCATTTTTGGCCGAACTATCCCTTTACGAGTTTAGCATCTCTTAGATACAGAAGGTTTTTATGTTCAGTATAGACAATGAATGAATGCCGTGCTCCTTCCAACCAATGCCTCCTTTCTTTCCAGAAAAAAGCTTTTCTGGATTCAGATCTTGGGTATTTGGAGAGTGGCAGAGGTGGGCTGAGATGAAGTTCCCAGCTGATCCAGAGTCGAGGAAGACACAGTAATCAATACTTTGCAGGGTATTAGTGAAGTATGAAAGATCTCAGGTTGAATGACACTCGCCTTATTTCTTGGTGTACGAATCGGAAAACTAATGGGATGCCCAGAATTTCCACAATACAAACACAGACCCTGGGTCAGCAATCTCTGCCTCTCTGACAGTGGGGTGCGAGTGGAACTGTAAGATACCACCCACAAGCCCAACGACAGATACAAGTGGAGTGGGCGAAGGGGTCTCGTGTTCCTTCCATCCGTAGCGCTTCTAGAAGAATAATTCCATTTATTTAATTTGTTTCTTTGACCTCTGTGGTTACATTATAATCTGACTCCAATTTCCTAATTACCAATGTTATTCTGATGCTGATCACAATTTATATAATTTATTATTATATTTTATTCTCTTAATTATTTAGAATGAATTACATTCCCATAGAGAATATATTGTATCTCTGGAGGTGCTTAAGGCAGTTCCATACAGCTGGGTGTAGAGGCATTTCTCCTTCTTAACATAAGGTCAGAGGGTTATCCAAACACACTATAAAATATGAGGATCCATCTATATTGAGATTGAGTCATTATAACCGCCAACCTACAAAAGTGGGAATTAACTCCAGTCATATTTTCAGTCGAGGTAATTCCTAATCTACCCCCCTCCGGAATATTTACAAAACATAAAGAGACTTGACAAGCTTTAAAATGAATAAATGTTAACAATTTATTTTGCCAGGTAGGCTACACTTAAATCACTCATTTGGTTATTCAAATATCAAAACATTTACTAAAAGATCAGCATAAATCAATCAATTACAAATATATCAAAACATTTACTAAAAGATCAGCATAGAAAAATAAACATTACATATAAAATAAAATCATACCTGGCAATTCAAGACACACAGCAGTGCGGGAAGATCTGACTACAGAAAGCTTCCTTGAATTTCTTGCCAATGTACCTTAAATACTGACCAGAACAAAGACATCGTAAAAAACTACAGTTTGACCTGTACCAAATGATCCTAAAGAACATCTGGTCAAAATAGCCAGAGGTATCCTGGCAAAACCCCACCTCTCAAAGAAATGCATCTTCTATCTAAACCCTTGAACCATCTTATTTTAGATATATAAAAATGAGACCTTTTTACTCATCGCACCACAACCTTTAAAATAATATTACACATGAATATGTATGTAAAAACACAATCTTAGAACCACATAATATGTATACATTACATTATACATTTCAGCAGAGACTCAGTGATGTGAGCCTAAAGGCTAACAGTTCAAAAACCTTTGTGATGAATAGATGAAGACATCAAAGAGTTGTATATATGAAGACCTCTTTCATCTACGGGTCAAATTTGGGTTAACAACACCCCCTGAGGTTTAATTGTTTTACAGTGTCTTTTCATAAATAAACTTAGTTTATCGGGTTAACAACACCACCTGAGGTTTAATTGTTTTACAGTGTCTCTTCCTGAATAAACTTAAAGTTGATGAATTATAATCCAGTATTGCAGAACTCAGCTGCATGGGGTTTGGTTCTTGCACGGATAATTTTGACTGAGTGAAGATGAGTATAGGGGGCCTTTACTGCATTAAGCCAGCCTTGCATGTGGTTCTCCATGCTGACAGAGTGAAATAACCTTTCTAAGTCCCATTGCGTGATTACAAGTAGCAAGGTGCAGCCTCAGGATTCAAGCCGATTCATTGTGATAGGTGGTTACTAAGGCTTTCTCATTCCAAATCTCAGAGAATAGTCAATCACAGATTAATCTCCCACTGCAGTGCTTTCCCCTGTAAAAGTGAGATGATGTATGCCACTTTAGATCGATCGGTAGTGAAACGCTGAGGTTACATCTCAAATATATAAGCGAACACTGCTGAAGAAATCCATCACATTTCTCCGCCAGACCAGAGGAGGGCACCAGATTACTTATGGGACATGCGACTACAGTAGCCGGGTGCATTGCAGTGACTGTCGCCCTGTCCCAAATGGCACACTCCGGACTTGTGGTCCTCCTCAGAGTCCACACTTTGATGACATCACGTAGTCCAGACTTTAGGGACCCTTGATGCGAGTCCACGTAGGTGCACCGGAGTCGTATTTTGGGACAGACTCGAGCATCACACCGGAAATAGGTTGAGAAGTTGCCCGTCAGTGTGAACTCCACCCTTCCGTCGTCTGATTGGTCTGATTGCCCTTTCGCGAGGACTTCTGGGTTGGCAAAGTGCGCGAAGCCTGCTGCAGTGCGGGCTTCGCTGAAGACCGCATCAAGGGGGCAAAGGAGGCGCTGATGAGCACACTTCAAACCGTAAAAATGACAGATGGGACACCCTACGGACTCGTAGACTAAGCGAGAACGCGCAATTTAAGGCCACGAGACCGAAAGTCCACATGAAGTGCGCCATTTGGGACAGGGCCTGTGTGGTGGTGGTGAGTAGGGTGTTGGCAAACCTTTCAACGAAACCTTGGAGGGGTGGATCCATAGTAGATGTGCTCATTGTGCGGACCACTTTGGTCTGGTCTTTAGTGGTATATTGACCAGAGAACTGAGCTCGGTAAGTACTAACCAAGTACAACAAGACTAGGCGCTTAGTGATGTATAGTGTTGAGGTGCGGTGATGATGATCAGGTGACGGTGATCAGTAATCAGGTGATAGTGATCGTTGCGGGTGAGTGAGCGGGAGCCTGATGATTCTGTGACACAGGCATAGTCCACACGAACATGATTATTTTTTTATAACCGAGTTTTTCCTCCTGCTGTTTAAAATAAAATTTCGTCCACACATGGTTGGTTTAAAAGTAATCTCCACCTACATGAAAACGCAAAAAACACGCTATCACGCGCTGTCAAGAGCATGCCACACCAGCGGGTGGTTATATAACCCTAATCGTAAAGCAACGTTGGCCAATCAGAAGCCTTAATCAGAAGCAAAACCCCGGTTGTACTGTCTACAAAACAACACTGCAACCGGCATTTCTGAAAAATCTCACTCTGGCAGATACTGCGTTTCCGTGTGGACGAACAGCCGAACTGCGTAAAAAAGTCACACTTATAAAAATACCCGTGTCTGTGTGGACAAGGCCACAGACAGCTCCTTTTCATATGTAGTGTGAACATAGTGTCAATGTAAACTTGATATATGTACAGTATATACAGTATAGGGGTCTCCAACCTTTTGTAAGCAAGAAATAAAACAAAATCTGGATGACTACTTTTTAATATAGAGTATATAGTCTACTCAAAACTTTTACTTTATTTTCTTTTACTTGTTAATATGTTGTATCATTGTTTAAAATGTTTCCATGCATAAAAGAAGCCAAGCTAATATAAAATGCTATGTAATCAATAATATTAAAATTGAGGCTAAAAATAGATTGTGCTTTGGCGGGCCACTTACAGACTCTGTGTGGGCATCCATGTTGGAGATGAAAATGAAGAATATTAACTTTAGAGCAAATGCAAAGTTATATTGGAAACATTTGTGTCTAAACACATGTCTTCCCATTAGCAACCTGAAGACTCAAGGCCTTAAAAAGTAATAAAAGGTAAAATCTGTGCAAACGTGGTTTCATGTTTGACTACAGATGGTTTTTAATGATTTCCTGAAAACACACTGACATTTCTGTCAGACAGAAAGTATTCACATCTAAAACTGGACTGATATATTTCCATTGTCTATCTCAGTTTGAATGTCAATGAGCATATGAAGAGGTCATTTGGCATGTATGAGGTTCATAAGGGTTTTATTGTTATTGTAGCATTTGTCACATGTAACTACTCCAGAAGAAAGTAATGACAAAATTTATGCTTAGTCTTTTCTCACATTTCTGATGGTTTTTTTTTTCATGCTCTCTGCTTGATGTTTTATTGCTTTCAAGCATTTTGTCTCTTAATGTGCTTTCTGTTTGCAGCTTTGGAGAAAGGTGGTTGTTTAACCTGCACAGTAGATTTACTTAACATGTCCCTCCGGCCCTGGTGTGCATGAATATTTCAAAGCTCAGAATTAATAAAGCCAGAATTAATAAAGCAACCCACTGTTAATCCTTCAGCAGCTTTTATACTAATCTGTGTTGAATTTCAATTGAGCAGCCGGTCATTTTTTAAATTGCCTGAGAACTTTAAGCACCGGCTTTGATGCAGCAAAATAAAAAATAATGCTTTCAGATGTTTCGTTTAGTGAACGGTTTACATTTTATTACTCCTTTTTTATAGAGCAAAACCAACAACCTGCAGTTCTGGAGGATAAATGTAGATATTAAATGTTTGTCATCTTCCATTCTTCTTTCAATAAATTCCTGGAATGGTCTATTGGTTGGACTCATTAGGATTATTACCGTGGTAACAGACCTGGATGCAATAGCTCGATTTATGATGTTGTTCATGATCTAATTCATATCAGACAGATGTAAAGCATTCAGATAACTTCACATAAAATAAGTTATGGTTGAAGAAAGCCTTTAATAACATATATGGCATTATATTTAAATGATTAAACCAAATAGTGTGTTGATGACATTTGAACATCTTGTCTTATCTTAAAACAGAAAGTAAACGGGTTTTCCTTACGGAAGGTCTGCATTTGTTAAGAATGAGCAAGTAAAAGGTTTCAAATCAATATTTAATGTTCCTTATACTCGTGAGGTAAATAGCCATGTAATAAGTGAGATAATGTAGGGGGAGCTTGTTGGTTATTGGGAAATAAACCCATTAAGTGTGATACAATACAATTGCCAATACAACCTGCTGCCTATACATTATCTTTTACATCATAATCTAACAAAAACATAAAAACCTCAGTGTCAAATTGTAAATAAACAAATTGTAAATAAACATTGATTTTGGAGGTCTAACACTGTCAATAAAGCCTCTTTGACTACAGGCCAGTTTCACAGACAGGGCTTAAAATACACGTTTGAGCTGTCTTAACTGAAAACAACTTGCACTGACATATAAAATATATCTTTGTGATTGTTTTGTCTTGAGATGCACACCAGTAATGATTTTTCTAAGTCACAGGGTGAAGGGAATGAATAGCTATAGTTTATTAAGTAAACAGCAAGAAATCCTGACCCCGGTTATGTGAGGATGTTAATCCATGTAATGCAGATTAAGGGATTTTCACCTGCAATCTTTGTAATTAGCTCCTTTGGGAAAATGAAAAGAGAAAAATTAAAGGCTGTAAATGAGTTAACATACACAACAGTTTTATGGCTTTAAGCGACAAGTGTGATCTGACAATTACATTTCATACAACCATTTGAACAGGCAAATCAAAACACATGCAACATTTGGTATCAAACCAAGAATTTAACTTAAAAAGCATGAATATTACTTTATAGTTTCTTTTTAAAGGGGTCATGACATGACATTAATATTATATTATATTCCCTGAGGTATACTTATAATATTGCATTTAAGTAATTTATGACCAGTTTTTCATCCTTAGATTTTTGTGCATCCCCTTTAAGAGCGTTCGGCCTCGCTCGATGTCCCACCAACTTCTATGATTGACAGCCTACAGGCTGCTTTAAGTACAAATATAGCTTCTTAAGCTGTCTTTTTAAGAACATTGGGTATTTATTAATGTCACAGACACTCAAATAATCTCATAAGCACATTAATAAAAGTTACTTTTATTGCTAATGGAAGCATATAAAGGATTTTTTTCTCTTTTAAACAGAGAATTGCACCCTAAATAATGCACTTACTGACACCAACTATGAGCAGAGATTATCAGTACAATACCATAGCGATGAAACCATAGTGGATCGCACTCGATCCGTGTTCCATACAGACCAGTTCTGCTTGCATGCAATTCATGGATTACAAATTAAAATAGGGAAAGTTCATCATTTGCGCATGTTTTAAAGTCTTGCAAATGTTAACATTCAAGCGATTTTAAACAAATTAAACACAAAAAGTCGCTTAAGTGAGCAGCTTTTTGTACACAGAGACACACATGCAGTGGAAAGTGTCCGGTTGAACTCCAATTAAACTTGATGAGTAAACTTTAGAGAGAGTTGCTGTGTTTTATACTGTAGTCCATTAAAATACATTTGTCGAATAGAGCAATGAAAAACAACATGATTTTCACTTTATAAATGATAGTAAGACCTGTATAGGTTCAAAAGATTTATTTATTCCCAATGCCATGACCCCTTTAAATGCCCGAAATCAAAACTGGGATGGTGTGACTTTTAGTCTGTATGGTATATTGTACTCTCTGGATAAAATGACCATAAGTAATGACATCATCTTGAACACAGGGACATATGCCAATACAGCAAGAATAAGAATGTACATCCAAAATTCTGCAGCTTGTTTCAGGTGTTTGTTCAAGCATTTTTATCACTTGAATTCAGTCTCTGCAGTCTTTGTCTCTGGAAACACAATCTGTAAACTGCTTCATGTGATGTGAAGCCCTCATTATTCCCTGGAAAAGTCGTGGATGATGACTGCCAGACTAATGGCTTTGTGAGTTTATGGTGAATGTCAGGATATTCTCCATCTACCTGATGGTATGAGCTGGTCAACAGCAGGTCTCTACAGCTGTCGTCCATCTTTCTCCCAATTCTGACTCAGATCTGCCAAAGAGCTCTGGACAGCCATGTATTTCAGTTGGCTCCCATTTACCAAACCCATTCTAAATACTGAGGAGGATTTCTTTCTCTAAACCATCACTTTATGCCTTATGCCACAAAAACCTCAACCAATCAACAAGGATGTTCAATTTCTCATTCCATATCACAATGGCTTCACATTTAGTGAGTGCATTGCCAATTCGGTTCATTTAATGTTATTGAACGTGTTAGTTTAATTGTCACTGACTCTCAACCCCATTTGCTGTGCTCTTCTCACTGGTGACATAATGGATAATGTATTCAATTATATTTTACATGCATTAGATAAACATGTAGTTAAAGTTGAGAGCAGAACAGTACCTTGTGATACTCTGCAGCAGTTCTGATGATCTCAGATCAGAAAATAAACAATGATTTGAGGAGCTCAGATACAAAAGCTGCTGAATGCCACCTCAGTCAAAAATGAGTTAAATGTATGTCATCTTTTTTGGTTTTTAATGGTGGCTGGCAACAAACGTAATTAGGAGCATTACCAGCACCTAATGTTTGTTTAGTTTGAACCTGAGTGCCAATCCTACACCTTACCCCTACCACTTAGTTTTGCACGTTCACTTAAGAGTAAGGGCTATCCCAACTGGGCCCTACTCTCACACAAACATGCTAAACTAAGGAGTAGAGGTAAGGGGTAAGACAGAGAAATGGGATTGGGCCTTAGTTCTATGTATTTATACTCGTGCCTTTGTTTAGTTGTTTGTCAGTCCTCGTCTTTGACACATCTATGTCTGTTTAAAGTAGATATCAGTAAAGTGGGTTTATTTTCATCTCCTTCTTCTGTCTGGGACTCTTTATATACCTGCCTACACACAACACTGACAGAAGGACTGACCTTTAAAAAAATGGATATACTTGTGGTACGCCTCCTCTGCCTTGACCAGGGGGAATGCTCTCTTGTAGACCACACACACACTTTTTATTTTTTGACATGTCTTAACCACTACCCAGACTGTTTTCTCTGCATATTCTATGCAACCAGCATCAACAATGGGTATAAGATATGCCTGCCAGATAGTGATCCTCGAGAGGACTTCACGCATTTTGTCCAGTCTGTCCTTGTGAACTGCAGTTCCATCTTCACAATATGTGAGGCACCATTTTACGCCCAAACAAGGAACCAGTGTGCGAGCCAGAGCCTGCCATGGACCACAAGATGAAGCAATCTCCCACCTTGGAGCACAAGCCCCCTATCGAGTCTGTTCCAGAGTCAGAACCGACAACTTCCAACACAGTGTCAGGAGCAACCCTTGGACTCATTCTCTAACTACCTGTAATGGGTGGGATGGATGACCTTTTTCTGCCCTGTGTCCTGCCCACCCCAAAATTCAGGTCCCCTGGCTGCTCCTCCATGACTTAAGGTACATTCACATTATAAGCGACTTTGCCGCTGTATGTCGCTTGTCTCTTTCAAAAGAGGCGTTTCTAAATCTGGCTGTCATAAACAAATGAGTACCGTCCACTTCAGTAACTGACGAGAGAATGATGACGTGAACTCCATTGCTTCGCTCCCATTGGTAGTCACTCCTGAAATTTGCTCATTATTTGCATCAAGTTAAACTTTTATTAACTTTCTTTCATCGCTGGACACAGTTGCTAACTTCACTTTTGCTCATGTCACTGGAAGTCGCCAAGCTTCCATTGAAATAAGTGAGATTGGGTCGCTCTGCTACTGCTGGTCGCTGGCTGTCTGAATGGGGTGTCAGCACCTCGCCCTGTCAGCACTGCAGCTCCACCTTGGCTCTGTGCTTTCTTGGGTCATCCTAAAGGCTCCACCAGGCTCCCTTGTACCTCTGGCCCTCATCACTCTGGTTCTGCCCTCATCTGTACCTTAGTTCTCCACCCCTCCTGCTTCTGTAACTGTAACAACTCCATGAACATTTTCAAATCTGTGTTCCACTATGTGCCCAAAAGCCTTAAAAATTAGATCACTTAATCATTTAATATCTCGTTTGTTTCTCCAAGACTGCAGAGCAAATGAAAATGACCTTTTCTGAAGTGTTCTATTTCTCAGACAATTTTCCTGAAATAAAGACCCAGAAAGCTCACGTCCCTATTAAAGTCTAATACGTTTACAGTAACTTTTTTCATACAATTGCCATCTCTGTTTGAAACATAAAAATGCAGAGTACTTCACATACATGGGTTGAATGTATACATTTTTGCAAATTCTGACCAAATATGAGCTCAAAGCTCAAAATGATCATTCATTATTATCATTTTCTTTTGATTATCTTGGTTATACAAAAAACAGACATTTGAACTATAATGTATTTCATTATTGAGATCATACATTGCACTAAAGACTATATGGGATTTCAACTCAGAAACACTTAAAGAATTATATTGCTAAACTTTTAAAAACAAATTCTCTATAAATCAGTTGTTTTCAGTGTAACTAAACAGCAGAAATATGTATTCAGATAATGAGTTGGGTGCATAATGACATGGGAACCTGGCATAAATAAAAACACAATGTCTATGACTTCTATGTTTGAACAATTCTGATAAAAGCCTTTACTGAAGGCATATAGTTATCGTATAAAAATATTTTTTAAACAAATCAAGAAAGATGTTGTCGTGAACAGTTAAGCAAATTATTATACATGCATGAACTCAAACCTGTTGATGATAAACCTATGATATTGGATCATTCAGTGAAGTGCTGAGAATGAATGCTTAAGTTGTGGTTGTTGTCTGACCTCTAGTGTTAATAAACTGAGTTACAGTTTGAGTAAAGACGCACTAGAATAATAACTTAATGATTTACTGGCTTAACCAGATGAAGATCAAGTGGAAATAAAATCTTAAATTAAAGAAAAAAAATAAAAGCTGTAATTTTGTTTTGAAGTGAAATTCTTGTTGGCTTTTGATATGTTTTCTTTTAAATTTGTCAACTTTCAAACACTTATTTTTATTCATTTATTTTTTTAATTAAAATTCAGAATTTTTAACTTTCTCTAATTCTGTATAAGGACATTTTTAAGATGTTTGAATCAGTATAGATGGATTTAAGAGCATTTAATACAGTGGTTCCCAATCTTTTTTACTTTAAGGCCCTCCACTGTCACAAAAAATGGTACAAAACTGTACCCTTTTTGTCGCTGGGGTGGTACCCCCAGGTACCGTTTTGTACCTTTACAGGTATTTAAACATAATACATGATATTGTAGCTTTTGGGGTACATTACTGTTCCTTAAAGGACAAGTTCGGTATTTTACACTTAAAGCCCTCTTTTCAGATTTTTTTATGATGAAATAGAACGGTTTTGACTGAAATTTGGACATATGATGCTGGCCCGAGTATTTTCGGGTGTTTGTTGTATCTAGGATGGCCATTATAGTTCCGCCGGAACCGTCCCGAACATGTTTTCGGTTGCGTTCTCCGGAAGTCGCGTTGGTCGACCGCATACGTCATCAAGTTTAATATTTCGGGTTAAATTTCAGAAAAGCAACCATTACATTTCAAGGTAAGAATGAAACTACGATTGTATTTCTTAATTTTGTATAATCTTAATATTCTTTGGGACGTGTCTGGCGGAACTGGCACGAATGGCCACCCTAGTTGTATCACCCCCCACCCTCACAATGGCTGCACAGGTGCACAGGAACAATTCTTCCTAAAATGCATTAAACTTTCGTTTACAAAGACAGGAAAATCATCGAGTGGTCAGGGGTGTTCACTGATATGCTCACACAAAAATCGCTGCAGAAGATGCTTTCCAACAGGTTTTATCGTAGTTTTTGTCCAACACCATTGACTTGTATTAGTTGTGCTGTGAGGTACGGTATTACTCCGCGCCGGGAACTTTGTTTCTATTCTTGCAATTGGCAAAGGCGGATTATCGCCACCAACTGGGCTGGAGTGTCTATTATTCAAGCTCTAAGCGGAAGAATGTACGGGTGTGAGGCATTTGGAAAAATAGGTCCACAAGTTTACAACGAATGCTAAAAAACCTGTAGGAAAGCATCTTTTGCAGGGATTTTTGTGTGAGCAAATCAGTGAACACCCCTGACCACTCGGTGAGTTTCACGTCTTTGTAAACGAAAGTTTAATGCATTTTAGGAAGGATTGTTCCAGTGCACCTTTGCAGCCAATGTAGAGGTTGGAGGCGAAAATTCTCGGGCCAGCATCATATGTCCAAATTTCAGTCAAAACCGTTCTATTTCACCATAAACAATCTGAAAACAGGGCATTAAGTGTAAAATACCGAACTTGTCCTTTCAATATCTATTTTGTACCTGTAAAGGTACTGTTAACTGTTTTGTACCCCTAAAATTTAACTGGTACAAAATTGTTTCTTAAGGGACACAATTGGTCCTTACACTGAAAAAAATGATTCATTGAATTTAATCAATTTTTTTAAGGTAAGTGGTTGCAATCAATTTATTTAAGCTACATTTAAACAAAAAAGATTAGTAACGTAAAGTAAAATATAAAACTTTTGTTTAAATGTAGCTTAAATAAATTGATTGCAACCACTTACCTTAAAAAAATTGATTAAATTCAATGAATCATTTTTTTCAGTGTAGGGTATAATATTGTACCCCATAAGGTACAACATTTCAATGTGTTTTATACCCATAAAGGTATAAAAAAATCTGTACCTTTTTTCTGACAATAGTTGACCACAACTATATTTAAAGGCCTCACACTCACTCAATTTTTCCAGAAAAAAATTAACTAGAGTTTGGAATGACTAGACAGATGTATATTCGCTACTAAATGGCCAAAAAAATAAAGAAACATCTTGATTTTTACTTTTTTAGTTTATTTTAATACTTCTTTTGTCCAATTTGTAATAATTTTAAGTAATCTTGTGGCCCCCTTGGAAATCTGCTGAGGCCCCCCGTGGGCCCCGGCCCCCTGGTTGGGAAACGCTGCTCTAATATGCAAGAAAATCAAATGACTTTTACTTGTATTTAGCACTAGATGGAGCCATTGTAATTCAATGCAAATCTTAAAAGCCAAGAAGACACACAAGAGTCAAAAACTGATTCATGTGAAGTTTAAATTTAATACCAATATCCAGATATTCAGTTAGAGATATTGTTGTATATTATATATAGTCTGATGTGTTGTAGCTGCTGGATGAAATGATTTAAAGCTTTCGGTAAAGTGACAGTTCTAGTGAATTACCCCAAAGACCTTGATTTATAACTCATGATCACAAGTAGACAAATGCCAGCCAACACAAGTCAAGCCCAACCCCACTTTAAAATAATGTAAAGCACTTCTGAATCTCAAGTATAGATGTAGAGTACAGTATACTATATTACAGTATGTGTGAGATGAAACACAAGGATACTTTTAATCTTCTTTCAGTTTCACTCTCACTACACTGCTTTCCGGAAGAAACAACTGATATGATAAAGAGACCCCTTGTATGTGATTTTTCTTTCGTCTCTCTCTGTAAATCAATTCATCATGCTCTCTTCAATTATTTTAGCACTGTGTTATAAGTCTTTACAATGTAAAGTCTTACACTTTTGTGTGTATATCTGTGCTATGTTTCGAGGAAATCCTTGTTTTTGGAACCGTCTGTAAAGAGGTCATTTTAAATTACAGAATTTTCTGTACTGCCTGGATGCATTCTTGGGATGTACAAGTTTACACATTAATTTTTCTTTCATAAGCCATTAAATGGAGTCCCTTGCACCAAAGAATCGTTTCAGATCATCCACAGCGAGTGTCTTCAGTTGCTTAGCAACAAGAGCCCCGGTAAGGACCGAGCATGCGATGCTGTCTGGGTTGGTGAAGGTAATTCAAGGGGCAATCTGATTTTAAAATAGGTTCATTGTGGGCGGGACCTGAACTTTACATAATTATCGCTGTGGGCTAGAACTCCTGATTTAGGCTGGATGCATATTAAAGCCAGCAGACGTTAACCAAAGCAGTTTAACCAAATGACCCGGTCTCTTTTTGCATAACTTTTGTTATTTCATACAGAGGTTAGCTTGGCCTGATTCTGACGTGTTAGCTGTTTGACCGTCAGCCTGTCCAAACCTTTACTCTGTGGCTTTATATTTCAGAAAACCTTCTCAGGTCTTTTGGATATTTCTAAAAGGTCTCTAAAGGCAGTCATTTGTTTGCTCTTGCTTCTGTACCATCTGTTTTAGGAAGATGAAAGTGATGCACATACAAAGCAAGCAGAGCGTGTCTTTTAAACTGGAGGACACTTAGCGTGATATTTTGCATTACAATACTTTAGCTCTATTAAAGCGGATATATAACAAAGAGGCCCTTGGCTGTTTTTTCCTCCATTTTCAGCCAGGCTATGCTCTTTTAAAACAATTCCACACTGCCTTCGAGCAAATCACCTTCTCTTTCAAGCCTCTCTCCGTCCCTACGCTTATTAAACTTTCATAGCTGATTTTTTTACTTTGATAGCATATGCATATTGTATGGGAGGTGGGTGGAAGCAGGTTGCAGCATGCGACTTGACCGGTTGCTGCTCTATTGCACACTGAAGCTGAGGTTTTGCTCTATGACGTTCGTGTTTTCCTGCTGCTGTAATGATTCGTATAAGTGGAAATTTTGTCATCATTTCTTCACCCTCACACTTTCAAAATGGCTGGGTTATTTTTGACCCATAATGGGTAAATATTGGACAGAACACATGCTGGGTTAAAACGAACCCAATGCATTTATTTACACAGCGCAATATCGGCACATTTCCTCCATCGAAAAATTTAGTTTCCACTTGCTCTGTTTGATAAGACACTTGTGAGATTTTGTTTTCTTTTCTGGACTTTTCTGCATCGTTCCTTGACAACCAATCAAATCATGTACATTGCATGCATGTTGTGCTCATGAGACGCGTCCACAGGTGTGTACTAAGAGCTTCAAACAAGGACAAGAGAGAAGCAGGACAGAAACGCAGTATTATTGTCATATAATAAACATAATTTTAAGATCCCCATACACGCCACGGCCACATGTGCTCAGTCACCCTTTTCCACCCACTTAAAGGGGCAATCAGTAGGATCTACCCCCAGCTAGTGGTGGAATTGTATTTTGCATTCAAACGAACAGTGCTTTCTAGCTCCTCCCCTTTCCAAATGCGTGTTGCAACTACGGTAGCCGTTATGTAATCGCTGATCTCCTTGTCCGTTGCAGCTGGTTCACGTGTTCTGAATGGAAATGCGTTGGTAGGCTAGTGCTTTTTGTCCCTCTCTGCTATTATAGTTAATCAATACGGCGGAACGATATGGAAGCCTCCTTGGACTTACCCGTTCAATGTAAGTAAAGAGAAGAAATTCTAAGCTTACAAAGAAAAGTCAGATCACTGGCAGAGGTCATTTGACACCAACGAGGACATATTTATGAATAAAGACATTGATTTTGATTAATAAAACACTTAAAATCCTACTTATTGCCCCTTTAAAGGCTCATTATCATTTTGCGTAGGTCCTATGGTGTAGCCTTGATGCTGTAGGCTACACGTTGGTTTTCATATCTCTGTCAAAAGGCAATTACACATGCAGGCCGCTAGTAGGCAGTATTCACACGTGTAACCACAATAGCAGCGCAACCGCCAAAGAAGAAGCAGCTTGTAAAACCACAAACGAAAAAAGAAGAAGAAGCTTGTTTATTTATGATTTGAGAAGACCAGCAGTGATGGAGTGAATAGTAAATAGAAATTGACTTTTGTTGCAGTTTGAGTCAAAAATTTCCTCAACTTGGCACATCTTTGTTGCGTTGTTAATGGGACATTCCACTTTTTTGAAAATATGCACATTTTCTAGCTCCCCTGGAGTTAAACATTTTATTTTTATCATTTTGGAATCCATTGAGCTGATCTCTGGGTCTGGCTGTACCATTTTAGCATAACTTAGCATAATCCATTGAATCTGATTAGACCATTAGCATCGCGCTAAAAAATAACCAAGGGTTTCAATATTTTTCCTATTTAAAATTTGACTCTTCTGTAGTTACATTGTGTACTAAGACTGACAGAAAATGAAAAGTTGTGATTTTCTAGGCAGATATGGCTAACTATACTCTCATTCCGGCGTAATAATTAAGGACTTTGCTGCCGTAACATGGCTGCAGGAGGCGCAATGATATGTGCCTGAATGATAAGTGCCTGAATGATAAGGTGACCAGATTTTTTAAATGAAAACCGGGGACATTTCCTAGTTAAATGGTCAAAATATAATTTGTTGTTATCTATGAATTACAAAATGGGGACAAAATGATGTTTTATATAAACAAGGTTTGGGAGGAGCTGATCAGTCAATGAACACGGCTGGCTCTCGATCATTAAGCAATGAACACAGCTGTTTATCAATCACTAATAAACACAACAAACTTAGTAGCAGCTCTATAAATAATCAAGACTCCTTACCCTCATTCTCCGGAATTATCGCAAACCCACCTCCACCCCTTCGCCTCACTACGTACATTTAGCTCAGCACCGGGGATAACCCGGGTCAGGGCACGCCCCAGGCCCGGGGCTCCTTCCCCGGTCAAGGGACGAACTTTCCGAACTCGGGGGGTATTTCCCGAGCTCGGAACCTTCGCCCCAGGACAGCACGCCACTCACGCATATAAGCAGTCCCACTTTATTGTCAGTGAGGCGAACTCGTAAAATGTTTTTTGAAAGTTTACTTCTTTTTATTGTTGTGGGTTCACTGCAAAAATGACTTACTTCTTACTTAATAGTATTTTTGTCGTATTTTCAGTTCAAATATCAAAAAAATCTTAAATCAAGATGCATTTTCTTGATAAGCAAAATCCCCTAAGAAAAATCTAGCTTTAAGACAAAAATAAATTTAAGTGAATTTGTGCTTAAAACATGCAAAAAAAAGTTGTGAATTAAGTTGTGGTAGTTTTTTTTTTTTTTTTTTTGCTTGTTTAAGCACAAATTTGATATTTTGGTCGAAAAATTAGACTTATATTCTTAGGTCATTTTGCCCATCAAGAAAATGAATCTCGACTTAAGAATTTTCTTATATTTGTACTGAAAACAAGAGCAAAATACTAATAAGAAAGTCATTTTTTGCAGTGTTTCTAATTCAATTAATTGAACAATTTCTGTATCCTAAAAATCTATTTTTTCCGTTTTTTACAAGAGACATACCCTATCATCAAAAATGACTTCTAATGTACTACTTCAGCTGATTTCATAACATTGTAAACGTGAAGAACAGAAGGAATCATGCAAAATGTAAACATATTTAGCCTACACAAAACAAATGCTCCGTAACATACTGTGATCAGTTTACTTCATTGGTTTATTGCTTTAATTTAACATGAGTAGTTAGTACCTTAAGCCCCCATAACTTTAACTGTTTTCATATCTTATCATAACTTGATTGATGATAATGACGCTTTCTCATGTGTCTATTAGTAAATTCTTCATCGCGAAATCAGTGGCGTGCGCAAGTAATAAGTAGCTTGCGGCCCCCTCTGCTGGTGAAAATAATCATTACATGATTGCTCGTGATTGATAGTGTATTTGCTGGTTGTTTTGGACATGCTGTAAAACGGGGACATTTCCGGGGACAGCTTTAGTCGGGGACAGAACACCAAAAAACGGGACTGTCCCCGGAAAACGGGGACGTCTGGTCACCTTACTGAATGATAAGTGCCTAACTGATAAGTGCCTGAAAATAGTCCCCTGCTATTGAAAGTAACCAAGGGGATTATTTTCGGGCAGTGCGTAATATCACTACCCCTCCTGCAGCCATGTTACAGCAGCAAAGTCGTTGATTATTACACCAGAATGAGAGTATAGTCCTAGCCATATCTAGAAAATCGCAACTTTAAATTTTCTGTCGGTCTTAGTACACAATGTAACTACAGAAGAGTCAAGTTTTAAATAGGGAAAATATTGAAACCCTTTTGTGATTTTTTTTAACGCAATGCTAATGGTCTAATCAGATTCAATGGATTATGCTAAGCTATGCTAAAAGTGGTACAGCCAGACCCGGAAATCAGCTGAATGGAGGCCAAACAGTAAAAATCAAATCTTTAACTGTAGGGGAGCTGGAAAATGAACATATGTTTTTTTTTTTTTTTAAGTGCAATGTCCCTTTACATTTTTGGCGAGGTGTGCGTCTGACTACACGGAGGTATGCACAGCCCTTACCATAGCTACGGCTGGATTACCTGGATTGTTGTCGCGTACTAAAGTGTTAAATGTTAAAGTGATGTAAAAGAATGAAAGAGCAGTGTTTGCAAATCATTTTGCACCTTATAGATCATTTGGTGTAAAAGAGTTTTCAATTTGTGTTGCGATTGAACTCATGACCTTTTGCGCTGCTAACGCAATACTCTACCACTGGGCTACATGAGCACAGTCCATTAATATATAATAATACACTACTATATGATATAATATTAATATAAACATAATCCTGCCGGCAGTAGGCAAGGAAATGTCCACAAAATAAATGCAAAAATTGCCTACTGTAAATTAAGGTCTGGGTCTGGTGGTTTTTAGACACTATTAAATGCAGAATCAGGTGCTGTGCAGAGATAGCAAGTGCCCAAAACTTTTTTGTTTTCATATCTTATTCTATCTTCTGTTGAGAGGTGATTTAAATATTCGTGGTTTGAAGCAGAAAGAACATTGCCCGGCTTGTGCTGCGTCTCTGTGGAGAGCCCAATGTAAACTTTGGATGCAGCATGTATGTAATCTCCGCACACTGGGTGAGTAAGGTCAAGAAAGCATTGCTTCTTTTGTTGTATATAAAAAGATTTAGTTGTCACATTTACATCTGCAGTGATTGAAATGAGGTACGCAGGAGGAGTTTGATGTCACACATCATCAAGCCAATCACAGTTTGTGTGCAGAAGCTTCAGCAGATGTGCATTTGCACCATTCTCCCATTCCCTCCTAAAATCACTTTGTCACATAGTAATGCATCATTTCACATACTGAATTTTTTAAATCTGGTCCTAGAAATCCTTTCTGAGCAAGCAATATCCATTAGAGGAAAAATTATTCATGCGATTTCTATGCATTATTTATCAGTTGATGAAGAAAAAGACGTCCTTCTCACTTTTTCATTATTGTCGCCGTCCAAAGCCGCATGCCGTTGAGGAAAATCCTAAATTGTCAGGAAGTTTTTCGCCAGCTCTGATAGATAAGTGAGAAATGACTTGAGATTATGTACTGATTGGACTTTAGGGGAACTTGAAGCAGTAAAGAATTCAATATTACAAGTCTCATACTCCAATGTCCTGTGCCATACGTGTGAGATTGCTTTCTCATCCAGACAATCATTTTTTCCTGGTCATATCAGCATGTCAGGATCATGTTATCATTCATGTAAGATGAGAGAGTCTGTGTTGACAGATCTGCATTCGTTTGTATTTCGGTCATGAATTTCATTTTTGCAAAATGCTTTCTACAATGGATTGGAGCTGTCAAAACAGGGTTGATGTTTGAAAGTAGGGGGATGCAATTATGGATTTTGATTCAAACTGAAAAATGTACATTGCCTGTCAAAGATTTGGACAATCATAACCTAGTATAAAAAGTAGCTAGTTTTAAACATCACGTGTACTGTTTGTATCCCTAGAAGTCTTATTACACAGCTTTTTTCAATGCTTGATTCTGATTGGCAAGTCGTGACATGCCAAGGTTCGTTTTTTTCAAGCTGCCGTTTTTCTGATCCCATTTTTCAAACTTTAGTTATCCAGCCTTATATGTTCGCGCCAGAGTCGGAAACGGACTGAGAGGAAAATGAAGACGACGAACCTGCAGAACAACATCTTCATATGGAGGTATCGCAATGGTGTGAGGCTGCAGCCTCCGGAGGTCGCATATCTAGGCTGCATACGTCATCAAGACGGTCTTATTTCAGAATATTAACAATTATAAAGTTTACTATTATTCTTAGTTAATCGTAAGTTGTTGTAATATGCTCATGACTTGCAAATGTGATGCTCAGTTAACTTAAACCAGGCTTGATGCCCAAAAGCGATCTCCGCAGGCTGCAGCCTTCGGAGTGAGAAACAGCACTGCTAAACCATGACCACCGTGTACTTTACCTTTTTACTTTAAGTTATAAACTGCTTACCGAAGTGCTCTGCTCGTCGTCTTCAAAGAAAGAAGTAATTGACCCCTCAATCAGACGAAGTCTATCGGCAAATCCTTCTTTATACTGGCGGAGATTGGTGAAGTAGTTATCCTTAAAGTGCCTCGGGCACACAAAAATGACTTTACCCACAGATGTGAGTACATTTCTTACGCTCTCGTAACTTCTGCATCCTTGAGCTTGGACTACAATATCGCAGCGAGAAATATAAAATGGCGGATTGCTCGTAGTGTTGGGCTGGAAGTCGATGTCCTTATTTAGCAGTTCCGCTGCAAATATTGTGACGTAATTGTTCGAAAAACGTAATAGATAATAGAAAAATCAGAACCGGTTGGAAAATATGACCAAAACAGAATATAAAGATATCAACAAAGCACCTGAAGAGACTAATTTCAACTTTTATGTACTTATAAACACTACAAATATACAACAAAATGCATTTAAGAGCCAAGAAAGTGGATTTAGCATGATATGTCTCCTTTAAGCTGGCGCTGCAGGCACGTGACTGTGTCATATGGTTTTTAAGTACCGCGAGAGTAGCGCAGTTCGCGAAGAGGAGCTGCACGGGCTGTAATGACGACACAGCTGTTTCACGATTGGTCGGATTCACCACATGACAACAATCACATGTACTTCGTGTGTAATTTTACGCCCTCAGTTCCATAAATGCTCACAAATCTGTATTTTTATAACAGTTTAAGCTCTTTTCATGTAGTCGCGGTGTTATATTGTGTCATCTTCATCAAAATAAAATGGTTAAAAAACGTCCCTGCTGAAAAAAACAGCATCAAGCCAGCATGGACCAGCATGGGAATTATGCTGGTCTATGCTGGTTTAGCTGGTGGTCACAGCATACCAGCACCAAAACACAACATATGCTGGTATGACCAGCATGGGATGCTGGTGCTAATGCTGGTTTAGCTGGTGCTAATGCTGGTTTAGCTGGTGCTAATGCTGGTGCTGATGCTGGTTTGATGCTGGTTTAGCTGGTGTTCACTAGCAAACCAGCACCAAAACACAACATATGCTGGTCTTGCTGGTATGCTAGTTTTTTCAGCAGGGGTAGACCCAACTACATTGGAATTTAAATAATATATGCTTATGTTGAACTTTATTCTTGTAAAAACAGATGCTGTAAGCCTCTTCAGTTCCACTCATGCTCATACACGGACATTCAAAACAGTATAATTCACTTATAGCTTACATCTAAAAAATCATGTTTGATGCGGTTAAGCAAGCAAATGACACGTGATCAGGCATGCTTGACGTAAATGCGGCAAACTACGGGAACCACAGCGCATCCGACTTCACGTCTCCGTTTTCAGCTCCTCCCCGCCTGCACACGGCTAATCTCGCTGATCGGTTACATCCAGCCGCAACCGATGTCAAACACACCTAATAACTTCTAATCTCTCCCTGTCTGTCATTTGTTGGACAAAGAGATCACACCATTGGTCAAAGGGGACATTTCACAAAACTTTTTTTTAATGTCAAATAAATCTTTGGTGTCCCCAGATTAGCTACCTACGTGAAGTTTTAGCTCAAAATACCATTTAGATCTTTTATTATAGCATGTTAAAATTGCCACTTTGAAGGTGTGAGCAAAAATGTGCCATTTTGGTTAACCCCGGATTTCCACCGACTGCGGAGCGGCTGCAGATCAGCTCCGCTGCGTTACGGCTCCGCACTCCGCCGTCCGCCAATACCCACCAGATCCGTATTTGTTGCAGAGCGGCTGCGTGCTGAAGTGACGAGGACCCATGAGGTCTCGCAAATTCACGTGATGATTGCGCGATACCTAGTTCTGTCTCTGCCCATTATGCCGTTGAATTATGACGTTTTTACAAACCAGCCCAGATCACAACACGAGATCTCGTGTTGACAGAGCAGTATTCAAATCCATCCAAAATGCAAAAAATAAGAAGGCTGCTAAAACATTTATTTATGCTCTATCTTTAATGTATTTATTTGAAACTCCCCCTGGCTCTGTTCTTGTCTATTATTTGTTGTTTCTGTATTAATGACTTTATTTGTGTGTGTTTGTAATGTTTGTATTGCAAATATTTAATAAAAAAAAAACACGAGTTCTCGCGTATTCAGGTATGATCACGCGATAAAGTCATGGCTCCGCCCTGCGGAGCTGTCCGGCATCCGTCAAAAATAGAAGCTCTGCGTATTTGTGCCGGAGGGCTGCGGATGGCCGGAGCTATGACGGATTCGGAGCCCAGTCAGTGGAAATACACACATTGACTTGAATGGAAACCGATTGACTCCGCCGGCGTTCCGCAGCCGTTCCGCAGTCGGTGGAAATCCGGGGTAAGTCCTTTTAAATGCAAATGAGCTGATCTCTGTACTAAATGAAAGTGCCGTGATTGGATAGTATTATTCCCTTCTGACATCACAGGGGGAGCCAAATTTCAATGACCTATATTTTTTTCACATTTTCTAGGTTGATACAAACACTGGGGACCAAATTATAGCACTTAAACATGGAAAAGGCTGATTTTCATTATGTCCCTTCAAGTCAAAGTCATGTGATACAGGGCCAAAGTGTTTTCACTTTCAGTAGGATTTGATTCGCAATAAGCACCTTTACCAATGGCTGGGATTTTAAAATGACACATTAAATAAGAATACAATTCTTTGGACAATCAGGGCTAAAACTACTGCCAAAGCATAACAACAAATCAGACACGTTTGTATAAGAGTCAAGCTGGTGTAAGTGAAGTGTAACATGCAGTAGTGAGGACGGCAGGAGTGCCAGCGTTGTGTTAGCGCCTCCATCCTCTCTTGTTCTCTCGCTCTGTGACAAAAGCACCAGATGGAGGCTTCGCAGGTGGGAGAGACTGAAACTTCTGTTCCTGAGGAGGACGCTGGAGAAATAAAGCTGTGAGTCTATCTGAATATTACCCGTGCTGTGGGTTTGGTACTAATGGTGATAAATGTATACATGCAGACTCTGCCACAGCTCGACAGATTGACGAGCGATCACAGAAATCATGTAGGTGAAGTAGAATAACACTTTCATGTTGACTTATACTGTAGTATCATGTGTCATATCTGCCTTTGAAATATATTCAGCTAACAACATTTAGATATAGATGACGCACAGCGACTGAATAGAATTTGATGTCAATAAAATGCTAATAAAGATAAAAAATAAAGTGCATGTAAATGAAAATGGTACAGCATCTCTACCATATAAGGTGCAGGAGCTTTACTAGGTAGAAAACTCCGCAGGTCTTGGACCAGAGCCCAAATGCCCACTGCTTAACAGCATGAGTTTTTTTTATCTTGCATTATTATGATAAATGTATTTTTGGCCTGTGTCCTCTCTTCCTACATCTGACTGATGCCTCACCTTTTGTTTGTTACTTTCTGACTTTCAAAATCCTTTTCTCAAGTATAATTAATAATTCATGCAGACTTTTCTTTGATGTGCTTCTAGAAGCCAGATTTACTCATAACCCACCTAATACATCTCAGCACTCCATGATTCACCTTCACAAACCTCCATTATGGCAATGACCTCATCGCAAAACAGAAATCAACTACTATTAGTGGATTGATCAGGCAATGTCTCTTACGTTTAGTGAAGGACAGAAGATCTTACAGGAATCATACGTTAGCTCATTCTGACCTACATATTCAGTATATTCAGTCAAAGCCTTATGTTCAGACATTACTTTTTTAGACGCAGGCTGCAATTTTTTCCCTACAGTTCAATTTGAAGTCATCATGATGTAATACAGCGCTGTTTGGTCAAGAGAAACTGTGCATGACCGTCAGAGTTTGCAACAGAAGTAGAAACAATTAAAATATGGACTGCGGATATAAAGTCATAACCCACTGTTGTTTTTTTAACACAACACCGATCAAGTTTACTGGTCTGTATTTTGATACTGATGTGAATGATATCTTACTGGTAAAAAGCCGTTACATCACTGCTTGTGTGAACAGCACATTTTTGTATTTACTAGGACAGTCATTCTGGTAAATGTATGGTAATTCACTGAAATTGTGCAATAGGCTATAGATGGTTTTAGCAGCAACAACAAAACACCCTATTAAAAAAAAACAATAGAACCCATTACAAAAATTATAATGGTTTCCATTACAAAACCATTAAAAACCACCAGCCATTAAAACTATTACTACCCACTGAGATCTCTTTTTCACGTATTTTTTGGACGTCCAAATTCGGTCCATCGAAGGGGTTGTTTTGTAACGCCAAGTGACGGCTTTTTTGTCGTCTTCTGCACGTCTTATATTCACGTCACAGACACAAATACTGGGCAACTATCACTGTAAGACCGAAACACTTCAGTCCCTTAATGCCCGCTGTGGAAATCGAACCAGCAACCTCTGGGTTCCACTAGGTCTCTGTATAGGCCACCAATATCTTAAAAGGTTGTCCCTATACACTTTTTACAATACATTTTTAAATCTGTATTTTTTTCATGTTAAATTGTTAGTGTGGTCATATACTTTTAATATAACGAATTACAAATTTTTTAAATTGTACATTTTATAAGATTTTGTATGTAATCCAGGAAAACAGAAAAAATACTGTATAAATAATATAGGCTATTCATATGTATTAATCATGTTGATACAACAATGTTGATATTTGTAAATAAACACATATAGGCCTTATCATGTAATATATACATATAGGCCTTTCATAGACGTCCAAATGACGTCAGGATTACGTCTAAAAAAATTACCAATTTCAAGGTCAAATTTTGACTGTAAATATGACGTCCAAGTAGGGTCATGGTTGGACATCCAAATAGTGGACCTAGTTTGGACGTCGAATAGATGTCCACAATTAGTCATGGACCGACGGACCCAATATAGAAATAATCCGCACGTCTATCCGACTTCCAGTGTTTAGTGGGTAAATGATTTCCATCACACTCTAAAAATGGCTGGGTTATTTTTGACCCATAATGGATAAATTGGAAATAACACACCACTGGGTTAAAAATTACCCCATGCTGGGTTAAAAATGGCCCAACGTTTGGTTGATGTTATGCAGCCATGGGGTAAATAACCCAGCAGTTGAGTTAAAGCAACAAAGCATTGGGTCAATTTTAACCCAGCAGTGTGATCTTTCCAATATTTACCCATTATGGGTCAAAAATCACCCAGACATTTTTAAAGTGTACGTAGTGTGTTTTGGACATATTCCATTAGGATTTATTGGTTTGTATAGGTTTCTATTACAAATATGTATTGGTCACAATTTGCACATAATGGTTTGTATTGGTCTTTATTTGGACATATTTAATGGTTTTGTATTGGTTCTGATGATGGTTCCATTACAAGTTTGTATTGGTCTTTATTTACACATTTATTCAGTGGATTCCATCGCAGTTTTGTACTGGTCCATAATGGTATCCAATAAACAAAATGCCACCAATAGATGAAAACGAATTACCAAGAGACCCACTATGACCATAACAGTTTTCCAAAGAAGCCACTAAATTAATTGGAGTCATTCTTACTGGTGTCCAGTAGATACCACCATAAGTTTCCAAAGGTGTTCTATTGGTTCTATATCCAATAGACACTACATGCCACCAATAGAAGAAAGTAAATTACCAATAGAGACCAAGGGACCATTACAGTGTCAGTTAAAACCAACAGAATTTCCATTATAACCATTAAAACCATTACAAATTCTGTAATGGTTTATATTGTTTTTTTTTTCAGCAGGGCAAACGTCTTTTGTGGAAAAAACCTCCGGTTAACTCCACAAAGAATCAATAACAACAAGTCCTTTTAGAGTAGTTTATTTCTGATAACAAGGGAAATAAATGACAAGTAAATTACCTCAAATCATAGCTAAACCATAACAAAAACTACACTGAGCTTACGTTACTGTGTTAAATGTGTACTATAATGTATACAATGTTAACTACAGATCATCTGCCAAACCTCCTATCATGAATCACTCCTATGTTGTCTTTATGAAATCAAAGCATTTGTTATTTTCTACGAGGAATTTGGTCCAGAGTTCAGTTTAGCCATTAGTCAGACCATTAAACAAACAGAAACCGACCAGACACGTAACTGCGACAACGCACAATACATTTTTTCTTTAAAGGTCCCACAACACCGCTAGCATTTAAAAAGCATCAGTTAAATATAAAGGTCTTTTTAAAAGAAACATTTTAAGAAGCACTTACATACCCATTCTGCTCTCTGGTGTAACTTTGTTTTTAAAGTGTTTTGAATAGTTTTTAATGTGGCAGGTGCTTGCTTACTGGCCCATATCAAAAGAGCCCATCCTCAAATACAGTAGTTTCATCCTGAGTTGTCCTTGTTTCAATATAAGCAATATAAGTATTATGATCTGTAATAGCACGTATCTTCTCGACCAGGTTATCATTCATGTGTTGTGCTAAAATATAATAATTAAGATATATGTTCAAGTCACTAAGCTAAAGCATAAACAATACTAATATGTTTGCTTTCACAACCACTAAATTATCACCAGTGTTAACACTTGGATCAAAAGAAGGTGTCCAAGACAAATAGGCTTTCATTTAATATGCATCGATCGGCAATTAGTTTACACGCTCCTAATTACCTGTAAAGCAATTATTAGCAGTAGACATAAATCTCTGCCCCTGCAATACAGTGCTACGAAAAAACATTTAGAGATTTTGAGCGAGCTTCTGGTGAGGGCAGTGCAGAAGATCATTTTGGGCAGTCCCAGTACATTTCCCCCGGTCTGGTGGATCCACCTGTGAAGCCCCGCTCGCTGACATTGGCAGGTTGCATTCTGGGAATCCATCTGGTGGCATCACAGACAGGAGGAAACCTGCTAATTAGATCTCGCTGTAAAGGGGCTGGGTCGAAGCGAATTCCCAGCTGTCATTAAACATACTCGAAGAGGGGGAGACGGAAGAAAAGCACCAGGGATCTAATGCTCTAATTCCTCTTTTTAGAAGAAGTATCCGCATACACAGTAGACTACCTCTATGCAATGCTTTACCACTTCACCGGCATTTGTGTTTTATTGTTGTTGCTTTAGAAAAAAAGAAAATCCTGTGGCGTTACCTTCTTTGGCACATCCACTTTTCAAACCCCCACAGTGCCCTTTAGAGACGGAGACGGCTTAAAATCCTACAAGGTAGCTTACTACAGCAGATCGTACATCAGAGAAGAAAATGTCCTGGAATATACGCAATAGCTCTCTGATGATTGACCTGCGGTTATATGGCAACAAATGCGCTACGAGTGGCTTCAGTCGTTTTGGAGAAAAACATAAAGGCCAAAAAGCTCCAGTTTAGTGATTTAAGCTGGCACACTGAGAGTTCTCAGTATCCTTTCCCTTGAGCAATTCTCATTCAATGATTAAATTACTGTTTTATCCCCGTAACTATACAAGGCATTCACATACAAATGACTCTAATCTCGGCGCTCTGGTTGCCCAGTCACTAGTCGACAACGACTGCTTAAAATTCTAAAGATCGTCTGCGTGCCTCCGACCAATCCAATGTTTCGCGGGTCGCCTGGGTGGATTTTACCTTAACGTGCAAGCAAACCGAGCAATGAGCATTCTGAGAAATTCCAATAGGATTTGAAAACAATAAATATGTAAATGGAAAAAAGCAAGCATTTACCTATCAGTAAACAGCGTTGAACAGAGACAGTATGTTTTAGACAGAAGCAATCAGGGTGCAAGTGCATCCTCTTTTTGAATACATATCAAGAACTAATACATACCAAAAGACACTTCTGCATCTTGTTTATATTTCAAAATACATATAGGACATTAAAAAAGTGGTTCTGAAACCTTTTCGGCATGCAGCCCCCCTTGTGCACGGTGCATCAATTCGTGCCCCCGAAAGAAAATTAATGACATATTTATCACTTAAAAATTTTAATTAAACAAACAATTATACAATATAGTGCTGTTGATTAGTAGCCTTATTTTAATTTAATTAAATATATAGTAATTAAATTATAAAATATAAAATGTTATAAAACTGGGGCCCCCTGGCATCTTGTGACCCCAGTTAGAGAACCACTGGTAAAATATATTGAAAGGGTAGCAGGGCTCCAGACTGCCACCAAAAGGTGGCATTTTGCCACCAAAATTTGAGAGTGTGCCACTAATTTTTTATCCAGTCGCACGTGCGACCAGTAAATTTGATCTTTTTTTGTGATGTGACACTGAATTTAAAACAGCACATTGTACTTTCTGCATCTACCATCACAAGTATTTCTTAGTAATACAGTGTAGTAGAAATGTGAAGATTTGGTTAGCATGTTGATTTATGGTATGTGCCCCTACATTTTCTGGTTACGCCCCTAAAATTTTCAGTTGGGGGCCACTGTGCTCCTAGTGAAAAAAATTAGTCTGGAGCCCTGGGTAGGTTGTGTTTGTGATGTTGAAAGTCATTTTGATATAGCCTTGGCAGCACAAAAGTCTATTGATCATTTGCGTTGCTCAATGAAAAAGTTGACCCTGTGATGGGGCATGTTGTCACAATGACAATGTGTTTAAATAATTACACAATTGCTTTGGTTTCTTGGTATCTTTGTTGCAAGTCTTGTTCAAGCTGGATTGTGAAAGTAAAATTCAAAGACAAAAAGCTACAGAGATGTCCTGGAAAGCACGACCCTCAAATCAAACCCCATACATGATGAACCATGTTTGCGCGCGCGCGCACTTCCTAGTAACCTGCGCCTGTGCTTCGTTCCCGAACACTCAAGCGTGGCCGCGCAGCGCGAGCTCGAGCACATCGTGTGGGGGAGCTCACGAACACGCAGGAGAGGATCGTCGGGATCATACACGCAGGAAAAACACGCGAATGTGAACGTAGTGTAAAGGATGAAGGATGCGCTCGCGGGGAAAGGTCGCGAGAATCGCATGAAGAAGAGTGTGAGGAAATCTTCATCAGATCTGACAGGGATTAACACACAGACACACACATCAGAGCTGTTTGAGCTGGGAAAGGGAATATCGGGAATGGGGAATTGGATATTTCACCAAAACAGGTGAGTTATTTATTTAAAAAAAAAAATGCCGATCAAAATCTTAAGTTATCTGTAATGTTAAACCGGCGGGATATAAAGCATTAGTATTTGCGTTTCTTTTGCACGTGTGATTTATCATGTCAAGGTTAACGGACAAGAATTTACCCAAGTTCAAATATTCTTGAGTGATTTGTGAAATGAATATATGTTCTCGTGTATGTGTAAGAGTGAAAGGCTGCCGGTGAAAGTAACGGGAGATGATGGGGATGTCTTGCACTTGTTACACCCCGTCTACACTGCAAGCGAAGGACGCGACAAAACTCCGTCGCTCTCGTTATAATAATAATAAAGAAAAGCTGCATACAGCGCGTACGACGCGTAATTACGCGCACACCTCAAACTCTTTGATTAGTCAAGCGTCAGGAGCGCGCGTACCCGAGAGACGCATATAAGTAAAGTTGCAGGTACGTATACGCTATAGCATCATCGTTCACTATGAAGAGAGCGATGTAACGTCAGGATATCATCCGCAGCCCTGAAAGACGCGTCGCTTTCTCGCATTGTAGTCGTCGTCGAGGATTTTAGCAGGAGCGTTTGTCGCGTCGTTAACAGATGGAGTGTTACTTTCATGTCGTGTTCATTTAACGCGTGGATGACACTGAGAGATGATGATTGGATTATGTTTTAGCCAGATTGTATGCACACAAGAAATGATGTCTTGATCAGCTTTGCAAAATTCTCTAAACACTGTCAATATGATGCATGCACAGCAATAAGGATAATGATGATGATATTGTTATAATTATATAAAAATCCTCAATCATTCAGCAACCTCACTGTTAAGATAAAGGGTTTTCACATGATTAAAATGCAGCCTATACTTAATTAATGGTTATTTTACCAATATTAAATAATGACTGTATTGTGTTGGTGCCAGTCATATTCATTTTTATTAGTCTTACAGTCTTATATCAAGGACATGCCTGTGTACAGAGTTACAGTGTTGTTAAAAAGACTTGGGAGAAACTGAAGTGCAAAGCAGAGAGAGAGAGAGAGAGAGAGAGAGAGAGAGAGAGAGAGAGAGAGAGAGAGAGAGAGAGAGAGAGAGAGAGAGAGAGAGAGAGAGAGAGAGAGAGAGAGAGAGAGAGAGATGTGCCTTGGAGTTGTCATGGCGATGTGGTGAATAAGCAATTGTTGTCCATAAAAGCGATGCATTAAAAGGGATTGCTGTTGCCGTTCCCTATCAGTGAAGTGCATATTTCAGCTCCCGCTCAGAGAAGGGTTAAGGTTAGGTTAGGGTTATTTAGTTATGAATAAGAGACACTGCAGTACATTTTAATTGGTCAAAGCGAGTCTGGGGAACTTTGCATGGTATCTTCAAATAAAGCCACGGCCCTGGAATTCATACTAGTTTATCTTGTTGTGTTTTTACATGGAGAACCTGTTTATGTTGTCTGGCATTTAGTCTCTAAAAGGATTATGGATGGTTCTGCTTTTGAATTTCTTCTCTGATGTCTTTATTTGTGTTTTGGCTTTATAGGCTGGCGTTTCTGAAGTACACTCACTGATTTTAATCCATTCTGAGCTTTATGCTGTATGTCATCTCTACTTTTAAGTAAAGTCAATAATATGTTGTAACAGCGTGGTCTCTTTATGTTAGAGTAGATACTTAAAAAACAACAACTAGTGAACTACTGAACTAGTTTCTTAACTCTAGTTTCATATGTCATATTATTATTATTTCATGTCATTCATTGGGATAAGTTTAAATCATAGCACTGATTTAAAGGTACAATATGTAATTTTTTTTGGGGGGGGGAACAGTGCTTTAGTGCAATGTTAAGATTAAATAGAAAATCAATTTAGTATATTAACAGTCAAAAAGTAATGAAATTTAACTTTTCACTCCGCCAAAACTATAATAACAGATGAGAAACCAAATATAAATAAAATAAACAAATAATAGACTGTTGGTAAGATCTATTTTAAACAATTAAATATTTTTATTTACCATCCGACAGTCGGGAGTGAACATGAAATGAATGACACCAGCAGGAGTTTCATGGCAACAGAGTTCACTGAAAAACTCTGAAAGGGTTACCGGTCATTTTGGCATTCAAATTGTAATATACAGATCACAAATCCAGTCATAAGTCGCTTAGGTATATCTGTAGCAATAGCCAAAAAATATTTTTATGCCAAAAATCATCAGGATATTAAGTAAAGATATATTATAAATTTCCTACCATAAATATCTAAAAAAAATGTATTCATCATTAGTAATATGTGTAGCTTAGGACTTAAGCATTTGGACCTTAAAGGTGATTTTCTTAAAGTGACACTTTGTAGTTTTTCAACCTTCATAATATATTTTCAAGACCCTTGTGATGGAACATCGACTTAAAATAGGTTGAATGACATGTCTACCATAGCCTGACAGGGTTTGTATTGCTTTTACTCGTACTTTTAAACTTGGGGTTTCGGGTAGTAACCCGAGCACAAAAAGAACTACAAAAATCTGCTTTATGACATATGTCACTTCCTCAAATTCGGACGTGAGAGCGCAACTATTTATTTTCCTGATGTTTTTGTCATGGCCGAAGCAGCGACTAAGAAAAAGAAACCCAAGGTTTTATCGGAGGAGACCAAATTGGGAAAGTGACAGAATAAAAAAGGACTAGGATCAATATTGGGCCAGCGTTCACTTGCTGGCATGAACTAAAGAAGGAGGAGAGGTTTCTGTGCCATGCTGACTTGGCCGTCATGGTTTTGTACTAGTAAGTAATGTTATATTGCTTGCATATAGAAGTCCTGTCTGGCGCCTGAACACAAAATTTTTTTTTTGAACGTGAATTTTACTGGAGGCTACTTGGAGAGTGTAAAGAGACTTATATCATGTGACACTGTGGCGCCGTGGTGGTTCGATTCCCCTTTAAGGCAATATTTTTTTTTTTATATAAACTTTAACCAACTGGCAACTGGCTTGGAAACGTTTGAAAAAAAAAAATAAAACCCATGAAATTATATTCTTATGACATGCATGGAAGGCACACTTTGTGACCTAAAGAGTTGTCTTCTTTTCCTTTGCAACAGTGCTGCGGCGCTTGTGGCCTCTAGGGGCGCTAGACGTGAAAAATACATGTCTAGTACCCCCTAGTGGCCAAAAAGTTACGCGGTGTGCCTTTAATATTTTGATGTTTTTGCACCCTCAAATTCCAAATTGAACTTTTAGACAATATGTAAATCTCAATTTAAAACAAATTGACCCCTATGATCATGTGGGTTTGTTTAGGATTCAGCTTATGGGCAGGGCTTAAATGAACATTCCACTTTTTTGAAAATATGCTCATTAAACATCGGAATCTTACTGTTTTGGAATCCATTCAGCTGATCTCCGGGTCTGGCACTATAACTTTTAGTATAGCTTAGCACAATCCATTGAATCTGATTAGACCATTAGTCCTAGCCATATCTGCCTAGAAAATCACAACTTTTAATTTTCTGTCGGGTCTAAGTACACGATGTAACTACAGAAGGGTAAAGTTTTAAATAGGAAAAATATCGAAACTCTTTGGTTATTTTTTTGCGTGATGCTAATGGTCTAATTAGATTCAATGGATTGTGCTAAGCTACGCTGAAAGTGGTACCGCCAGACCCGGAGATCAGCTGAATGGATTACAAAATATCCAATAAAATGGTAAAAATCTAATATTTAACTCTAGGGGAACTGGAAAAAAAGTATATTTTCAAAAAAAGTGGAGTGTCCCTTTAAACAACATTCATTTTAGCATACAGTTTTAAATGACTGTTGAAAATGACTGTATCAGGATGAACAGAAGAACGAGGAACATGTCTGACTTGACATAATCAGGGTCATCCACTTTTTTCCTCACTCCACAAGTTTGAGGTTTGATGTACTCTTTAAAAGGATGTATTATTACAGTCAGTACATCTTGAATATACTATACTGCAAATTTTTTTTGCTTGCTCTTGACTTTTCCCATCTGTGTTATTACTAAAATGTTCTGTAGACTGAGAGATGGGGACACTTTAATGTCATACTTGAAAACACATTGAAACAAGAAAAGCATCACTTCTGCATGGACAATCTTTCACAATCTCACTCAAATCAGGTGATCTGTTCTCTTAGTCACCTTTATTGATCTCAGTGGTTGAAAAAGACTGGACTATAGCCATCAGTCAAATGAAGCTCATCCTAAAGATTATCTGACTGTGTGGTTCTGCTTGAAGTACTGGAACTGAAAATACTACAGAACATAATGGGTAAACAATGAGTCATGTGTTGTTTACCTGCTCAATCTGACTCAATACCTTCTGAGTGTCTTTCAGAATATGTGGGATGTTAAATCTATTATGTGTTTCTTTACACTTCAGGCTGATGTTGACAGTTTCCATTTCAGAAAACCTCATGAAAACATGTTCAGGTCACAGTTTGCTCAAAATAGGTTTTCATTTTTTAATAATAAAGATCATAAAATAACTGTTCTTAAAATAGAGACAATATAGTGTAAACTAAAATATGACTCAGATATGTTTAATTGGATTTTGTCTTTGATAATTGATTAATTAGCAGAGATTATTAGCATTTGATGCTATTGGGTTGTTGACATTATCTGAAAGATTATACTTAGTGAAAAATACTTACTAAAAAGGTGTGAATTGTGAAATTATGTATTTATAACTTATACCACTTTATAACTGTCAACGCTTTATTCTGATTGGTTGAGAAATGGTTCACAGGTGTTGAATATTTTTCTGTAAGACGCACCGTCGCACACATGACCACTCAAATCTCTAAAGCCCCATATACACTGTGGGATTTTAAATAGTCCTTTAGGATTGTTGCTTGCCACACTGTGCGATCAAGATCGGAGTTAAGTCCATGTCACACTGTATGATCTTACTTTCCATCAATGTCAGCAGGGCTCCAGACTAACTTTTTTCACTAGGAGCACAGTGGCCCCCAACTGAAAATTTTAGGGGCGCAACCAGAAAATTTAGGGGCACACACTGTAAATCAACATGCTAACCAAATATTCAAATTTGTACTAATTTACACTGTATTACTAATAAATACTTTAATGATAGATAGAGAAAGTAAATTCTGCTGTTTCAAATTCAGTGTCACATCACAAAAAAGGTCACATTTACTGGTCGCACATGTGCGACTGGATGTAAAAATCAGTGGCATACTCTCAGATTTTGGTGGCAAAATGCAACCATTTGGTGGCAGTCTGGAGTTTAAAGTTTTTTTTTAAATTTGCACGCAAACAAACACGTTCGTAGTTTTATGTCAACGATCGACGACGGCTGGGCAAACACACGCTAAAGTGAAGGCTAGCTAACCAAAACAACATCTAGCGTTCATTTTAATCACGTCTTGTCTCAAGCATAACAAGAATAAACAACGAAGGAGACTAGTACCTGGCATTTGTATTTTCAGTGCGATTTCTCTCCAGGCTGCTTCATTTTTTATCCTATCATGGCACAGTGGCGATGACACGTACAAGCACTCTTTATCTCTCCATAACACCTTCACAAGTCTACCTGGCTCTTTTTGACATTTGTCTGCGTTGATTTGTTGTTGTCGCCGCACTAATTGCATCATCGGGTTCTGTGCTTCTATTGGTTCTTGATCTGACGGTTGTCGTTGTGAGATGTCACACAGCAGGATTGTGCCTCAATATTTCTGACACTGACAGAATTTTGTCAGAGGATAATTTTGATCGCAACGGTCATTAATTGGCGGTTTGTGGTAAATGTGGTATAAGATGAATTTAGGTCGTGCTGCATTACCACCATGGGTGTTTATTATTTTCAAACAGCCTGTCGACTCGTCAGTTATTCCATATGTGTTACATATTATAGTTCTCTATAAATCTGGTGCTCTTGAGTGCAATTAAAACAAAAAGATACCAGGCACTCATAAAGAGAGATTGTCTCTTTTTGTCTTTAATGAATTTGAAAAACCAAAACCGGTGGCGGCCGGTGACTTCCCTTCCGAGTGGCACAAATTTAAGTCATGCGTGTTGCTCGTCATGTCAAAATATGTGTTCAGTTCGTCTTGTGAACCTAGGTGCATCACGTGTCATGTCAAAAATACTTGCCTGCTGCACACGCATTGAAAGGGTTTATGATAAAAGAGACGCTCACGTCTTGCAAGACACTGACTTAACACTAAACTGTTACAGATGAGATTAAGCGAGTCTCTGGCAAACACGAGTGTCTCTTTTATCATAAACCCCTTCAAAGCGTCTGCAGCAGGCACTTATTTTGACAAGACACGTGATGAAGTTTACATGACCTGCCGGAGAACACATATTTTGACATGATGAGCCACACCCATGACGGAGTAAATACATGTTATGACAAGCGTCACATTTGTGCGCCCTTGAAAAAAGTCACCAGCCGCCACTGGCCAAAACTACAAAAGTGGAGAAAAAGTTTTTCTTTTGAAGTATCTCGGACTTGAACTTGTGAACGGCATCTGGCGTGAACACATTGAATACAATGCACGCAAAATGAGGGAATGAGGAGGCGTCAGGGGACAGTGACTGGATGAGCCATAGAAGTAATCGCTTGCGTAATAGAAGATTTTTGAGTATTAAAGAAAAATGTACTAACCAGTTTTGCAGTTGCATCGGTTCAACCATTTTAAAATAGTCACACCATTTGGTCACAATCTAGAGCCTAGGATATCATTTTAAAATTCATATAAAGAGCTTAGTGTGTCTGACATGTTTTCTTGGAAATTAGCTTTTTTATCAGACTCTTAATGGATTCTGCAAACAAACCAATATTTCTGAATTGCCCGAGTTCAAGATTTAGTGGATTTGAAATGAAAGTATTTGATGAACGTGCAAAGAGCATTCAGTTAATAGTATTATTTTATTTTTGATGGAAGTGGTGTTTAGAGGCTTTTGCTTTTTAGCTATCTTCCTCTTTTTACTTCAGCACGGCAGGCGTACACATCAGTGAAAACAGCTGAACAAGATAACAGGCTCTTCATTTTACACATCACTTCAACATCCACATTTCTTCTGTTGTGTTGAATGTCCTGGCAGTCTCCAAGTATGTGTGCTATTGTAAAGGGCTGCTGGTTTGCACTGAATAGCAGACAGTGCTCACCTGTGATGTTTAACTGGCTTGTTATTGCTTTTGTAAAACATCCAACACAAACACACGTGTGAAGCAGCCATTTCATGCAGAGTAGCATCATGCATGCGTGCTCTTCAGATTGTCTTTTTGTGCCCTCAATGAGACCCCTGAGATTTTCTGTCAGTCAGCAGCGTGGATGCCGTCTCAGATCCCGTCTCAGATGGAATAAATGTGAATGTGTATTTGTAAAACTGAAAGGGGTTTAGAGGCGCTTCGGGTATTTGTTATAGGTAACAAAACGATTTGGTAATTCAGTAATTCAAATCTTTCTGAATAAACTGGCAACTGAGAGTGCTTTGTTTAAAGGCTAGAAGGGAAAGTCGTGTTGAAAAGATAAGCCTACATATCCACTTCATATCAGTCTCTTGGCAAGCGAGATGGCACTAAGAAGCAACAGGAAAGGAATGTCAATGTTCTCGGGCAGCATTTCCCTGACCTTGTCTCAAAAGATCTCTTATACTCGCATAAAGCAGACGAAAGCTCGGCACTTCCAAAAAGAACAAAGACGCTTTTATTCCAGGCCCCTTATTTCCCTTCCATTGACCAAAGGGGTAGGACAAGTGACCTTGCATTCGCTATTTTGTAACGTTATACAAATGGAACTGCACTTCTAATGATTTATCTCTACAGCCCTGATCAAATGACGTCAGCTTGTATATCAAAAAAAAAAAAAAAAACAAGAGAAGCAGTGAAGCTTTTCAAGAGCAGGAAAAGAAATGAAAGAAGGCCTGTCGTTTTAATAATCACGAGCATATGCGGATGCACACTCAGGTTGGGTGATATTAGAGGGTCCTTATTTAATTCATAAGTTGTTGCCACTTAAAATGCTAATGGTCTCATTGTCTTGAGCATTTAGGTTTGCTCAGTCTAAAAGATTTTTAAAGCTTTTAAATCCAAGTCAAAGTGGTGCACATTAGACGATGCCAGGGAGGAATGACTATAACCCTAATGTCTTTTGTAATGACTATAGAATGATGAATGGGCTAAAGATATTATTTTACTCTGCTTTAACAGACTTCTGTACATTTAATGCAAAATCTGTTTCGTTAAATGGTTGATTATAGTATATTTTATTTCTTAATGTTATGTTTTAAAATGACTTTACATTCTGACTGGCTGAGCCACATTCAAAGCTACTGTGAAATAGCTCATATACGCACCTATATATATATATATTGTTATATAGCTTTTAGATTGTTTTAGGTTTGGTATTTATGTATTCCATTTTTTGAATAGTTTGAGATTTAGTGTCTTGTTTTAGATAGAATATAATTATTGTAAAAACACTTACATCATTTATTTAAACTGTTTGTCTACCCTTTTACCCTTTTAACATTGTTTAAATCTCACACAGTCAAATCTGACCCTATTATAACTTTTGTAATCCAGTTCCTAGGGCTGAGTGTTACACTATGAAAGTTTCTAAAAATTTTAATTGTATATAATAATTTATTATAAATGTAATAATTGCATGAGGTATGCAATTCTAGGCTTGTAGGTTCATTTGATAATGGCGTCTGCCAATTGCATAAATGCCTTTTTTTATAGAATATTGTCAGAGTTTTAGCTTACAATCCTTTAAACAGTAACTTACCCAATACTGAAAATGCTCACAATATTTGTTTTGGAAATGTTTTACATACAACATGCTGCAACGTAACTTGTTATGTCAATGTTTGATGTCAAGTTAGTGCAAACATGAATTTGACCAAGAAACAGACGCATTTCTATGGATAAGAGATGAATTCTTTACTTGTATGGAAAAGAGCAACTGAGTCATTTTTCAAAACATCTTTTATGATTATTAACTAAATCATACAGGCTTGGGAGGACATAAAGGTCCATAAATTATTACAGAATTTTAATTTTTGAGTGAATTACTTTTAACCATAGCAAAACCAGGTTACTTATTGTTTTCATACTTTAAATGTAGATTTATAGATGAGAAATAATTGACTACGGGACATTGAATTATTAGAAAAATACCTTGGGTGTGCATTATTTTTCAATATTTCAATGGCCTGGAGTCAATTATTCCGCTTATACTACAGTTACCACACGTCAAGACTTTGATCACATAATATATTTAAAGGGATTTGTCCGGCGAGAAAGATATTGTGTGAATGAAGCTACCTCTGTGTCTCTCTAAACAGCGCTGTTATTGCCTCGGAAAATCATCTGTCATGTTGTTTTTGTTAGTCCGTTATTACAGCGAAGTGATATGGAACTGTAATGCTGTCAAGAGAGCTCCCTGGAACTATGTTCCCCATGCATTTACCAGAAAATAATTGCACACCTCAGAACTTTCATCAGCCAATCAGATTTAAGCATTCAACAGACCCTTAGTATAATCTGTTTTAAAGAATGTTTGTGATACAATGCAAGACATTGATTCCATTAGAGGTCGACCGATTGGCATATTTTAAAATATCGGCTTTGGCTGATTTTGCTGCAAAATTAGGCCGATTAATAGGCAGGCGCATCTGCGGGCACCTAAGCGTTGTTGTAGAACGTCTCGGTTACGGATGTAACCCTCGTTCCCTGAAGGAGGGAACGGAGACGTCACGTCGTGACCGACGAATTGGGAACTCGCTTAGAGAGACCAATCTGCTTCGAATACTACTAAAACGCCAATGAACTTGGCATTGAGATATTTGCATAATGCTGGCGCCGCCCCGCCAGGTGCGTATATAAGCAGCAGGTGCAAATAGGGAAATTAGCTTCTTTTTCGCTGAGAAAGCCGGAAAGTGTGACCGGCCGTAACAGCAGGTGGCAGCACCTGTGGCGACGGGACGTGACGTCTCCGTTCCCTCCTTCAGGGAACGAGGGTTACATCCGTAACCGAGACGTTCCCTTTCAGTCGGTCACTACGACGTCACGTCGTGACCGACGAATTGGGAATCCCTACCAAAACGCCACTAGGGGCTGACCTCTTCCAGTGTCTGCGTAAAGCCCTCCGGTTCCACTTAAGGAGGAGGAGATAGGTTTTAGGGCAGAAGGCCGGGCACTAGATGTTCCTTTAACCCCACAGAAGTGCCAGCGACTGGGAAGCGCCCTACCTGAGCGGGATAGGAACGCTGCGGAAGCCACCACCCGTCTTAAGGGCTAATGGTGGGCGAAAGTCAACCGTAGTTGAGGAATAAAGACAGCCGTGGCTGTGTAAGCAAAGCAGTGCTCTGCTAAGGGAAACGTGGGCTGGTAGGATTAACCCCACGGAAAAATACTCACAAAGGAACCCGGTGGGACACAATGTGGAGCCCGAGCCAGACACGTAGGTTCGCGAGGATACAGCTAGTGAAAGGCTGACAGCCAATGCTCCGCAACAAAGGCTGCCAAGGCAGCGGAGGAAGAACAATTCAAACCATTACGCATTTTTGTTCTGAAGGCCTTCCATACTGACACAGTTATGAAGCATCAGTTGGAGGCTGCAAGCCGACCTGCGAGACTGTTCTCCGTGCTCCCCCTGGTGAGGAAAGAACACGAGAGGATACAGGCTCGATACGAACACTGTAAAATCTAGTGAACGTATTAGGTGTCGCCCAACCAGCAGCTCTACAGATGTCTGTTAGCGAGGAACCACGAGCTAAAGCCCAAGATGAGGCAACACTCCGTGTGGAGTGCGCTCTCAAATTAAAGGGGCAAGGAATACCCTGAAGATTATAAGCCAGGGCGATAGTATCAACTATCCAATGAGACATCCTCTGCTTAGTGACAGCTTTCCCTTTCTGCTGGCCACCATAACAAACAAAGAGCTGGTCTGAGGTCCTGAGGCTTTGCGTGCGATCCACGTAGAGTCGCAGTGCGCGTACGGGGCACAACAAAGCCATGGTTGGGTCTGCGTCCTCCGGAGGCAGCGCTTGCAAGCTCACCACTTGATCTCTGAAAGGAGTGGTGGGAACTTTGGGCACGTAGCCTGGTCTGGGCCTCAATGTTACGCTTGAGGCAGCAGGACCAAACTGAAGGCACGAATCGTCAACAGAGAATGCATGTAAATCCCCTACTCTCTTCACTGAGGCCAATGCTAGCAGGGTCAGAGCTTTCATTGATAAAAGCTTCAGACTCGCAGACTGCAAAGGCTCGAACGGGGGGGCCTGAAGGGCTTTCAGCACCATGGACAGGTCCCAGGGAGGAATAGAAGGAGGGCGCGAGGGGTTTAGCCTACGAGCGCCTCTTAAAAATCTAATAACCAAATCATGCTGGCCAACTGATCTGCCGTTGATAAGTGCGTGATGAGCAGAAATAGCAGCGATATCAACTTTAATGGTGGAGGGTGACAGCCTACCGTCTAACCTATGTTGAAGATATAAAAGCACGATGTTAATAGGGCATTCTCTGGGGTCCTCGCGTTGCGAAGAGCACCAGGTGACAAAAAGGTTCCATTTAAACGCGTAAGCCCGTCTTGTGGACGGAGCTCGAGCCGCGTCGATTGTGTTAGATACCGCTTGCGGTAAATCACCTAAACCTTGCGCGCGCTCAACGACCACACATGGAGATCCCACAGGTCGGGGCGCGGGTGCCATAATGTGCCCCCTCCTTGAGAAAGAAGGTCCTTCCTCAGGGGAATCCGCCAGGGAGGGGCTGTCGCGAGGAGCATTAACTCTGGAAACCAATTCTTGCTCGTCCAATATGGGGCGATCAGTGAAAGGCTCTCCTCGTCCTGCCTGACTTTGCACAGTGTCTGTGCGATTAAGCTCACTGGGGGGAATGCGTATTTGCGCATCCCCCGAGGCCAGCTGTGTGCCAATGCGTCCACGCCGAGGCTGCCCTCGGTTAGTGAATAAAATAGGCGACAGTGGGTATCGTCCGGCGACGCAAACAGGTCTATCTGCGCACGACCGAACTTCTTCCAAATTAGCTGGACCGTCTGGGGGTGGAGTCGCCATTCGCCGGGGCGCGCAGCTCGAGAAAGCGCGTCCGCTGCTGTATTGAGCGAGCCCGGAATGTGAATGGCACGAAGGGACCTCAGATGCTTCTGACTCCAAAGGAGGAGATGACGAGCGAGATGCGACAGGTGACGGGAGCGCAAACCGCCTTGACGGTTGATATACGCAACGGTCGCAGTGTTGTCGGTGCGTACTAGTACATCCTTCCCTCGCAGCTCCGTAGCGAAGCGTACAAGTCCCAGATATACTGCCCACAACTCTCGGCAATTGATGTGCCAGTGCAACTGGGGTGCTGTCCACACCCCTGAAGCTGTAAGCTCGTCGTACGTGGCACCCCAGCCCGTGTCGGACGCATCTGTGTGTACAACAGCATGCTGAGCGATCTGTCTCATGGACACACCGGACCTGAGAAACGCGGGGTCCGACCACGGGGGGAATGTTAGGCGACACGCAGGTGTAATAGCTACACGATGGATGCCGGCGCGCCACGCTCTCCTCGGGACTCGATCGTGAAGCCAACGCTGAAGCGGTCTCATATGGAGCAGTCCGAGCGGTGTCACGGCCGCTGCTGCTGCCATATGCCCCAGGAGCTTTTGAAATTGTTTCAGCGGGACCGCATTCTTCCCTCGGAATGAACCGAGGCAAGTCAGAATTGACTGGATGCGCTCTTCTGTCAAACGCGCCGATAAATCGATCGAGTCCAGTTCCATCCCGAGAAAAGAGATCCTCTGCGTGGGGCAGAGTTTGCTCTTTTCCCAGTTGACTCGAAGACCCAAACGGGCGAGATGCCGAAGCGTTAAATCTCTGTGTTCGCACAGCGTCCGTCGAGAATGCGCTATTATAAGCCAATCGTCGAGGTAAGCCAATATGCGAACGCCGCTCTCTCTGAGGGGTTTTAACGCCGCCTCCACTACTTTCGTGAACACACGGGGAGAGAGGGATAGCCCGAACGGTAAAACTTTGTACTGGTATGCCCGTCCCTCGAATGCAAACCGGAGAAACGGTCTGTGACGAGGGATAATGGACACATGAAAGTACGCGTCTTTCAGGTCTATTGCCGCAAACCAATCTTGGGGGCGAATTGAATTGAATATTTGCTTCGGTGTTATCATCCTGAAAGACCTCCTCTGCAGAGATTTGTTCAGAACGCGCAAATCCAAGATCGGTCGCAACCCACCGCCTTTTTTGGGTACTATAAAATACGGGCTGTAGAAACCCGATCTCATCTCGGTTGGAGGGACCGGCTCGATCGCGTCCTTCGCCAGCAGGACTTCGACCTCTGCACGCAGTACGTGTGCATCGGACGCTTTCACCGTGGTGAAACGAATGCCCGAGAATTTGGGTGTGTGCCGGATGAATTGAATTTCGTAACCGAGGCGAACAGTGCGTAAAACCCAACGAGACGGGCTGGGAAGCTGAAGCCAAGCCCCCAGGGACCGTACGAGGGGAATTAACGGCACTGTCGGGGTACCCGCGGTGGGGCGGCTGAGCGGGACAGGTGGTACTGCCGGTACGTCTGCTGGGACAGCATAAGTATCTACAGTATGTGTGTGTGTGACACTGACCTGAGCCCGCTGAGGGTGACGGTCGTCTGGTCTCCTCAGCGGAGAGCACAGACTCCGAGGAGGGTGCTGGTGGTCCCGTCTCCTCAGCGGAGAGCTGGAACTCCTCAGAACACCCGCTGGCGATAGAGGAGAGGGAGGAAGAGCATGTAGATGCCCGCTCACATCTCTCTCGATCCTCTGGAGACCTGGAGAAGGAATAGGAATGCACTCTTTTTGTGGTTTTGTGGGTGCCGGCTGAAAAGCCGGCGGAACAGAAACAAAACGAAACCAAAGATTCTCCACCCGGCCCTCTACCGGTGGAGGGAGCGATGCCATCACCGTCTCCCGTAGAGTGATCCCATCCAAATCCAGGTCGCCCGTCTCAGGGCCGCTTCGGTTTCCGTTTACCACGGGAAGCGGGTGGGGCGGGCGGGGCGGGCTGTCGACGGCTGTTCCCCCTCCGTGGCCTGGAAGATGTTCTAGTGGGGGGGGCGGAGGCAGCCGCCGCAGGGCGCCCTCGGCGAGGAGCAGACGGGCCCGCCGGCGCTGGAGGGCGAGATGCAGGTCGCTTGCGCCGGGGCATGATCTGAGCGATCGCCTCCGTCTGCTTCTGGGCGGCGGAGAACTGCTGGGCGAAGGACTCCACCGACTCAACGAAGAGGCCAGCCTGGGACACTGGAGCGTCCAAGAACTTGTTCTTCTCCGCATCCGACATGTCCGCCAGACATAGCCATAAGTGGCGTTCCTGGACCACCATCGTGGACATGGCACGACCAATCGCCTGCGCTGTCACCTTCGTAGCGCGAAGAGCCAGGTCAGTGGCAGCCCGGAGCTCCGAAAGGACAGGCGAGTCGTGTCCTCCCTCGTGCAGATCCCTCAAGGCCTTAGCTTGGTGAACCTGCAGCAACGCCATTGCGTGCAGGGCTGAAGCCGCCTCTCCACATGCCTGGTGGGCAGCGCCCGTTAAACCGGAGGACTGTCTGCAGGCACGAGAGGGGAGGGTTGGGCGGTCCTTCCAAGAGGGAGCGTGAGCCGGACACAGCTGCATCGCGACAGCACGCTCCACGGGAGGGATCCCCGTGTAACCCTTAGCGGCTCCGCTGGTGAGGGAGGTGAGGGGGGAGGGCTGAAACGGCCATAATCTCGTGGAAAACGGCGACTTCCAGGTTCTAGTCAGCTCCTCGTGCACCTCGGGGAAGAAAGGCACTGGTGGAGAGGGTTGTGACACCCGGGCAGCTCCAAAGAACCAATCATCCAGGCGGGACGGTTCGGGCTGAGGGGGGGGAACCCACTCTAACCCTACGGTCTCCGCCGCTCGAGCGAGCACGGCCACCATCTCTGGATCGAACTCCGGCGTCCCAACCCGACCAGAGGGAGGAAGGGTGCGGGGTCCACGTCAGGGGGAGGAGGCCCACCCTCGGATGCTGCGGCGTCGGTGGACCCGGAGGGCGGCACGATGGATTATAGAGACATCGTAGAACACGACGCTGAAGTCTCCATCCGCACATCAACCGGCTGTGGATGAGGAGGCTGAGAGCCTGAGGACGAATCCCCCGCTCGGCTCAGCACAGTGATGCGCAGGTCGTCCTTTGAGAGCTTCACAGCCGCACCGTGGCGGCGTTCAGCACTCGCATGACGAGGGTTGCGTTTTTCCCGGAGGAAAGACAACCGTCTGTGCAAATCCACAAGGGACATGTTCTCGCAGTGAGAACACTTATCCCCAGCGAACGCTGCCTCTGCGTGCTCGATGCCCAAACACGAAAGACAACGCTCGTGACCGTCCTTCGGACCCATGTATTTGCCGCACCCAAGATCGCACGGACGAAAAGCCATCCTGAAAAGGACGCTGATGTCCGGATATACGAGAGAGTGGCTGCCTTTAACAAGGCACAAAGCTCTCTCGTATCACTCTTTTAGGGAAATTCACTCAGATGCTTAGTTGATGAGCGCACAGGAAGGCAACGCACACACTAAACTCAAAACAACAAACAGATGTAGAGTCGTGGAATTAAGCGAAGCGTCCGCTGTGGTACTGCTAGTCCAACCAACTTCAGCAATCGAATCCCACCAGAGTAAAGTAGCTTCTCAGTAGCAGATACTGCCGGCTTTCGAAGCGATAAAAAGCTAATTTCCCTATTTGCACCTGCTGCTTATATACGCACCTGGCGGGGCGGCGCCAGCATTATGCAAATATCTCAATGCCAAGTTCATTGGCGTTTTAGTAGTATTCGAAGCAGATTGGTCTCTCTAAGCGAGTTCCCAATTCGTCGGTCACGACGTGACGTCGTAGTGACCGACTGAAAGGGAACTCGTGACGCTGCCTCTTGCTGCAAGCAGATCGCTCCCGTGTGTGTGCAGCCGTGCCAGGTTCACAAACAGCTTTAGTAAACGATGGCGGGATCGCGAGAATTAAGCAGCCAGTACAACAGCGTGATGGGCTTATGTCTCGCGGTGCACTGTCCGTCCAAAGATTAGGCTCATTTCATGTGATTAATGAGTGATGATGATCTTTGTTTGCGTGACAGAGAGAGCAGAGCCGCGCGCGCACGCTTTAAACTGTCTCCCTGCTTTATTACTCAAAACAAAACTGACTCGATGGCGAAAGGTAGAAGACCAAATCATATCCACTGAGGAAATGTTTTTCGTGTTGTTACAGTAACACTTTGTTTACAGTTTTGCGCTGCTCAGCCTGGATTAGAACACAGCGCGGACTGACTCCTTTGAACGGATTCGTTTGAATGAACGGTTGAAACAACAGATCTGTCCCAACACTCAGTCACCTATAGCGCCTCAAAAATGAGAATGTAAATGTGTTTAGAAAGATTTGCCCTAAATAACAGTCTCAACTAAAAAACATAGACATTTACTATGTTAACTTTATGATGAATAAATAATTTATCAGGTGTACCAAATAAGGATTTTATCCTACAAAGTAATAAAAGCCATGGTAAAAAACTGATCAAAGATGATGACAGCAGAGTGTCAGGTAAAATCTGTGTCTGATAAATGCATGGTGCAGAGGAGGTTGTAAAACTCTTCAGAAAGAGTATAATTCATCATAATTGTTTTAAATACTTTGACTTAAATAGTGACAATTTTTCCATTTAAAATATCTGCCAATGATGAGAACATTTTGATTATTATGTACATATAGAAAATCGGCCAAACATATCGGCCATCGGCTGCCCTGATTTCTAAATATCGGCATCGGCCAGAGAAAACGCCATATCGGTCGACCTCTAGATTCCATCATTTAGTTGAATTAATACCTTCATTATTTAACATAAAACTTAAAAAGCAGTAGACTGTAAATCAATGACAGTAAGATATAGCGTATATACACAGTAGAAGTGTGAGACTTTCATTTAGTGGTGGCTGGTTTTATTTTGTGCAACCATACTTACTCATGGGAGTAAGTATGGTTGCACATGGAAACACATGGAAATGTTTGGTTGCTTCTAAATTCATTTGTTTGGATCCTAAGGAATGAATGGGGCTATAGGCTTAAAGGTGCAGTGTGTAATTTTTTGAAGGATCTCTTGACAGAAATGAAAAATAATATACAAAACTATATTATCAGGGGTGTACAAAGACCTTTCATTATGAACCGTTATGTGTTTTTACCTTAGAATGAGACCTTTTTATCTACATACAAAGAGGGTCCCCTTACATGGAAGTCGCCATTTTGTGCCACCATTTTTCTACAGAAGCCCTTAACGGACAATTTTTTTACTAAGTTGTCTCCGACAATGACATGTTTGTCCGGTGGCAGCTACAGTAGCTTCTCTATGTGTTTCAAAAGCAAAGGGTGAGCAGTGGACTACGCCGTTGGTTGCATTTCGCAACCTCACCACTAGATGCTGCTAAAATTTACACACTGCACCTTTAATGCTAACACATTCACGACGCGCTGTACAAAGATTAAGTGCACGCATTGAAAAAAGATAGGGATGTATTCATTAGTCTATGTTAAGGTAAGAACATAATAAAATATTGAAAAACGGTGGTGTTTTCCTTTAAACAGTATAGTGTAATGTAGGAGTGCGAAATCAGAAAAAAACAAAAGTAAAACAACAACAAGATGTCGTCTGTCTGAGGTAAAGTCACAAAATCTAATGACGAGAGTCTGCATTAATCTGCCTTCATGCGTTTATTACACAAGATGGTATCAGATACACAGCGACGTGAGTTTAGTTCAATTCAGATTTTTTTACGTTTGTTAATATTTCAATCGCTGTAGTATTTTGTGATTTGATTTGTTCATATTTGCCTATTCAGCACAAAGTTTGCATGTTTTATCGCCTCCGCTGTCAGTGTGAGAAAAAAAGCATTTATTGATCTGCTTTATGTGATTTAAAGTGATCCACTTGTGACTAAGAGGTGTTTGGCCCAATGTATTTCATTTTCTTTTCTATGTATTTGTCTTGCTTTTTTAGTTGTCAGTTTTTTGGTGTTTGTCAGGCAGTGTGAAAGTCACTGTTGTGTTTGTTGGTTTTTATAGGGTTTTGTCAGGACAGTGTAAATTAGCCTTTGCAAATAACTGCACCAGACTCCATCTATCTGAAAAAACAACAACACAGACAAAGAAATACAGCTATTATTTATATTAAGAGAACATTACAGAGGCAAAGCCTTGGATCAACGGTACAACATTCACTGAATAAAAGGCTATCTTGAGATGGCAGCCCAATGAGGTGAAGAGTTTGGTGAACTGTTTTCTTTCTTTCTGTTTTTATTTGAGGCTAAGGACAGAGCAGACATTGTGCTGTGTATTTCTTTGTATAAATGAAGAGAGATAAGGCCTTGAGAGGCTCTTCCCACAGGCTATCATTGATTCCTCAGGGCAGCCTTTTAAGAAGCTTAGTAAAAGCTGCTAGCACCAAGACCATGTAGAAATACTGCAAATGGGCCACATTTCAACGCCTCCATCAACCTATATGTGGGTCACGACCATTAGGGATTTAATAGTGGGTTTTTTCTGCATGGTTTTGTGAATTTAGATGGTTGGAATGGTAGCAGACTATGTACGCTATAACATTGCTACAGTAGCTGTGCGTGTCCAGAATTTACTATAAAAAATAGGTTTTCGTAGTGTTGGGCGATATACCGGTTCATATCGAATACCTATGTTTATTTTTGTCATGATATTAATTTTTAATATACCCCAATACCAGTGTAACGGAGCACAATACTGTTTGAGAGGGTTTTTTTACGAGTACTTGCGCATGTGCGACCTGCAAATTTTAAATGTCTTCTAGTTGTCATTTTTATGTTAATCATGAGCCTACTTGTGTGCAGTGGTGGATTATGGGCAACATGGCCAGTGGCCTAGGGCGGCATTGTGCAGGGGGCAGCACGGGGCACCCACAACAAAAACAGTATTCGAGACTGGGCTTTTAATACTTATTCGCACAAACTTTGTCGTAAATTGAGTCTTTTGGGGTGTCTTATGGCTAGAATTAGTCAAAGGTGTTTGATTCTTTGGTTCACAGCTTTGTATTCTGAAATTTTTATCAATTGTGCATAGTGCTGGGCGATAATTCGATAACGATAATTTTACCGATATAAACTTTTTCGATAAAACGGTAAGGACAGTTCGATAAGTGATCGATAATGTTTACGCACTGTGCGTAATGTTGCGCGAGCACTTCTGGATGCGGCACGCGCTCTTGGTTTACAATCACAGTGTCAGTTAGACTTGAAGGAGTGGAAGATGAGGCAAGTTATTCATTTATTAGTAGAGACCTATGATTTTCGCGATGCGGATAACGCGGACGGAATCACGGAATCCAAATGCGCGGGAACATTTTCTTGTGTGTAATGTTGGACGCGCAAACAGGGTTCGTCAAACACAGCAGACACAATATGTGCAGTATACTCATTCAGCATCCGCCTTGCGCACACACACGTCCGCACAGCTTTAAAAGTATATTTACAGGACATTCACAAATTCAGGAAACTGAGGAAAAGCAGCAGATCCACCACTGCAGTGAATATAGTGTTTGCGTATGTGCGCTCCCACAGCAACGTGACACTCTTGACATCCATTTATCAGCGTGTATAGCTCGTATATGTATAACACACGCGTGAACACGGAACTAAGTTTTCTTTCTTGTTTAAGTGAACATAAACAGCTGTTACTCAGTATATTGAAACTTAAAGCAGTCTGTCTTGGGTCTTAAAGTGACAGTAGTCTGCTGCTTTTGTGTCAGAAATGTGTTGATTTCATAACAAATAGATTTACATTTAATACAGATGCATTAAAACAAGATTTTAGTATTTGTATTTGTCATGTTCTGAATAAAAAGTAGTTTAAAACCATTATTAACTGTCTGGTTTTTACAATTTTCATTCAGGAGCAAAAATCTGCCTTTAAATTTGACAGGAGTAAAGATTTGTTATTTATCATGATAATTATCGATATCGACTGATATGGAAAACATTTTCTCGATAATTTTTTGGGTCATATCGCCCAGCCCTAATTGTGCATCAGTGGCGGCTCGTGACTGCTCTTCCGAGGGCCACAAATTCAAAATAAGTGTTCGGAGTGTCATGTGTGTTGCTCATGTTTTCAAAACATGTGTTTGTGTCATGTGAACCATGTGCATTACGTGTTTTGTCAAAATAAGTGCCTGCTGCACACGCGTCAAAACCGTTTATGGTAAAAGAGACACTCACGTTCACAAAATAAACGCTTAACAGTCAACTCTGATTACGCATGAGGCTATCTGGCAAACGCGAGGGTCTCTTTTATCATAAACCCATATTTTGAAATGACGAACCACACACATGGCAGGCTACATACATGTTGTGACGAACTTTGCATTGTGCGCCCTCGAAAAAGGAAGTCACCGACCACAACTGTTGTGCATAATGACATGTGCAATAAACGCATATAGAGTTACATTAATTTTTGGGAAATATTTTAAATATATGCGTCACAAGCTGATTTAATATGTGCCCCTAAATTCTCTGTTTACCCTCTTAAAATTTGCAGTATTTAATTTAAAATATTACATTTTTAATTAATAGTATTATTAATGCAAGTTGCATACCTTTTCTATTTATTTGTTTAAATATTATGTATGCAAGACGTTTTCAATTGTTAAAGAAGTCTAAACTTTGCAGTTATAAGCAAAAAGGATTGTTTATTTTAATTTGGTTGTGAAATAAAACGGTTGTGTATTTTGATTGCAACTGCCATGCATTCTTAGGCCCTGTTTACATTTGAACAATTGCGTTTTAAAACGTTTTAAAAAGGTATTTTAAAATAAAAACGATCCTCAACTATACTGGCATTTCAAAAAAATATCTTTATCCACACTATACACAACCGTAAACACATGAAACATAACCATTCACGCACACTGGGAATGCGCATAAATGTGTAAAATAACTTATTTCTCAGACAATATTCTGTATCCTTCAAAAATGTGCATTTATTTAAGTGTTGCAATATGCTACACGTGTCAAAGCCTGTGGGGCTTTTAAAATGCCTTACAAACACATTGGTCCAGCAGCATGCAACTTATATTTTAATTGCACAATAATTGTTTTACGTCGATTATTTTGTTTTTGTAACTGATTGAATCAAAATTTTTACATGAAAATCAAAAACGGTTAATGGCACAGCCCTTACATCTTGCATGAAAAAATAATGATTCATTGAATTTAATCAATTTTTTAAGGTAAGTGGTTGCAATCAATTTATTTAAGCTACATTTAAACAAAAAAGATTAGTAAAGTAAAATAAAATATAAAACTTTTGTTTAAATGTAGCTTAAATAAATTGATTGCAACCACTTACCTAAAAAAAAAATGATTAAAATCAATTAATAATTTTTTTCATTGCATGATAATACCATGAAATTGGTATAATTATGAAAAATACCTTGATATAAATTTTAGGACATACCGCCCAGCACTAGGTTTTCAGGAATCACAGAGATTGATTAAAATGTACAATATAGAGCAGTGGTTCTCAAACTGGGGTCCGGGGCCGCGAGATGTGCCAAGGGGGCCCCAGTGTTATGACATTTTTATAAAATACATTAATTTATCATGATTTCTGTGAAATTAAACCTAAAAAAAAAGGCAGCACTACTTTGTATAATTTAATGTTTTGTTAAATTAAAATGTAAAGTTTTAGAACTGTTTTTTGTCATAAATTTTCTTTGGGGGGGCCGCGAAGGAATGCACCGTACACAAAGGGGGCTGCACGCTGAAAAAGTTTGAGAACCACTGATATAGAGAGTCACATAAAACGTTCCTTGAAGCTATTTGAGATATAGTCAACAGTGATTTATCATACATCCACTTCTAATTTGAAAGAACACTTCATTTCCCACAATGCACCAATCAGTCATTAAAATGGAGCCAGTTAACAAAAACAACTTACAAGATGGAAGCCAAGAAAATTTGTTGAATTCCGATTCAATTCTATGGATGGAAAGAAAGTCAGTTCTCAAGCTTTGCTGAACCCTACAAGAAAAATCTGAAACATTGGAGGTGTGATATACAGTATGTGTGATGCTGAAGAATATGACATCCATTTCAAAGATGGGTTTTACCTGAAGCAAAAACCTTTGAAGCACTCGCTGTTTCGGATCAGTGGCTCAGGATCTGGGACCAGACTACATTTTTTTTAAAGCAAGGTCAAGATGTACATACTGTTGAAATATTAACATCCAAAGGCCACCAGACCTTGTCAAACAAGACCTGAAGTAGAAGGTCAAACACTTGCAGGTCTGTGAAGTGCAAAACAGGGTGATAAATGAGAGCGTTATGTCTGATGTTTGGATGAATTGAGAGCGAACAGATTGAGATGTTTGAAATGTCTGCAAGCTCATGGTGAGGATGAGAGGAGATGCGGTAATGTCTCTCCAGCTGGAGTGTTTGCTGCAGGGTTAGAGAGTGCAGATAGATGCATGCATGCTGCTCGGTTTGCTGTGGAGAAAGCGCGGTCGTACAACATATCAAGCCAACACTCCGTCACATACAGAGACTGTTTACCGAACACTTATTCGGCTGTGATACAAGTGGGAGGGTGAGACCTTTGATGTAAATATGTGTTACCCACGCTTCCATCTGCATTCAATACATTCATCATGTTCGTGCGATGTGGTGTTAAGGGAGAGTCTTACGTGTTGTCCCAATGTCTGTAGTTTTGATATAAATGAAATAATTTATCCATAAAATATTTTAGTTGTGTTCTCAAACAGAATCTGAATCTAATTCTAGATTCCAAAATATTATAAAGATCTTTTTTGACCCGCAATTGCCTAAACAACATACAACCCCCCCTATAGGAACCAGATGCCAATGCCAACCACTCTTTAGTCATTCCTTGTGAGCACTAACATTCATGTTTACCATTTGTTTCTTTTTTATGGGTGTTGAACGTTCAGGTGTGTAATAGTACTTTGGATTGACTTTATGTGGCTTGAAGTTTACAAGTTTTTTACTGAAGTCTATTTTTACCCAAGGCCAGGCTGGCAAGTTGAAGACAGTCTTTGTCCTTTATGGAGCTTACGGCCCATCTGTGCACAGATGCTTCACGAAACCACCTCGCTTATTAGAGTATCCCCGTGTGACTACACCATCAGATCTGCATGACAAGCACAGATTTCCGAGAATTAATAAGACATTAATCTGTCACATGTAAGACAATGTAAATCGTATTAAATATTTAAACATTTCAAGTGCAATACTTTTAATGTAGTAGCAGCCTGATTTTGTCTGTTGAAGCCGTATGGACTGTTAATGTAGTTACATTTATCTTACATTCGTAGGAATTGAGGTCATTTTAAAATAGACGGGCTGATCTTAGTCCTTCAAACGTTGTAGTTGTGGTTCAGTGTCACAGTACTGTGGGTGAAGGAGAAAAGGAAATCAAGTCATTACTGTACTGGATATTCCCAATACTCTGTCTGCTTGGCAAAGAGAGCAAAGCTCCGTGTCTGGTGAACATTAGATTATGTTTGAGTTGTCATCCAGCGAGTAATTCAAGAGCAGCTTCATTGTATCTTGCAATTTCTTTGGCAAAATCAAGCAAAACTCATCTTTACATCAGCACTCGCATCCAAATGTGTCATTTGCAACACCAGAAATGAGGTATTGTGTTGTAGTCAAGAAACCGCTGGCAAACAAGCTCGAGATCTGAATAATTCTGCCATATGCTGCTGAGTGTGGCAGTCAGACTAAAACAGTGCCAATTTCATGGTGTGTAGGAGTCGATAAAAGCAAAAAAGTGCATATTTTTAATAATTCACTTTTTAAAAGGTTCATCTGGGCCAATTTATGTTGACTTTAAAAGTGCCTGAATGCAAATACCCAAAAGAGTCATTTTGTAGACAAGTGTTTAGTATGAAATGCCTTGTAACTGGTTCAAACATTACTGGTTCATAATATCTTATTTTTATTGAATGGGAAGAGTTGTGGTGACCACAGATGTCATTCGCAGATGGCGTCTCCCAAAACTTTTGCCAAAGCAGATGTATTCTTTGAAAGCCATTCGATTAAAAATAACTTGCTGTATGCAGGGATGTATCTCACATAAATCTTCTACAATTTCTCATTCATTATATTTGTAATTAAATGACATATCACTGTATATGTTGAACAGCTGCTGCTAGACTGCTGTTCATTTTTGGGCGAAACCTCTCTGTAAAGAGTTTCATTAGAATAATTGGCAACGGTTGATGTTGTAATGCTGCGATCATCTCAATGCTGTTTGGTTTGGTTAAAGAGTAAAACTCAAGAGAAAAGTGCCTCGAGAGAAAATGAATGGGAAAAAAAATGCCAAAACTCAGTCGCTGGAAAATTGGGAGACCACTGTTGCGGACCAAACAGAGAAACACAAATCCAGCTGCAATGATTATTCGCCCCATTAGGACCAGAAGCAGTTGACCTCAGGTAAAGTCAAATCTTTCACTGCAAAAAATGATTTTCAAGAAAAAATGTTCTTAGTATTTTTGTCTTTTTTTTCAAAAAAATATCTAAAAATTCTTAAATTAAGATGCTTTTTCTTGATGAGCAAAACGACCCAAGAAAACAAGTCTAGTTTTTAGACCAAAAATATTTAATTTATGTGATTTTGTGCATAAAACAAGCAGAAAAATCTGCCAATGGGGTAAGCTAATTTTTCTTGAATTTTTCTTGAATTTAGTGTTCAAGATTTTTTGCTTAGATTCTTTGCTTATTTTCTTGGGTCGTTTTGCTCAATAAGAAAATGCATCTTAATTTTAGAATTTTTTGATATTTTTACTGAAAACAAGACAAAAATACTACGATTTTTTTTCTCGAAAATAATTTTTTGCAGTGTAGTAAAACAATAAAACTTATATTATTCGTAGTAATTTGTAGTTTCTAATATTTTGCAGCATGGTGATGATTGTGGTTGGCATTACAGTTGTTATTAAACTACAAACTGAGCAGATTAGCTGACCAATCAGAGGACTGTGCGCTTTTTAAGATCAATGAGCTTTGTACAAAATCGAAGCGTTTGAGGAAGGCAGGGATATCTGCAGCTACAAAAATGTATTATACCAAATACACAAAATTTCCTTTTTAGCACTGAAATAGGTGAATCTATAATTGAATTTATATTTATGAGCTCATGATCTTGCCCCACAAAAACCAATCATAAAATTTTCTTCAATCTTTGTCCAGAATTCTCTTCAGTCTTTTCTTTGACATGTTATCTATTTCAGGAGAACTGACAGCCACAAGATTTGTTCTGCGTTCTCTCATTAATGATGCTTTTAACAAGTCACACTCAAGATTTCTGTTTGTAGATGTTTTCCTAACAGATGAAAAAGATTTCGAAAGCCGGCCATGACCAGATTCCATCTGTACTGTGATCAAATATATCTTCCAACATGATAGAAGATTTACACGAGTTTAGCCAATATGTTCTTTTTTCACTTCATTTATATCATAAGCTGTGAGCGTAACAGTGATTTTTTTTGATAGATTTTGTTGAATTCCTCTTTTCTCATGCTCACAGTTGACTTCAATACTCTCATGTTAGCATGTTGTTAGCTTAACCACTCAAGATAATAAGCTCAAACAAGTATAGAGTTCATTTCAATCAAAAAATAAATGTATAATTTACAAGAAATATTTTCTTTGACTGATAAGAGAATTGACATACATATAATCATAAAGAAATTACTTGAAATAACTGAAGTGCAAAGTTATATATCGATCCCAAATTCCAATTCTTTAAAGTCCCCCTGTGGGGAAAATCAAGTTTTTATCGTTGTTTATATTTCTGTGTAATATTTTAATATGTTTTAAGACAAACCATGTGCAAATTCATCATTTAACATCATTGTTGAGTATTTTCTCAATAAAATTGATGTGGACTTATTTGCATGATCATGTCTATGATCCAAACTTTGTGATTGAGGAGAGGCGGGGACTAATTTGCATATATATACATTGATCTGCGTATACTAAATGAGGCAAGGTTTTAGTGTTACATTCAAGCTCTTTTAAGGCATGAAGAAATTATTGTGACAGGTAACACTTTTACATATGATGTTCAAAGATGAGTTTTAAGGCATGGGTTTTCAACCTGGAGTTCGCGGCCCACAGAGGGTCCATGACGGAACTCCAGGGGGTCCGCCAAATGATATTTAATCACAAGCTATTGTTTATAAAAACGTAAAACATATGTACAAAACGTTACATGTTTCCTTTAAGTTGCACATGTGCGCAGCAACATTATTGAAGGCACATTTAGACAGCGGGCAAAAACAAAATATCCGAAGATCATAAATGTCAAATGACAAAACTATCGCTTGCATTTAAAAATCAGTGAAACTTATACCGTGATGGTGGTTGGTGCGAGATTCATAGTCGGGTTGAAATCCGGACTAGCGCCTCTCAAAAAGTTGCCCCAAAAAGATGCTTCAGACTCGATGCATGTTGTTCCCTTTCAGTCGGTCACTACGACGTCACGTCGTGACCGACGAATTGGGAACTCGCTTAGAGAGACCAATCTGCTTCGAATACTACTAAAACGCCAATGAACTTGGCATTGAGATATTTGCATAATGCTGGCGCCGCCCCGCCAGGTGCGTATATAAGCAGCAGGTGCAAATAAGGAAATTAGCTTTTTATCGCTTCGAAAGCCGGCAGTATCTGCTACTGAGAAGCTACTTTACTCTGGTGGGATTCGATTGCTGAAGTTGGTTGGACTAGCAGTACCACAGCGGACGCTTCGCTTAATTCCACGACTCTACACCTGTTTGTTGTTTTGAGTTTAGTGTGTGCGTTGCCTTTCCCTGTGCGCATCATCAACTGAGCATCTGAGTGAATTTCCCTAAAAGAGTGATACGAGAGAGCTTTGTGCCTTGTTAAAGGCAGCCACTCTCTCGTATATCCGGACATCAGCGTCCTTTTCAGGATGGCTTTTCGTCCGTGCGATCTTGGGTGCGGCAAGTACATGGGTCCGAAGGACGGTCACGAGCGTTGTCTTTCGTGTTTGGGCATCGAGCACGCAGAGGCAGCGTTCGCTGGGGGTAAGTGTTCTCACTGCGAGAACATGTCCCTTGTGGATTTGCGCAGACGGTTGTCTTTCCTCCGGGAAAAATGCAACCCTCGTCATGCGAGTGCTGAACGCCGCCACGGTGCGGCTGTGAAGCTCTCTAAGGACGACCTGCGCATCACTGTGCTGAGCCGAGCGGGGGATTCGTCCTCAGGCTCTCAGCCTCCTCATCCACAGCCGGTTGATGTGCCGATGGAGACTTCAGCGTCGTGTTCTACGATGTCTCTAGAATCCATCGCGCCGCCCTCCGGGTCCACCGACGCCGCAGCATCCGAGGGTGGGCCTCCTCCCCCTGACGTGGACCCCGACGCCCTTGCTCCCTCTGGTCGGGTTGGGACGCCGGAGTTCGATCCAGAGATGGTGGCCGTGCTCGCTCGAGCGGCGGAGACCGTAGGGTTAGAGTGGGTTCCCCCCCCTCAGCCCGAACCGTCCCGCCTGGATGATTGGTTCTTTGGAGCTGCCCGGGTTTCACAACCCTCTCCACCGGTGCCTTTCTTCCCCCGAGGTGCACGAGGAGCTGACTAGAACCTGCAAGTCGCCGTTTTCCATGAGATTACGGCCGTTTCAGCCCTCCCCCCTCACCTCCCTCACCAGCGGAGCCGCTAATGGTTACACGGGGATCCCTCCCGTGGAGCGTGCTGTCGCGATGCAACTGTGTCCGGCTCACGCTCCCTCTTGGAAGGACCGCCCAACCCTCCCCTCTCGTGCCTGCAGACAGTCCTCCGGTTTAACGGGCGCTGCCCACCAGGCATGTGGAGAGGCGGCTTCAGCCCTGCACGCAATGGCGTTGCTGCAGGTTCATCAAGCGAAGGCCTTGAGGGATCTGCACGAGGGAGGACACGACTCGCCTGTCCTTTCGGAGCTCCGGGCTGCCACTGATCTGGCTCTTCGCGCTACGAAGGTGACAGCGCAGGCGATTGGTCGTGCCATGTCCACGATGGTGGTCCAGGAACGCCACTTATGGCTATGTCTGGCGGACATGTCGGATGCGGAGAAGAACAAGTTCTTAGACGCTCCCGTGTCCCAGGCTGGTCTCTTCGGTGAGTCGGTGGAGTCTTTTGCCCAGCAGTTCTCCGCCGCCCAGAAGCAGACGGAGGCGATCGCTCAGATCATGCCCCGGCGCAAGCGACCTGCATCTCGCCCTCCAGCGCCGGCGGCCCCGTCTGCTCCTCGCCGAGGGCGCCCTGCGGCGGCTGCCTCCACCCCCCCCACTAGAACATCTTCCAGGCCACGGAGGGGGAACAGCCGTCGGCAGCCCGCCCCGCCCGCCCCACCCGCTTCCCGTGGTAAACGGAAATCGAAGCGGCCCTGAGACGGGCGACCTGGAATTGGATGGGATCACTCTTCGGGAGACGGTGACGGCATCGCTCCCTCCACCGGTAGAGGGCCGGATGGAGAATCCTTGGTTTCGTTTTGTTTCTGTTCCGCCGGCTTCTCAGCCGGCACCCACAAAACCACAAAAAGAGTGCATTCCTATTCCTTCTCCAGGTCTTCAGAGGATCGAGAGAGATGTGAGCGGGCATTCACATGCTCTTCCTCCCTCTCCTCTATCGCCAGCGGGTGTTCTGAGGAGTTCCAGCTCTCCGCTGAGGAGACGGGACCACCAGCACCCTCTTCGGAGTCTGTGCTCTCCGCTGAGGAGACCAGACGACCGTCACCCTCAGCGGGCTCAGGTCAGTGTCACACACACACATACTGTAGATACTTATGCTGTCCCAGCAGACGTACCGGCAGTACCACCTGTCCCGCTCCGCCGCCCCCCCGCGGGTACCCCGGTAGTGCCGTTAATTCCCCTCGTACGGTCCCTGGGGGCTTGGCTTCAGCTTCCCAGCCCGTCTCGTTGGGTTTTACGCACTGTCCGCCTCGGTTACGAAATACAATTCAACCGGCACACACCCAAATTCTCGGGCATTCGTTTCACCACGGTGAAAGCGTCCGATGCACATGTACTGCGTGCAGAGGTCGAAGTCCTGCTGGCGAAGGACGCGATCGAGCCGGTCCCTCCAACCGAGATGAGATCGGGCTTCTACAGCCCGTATTTTATAGTACCCAAAAAGGGCGGGGGGTTACGACCGATCTTGGATTTGCGCGTTCTGAACAAATCTCTGCAGAGGAGGTCTTTCAGGATGATAACACAGAAGCAAATATTCAATTCAATTCGCCCCCAAGATTGGTTTGCGGCTATAGACCTGAAAGACGCGTACTTTCATGTGTCCATTCTCCCTCGTCACAGACCGTTTCTCTGGTTTGCATTCGAGGGACGGGCATACCAGTACAAAGTTTTACCGTTCGGGCTATCCCTCTCTCCCCGTGTGTTCACGAAAGTAGTGGAGGCGGCGTTAAAACCCCTCAGAGAGAGCGGCGTTCGCATATTGGCTTACCTCGACGATTGGCTTATAATAGCGCATTCTCGACGGACGCTTTGCGAACACAGAGATTTAACGCTTCGGCATCTCGCCCGTTTGGGTCTTCGGGTCAACTGGGAAAAGAGCAAACTCTGCCCCACGCAGAGGATCTCTTTTCTCGGGATGGAACTGGACTCGATCGATTTATCGGCGCGTTTGACAGAAGAGCGCGTCCAGTCAATTCTGACTTGCCTCGGTTCATTCCGAGGGAAGAATGCGGTCCCGCTGAAACAATTTCAAAAGCTCCTGGGGCATATGGCAGCAGCAGCGGCCGTGACACCGCTCGGACTGCTCCATATGAGACCGCTTCAGCGTTGGCTTCACGATCGAGTCCCGAGGAGAGCGTGGCGCGCCGGCATCCATCGTGTAACCATTACACCTGCGTGTCGCCTAACATTCCCCCCGTGGTCGGACCCCGCGTTTCTCAGGTCCGGTGTGTCCATGAGACAGATCGCTCGGCATGCTGTTGTACATACAGATGCGTCCGACACGGGCTGGGGTGCCACGTACGACGAGCTTACGGCTTCGGGGGTGTGGACAGCACCCCAGTTGCACTGGCATATCAATTGCCGAGAGTTGTGGGCAGTATATCTGGGACTTGTACGCTTCGCTACGGAGCTGCGAGGGAAGGATGTACTAGTACGCACCGACAACACTGCGACCGTTGCGTATATCAACCGTCAAGGCGGTTTGCGCTCCCGTCACCTGTCGCATCTCGCTCGTCATCTCCTCCTTTGGAGTCAGAAGCATTTGAGGTCCCTTCGTGCCATTCACATTCCGGGCTCGCTCAATACAGCGGCGGACGCGCTTTCTCGAGCTGCGCGCCCCGGCGAATGGCGACTCCACCCCCAGACGGTCCAGCTAATTTGGAAGAAGTTCGGTCGTGCGCAGATAGATCTGTTTGCGTCGCCGGACGATACCCACTGTCGCCTATTTTATTCACTAACCGAGGGCAGCCTCGGCGTGGACGCATTGGCACACAGCTGGCCTCGGGGGATGCGCAAATACGCATTCCCCCCAGTGAGCTTAATCGCGCAGACACTGTGCAAAGTCAGGCAGGACGAGGAGAGCCTTTTACTGATCGCCCCACATTGGACGAGCAAGAATTGGTTTCCAGAGTTAATGCTCCTCGCGACAGCCCCTCCCTGGCGGATTCCCCTGAGGAAGGACCTTCTTTCTCAGGGAGGGGGCACATTATGGCACCCGCGCCCCGACCTGTGGGATCTCCATGTGTGGTCGTTGAGCGCGCGCAAGGTTTAGGTGATTTACCGCAAGCGGTATCTAACACAATCAACGCGGCACGAGCTCCGTCTACGAGACGGGCTTACGCGTTTAAATGGAACCTTTTCGTCACCTGGTGCTCTTCGCAGCGCGAGGACCCCAGAGAATGCCCTATTAACATCGTGCTTTTATATCTTCAACATAGGTTAGACGGTAGGCTGTCACCCTCCACCATTAAAGTTGATATCGCTGCTATTTCTGCTCATCACTCACTTATTAACGGCAGATCAGTTGGCCAGCATGATTTGGTTATTAGATTTTTAAGAGGCGCTCGTAGGCTAAACCCCTCGCGCCCTCCTTCTATTCCTCCCTGGGACCTGTCCATGGTGCTGAAAGCCCTTCAGGCCCCCCCGTTCGAGCCTTTGCAGTCTGTGAGTCTGAAGCTTTTATCAATGAAAGCTCTGACCCTGCTAGCATTGGCCTCAGTGAAGAGAGTAGGGGATTTACATGCATTCTCTGTTGACGACTCGTGCCTTCAGTTTGGTCCTGCTGCCTCAAGCGTAACATTGAGGCCCAGACCAGGCTACGTGCCCAAAGTTCCCACTACTCCTTTTAGAGATCAAGTGGTGAGCTTGCAAGCGCTGCCTCCGGAGGACGCAGACCCAACCATGGCTTTGTTGTGCCCCGTACGCGCACTGCGACTCTACGTGGATCGCACGCAAAGCCTCAGGACCTCAGACCAGCTCTTTGTTTGTTATGGTGGCCAGCAGAAAGGGAAAGCTGTCACTAAGCAGAGGATGTCTCATTGGATAGTTGATACTATCGCCCTGGCTTATAATCTTCAGGGTATTCCTTGCCCCTTTAATTTGAGAGCGCACTCCACACGGAGCGTTGCCTCATCTTGGGCTCTAGCTCGTGGTTCCTCGCTAACAGACATCTGTAGAGCTGCTGGTTGGGTGACACCTAATACGTTCATTAGATTTTACAGTGTTCGTATCGAGCCTGTATCCTCTCGTGTTCTTTCCTCACCAGGGAGGGCACGGAGAGCAGACTCGCAGGTCGGCTTGCAGCCTTCAACTGATGCTTCATAACTGTGTCAGTATGGAAGGCCTTCAGAGCAAAAATGCGTAATGGTTTGAATTGCTCTTCCTCCGCTGCCTTGGCAGCCTTTGTTGCGGAGCATTGGCTGTCAGCCTTTCACTAGCTGTATCCTCGCGAACCTACGTGTCTGGCTCGGGCTCCACATTGGTCCCACCGGGTTCCTTTGTGAGTATTTTTCCGTGGGGTTAATCCTACTAGCCCACGTTTCCCTTAGCAGAGCACTGCTTTGCTTACACAGCCACGGCTGTCTTATTTCCTCAACTACGGTTGACTTTCGCCCACCATTAGCCCTTAAGACGGGTGGTGGCTTCCGCAGCGTTCCTATCCCGCTCAGATAGGGCGCTTCCCAGTCGCTGGCACTTCTGTGGGGTTAAAGGAACATCTAGTGCCCGGCCTTCTGCCTTAAAACCTACCTCCTCCTCCTTAAGTGGAACCGGAGGGCTTTTACGCAGTCACTGGAAGAGGTCAGCCCCTAGTGGCGTTTTGATAGGGATTCCCAATTCGTCGGTCACGACGTGACGTCGTAGTGACCGACTGAAAGGGAACGTCTCGGTTACGGATGTAACCCTCGTTCCCTGAAGGAGGGAACGGAGACGTCACGTCCCGTCGCCACAGGTGCTGCCACCTGCTGTTACGGCCGGTCACACTTTCCGGCTTTCTCAGCGAAAAAGAAGCTAATTTCCTTATTTGCACCTGCTGCTTATATACGCACCTGGCGGGGCGGCGCCAGCATTATGCAAATATCTCAATGCCAAGTTCATTGGCGTTTTAGTAGTATTCGAAGCAGATTGGTCTCTCTAAGCGAGTTCCCAATTCGTCGGTCACGACGTGACGTCTCCGTTCCCTCCTTCAGGGAACGAGGGTTACATCCGTAACCGAGACGTTCTCCTGATGCTGTGTTTACACCAACCGCGTTTCAGGTGTCAAATTCGCGTCTACTGCGCCTAGTTTGCCGCTAGAACAGTTTGAATGCATTCACGTGTGTAGAGCAAAGTAGACGCGTGGAAAAAACAGGCATTTGACATGCGTCAGAGGCAAAATCCGCTTCTTGTGGGATGGGTAAGTGTTGTTGTCTGTTTGCAGGATGGCTGATGTTAATTGTGCATTTATCGAGAGAGTTACCGGTTTGTATTTCGTCACCTTACTACAGGGGGAAAATGAACGGCGCGGGTAAATAAACGCCATGTGACTCAAAACTGAAATGTGTATTTACAACTTACCAGGTTGCCCAATGTCCTCACTGACACTCTTCCAAGCGAGGTCCTTTTTAGTCTCTATAGAAATAAGAACTTGTGTTGTATAACTCCGGGTGACTGCTCACGGACAATATCAAGCCTTCACGCTGAATGAGTGACTCCGGACGGGCTGCCGCAACAGCAGCAAGCAGGCTCCTGATTGGTTAACGCGGTGCGAAAATCGGCCAAAGTTCAAATGTTTCAACTCGGGCGTCAGAAGCAAATTTGCATGAAACGCAAAATGCACAAAAAACACCATTCGCGCACGGCGCTCAATTTGCGCCATTCGCGCGAACTAGATGTGCGAATGAGGTGGAAACGCGTCTACCGTGCCGCGCTACATGCCTCATTCGCGCCGCGGGACCTCCAGACGCGCGTCATCTCGTCTTCACATTGACTTAACATTGAAATCACTTGGTCTTGCCGCCTCTACCGCGGTTGGTGTAAACGCAGCAGAGTCTGATATGATGCTCTTCAGAAACGCACGTAATTTAAACTCGTGGCACAACCTCCAACCCCACCAGAATAGCCAGTCTTTCTGCCATTCACCATGATCAGTCATCTTTAAAAACTGAAAGCTTAGGTTTAGGTTTATGTAATTGTCTATCTCACAGAAAAATAAAAATGTATTACACTGCAAATCTTAAAATAGTAATTAATCTACTTTAACAAAAAAGAAAAGAAAATGATGCATGTACACAAAAGCATGCATAATAGTGCTAATGTACTGTCTTAATATAGACACAAACCATAATGTCACACAGCCATACGTCTTTCATACCTTACTGCTTACTTATATATCTCTGTTTTACACATTTAGTGTCGGGGGTCCCTGCTCCATGCCGCTCTTATCTAAAGGGTCCCCTCCCCGAAAAATGATGTCAAAGACGTTTTAAGGGATACAATTATTGACCACAGGAAGACTTTTTAACTGCTAAAAAAACTGCCTACAATGGCAGACATGTTTTGTTACGTTTTTTATTCCCATTTAATCCCATTTATTTAAATTCTTAGAAAATCGCAAGTTGATAGACAAGACTTTAATGTTGCCAGATGTGTAGACCTTGTATATAAACCACATGGTCTGATTGGCGATACATTTACTTAAGAGTCTAAACGGATAAAATGATGTGAATATTCTGCTGTATTTCTTGTAAAGGCAGAACAGTATTTGCATGATGGGTCAGTTGCTGAAATCTCATTTATTTCAACACCAGATCATTCTGCCCCGCAGTGACAATTCTTCCTCTTCCTTGAATTTAAAAAAAAATGTCTATGAAATTATTCAATTTATTCTAAACGCACAATATGTGATTCAACCCATTCTAATGGAGTAATCTGAGCTTTTGTTGCCAACAATCTTTTGAAATGGGAAATAGTGGAAAGGCCCCGATTTTCTGTTATCACAAAAGATGTTGAACATGTGACATGTGACTCCCAGAGGCCTGGCGCTCTTTCTGTGTTTGTGGCCCACTTTGTTCCCAGTGGTTTATAATGGAAGAGATGATGGATGAATAAAGATAAAGATTCCCAGAGCATCTACATCAAATCACACATGTATGGTTCATCAGACAGATGTTAAAGATGCTTTGAGATGAAATTATAGATGTTTCAGTCATAATTTACACAATTATACATTCATAAAAGTGTACAGAATATATTTATTATTAATATTTTATAATCTGTACTGCATTTTTTGGATTATGTATGATGCTCTGATTTTGCAAAAGAGCTAGTATTGTAATAGTGCACAGTAGACACGATTAGTCATGAATAATAATAAAAAAATATATATGATTGATTTCTTTAACTGCAAAGTTATGAATCAATACCAAATACAGTGTAATGGCAGCTGTAACAGATTACATCAATCAACAAATAACACATTTTTCCAGATGTGACATCACATTTTAATGAAAAACCTAGTCTTCCTTATGTCTTATTAAGTCAAATACATTTTACCTTAAATTTCATGAACCAAAAAATCCACCATTGGTTGTAGTCAATTTCCACCCTATCATTAATTTTATAATATTCAATTGTCATTCATTTTATATTAGCCAATAAATAAACATACTGTATTTCTTCCGTACTGTCTGGGTCAAAATGCCATTAGCTCAAAAAAGTACCCTGACAAACCCATCCATATATGTTTATATAGAGCGATTTTACTGGCATTAATTATTCACTCGTATGTATATATATATATATATATATACTCTCTGCATTGATGTAATTTTTGCCACGCACACCCTAGCGCTCGTGTGGATGCGTCGATTATAACCAGGCTTAAAGCTACACTGAAGTTGGCAGTTTGATAAATGCAATTTAATTCTTCAGTTTAATCGTTGTGTGCTTCAAGTTCAATCTTTATGTGCTAAAAAGGCACAAGTTCCTTTAGAGATAGCAATACACATTCTCCTTTTTTTGCCAAATAAATGAAAAGCATGTATATATATATTAGGGGTGTCAAGGTTCAGAAAGCCCACGGTTCAGTTCGTATCACGGGGTGGCATGGTATATTTACAGTACATTTACACAAAAACATAATTAAAATGTGTAAAATACAATTATATTCTCATAAAATATGTTTCACAAAAGCTAAACACGATTCATACACGTACAACACTGCACAAAAACTTTAAGACAAACGGTGGAACAATAAGACCGAGCCCATTCTTTTTTACATGCGAGGCAACCCCACATAACCTACATCTTAGATTTACAGCGACTGTGCCCAGTAGCAAACAAATCTTCAAAGCAGATATGCCAGATCTATTGGTTATATGGTAAGTGGGATGAGAGAAAAATCTGCATGAATAACAAAAACATATCACCCAGCTGGGATTGTGCCTTCTTACCTGTGAACAAATTACAATGTGGTGCTATAAAAAGTGCATTCAGGGCAACATAAAGCTTTCAGTATCCATGAGCATTTATCAGGTCTTGTTTAAATTGCGGTTTGCATTGCTTTGATGCAGCTGCAGTGATGCGTCGTCTACAAGAGAAGAACAAACAGGAGGTACAGTAACAGAGATTGTTGCTTTCCAGTTGGCTATGTTGGCTATGTTTTTTGCCTATCAACCACATGCGTTTCATAAGTTCCACTTCATCTCACCTTTAAACAACATTCAGAGGAGTACTGACATATCTTTAAAAAAAAAAACTTGTTTTAAATACACACATTCATTTTATTTCATATGTGTTTATGTTAATTTATGCAATAAAAAATTATATTTGCACCATTTTTATGAAAGTTAAGACTGTATGGACCTGGGGTGCGTTTCCCAAAAGCATCGTTAGCCAACGAACATCGTAAGTTCCATTATTACTAACATTGTTTAACGATTTGGTGTTTCCCGAAACCATCGTTCAAACGAACATTCGCAAACTGCATCGCTAACTTGTGTGGTTGGAACGACAGCTCTTGAACTGTCGTTAGAAGCATCGTTCCTTGTTATTATCATATGTAGACTTACGTTGATCATGCTTTTGAACAAAATAAGCAAAAAACATGTAGTACAGTCTATATCCATCATTCGAAATATATTACAATTGTATTTTACGTCTTTAAATTTGTAAACAGAATGAAAGCGCTGCAATTGAAACTGCGCAATCTACGAGCTTTAAGACCCTGGGGAATCCCTGGGAGGAGTGACGTAAGAGAAAACTTGCCCCTGAATTAAATATCTTGAAAATAAACAACAGATAACTAAGTTTTCTGATGCAATATATGTTATTTACAGCAATAACCTGACATTAAATCGATTTGCACAGATTAAGTAGTACTTCACCTCCCACGTGACATCGTCAACTATGTTGTTAAACCAACATCGTTCAAACGATGAATGTGCGACAAACTTACTATGCTTTCGGGAAACAGTCTTGACAAGGTAGTTCGTTTTTCCAACGATGCATCGTACTATGGTCGTTCAGCAACGAGTTACGTCGTTGTTTGGGAAACATACCCCTGAAAATGTAAAATGGTGTAACCGCCAATTGTGCCAACGTATGAGAAATATTAAATATTTAATCCACCTTGATGGCGTGTAAGCGTAATCATAAAAAATAATTTTAAATGTAAAATTATATTAGTTATTTCTAAATGTAAATTTTTATGCGTTTTTGTAATATTTGTCCTGATAAATGCTGAAAACAGCTCTGCTTCTAAATAATCTTTGACAAATGATGTAAAAATGTATGTAAAAAAATTATATTACGCTAAACTAGATGCTTATATTTTATTCCAAATTTTTTATGAATATATTTATATTTTCATAAAAAAATACTAGTTACACCAATTGACACAGACCAGTTACACCACACTGACATTTTTGCAATAACCCCCAAATATTCTTTCAAAATGAAATAAAATTGAAATTTTAGACTAGGTTCTCAAAGATGAGAAGGTATGCGAGTAAATTTTAACCCTTTTACATTTAACTGAACCATACGGACCGAAAATAATTAACGTAACGTCATTCACCCAGCTGCAGTATTCACATGACCATGCGGATGAAAGAAGAAACTATTTGCTAACATGCTAGTATGCTAAAAATTTTTATTGTGTTGAACTTGAGTGGTCCTTGTAAACTTTTCATTTTTATTAAGAATTGTGATGTTTGTGAGATGTGAACATTATTTTATTTCTAAAGAGTTAAAATCTCTCATACTGCATTTATTAGCTAAGGTAGAGTCAACATGTTATCTTAAATAATAGCTGGGTGGGTGTATCTAACACATTATTTTCTATGAATGTACACATACTGGCAGCTTCTGACGGCAGCTGTGCACTGTGACTCTGGACGCTGCTCAAATCCCTGTCGTGCCACAGAGCGCATAGTTAACATTAAATTACATCATATTTGTACCAAATCATTATTGATTAACATTGGCTGCTAACACATATTTTGCATCTTAAAGTAGACCAGGTCTGACAAAGCTAACACTATTTTATGTGCATGTTCGGTGTGCGAAACCTGCGAGTTGTCCTACATGTGGTGCAGCGCTTCTCACCCAGTGTGCCACCCCCTTAAGTGTTAGTTGGGTGAATGTTTTTTTTATTTATTTTGGTATTTTACTTTAAAGGGATAGTTCGGCCCAAAATGATATTAAACCCATGATTTACTCACCCACAAGCTGTCCGAGTTGCATATGTCCATCATTTTTCAGACAAACACATTTTCGGATATTTTAGAAAATGTTTTAGATCTTTCAGTTGATTAAATGTAATGTTACGGGGTCCACGACTTTCAAATACAAAAAAAGTGCGTCCATCCTTCACAAATTAAATCCAAACGGCTCCAGGATGATAGACAAAGGTCTTCTGAGGGTAATCCACGCGGTGTTGTTGTAGAAATATCCATATTTAAAACTTTATTAACGAAAATAACTACCTTCCCGTAGCGCTGCCATCTTAGACTCCTCTGTATTCAGGAGAGCGTATTAGCATAGTGTACGCACTTTTCTTAGTGAAGTATGACAAATTCGGAGGGCGGGGGCACAGAGCAGCAGCAGAGTAGCCTCCGTAGGCTGCGTAAGCTCTCATCCTGAATGCGAATGCGACTAAGATGGTGGCGCTACCGGAAGGTATTTATTTATGGTACCCTCAGAAGACCTTTGTTTATCATCCTGGAGCCGTTTGGATTTACTTTGTAAAGGATGGACGCACTTTTTTTGGACTTGAAGGTCGTGGACCCCGTAACATTACATTTAATCAACTGAAAGATCTAAAACATTTTCTAAAATATCCGAAAATGTGTTTGTCTGAAAAACGATGGACATATGCAACTCGGACAGCTTGGGGGTCAGTAAATCATGGGTTTAATATCATTTTTGGCCGAACTATCCCTTTAAGGCAATGTGATCTCTTTTGTAAGTATTTTGCTCTGACCTCTTGTCCATGTGCTTTATCATTGTAACATATGTGACGTATAATCCTAATTAAACAAAACTAGTTTAGTTTGCATTTTATACTAATATATTTAATCAAAGCAACAAAGATGCTTTCAAACCTAAAAAGCATTCATTTGGTGTATTCTCTTGGAATCGAACCCATGACCTTATAGTGCTCTGTTATACCAGTTGAGCAACAGTAAGATCAATAAGAGGAAGGAAAATCTACTCTGACCATTAGCAAATCTCATTACATTGCATTGCAGAAATGCATTTGGCTGAGGCTTTTATCCAAAGTGACTTTCCCTGGGATCAAACCCACAACCTTTTACACTGCTTTACCAACGAGCTATAGTAACACTCGTGTCTTAATGCTAAATGCAAAAATGTGAAGAGACAAATCCACTGGATGAAAATAGATAAAAATTTCCTCCTCACGCAACCCTGGTTGCTTCTTAATTCATTTTTCACACGCTAGCTGGAGCATTTCAATAAAGTAGATGTGTATACCTTCAGCTAAGCTGTAATTAAAAAGTATAAAGTCTCTTAAATTACCATTTTACAAAATCATTTCGCTTGGTATTTTTCACATTAGTATGCTGAATTCATATTTCCACCGATAGCTCGCTCGCGCCGCTGATAAAGAAACAATTCCAAAGCAATTAAACAGAGGGACTTGAAAGCGTTGGGTCATGATAGCGAAATATTAGGCAACTTTCACTGCCACCTGTTTTATTAGTCATATAGCAAAAGGATTATTTCCCAGCTACCATGCTTTTTGCTTGCCTATTATAATCATATATCATTGAAGTTTTGTTGTTTTTTGTGCTCTTGAACCTTTGGGTGTATTAAATAAACTGTAGCACAAAGTACCATCTGTGAACCTCTCTCTCTCTCTCTCTCTCTAAAGCTGTGAAATCAGGTTTGTCACATCACCCGAAATGCTGTTTTTGCAATTGATTTTTACACATCACTTTTAGTATTACTCAACTGGAGTAGAGGATTTAAACAAACTCATAATTATTTGTGTGTTTTGTTTATATTGTATATCTACTGTACAGTATATCTACCTCCAGACAGCTGAATTGAATGTTGTGTGTAATGTGTTATTGGATGGTGTATTTGGTTGTTTGGGTTTGCTGTGAATTCAGCGTCTTTTGTGTACTGTGTGTGTAAATGAGCTAGTTACATGTATGGTTAATGTAGTGCGATGAAGCATTGTGTGTGTGTGTGTGTTGGTGTATAAAGAGATGTGATTGTTGTGGTGTGCAGTAATGACGGCTCCATCTCTCTCTCGCTCCTAAAGTGCTTAGATAAACAGCAAAACAGTGATAACTTACTGTATATGAAGATGATCTCTGTGGTGCACAGACTGTAAGAACATGGTTCATAGTGGACAGACTCTGTCAAATCACCATCATATTTTTCCAAAGTTTTTTAGACATCTGCGGGACAAAAGATTTTTTTGTGATCTCATTTCAAATCTCATTATAATAACACATCTGGAACCTGGAGTTATTTTTCTAGTTTTCATCATTACTCTCAGTGGTGATTCACATTAAATTCTCATTAAAGCTTTTTTTGCTGTTTAACAATAAAGAATTGGGACGTTTTATTCACATTTTAATAAAATCATTTTTGTAGTGTTTTAAATTTAACCTCCTAAGGGTTTTGGTTTTTCTTTATTTTCAGATTTCTACCAGCTATTTTGGGGTTAGGAAGAACCAATAAATATAATAACCAAATTGTTTTCTAAGAACATGAAGCAGTGTATTTGTCCATGTTTGTGTAAAACAGGTTCCAGTTACACAGAATTAATTATTATGGTGCAAACATCAAAAGAATTTCATGTCCACATATGTGGACATCCAGGTCTTAGGAGGTTAAATATGTATACATTAAAGGGGCCATGGCATGAAAATCTGACTTTTTCCATGTTTAAGTGCTATAATTGGGTCCCCAGTGCTTCTATTAACCTAGAAAATGTGAATAAGATCAACCCAGTAACTTAATTTTGGTAAACCATTCTCCACAAGCATGTGAGAAAATAGGTCATTGAAATTTGGGTCCCATTGTGATGTCAGAAGGGGATAATGCTGCCCCTTAATCTGCACTATCCAACCACAAAATTGCCATTTATTGCAGAGATCAACTCATTTGCATTTTAAAGGACACATATAAACAAATCTATATGGTATTTTGGGCTAAAACTTCACATACGGACTCTGAACACACCAAATATTTATTTTACATCTTAAAGGCCCACATTTTGGGAATTTAGCTTATTCACCGTATCCCCCAAAGTTAGATAAGTCCATACATACCTTTCTCATCTCTGTGTGTTGTGTAACTCTGTCTGACGCAGCCCCCGCTAGCTTAGCTTAGCACAAAGACTGGAAATGAATGGCTCCAGCTAGCAAACTGCTCCCAATAAGTGACAAAATAACGCAAAGGCGAAGCACTGCTATTTGGGGGGATTGATTTGCTCGCAGCACCCGAGAAGCCCCCTGGTGAGTGGCAGAGAGTTTGGTCAGAGTTGTGCAAATCACTCCGCCCAAGTATCAGTGCTTCGCCTTCTGAGAATATAGTTCCCAGTATGTTTACTGTTAAAAGATAGCATTGTCTCATATCACCTAGTTATTTGTACACGGTGTGACTATACAAATCACAACACATAAATAGGAAAATGTTTGTGTTATTTTGTAACTTATTGGAAGCAGTATGCTAGCTGGAGCCATTCACTTCCAGTCTTTGTGCTAAGCTAAGCTAGCGGGGGCTGCGTCAGACAGAGTTACAGCACACACGAAAATGAGAAAGGTATGTATGGACTAGGGGTGTAACGGTACGCAAAAATCACGGTTCGGTGCGAACCCCGGTTTTGAAGCCACGGTTCGGTTCATTTTCGGTACAGTAAGGGAGAAATGCAAACATTAAACTGCAGGTTGTTTATTACTATAAACTTTTTTTTTACAATTTGTTTACACTTTTTTAAACACTTTTTATTAAAATATAACATATAAAATATATATAAAATGAAAAAATAATAAATAAAATACTACTGCAAAGTTCTTTTTTACATTATTTTATAACAGAAGGTAACTCTTTTCTTAACCTTTTCTTAAACTTTTTCTACTAAAACCTTGAACTAACAAATTCAATTCCTGAATACATTTATGAACTATTAGCCTACATTTTTGCCACCAAAAATTTTCTGTTTTGATTTATTTTGGATTGTTTAACCTCACAGTATTGAACCATCTCTGTATAAAAATAATATTACTGCTCTATGTGTAACTGCATAGCAAGCAACATGATGATATACTTATTATACACTCATTTTGAGATTAGTGAGCTGCATACATAGCCATCTTTGATCTTTTGCACGTTTCTCCTAATCTTTGCTTGTGTTGTCAATGTAAGCTGTGACTTTACTTACGAACCCCTCCGCAGCTGAGTAACAGCTGAGTAAGCCCGGGTTACAGCTCTTCTCTGTCCCGACCAGCTGATCGCATTGTGACAATGATATGATTGACGTGAGGTGCAGATGAAAAATCTGATCACGCATGCCTTATTCTCGCTGTCACAGAAAGCGCGTCTCATGAATGCGTAGCAACGAAAGACGCGCATCCTCTCACGCATTTTGAAAGAACAAAGCAGCGCGTTGACACGCGTTTAACATGCGCTTTTAGATACGACACGTAAACATTTACATCAATAATCAAACGGATATACAACTAAGTAAATAAAAATCTTTCTGCGGGCCGAACTATGTTATATGTTTGACAGAAGACTTGCGCTGAACGCGGAGACTTCCGCCACTTAATATGTTCGTGCGGAAACCCACGTATTATGTTCCGCACAGGCGCACACAAAATGCATTCGGCCATTCGGTGCACGTGTGCACCGTGCCGAAAGCCCTGAACCGAAACGGTCCGGTTCGAATACACGTACCGTTACACCCCTAGTATGGACTTATCTAACTGTGGAGGATACGGTGAATAAGCTAAATTCCCAAAATGTGGGCGTGTTCCTTTAAGTTCTTGTGAAATGTCCACTTTAAAGATAATACAACCATTTTTCATAAATATATAGAATGCGTAAGTACTGGTATTGGATGTATTGGAAGTACTTAGAGCCTTAACATTTCTCTGGTTTAATTTTTCTTTAAGCAAAATATAGATTTTTTTTTCTTCATTTTTAATGGTTAAAAATTATTACTACTGTCAGGTTTTGTGCAATGTCAAGATTTCAATTTTCAGGCTTTGTGCACAAATTTTATGAAGAGCCCATATAAGTTATATCCACGTTTTAGTTTTTCCTCAAATGTAAGAAAGAAATATAAGAGTAAAAGAGTGCAATGACAGGTGATACATTACCTTATAGATTTGGCAGTGCTGTGTGTTTGGACTACAGCGTTTGAATCAATCACAAAGACCTCTGGCCAGTTTTGACCGAAGCCAACTCTTTACAATAGGCTATCAAATAAAGTAATACCACCATCACATCTGACCACCTATATACTTTAAGAATAGGCCAATAGCTCTTTTTATGAAACAATGACCTTTGACCTCTTCTGAGACCCAAATGTTCGCCCATTGAATGTGTTTTGATGTGATAAGACGAGTTCACTGGAAAATGAAAGGATCATGTTAAAGGTGTTTAAACTCAGAAATCATGAAAGCACAATAATTGTGTTGCTTAATTTTTCATCATTTTTTTTATTTTGTGATCAGTTGTTAAAGCAGGTTACTGTAGTGCAGTGGTTCTTAAAAGTTTTTAAGGCATGCGTCCCCCTTTCTGTAGGGCGTATCCCTTCTCGCCCCCCCCCCCCCAAAAAAAAAAAATTCCTGACTTAAAAGCAATCTCAAACGTAGAATTTTAATGAAACAAAAAATATATAAAAGTCTTACTTTCCTGTGGTTTAATTAGACAAAATTCATAATAAGTAACATATATTATAAAATATTATATAATACTGGGCACTAGGGATGCTTAACGATTAATCGTGATTAATCGTTAGCAGAATAAAAGTTTTTGTTTACATCATATATGTGTGTGAACTGTGTATAATAACTTTGTATAAATAAATGTACACACATGCATGTGTATGTTTTAGAAATGTTAACATGTCTATATACATGTGTATATTTATGTATAATTTATATTATATATAAATATAAATACTTAATATATAAAAAAAATTCTTACAATTATACATGAATGTGTTCATATTTATACATATTTATTATACACAGTTTACACACATATGTGATGTAAACAAAAACTTTTATTCTGCTAACGATTAATCGCGATTAATTGTTTAGCATCCCTACTGGGCACCAACTGGCACCATCTCACAATGCCCAGTTTGAGATCCACTGCTGTAGTCAAATAATACACAAAACCAGTAAAGCAGTTGGTATTCGTTTCTGTTTCACTGACAGTCAAGAAGAGCGACTTTGAATGAAGATGAGTGAATTCACACAAATCCCCTGCTGGCACATTTGTCTCCACATTAACCAGCTCAGTCCAGCATAGTTTTTACACTCACTGGTATTCTGGGGGTATTTCAGATTAACCTTTCTGAGAGCTTTAGGGAAAATTCAACAGCAGAATCAGGGGCGAGAGACAGAATCGGATATCTCTAAATAATGTGATGTTGTTTATTCAGCTGGAAAGATTTATATTTGTTCTGTCTAGCAGCTCTGACAGAGGTTTTACCTCAACCTAGCCGTTTTAAATCCACTGCTTTCGTTTTATTCAGCTATTTTTCATCCAGCTGTTAGACATTGTTAGGACGCAAGCTCTGGTTTATGTCGATAAATGCTTGTTGAGGTTGTTCTTCTATGTAGAGATCAATTGTCAAACCTTGTTTTGGTGCAAATATTGTGTAAATATCAATATTGTTGTTTACACCAAGATTAGCCTGCGATGAAGTCAATGCAATAAGCAACGACTAAAGAAACAAAATCAAATGAAAGAAACACTAAAAGCTAAACTGCGTGTTGTTTCTTTCCTGCGTCTGATAAATAAAACTAAACAGAGATAAATGTCAGTTTGTATATACCAACTCATTGCTTATTATAGGGTGACCATACGTGCCATTTTTTCCGTGACGCATCCTGGCCATAATTTCGGAAGCGTCTTTTAGAAGTCGCCATAAGTCATCCAGGTTTATTATTTCAGGCAACTACAATGAAACTACAATGATTGTATATGTTTTTAACTTTATGACGTATGAGGTCTACAAATGAAGAGTTTGGTTCCAAAATGCAATAAATCCATGTTGACTAATTTGGGTAAATATGTGTCTTTAGGTTATAATAACATTAAAAATTCAATTCATAATTTGATTTTTAAAGATTCATTATAAAAAACGGATTATTTTTTCTACAAAATGCTGTAAATCAATTGAATTAATATATAAATGTGCATTCATCTTTGCCATGTTATATTCGTTTACTTGACTAGTGGGATACAATGATTAAAAAATAAACATTAATGTCATTAATCAAAACAATTACTTTGTCATATTAAGAACACGGTCATTGCTGCTGTCATCCTTGGAACATCGCCGCTGAACTTTTTTGACAGCGAACAGCTGTAAAATGTTTTGGTCCTGCTCGATTTTTGTTGACTTCGAGTAAAATAATGGAAAACATTGGGTTTTCATTATCATGTTCAGGGTTTCCCGCAGAAAATTTGTTAGTTAAGGTGTTAGGGTTGGGCGGTGGGTGGTGCCGAGGGATGTGACAATCAAAGGTGCGAGGCGTACGCGTCATGATGAAAATAGTTTTATTAAAAACACTCAAATAAAACTTATTTTTGAAAAAACTATGACAGAAAATGAACACATACTAGATTATTAATGAATTAAATGTTTTTAACAGATACCTCAAACGAAAATAGCTGCATCATGAAGTGAAACTAAAGGGTTAACAAACACAAACTGAAGCAGATGTTGTAGAACATTTAGGCCGTGTGGCGCGCGTGCCCGCTCGTGGTGTGAACTGTGTCCGCGCTATTCTTCGAGATGCACTTGACGGCCTTTTGTGCTGCGAAATTATTATTTTTTGGAGAACCTAGTTAAGGTGGTAGGGTTTCCCAGCTTAGGTGGGCCGCCCAAATTGCAAAGTGCTGCGGGAAACCCTGATGTTATCATGACAGAAGCTTGATGCTATCCTGTGAGAATAAGCAACAGCCGGCATTTTTCTGTCTTCCTAATGCCTTTCGCATAGATAATTTGCTTTTGATGGCTTACGTTTCTTTCTGGTCACAGAAAACCACCGCAAGTTTATAAATGCCTTCAAAAGTATTATTTTGTTTTTGTTTGTTTTTTGATCAGAAAGTACAAAGTAGATGAGGAAAACTAGGATTCTGCGTGTATTCAACGCGCCACCATTGTTGTTTACAATGCGTGGAATGGTGCGCTGTGATTTGTTGAGCGGATTTATTCATGAATATCAGTCATGTGACCTTTTACGTCATTCCAGTTGCCTGCCGCCATTTTGAGTACCTACTGAGTACCAGTAGGCTACCAGTACTGATCATTGGCTAGCTTGCTACGATTTACGGATTTCTTATCTTTTACTGTCTATGATTCTTACGGATACAGTAAATGGTTACGAAAGACAACATTTCACACCTCGACTGTCATGAAATGAAACACTACTTTAAAAAAATATCTTGGTTAGGTTGTGACGCCTACTCGATCCCTGATGCGTACTTCCTCCCACTGTCCGCTGCTACCGAACTACCACTATTTTACAACATAAGAAGGCGCGACACAACATGAAACTTTGCTTGAAGTATCACCTGGATCTCTACACATGAACGCGAGCATTGAGAACATTGTTTGTGTACAAAGAGTTTACTAAAAAGAAAGGTTTTTGAAAGAACTGACTTTGGTTGTTTTGGTGTCCACTCGCCATCTTTGCCAGACATAAAGAATCGATTTGCGAATGAATGAATCTCATATGAGGCTCCTTTTTCAACTAGAAGGTCAATATTGTTTTTCACTTGCCACAAAACAACGAATTATCCGTGCATTTATATGGAACTATGCTTTAGGAGCTATCCATCTTTACTCTCCTCCCTCCTTACATCGCATTCGGAGATCGATACATCTTGACTGGGAAGATGGCGGCGAGTGGACACCAAAACAACCAAAGTCAGTTGTTCAAACCTTCTTTTTAGTAAACTCTGTGTTCACAAACAATGTTCTCAATGCTCGAGTTCATGTGTAAAGACACAGGTGATACTTCGAGCAAAGTATCATGTTGTGTCGAGCCTTCTTAGTGTTGTAAAAATAGCGATTTTGATGCTCACAACATAATGAAGGCATAGCTTCTAGTTCTTTTGCGACCACTTCAGGTCCTCAAAATGGCGGAAGACAAGTTTGAGATGTAAGTGACGTCAGCTGATATTCATAAATTGCATTCTGCAGAGAAGGAGGACTGACTTTATCACGTTTTGGGTGGAAAAGTGAGAAAAGATGACAGAATAACATTGCGGATATTGGATTTTGCATAGAATTATTGTGATACAATACTGATTTTGGCAGTAACTTATATATAAAAAAGGTGTTTATCGCGTTTTGGAACCAAACTCTTCAAATACAATTTACGCACCCGTAATCCTGGCACGGATATGGTCACCCTACCTTATTATTACTATTTTGCAGTGCTATTATAGAAAGACTAATAGAAACAAAGTGTCAAACAAAAATAAGTGAAGCATTTTAGCATAAACCTTTAATGCAAAGATGTTTAGATGAGATATATATAGAGAGACTGAGTGACAGTGGATATGTTCAGATGTTTATGAACGCCTGTTGCTATAATTACTGTATCTGGCTCAGCATTAAAAATGACATAATGAATCACCCCTGTGCTTTGGTGTACTCGAGTCTGTTGTTAGCTTGTTGGCCATAACGTTAATTACATTTACATCAACTCATAACAGTTTCCCCCATACTGTACACACACACACACACACTGGCATCTGTTGTCATAGCAGTATCTGTTCTCGCCAAACCCTTTCCATTTCACATCGAACAATGTCGCTTTAATGAGCATCATTTGTTTCGTTGGGTTTTAACTCTTGACATAAATTTACCTCTGGCATCATCTGTGCTTCAATCTGAAAGCAGAGCATTTCACCCACGACACGTTCATGTTGTCACGGTAGGTCGGCCGCAAATGCCAAAGCACGTCTTGCTATTATTAGCGCTCTAGTTTTACACTTAACATCTGGGCCGTGTCGTTTTTTCCCGACAGCGAATTCGACGCTCTCCCCCACGAAATCCGGTTGGTGGCATAGACTGTGAACAGATAGACTCTAATAACAGCTTCTGAATTAACGCTGATTCCTGCCGCCAGCGAAAACAAGGCTCGTGTGTCAGAATAATAACAGTGGCAGTCCAATCAGAGCCTCCGTACTGTGATGGAAATGCACACAGCAAACAAACAATTTAATATACAAAAGGCACAAAGATCAGCCGTCTGTATAAGTATAGACTGGAAGGCGTCGATTTGAAAGCGTTTGCGTAGTTGTTGTTAATTGGCTAATGTGAGCTGGTTTAAAATTATATAAAGAGTTGCACGAGTTCAGAAGGCAGACAAAACATCACACTCGCACACACACAAATCTCATCTTAAGATGCTACAAAAACTAATTGATTAAATCAGAAAGCACAGCCATGAACTGAGAAACAACAGATTGAACCTGAAATAAAATGATATTGCTTTATGAAGTGTAGAAAAAGTGATTGTTTTCACTGGTGAAAAAGGATAAAGAAAAAAATCTCTGGATTCTGCCAATGTATATAACAGGGACACAATGTTAATGAGCAGTGCTATGTTGTTTATGCTGGAAGTGTTGGGCGACCCCGTTGGTGGCCCACGAGGCCATCATCGCAGATTTTGCCCTTGCTGTCCTCTGCATCGCTTGTCCTTTAATATTCTTTTAAGCATGCTTAATTGAGAAATACAGCACTCAGACATCTAATGAATGTGCGCATTTCTGATTATGTGGGTGTGTGTGAGTGTTTTTTTCACTCAAGCATTTCCAGTGTGTTTACATCATAATCAGAGATGAAACGTTATACATCACAGCACTACAGTCAGCTACAGTAACATCATTAATAGGGTGTTAATGGATAGAGATGTGCTGTTGAATACATGGTTACACATCTGGCCTGGTTGTTAATAAAAAGTAAATACAAAATAGTTTTAACTGTGTTGCACCTGTAAATATTACAAATTAGATCTCAAATATTCACCTTTATTTAAGATTTACTATACAAATCCAGTTTGACTTTGAATACACCAAATGAACCAGCATGTGTATGTTATAGTAGTAGTTTTAATAGTATTGATAATAGTATTATAGCAAAATGAAAGAGCAGCACAGATAACTACTGACCACCACACACACACTTATTAGGGGTACAGTATGTACAGTTTACTTGTCAATGACGGTCACTAAAATCTCTCCAGATATCTGCAGGCACAGCCTGGTCATGGGTTCAGCTCTCGGGTAAAACACATATGTGATGTGACCCGTGCTGTCTAAATGATTCAGCATGCGCACAGTCCACTGATCTATATAAATGACTGGATTGCGCATAGAATGGTAACAGCCAGTGGCGGAGCTAGACTTTTAAAACTGGGGTGGCAAAGGGGTGGCAAGGTATTATTTTGGGGGGGTCAATATACAAAGTGTTCAATTACACTAAAAATAAAAACAAGCGGCGCCTCAAGAATCGACAGCCGGATTACGTCAAAGTACCTGGAGAGCGATTAGCCAAATCATACGGAGGAGTTTGCTTTTAAGTCACTCTCGTGGAACTTTGACGTCACCGGCTGTCGGTTCTTGCGGCGCCGAATGAAGTCGAACAAGCCTAATGAAAAGTGTAGCAGCGCATTCACGTCCTCTGGGAGATTTTAGAAATGTTGTAAAAATCAGACAGTGTAATGTTTTCGGCGGGGTGGCAACAGGGGTGGCAAGGACTTCGTCTGGGGTGGCAATTGCCACCCGAATTAGCCCTCTGGCTCCGCCACTGCTAACAGTGTGAGGTGAAGCCAGCGCAGAGTTCGAGCGGCCATCTTGGTATACCCAACCGGCAGAGGGCATCATTGACTTCCATTCAAAATCACGATCTAAAATGACCCGCTTAACAGCGTATCAGTCACACAAGATTAATTTTTAGGATATGTGTACGTAAATTAATTGTTAATTCTGGGGTTATCTGCAATGTTTATGTTTTAATCGGGCAGGAAAATGGATTTATAAAAAAACAGTAAGGTGAGTGTGTCTGCTGCATTTGTTAATGGCACGGATATAAATAAAGTTTGTTGACATTAAGCTGCACGGTCAGCGTTATTTCTCTGAATACGTTTAAGTAACATAATTACAAAACCAGCAAACTATTGCATACACATACGGTACAAAGCATGTTATTTATTCAGATTTCAGAATCAGCATGTTTGTCATTAATAATAAGCAAAATGTACAACGTTCAGTAAATAACTATGTACATGCTTAGGACGTTTGCGTTGTTATAATGTACAGGGAGAATTCAGATATAAAAACAGAGACGAGTAAAGTGATGTTTTATCATTAAAATCTGATTGCGTCCATTGATTTAATAGAATGTTTGGGTATACCAACATGGCAGCGCAGTGGTTTCACAGTTTTGATGTCATGCGCAATCCAGTCATTTATATAGATTAGTGGCACAGTCTAATTTTGAGCTTCAGACAAAAAAAGTGAACAATGACGATTTTGGTCGAATTTGAGGTTTTAATAGAAATAAGCGCATTAAGCCCTTGACTAGTTGTAATTAAATACCTAAATCCTTATTTGTATGTTTAATGAGAGGTGTACCTTCCTGATTCTTTGCATTGTATAACTTTTAGAAAGATCTCTTGACAGAAATGCAATTTAACTCTTTCCCCGCCATTGACGAGTTACCTCGTCAATTAAGAGAAAACATTTGCATAAATTTATGAAAAAAAACTGAAGCCAAAACGTAATTTACTTATTTTAAATTGTATATGTTTTGATAATTGTTCCGAATCTGATTTCTAGATCAGATCCCTGAATTTTATTTTTAAAGAAAAATACCTATATTATATATATATAATATATATAAGATCATTATTATTAAAAATATAGATAAGATTTTTTTCCCTCGCTTGAAAGCAGATGGTCTGTTCTTTCATTTGATATATTTGTATGTTTATATATTTTTAGAAGAAAATTTTCCTGGAAGGCATTTTGTGAAACTTTTGTGAAAATCTCAAAATATGCTGGCGGGCAATTTTTCAAAAAATGACTGGCGGGGAATGAGATAATACATAACTACATTATCAGTAGTGTTTAAAGACCTTACATAATGAATTGTATTGTTTTTATTACCTTAAAATATGCATTTTATGCGTTTTTATTAGGGCTGGGCATATATTAATCTAGATTAATCTCATACAATTTTTTTTTTTTTTTTTTGCATAATATATGAGTTTGTACTGTGTATAAATATTATGTATATTTAACCACACACACACATACATATAAATACATTTAAGAAATGTTTTATTTATATATCTTTTTTATATAGAATATATACAAATATAACTAAACATATATTCACATGTAAATGTTTCTTAAATACATACATGAATGTGTGTGTATTTATATACACAATAATTACACACAGCACAAACTCATATGTTATGCAAAAAAATACTTTTATTTTGTATGAGATTGATCTAGATTAATCTATGCCCAGCCCTAGTTTTTATCTCTTACATGGAAGTCGCCATCATGTTTTTGGCAGTCCTTAATAGACAAACTGCTCTACAGTTTACGTGTTTCATCCATACTTTGACTCAGACGATGACGTTTTTGTCCTGTGGAAGCTTCTGTAGCTTCTCTATGTGTTTCGAAAGGGAAGGATGAGCAATCACACTGCTAGACGCCACTAAAATCTACACAGTGGACCTTTAAAACAAAGGATGTGTATCTATTGTAAGCAAAGCATTAGCGCACTTGCCGTTTTGGTTTTCAAACATGCAGGAATGAGAAAATAAAGTGTTTGTTAAAAAAGTTATAAAGAGCGACAAGCCACAAAAATGTCGCTAATAACAAATCCAAAGCGTGTGCACAATCGTGCAATCCCGATATATTACGGTTTCTGACATAATCTGTTGTCTTAATTGAATGTCTTGGGAAAAATATCTGACATGTAACATCATATTACTGTAGATCCTCACGTTACAGCCATCTGTCTCAATGTCAATCAAACAATAAAATAGTTGCACATACTAGATTTGATACAGATATTAGTTTTGACTTTGTGTGTGCCAAATCAAAATGAGAAGCCCACAAGCCACTGTGTTTAATAGCTCTGACTAAACCTTAACATTCAGCAGAAACGCTCTCACTGCCGAAGAGAGATTTGCTTTTAGTGTGGCAGGAGTCCTGCCATTCAGAACGCTATTTGCATAGTGAAGGATTATGGCGTGCCGATGGAATGGCCCCTGTGGTTTCTGAAAGGGTCCCTGGAGAAATGTTGAGCGATTAGCTACTTTAAATATCCTGCTGAGGGACAGTCCTGAGGTATTAGGTCCACTGTGGATCATTAAGTTGATGAGACCAGAGGATCGTTTTTATTTAACAAACGTTAACCCTGCCGGTCCTGTGTTTGGAAATGAACACGACAGCAGTAACATATCTCTCATTAATATTTAATGTATGTGAGGAGAGGATGGCGTTGTGTCACTTGTCCTGGGAGTTTTCACATTTTTTTTAATGATGGACTGTCCAAAGGTTTCCTCTCAGTGTTTCCCGGTCTTTAGTTTTTAGTTCTGTGGACTCTTCATTTTGTTATCATATTTGTAGTTGTGTTATTTGTTTATTGGTTCTTGTCTGATTGTTGTCTCCTCAGGTGTGTCTTGTTAACTTGTTTACCATGTGTATATTTAGCCCTAGCGTTTCCGTTGTCTTTTGAATGTGTGTAATGTGTTTGTCTCTTTGCTTCTTGTTCCCTGTGTCTCACCCCTTATTTTATTTTAATTGAATATGCTGCATTTGGATCTGCTTCTCCGGTCATCATTCCAGACTGTAGTAATGGAGGTTTATGATAAGACATAATACACAGCAGGTTCACCTGCTTTAAGGGCTTGATCAGAAGAAAACATGGCTGTGAGGAAATGACAGGAATGACAAATGTTGGTGTGGATTTTAAAGACTTTGTAAAAACTTGACTGGAATGATACCTGAAGTTGTGCAGTTTTTAGAGGAGCCTTTTCTAAGCAATCTGATTTTTCATTTGGCGGACGATTAAGCAGGCGAAAAGTCATTTGTACTTACATCCAATGAGGGAGACGAGTCATATCCAGAGAGATAGAGATTCTTTCTATCAGCTTTCTTACTCCTCATAGCTTGTCATATTTAAAATGCCTACATGGGCTGAAACTTGGTACATGCGGGGCAGGACCTTACCCGCCTTTCCACTGTACACGACAAATGCATAATCTTCCGTTTTGAGCGTTGGATCCAATTTTTTTAAACTTGCTGACTACACCGCATGCGATATGCCGACCGGAAGTGATGTATTTCAATCAAAACACTTTGCGAGGTGAAAATTATTCATAATTTTTGTTTAAATTGATCAGTATCACTTGTATACTTAAAATAAAATATAGATTACTGATAAGTAATACATTATTAATTTATACGTTATTATTTTAATCTTGTCTGCATGTTCTCTCCAGAAAATATTGGCAGTCTTTTATGCATGCATGGCTGTTTATTGTTTTATTTATTTTCATTGATTTATTTATTTCACTGTAACGATTAAACTAGAGGGCGAACTCCGACAATCGTGTCCGAAAGTCGTGTACAGTGAAAAGGTGGCTTAAGGCCCTGTCTACACGTACCCATGTATTTTCAAAACCGTATCTTTTTCTATGTGGTTTGGCTGTTCGTTCACACGCAAACGCAGTATCAGAAGACTGAAACCGAACTTTTATGAAAACTCCTGCCAGGGCGAAAATTTTTAGTAACTTCAGTTGCAGCGTTGTCGTGTAGCCGGTGAAACCTGAGTTTTTTGCTCGTGACGTTGTTGTTTGTGCCGAGGCAGACTCAGCAATGGCTTCTAATTGGCCAACAAGGTTTTAAAGGGATAGTTCGGCCAAAAATTATATTAAACCCATGATTTACTCACCCCCAAGCGTTCCGGGTTGCATATGTCCATCGTTTTTCAGACAAAAACACACCAAAAGTGGTTCTTTGCTTGTAATCATAGAAGAACCGTTTTTAGTGCCATATAGCACCGGTGAAGCACCTGTGTAGAACCATATAGTGCTATGTAGAACCATATGTGGTGCTATAGTGGTGCTATATGGCCCCCATATGGTTCTTCACTGGTGCTTCACCGGTGCTATATGGCACTAAAAACGGTTCTTCTATGATTACGAGCAAAGAACCACTTTTGGTGCTATATAGCACCGTTTTTTTTAGAGTGATGTACTATATGTACAAGATACATTTGGTAACAATATGTACCTATAGGGTAATAATAATGTTCACTCTTTAGGTACAAACTGGGTAGGTCCCATGGGCCTTAGCCCACTCTAGGTCAATGGTAAGTCTGATTTTGGGAACATGAAAATATAATGAAAACCTCTATATGTACCAGCTAAATTGTATGTTTACTGTATGTTAAATCAAACTTGTTGTTGGCAAAACTGCTATTATATGTAAGAACTAAGGAATGATTTTCTACTGCTTTTGTTGTATAAAGGTATTTTTAGCAATTTCAAATTACTGTATGTCAGGTTATGAATTATGATGATACACACTTCAGCTAATTTAAAACTGAATTATATCACACGGAAAATATTTATTTTTATGTTTTAAACTCAAAGCTCTTTGTCATTTAGGTGTTGTGGTATTACCATCTGATACTACAGTATGTTAACAGAACATGTAGTTTCTTTCTTTCACATTAATCTTACAGTGGATTTCTATGCTAGGGACCAGACCGCTGTTGTTTTGCTTGATATAGTGCCAAACACTGAGCTTGACTGCAGTAATGCAAAGAATGATGCTATTCCAGTCACAATGATTCTGGATGGTGACTGTATTTTTTAAAGAAATATTACAGTCTCTTTGATGAAATATAGAAGAGTGTTATTCATGATGCCTTCAATATTTCAACACTGTGCCGTACTTAGCACAGGTCTGTAGATATGAAGGTGGGAATGTATCTGTTTTTTTATTATTATTTCATTTTATTCTTAATTATAATTGTGCATAAAATGTAATTATTTATGATTCATGTGCCAAGAGCTCCAAGCAATGGTATTCCAAAGTTTTACAAACTATAATTACTTATGAAATGTAAATACAGCCCTGAGGGTTTTATTTTTATACTGATTCACTCCTCTTATTTCGAGAGAGGAACCACTGGGAGTAAATAGTGTCATTTTAAGATAATAATTCATTATAAAAAATAATGTCTGTAAATTACCAGCTCATGGATCTGATGAACAAAATACTTTTTAAAATGTTTATTCCTAATATGGAAAATGTTAGGAAAAATTTATATGATGATAAAATACAATACAAAATCATAATCTAAAATTATTTTTTCAAAAAAATGCATTTGTAGTATGTTATTTTCAAGGGTTTTTGTTGTTGTAAAGAAAAAAAAACTTGTCTAGTTATGCACCAAAATAAAAAATCTGGGCCAAAACCGAAAATTCTGGAAGCACTTGGCCAAAAACCGAAAAATACTTTTTAAAAAGCTTTTTTATAATTTCTTCAATTTGAGATTTTTAACAAATAACTACACACCAATTACTTTAACTTTTTTTGAAAGTAACACACTAAAATTGTATATAAATAAAATCAATTAAAAATAGTATCCATTAAAATTTAATCCATGGGAGTGAGATTTACACAAATTCTTCAGCTTTTACATACTCAGTGTCCTCTCTCACGCTTGCAAAGCTCGCCATGCATATTAAACAGATGGGAAAACTGGCCTTGAATTCTGAATTTGAATTTATCGATTTAATGAATCAAACATTATTTTAATGAATGTTCTTGACATAATAATGCTGATAAGTACATCAATGTAACATTGTGTTTAAAACATGATTAAAGTTGTAGTAACTCAATGTAATTAGCTTAATAGCTTAATTTTTTCAAGTTCAAGTTTTAGGCTCCCATGCTTTTCATGGGACTGGATAATGAGAGTAAATGTAGAAACACTTTTTATAGATTTTTAATCAAGATGAGACCAAAAGAAGACTAAAGGGCCGATCACACTAAACACGTTTATGGCAGTGGCAGGCGCCTTTTTTGAATGATTGATCGCTATGAGCGATGTTGATGCGTGCCGAACGCCTTGCGTTTTTGCCGCTGCCACACCATGCATTTTGAAGGAGCGCTCAGAGCGAAAAGCGCCTGACATCATACACGTTTTTCATTGTCCAATCTGAAAAGGAGAGAGGCGGGCCTTCCGTTGTGTTAATGGACATATGCAGTTGCTTGGAACAACCGGACTGCAATCACTCACTGTCTCCTGTGTGTTTGTGAACCTCTTGCCCTCCATCAAGGTCAGAGCAAGCGTCCTCTTTTTAAAGTTTCTGCTGATATGACAGTTAACAACAAAAGACCACTCACTCTTCAATATTTGATTGACAGGACAGCTACCTCAGTAGTTGCCTAGCAATATAAAAAGCTGTGCCGCACTGCTCTTTTTTAAAGTGACAAAACAGGCAATGTCGCGCCTTACGTTTCCAAGCGTTTGGTGTGTTTATCCCCTTATTGATGTTTACAACAATAACTTGCATAAAGTAAACAGGCATAAATACATCAAATACAGTGCAGAAGATCACAGACTACCCAGCGAGCAAAAACCAAGATGTTGAAATGAAGCTAACTATAGACCCAATATAGACTGGCTATGAGTAACCCACTTCTACCCTAAATAGCCTTGAATTTGGTTACATGCCATTTTTGCCAAATTAACTTGAAGATGTATGATATTCCAACATGTAGGCAAAGTCAACAGGTGTTCAATGTGTTTGCTTTCATTTGTTTTAAACTTATACGTATCGTCTATTCTTGGGCTATGGTAGACGTCTATTAGACTTTCACTGACAGCCCAAATTTAGCCTGGTTTTAGCCCAAATTGCTTGCTGGGTAATAAGTATTACCATAATCACGTCGCAATTGCTGTTAAAGGTCTATAGCCATACTTCACATTTAGGCTTACGTAAATTAAAACAACGCTAACTTACCTTTGAAAAAAGCTGAAGCGTGTCTGAACATTAAACTTCCTTAAAACAGTGTCCTGTAGATTTGAAAATGCCGCCTCAACATCTCCGAGTTTGAGCCAATCTGTGTTTGCATGAAGTCAGAATGGAGCAGGCGGTGCTGGTTCGTTCTAAATGTTCTAATATCCATATTTTACACGATCCATAAAATGCCGCAAAAACACGTTGCTAGTATCAAGTCACATTAATATGCTAAAGACGTAAAGACGCATGTGACGCTGCAATGCAACCAATCAGAGAAACTGGTCAATTTGAATGTTTGAAAAAAAAACATGTCAACTATATTTTCCTCATTTGATTACATTAAAAGTCATGAAACATTCAATGTTTAATTTATTTTCATTATTCTTGATATATATTAAATTAATAAAAAACTGTGTAGGGTGGCACAACAACCTCTTGGGGGGGGGGGGCATGGCCCACGAATGCCCCCATTGACACCGGCCCTGTCTGTCAAAGAAAACATTTAGACTTTCAAAAAAAAGTATTTTGTTCTGGATTTATTTGTGATTGTTTTGACTCCTGGCCCTGAACCTGTGACTGTATGACAACTCTGTCCTTTCATCCAATTAACTCTTTCCCTGCCATTGACAGTTATCTTGTCAATTAAGAGAAAACATTTGAATAACAAATGTGTTTCTGAAGAATTTTTATGTTAATCTGCAATACCGCGATTATCCACTAGATGACTTACCAAATTTATGAAAAAACTGAAGCCAAAACGTTATTTAGTCATTTTAAACTCTATGGGGCGGTTTGCCGGACAGGGATTAAACTAGTCTTAGACTAAAATAAATGTAAGAGCTTTGAAAACAACTTGCACTGACATTATTTAAAAATTTTAGCAAGGCATGTTTGTTAAAACAATTTATATTTCCTAATTTAAACTAGGGCCTACTTCTGGCTTAAGCTAAACCCTGTCCGGGAAACCACCCTATGTATGTTTTGATAATCATTCTGAATCTGATCTCTAACAAAATTCCTTCACAAAAAATGCAATTATTTTAGCTTTTTGCTAAAAAATATTTTAAAAGAAAAATACCCATATTTAAGAGTTAATAAGCAGAGAAAAAATATAGATAGGATATAGATTTTGTTTGTTTGTTTGTTTGTTTGTTTGAAAGCAGAGGGTCTGTTCTTTCATTTGATATATTTGTATGTTTATATATTTACAGAAGAAAAATTTCTGGAAGGCATTTTGTTAAAGTCTTGCGAAAATCACGAGAAATGCTGGCAGCAACTTTTAAAAAAATTGCTGGGGGGGAATGAGTTAAAAGCCCTGTCGACTCTGTGGTTTGTCTCCATGTTGGGTTTCTTACTGGCTGGAAGGCCGAACCGCACGAGTCGATCGATTGGAGACAGCTCATGCTAGTTCTTCTCTGCGTTACTCTGATGAAGATACGGCGAGTGTTTAAAAGACCAGCTGGCATCGTTCAGTCTGACATTGTCATGTTTTGAAGATTAGCCAGCTCCAGGTCACTTTGCCTTGCTGTAGCGGTGTACAGGAGATGAGAGAGAGAGAGCTCCAGTTTTTCAGAGGGGTATTGAGCAGAATTATAGAGGTTAAGCTTTGCTCTAAATCACTTCATCATAATTCAGTTTGTAATAGCTCAGATGTGAAACTGTGTTAGTGCGAGCAGTATTTTCACTTGAGGCTTGTTTAAGTTTATTTACAGTATCGAGTAAATAAGTAATACTTTTACTTTTGTGGATTTTCATCTCCTCTGGGTCTTTTATTAAATTTAGAATTGACAGGGTTTCCATGAATTTAACCCGATGGAGCTGAACGCACGACGTCACCGCGCTGATGCTGTGAATCTCAGGCGAGTGGGAATGGAGGTGAAGCTGTAAGGGTAGATGTGCTTAAACAGCACTTTAACTGCGTGAGATATTCCTCACTACATATATCATTGCTTTGGTTATGTCTTGCTCATTAGGGTTACACAGGTTTGGCCTTGTGGATCATTAATTTACACCGCTAGTGACTGGAGATCACCGGTTTAATGTTGTTCTGGTTTGCAGCAGAAGGAGAGTATCATGCAAGCTTCCCATTGGTATTCACCATTATACGTTGTTGCTTATTTGCATAAACTGACACTTTGCTCAGATTTGTTGTCACATATGTTGCCTCACTCAAACTCTCATTAAAATTAATGACTTATAGCTGCTTGGTTGTTTTCGAATCACTGTTTAAAAAGATTAGTGTTAATGAATAATAAAGAAATATATATTAAACAATGGACGTCACATGCAGCATTGTTTTCTGACAGCTGAGCTGAACCTAATATATTTATATTATGTATAGTGCATCTTATATATTGTACATGTGATGCTTCTGCGGGCTTCAATTTTTTTTTCTTTTTTTAAATGTGTAGGACCTTGGATTCAGTGTAAGTCTCTTACTCTGATAAAAGTCTGCTATATGCATACATTTTCAGTGTATTGGTTGTCATGTGACATATCATGTGTCAACCTGTCTATCATTTTTTTAGTCCTTAAGCTTTGTCCCGCTCTGCCATGTCCTCTACGGGTGGGCAGTCATGTTTTAGTAATTGTTCTTGTACATGAGATACACGATGTTAAGGCACAAGTCAAATAGAAATCTCTATTGTTGCTGTGTATGGTTTGATCCTGCTGTGCTGTGAGTGTTGTTGTCATCTACTTCTGACTTGACATCCATGTAAACAGCAACATTATACAATACAATTTTCTGGGCTTTTGTTGACAGCTGTGGACATTATTCTCTCGTTGTGTACAGAAAATGTTGAGATGGTGAGCAGGTATTATGCAGTGTTATATGTGCCGGCTGATGTAATCATGTCAATCATGATCATGATTCTCGTGATGGTCAGGTGTGCAATTAAATAAAATAAAAACAAAACAGCAATACTGACAACAACTTTTAAAGCCATTTAGAGAATTCTGTCAGTATTTTCAACAGAAATGTTTCGCCGCTTCATTTTTAGACTTTATACTTCTAGTGCACACCCTGTTTAATCTGCATGTTAAAGAAATTTGATCTCTTATTTGCAAGAAATACAAAGGCTACTGTAGCTAACTAGTTTTGTAGCCAGCTCATTGATTCTCCTCACTACTAACAACTGTGTTGCCAGATATCAGTCATTTTAAAAGGTTGGTCTGAGGTACCCAGAATAATAATAGTAATTTTAATGCCACAACACACTACATCACAATCAGTGTTGGGTGTAACTAGTTACTAGGTAATTAGTCATTTAATTTAATCATTAACTCTTTCGCCGCCATTGGCGCAATATCTCGTCAATCAAGAGAAAACACTTCCCTGCCATTGACGAGTATTTCCGGCTTTTCGCAATACCGCTATTATCCACCAGGTGGCACCCTTCCGCAACTTTTTAAACTCGGAAGTATTGACCTATGGCAAGCGGCTGCATCAGTGGCGGAGCCAGAGGGGTAATTGGGGTGGCAATTGCCACCCCAGACGAAGTCCTTGCCACCCCTGTTGCCACCCCGCCAAAAACATTACACTGTTTGATTTTTACAAACATTTCTCAAATCTCCCAGCGGACGTGAATGCGCTGCTACACTTTTCATTAGGCTTGTTCGACTTCATGCGGTGCCGCAAGAACCGACAGCCGGTGACGTCAAAGTTCCACGAGAGCGACTTAAAAGCAAACTCCTCCGTATAATTTCGCGAATCGCTCTCGCGACACTTTGACGTAATCCGGCTGCCGATTCTTGAGGCGCCGCTTGAAGTCAAACAAGCCTATTGGTTAAGCTGACACGCAGCTCCTTCGTGCTCCAAAACATAACGCGGCAGCACACACAGGATCAATGAAGAGCGTTTTGCTGGTATGTAACGGCTTTTATTGGTATTAAATTAAACAAAGTACTGTTTTAACGGGAAGTAAGGGAGACGTTGCACTGTAGTGCTTAGCATTAATACTTTAATGAGCATTACTAGTCTTGTGAAACTGACTAATACTGTCACGCCTACGTGAAGATGCTTAAAACAATAAAAAACATGTCATTAGCAAATGTTCAGCAACAATCACAGACATTAGGTAGGCTTATTCATATTGGCACGAGTTATGCAGCATATTGAACTTAATAAAACCACCGTAGAAATAGTACAGGGATGTAACAGCGCGCTTTTCGGTGTCTCGCACTTTTTTCACGTCAGTTTGGGTGACTTGGGTCTGAGAGGGTTGGATTATAATTTAACAAAGTCATCTGAAGCCATTCCATATCTTAATGTGAGGGACAGAAGTCTATTTACTTCATTACATTAAAGTTTATGGAAACTCGTTCCCTCCTCCCTTAACATAACATGTCTAGATGTCTTTAAGCAATTTTCCATGTGTTGTCAAATAGGCTAGACCTCAATATACTCAGATTTTGCCGTAATGTATTACTTTAGTATTTGTATTATTAGAAACATTGTTCCAAATTGTTCCAAATTTTGGTTTCTTCATGAGGTGTGTAATCAAGTTTTCCTTTAGGGACAGCAGAATGAAGAGAAAAAGCAATATGACCAACTTCTTTCTAAAGAAGCAAAAGTCAGGTGCAGACCAGGGCCAAACAGATCCCAGTTGTTCTATTTTTGCTGTATACTTAATACATATAGGCTATAATTGTGTACACTTAGGAAAATAAACAACTTTAATTTAATCTATATACATTTTGTGGAAAATATTAAATTTTTAGTGTAATTGAACACTTTGTATATTGACCCCCCCAAATAATACCTTGCCACCCCTTTGCCACCCCAGTTTTAAAAGTCTAGCTCCGCCACTGGGCTGCATGTCCGTAGCTGTGTCTGAAACCGTTCCCTCATTCACTCATTCACTATTCTCTATATGAGGAATGACAATTGAGTCCACTTTATGGGGAAGAAGCAAATGAAAATGAGTGAGCGATTTCGGACACTGACATAAATATCATGCGTCAAAGAGCTGTCGCAGAGATTCGTCATAAACACCTGTGTGGCTTTATTGATTGTACTGTGAAATGGTAAAGTTTACTTTCTTACTGTTTTTCACATTTGTCATGTTTATTGTATTAGTTAATAATACAGAGAGCAAAACAACTGCTTATGTTATTTATTTACTGCTCTTTATTTCTTGTTTAATAAAATGTGTATTAGATTTTAAATAAAAGATAACCCATTTATTTTTCATTTGTTTATTTTCAAAAAGTAGAAAATAACTGACAACAAGAAGTAACAAAATGAATTGTTAATTAAAGTGCGACCCACTAAAGTTCAGTAGTTAAGGTTAGGAGTCCTTTAACCCTACATTTAAGCAATGGTAATATTGATGATTGTGTTGTACTGCTCATAATAGCGTCTGAAATGATGAATGAAAACTATCACGGACTTGCAGGCAGTCATTTATCAGGTCAGTTGTAAATAGGGCTTATAATGAGCTTTTCACGGCCCTGAATGCTAATGATGTAGTACTATGTTATTGTTTATTTATTAGTAGTCATTTGACAAACTATTGCCCATTGGCTGTAGCTGTTAAACATCAGTGGTAAATGTACTTCATTAACACAATGCTTGCCAATAATTTCTCTGTCTCTGGGTTCCAAAAGTTTACTCAGAAATGAATGGGGTTGAATGTTTACGAACGTGACTACGAGGTTAATTGAAGTTTTCCATCAAATAAGAGAAAGAAATACCAATTCAGTTTAGTTTTCAGATCAATTGTGGAAATCAATTCTCACTCGAGTTAGGACATCTCATGACTCTTAAGAAAACAATTAGTCGAGGATATGTCATTGTACACCGGACATTTCCTCCGTCTCTCTGGAGATGATCCACAGGTACCAGTTAGTTTCCGAGAGCAACACGTGTGATTGGACGCCGAGGTGCCAGAAGAAGAGCTTCCTGTCAGACTTGTGCAAATCAAGCCGAGCTTTAGAGTGATAAGTGCACCTCCAGGAAGATTCATATTGCCTTTGCCCGGTGGTTACTGCTCCACTAGATGCATTATAAATCATTTACAGAGTCATTTTGGAACGCAATATCCGCTACTAAACTTCGGCTTTCTCGCCGTTATTATTCCAAGCCCTTGGAGGGACGGAGGTCTGAGGGCCTTAAGACTTAGAAATTGAAAATTGATCAGTAGCTGAGCTGGGAAGTCTTTCTCTCCACTGGGGACCACCCTCTTCATGATTAGCATTTACAGTGTTTGCACAGGCGCCCGCCAGGCTTTTACAAATATCAGCTTTCCAGAGACGGGACAGAGGAGCTGGGCTTCACATATTTTATTCAATACATTTGCTCTAGATTAGGATAGAGACGTCTATTTTGGCTTAATGGGACACTTTCTTGTGCTTACAGTGACTGATCGAGCTTGTAGCTTTGCTGGGCCATAGCAGAATCAGACTATAAACAACATGTAGGTTGATTTTTATTGTAGTAGTGTGTCAGGTGCGGGACCTTTAAACAAACAAACCTCTGACAGAACCTGACTAAAAGCCACCCTTACGTACAAAACTTTCAACTCACTCAGTTGTACATTTGGACATCAAGTGGCAAGCCAGCACAGCGCCGTGATTATTTAAACACTAGTTTATCATACAAAAGCAAAACAGTATTTAAAATCAAAAGGATTGAATGTAAGTGAAGTATGTGACCCTGCCTGTGAAAACCAAGCTAAAGTCATTTTTAGTGGTGCTTGCATTTATGCAAGGCATCACTATTGCTATTGCTCATACTTATTATTAGTGGTGCTTGCATTTATGCAAAGCATCACTATTACTATTGCTCAGGGATATTATTATGTTGGCTTTGAAAAAGCCAATATATTGTTATTGCTATTAAACTTATTTTTATTATTATTATTCCGCTTTCTTCTGAGACTAAATTTCCGACACTAACTCGTCCTAGGGCTTTCAAGCTACATGCACCAAATTTTCCACAGACCTTCAGACTGCTCTGACTTAGTGTGCTATATCTTTTCTAACTGATGGGACCTTCCGAATTCCTAAACGGGGGGCTCGAACACCCCAAAATTTCCATTGACTTAACATTGAGACAAACTTTGACGGGTCATAGCTGTGAGTAAGAAACTTGTAGAAACTTGTGGCTTACCACATTTAAGGAGGCTGACAGGCTCTGTAAGAACATACCTCACAATGGGGTGTAAGCTATACCCCTGGGGTGTAAGAGGCCCCCAAAATTTCCCATTGACTTATAATGGGGCAGGAAACATGCCCATATAAGGGAATGAAAGCGTCCCAGATGGAATATCTTTACTTTAGAGTGTTGTAGAGACATGGGGGTGGGCTCATTTTACTCAGTCATCCTATCAGTCTCTTAGGATCGCCCCAAAGCTATTTAGCCACGCCCCTAGCAACAATTTTGGGTACCCTAGCAACATCTCCCATAGACTACCATTATAAAAGCCCAGATGGATATCTTTACACCAGAGTGTCATAGAGACATGGGGGTGGGCTCATTTTACTCAGGCATCCAATCAGTCTTAATAGGATTCTTATTGAGGCATTAAGCCACGCCCCTAGCAACAAAATATGAACACCCTAGCAACATAATAAACAAAGCCTTATATCTCTTGGTCTGAACATCATAGAGACATGGGGGTTGGGTCTTTGGGTCATGTTAGCTTCATGCTAGCTCCATGCTAAGTCATACTAGCTTCATGCTAGTTTCATGCTAGCTTTATGCTAATTTCATAATAAATCTTGCTAACTTCATGCTAAATCATGCTAACTTCATGTTAAATCTTGTTAGCTGCACGCTAAATAGTGCTAGCTTAATGCTAATCATGCTAGCATCATGCTAATCATGCTAGCTTCACGTTAAATCATGCTAGCTTCATGCTAATCATGCTATTCTCATGCTAACTTCATGTTAATCATGCAAGCCTCGTGCTAGCTTCATGCTAGCTTCATGCTAATCTTGCTAGTTTCATGCTAGCTTCATGCTAATCATGCTAACATCATGCTAGCTTCATGCTAATCATGCTAGCATCATGCTAGCTTCATGCTAATCATGCTAGAATCATGCTAGTTTCATGCTAATCATGCTAGCTTTATGCTAGCTTCATGCTAATCATGCTAGCATCATGCTAGCTTCATGCTAATCATGCTAGCATCATGCTAGCTTCATGCTAATCATGCTAGTTTCATGCTAGCTTCATGTTAATCATGCTAACATCATGCTAGCTTCATGCTAATCATGCTAGCATCATGCTAGCTTCATGCTAATCATGCTAGAATCATGCTAGTTTCATGCTAATCATGCTAGCTTTATGCTAGCTTCATGCTAATCATGCTAGCATCATGCTAGCTTCATGCTAATCATGCTAGCATCATGCTAGCTTCATGCTAATCATGCTAGCATCATGCTAGCTTCATGCTAGCTTCATGCTAGCTACATGCTAATCATGCTAGCATCATGCTAGCTTCATGCTAATCATGCTAGCATCATGCTAGCTTCATGCTAATCATGCTAGCATCATGCTAGCTTCATGCTAATCATGCTAGCATCATGCTAGCTTCATGCTAGCTTCATGCTAATCATGCTAGCATCATGCTAGCTTCATGCTAATCATGCTAACATCATGCTAGCTTCATGCTAATCATGCTAGCTACATGCTAATCATGCTAGCTTCATGCTAATCATGCTAGCATCATGCTAGCTTCATGCTTATCATGCTAGCATCATGCTAGCTTCATGCTAATCATGCTAGCATCATGCTAGCTTCATGCTAGCTACATGCTAATCATGCTAACATCATGCTAGCTACATGCTAATCATGCTAGCATCATGTTAGCTTCATGCTAATCATGCTAGCATCATGCTAACATCATGGTAGCTTCATGCTAATCATGCTAGCATCATGCTAGCTTCATGCTAATCATGTTAGCTTCATGCTAGCTTCATGCTAATCAGGCTAGCTTCATGCTAATCATGCTAGCATCATGCTAGCTTCATGCTAATCATGTTAGCTTCATGCTAGCTTCATGCTAATCATGTTAGCTTCATACTTAAACATACTAACTGCCAGATAGCCTACTAAACTAAACTTCTGTCAATCCGTTTTAAACGTTCAGGCTACGCTTTTTCAAGCCAACATAAAGTTTGTCTTCAAACTTTAATATCTAGTTATATTTTATTCTTACATCCGGACACTTTTTTCGGCGATTAACTCGTCCCGCACGCTTTGTTGTAGACCCATGAAAGAGGGCTCAAATCGACCGGATTATTGAGGAGAGGTGTGCTATGACTTTTATAAGGGATCGGGTGCAGGATTTCCGAAAGGGGGGCGTAAAACCACCCCAAAAATCCCATTGACTTAACATTGGGCCCAACTTTGATGGGTCATAGCTCCGCTCGTGGATTTTGTAGAAACATGTGGGTTACAACATTTGAAGAGGGTGGTAGGCTCTGTAAAAACATAGATCACAATGGGGTGTAAGTTGTACCCCTGGGGTGTAAGAGGTGCCCAAAAGTGCCCCAATGAAAAGTCAATGGGGCAAAATCCCATAGACTTACCATTGCAAAAATTTTGACGGGTCATAGGTCCGAGCCAGGATTTCATAGAAACATGTGGGTTACTAAATTTGAAGAGGGTGCTAGACTCTGTCAGGACGTCCCCCACAATGGGGTGTAAGGTTACCATAGCAACCATTTTGGGCACCCTAGCAACCTATACCATAGACTGCCATTATAAAATGCCCGGATGGATATCTTTGCACCACAGTGTCATAGAGACATGGGGGTGGGCTCATTTTACTCAGGCATCCAATCAGTCTCTCAGGATCCTTACAGACTTACTAAGCCACGCCCCTAGCAACCACTTTTGAGCACCCTAGCAACATAAAATACAAACAGTTATATCTCGGCATCAGAACATCGTAGAGACACGGGGGTTGGACCATTTTACTTGTGACTAGGGGTGTAACAATTGGGCACATCATTGGCCACTCCGAAGCCACGCCCCTAGCAACCAAATTTGAGCACCCTAGCAACCGAATAAACAAAGCCTTATATCTCCGCATCAGAACATCGTAGAGACACGGGGTTTGGACCGTTTTACTTGTGACTCGGAGTGTAATCACTGGGCACATCATTGGCCACTCCCAAGCCACGCCCCTAGCAACCAAATACAGTACCCTAGCAACAGAGTAAACAAAGCCTTATATCTCCGCATCAGAACATCGTAGAGACACGGGGGTTGGACCGTTTTACTTGTGAATCGGAGTGTAATCACTGGGCACATAATTGGCTACTCCCAAGCCACGCCCCTAGCAACCAAATACAGTACCCTAGCAACAGAGTAAACAAAGCCTTATATCTCCGCATCAGAACATCGTAGAGACACGGGGGTTGGACCGTTTTACTTGTGACTCGGAGTGTAATCACTGGGCACATCATTGGCCACTCCCAAGCCACGCCCCTAGCAACCAAATACAGTACCCTAGCAACAGAGTAAACAAAGCCTTATATCTCCGCATCAGAACATCGTAGAGACACGGGGGTTGGACCGTTTGACTCGTGACTCAGAGTGTAATCATTATGGGATGCCAATTTTTCCCTAGCAACCAAATACAGTACCCTAGCAACAGAGTAAACAAAGCCTTATATCTCCGCATCAGAACATCGTAGAGACACGGGGGTTGGACCGTTTGACTCGTGACTCGGCGGGTAATCACTATGAGATGCCAATTTTTTCCCTAGCAACCAAATACAGTACCCTAGCAACAGAGTAAACAAAGCCTTATATCTCAGCATCAGAACATCGTAGAGACACAGGGGTTGGACCGTTTGACTCGTGACTCAGATTGTAATCATTATGGGATGCCAATTTTTTCCCTAGCAACCAAATATAGTACCCTAGCAACAGAGTAAACAAAGCCTTATATCTCAGCATCAGAACATCGTAGAGACATGGGGGTTGGACCGTTTGACTCGTGACTCAGAGTGTAATCATTATGGGATGCCAATTTTTTCCCTAGCAACCAAATACAGTACCCTAGCAACAGGGTAAACAAAGCCTTATATCTCCGCATCAGAACATCGTAGAGACATGGGAGTTGGACCGTTTGACTCGTGACTCAGAGTGTAATCATTATGGGATGCCAATTTTTTCCCTAGCAACCAAATACAGTACCCTAGCAACAGAGTAAACAAAGCCTTATATCTCCGCATCAGAACATCGTAGAGACACGGGGGTTGGACCGTTTGACTCGTGACTCAGAGTGTAATCATTATGGGATGTCAAAATTTTCCCTAGCAACCAAATACAGTACCCTAGCAACCGAATAAACAAAGCCTTATATCTCTGCACCAGAACATCGTTGAGACACGGGGGTTGGACCGTATGACTCGTGACTCAGAGTGTAATCATTATGGGATGCCAAATTTTTCCCTAGCAACCAAATACAGTACCCTAGCAACCGGATAAACACAGCCTTATATCTCCACATCAGAACATCGTACAGACACGGGAGTTGGATCGTTTAACTTTTGGCTTGGAGTATAATCATATATGGTCCCCAGAATTTTGCCACGGCAAGCACCACTCACATTTTCTTCAGGAAATGTACCTATCTAGTTATGTTGGCTTTGAAAAAGCCAATATATTGTTATTATGTTGGCTTGAAAAAGCCAACATATTGTTATTGCTTTTAAACTTATATCTTATTATTATTATTCTTCTTAGCACCCCAAAATTTCTGACACTAACTCGTCCTAGGGCTTTCAAGCTACATGCACCAAATTTTCCACGGACCTTCAGACTGGTCTGACTTAGTGTGCTATATCTTTTCTAACTGATGGGACCTTCCGAATTCCTAAACGGGGCGCTCAAACACCCCAAATTTCCCATTTACTTAACATGGAGACAAACTTTGACGGGCCATAGCTGCGAGTGAGAAACTTGTAGAAACTTGTGGCTTACCACATTTAAGGAGGCTGACAGGCTCTGTAAGAACATACATCACATTAAGGTGTAAGCTGTACCCCTGGGGTGTAAGAGGCCCCCAAAATTTCCCATTGACTTATAATGGGGCAGGAAACATGCCCATATAAGGGAGTAAAAGCGTCCCAGATGGAATATCTTCACTTTAGAGTGTCGTAGAGACATGGGGGTGGGCTCATTTTACTCAGTCATCCAATAGGTCTCTTAGGATCGCCCCAGAGCTATTAAGCCACGCCCCTAGCAACAATTTTGGGTACCCTAGCAACATCTCCCATAGACTACCATTATAAAAAGCCCAGATGGATATCTTTACACCAGAGTGTCATAGAGACATAGGGGTGGGCTCATTTTACTCAGGCATCCAATCAGTCTCTTAGGATTCCTACTGAGGTATTAAACCACGCCCCTAGCAACCAATTTGAGCACCCTAGCAACATAATAAACAAAGCCTTATATCTCTGGATCTGAACATCTTAGAGACATGGGGGTTAGGTCTTTGGGTCATGTTAGCTTCATGCTAGCTCCATGCTAAGTCATACTAGCTTCATGCTAGTTTCATGCTAGCTTTATGCTAATTTCATAATAAATCTTGCTAACTTCATGCTAAATCATGCTAACTTCATGTTAAATCTTGTTAGCTGCACGCTAAATAGTGCTAGCTTAATGCTAATCATGCTAGCATCATGCTAATCATGCTAGCTTCACGTTAAATCATGCTAGCTTCATGCTAATCATGCTATTCTCATGCTAACTTCATGTTAATCATGCAAGCCTCGTGCTAGCTTCATGCTAGCTTCATGCTAATCTTGCTAGTTTCATGCTAGCTTCATGTTAATCATGCTAGCATCATGCTAGCTTCATGCTAATCATGCTAGCACGATGCTAGCTTCATGCTAATCATGCTAGAATCATGCTAGTTTCATGCTAATCATGCTAGCTTTATGCTAGCTTCATGCTAATCATGCTAGCTTCATGCTAGCTACATGTTAATCATGCTAACATCATGCTAGCTTCATGCTAATCATGCTAGCATCATGCTAGCATCATGCTAGCTTCATGCTAATCATGCTAGCATCATGCTAGTTTCATGCTAATCATGCTAGCATCATGCTAGCTTCATGCTAGCTTCATGCTAGCTACATGCTAATCATGCTAGCATCATGCTAGCTTCATGCTAATCATGCTAGCTTCATGCTAATCATGCTAGCATCATGCTAGCTTCATGCTAATCATGCTAGCATCATGCTAGCATCATGCTAGCTTCATGCTAATCATGCTAGCATCATGCTAGCTTCATGCTAGCTTCATGCTAGCTACATGCTAATCATGCTAGCATCATGCTAGCTACATGCTAATCATGCTAGCTTCATGCTAATCATGCTAGCATCATGCTAGCTTCATGCTAATCATGCTAACATCATGCTAGCTTCATGCTAGCTACATACTAATCATGCTAACATTATGCTAGCTACATGCTAATCATGCTAACATCATGCTAGCTTCATGCTAATCATGCTAGCATCATGCTAACTTCATGCTAATCATGCTAGCATCATGCTAGCTACATGCTAATCATGCTAGCTTCATGCTAATCATGCTAGCATCATGCTAGCTTCATGCTAATCATGCTAACATCATGCTAGCTTCATGCTAGCTACATACTAATCATGCTAACATCATGCTAGCTACATGCTAATCATGCTAGCTTCATGCTAGCTTCATGCTAATCATGATAGCTTCATGCTAGCATCATGGTAGCTTCATGCTTATCATGCTAGCATCATGCTAGCTTCATGCTAATCATGCTAGCATCATGCTAACTTCATGCTAATCATGCTAGCATCATGCTAGCTTCATGCTAATCATGCTAGCATCATGCTAGCTTCAGGCTAATCATGTTAGCTTCATGCTAGCTTCATGCTAATCATGCTAGCTTCATGCTAGCTACATGCTAATCATGCTAACATCATGCTAGCTTCATGCTAATCATGCTAGCTTCATGCTAATCATGCTAGCATCATGCTAGTTTCATGCTAATCATGCTAGCATCATGCTAGCTTCATGCTAGCTTCATGCTAGCTACATGCTAATCATGCTAGCATCATGCTAGCTTCATGCTAATCATGCTAGCTTCATGCTAATCATGCTAGCATCATGCTAGCTTCATGCTAATCATGCTAGCATCATGCTAGCATCATGCTAGCTTCATGCTAATCATGCTAGCATCATGCTAGCTTCATGCTAGCTTCATGCTAGCTACATGCTAATCATGCTAGCATCATGCTAGCTACATGCTAATCATGCTAGCTTCATGCTAATCATGCTAGCATCATGCTAGCTTCATGCTAATCATGCTAACATCATGCTAGCTTCATGCTAGCTACATACTAATCATGCTAACATCATGCTAGCTACATGCTAATCATGCTAACATCATGCTAGCTTCATGCTAATCATGCTAGCATCATGCTAACTTCATGCTAATCATGCTAGCATCATGCTAGCTACATGCTAATCATGCTAGCTTCATGCTAATCATGCTAGCATCATGCTAGCTTCATGCTAATCATGCTAACATCATGCTAGCTTCATGCTAGCTACATACTAATCATGCTAACATCATGCTAGCTACATGCTAATCATGCTAGCTTCATGCTAGCTTCATGCTAATCATGATAGCTTCATGCTAGCATCATGGTAGCTTCATGCTTATCATGCTAGCATCATGCTAGCTTCATGCTAATCATGCTAGCATCATGCTAACTTCATGCTAATCATGCTAGCATCATGCTAGCTTCATGCTAATCATGCTAGCATCATGCTAGCTTCAGGCTAATCATGTTAGCTTCATGCTAGCTTCATGCTAATCATGTTAGCTTCATACTTAAACATACTAACTGCCAGATAGCCTACTAAACTAAACTTCTGTCAATCCGTTTTAAACGTTCAGGCTACGCTTTTTCAAGCCAACATAAAGTTTGTCTTCAAACTTTAATATCTAGTTGCTATTAAACTTATTTTTATTATTATTATTCCGCTTTCTTCTGAGACAAAATTTCCGACACTAACTTGTCCTAGGGCTTTCAAGCTACATGCACCAAATTTTCCACAGACCTTCAGACTGCTCTGACTTAGTGTGCTATATCTTTTCTAACTGATGGGACCTTCCGAATTCCTAAACGGGGGGCTCGAACACCCCAAAATTTCCATTGACTTAACATTGAGACAAACTTTGACGGGTCATAGCTGTGAGTAAGAAACTTGTAGAAACTTGTGGCTTACCACATTTAAGGAGGCTGACAGGCTCTGTAAGAACATACATCACAATGGGGTGTAAGCTATACCCCTGGGGTGTAAGAGGCCCCCAAAATTTCCCATTGACTTATAATGGGGCAGGAAACATGCCCATATAAGGGAATGAAAGCGTCCCAGATGGAATATCTTTACTTTAGAGTGTTGTAGAGACATGGGGGTGGGCTCATTTTACTCAGTCATCCTATCAGTCTCTTAGGATCGCCCCAAAGCTATTTAGCCACGCCCCTAGCAACAATTTTGGGTACCCTAGCAACATCTCCCATAGACTACCATTATAAAAAGCCCAGATGGATATCTTTACACCAGAGTGTCATAGAGACATGGGGGTGGGCTCATTTTACTCAGGCATCCAATCAGTCTTAATAGGATTCTTATTGAGACATTAAGCCACGCCCCTAGCAACCAAATATGAACACCCTAGCAACATAATAAACAAAGCCTTTTATCTCTTGATCTGAACATCATAGAGACATGGGGGTTGGGTCTTTGGGTCATGTTAGCTTCATGCTAGCTCCATGCTAAGTCAAACTAGCTTCATGCTAGTTTCATGCTAGCTTTATGCTAATTTCATAATACATTTTGTTAAGTTCATGCTAAATCATGCCAACTTCATGTCAAATCTTGTTAGCTGCACGCCAAATAGTGCTAGCGTCATGCTAATCATGTTAGCATCATGCTAATCATGCTAGCTTCACGTTAAATCATGCTAGCTTCATGCTAATCATGCTAACCTCATGCTTACTTCATGCTAATCATGGTAGCCTCATGCTAGCTTCATGCTAATCATGCTAGCATCATACTAGCTTCATGCTAATCATGCTACAATCATGCTAGCTTCATGCTAATCATGGTAGAATCATGCTAGCTTCATGCTCATCATGCTAGAATCATGCTAGTTTCATGGTAGCATCATGCTAGCTTCATGGTAATCATGCTAACATCATGCTAGCTTCATGCTAATCATGCTAGCATCATGCTAATCATGTTAACATCATGCTAGCTTCATGCTAATCATGCTAGCATCATGCTAGCTTCATGCTAATCATGCTAGCATCATGCTAGCTTCATGCTAATCATGCTAGCATCATGCTAGCTTCATGCTAATCATGCTAGCTTCATGCTAATCATGGTAGAATCATGCTAGCTTCATGCTCATCATGCTAGAATCATGCTAGTTTCATGGTAGCATCATGCTAGCTTCATGGTAATCATGCTAACATCATGCTAGCTTCATGCTAATCATGCTAGCATCATGCTAATCATGTTAACATCATGCTAGCTTCATGCTAATCATGCTAGCATCATGCTAGCTTCATGCTAATCATGCTAGCATCATGCTAGCTTCATGCTAATCATGCTAGCAACATGCTAGCTTCATGCTTGTCATGTTAGCATCATGCTAGCTTCATGCTAGTCATGCTAACATCATGCTAGCCGCATGATAATCATGCTAGCTTCATGCTAATCAAGCTAGCTTCATGCTAATCATGCTAGCATCATGCTAGCTTCATGCTAATCATGCTAACATCTTGATAGCTTCATGCTAATCATGCTAGCATCATGCTAGTTTCATGCTAATCATGCTAGCTTCATGCTAACATCATGCTAATCATGCTAGCTAATCATGTTAGCTTCATGCTAATCATGCTAGCATCATGCTAGCTTCGTGTTAATCATGTTAGCATCATGCTAGCTTCATGCTAATCATGCTAACATCATGCTAGCTTCATGCTAATCATGCTAGCATCATGCTAACATCATGCTAGCTTCATGCTAATCATGCTAACATCATGCTAGCTTCATGCTAATCATGCTAGCATCATGCTAGCTTCATGCTAATCATGCTAACATCATGCTAGCTTCATGCTAATCATGCTAGCATCATGCTAGCTTCATGCTAATCATGCTAGCATCATGCTAGCTTCATGCTAATCATGCTAACATCATACTAGCTTCATGCTAATCATGCTAGCATCATGCTAGCTTCGTGTTAATCATGCTAGCTTCGTGCTAATCATGTTAGCATCATGCTAGCTTCATGGTAATCATGCTAACATCATGCTAGCTTCATGCTAATCATGTTTGCATCATGCTAGCATCATGCTAGCTTCATGCTAATCATGCTAGCATCATGCTAGCTTCATGCTAATCATGCTAGCTTCATGCTGATCATGCTAACATCATGCTAACTTCATGCTAATCATGCTAACATCATGCTAGCTTCATGCTAATCATGCTAGCATCATGCTAGCTTCATGCTAATCATGTTAGCATCATGCTAGCTTCATGCTAATCATGCTAGCATCATGCTAGCTTCATGCTCATCATGCTAGCATCATGCTAGCTTCATGCTAATCATGCTAGCATCATGCTAGCTTCATGCTAATCATGCTAGCATCATGCTAGCTTAATGTTAATCATGCTAGCTTCATGCTAGCATCATGCTAATCATGCTAACATCATGCTAACTTCATGTTAATCATGCTACCTTCATACTTAAACATTCTAACAGCCAGATAGCCTACTAAACTAAACTTCTGTCAAACCGTTTTAAACGTTCAAGCTACGCTTTTTCAAGCCAACATAAAGTTTGTCTTCAAACTTTAATATCTAGTTAGTGGTGCTTGCATTTATGCAAGGCATCACTATTACTATTCCTCAGGGATATTATTATGTTGGCTTGAAAAAGCCAACATATTGTTATTATGTTGGCTTGAGAAAGCCAACATACTGTTGTTGCACTTAAACTTATTATTATTATTATTATTCTTTTTCTTCTGAGACTAAAATTTCTAACTCTAACTCGTCCTAGAGCTTTCAAGCTACAGCCATCAAACTTTGGACAGACTTTCGGTCTGATCTGACGAGGTGTGCTATATCTTTTCTAACTGATGGGACCTTCCGAATTCCTAAACGGGGCGCTGAAACACCCCAAAATTTCCATTGACTTAACATTGAGACAAACTTTGACGGGTCAAAGCTGCGAGTGAGAAACTGGTAGAAACTTGTGGCTTACCACATTTAAGGAGGCTGACAGGTTGTGTAAGAACATACCTCACAATGGGGTGTAAGCTGTACCCCTGGGGTGTAAGAGGCCCCCAAAATTTCCCATTGACTTATAATGGGGCAGGAAACATGCCCATAAAAGGGAATAAAAGCGTCCCAGATGGAATATCTTCACTTTAGAGTGTCTTAGAGACATGGGGGTGGGCTCATTTTACTCAAGCATCCAATCAGTCTCTTAGGATTCTTATTGAGGTATTAAGCCACGCCCCTAGCAACAAAATATGAAGACCCTAGCAACATAATAAACAAAGCCTTATATCTCTGGATCTGAACATCGTAGAGACATGGGGGTTGGACCGTTTTACTTGTGGCTTGAAGTGTGATCATTATGGGATGCCAATTTTCTCCCTAGCAACCAAACTTAGTACCCTAGCAACGCAATAAATGTTAGCTTCATGCTAGCTTCCTGCTAATCATGCTAGCTTCATGCTAATCATGCTAACTTCATGCTAATCATGCTAACTTCATGCTAGCTTCATGCTAACTTCATGCTAGCTTCATGCTAATCATGCTAACTTCATGCTAGCTTCATGCTAATCATGCTAGCATCATGCTAGCTTCATGCTAATCATGCTAACATCATGCTAGCTTCATGCTAATCATGCTAGCATCATGCTAGCTTCATGCTAATCATGCTAGCATCATGCTAGCTTCATGCTAATCATGCTAGCATCATGCTAGCTTCATGCTAATCATGCTAGCATCATGCTAGCTTCATGCTAATCATGCTAACATCATGCTAGCTTCATGCTAATCATGCTAATATCATGCTAGCTTCATGCTAATCATGCTAGCATCATGCTAGCTTCATGCTAATCATGTTAGCATCATGCTAGCTTCATGCTAATCATGCTAGCATCATGCTAGCTTCATGCTAATCATGCTAGCATCATGCTAGCTTCATGCTAATCATGCTAGCATCATGCTAGCTTAATGCTAATCATGCTAGCATCATGCTAGCTTCATGCTAATCATGCTAGCATCATGCTAGCTTCATGCTAATCATGTTAGCATCATGCTAGCTTCATGCTAATCATGGTAGCATCATGCTAGCTTCATGCTAATCATGCTAGCATCAAGCTAGCTTCATGCTAATCATGCTAGCATCATGCTAGCATCATACTAGCTTCATGCTAATCATGCTAGCTTCATGCTAATCATGCTAGCATCATGCTAGCTTCATGCTAATCATGCTAGCATCATGCTAATCATGCTAGCATCAAGCTAGCTTCATGCTGATCATGCTAGGTTCATGCTAGCTTCATGCTAATCATGCTACCTTCATACTTAAACATACTAACAGCCAGATAGCCTACTAAACTAAACTTATGTCAAACCGTTTTAAACGTTCAGGCTACGCTTTCTCAAGCCAACATAAAGTTTGTCTTCAAACTTTACTATCTAGTTGCTTTTAAACTTATTATTATTATTCTTCTTAGCACCCCAAAATTTCTGACACTAACTCGTCCTAGAGCTTTCAAGCTACATGCACCAAATTTTCCACGGACCTTAAGACTGGTCTGACTTAGTGTGCTATATCTTTTCTAACTGATGGGACCTTCCAAATTCCTAAACGGGGCGCTCAAAGACCCCAAAACTCCCATTTACTTAACATGGAGACAAACTTTGACGGGTCATAGCTGCGAGTGAGAAACATGTAGAAACTTGTGGCTTACCACATTTAAGGAGGCGGACAGGCTCTGTAAGAACATACATCAAAATGGGGTGTAAGCTGTACCCCTGGGGTGTAAGAGGCCCCCAAAATTTCCCATTGACTTATAATGGGGCAGGAAACATGCCCATATAAAGGAATAAAAGCGTCCCAGATGGAATATCTTAACTTTAGAGTGTCGTAGAGACATGGGGGTTGGACCGTTTTACTTGTGGCTTGAAGGTTGATCATTATGGGATGCCATTTTTCTCCCTAGCAACCAAACTTAGTACCCTAGCAACGGAATAAACAAAGCCTTATTTCTCCGCTTCAGAACATCTTAGAGACACGGGGGTTGGACCGTTTTACTTGTGGCTTGAAGGTTGATTATTATGGGATGCCAATTTCCTCCCTAGCAACCAAACTTAGTACCCTAGCAACGGAATAAACAGAAGGTGCGTTCCATTCGACCGTAAGTGGACTGCGAAGTGGACTTCACAGGGTATTCCGCCATCTTAAGTGAGATTCCAATCCGAAGGGAGCGAACATGTTCAGTTCTAAGGGCACTGCGCACGGCATAGGGAATCAGGGAACATCGATACATCACTTCACAGGAAGTGGAGAGCGATAATCACCCAACTGTCATTGCGCGCATCACGTGATCACCCGTCGGAACGGTCAGACCGCTATGCAATTATATGACAAGCGTTTAAAAACACATATATACACATAGTTAACCAAAGTTTAAAGTTTACTTTCATATTTGCATGACAGTTACAGCAGGGCTTCAATTCTGTTAATAGTCAAGTAATAGCAGCAATAGTCAATTAAAGTGTATAATAAACATACGTTTTTCATTACGTAGTACTCAATGTTTTTTTTATTGTATAGTGTACATATTTGAAATGTGATAGTAAATAAAAATTAAAATATGAATGTAGTCCTATATATATTTATGTTATATCAATCTGCGCGACCCCGTCGTTGACTTTCTTTGATGACGTTTGCAGGCCGTTCCAAATGAGCGGTTATTGTCCGTGAAGTCCACTTCAACTGATATACCGTGCTCAGGGAGTAGGGAGCAGTGAACACTCCGCAGGGACCCTGTCGAATGGAACGCACCTAAAGCCTTATATCTCCGCTTCAGAACATCATAGAGACACAGGGGTTGGACCGTTTTACTTGTGGCTTGAAGGTTGATCATTATGGGATGCCATTTTTCTCCCTAGCAACCAAACTTAGTACCCTAGCAACGGAATAAACAAAGCCTTATATCTCCGCTTCAGAACATCTTAGAGACACGGGGGTTGGACCGTTTTACTTGTGGCTTGAAGGTTGATCATTATGGGATGCCATTTTTCTCCCTAGCAACCAAACTTAGTACCCTAGCAACGGAATAAACAAAGCCTTATATCTCCGCTTCAGAACATCTTAGAGACACGGGGGTTGGACCGTTTTACTTGTGGCTTGAAGGTTGATCATTATGGGATGCCATTTTTCTCCCTAGCAACCAAACTTAGTACCCTAGCAACGGAATAAACAAAGCCTTATTTCTCCGCTTCAGAACATCTTAGAGACACGGGGGTTGGACCGTTTTACTTGTGGCTTGAAGGTTGATTATTATGGGATGCCAATTTCCTCCCTAGCAACCAAACTTAGTACCCTAGCAACGGAATAAACAAAGCCTTATATCTCCGCTTCAGAACATCATAGAGACACGGGGGTTGGACCGTTTTACTTGTGGCTTGAAGGTTGATCATTATGGGATGCCATTTTTCTCCCTAGCAACCAAACTTAGTACCCTAGCAACGGAATAAACAAAGCCTTATTTCTCCGCTTCAGAACATCTTAGAGACACGGGGGTTGGACCGTTTTACTTGTGGCTTGAAGGTTGATCATTATGGGATGGCAATTTTCTCCCTAGCAACCAAACTTAGTACCCTAGCAACGGAATAAACAAAGCTTTTTATCTCCTCTTCAGAACATCATAGAGACATGGGGGTTGGACTGTTTTACTTGTGGCTTGAAGGTTGATCATTATGGGATGCCAATTTTCTCCCTAGCAACCAAACTTAGTACCCTAGCAACGGAATAAACAAAGCCTTATATCTCCGCTTCAGAACATCATAGAGACACGGGGGTTGGACCGTTTTACTTGTGGCTTGAAGGTTGATCATTATGGGATGCCATTTTTCTACCTAGCAACCAAACTTAGTACCCTAGCAACGGAATAAACAAAGCCTTATTTCTCCGCTTCAGAACATCTTAGAGACACGGGGGTTGGACCGTTTTACTTGTGGCTTGAAGGTTGATTATTATGGGATGCCAGTTTCCTCCCTAGCAACCAAACTTAGTACCCTAGCAACGGAATAAACAAAGCCTTATATCTCAGCATCAGAACATTGTAGAGACACGGGGGTTGGACCGTTTTACTTGTGGCTTGAAGGTTGATCATTATGGGATGCCAATTTTCTCCCTAGCAACCAAACTTAGTTCCCTAGCAACGGAATAAACAAAGCCTTATATCTCCGCTTCAGAACATCATAGAGACATGGGGGTTGGACCGTTTTACTTGTGGCTTGAAGGTTGATCATTATGGGATGCCAATTTTCTCCCTAGCAACCAAACTTAGTACCCTAGCAACGGAATAAACAAAGCCTTTTATCTCCGCTTCAGAACATCTTAGAGACACGGGGGTTTGACCGTTTTACTTGTGGCTTGAAAGTTGATCATTATGGGATGCCAATTTTCTCCCTAGCAACCAAACTTAGTACCCAAGCAACGGAATAAACAAAGCCTTATATCTCCGCTTCAGAACATCATAGAGACACGGGGGTTGGACCGTTTTACTTGTGGCTTGAAGGTTGATCATTATGGGATGCCAATTTTCTCCCTAGCAACCAAACTTAGTACCCTAGCAACGGAATAAACAAAGCCTTATATCTCCTCTTCAGAACATCATAGAGACATGGGGGTTGGACCGTTTTACTTGTGGCTTGAAGGTTGATCATTATGGGATGCCAATTTTTTCCCTAGCAACCAAACTTAGTACCCTAGCAACGGAATAAACAAAGCCTTATATCTCCGCTTCAGAACATCATAGAGACACGGGGGTTGGACCGTTTTACTTGTGGCTTGAAGGTTGATCATTATGGGATGCCAATTTTCTCCCTAGCAACCAAACTTAGTACCCTAGCAACGGAATAAATGTTAGCTTCATTCTAGCTTCATGCTAATCATGTTAGCTTCATGCTAGCTTCATGCTAATCATGCTAGCATCATGCTAGCTTCATGCTAATCATGTTAGCTTCATGTTAGCTTCATGCTAATCATGTTAGCTTCATGCTAGCTTCATACTGATCATGCTAACATCATGCTAGCTTCATGCTAATCATGCTAGCTTCATGCTAATCATGCTAACTTCATGCTAATCATGCTAACTTCATGCTAATCATGCTAACAGCCAGATAGCCTACTAAAACAAACTTCTGTCAAACCATTTTAAATGTTCAGGCTACGTTTTTTCAAGCCAACATAAAGTTTGTCCTCAAACTTTAATATCTAGTTATATTTTATTCTTACATCTGCACGTTTTTTCGGCACCTAACTCGTCCCGCACGCTTTGTCGTAGACCCATAAATTAGGGCTCAAATCGACCGGCTTATTGAGGAGAGGTGTGCTATGACTTTTATAAGCGATCGGGTGCAGGATTTCCGAAAGGGGGGCGAAAAACCACCCAAAAAATCCCATTGACTTAACATTGCGCCCAACTTTGACAAGTCATAGCTCCGCTCAAGGATTTTGTAGAAACATGTGGGTTACAACATTTGAAGAGGGTGGTAGGCTCTGTAAGAACATGGATCACAATGGGGTGTAAGTTGTACCCCTGGGGTGTAAGAGGTGCCCAAAAGTGCCCCAATGAAAAGTCAATGGGGCAAAATCCCATAGACTTACCATTGCAAAAATTTTGACGGGTCATAGGTCCGAGCCAGGATTTCATAGAAACATGTGGGTTACTAAATTTGAAGAGGGTGCTAGACTCTGTCAGGACGTCCCCCACAATGGGGTGTAAGGTTACCATAGCAACCATTTTGGGCACCCTAGCAACCTATACCATAGACTGCCATTATAAAATGCCCGGATGGATATCTTTGCACCACAGTGTCATAGAGACATGGGGGTGGGCTCATTTTACTCAGGCATCCAATCAGTCTCTCAGGATCCTTATTGAGGTATTAAGCCACGCCCCTAGCAACCAGTTTTGAGCACCCTAGCAACATAAAATTCAAATAGTTATATCTCGGCATCAGAACATCGTAGAGACACGGGGGTTGGACCGTTTTACTTGTGACTAGGGGTGTAACAATTGGGCACATCATTGGCCACTCCCAAGCCACGCCCCTAGCAACCAAATTTGAGCACCCTAGCAACCGAATAAACAAAGCCTTATATCTCCGCATCAGAACATCGTAGAGACACGGGGTTTGGACCGTTTTACTTGTGACTCGGAGTATAATCACTGGGCACATCATTGGCCACTCCCAAGCCACGCCCCTAGCAACCAAATACAGTACCCTAGCAACAGAGTAAACAAAGCCTTATATCTCCGCATCAGAACATCGTAGAGACACGGGGGTTGGACCGTTTTACTTGTGACTCGGAGTGTAATCACTGGGCACATAATTGGCCACTCCCAAGCCACGCCCCTAGCAACCAAATACAGTACCCTAGCAACAGAGTAAACAAAGCCTTATATCTCCGCATCAGAACATCGTAGAGACACGGGGGTTGGACCGTTTTACTTGTGACTCGGAGTGTAATCACTGGGCACATCATTGGCCACTGCCAAGCCACGCCCCTAGCAACCAAATACAGTACCCTAGCAACAGAGTAAACAAAGCCTTATATCTCCACATCAGAACATCGTAGAGACATGGGGGTTGGACCGTTTGACTCATGACTCGGAGGGTAATCACTAGTGAATGCCATTTTTTTCCCTAGCAACCAAATACAGTACCCTAGCAACAGAGTAAACAAAGCCTTATATCTCCGCATCAGAACATCGTAGAGACATGGGGTTTGGACCGTTTGACTCGTGACTCGGAGGGTAATCACTAGTGGATGCAATTTTTTTCCCTAGCAACCAAATACAGTACCCTAGCAACAGAGTAAACAAAGCCTTATATCTCCGCATCAGAACATCGTAGAGACACGGGGGTTGGACCGTTTGACTCGTGACTCGGAGGTAATCACTAGTGGATGCCATTTTTCCCTAGCAACCAAATACAGTACCCTAGCAACAAAGTAAACAAAGCCTTATATCTCCGCATCAGAACATCGTAGAGACACGGGGGTTGGATCGTTTGACTCGTGACTCGTAGGGTAATCACTAGTGGATGCCATTTTTTTCCTTAGCAACCAAATACAGTACCCTAGCAACAGAGTAAACAAAGCCTTATATCTCCGCATCCGAACATCGTAGAGACACGGGGGTTGGACCGTTTGACTCATAACTCGGAGGGTAATCACTAGTGGATGCCATTTTTTCCCTAGCAACCAAATACAGTACCCTAGCAACAGAGTAAACAAACCCTTATATCTCCGCATCAGAACATCGTAGAGACACGGGGTTTGGACCATTTGACTCGTGACTCGGAGTGTAATCACTAGTGGATGCCAATTTTCTCCCTAGCAACCAAATACATTACCCTAGCAACAGAGTAAACAAAGCCTTTTATCTCCACATCAGAACATCGCAGAGACATGGGGGTTGGACCGTTTGACTCGTATTTCGGAGTGTAATCACTAGTGGATGCCAAGTTGTTCCCTAGCAACCAAATACAGTACCCTTGCAACAGAGTAAACAAAGCCTTATATCTCCGCATCAGAACATCGTAGAGACACGGGGGTTTGACCGTTTGACTCGTGACTCGGAGTGTAATCACTAGTGGATGCCAATTTTCTCCCTAGCAACCAAATACAGTACCCTAGCAACCGAATAAACAAAGCCTTATATCTTCGCATCAGAATATCGTAGAGACATGTGGGTTGAATTGTTTTACTTTTGGCTTGGAGTATAATCATATATTGTCCCCCGAAATTTGCCACGGCAAGCACCACTTCACATTTTCTTCAGGAAATGTACCTATCTAGTTTATAATTATTATTCTTCTTTTTCTGGACACTTTTTCGGCGCGTAACTCGTCCCGCACGGTTTAACGTAGTCCCACGAAAGAGGGCTCAAATCGACCGGATTATTGAGGAGAGGTGTGCTATGACTTTTATAAGGGATCGGTTGCAGGATTTCTGAAAGGGGGGCAAAAAACCACCCAAAAAATCCCATTGACTTAACATTGCGCCCAACTTTGACAGGTCATAGCTCCGCTAGAGGATTTTATAGAAACATGTGGGTTACAACATTTGAAGAGGGTGGTAGGCTCTGTAAGAATATGGATCACAATGGGGTGTAAGTTGTACCCCTGGGGTGTAAGAGGCACCCAAAAATTCCCATTGACTTATAATGGGGCAGGAAACATGCCCATATAAGGAAATAAAAAAGTTCCAGCTGGGATATCTTCGCTTTACAATGTCCTACAGACAAGTGGGTGGGCTCATTTCACTCCGGCATCCAATCAGTCTCTCAGGATCATCTCAGAGCTATTAAGCCACGCCCCTAGCAACAATTTTGGCCACCCTAGCAACATCTCCCATAGACTGCCATTATAAAATTCCCAGATGGATATCTTTGCACCTGAGTGTCATAGAGACATGGGGGTGGGCTCATTTTACTCAGGCATCCAATCAGTTTCTCAGGATCCTTAAAGACTTACTAAGCCACGCCCCTAGCAACCACTTTTCAGCACCCTAGCAACATAAAATTCAAACAGTTATATCTCAGCATCCGAACATCGTAGAGACACGGGGGTTGGACCGTTTGACTCGTGACTCAGAGTGTAATCATTATGGGATGCCAATTTTTCCCTAGCAACCAAATACAGTACCCTAGCAACAGAGTAAACAAAGCCTTATATCTCCGCATCAGAACATCGTAGAGACACGGGGGTTGGACCGTTTGACTCGTGACTCTGAGTGTAATCATTATGGGATGCCATTTTTTTCCCTAGCAACCAAATACAGTACCCTAGCAACAGAGTAAACAAAGCCTTATATCTCCGCATCAGAACATCGTAGAGACATGGGGGTTGGACCGTTTGACTCGTGACTCAGAGTGTAATCATTATGGGATGCCAATTTTTTCCCTAGCAACCAAATACAGTACCCTAGCAACAGAGTAAACAAAGCCTTATATCTCCGCATCAGAACATCGTAGAGACATGGGGGTTGGACCGTTTGACTCGTGACTCAGAGTGTAATCATTATGGGATGCCAATTTTTTCCCTAGCAACCAAATACAGTACCCTAGCAACAGAGTAAACAAAGCCTTATATCTCCGCATCAGAACATCGTAGAGACATGGGGGTTGGACCGTTTGACTCGTGACTCAGAGTGTAATCATTATGGGATGCCAATTTTTTCCCTAGCAACCAAATACAGTACCCTAGCAACAGAGTAAACAAAGCCTTATATCTCCGCATCAGAACATCGTAGAGACACGGGGGTTGGACCGTTTGACTCGTGACTCAGAGTGTAATCATTATGGGATGCCAATTTTTTCCCTAGCAACCAAATACAGTACCCTAGCAACAGAGTAAACAAAGCCTTATATCTCCGCATCAGAACATCGTAGAGACACGGGGGTTGGACCGTTTGACTCATGACTCGGAGGATAATCACTATGGGATGTCAAAATTTTCCCTAGCAACCAAATACAGTACCCTAGCAACCGAATAAACAAAGCCTTATATCTCTGCATCAGAACATCGTTGAGACACGGGGGTTGGACCGTATGCCTCAGGACTCAGAGTGTAATCATTATGGGATGCCAAATTTTTCCCTAGCAACCAAATACAGTACCCTAGCAACCGGATAAACACAGCCTTATATCTCTACATCAGAACATCGTACAGACACGGGAGTTGGATCGTTTAACTTTTGGCTTGGAGTATAATCATATATGGTCCCCAGAATTTTGCCACGGCAAGCACCACTCACATTTTCTTCAGGAAATGTACCTATCTAGTTTGTGATTTACTGTTTTACAAACATGGGCGGACTGGAACAAAAAATCGCCTCTGCATTTTGGACATTTTTGGTCTTTTTGGTCTCTTGAATGTGTATACCAACCATGACATAAAACAAGGTTAAACCTGAGCCTTCTCTGTTCTGTTTGTCAGATCTGAAGGTGAAAATCTCACTAGTCTTATAAATCATTATCGAGAAAAAATGTATTTACTGAAAGCTACCAGAACAGCCAAAAAGAAACAAACTCACAAAATCTCTTTCTCAAACAAACAAGCAAAAAACATAAAAAATCAAACTAAAAACGTTAGTAGCTTTAATAAGATTTTAAAAATCATATTAACATAAACTTTGCCGTAAATGTCATTTCGTTACTTGTAATAACAGTTCTGCCTTCGCGTGAATTTTTCCATTCTAATTTAATCCACAATTTACACACATTCATACTTTATCTTATACTGTATGCTATAAACATTTATTGTTTCAATGTGCTTGACTGACAGTCACTGCAGCAAATGTTACATGGCAAATAATCTAAATGTCACTTTTTAATTAAAACTGCAAAATTGACCTAAAGTTAAGTAGTTTGCTTCTCTGGATTTGCTAACTGTCTGTATTTTTTTAATGTAAGGATGCATTTTCTGTAATGCAGCTTTGAAACGATATGCATTCTTGTGTTAAGCAGTCCTTCCAGAAAAACATGGATTTTTTGTGATTGTTGCGGGCAAAAATCCTTAATCTTGCGGCACGTTTTCTTAAAAAATGTGATGGAATATGGGGGATATTTATGCAATTTTATGCAATGAAATTGTGGGAACTTGCAAAATTTTTTTGCATCTTTTGCATCTTTCTTTTGCAGCTTTTCAATGATGTTCACGTCACATAATCACATCACTTCATAACGTTCCCATGGCAACAGGGGACATAGCTGCGCTTGTGTGAAGTAAATGCAACATTTATCAACTTTCTGAAAAGATATATGTGATTTTGGTACGAAAATGCCGGGATTATGAAATTATGCAAGCCCCACATATTTTGTGCACGGAAATTTGCGGCGTATTTGAAAAACTGCGGCCCTGAATAAATATGCAGACTCTGGTTGATTATGCGTTGAATCATGCGTTCACATAATCGTGTTTTTCTGGAGGGACTGGTTAAACACTATACAAACTCTCAAACTTAGTGAACAGAGACTCCCGCCTTCTTTCATTTAATTGGTTGAAATCCTGCTTAGCTCTGTAATGTGATTGGCTGGAAATCACGTTCATCTGAACAAAAACTCAATTTTTTTAATTTGAATGGTTAAAAATCTTGCTCGGTCGTGCAATTTGATTGGTTGGGAGTCGTTTAAGACGGCTTCTGTGAACAGAAACTCCCGCCTTCTTTTATTTTGATTTGTCAAAATTTTGATACTGTAACTACTTCAGTGAAAAAAATGGCCTATGGGCAGCAGAGCGTGTGTCAAGGGCCAGTGGTTACTCTTGCGCTATTTATTTCTTTTGAATGCATTACGCCGGCAGGACCACAGTGAAAGGGATTGGTGCTTAAGATGTGATTGGAAAAATTATAATTTATAAATTAAAAAGTGTCTGTTGCCCCAAATAGCTCTGCGGCCCACCGGGAAAAAGCCTGGTATGCCAGATGACCAGTCCACCCATGTCTCCAAATAAACTCACCCTACATAATTTAAAGAACATTCAGTAAAAATATCATCTTAATATCTTTAATATTGACTGAGTAGGATCACGTCAAACATTGAAACCAATGTGAAATTACCAAAGTGAAATCAAACTTTGATGATCCAAATCTCATCTCTAGATTGAGACTTAATTTTTTTTTTTCATTTTACAATGATCTGCATATCTATTCCTGAAGTTTAAACTCAGTTTATTTGCAATTTAGTGTTGTTTAGAGATATGTTCTGCACAAGCCATGTAACATAAGCCCTTTACACACAGAGATTACGGAAATACACTGAAAATTTGTCCGGGAATTATCATTTCCCAGACCGTGCACCTAGGTCGTTTTAGTCTGTCACAAGATGTTTCCCTGTTGGTATCTGTCTAATTTTGCTACAGTAGCTCCTAAACAAGTAACTTGTGCCAAAATATCATAGAGTTCAACTGGACTGTGTTTAACTGTGATATATTTCCCCTCCTTTTTAAGTTAACAAGCCTATTTATTTTGCACTCATAACCATGCACGATTATATGCGTCGTAGCGTTTTATTTGCATTCAGGATGCATGTATTTTCTTGTCCATGTTGTCCACGACCCCATCTCTCTATAGACCTGTGCCTATGTCTGGTTCATGACCCATCAAGAGAAAAGTATTATCAATTATATAACAGAAGACTGTGTAAGATGTGTATAATTCAAAATGCAATAGAGTTTCTATTTGCATATTGTTTGTGGTTTACAGCAAAGGCTTGTGGATGCATTAAGGACACTGTCATATTTATGCGTGCCGTTTCATGCGCATACAGAAAAGGCTTGTAAAAAAGTAAAGGAGAGTAACCTACAGTAGATAAAAAGGAAATCAAAATGTTCCTGTTTTTAACTTTCCTGTGCTGTTTTTCTCCCGCAGGAGAGAAGATCCGACGAGACCATCGGCCAGTGAATAGGGATTTGTCCGGAGGGGAGAAGAGAGTGAATGTGTGTTTTCTTCAATGAATGAAGTAAGTAGGCGGCGTTTGAGACTGGTCTGAAGACAGGAGAAACGTGCTGGGAGTTTCTCGCTCTACATTGGCATCTAGCAGCAGTGGCGGCCATTTTTAAGGACCATGTGGTTAACGGTACGCAAACGGCATTTCTTTTCGCACCATCGTGACTGCTGTGGCAGCAGAGCTAAAGTTTCTCTATGGATATGGATTTTTTGCTATTGTGCGACGCTTGTCCGAGGACAGGGCTATTACCCTACCGTGAACACGCAGTATGGGAAATTACGAGGGGCGCGGGTTCCTTTGCCCAGCGAGATCCTGGGACCGGTGGACCAGTACCTGGGCGTGCCGTACGCCGCCCCTCCAGTGGGGGAGAAACGCTTCCTACCACCCGAGGCGCCCTCCTCTTGGTCAGGGATCAAGAACGCCACTCACTTCGCCCCGGTGTGCCCGCAAAACATTCACAACGCTGTGCCGGAAATCATGATGCCCATCTGGTTCACCTATAATTTGGATATAGTTGCCACGTATATACAAGAGCAAAACGAGGATTGTTTGTATCTGAACATCTACGTTCCAACAGAGGATGGTGAGTGTGTCGGGTATAAGGAAAACAATTACATTTTATTTCCACTTCCTGTATTGTGTTTGAAGCATGAGTTGTCGTCTGGCGCATGCTGTGTTCGTGTACACCATTTTCATTCCCTATTCTGACTTGATCTGCCCATGAAATCTCTCCATCAGCTCTTCCCTTCCATGCCACTGTTATGAGTTCCTCTTTTGTGTAGCTCAAGAGAGCAAACCAAAAAGAAATAGAGCAGGCCAGAAGAGAGCAATCAATGAGAAAGTAATCGTTTAATGTAAGAGCTCAGATTGTAATCTGACATGAAGATTGGATGTAATGATGTTGGTGCACCTCCCTCTCCTCACTGTCTTGACTGTTCTGGGGATTAGCCGTCTGAGATTAGCCTGCCTGATGAGCCAATCAGCTTTTTAGGAGAGTTGGTAAACTGTACTGGAACACAAGATGCCTGTGGTATCGGTCCTAACCATGTAAGACCCTTTACTGTCCCCGTTTGCCTGTGTTTCGGTCGAAATTTATGTTTTCAAGTGTGCACAAAGTGACAATTTCTGACAATTTCCTACTGGTTTGAAAAAAAAAACACATTTGTTCTGTTCCAGAGCCTAGAGTAGTACTGCTTAAACAGTCAGCTGCCTTTCGTGATCAGTTGCGCAGCCCATAATAATGCTAGGACAATGTCAGCAACACGTTTTTAGCATTAACTGACTTTAAACAGTTTAACATTCGCCTGCCGCACAAAATATGTGACTTTTTGAGACTTGACTTTCGCTTTGTGCTACAGTTTGACATTAGCATGTTGCTAAGCTAACAGCACAGTCAACAAATACGCATAAAAATATATAAAACCACCTCAAACTGTAGATCAGTGCGATTTAAAAGGTTGTACATTTCATTCCCAGGGAACACACATACGGCTCTATTTTACCAATCTCAGCACGTGGTCTGAAGGTGCACTTACCCCTCGTTCAGACAGCCAGCGACGTTATCGCTGTGTGTCGCTCGTCTCTTTCAATGAGGCGTTTCTAAATCTGCTTGTCATAAACAAATGAGTACCATCCACGCCAGTACCTGACGAGAGAAGGATGACGTGAACTCCACTGCTTCGTTCTCATTGGTAGTCGCTCCCGAAATTCGCTCGACATTTGCATAAAGTTAAACTTTTCTTAACTTTCTCTCGTCGCTGGACACGGCCATACGGTCGCCAACGGTCACTTTCGCTCGTGTCGCCGGAAGTCGCCCGGTTTCCATTGAAATGAATGAGATCGCGTCGCTCTGCTACTGCTGGTCGTTGGCTGTCTGAATGGGCCGTTAGTGTGTCTCCGAATCCACTTTTGCTACAGTAGTTTAACGGCGGAAAAAACAATCGGCGCGCCAGGCACATGGTCCAAAAGGGTTGTACCTATTCTTTTAATGAGACATTGGTGTGTTTTGGGCGTAACGTGCAATAAACCAATCAAAGTGTCATCTCCCGTTTCCTTTAAAAGCCAGTACCACTTGCACTTGTTTTCAGCATGGCTGGAAACATTGGTCCCGTACACACTGCATATTAATTCGATTGTCAGTTTACCTTTAATGCTGAATCCTGTTCTGTACACACACAATTCAGTAATTTACAGGACTGACAACCGCATTCTACAACCGAATTAACTCCCGCAAAATGCAGGTAGTGACAACCGCATTTACAGAAACTTTAAATAGTGTTTACATAACCGATCTGAACAACTAGTAGTTAATAAAGTGTTTAAACGTGCATCATGGACATGAAAGGTCTCTCTTCTTAAAAAAATAAATGCCTAGAAGGGGATAAAGTCTTATGTTTGCGCGGTGCAGAAAATGACAGAGGCACGAGCATTTGCTGCCCAGTGTTGCCAGATCTTGCACTAAAAAACAGCGAACAAGAAAAATCCAATAATAAACAATGCTTTACCTCAAAGATCAAAATATTGAGACCGGCACCTTCAAACTTTAATAACACCAAAATCTTGATCGCTTCATGAGCCAAAAGCCTTAACAGTTATCCGCCAAAAAGATATGTACATACAAAAAAGATGAGGACCTGGCAACACAGCAAGAATGCCCGCTGTGGAGCAGCCTCAAAAATGCATACAATACACAACGCCAAGACAGAGGTTTATTGCAAAACACAATGCTGTTAAATTATTTTGGTCAAAGCTGTGAGTGATAAGCACGCGAGACGGCAGAACGTTGCTATGGTTATCTCTGTGTCAATCATCATATTTTCAGGAGTGTCCCGTACAGAACGAACATTTAGGGATTCACTCCTGCATTTAAATGCGGTTGTCATTCCCGAAGGTTTGCAGTGTGTACGAGGCCATTATAACCCAAATAATTGTCCTCACTTCACAAATGGAAGTGCTACAATAAACACTAATATAGGAGCCGATCCCGTGGGTGCTCCGGGGCTCAACTCAAGCACCCACCCAAATGGCCAAGCACATATGCTCACCTGCTTCACATTTAGCTTTTTAAACCATTTGAGAAAAAACTTGACCGCGCCCCTTTCGTCCTTCTTTACAAAGCGCTTGGGTGCTCCAGAGCGTCTGTCGTTGCTAAGTAACCTAAGCATTGCTGGATGTTGTGACGAGCACCCACCACCAGAAAAAATCACGTTTGTTAAAAAATTTATATTGTATATTTCAAAATATATGTATGCATTATATATAAGTTTATATGCATTAATGTGCGTGTGCACATACACATTCTATAACCACTGAAGTATATTGGTGCATTACCTTCGCGGTGGTAAAAAAGTTGCACCGTCATAGCCCTATCTGCAATCTTCAGTTATTTTATTTATTGAGCACAGTGTATTGTAGGATATCTTTATCCTTAAGGGATAGATGTAACGTTTGCCCACCTTTAAAAAGTACTTTAAAGACACCTTAGGACACTGCCAGTAGGTCGCTTACTAGGTTTTGGAACAGCTACATAATCTATTTAATGTTAAAACATCTTAAGTGTTATAAACTGGACTTGTAACGGTGCCCACAAGTGGCTATTTACATAAACACAGCGAGTCTCTTTGCTCATGTTTTTATTGAATGCACATTTAGTGCATTGTAAAAGTGAAGCGTGCATTACATGCATCTCTGTATGCATAATAAGCAATGCAGCAGTGCCGAGATTTCATTCAGCCTTGTTTCGTGTTGGTGGAGGGTCTTATATAGCAGTGCATGTAAAACCAGGCTCTCTGTGTTCCAGCATGCAGCAAATCAATTCCACTTTTTGCAAATATTTTCTGCCCAAAAGACCCCAGGCAACGTTCTGGACAGGTTCTCTTTGTTATATCGTAGGGAGGGAAGGTGACATTGTTGCATGTTCTCCTCAAATGTTTCTTTCGGAGCCTTTTGTTATTTTGTAGTCTTTTATTCATTTTACAGTCAAAAGAATATCCAAGGAATGTGCCAGAAAACCCAACAAGAAAATTTGTAGGAAAGGAGGTATGTAAGCAAGCCAACATTGGAGCGAAATACAGAGAAGAGAGCGACTGGTACGTCCTCTCTTGAAGCTGTGGGATTACTGCGGCATCTACAGAGTATTGAGAGTTAATTGGAAAAAAAAATGATGATGTTTGTATGTTTGTGATGTGAATAATCTTTTAACGTGGCTGTGGAAAAGATATTTTCTCTTTGTTTTTGAAAATGTTTTTGAAATGCCACTTTACATGGGTCATTCTCTGGAAACTGTGCCATCTGTTTTTATACAGTAGCCTGACCTACAATAGATATAGTAGCATATATAATATACTAGTCAACATTTGAAGTGGATCAAAAAAGCTAATCAAAGTTTTCCTAAAACAGGAACAAGTATTGGGTATCAGTTTTAAGACAACTTTTTGATCCACTTTACATGTTGACTAGTATGTTTGTCATTTAAAGTTGAATACAGCTGGGTTGAAGGTTAGTTAAAAAGGTGAAAATATAGCAAATGTCATTGCTTGTGGTGAAATATTGGTTATGAGTTACTGATACTGATTAAGACTACTGCATCTTCTGTTTAAACTTTTTTTTGTAGTTATAAAATAATGCACTTGATGATTTCATGATTCTGAAACATGATTTCAGAAAGATTAAGCCATTATTTCAAAATCTGTAAAATGATTTGGTGAATTATTATTATTTTAATTATACAGTATAACACATTACAATGTAGTTATATATAGTAAAAAGCAAATTGACTGATATTTTTATCCAAAATTAGAAAAAGGTAGTTGTGTCAGTAGTTGGTCATAGGGAGACACATACAGTAGCACACAAATGGCACTGTTTCTTAAGTCTGGGAAGATGATGAGAGAATTTAACCTTTGTGTCATCCAAGATATACAGTACTGTGGAATAGTCTTAGGCCACCATGCTATCATTAGATTGTTGTTTTTGCAATGTTATAGTGATCATATATAATTGTTTCTCAGTCTCTTTAATAGAATACATCTAGAAAATGCAGGAAATGTGTATATAGTATTAAAACTGTATAAAATGTAAACTGATGGGTCAAGTTTTTAGGGTAAACTCCCCTTCACTTGAGCAATAGCAGGAAACTGCAGGACCTCTTAAACCTAAATAAAATTAAATCTTCATTTATAATAATAAAGAAATTAGTCTTTTTACTTCATTCTGCTCAAAAACACTCAAGAAGTGTTTAATGCCAAGAGAGGTCATGCTTAAACATGGGAGGTTTATTATTTTATTTTTTGTGCATATTTCCTGTATTTTCTGTTTGTATCTTAATAAAATAGATTGAAAAATAAATGGGGATGGCCATTAAAACTTTAAATACAACAAGTTTGGTGGTGGTGGCTGTACTTTGCACAGTACTGTATATGAATTTATTTCTTCAGCTGAACACATTTATTCACTGTAGTCATATGCAGGAGCATCAGACGGGTGATAATGGTGAAACCGAGTTACAGGGGCCTTTGGCGACGGGGCCCCATAAATATATATTGATCATTCACAATATTAACATGATGACATTAAATAGTTGTAATAATGTGCAGGAATAAAATTTCCAAAAGTGAATTTTTGCCTAGCAATTTGTGCCCTCCCATGTTAGAGATTGCCCCCATCAGATAAGAAAATTATTTGGTCTTGTCGTCCAGGAATGTTTTGATTAAATTTAGCGTTTGTTGTTGAAAGCAGTGTCGCACTACACCAGGAGTGGGGAACCCTGGGTCCTGGAGGGCCACTGTCCTGCAGAGTTTAGTTCCAACCCTAATCTAACACACCTGAATTTCATTTCCAAGCAAGTAATCCTGAAGACTTGAATTAGATTTTTCAGGTGTGTTTGAGTAGGGCTGGAACTAAACTCTGCAGGACAATGGTCCTCCAGGACCAGGGCTCCCCACTCCTGCACTACACTCTCAGAAATAAATATAAAAAAGCTGTCACTTGGGCGGTACACTGTGAAAAGTTGGTTCAACTTAAAAAATTACTTTAATTGGTAACACCTAAAAAATTTATGTTTATTCAACTTAAAATTTCCCTATAGGTGAAACATTTAGGTTGAATAAACGTAACTTTTTAAGGTGTTACCAATTAAAGTAACTTTGTAAGTTGAACCAACTTTTCACTTTTTACAGTATATGTGCTAAAAACATAATGCTTAAATCTCTGGAGATCTTTACTTTTATCTTTTTTAATAACCTGATTTAAGTATTAGCCAAGCTTCCACTGGAATGAATGAGATTGTGTCTTTGTGAACAGTTAGTCAAATTTCCTATTCAGAGCGAGTTCAGAGTTGCAAACGATCACAAATCCTTTTATTATAACCAACAAAGTGTAAACACGTCTCAAGTGGTGGAAGCTTTCTGTATATATCTCCCATTTATTATTTCAATGAAAGTAGTGTTTTTTATGCAGTTTAGGAAGTGACAGCAGCATATAAATGCGTCAGTAAATGTGATACAATTTTGTTATTCTCTTCCAAAATTCAGATTGACATGATAACCATGGCAAGTGACGGAAATGATATGTATGATATGATATATAATTTGTGCTTCATTTTATTACTGACTTTTCACTTGCTCTTTTTAAAGCAATTATATATTAATATTTAAAGGCTTCTACATTTTAATATAGTTTAATTATTATTATTATTATTATTAATTCAATATTTATTTTAATTTTCAAATAAATAAAATAGTTCCAACTAGTGTTTTGTTTGTGTCACAGATGTAAGTTTATTTAGCAGTCTATGTTTTTGGATTACTTGATTCAATGTACAGTACATATGAAGTTCAAGCGTAATATGATTATTATGTTAATATTATATTATTATGTTGCTATGCTAATAGTTTCTTTTAGAAAAAAAGTCTTCTAAATATAGACTGATAGAAATGAATAATAGTGAAAATAAATTTGATCAGGTGATTTGGTGTGAGGGGCCCAACCTTTGGTTCAGTGACTGGGGCCCAATATTCCCTTGGATTACGTTACTCGCTATTTTTATAAGCCTATTTTTAGTAAAAGCTTTGTTTGTGTTCAGCTAAAGAAAAAAAAGATGACATAAGGGTGGACTAAATGATAAGAGAATGTGTTTATTATGGTGCCCTATTCCTTTAGGAATGACCCATACTGTATACATAATATGTTAAAGCCACTTTTACATGCACAGCACATTGAATTTGTTGGGCGTTGCGTCACTGATGTCATGAAGTAATGCATTGTACTGTAGGATGTGAGTCACTGATGTCATACAGCTGGATTTGTGTCAGAACAAGTAATATTATTTGACATGAGTCTTCATGCAGTCACAATATGGAATCTGTCACCACATAATCCTCTTCACCAATGTCAGAGTCATTTATCAATGCACATTATAAAAACCAACTGCCATATTAATGCTAATCATGTCATTCATACATCCATATAAGCAGGTGTTATAAGAAAATCATTGTAGGATCATAAAATGTTACATGCGATTGTCCAGTGTGTTCTTAAAGAGCACATGTTAAGTTTTAATGAACGCATTAATCTTAGGTACTCTGTCAGAATAAGCCTCAAAAGCTAAAACTGAGACTGCACACTTTTTAAGGTTGATTTAGGTACCAATATGTAGTTTTGAGGTACTAATATGCACTCTTTAGGTACAGCATAAAGGTGTACCTGTCGAAAGGGTACCGCCCCATGGACAGCTTCTGTACCTGTAGGAAATATTTCTCATTTAAACAAAGGGGGACATCGTTTTTATTTCTTACTTTCAAAGAGAAATAACTATTCTGTATATAAAACTAATTTTTTGCAATCGTGTATTTTTTGGACATTTAGATGACCTCGCAGTTAACAAACATAAACCAAAAGTTCATTTTTATTTAAAAGGTCCTGCTTTAATATAATGTTTGGCTTTATATTTTCTGTAGAAGGCAGCAGATCTTGACAGCTGTAATACATCAGCATCTGTAATAGCTGAGCATTGCGCCCCAGGCAAATAATTCTGGGTCAATTATTTGTTTACAGGCTTCACAAAGCTGCTTTATCAACACGTCACCTTAAAAATGAAATAATTGGGCAATAATAATTATTACCTTGAAACGGCGACATGCGTTCATTCGGTGTCTGAAAGCCTTACAGTCTGTGTTTATGAGATATACTGTACTGTATATTCTGAGCTCAGATGGTTAATTAAGACTTATTAAGATAATAAGTGGAGCAGCACAGCCTTCTCCAACCTCTCATAGTACATTGTTTACAGAAAACAAATGTAATGTTCGTTTTATTGTGTGTGGAGATTATTATTATATGTTTAATAATTAAATAGAGATCAGATTTTGGTCATACTTACAGACAGGCACTGAGGAGGAAAAGCAAAGCTTGTGTTTGTTTTCTCTATATACAGCACTTGTATTGGTATGCATTATTTGTATTTGTACAGTATGTTGGCATTTTTGTTATAAAATTAGTGCTGTAAATACTATTATTTTTGAGCAGTAACAGTGTTGTGTCATATGTGAGATTTCTCCAGCATGTACGCTGAAAAGTGCTGTGACTGTGCGGCAGAATCTTGCAGTCTCTCGTGATCTTGTTATGAGAAATATAAATAAGAGCTAAGCATCAAACCAGTGTCTTTACACAGCAGCAGATGAAGTTAAACTATTAAGAGCATCGATGAGAAAGCTGCAGTTTAGATCAGATTGGCGCAGTGTTTTGTGTTGTTAGTTAAATGATGTACTGTATGTCGTCGTGCCGTGTATTTGAGTCTTAAGGGAACAACCTTTCCCTAGAGGAGGCGTCTGTCTGTACAGTATGTGGGTCATCATGAACAACAGGAACCAGCATTTATTCGACCTCATTTATTTCACTTTCTAGCTGCTTAATATACTTCAGTTTACTGATTCTAGATTTTTTCAAATGAACATACAGCACGTTTCCTGATATAGTAATGCTTGGTGTCCAAAAAATTATTCATTCAATTTACTCAATTTTGTTAAGGTAAGTTGTTGCGATCAATTTATTTAACACTTTATTTAAATAAACAATTTTTATTTTATTTTATTTTACTAATTGTTTTTGTTTAAATGTAGCTTAAATAAATTGATTGCAACCACTTATCTTAAAAAAAATTAGTAAATTGAATTAATCCTTTTTTTCAGTGAGGTTTTAAGAATTTGAGCATTTTTTGGTGATTGTATAATATAAAATTAATTATTTAAATCAAAGTGGTTTACTACATAAAGTGGTGGTTTCCCAGACAGGGATTAGCTTAAGCCAGGACAAGGCCTTAGTTTCATTAGGAATATAACTAGTTTTAACAAACATGCCTTACTAAATCTAGTGCTGGGCAAAACATTTTTATTTATATATACATTTTTTGTTTTGTTTATATATAATACAGTATATACAAAAATATAAATAAATAAATAAATAAATATATATATAAATAAATATATATATATATATATATATATATATATATATATACATATATACATACATACATACATACATACATACATACATACATACATACATACATACATACATATATATATATATATATATATATATACACACATATACATATACATATACATATATATATATATATATATATATATATATATATATATATATACATACATACACACACACACACACACACACACACACACACACACACACACACACACACACATATATATATATATACATACATACATACATGAAAATGTTTCTTAAATGCATACATGAATGTATTTGTATTTATATATACATAATAATTACACACAGCACACACTTATATATTATGCAAAAAAAAATCACTTTTGTTTTCTATACTATTAATCTATGCCCAGGACTACTAAAAACATTACTTGTGTGCATTCAAAGGCAAAACAAAGGGCACGGATCTATTTTAAGATATGTCAGTGCAAGACGGACTAGGCTAGGACTAGTCTAATCTCTGTACAGGAGACTGCCCCTAAATGTCTGTAAATGTCACACCCCAGAGGTTTTAATCTTCACTGTATCCAACAATCAAATATCATTATAAATAAAATTATTATAGTTATATACAATTATGGGTTAGGTTTTATTTAGGTGGTTTAATTCATTGCAGAAAATATTTTACAATTATTTTATTTAATGACCAGAATATCAATAACAAACATTTATTTTTGTCACACCCAAGACAACAAAAATTGGATTCTCTCTACAGCACGGCAAGAAGTAAATAATTGTATTTTCTCAATTTTTAAAGCTCACGTAACACACACTGTTTCTGCATTTCTGATGTTAATCTGGAGTACCTATAGAGTAGTATTACATCCTTTATATCTCCGAAGAGTCTTTAGTTTAATCCAATTTATAAAAGACAGGTTGGCTTTACCGAATCTTTCCGATAACGTACAAAAAAAATGAAGAAGGAGGAGTTACTACCGCGGGAGGAGCGAGTACGAGTCATGCAACACTTTATACAACACTGTTTAACTTATGATTCACATGTTCGTGCCATTTATTTTAATATGCACTTACACGCCTATTTCCAAAACAACACAAAAGTCTTGGGCTACTTACCGCTACTTATCATGGCCAAGTTGAGAAATCCAGCGCATCAAACACACATGCAAAATTCCGCTGCTACCCCGGATAATAAACTATATCCATTGTTTCCATAAGGCTGGCTTTCTTCTCCTTACATCTAAAAACACACTTCTTCTTTCGTGCCATGTTGAGTCTTGATATTAAACTATCGCGTGATGTTTGTATGTTCTAGCGTCTCCCACTGATTGACGGGTGGGCGGGGTTTTCCGGGGGAAGTGCCCATATAAAGAAGTGATACGTATAGAAACCCCTGAAACACCCCTGAAACAACACCTGAAAAATTCCGAAACTTGGATGAACCCTGGCGAAGTGCTTTTGGCACAGAAATACTCTGTAACACGCCCAACTGCTTTTTTACACTTTGCCTACGTTTAGCACGAGGAAACAACTCTTAAACTGTGTTAATAAGTCAGATTGCATGAAATACCATTGACCACCCCTTTAAAGTAATTCTAGTGTTGACTGCATCTGTCATGTTCAACTATTTATAAATCATAAAATAACCCTATCATTCTCACCACAATTTGGTTCCAAACAAGCAAGGCCAAACAAAATGACACACTAAATAAATTTCCACCAAACACAAATCTGAGTATTAAGCTTTAGACACAAGACAAACCTCAAAAATGACTTGTTGTTTGATATGTTTTAGCTTGACCTTTGTCACTTTTGATTTAGTTACATTTAAGTCCACAATCAACAACATTTTCTAATGATTATGCAAAAACACTATTTTGTGCCCTGTTTGTGTAAAGTGCACTCAGGTTTTTGTGACATAACTTGCTGGTACAGTTTGTTGTAATGGTTGTGTTAATATAAATAATGTTTGTATGATCTGGTTTGTTTTGATAGTTGTGGCATTTGCATTTAAAATGAACTTTTGGCATATCTATGGGGATATTTATTGATCATCCTAAATACATAATAATAAACGAACACATCACAGCAGTAGATATTTTAAGTTAGCAAACACCAATAAATAATCTAAGCTTTCAAAAGCACACTTCTGACCTTTAAAATGAGGGTTTTAGTTTTAAGAGAGCAATCTGTTTGATCACCCAAAATTCACCCTAATAGTCTCAACATGCAGCAACACAAAATCTTATGTAAATTTTGATACATTTGCATAACATAAAATCATCAGTAAAGGTTGCTAGGCAACAGTACACTTTGGCTCTGAGAGCCTGTTGATGGTCTTTCCACTCTCAGTTGAGCTCTTTCAATCCAATTTGCTTCAGGGATTTACAAAAGAATTTTATCAAGACATTACGTTCGGTGAAAAAGCTGTTTCCGAATGGATGTAGGTACACTGGGCCTGACACACACACACACACACACACACACACACACACACACACACACACACACACACACACACACACACACACACACACACACACACACACATCCTGTACTGTACACACATCTGTGATGATGATAGGTAGGAGAGTGAGTGAACACATTAAAGTTCATGTCATGTTCCCTCAGAAGAACATTGTGTACAAGAGCACTTCACACTATTATCACGAGGCTGTTTTGGCAAGAGCTTCTGGAGGATGCAAAAATGGATCAGGAAATAACCAAACCATAACTCCCCATCCGCTCTAATGTCTTTATTCCACTGAAATCTTCCATTTCCAAATTATGAAATTGCCTTTTCACTGCAGCGCTTTATCAAACGTTTACAGCGGATTTTGGAGCATAATTTGATATTCAAAGGTTTTCTTGTCAGACACATATGCTGTTTTATTCAGATACCGCATTAAAGTCAACGTGAAACAGCTTTTGTAATCCATTAGTTTCATAACACTTATTTGGGGGTTTAACAGGCTGTTCTGGGGTCTGGGATCTGTTTGACAGCCGATTGGAGGAGAGGGGCTGCTCGCAGCCGAGAAAAGTCTTTTCGGAAATAATGACAGATTGTGAAGATAAACATTTGATCTATGGAACAACATGCACTGATATGTTCAAATGCTTTCACCTACATTATTATACATTAAAATAAGACTATGTGACCCTGAGCCTCATAATCTAATTTTAAGATATTTTGAAAATCTTTAAAGCTCACATAACACACTGTGTTTCTGCTCATCTCATGTTAGGGGGAGTGCACACCAAAGCTTTATCGTCGACGGCTGGTGTATGTTTTCACTTGTTTCCAACGGAAGTGCTGCCTTTATAAAAAAGCCAGCAGTTGGCATTTATTTCTGTGCTGAAAGCCGGCGTTCGTGAAAAATATTAAACTTTGAGTGAAAAGCTCAGCTCTTCAATATAAGTTCTCACACGGCCGTCCAATCACAGTGGAGGATGGGCGGGACAAATATCACAACAACCAACCGGCGCATCGTACAACGATTGATAAAGCAAAAGTATCACAGCAACCAAAGTGCTTAGCTGAAGAAAGCTGTCAGCCAGCTGAAAAAAGCTGTCTGTCGGCGTCCGCCTGGCATTTTCAGTCATGTTTAAAAGCTTTGGTGTGCACACCCCCTTAATCTCAAGTACCTATAGAGTAGTAATGCATCCTTCATATCTCTGTAGAGTCTTTAGTTTAAACAACTTTATAAAAGACAGATCATCTGTAACGCTACTTTCCAAAATAACTCAAGCTTCTGGAGGTGCACCGCGGGCAGAGCGAGACACGAGCAAGCAACACACAAAAAACACTTTCCCACTATCTCTGGATAACTTATGATTCATTACATGTTTGTGTCGTTTATATTACAGGTATATGCACTTGTGCGCCGATTGCCAAGAAAACACAGACATTAAATTTATATTTAGTCATTTAGCAGAGGCTACTTATCCAAATGAGACATTTGATGCTGATTCACTGATTTACCAGTGGTGCCCGGTGACTTTTTTTTGAGGGCACGCAAATAAAGCGAAGCTCATCAAAACATGTATCATGTGTCATCATTGTGGCTTGTCGTGTCAAAATAAGTGTCTGCTGCAGACGCTTCGAAGGGGTTTATGATAAAAGAGACGCTCACGTTTGCCAGATACTCGCTTAACAAGACCCAATTCGATGTTGGATTTACCAATTGTTTACATCTACGTAGGGTTACTGTATATCAGGGATGGGCAACTTCGGTCCTGGAGGGCCGGTGTCCTGCAGAGTTTAGCTCCAGCATGCCTCAGCACACCTGCCTAGATGTTTCTAGTATGCCTAGTAAGACCTTAATTGGCTGCTTCAGGTGTGTTTAATCATGGTTGGAGCTAAACTCTGCAGGACCCGGCCCTCCAGGACCGAAGTTGCCCATCCCTGATCTAGATGTAAACAATTGGCAAATTCAGCATCGAATTGGGCCTTGTTTGTAAAACAACTCCTTGGCTGGCCGGGAAAAACTAAATCCATTTACCGTTGTCTTAACACTGGGTTCTTTTGAAAGCTAAACATGTTTTTTCCCCTCACATCCAAAAACACACTTGCATGGTGCCATTGTTGATTCTTGGTCTACACCAAAATGACAAATATTTCACACGCAACGCTGTCAACGACTTCTATTAGAATGAGGCGAACTAATGGCCCTCTCTGGTTTTTAAAGGCAGGGTCACATTTAAGTTACAATAAAATAAATAGTTGGTTGATTGGGTCTGTGGTGGTTTGACCTGGAGGATATTTGGTGTATTCTGTCCATGCCAATTGCAGCTTTATGTAAATCACATATGTGATGCAAACAGAATGCCCAGCTGATAAACATCTTCTGTTAACTTTTAGATTCGTTTTGAAAGATCTTGCGGTTAATAAAATGATTAAAGCTTCAAAGCATTTGCTTAAAGTGACAATTTGTGTAAAATATCTTCTGATATTGGCTGCACATGTGCTATGAAACATGCACATTATGGAAATCTGTCAGGGGAGTTATTTCTGTCGCTTGTCAAATGGGAACAGACGAGCCACTTATTACGCCAGTATTCAGGTTAATAATTTTGGCTTTGGTGCAGTTTAATTGCTGGAAAGAAGAAAATTTGGTAGGATCAAGCTGCAGATCTTATTTAAACAGAATTGTGGGTGTGAATATTTTTTCCACAAGAAAGATGAATTCACAACGAATTGGACAAGGTGTAAGATTCCAGCAGACTGGAAATGTGATGGAATCTGACTGAGCTGAACTTATGACAGACAAAAAAAAGAACATGGAAATTTGTCTCGGATAGCTTTTCCATGGTTTGAAGCATGTGAGGTTGCATGGAAGTTAAAGGAAGAAAGGCGAGCGGGATGCGGATGTCCCCTCCACTTGATATGGAACGGCTCTTTTAAATGTGTGACAGACCGTAGGCCTGGCGTGAACGGGGTCTTTGCCAGTTGCATTTGATTCATTTCGACTTGAAATGCAAGACGCATCTCATCCAGGAAGTTTTCCATTGGAACTTACACTGCTCACTGGCCCAGTATATCTGCCTCTTTACAGCAAACTGTCCTTATTACTAACCCTAATATAAAGGACTGGTTATTCTGCCAAGTTCAGAGCTTAGATGTGTCAATATATTTTTTAAACGTTTAAGCTTATCCTTTGAAGGATTTAAATTAAATATTTTAATAAACCTAAAAATAAAAATGTCCTTATAATTTACTCAACACATGGCTAAATGAGATCAAACTGTTATTATAAGAAGATAACAAGATGGCACTGTTATATAAAAACTGTTTGTTTTTAACTGAAGAAAACTAGTCACATACATTGGGGATGGCATGAGGGTGAGTACATTTTGAGAGCATTTTAATGTAATAGTGATATGGGTTATTGCTGTAGCAGTTAGTGGTAAGGACAGCTTATAATGCAGTCTCTTATATTTGCAGCACTTGTAATAAAAGCAAAAGACTAGAGAACACGAAAGCCATTTGGCTACTAAAACCTTGGTGTCCTTTTTTGGCTGTCCTTCTCTTTTAAGATTGGAGTCACCTCATTGGTGATTAAACTATTGTCAGTCATTTTATTATTTAATCGTCATCTTTTATCATTAAATTGACGCCTAACTTTCTTTATGAGGGTCAATCTCATCTTAAAGGATTAAGACATGTCTCGGTCATATTTAGACCCTTACTGCATGCACTGTACAGTATGTCAAGTTAAAATAATACAATAAATAATAGCGTCCCAAACCAACCATCAGGTTTATCTATGTTTGACCCAAGCAAGTCTTAAAAAAATAAAGTATTTCTTTAAACGTGCAGTAGAGTGTAAAACTGTATTTATCTAGGCATAGATGAATAATAAGAGTTCATGGGCCTTAAACATGATTGTTTTCTCTTTCTTATGTAAACCTCATGCATGCAAAAGACTGCTGAAAAACAGACCAATCTCAACATAACACCAACTGTGACATCATAGTTGAGATGTATGCTCCAACATTAAATTACACTACAATTTTGTTACAATGCTATAAAAAAGTCAAGTTACTATTGACGTTACCGTTATGTTTTGCAGGTCCATACTGAAAAAAACACAAAGTTACCACTCAGAAACATCCATTAACAATCTCTAAACAATTAATTATTCCTCAAAATCTGTATCTTTGTCTAAAACAATAGTTCAAACATAAGATCTGTTTACACACACACACACAGAGCTACTGAAATGAGCCGCTCTGAGAAACAGCCAATCAGAGCAGAGCTCAACATTATTATTCATGATGACCCTTTCAAATAAGGTAATAATAGACCATTTCATTCTAAAGGTAAATCCTAGGGTTTTAAATTGACATGTAAAACCGTCTCTGGATAATTTTTGCACTTAATAAAAACACAAACCTATGCAGATTTTAAAAAAAAACAATGTTACATGTTTTCTCATTTCAATGGACTTTAATGGACCCCAACACTTAACCGTTTTAATGCAGTTTAAAATTGCAGTTTTAAAGGACTCTAAATGATCCCAAACGAGGCATAAGGGTCTTATCTATCAAAACGATTGTCATTTTTGACAAGAAAAATAAAAAATATGCACTTTTAAACCACAACTTCTCATCTTCCTCTGGTTGTGTAATGCGCCAGCGCGACCTCACGTAATACGTCATCACGTCAAGAGGTCACGGATGATGTACGCGAAACTACGCCCCTGTGTTTACAAGTGAGGATAAAGAGGAACGTTCAGATGTTGTTGTATGTCGAATGATACTAATTAATGTCTTTGTGTCAGTTTATTGTTTAAAATGGTCCGCAAATGTGCATTTTTATATATGTACCACGTGACCCTTCCATGGCATTACGCAATTACGTGAGGTCGCGCTGGCGTGTCACACAGCCAGAGATAGACGAGAAGTTGTGGTTTAAAAGTGCATATTTTTTCTTTTTCTTGCCAAAAATGACAATGGTTTTGCTAGATAAGACCCTTATGCCTCGTTTGGGATCGTGTAGAGTCCTTTGAAACTGCAATTTTAAACTGCATTAAAACTGTCAAGTGTTGGGGTCCATTAAAGTCCATTAAAATGAGAAAAATCCTGGAATGTTTTCCTCAAAAAAACATAACTTCTTCTCGAGTGAACAAAGAAAGACATCAACATTTTGTATGATATGGTGGTGAGTAAATTATCTGGATCCTTAAACCCAGTAAAAGAGAGACGGGTTACGTCACAGATTACGCTTGTCAAGTATGGATCCATTCACACAGCAGGACCTTTCTGCAGATAGAGTTGAGAGTGTCGAAAATGTACGGGTGTGAGTTTGGATATTCGGTGTGTCAATGCAACTATATTAAGAACTCAAATACAGCAGTGACAACCATATGCTGGTGCTGTGTGAATGCGGTGTTTATACTTAGTCAATAACTCGTTTTAATTTTTAACCAAAGGTAACATTAAATTCTGCTGATTTATGAAGTATTCATTTTTTCCTTGAAGCAACATGTCCTGACACATTACAGTAACAAGAATTTAAAAAAGGGATGTGCATTACTGTCATTAAATTGGTGCTATACTTACAGTATGTTGATTATTATCATCATAATGCACACCCACTGTGTAAAGGTACCCAGCTTGTGTGCATTATTTTCGAATAATTCAATGGCCTGTCGTCAATTATTCCTTACAGCATTTTTGGAGAAGAAGCATACAAAATTTACCCCTGTGTGCCACATTGAAATCATTATCTAGGATGAAAAGATCAAATATCATTTCACTGAGAAATGGACTGAGAATGTGTTGAAGCAGAGACCACATGAGAATCTCACACAGACAGGAAAGTGAATATCATCTCCAGATTATCAGGAGTCAACATTTCACCAATAAGTCCCTCGCCACACCGTGACCTTTCCGATATGTTAATCTCGACTCAGTCTATTGTCACATTGACCCTCTTCTCCGGCTCTTCAGAATGGGATGCACTTTACATTCAGTAGCTCTTTACACTGATGCATAGGTCACACGGGCTGTACTGTATTGAACTCACTGTAAAAACTGAACGCTGGAGACTGAAAAGTAAAGGAGACCGGCTGCTGCTCTTCTCTAAGGTTAATATTGATATTATATAAAGTGCTGGACTGCAGAATAGGTCTGAGATAGAGAAGCAGTGTTTTAAAACTAATACAGAAACTGAGTGATTTTATGATGTTCAGATTCATTAAAAAATTTTGTCCGTCTACATTCTTCTGCCAATGTGGATAAAGTACAATAAAATACTATTACATTACTTATTCATGAATAAAATGAACCGATGGTTTTTATGAAGCTGTCCAAAAGATTTACAAATCATTCCCTGATGTCCCCTAATGATTCCAGTAGCGCCTCACTGCAGAACACCACATCCAGGGGACGGGGTTGGATCTAGATGCAGGTGGCGGGGTTGGTTACAGATGCAGGGGATGGGGTTGGATCTAGATGCAGGGGGCGGGGTTGGATACAGATGCAGGGGGTGTGGTTGGATCTAGATGTAGGGGGCAGGATTGGATTCAGAAGCAGGGGTAGGGTTGATCCAGCTGCATTTTGATTGGTCGGCAGTTTTATCACAAGACACATCATACTTGTGATACCATTTTTACATTGAGTCGTAACTAAATTAAGTTATTCTTTTGATGGAAAAACAAACTTTACCTCAATATTACTCCAATAAAAGTAGTGCCTGCAAGGAAAACAAAAGGTTTTTTTGTAATAATGTTTTGGAGTAAAAGGAAAATCAGTCTTACTACGAGTCAGGTGCAGTTTAATACCTACAGTAAAAATATGCAAACGTAATCTCATATTTAAGATTTAATTTACAAATGAATAAACTGAATGTTCATCTTGTTTGGACTTTGAACTTTTAACACGTCTTTGCTTACAGACATTAGAAAACAGGGTTTCCTGGCAGAAGGTTTACTTTTCTTATAAATAAGCAAATAGAAAATATCTAGTAAATTTTTTCTCTACAAATGGGTGATATTATGTGATAACAAACCTGCTGTATCCCTTATTTAACTATGATCATTACTTACAGGGGTACAGGGGTTATTAATTTATCTCAACTATATTATTAATCAAACGTAAAATTTTAGTGATAAGAGCAAATGTTGGCGACCACAGGTTTTAACATCGCCGATTTGCTGGTTTATGTGAGTTGTTGGGAGTGGGAAAAGCATTTTTAAAAATGAGATTTTTTCTGGCTTATGATGAAAATCTGCCACAAAATTACACAAAATCTGGCATAATTACTCATTGAAAGATAAAACATTACACAGCACCTGTATCATGATGGATTCATTCTGCATTAAAAGCATCTAAAGATATTTCTTGCCTCAGGTTTCACAGCTGCCAACAATCTCAAACAATGCATCACCATAACCTAAAGTGTGTAATGTAGGACAATATTATATAAAAGGGTTATAAAAACCCAGACTGTACCTGTTTTGTGCCTTTAAACACTTGCATTTAATAAACAGTAAAAAGAAAGAATCCGAATCACCTTTTTTGCCAAGTACCACAAAAATATACAAGTCTCAACCGAGGATAAAGACATTTACTGTACATTAGTGCAGGATTTATAAAGTGCGCCCAGAGTAAAAGCACACGCTTGAGGTAGTAAAGTGCATTTAGACAGGGTGAGTTGTTTGCATATCTGACAACATTGTAGGATTTTTGTTAGTGTCTAGTTTTAAATAAAGATTATAGTGTTGTTCAAAGCTTCATGAAGAGAGATTTACATATAGTGCTGGAGCAAATTATTATTTTCAATTAATGTAAAAATTATGTTTTCTTATTAGCTGATCAATTTATTGGCAGTAAAAAACGTATAACGTATACCATTATTACCCTTTGAGTATATAAATACTTCAACTTCCCCGTATAAAAAAAATAAAGTACCAAAACTCACCAAAGCGCAAACACTCATAGGGCATCATGTACCATTAATGCCACATAAGTTCTGTCTAACACTGAAAAAGAAAAACATTATAAAGGCATCATGTAGCAAAACATAAATGGTTACTGTAAAATAAGCCAAAATGTAGTTTTAAGGGGCCAAGGCCAACAATATTACTTACACAGTGCAAAGAATACCTGAATGCATCTTTAAGTCTAACATTCATACTGCCCAACCTAAACAGTGCAATAAAACTAAATAGGAGCCTGTGTTACTAATTTCAGTAACTTCACTTAGTCAATTACTGTTGCAATTCTCACAGCAATTTGTAACTATAATTATTTGTAATTATAAGATGTGGCTCATTCAGATAAATGCATTCAATCTCATCTCAGCATGATGTGCTTTCAACCCAGCGATGTTGGATTTAGAAGTGGCTCTTCATTATTGTTTTTCTATGATTATTATTGTAGAAATTCAGAATTAGCCACCATGTAAAATAACTATGACATCAGGCTAGGTTTTATGTTTGTTTTTTGTTACCCAATATCATGTGCTGACCAGTTGTATCTGTACAAACACAGCTGATGACATCACATAGTGACTATATAAATCCTATAATGTTAATAATCTAAAGGATTCATTTGAATTGTTGCCCTATAATGAAGCATTATGTTTTATTATTACAAATTGTTGCTTGTCGTTAATGCATTTTAAAATCTGTATTAAGTTCTGCTATTGGCCCTTTAAACACTACTGTATGTAATTCATTTGAATGAAACTACAGTACTGGTTATATTGGACTATTGTATATGACTGTAAATATGATTTGTAATATTATGAGCAAACTTAATAAGAGGTCGGGAAACTCTGATATATTTCACCACCGTATGGTAATGTTCGCGAAAAATCATTTAACCAAATGTGAAGCGTGAACCTCTTGTTAAGTTTTGCTCAGACGGATGCACATGATGTTAACTTGATTCTGTACAGTACAGTACAGTATGTATGAACACTAATGTCAATGATTTGTATTATATGAGCTGTTTCATGTACTACACACATGTTATTTTTTTATAATGTGTCAGCTTTATGCATCATACTATATGATCGTACTATTTTGAATTCTCCTGTGCTTCTCTGTATTTTCGCTGCTTTACTAACAGGAACCCATTCGAAAAAACAGGGCGAGGATTTATCAGAGAACGACGGTGATGAAGATGAAGGTATTTTTTCTTGGTGATGAAATACAATTGCATGTCCTTTTCTGAGCATCTGTTTTGAGTAATGTTTTCTGTACTTTGCACCACCCAACCCAAGCTTTTTCTTTTCCTTTATGGTATAAACACTCATCTTGGTCTTTGTGTGTCTGTGCTGGATGTCTGTGTCTTCAGTACTTAGCATGACTGAGAGGTTTTTTGTGAGTGAATGAATAGCGTAGGCAGAGCTGGAGCTTTTATGTTATTTTCCTCTGTATATCTGATCTGCTGTGTGTATATTATGTGAGGCTACAGATGGAGAGTGTTTTTCAATTATTTTCTTTATAGATTATAGTTTATGGATTGCTGTTGTCTAAGCATTGTACAGTGAAGATCTTTTAAATGGAGATGTAGCACAGTATAGATATAGTTCAATATCACACTGTCCAGAGTTTACGTTGTACAGCTGTAGACTCACCTCATTAGTAATCTGGTCAGCCTACTGTTTACAAAAACAGCATATCATCAGCATAACAATGAAAATGTATGTTATATTTCATGATAATGGCTCCTAGAGGAAACATGTATGGGAGAAGAGGAAAGGGCCTAGAACTGATCCCTGTGGCACCCCATATTTACCCTTAGAGTAACATTACAATGTATTATATATAATGTTATACATTAACCTGTTCACAAAATCAAACCTGATAGGGTGTTTGTGTCATATTCAATTACTTGCACAAAATAAAATTATTAGTTGGCATTCATGAGGAGTGAGTCCATCTAATTTTATAAACCACCAGCGGTCGGCCTATAACATTCACCTGTTTACGGTACTTATCTCACCTCATGTAATCATTCTTCACTAGTCACAGGGAGCATGAGATAGCTGGAGGTCTCTGTAAACCTCTTACTTAAGCTCCTACTTTACACAAAGCAAGCCAAATGCATTTAACCTTAATCTCTTAAAGATTATATGGGCACTGGTAAAATAAAGTGGCTTGTATCTTTAATGCCCCTCTCAACACAAACATCAAATCAATTTTAATGTTACCAGTGTGCATAGAAGTTTTTATGCGTATGAAGATTACTCTCTGAATGCCTTGTTTCATTGGCTTGTATGAGCTTTGGTGTCTCTTTCGTATTTTTTTGATGTTTGTAATGGAATGAGAAACTTCTAGCGTCTGGCCGAGCAACATGGAAGCACGTAAGTGGCAAACATGGGATATCACAGCACAGTTTTTATAAACCAGTCAATGGATTTAGATGAGGAGCGAAAGGCTGACAAGTTGTGGTAAGAGGATTAGCAACAGAGGAGGAAAAAAGGCAGAAGAGAGAGAGAGAGAGAGAGAGAGAGAGAGAGAAAGAGAGAAGTTGCCGATCAGCAAGAGCATTGTTCAGCTTCAGCATTTATCTTACAGTAGGATATTCTGGGCTCAGTGGGGATATCTGTAGAGATTAAAATAGGCAATGAATTCTTCCCAGTTACTGCACATGGCTTACACCTCAGTAACTATATTCAATCCTGTTATTGTTAAAAACGTATGCCTCTGACCTGACAATAGATTTTATAGGTGTGAAATTAGCATGTTTTACTTTGGACATGGTCTGCGTAAACTCCCAGGTGTGACATTGTTTGTTAAACTAATCGTATCATTCGCTTTTAGCCTGATTAGTCAATCAGCTTGTCCCAATTTGAATAGTTTTTCAATTAGTATGTCCCAGATCATGGTATGCAGAAATGAGTAGCCGGATGGTTTAATGCTTCCGGTGAAAAAAGTGTGATTCATGCACACTCTGATGGCTGATATCAGCCACAGTTCATTGTGAGTGGGAGGAGTTTAGTGAGGCTGCACTGGATAAAAAAAATTGAATAAGTGATGCTTGGCTGATTTATTAATAAATTAAACGATATAGTAAACATTATATAAGAAATAATGAATAAAGAAAAGCTAAAATATAAGAAAGAGTTGGGCAAAATGGTAATTTTCCATCATATTTGTCACTTAATAAATAAAAAAATATGTTACTTTTTTGTAAGGTTACTCTGATAAAATGGAATATGTTTACAAAGGGACACATTATTTGTTAAAAGCACAAAAGCAAATAATAGAAACATTTAAGTTGTCAACACTTCCGTCCTTCACATGAAACAAAATCAAGGTCCTGACTCTCTGTGGTCATTAAAACCTGGCCAAACTTGCCCATTGGCCTACTAATCATCCCCTCATATACTAATTGGCTATATCTCTCTGGTAATAAGCTGGTGTTTGTTGGCCGTTCTGTCGCAATATAGCTGGCATCACATCATCCAGCAGGATGTTGCACATTGGTGGTGATTGAGAAAAATCTTCGTTTTCCATGTAAAGCCATTTTGTTGGTCTGTTTTTTCCAAAAACCAGAAACGATGGTTTTCACCAAGTTTTTAGGAAATGTAAATCTGGGTATTGTCAGCTTAACCATTAAAATTATATTATGTTTTCTGATAATGTCTCCTAGAGGAAGCATGTATATTGAGAAGAGGAAAGGGCCTAGAACTGATCCTTGTGGCACACCATATTTAACCTTAGAATAACATGACACAATGTTATATATAATAACAAATGTTATTTGTAAAGAATTCCCCTGACAATGGATCCAGTGACTTTCCATTTGTTAGGGTATACAGTTTTGCTTTACAATTTTCAAGGTCCTTTTGCTTTATTGCAGTGGTTATGTACTGCAAGGCTGGAATGAAAACTGAAGCCACGTTTGAAGCCGCTCATTCGGGGGTATTAACTGTGTTGTTAATCGATATTGATAAAAGATGTTGGAGGCAAATACCTTGTAATGCATGTCTCAGCTCTGCACAAAGCGGAGGGGGGGGGATGGGAGCAGATTTCCCTCTGGAGAATTTGGACTTACAATCCAATGTTGATGTATGTGGCGGGTTCAGACAATCCAATTTCTGCAGATGTGGCAGCTCCCCATGAAAAATCTACTTGGCTCCAGCAGTCAAACAGTACAGTATGTCTTTCCAGAGGCTTTTCTGCTCGGTATGGAGGTCTGGTCTATGGTCATAATAGTTCCAGTGGCGCATGAATTCAGCTCTCTGTTGAGATTTACTGTAGTGCATAGAGGTATCTGTGTTCTGCCCCAAGGCATAATTTTGAATGGGTTGTCAATTACCCTGTATCAATGGCCTGCCTATTTGTCTTGTCTCTCAACCTAGGAACACAGCACCAGTAATAGGCAAAATAGGGAACGTGGTTTGCAAAGCACCCAGGATGTTCAAATAAAACAAGAATAAACCCCGGGGATTCCTGTATGTGGTGTTATCTGAAAAACACTTCGGGCTCACTTTGTTAAGGTCTCCTCAATTTTATCAGATGTAAGAGGACTGTAAATTAGTTTTGACACTTGAACAGCACCGGAATGATATTCCACTTGAGCCAACTACACATAAGAATGCCTCATTTGTCTAACAAGCATCGCAAGTCAAAGCAACAGTACTTGCACACACAGTGTTGAACTGACCTGCCACAGTATATTTGCAAAGGATAGCAATAGTGAGTATGACCCACTGTTCCCCTTACAACCTCTCCTCCGCTCTGGAGACATGGTGTCATTGTGAAACTAGGCCATTCGTTCATAGCAAACAGTTTAACACAACTTCACCACACGTTTAACCCATCACCAGGTCAACCAAAAGTCTTAAGGCACAATTAAACTCAATCCCAATACGTGCATACTTCATTATGAATATTTTATAAAAAGTTATACTCAGATAGTCTACCAGAATTGCACTGCACACAATGAAATGCGCTTTGATTTGCATGGGATGCTGGGCTTGTTATCTGGCTTACTCTACAGGACGGCTTCGATGCTTCTTGGGATTGAGCCCAAACGTCTGTCTTTTGTTGTGGAGTAGGCTGGACTCATATGTTTATCTCATAATGTAACTAGCAAGCTGTTGGCAATCTCTCTCGGTTGGTGGTCTTTATTTCAGTCATCAGTCTTGGCACAAACAGATTGCGATGCCCCTCATTCAGACATCCATAGAGCATCATTGGCAATTAAGTTGAGCTCAGGTGCAGCAATGTAACGTTATTATAACACTTCCAGCTAGAGCCAAGCTATACTGTGTTGGTGCTGCAGCATTAGGTGTGTTTAGGAACAGCGAGCTGTTAATTCTTAATGTAGAATATGGCTGTGGTGATATATTGTGCTGTGCTCAAAAGTAGACAGATATTCTCTCATGTGCCTGTTGTTATAGCCCGTGGCACCATTGACAAATAGGCGCACATAGCCGATACTTGGCTTGCTGATTCATGTGCCCTAATTGGGCTAAAGACTCATGCCCCCCCCCCCCTCCAGACTCCCAGGCTCCCATCCCATAATGCCAGTGGCCAGGCCAACTCCACCTGCTAGGGTCTTAGGATTGATTCTAGACTAATACAGACATTAAAACCTATTGCCATGCAGGATGCTGGGTTAAATAGACAATGGGCGAAATTCGGTTTTAGTTGGAAAGGGTCATCATTGGTGTTTATGACCTTAATGTAGAGTTAATTTGTATTGCTGGTTATTTTTCTGAAAAATGTGATACACATTCTTGCTGTATATGATGGTCAAATTGCAAACCTACAGACAATTTTTTCACGGTTAGTAATGTGCGTACTTTGCCATAACACCATGTTTTCAAAATATTTATGAGCATCTCCCTTGTAATATTGCGGTGACAAGTTTTAATAATGGAGAACCGCTGGCATTTCTTAAAAATGTTTTAATATAGTTGAAAATGTTTCCCATATTGCAAATGTCAGAAGATTTACGATTCTTCTGATAATATTTTTTGATTCAGAGACATCTGATGTGGTGCAGTGAGTTTCAGAGGAAAGCTGTCTACCCCTCCCCGCCCCTCCGCCTGTCTGTCTCTCTATTCCTCATTCACTGCTAGAGGCTGGGCTTCAAAGAGCACATCAAACCACCTGTCTCTGCGCTTTATAACATTATATTTAATGCAGAAACACCACGACCTAGCCGCAAGGACACACCTTCTTCAAAGGTCACTCGCCCCCATCTGGATAAGAGTTGAGCCGTTAAAATCAAAGTGCACAAATTGCCACATGCATACGTTCTGCTTTTCTCTTAGGCCTGTGTTTGTGTTGTACAAATGATGTTTAAATGCCTTTTGCAATCTTTTAAACATATTTCATTTCAAACGTAATTTACATTTAGGCATATAGCAGGTGCTTTTATCCAAAGCGACTTTTTTAGAAGATAGAATAGGTGTGTATTTTTGGAAGAGATTATTTGTTTTTTAGAGATGTGGCTGACCGGACTCCTACAGTATAAGAAAGATCCTTCCACCAGCAGGGAGTAGTGAAGGAAAATGAGTGGGAACGTGATTTAGTGCTGTTTTGTAAAGGTAACACAAGGCACCGCTCATTTGCTGAACGCAAGGTTCTGGATGGGGTGTAGGAATGTATGAAGGTGTGAAAGTAGGCCGGTGCAGTGCCAGTGAAAGTCCTGGGTGAGCAGTAGTAGTAATTTTAATGTGGAATAATTATGTTTATTTTGAACTGATGTCAGTTAGACACATAAGACTGTAAAAAAAGACAATGCCTGTTCGCTCTCTTCCATTGGTGAAGAATGAAGCCGCCAGTGTCCTAATACGGTGCTGACACCTTGGGTCTTCAGTCTGCGCAGTAGCGATTTCAGGACCAGTCCTGCGCAATATTGAGAAAGAAGTAAAGCCGCAAAATCAATGCGAAGAATATCACAGCTGTCAATCATGACGTGACACCACCGTTTTTATAGCATTAAATAACTAAACACTAAACTGAATAACTAATAATAACAAAAAACAAACTTATTTGAAAAACAAACACTTGTATTTACATCAGCGTGATAAAAACGATAATGGAAGTGTAATAAAATTGGTTAGTTGTTCTCAAGTCCTATTGAATAACATAGGTGGGCGGGGTTTATGACCTATACTGGGACCAGTCACTGGGGGGCGATCGAGATGTTTTGGCTTCAGTTTCCAGGGCTTGTGCGGCACGCTTGGTTAGACTAGCTAAAGTGAGTTTTAATACAGTTTATACTTTTTATTAAAACAAATGGCTAAACCTAAATATTAGATTTTGACCACTTGTTTATGCGATAGGTACAGTATAGTGGCAGATTTAGGCATGGGCGACATGGGCAGCTGCCCGGGTGGCATGTCAAGTGAAGTCAAAGTCAATTGTATTTATATAGCGCTTTTCACAATTGTTTAATTGTTTCAAAGCAGCTTTTCATTAATAAAAGCAGGAGAAAACGCAAAATGAAATCATATCAGCAAGCGTAGTAATAATGTAACGTATAGAAGAGAGTTCTAAGTTAAGCCAATGTCAGCTGCATCCCTAGGGGTTGAAAAAAAACTAATTTTATTTGGGGGATAAAGTCCTTTGGATAAAAAAACCCTTGAGAGAGAGAGAGCCAGACGTAGGTGATTCTATAGAGGATATAGTCGCTGTCCGGTGAAAACCACGTATGTCCATTTTGCCGATTTTGAGATTTTTCGACGGATTGAATGTCCAGGTTCATTTCCGTATACAGTATGCTTCACAAATCTAAATGGCCAATGAAAAGTTGTGAAATCATGTCATCTGGTTTTCACGTTTATCCATTTGGTGTCAAAGCTGTCAATCACGCCGCGTATCTCCCGCCCTGTGGAAGCTTCTCGCCGGTCTCGTGAAGTTTCATCGAAGCTCAGCACTGGATAGCCGAATAAACATAGCCTGGTGAGACAATGACTGTTTCTCAATTCCAAGAACTCAAAGAATGGCTTGCGTTCTCGTGGAGACTGGCCTTGCCAGGCGACCCTGGAAGAACGAACTCAGAAGGTCATGAGAACGCAAAGAATTGAGATGTGTGCGATCTTCCTGCTGTTCACCTGACCTCCCCAGATTTCAGAGAAATGCGTATCGACCACCGTTATTGTCAAATATGCACGTATGTCCATTTAAACTCAATTTTGGTCAAATGTGGATTATATCATTACACTGGCAAGAATATGGCTTCATGTAAAGATGCCGTACCAAGTATGACAACGCTACATTCAACTGCTTTTGAAATACCGTGTTTTTTCACTTCCTGAAAAGTAAACTTTGAGCTTCATCGGGCAGCGACAATATACTATATACTATATTATATATTATAAAATGTTATGGGAATTAAAAATTGTATATATATGTATTATATACTTTCATTATATTCACACTGCCAATGATTTTCCAGAATCTGTGCATGCATTCCCACAGATGCCATAAAGTGACGTGTTTAAAGTCCTGCACTTCGTAGTTTTTTTTTCACAGCGTCTAAAGTTTCTTATCATCCATTATTTCTCTTTCCAGAGACCATGCGCGTGCATTTTTGTTTATAATAAGCTAATATGCGCGTATGACACGCTTTTTATATTGCTGAATGATCTCAGCTTCAGCGCTGATAGTGGCAAGCTCCCTGATCAGTTTTCCCTGCTACAGTCCAGCTTTCTAGATTTCTCGTCGTGAAAGTAAATCTGCATGTAAATGCCTGTGTCAAAGAGCTGAACCATAACTTCTTGTTGCAATGACATGTGCGTCCTCACTACGGCACGCCCCTGAATGTTACGGCAATGTTACTAGGTCCACTTTACAGGAGCGATCCAGAACATTCATGGCACGTTTTTGTGTTCACACTGTCTGCCTGTCTGCCAATTTTACGAATATTTTCTGGGACCAAAGTGCTGTGTGAATGAGGTTTTAGTTTTCTTAGGTTCGAGCAAGAGACAGGGAAAGAGAATTCTATTAGCGTAAGGGCCATTCGCATGTAATGCAAGTGTCATATAATGGTTGAATAATTGCTCAGTTTCAGACAACTAGCTAAGTATTGCAGCATAGGTATATTTAACCATTAAACTTACTTTTACTGTTCATTTCATGTCACCGTGCTGTCAATTAACCTGTTTGGGACTAGAAGCATGCATCCTGCCACCTAGACTCCAGAGGTGATGCATTTGACTCATAGACTGTAAAAAATAAGGTCGTGTCCATGACATCACCCATAGGTTTGTGAAGAGCTTTTTTTGAAGCCAATAGTAGGTGGGGCCTGCCGTCACCATCTTGGCTGCGTGTGACAGTGATGTAGACAAGACCGACATTATCATAATTCCTCCCGCTTCGGACTCACAGCCTGTAAGTTAACTCCTATTAGCATCTGAATCTTTCAAACATCGTAACAAGAGTCACATTTCCGGCTAATATCAGAGTTATTCAGACCAATCACAACGTACAGATTAGCTGGCCAATCAGGGACACAGAGCTTTTCAAATCCATGCATTTCAGTAAGAGAGTGAAATCTGGAGCTACAAAAATGTACAGTATGTGGAAAATAATGTGTTTTTTAACCATAAACCACGCAAACACATTGTATTATACCAAATACACAAAATAACGTTGGTTTTAGCAATGAAATGGGTGCTCTTTAAGTTTTGGCTCTATTGAATTGGTCCATTAATTAACAACCTGTGACAGAACACCCTTGAAACCATCGAACAATGCCTTAGCAACCTCCTAGAATTACATAGCAACCATACAGCATCACTCGAAACACGGCTCAAAATACATTCACATTAAAACGGAACACAAAATAAAATCATTGTGTTGTTTTAGGATTGCTGTAGATCATGGGCGTAGATTTAGGGTGGGACGCTAGGGACATGTCCCTAGCAATATTCAGGGAAGACTGAATTGTCCCTAGCAATAATTTCGACCAAACAATTAATCTGTATTTATACATAACCACTAATGTCTTATTCTTGTGTTTTATATTGTTTACTTTACTTTTTTAATTATATATTTTTTCAGGAATCATTTAAATGAGATTAAAAATCTTTTGCAATCCCGTTCTGTAAAATGACCCTCTATGTGGTACACAAACGGTTAACAGCTTTCGTTCTCTGCAATGCCCGCCTCCGTAACTCACATCGCTAATATGATTGGCTTTGCATTTCTTTAGTCCCGCCTCTCTACTCACATTGCTAATATGATTGGATTAGCATTTCTTGAGTCCCGCCTCTCTAAATCACATCACTTTATGGCTTGTCTTTACTCGCTACGTGTGATAGGATGGATGGTTTCACTTTGTACAACGCGCCAAAGTTCACTCAACAAGACGCGCGTGATTATTCGGGCTACAGGTAAGTGAGGAAGAAAGTATTATTATACCCACTGTAACTGTTTCATGCACAAAATACGGAACAAGTTGTCTCACATAATGATTCAAGGACAGTGTTTTCACCAATACACGACAATTCCATGTTAACCTGAGGAGTTGCAAACTTTTGTCAACCTTTTATAAATGGGGTAGCAAGGTTATTTATGGGGTCCCTAATCCATGAAAGAAAATAACCCCAACATGGTAAAAACAGAACAGCATGATATACATACCAACTTCAACATTGGGATTTTTTTTGGCAAAATTACATTAAGAATTAAATATTAATTGCATATTCTTCATTGTTATAAAGTAAATATGGATTCATATATGTTACAATGTGATTTTCTTTTTTTTTTGACAAAGACTTCAACAGTTACTGTTTATTAGGCTCTAGGACATAACGAATTGTTATTGTTTATTATAGTACATTAAATTTGGGATGGCACCGGGGGTGGCGAGTCAGATGTCACTGAGTAAAGTGCATACTGAGTTGTCTGTTGTTTATGTCAAGTAAACGGTGATAAACAGTTTTTGCAATGCGACCATTTTATTTATGTCCCCACCAATGCCAGAATCAAACCTACGCCCTTGCTGTAGATATGTGTATATTGTTATGATTATTATGATCATTTGTAGTTGAGATGTAAATGTTGATCCATGAGGAGCGGAGCAGTAAAGTCTAAAGTCACAGGCCTGGCCTGAGAGCATCATCTACTGTATAGAGCTCATCATCAGATTTGTCACTTTCCATGTTTTACAGCATCAGTAGTGGCCTGTGGCATTTATCTCCTGTTCTCCAGCAGAGCGACAGGTCGTTGAGATGCGGGCCACTGAGAATTGCCAGAGGTTCACAGATAGCCTGCCGAATCCTCTCATGATTTTGAAAAAAGCAAAGCGTAGTTTTGAAATCCTGCACACTAACATTCTAATCAGAAGTGTAATGGAGATGCTGAAGACTTTGTGAAGAAGGCTGAGCAACCCATTGAGATGTTAAGTGTTGTTTCATTTATGAAGCGGCTGGCGTTTCACCTTCCTGGATTCACTTGTAGATGATTGATGAAGGTTACGCAAGAGAATAGATGCACGCTCTCCCACTGTTTTGATAATGGATCATATGCGTGTGCTTCTGAGAGAATGAGTTCATGTGTCATTTATTCATATCAACCATTAGTGCACATTTATGTGTCTGACATTGTGTTTTATGTTCACACTTTCACTTCTACTGTTCAAGGTCAATTGTGCTGAAAGTGCAGTTTATTTAAATGATTTTCTATGAAACCCAAATGTCTTTACAATGTGTATTAATCCATATCTCTCTTTTTCCCCCCTCAGGATGTAACTTTTAAATGGACTTTTACATTTGCTTGTTCTTTAAGATGTTATAGAAACCACATACTGTATGTTTTCAAAGTAAAACAAATGCTTTTGCTCAAACAGTGCAACGTGATGTGAATTACCAAAAGAGGTTACTGATGACATTGACATGATTCATTCACTTATTGTCTTTCTCTAATTCTTCTTTTACATTCTTTCATCCTGTGCATCACTCCTGCAGGAAATCTTTATGTTTTTCACCATACATTGTCTCTCTCTCTCTTGTGCAATAAGTGTAAAGAAAGAATTGTCGTTTCAAAACCATGCCTTGTCACGGTTTTCTCAGATACCAGATAAAGTGCGTTTGAAATGGTTAAATTGTGTACGAATTGCGTCTTTGCGCCTTGGATCAGATCAGGGGTCTTTCACACATTAAATCCCAAATTTTGCCCAGACATGAAATGATGTGCCATTAGTACCACTCTGATATAATCAACAATAACGTGTAACAGTAAAGTGTGTGAAAAATGAGTCACAATTGTGAGCGGTGGGATAATGTGATACTGAATTAATGGTTTACTTTATAATAAAGTTGTAACATTAGTAAATTACAGTAGATAATATTAACAATGATTAAACTATACTGTTTATGTAAGTTAATGCTAATGCAATTGTGAACTTTTTATTTAGTGCAATATTCACTGTAACTTTGTCATTGTGAAACTTTACAGTATTGCAACCTTTACTAATAACTGCCATTGTAAAAGTACTGTACATTTTATTTCATGTGTTTAGCCACCGGTCACTATTATTGCCATCAATATGTTCACTCATTCCATGACCACACTCAACAAAACAAATAATTGTGATTTCATTCATATTAGGAGTGTAGCGGTATTTCGCGATACTATAATTCCTGTCCGGTGTCGATTCTGGGTTGCGATGATGGTATAATGCACAACTATTTTATGTACTACGGCTATTAATAGATTAGATTAAATTGATGTCCTTAATAATCTAAAAGCACAGTTTCAGTCGTTTATAACATGCATTTGAAAAAGCAATACTCGTCAAATATAATCATTATAAATATTCTTTCTTATCACGACAATACCTGTAAATGTTTTAAGAACGGCCTTTTAAATATGCTTACACATTTCCTGAAGCTGCGTGTGTAATGGTTCTTCTTCTGCAGCGCATATTAAGTTTCTGCACCAGAGCGCCATCTGGCTTTTGGATGTAGCGAAATTTCACCGTAATTCATTGAGAAGCGTAGCAGGCAGAATCGCACAATGTATCGTTACACCCCTAAAAAATGTATACTAGACACCTTAAAGATAATGTGTACAAAACATCTTTGTCATATCTTTATGTTAACATACTTTTATAAGCTTTTGTTTTTGGGCTTTGAAGCCATCATCTTCTCATGTTACAAACAGGAAGTAAACCGGCAAGCAATGTTGGCTAAAACAAGGCTAAATTTGGGCCGTCAGTGAAAGTCTAATAGACGTATAATGCTAGATACACACCAAACGTGGTGCATTGCATTACTCGTTCTAGATTACTCGCGGTATTTAACCTAATGTCATGCACATTTATTTGGGCGAAGACGCGTTTGAGGAGAATAGCATGTGTTTTCACGGCAAACGCGCCACCCATATCGCATCATTCGCATCTTTGCATTGTCTTTGTATGCAATCTACTCGCGCAAATCGTTGAACTCGCATCTGGTGTGAACCCACAGTAACAAGAGCCCAAGAACAGACAATGCGTATACGTTTAAAACATATACAAGAAATCAAACACCTTGAACATTGCTTAAATGATGGAATATCATACATCTCTGAGATATTTTGGCAAAAACGGCATGTAACCAAATTCAAGGATATTTAGGGTAGAATGGGGTTACTCACAGTCGGACTATATTGGACTATATAGTTAGACGTCTTTGGTTTTGCTTGCTGGGCTGCTCCAGTAATGTGACAATTTTCAATATCCATGAGAAACTTCACATATTTAATTGAGATGCTTCATTATTTCTATATTTGCAGGAAATTAAGAAAAACAACATGCAGTAACATTACTAGAGCTTTGTTAGTGTAAACCATTTTAAACCACAATAGTGACTGGTGGTGTTAAATGGGTTAATGTAACATACGCATTAAACAATGACACAGTGATGCACATTTGTTTGTAGCACATACAATTTTGGAGGGTAATTCGTTGTGACCACCATGGATGATAATTTTTTTGTAATATTATATTTGAGCTCATAAAAAATTCATATTCAATTAGGCCTATTAGTTTATATAAATGATGTTAATTAGTTTTTTTTATGTATTTTTCTATTAGTTTATATAAATGATGTTAATTAGTTTTTTTTATGTATTTTCATTTTGTCACAATTTCACAAACAGCTCATAATTAGGAAATATCCACAGCATGCTAAACTTATACTCTTTATGTGTTATTAAGTTGAAAACAACTCGGAGCCATGGAAAAACCTTGGCTACATAACAGACTGTACAGTTGGCATATGGTATACATACTTTTGTTAAGAAAAACAATCATATTTACCAGCCCTGGTGAAAGTCTGTTCCTTATTCTGTCAGCAATAATGCCGGCTGCAGAGAAAATGCATTTTATCAATAAAATAAACTACATTAACAGGAAGCTTACAAATGTCTTATGATACGGTGCTGCGGGCCACATCTAAAAAAAAGGTCAAACTACCAGGCGATGTTAAATACTAAAATTAGTCTGCAGTTACAAATACATCAAAATTATTTTTTTGTATATTTTACATTAATGTCTGTAAAAAAAAGCATTTTAATTAAAAAATAGCATTTTTTCTTTTCAAATAATTATTGCCGTTAAAATATTGGAATATTTGACTAGTCGTGCACATCTCTAGTGACCATGCACATGTAAATGTCTTTAACAGGAGGCCTTGAATGCGAATGCACTATAGAGTTGAGTGCACGCAGACTTCTCCTTTCCTTCAAAGATTCAGAAATTTAATCTGCTGTATCCATGGCAACCATCAATACAATACAACATTTGGTATCTGAGCCCAGCAGCGTCATTTCAGTCCTCGAGGCTGAGATAGAAAGAGATGCTTTTGCGGCTCTCCATTAGCTTATTTAGACAACTTAATTACCATGATTTACATGAATGCATAATATTTGATTGATGTCACTGTTTAATGTAAATACATGTAAATGACAACATTTCAAATAATGACAAATCTATGCTGGTGTATTTCAACACAAAATTTCCAAAAATAAACATTTGTCACCCTTTAATCACTCCATGTCATTAGTCACGCAGTATTTTCTTGATTTTTATTTATCACATAAATCATAGGAGTCGTGTTATATTGTCCGTATTCTGAAGCCTTTCAATAGCGTTGTGTGAGGAACAAACCTGATTTGTAATCGGCCGCATGACATACAATATGAACACCAATGGCATTTGGTATTAAATTGACGTCAGGCCAGCTATGATGCATCACAATTCACCAATGTGGAGAAGCCTATCAGCCAATAAGGACAAAGCAATCGTAAGGCTTTATGACATTGGTAATATTACACGTGACCCATTGATATTTTTATAATCTTATTTCACGTTTTAGGAAAAGATTCAATTACACAGAGTCCGAATGATTTGAGGACGACAAACCTTTTGGGTGAATAGCCCTTTAAGGCGCTCTCATAATAGTTTATTGTATTGTAAGATAAAGAAATGTCCCCAGTCACTGGTTGTAAGCTGGTGCAGTGAAGTCTAACCCAGCCATTAAATTTGAGTTGATCTCATCATTTCAGCTAGTAAAGCGTGTTAGTGCAGTTTGGAAATAGCCAGTTAGGTTCTGACCTTCCATATGGCTTCATCTGTTCATATCTGTTTTGCGCATAAGCTTCATTCTAAAAGACGAATGACTCGGCTGATACGAAACGCATTTCAAAGCGTAAACGAGCCGGTAGCTGGTATCTGAGAGGATTGTGAGAGACATCGTGGTGTTTTGAATCTTGCTTTTGGGGCAGTGGGGGAGTCAGACTTTAATGGTGGCCACTCTTGCAGACATACGAGATACTGGAGCCAAACCTGTGATGGTCTACATTCACGGTGGGTCGTACATGGAAGGCACGGGGAACATGATCGACGCAAGCGTGCTGGCCAGCTACGGGAACGTCATCGTTATTACTCTCAACTTTCGAGTCGGCGTTTTGGGTAAGTGGCTGATTATGTTTCGTATTGAAAACTGACTTCAAGCTGATTTGCAAATAAAAAAAATCCTCCTCTGACAGGCCCCTAAAAGATAGCCCCACCCCAAACAGCATTGGTTAAGTCAGTGTTTGAAACCAGGTTTAACATGAATAGTCCTACTGATCAACCATCTAGACAAGCTTGTATCAACCCCTTGTAAAAAATTATGTACAGTCATGTGTCTGCTATAATATATAGGTGCTCTTTATGTCTTGCTACCATTTACATGCGCTTGACTAAAACATCAAGAGCTGTTTGTTGAATCACCAATAGCTGCATATGTAGGCAAAGATAAAGAGAGACATTGTTATGAATTTAAGTATATTGCTCACAGTGGTACAGAGGTTGGCCTTGCGCAGTGTTTTTTTATGATTTCTGTTTGTAAAAATGTCCAGTCTCTCAGTTATTATGCTATTAATTTGAAAAATAAGCTCAATAAGTACAACTCCAAGGTAAATCTGTATTGCTGACAGGGGAATTCTTGAATGCCAGTTCATCACATAGACCAAAAAGAAAAGTTAACGGTTTTTTTTTTTTAAGTAAGTGGTCATTTAGCAGAGGATTGTGCAGTATCTAAAATGATTTACAGTGCAATTACCGGGACAATCCTTTTGGAGAAACTTGAAGTGAAGTGTCTGGATTAAGAGCACTATTGGATCCTACACTGCAGACGTATACAGTACAATCTTTTGGTTACAACATTAGATCTTGCAGGGGTGGACAACTTTAACTTTATAGGCATCTCTTAAATAGTGTGAAGAAATTACTTTCCACCAGGTTCTATATAAGCCCCGCTCTTATACACCTGTGTCTGTAATTCTGCAAGTATGCTGGATTGCCAAGTGTAATTGATTAGTGCATAATACAAGACACGGCGCTCGAGAAAATCCAATAGTCCTGTGCAGTGGTAGAAATGTATCAACCGACTGCAGCGTTTAGCAATCGTGTGATATCAACGAGAAACATGGAGAAATGTGAAACTTAATTTCTTTGTACAAATGAAGATGGGGAAGAACTTTTTATGATGGGCCGTATAACATGAAATGTTGAAATTTTTCAAGAAGGTTACTCATTTGGTATTTTACAAAATATATTGCATGAGGAATGGCCATTGCATTGTTTGCATTTCCCACTTTGTTAATATACAGGACGCTTCTCATTTGCATACTAGTTTTTGAAATGAAAACAGAAAAATAGGATATAAATAAAAAAGAGCCTTCTTTTAACCCCTTAAGGGGGAGTGCACACCAAAGCTTTTCTGAAAGGGTCTGAAAACGCCTGGAGGATGCCAAATACCAGCTGTTTTTTTCATCTGAGCGACAGCTTTCTTCAGCTGAGTGCTTTGGTTGCTGTGATACTTCAGTCGTTGTACGATGAGCCGTTTTTGCTGGGGTAATGTCCCACCCCTCCTCCACTGTGATTGGATGGCCATGTGAGAACTGACATTGGCGAGCGGAGCTTTTCATCCAAAGTTAAATCTTTTTCAACTCTCGGCGAAGAAAAACCAATGAGCACCGATTTTCAGCGCGGAAGAAAATGTTGAAAAACGCAAAGCTTCCATTGGAAACAATTGAAAACATATGACTGGCCGCGAGTAACGTAAATGCTTTGGTGTGCACGCCCCCTTGCTGATGCTGTCCCATGAGCAGGACACATGAATTTACTTCAACGTTTTCCATGTAAATGTAGTTTTCATGTGTCAAAACCTTTTAGCAGTAATAATAATGCAGTGACAGTAATTTATTAATTTGAGACAAGAGTGTGCAGCAAACCGTTGACACCTAGTGGCCATTGTTGGTAAAACCACTAAAATGTAACACAAACCTAATGTTTTGTAATAATTTTGTTAAAATGTGTACTTTATTGCATTAATACAATAAATGTAAACTGCTATAACAATTTTTATTTAATACTTTCACCTCCAGACACTTCAGTGAAAAACTTTAAAGTATCTTCTTTAAAACCAGACCAAGATTAAGCTTCTAGACCATAGACTGTAAAAAAGATGGACGTGGTGTCCGTGACGTCAATTGGTTTGTGAAGATCGTTTTTGAAGCCAATAGTAGGCAGTACCTGCCGTCGCCATCTTGGCCGCGCGTCACCGCAAATCAACATCTGTAAACATATTATTTTCTACTGTAAAGTTGGGCATTTTTAACATGGATGTCTTTGGGAATTGACTCCCTTTTAGAGCCTGCCTCTAGTGGCCAGTTGATGAATTGCAGTTTAAATCACTTTCATATTGGCTTCATCAGAGAGATCGTAAGGTTGCCCCTTGTTGTAGACAAAAAAATGAGTTATATTAATTTGAAGGTGTAAATCACATTTCACCCCCCCCCCCCCACTCAAAAAGTGCTGCACCAGTTAAGGGGTTAATAATGCAGTTTAAAGCCATGAGAAGAGAATAATACAGTATGTTTTTGATTTACCCTGGTGGTTAAGCATAAACATGGTTGGTATATAGGTTACAGATTTATGCACACGTGTCTGAGGGTCACATTTAAAAACACTATTAGAGATTTAGAACAAAGATCACCATACTGTACACTCTTTATATCCAAGTAGTGTTTAATAAGTCTCACCGGAGTTTCATCATCGTACGGCAGCGTTTCCGTCTGTCCTGTGGATGTGATAATTATTACTTCTAAGTGTGGACCCCGTCTCTCCAGGGGCGCTATTTGGAGACTTTCACATGTGAACTTCACACCATGTAGATGACGGAGAACTCATTACAGGTTTAATATTTAATTACAAATGCCAGCTCACCGGTGAGCTCTTCCTGCTGGTGGAGTCTGGCGGTCGGCCGTCTGTCAGTTTGAGACCGTATTGTGACACTTAGATTTGATCGGAGACGGGGGTTCGGTCAGAGACAATTTGTTTATAGGAATCCTGTCTTGTTTGAGCATTGATCGGTGTGTGTGTGTGTGTGTGTGTGTGTGTGTGTGTGTGTGTGTGTGTGTGTGTGTGTGTGTGTGTGAGATAGAGAGGAACGGGCCGGGGTTTGTGTAACTTTTTAATGGCACGTAATGACTCCTGTACAGGGGGATGATCTTGTATCAATGCTCTTTACAAATATAATTACTCAGTGGATCTCTGGTGCATGTCAGATTTCATTTCCTGTGGGGAAGACTTCATTACTGTTTCCAGATGCATTAAATATTAACAATAGCCACCTCTTTAAAAAAAACTTTGCCCTTTATCATGCTGTTGCCAAATGTGAGTTCAGAACAATTAGAAATAATATTTTCTTTGAAACTGCCGAGTGTTTTAAATGAGATACTGTAAATCATAGCCCGTGCTTGGATTCCTATCCTTTTAAAATGACAGATAAACCTTATTTTCATAATTTTCTTTTACAAACGTCACAAAGCCATACAGTATATGCATTTGTATCCACTGCTTGTTCACTATTACAAATTTTCTTTCTGTGGCCTGTGGATACATTTAAAGTGCAGTGCGATTTAATATCCATTTAAAAGTGTGTATCTCAAGGCAAACATGAATGTGCAATTAAATAGCCATTTCTTTTTTCAGAGTCTTATGCACTATAGCCGAACATCATCTATATAGAAATGTAGATAAACACATGTGTAATATTTCTCTGGTATAAGAAGTCTAATGACACTATAGAGAACATGTACATGTTTGTCAAGGTTGTGTAAGGCACAAGAGAAAGGATTTTTCCTGTATAGGTCTTCTGGCTGGCACAGTCACGTAGTAAATCTAATTCAGAAACGCAGCATTCAGTCTGCTCTTTGGCAAAGTTGTCGTTAAATGATATTAGTTATTGATGCATAGATTTTCCAAGTCACTATGACAACAGTGTATTTCTGTAAATGGTCTTAGATTATTCGCAGTGAAACATTCTTGGCATTCAGAGTCAAAATGTTGCATGTTCAGCAGCGATGTGAAATTTCATTTCATGTGACTTCCACCAGAGCTGATTCAATTCCCAGACAAATATACCTGTATGTTTCTTCTGGGTCTAGAGCCTGAGAGGCATTGATGAAATGTGCCGGGAGTAGATGGCAACCATGCCGTTTGGACCTTCAAAATGTCAGGGTTTTTTTCATCTGAGAAGGCGTGCCATGCAGTAAAATAAACATTATAATTGAAAAAAGCTTAAATAATAACCCATGACATTTCTCTTTCAAAACTTTTATAATGCCAGCCCTATAATATTCAAAATCATGCATGGTTCAGGGATGAAGGTCAGTGCCAAAATACACTCTCAGAAAAGAAAGGACATAATTGTACCTTTAGGGGTACAATGGCTTGTCACTGGGGCTGTACCCTCAAGGGTACAGTTTTTGTACCCTTGGCAGAGGGTACAAATTTGTACCCTTGTGATTTGTACCTTAAGAGACCAGTTTTGTACCTCTGGTGACAATTTTGTACCTTTATTTAAAAGTACAAATATGGACCCTTCAAAAAGGGTACAAAATTGGCTTTGACAGGGTACACTCATTGATTATGGTTTTAAAACTTATACATATATCTCAATCTAAGTACTGTAAACTTTAAATTATAAGTGCATATGACTCAATATATTTGTGTTGTTTAGCCAATTGTTAAGCGTAAAGGTACATTTTAAACATTAGTATAAAAAATGATAACAGAAAATATAAAATACACAGTTTATTGAACAATCATTTATTTTACAAAAGGTTTAGATATAAAACAGAAGTGTGCTGTTCAGTCCAAATTCACAACATTAAAAACTAACATTACATTACACTTTACTTATGAAATATATCAACCATTCCTTTATGACTTTAACAGACTGTCCAAACAGGAATATTTTAAAACAAAGTCAGTGTGCTGTTCCTTAAACCAAACGACATTTAAACATTTTTAACAGGGCCACATCTGTCCTTGCCAAGCAGTGAGAAAACACACAAATATAATTTTTTTCCCTGATAAAACTATGGTGTACTCACAGCATAATGAGTAAATGAATAGGTCCATATGGAGTAACATTTCTTTAGTTTTTCTTGTGTTAATGACCGGTGGTAGACGATAGTCAGTCAGCCTCCTTAATGGTAAAGATCGAAAACTGCTCTGGGCACGTTCATACTTATCTGTGAGAAAACACACAAATATGAATACATTTTCCACTGACAGAACTGTGGTATACTCACAACATAAATAAATGTGGTACCTTTAAAGTTTTTGCATGTGAATGATGGTTGGTCGAGAACAGTCAGCCACCCTCAATGGTAAAGATCCAAAATTGCGCGGGAAACGTTTGTGCTAAACTGTGAGATAACACACATAAATATGAATTAATTTTCCACTGTTTGGTTGAGCAGACAGACAGACAGACAGATAGTCAGTTAACGTTAGTCCTTACTGAGAGAGAAACACATAAATATGAATTATTTTTCACTTACATAACTGTGGTGTACTCACGCAACATAATAAATAAATAAATGTGGTAGCATTACCTTTAAAAGGTTTCTGTGTAACTGACTTTTGATGTTTGGTGGCGAGTAGACAGTCAGTCAGTCAGTCAATCTCCCCCCTGACTGAGAGATTCAAACTTGCGCAGGAAACGTTTGCGCTAAGCTGTGAGAAAACACACATAAATAAGAATTAATTTTCCACTTACAGAACTGTTGTGTACTCACTTAACATAATAAATACATTAATAAATGTGGTAATGTTACCTTTAGAAGGTCTTAATTGACTGTTTGGTTGAGAGCAGACAGAGAGTCAGTTAACGTTAGTCCTTACTGAGAGAGAAAACACATAATATACTATTAATTTTCCACTTAATGTTACAGAACTGTGGTGTACTCAAACAACATAATAAATAAATTAATAAATGTGGTAACGTTACCTTAAAAAGGTTTCAGGGTAAATTTCTGTCTGGTGGCAAGTAGACAGTCTGTCAGTAAATCTCCCCCCTGACTGAGAGAGATTCAAACTTCCACGGGAAACATATGTGCTAAACTGTGAGTAAACACACATAAATATAAATTAATTTTCCACTTACAGAACTGTGGTGTACTCAAACAACATAATAAATAAATTAATAAATGTGGTAACGTTACCTTAAAAAGGTATCAGGGTAAATTTCTGTCTGGTGGCAAGTAGACAGTCTGTCAGTCAATCTCCCCCCTGACTGAGAGAGATTCAAACTTCCACGAGAAACATTTGTGCTAAACTGTGAGTAAACACACATAAATATAAATTAATTTTCCACTTACAGAACTGTGGTGTACTCAAACAACATAATAAATAAATTAATAAATGTGGTAACATTAACTTACCTTTAAAAGGTTTCTTGGTAAGACGTGTAACGTTATACAGTCTGTCAGTTAATCTCCCCCTGACTGACTGATAGAGATTCAAACTAAACTGTGAGAAAACACACATAAATATGAATTATTTCTCCACTTACATAACTGTGGTGTACTTAATGCACATTAACCTGCTCATAAAAATGAGTCTGAGGAGTATGAGGCAATAGTGCTGTGTCAATATCGCGTTGACTCGCCGTATACAACTTTACACAAATAACCGTAACCGAATCAGTATTAAAATGAAGAGCCACGACAAACAACACATTTTTAAAGTTTAAAAATGTTTTAAAGATGATGAATGAGTTTCCAGTGCTTACCTGTTAATGTTCTTTATGTGTCTGTCGTCCTCCTGCGCTGCTCTGTGAAACTGACTCCGACCGTGAGATGTGGGGGGATGGGCGCGTGTCAAAATAAAAGCGCGGGTTTTTTTCGGTGTGTGTGAGGGATTCAGTTATTCAGTATTTATTCAGTTTAAATAATGGTTAATCAATTGCAGTTTTTGAGTTCATATCACAGTTTTTATTAAGTGAAATTAACTTTTTTTTCATTAAAATTTAAAATTAAACACACTGTCAATGAACTGAAGAAAACTAATACTACTTCAATACCCATGTGTCCAACTAAAGGAAACAAAAATTGACACAATAGTTATTTACGTTACTGACCAGATTTACAGCAGTTGTCTAGAACAACAAATAAAAAAAAAATGGCAAGAGGCTGTCTCTTAACATTGTACCTTATCCTTTAAAAGAAATGGTACAAATATGTACCTTTTAGTGCTTGGGAACAAATATGTACCTTTTTGACCCTCAAAAAGGTGCATACATGTACCTTGAGGTCCAATAATGAGCCCTATGGGGTACTTTTGTGTTGATTGTACCTTGGGGGACAGAAATGGACCCCTACTGTACCCCTATTTCTGACAGTGTATGGCTAATAAATGCCGTCATATTATGAGTCAATATTGAAGTGCTAGTCAAAATTTGAAAACAGCATCTCAATAGGATTGAGGTCTGGACTTTGACCAGGACACTCCAAAGTCTTTATTTTGCGTTTCTTCAGCCATTCAGAGGTGGACTTGCTTGTGTGTTTTGGATCATTGTCCTGCGGCAGAACCCAAGTTTGCTTCAGCTTAAAGTCAGGAACAGATGGCCAGATAAGTTTAACTTTTGTCTCGTCAGTCCACTGGGTATTTTCCCAAGGCTTGGGGATCATCAAGATGTTTTCTGGCAAAACTGAGATGAGCCTTTATGTTCTTTTTGCTCAACAGCGGTTTTCATCTTGGAACTCTGCCATGCAGGGCATTTTTGCCATCTCTTTCTTATAGTGGAGTCATGAACAGTGACCTTAACTGAGGCAAGTGAGGCCTGCAGTTCTTTGGATGATGTTATGGGGTCTTTTGTGATCTCTTGGATGAGTCGTTGCTGCACTCTTGGGGTAATTTTGGTCAGCCGGCCACTCCTGTGAAGGTTCACCCTGGTTCCATGTTTTCAACATTTGTGGATAATGGCTCTCACTGTGGTTTGCTGGAGTCCCAAAGCTTTAGAAATGGCTTTATAACCTTTTCCAGACTAATAGATCTTATTTTTACAGACTGATAGATCAGAAATGTCTTTTTTTTCTCAACTGTTCTTGAATTTCTTTGGATCTCAACATGATGTGTAGAGGATATTTTGATCTACTTCACTTTGTCAGGCAGGTCCTATTTAAGTGAGATCTTAATTGTGAACATGTGTGGCAATAAAGAAACTGAATTCAGGTATGATAAACTACAGATAATTTATTTTTTAACTGGTGGGCAAGCTCTTTTTCACACAGGGCCATGTGGGTTTGGATTTTTCTTTCCCTTCATAATTCATTTAAAAACTGCATGTTTCGTTTACTTGTGTTATTTTTGATTAATATTTAAATTTGTTTCATAATCTGAAACATTAAAGTGTAACAACACTTTTTTACACCACTGTACATTCACTACATTGGTTAGCTGGTGAGAGAAATGTCTACAGACTTTCCCCAAGTACATAAAATGTTTTTATAAGTTTGTGCAGTGAACAGCTTTAGAATCATCAAGATTGTTAAAAACTTTGCGCCTCAGCGCTCCCAGGAGTGTCTGGGTTTCCTCGGGCAGTTTTTGATTTACCTCTAGGGGTTGCCAGTTTCAGCACGTATGCCTCTTGGCCTTTGTGGGTGAGATAAATGACACAGAAACCTCTGTAAAAACCTTCTTCTCTTTATCCGAACTTGACCTCTGGGTTTGAGGCATTGATCTTTTGTATGATGGTTTCTGTCATTTGAGTTCTGTCACATTTGGATAGTTATTGGCCTAGTTTATTACAATTGAGTGATTTGTGAGAAACTGGGTCTCACTTTCAATCATGCAATCATACGAAGCTGTTTAGTTCCTGAAGAAAGCCATCCCATTGCATTTCCATTCATTTCTAACACTTCTTGATCATGCAAGCAACCGACTTTCCTATGTTAGCATTTTGTTACTCTTTTTCTCATCGCAAATGTCCTCAAAGATGTTATAACCGTGTTTAACACGAACCAGTTTTGCATTGGAAGTACACCTTTAAAACGTCCGCTAGTCTATAGGCCGAAATCGAAGGTTTAAACCGAGCTCATGTTTTGCTCAAAGTTCAGTGAATAGCTTCGGGTTTTTGTAAACTCTGTTTATCAGCCATGGTTTGTAGCCTTTATTTTTCACTCACGTCGTGAAGCCATCTTTTCCATCTTTGAGAAGGTGACATGGTTTCAGGGCGAATGCAAACTCCCAGTGATGGAGAGCTCTGAGTGTTGTGTTCCTCGGGTTTGTTTTTCTTAAGGAGATACTTATTGATGGTTTGGAGCCAAGAATCGGTGCCTCTCGGCCAAACTTTGCATCCATCTTTTATGTTGTGACACTCCGCAGAGCTCTAAATCTTGTGCCGCTCTACAGGAGATCGGGTCAGCCAGAGGCAAGTATTTGTATAAACATCTTTGGTAAATTGGTTTTCTGTTCTCCGAGTATCAGGTGTCTTGTTTACAGTCTGTACTCGATATCTCTAGCAATCCATTAGGCCTACTACTTTTGATTTGATGCTTGTGCTGTAGCGTGACATTATTTTTACCTCCACACCAGCCGCTCTGTGTCCTGCTTGCCTCATTTGTCTTTTTTCTTTTTAACGGAGGGTTTGTCCATCATCAGGTGAGTTTGGGTCAGAAATGTTCGGTCTGAAGAGAGTTTTATAGGCTCTCTGGCCAGCTCTTGCCACTCGTCTTGTCCGGTGATTAATCACGCTTCGGTCACTGAAGGATCCAAGGCCAGCGGTCTTAACGCACGTGGGAGGCAATATTCTCCAAATCGGGTCGGCTGAAATGAGAAAGGGGGGCGTGGAGGACCGGCAGAGAGGAGCTGTGAGAGAGTGGCGGTGGGCGTCCAATCCACTCACGTTGTGACTTAACAAAAGAGAAATGTAGAAGCATGGGAGAAAGAACGAATAAGGCTCGGCTGAGTAGGTGTAATTATTTACATGGGGTGCGCTCTTGCCTCTTGTGAATGAAAGGCCTGTCAGAATCGGTCACAAGATGGTTGAATTTCTGAGGTGTTGCGTTAGAAGCAAAGCTAATTCGGAGAAACTGGCGCTGAGTGGGAGGGACATGGGAATGGATGAATTGAAGAACCAGCGTCTGACTGAACTTGATGGAGATGTCTTATGAAAGCTGTTATGAGGGAATTTGATGATTTGTTGTATGGTCTGGCTGTATAGTTCCAAAAAACCTTTAACATCCACAAAACTTTTCAGTTGCAAAAAAGGTCCTCGGGGAGAAATGTTCTCAAGACTTAAAAAGGTAAGAAAGAAATGCTTGCTCTAAAAACACTTGAGTTGAAAACATTCAATGGAGAACTAGAAATGGTTTTCTTATGGCATCGCTGCAAACAACCTTTTTGCGCCCCTAATTTTAAAGAGGGTGTAGACTTTCTAGTCTTTATAGATAGTACTCAACAAGAATGCATTGTTTTGCTATTGTGGGTACTATAGCGATTCACCAGGATTGAATTTTTTGAGAGCATCAGTCAAGAAATATACTATAAACTAAATATTTACATGCACTCTTTTCAATGTCACATTCACACAAAACCAAATTTAGTGATTAAAAGCCTATGCAAGTATGAATTAAATAAAACCTGTATCTTTTCATGGACTTTCATGTTCTAAGTGCAATAACAGAAATCTACATTCTTTAGGCTTTACATTTATAAGCAGGCTTTATGTAAATATGTGACCACATTATTTACTATTTATCGCATATAATTCTGTTTGAAATTAATTAGAAATACTTTGAAATTAAGTTAATAAACAAAAATATAAAATAAAAAAAATGTAATTTTAAAAATAAATGACACTTGGTTTGAAGATATGTGGTTTAGCATGGTTCTGAAAATACATGTCAAGTACACACAAATTCTCTTTAAAACCAAGCTGTCTTCCTTTTAAAAACATTTTAAAGCCACAATATGTAATTTTGGCAGCTAAAGGTAAATAAAAAAGTAAAGTGAAAGTAAAAAGTGACATGCTTGTCAAGTGGCAAAGCGTACTCAAAATCTGAGCTCTGCGTTTAACCCATCCCAGTGAGTAGTGAACACATGCACTGCAAGTCATGAACACACACACACACACACACACACACCCGGAGCAGTGGGCAGCTATCCCAGCGCCCAGGGAGCAATTAGGGTTAAGGTGCATTGCTCAAGGGCACCACAGTCACAACCAGCTGGCCGTGAGACTCAAACCGGCAACTCTCGGGTTACAAGCCCGACACTCTAACCACTAGGATTGGATTGTGGAATGATCAGCGTCCTCCGTTCGTCAAAATGATCTGTACACTGATTCATTCACTAACCATTTCTTCAAATTACATATATTAGCTAGCAGGGGACGAAAAAGAATGTGTTATGTCTAAAGTCAACAATTGTACTGTATTACTGTTTACTTGTTACAAAGAACTGATTTGACAAAATTCAAATGTGTAATCTACTCATAACCCTGTAAGAAAAAAAAAACTCTGAAAAAAAATGTTTTACCTTTTATATGTTGTTGTAAGAGTCCTCTAATGCAGAAATCAATGGGTTTTTAAATTTTTGACATTTTAGTAAGTTTTTATGAAAATTTTATATTACAACATTGGGCCTATGGGGTAGCAGAATTGCTGTGATTTCACTCACTGTCTTAACAAATGTTAATAACATCTAAGAGTTTATTATCAGGGTGTACTGCTTATGTACCCCAATAACAGTAGCCTATATATCAATATACATAATCACACAATACATAATAACCAGACAAAACCATATTTTTTAATGACAAATTATTTATTATAAAAATATGCTCAGATTGTATTTACAAAACCAGAAAACGGGTATTTACCGTGTTTAGCTGTGTTTACAGATATGTTCAACGATAGTAATCCCATTTTGTTGTTTATGAAAACTCCTTTCTTTTGGAAATTGTACTCATTGGTGTTTTCTTTCAGAGCCGTAATCATGTCTTCTGACGCAAACCATCCGAGGTTCTCCAGTGATATAGGCATCGTATATGATTGTCAATAACAGAAATATCAGTATTGAGACTAATAAAATCCTTATTCAGACATTAACCCTCTGGGGTCCAACCATTTTGGGACACTCTCAGAGGTTCTGACATGCTCTTACATTTGGTCTTTTTTCAGTTGCTTTAAAACATAATAATGGCAAGTGTCTCATACCACTGTGTTCAGCACAAACTGGGCTAAAATATTATATGAGCTACATGTATGTACATGTTTGTATTTTTGAGAGAAAAAGGTTTATGCGTGGTTTTTAAAAAAGTAAAATTTTTAAGTCACTGATATAAGTTCACAAAACCCATACTAAACATGGTTTAACAAGACTTTCCTAAACATAATCTAGTAGTCTAGAGTTTTTTCTTTAAAATGATGTGAAAATCATCCTGCCTACTCATTCACATAAACCAATATATTATTTTAGAAATTGTAAGACACTTTTTGTTTAGAGTGGCCGTATGCGAGAAGGATTGATTGACAGCTAGCAAACAAAGGCTCGCATAATGAGCTGCATAATAATGAGGCAGGAGGGAACTACAGTAAAGAATGTGAGGACAAATGGACATGTTTGTTTGAGGTTTATTAAGAAGTTAACAATATAATCAAAATAGAAATGAAGGTCAGTAGGACATTTTCAATGTATTTGGTAACAAACCCTATTAAAACACTGAACTTGTATAAGAAACTGATAAACAACAGAGCTGTAAACTTCATGTGGCTCATGTTACCATATAACTTTATGTCCAAAGAGTGTGAATATGTTTTTCCACTTCATAGTTTTGTACTGATGAGAGGGATGCAGACCTCTAAGAGAGTTATGAACAGCTGTCATCACAAATTGTCCACAGAAATACCCTTACATACATAACTGATGGGTAAATGATAGCACTACATTCAGATAAACTATTATAAACTAAATTAGTATCTCAAATAAACATCTGCAATGATTAGTTATATAAAAAGCTGTTTTCAGATGCCCATCCCCTTATCGTCTAGCTTCTGTTTTAAACGCGTTTCTGTAAGCGAGTATGAACTTCAAAAACACATCGCAAATGGATGTGCGCGAGCTCGCGTCTCCGTGTAAACAACGCGGAGCTCATAATAAAACAGTGTCGCGTGTAAAGCGCAATGTATGGAATGCGTTGCATGTAAACAATATCATATTACAGCAGATCCCCCAGTGCAGTATTACTCAAAGTTGCCATGAAGGATACGAAAGTGAATAACTGCGTCTAACACTGTACACAGCATGTAACAATGAAATCCGCCATTACGTGATCACGCGCGTAACTTACTCGTTTGTAAACAAGCATGTAAACATGGAATCATATTACAGCACACACTTAAAAGATACAGCAGTGCAGCTCCATTACTCAAAGTTGCCATGAAGGATACGAAAGTGAATAACTCTGTCTAACACTGTAACTTACAGCATGTATCAATGAAATCCGCCATTACGTGAAATCACGCGCCCTCGTTTGTAAACAATGCGAACGTTTTTAAATCCGAAGCGTGCAGTCTGCTAATGTTGCTTATGTAGGCTGAACTGCACAAGCCATAACATATTACATGATAGCAAATATAAATGAAGACAAATGACTTACAGTTTCTTCAGGAATAAGTTATATCCTTCTCCAATGCGTCTTCCATCGTTCCTCTTCTTAGGTAACGTTAAAGATAAACGCTTCTCTTCCTCAATGTCCAAACATAAATGAAGATATTCCTCACGTGTGTGTATAAAGTTTATAATCCAAACATGCGGTAAAGTCTTTAAATCTGATAAAACTTCACGCTTTGTTTATTATTGTTGGAACTGCTGTCTCTTCATTACCATGTCAACAGCCTGTGGGCGTGACCGCATTAGAGATAATGAGCTCAGCAAGGAAAAACTGTACTCTCTTTACTTCAATGCAGATTATATAAACAGGAAATATTTGTTTTTGATTATAATTAGCTTGTTTAAAAGTAGACATTTCAGGCTTTCTTTGGATATGTGTATTATGTTTGTGTGACGAGTATTCGCGGAGTTTCAACTGATTTTTGTCACGTGTTTTAAGAGACAGCTGGCGGAGACAGAAATGTCTGAATGCGCACCCTGTTTATTTTCTTTATTTGACAAAAACACAAAGATCTCTTGTTATTGTGAATGTGAACTAATTAAAGAGGACCCTTCAGAGTTTCAAATGATGTCAAACACGTAAGTGTTTGATTATTAATGATGGAGTATTTTAAGTTGATTCTGCTATGATAAGGAGAAAACACGTCAAAACGCGTCCCCGCGTTTTTGGACCCCTGGGGGTTAACACTTGTCATGGGACAAGGTGTGTTCTTGAATGGCTTTGTTTTGTTGCCGTGATGTTCGCATAATCATCATATGGGCAGACATAAGAGTTGACACATTCCTCCTCATCAGTTATATCAGAGTCCCATCTCAAAGTCACTTTTCCCAAATGTAGATGATATAAATGACATCATACGCATTGTAGATAAGACAATCCTTTCTGAAATTAAAAACACACTGATTATTTCCATGCTTATTAATCTTGATGCAAACCAATTTCAATCACACTTATACATTTCAAAGTATTCAATCATTCCACAGAACTCACACATTACTGTCTGGCGAGGTTATTGTCCTCTATTTTCTGTATAATGCTAATAGCACCTGTACCCCTCATCCCATCCCTGACCCTCATGCAGCAAACAGATATTTGGGCAAACAAAGCCCAGACAAGAAAACAACCAGCTAAGTATATTTTATAAATATTAAAAGATATAGATGTTTTCAAATATTGCCACATAAATACTTTCACATTCTCAAATAGATAATTAATTTCCTAAACTTACTTAATAACCTTAAAACTTTGATTAAAACTCAATATAGTATCAAAGACATTTAAAATTAAATTATATTTTGTTGCTACCAAAAAAAGATTAAAAAATACATTTTTAACAGATAAGAAGGACAGTAAATTCATGTAATGTGCAAGGTGTGCATCAATTTTGTTACCCTTCAGGCCCAACATTGTAAAATTACAACATTGACATAACAAGCTCAAAATCTAATATTATCAAAACATTCAGCTGTATCTTAAAATCTACATGATATAGACACATAACTAATCACAGAAAAAATATTTAGGCATTTTACTTAAATGATTGTTGATTTATTTATTTCAGTAAACAAGGTTATGTTCTTCAAGGCAGGTTTGCAGGTTTTGTAAGTTCACGGACAGGAAAACAAACCGATTTACAAAGTCTACCATTTAAATGCATTGCAGGGTTAAACATTAGGACTTTTTAGTTGTGTAAATGTGGTTTTAAAGAGAAAAAAACATGTACAGGTATACTTTATTAGACCTTAAACTGATGTTGTAATATTACAGGGATAAATAAAATAAGGTTCCGATGACCAAAACATAAGGTTTTCATGCATAATAATCATTTTAATTGTTTGGTCAGACATTTTCACATTCATAAATCCTAGAGTTATGTTCTGTATGTTAAAAATACAAATATATATATAAACAACCGTGCAGAGTAGCCTACCATAGTACTACCTGCTGCGCTTTGGAACAGCGTTCTGCTGATTGCTGAACAAGACTGACTCACATGCTAAATGACCGACCTACATGCTACACATTCATCTATGAACGATGTAGTTTTTTCAATTCGTTCATGAACGAGATTCATCAAAAGCAACTCGAATGTATTCGTTCAATACATTCGACAAAATCACATGCTGTGTCACATCTCAAACTCGAAGGCTATTGGCTCCAGGTTTAATCATTCTTTGACATGGTTCACAGAACTAACCGGTTCACTGATGCAAATGGCGCCTTACTGCTATGGGGGTGAACTAGAAATATGAATCAATTGGTCATGTGAACGAGAATGACTCGTTTTCCCAAAAGATTCTTTCAGAAAGAACAATTAATTCTTGAACATAACTGTATGCAGGGATCTGTCAGTGTAGGCACTAGATACTATGGTAGCTTACCGTTTTGCAAAATGACTATGCTATGGTTTCTCTAATCATCTATTTGTATTCCTCCATCTACTGAGAACACACACCACAGGTGAAAATCCCATTGCACAGTGTAAATATCATCATTGGCTGTGGTTTGCCCAGTGCATTTACTCAACTCCCTCAGGTAAAATAAGAATGCTGAGCGGTAATGAATTAAGAGCGTGGTGTTTGACTACAGTAGCTTCAGGTGTTCTGTGACATTCTCTCTGAGAAAGTGCTTGTCAAACGCTTTTCCCTCCCGGTGTGTCACGGTTTGAATACCACACCACTTCTGCATAAATATCTCAGCTTTCTCTAACAATATCTGTTCGCTCGGGTAATTGGGATATCTGCTGCAAACATCCGTATCCACATGTCAGGCATACTGCATGAGACGCGTTGCCTTATTATTCATTTTATTCAATATTTCATTGTAAATAGTTTCTCTTGTAAGGCCGGCTAGCTTAAATTCATATCTTTTTGTTTCTAACTCTCTTATGTTGCTCTAGCTGGTTGACAAGCATAGTCTTCCTGAAACCAAAAGTTTTGGCCCATTTTATTAGCTGACCAGCTAAACCAGCTTAATAGCAGCCTGACCGGACTAGAAAACCTGTTTTTCAGGGGAGAGAGATAGTAAAGCTAGTCACTCGGCGGGGAAACTAGCATTCAAACACAGCGTGTACCCATATACGTGTCTTTTTAGTAGGGCAATACTATAAAAAAGCAACAATGCCACTTGCTTTTTAAAGATGGTCCAGTCTTTTTGTATTGGCCCTGTGCCATGCATTTCATGAGCACATGCTTTCTTCTGCGTGACTGCATGCTGGTGCCGTGACCTTCTCCATTAACCCCTCTGTGGGTCTGTTATTTGAAGTGTAAAGATTATTAAGCTCTCTCATTGGAATGTTGTTAAAAGGTTATATCACAGTGCACCTCTACACATCACCGCTTAACATTTGAAGGTTGTAAATGAAATGTTAAATGCTAGTTTTTATGTATCCTCTGTTTGCTTGGCGATACACATGTCCTTCCATGTTTGACTGAGCAAATGAAGCGCACAGGCAGGGAAATCAAATCAACATTACAGAGCAAATGCTTTGAAAGCGGCTGAATATAGGCACAGGGGCAGCTGTGTAGAAAGATAAAGAGTTGCTTAGAAAACAAGCAAAGGAAGTTCACAATGTCAGCAATGAAAACATCGGAAGTCTCTTTGCTAGCATGTGCATTTTTTTTTAAATGCTCTTCTTGTGTTATTAAGACAACTCGCTTCTCATTTACATTCATGCATTTGGCCGATGTTTTTATCCGAAGTGGCTTTGCAGTGCATTTAAGGTTTCCATTTAAGAGACTACAAGTTTTTGTGCTGCTAACGCAAGCCCTACCTGTTGGGCTACAGGAACACTGGAAGATCTGTAAACGCAACGGTTAACCCCTGAGAGAAAATGAAATCTCGGGTTATCGGATTCATGTTCTGTTTTAGCAAGGGTTAATAGGTAACTCTGGGTATCCATAATCTGACTTCTCACACTGTGCGATTGATAAAAATCAATACCGGTCCACAACTCAGGGGCTGGACGTTTGAGAACATAAATTCTTCAATTTTCGTGCCTTGAGGAGTTTGTCTGGCCGGGTAATTCTTGGCTGGCGTTTGGATGTATCAGTTTCCCCTCTCTTTTTCTTGGCTTGTCTGAATCAATTGAACAAACTGGCATGATATTTGATGGCCCCTGAGCTCCAATTATTACAACAATATTATGGTACGGATAAGTCAGGGGTTCCTCAGCAGAATGCCGATATTACAGGGAGGCCGTTTGTATTTGCGGCAAGTCCTTCAGGGCGCCGGCAAGGGCAAACGGCTCAATAACTCAATTTTTAACAATTAGCCTATGACATGTCCCTATGAGAACTGATACCTTGCTTTATTGCGAATGAAATTTCTGGGAAAAAAATAGGGATTAGCCATTTTAGTTTGTTACGGACCAAGTCACATGTGAATGAGAGAGTGTCAAGAGCAAGTGGCGTTTTTCAACGAAAGCAAACGTTGTAGATAAATGTGGACAACAGCTTCAACCTCAATTTTTTTAAGTCTTATCTCAGGACATATAAATGATTTTGTGGTTTACCACTTTTTTAATCGAGATCAGCTTCCTTTGTATTGGTTTGTTTCACCCACACTGCTCCCTGTACAGTGTGCAACATATTACCTACCCTATCTCATGGCAAGTTGTGTTACCGTGGGTTAACACCAGCCGCGTTTGAGGTGTCAAAATCGCATCTACCGCGCCTAGTTTGCCACTTGAACAGTTGGAGTGTACTCGCTTCAGTGAAATTCTTGTTAGCGAGACATTCATGCGAAAACTTTCTGTAATCACGTCACTACTAAAGCAAGCTCCTGATTGGTTAACGCGGCGCATTTTTCGCCAAAGTTCAAATTTTTTAACTCGGGTGTTTGCCACGGCAACGCTCAATACGCCTAACGTCTACTGTGCCGCGCTAAATGCCTCATTCGCGCCGCAATACCTCCAGACGCGCGTCAATGCGTCTTTACATTGACTTAACATTGAAATCATGATTGATGCCTCTACCGCGGCTGGTGTTAACGTACCATTATAGTCATGAAATATTAGATTTATTTATTTGTGTTATTGACACAATTTTCCGCCTTTTTTGTGTCATGAGCACGAATGTCTTTTTATAGTACTAATTATAGAAATTTTTGTTCATGAAAACTAATAAATTAATGAAATATTTGGGCTTTACCACTCCCGCCATAGCTTAAAAACATCATACAGGTTAGGCCCCAGTTTTAAACCATTTAAGAATATGAAGAGTATGAGAAACGCACCTAATCCAGGTACATAACTATACTTGATGTTTTTGGCCAGACTTCTAGATTGGGTTAGGAAGCTTGTTATAAATTTAACGGTCATTGCGCATGCGAATGACACAAATCCTGAAGAACAGAGTAAAGCCTTGGGCAGAGACTCACCTCGCTGCATCAGAGACGACAGGGAAAAACAGGATCAAAAAGGTTGAATGGTTTTTGCTTATAAATGTAGGCCAAGCACTCGGCATTTAACAGCCTTTGCCATCTGTGTAATTTTAAAAATCCCTTTAGTCATTCATGTATAATTAAACTTCAAATTATATTAGCAATTAGTTTGATTTGACTAAATAAACAAGCAAGCATGTAAACCTCAACCAGACGAGAGTCGAGATCAACATATTTCAGGTCTTATTGGTTTTAAAGTGCAGATTTAAATTTCTGATCATTGGATAAAAGCGTGTATCGCATGCAGAACTGTAAATGTAAAGCAAACCCAATCTCGTATCAATACATACCTATTTATAGACAAACACCACTTACATTGTATTCAGTAAACTACTGTAAAATTCTACTTGGGTTTATGTAAGGAATATTTGATGAAGCGCCGTTGAAGTATTCGGAAATAATGCGCACCTGCAGTATAATGCTGCGTTTACACCAACCACGTTTTACGCGTCAAAATCGCCTCTACCGAGTTTGCCGCTTGAACAGTTTGAATGCATTCGCGCGTGTAGAGCGAAGTAGACGCTCTGAAAAAGCAAGCATTTGACGCCCGTCATAGGCAAAATCCGCTTCTTGTGGGAGGGGCAAGTGCTATGCGGTAGTCTGTTTGCAAGATGACTTTATGTTGATTGTGCATTTATCGAGAGAGTTACCGGTTTGTATTTGGTAACCTTACTAAAGGTGGAAAATAAATGGCGCGGGTCGATAAACGTCACGTGACTCAAAAGTGAAGTGTGTATTACAACTTACCAGGTTGCCCAATGTCCTCACTGACACTCTTCCAAGCGAGGTCCTTTTTATTCCTGTCTCCTCTATAGAAATAAGAACTTGTGTCGTATAGCTCCGGGTGACTGCTTACGGACAATTTCAAGCCTTGGTTGAGCGAGTGACTCCGGCCGGGGCTGCCGCCACAGCAGCAAGCAGGCTCCTGATTGGTTAACGCGGCGCGAAATTCCGCCAAAGTTCACATTTTTCAACTTGGGCGTCAGCCACAAATTCGCGTGAACCACAAAATGCACAAAAAGCACCATTCGCACGTACCTCGCTCAACTCTCAATTTGCGCCTTTCGAGCAAACTAGACGCACGAATGAGGCGGAAACACATTTTCCGCCCCAAACTCCTCATCCGCACTGCAGGACCTCCAGATGTGCGTCAATACGTCTTCACATTGACTTAACATTGAAATCACTCGCGCTTCACGCCTCTACCGCAGTTGGTGTTAACGCAGCATGACGCTTTGCATCATGTCACATTACCACTTTGGGTGTGCATTATTTTCAAATAATTAAAAGGAGCATAGTCAATTATTCCTCTTATACCACAGTTACCACAAACATTGCTTTAGTGGTTATTTTAAGACATTTGACAGGTCAGGTGTGCGTTTTACAGAAAATTAATCAACACCTATGGGCCATCTCTCAACCAATAAAGCATTCAACAGCCCCTTGGTATAAAATGTAACGTAGGACTCTTTGGCAGAATTCATTTCCAGCCCACAAATCAAATACATTCTTAAAACTCTCAGCAGGAGCAGTGGACCATCTGGGTATTATGGTATATAGTACGGAAGTAGGTGGTTTTGGATGCGGTACTTGAAAATGATAGGCAGGCGCTTTGAAGCAGGATAAGAACACAGGAGGATGACGGCCCTCCAGGAGCCTCGTCTCACATGTCTGTTTGAGATTAAATCTATGTTGAATTTTGTAAGGCACTTTTTAGTTAAAATACGTCATGATACATGCACAAGTTTGAATGCCAAAAAGTCAAGACTGGTGCCAAATTACCTCTACACACATAGAATTCTTCTTACTTATATCTATCTGGGAAGGGAGCGGCGTCATTATGTTAAATTATTAATGAATCTGTCATAATTATGAAAATGCTTACAAGCAAGACTAATTATACTCATGGTTGAATTAGCATAGACTCCTGCCATTCAAGCGCTCCGCTTCACCTCGGCCGGAGATAGTCCGTGTTCAAGATAACACTCCAAATGGGAATTCAATCCACACCCCAGACCTTGACATTATCCAGATCTTAATTAATATTCAGCACAAATTTCCGCAGGCAGATTACTGTTCAATAGTGCACCTGTGTCTGCAAAATATAACATCACCCGGCAAACCACATATCATTTTACGTATATATACTAAATATAATGCATGCATACACCAAACAACCACAAGGTCACACCACAATATCATCAAAGGCCTTGAGTGGTCCGACACAGAGCACTCTGAATAATGAGACCTACTTCCTCTTTCTGTCTCATCTACACACCCTCAAAGAGAGAGAGAACGGAGCACCGTTAAACCAGGCAACCTTCAGGACACAAGAGCGCAGAAATAAATGAGATGACATCTACATACAGATGGAGAAGGATAGATGAGAGTTCACAAGAGGAATAAGGCCCTTATTTCCTGACCCGTCCACCCACAAACCCACCGCAGACAAAGGCTAGACAGATTTACTTTAAAGAAATTGACAGGTACTAGGAGATCTTGCTGCCTAAAAATAACCATTGACATCTAAACGGCTTTTTGGCTAAATGTTGACAGCATCAGAATGAAACTAGGATTTTAACTGGTGCCTATCTGTATAAGGCTATGATGTTCTGGGTGGTGTCCAGTCACTATGCAGATGCTACGGTTTTCTGTGTTATTGCTAAAATGGTGATTGTTAATAGAAATGCAGTTACTAGAGTGTTCTGGGTATTGCTATGGTATTATTGTGATAGGCTTTATGCCCAGCTGCACTACTTCCTGAACTTCAGCCAGCTCCTTGTTTCCTGTCTGCCATTACTGGACAAACTGATTGATCCAGGTGTGTCTGATTATTGTTGTTGTGACTACTGAGGTCAAGCACACCTGGATTAATCAGTTTGTTTGTGACTACTGAGGTCAGGCACACCGGGATTAATCAGTTATTGGCAGACAGGAAACAAGGAGCTGGCTGAAGTGCAGGAAGTTGTGCAGCTGGGCATAAAGCCTATTGTTTTTAATATATGATTACATATGATTACCAAGGTATTGGTAAAAATGTAAGGTTTTCTGTGTGTTTGCATGGACATTAATAAGTGGTTACTAGGGCGTTGCTATGCAGTTGCTATAATGTTAATAAGTTGTTACTAGGGTGTTGCTATGCATTTGCTAGGGTGTTCTGTATGTTTGCTAGCCTGTAAAAAGTGGTAACTAAGGGTTCGCTATGCAGTTTCTAGTCTGTTCCGGTGTTAGCATGGACATAAATAAGTGGTTACCTAGGGTGTTACTATGCATTTGCTAAAATGTTAACAGGTGGTTGCTAGGGTCTTCCTATGCAGTAACTAAGGTGTCCGGGTGTTTGCTTGGGTGTAAATAAGTGGTTACTAAGGTGTCACTATGCAGTTGCTAGGGTGTTCTGGGTATTTGCTAGGGTGTTAATAAGTGGTTACTAAGGTGTCGCTATGCAGTCACTAGGGTGTTCCGGGTGTTTGCATGGACATAATTAAGTGGTCACTAGGGTGTTGTTATACAGTCGCTAGGGTGTTACGTTGTTTGCATGGACATAAATAAGTGGTTACTAGGGTGTTACTTTGCATTTGCTAAGGTATTCTGAGTGTTTGCTATGCAGTTGCTATGGTGTTCCGGGTGTTTGCTTGAGTGTAAATAAGTGATTACTAAAGTGTTGCTGTGCATTCGCTGGGTTGTTCTGCGTGTTTGCTAGCCTGTAAAAAAGTGGTAACTAAGGGTTTGCTATTCAGTTTCTAGGGAGTTTTAGGTGTTAACATGGACATAAATAAGTGGTTACTACAGTGTTGGTATGCAGTTGCTAGGATGTTAATAAGTGGTTGCTAGGGTGTTGCTATGCAGTCAGTAAGGTGTTCTGGGTGTTTGCTAGGGTGTAAAAAACTGGTTACTAAGGTGGCGCTATGCAGTCACTAGGGTGTTCCAGGTGTTTGCATGGACATAAATAAGTGGTAACTAGGGTATTGTTATGCAGTTGCTAGAATGTTAATAAGTGGTTACTAGGGTGTTGCTATGCAGTCACTAGAGTGTTCTGGGTGTTTGCATGGACATAAATAAGTGGTTACTAGGATGTTGTTATGCAGTCACTAGGGTGTTCTGGGTGTTTGCATCGACATAAACAAGTGGTTACTGGGGTGTTATTATGCATTTGCTAGGGCATTCTGAGTGTTTCTAGGGTGTTGTTATGCAGTTGCTAGAATGTTAATACGTGTTAACTAGGGTGTTGCTATGCAGTCACTAGGTTGTTCCAGGGGTTTGCTATGCAGTTGCTAGGGAGTTCCGCATGTTGTCTAGCCTGTGAATAAGTGGTTACTGGGGTGTTATGCATTTGCTAGGGTATTCTGAGTGTTTCTAGGGTGTTGTTATGCAGTTGCTAGAATGTTAATATGTGGTAACTAGGGTGTTGCTATGCAGTCACTAGGTTGTTCCAGGCAGTTGCTAGGAAGTTCCGCGTGTTGGCTAGCCTGTAAATAAGTGGTTACTAAGGATTCGCTATGCAGTTGCTAGGGTGTTCCAGGTGTTTGCTAGGGTCTAAATAAGGGGTTACTAAAGCATCGCTATGCAGTTGCTAGGGTGTTCCATGTGTTTGCTAGGGGCTAAATAAGTGGCTACTAAAGTGTTGCTATGCAGTTGTTAGGCTGTTATGCGTGTTTGCTAGCCTGTAAATAAGTGGTTACTAAGGTTTTGCTTTGCAGTTGCTAGGGTGTTCCGGGTGTGTGCATGGACATAAGTGGTTACTAGGGTGTTTACTAGGCTGTTGCTATGCAGTTGCTAGGATGTTAATAAGTGTTTACTAGGCTGTTGCTATGCAGTCACTGAGGTGTTCTGGGTGTTTGCTAGCCTGTAAATAAGTGGTTACTAAGTATTTTCTATGCAGTTGCTAGTGTTCTGAGTGGTTGCAATTCCAGCACATGGTTCAACATATAGCTTAAATATTTCAGTGTAAGTCAATGTAACACTTAGAAATAAAAATGTACAGCTGCTCTCAAGCACAAACAGTGTGGGATGGGTTACAGGCTGAAGTTTAATCATCAGGGTTCGATGGTCGTTTAAGCTATTTAGTCTAAGAACAAAGAGTATTAGTGGTGCTTGCCCTCTGAAATAGAACTCACAGTATAAAATGTCCATACTTACTGTTTAAGTATCAGCCATCCTCTAATAGAAACTGGGCCGCTTACAGCAGATATTTTTCATCCTTTAGCTCAACAGGACGTGTGGCGTGTGCTGTGACATGGGTCTCTCTCAGACACTGGCTCATCTATTTCTGCACTGTCAGCTCACCCTTAAAGCACAGTTGTCAACTTTAATTGCATTACCTGCGGAGCCGGGAGCCCTTTTATTAATTTATACCTGGAGGAGGAAGAAAATGGGATGTGAAATGAGGTTCTCTGGCTGCAGAGCGTGTTTATACTCTCTGAAACACAGATTCGCCAAAGTAGCATTAACATGGAATGACAAGAGTAAATGCTTTGGTGTCCTCCGGTAGAGGAACAAGTCGTTTGAATCTTCCAGGCTCATTACACAGAAACTGAAGACAATTGTCTTTGGCACAGAAGCAGATAGTATATTAGTTATGATTTCTGTTGTTAAAGAGACACTTGTTAGCTCTGTTCCAAAACGCAGCCAGAGGATTACCTAGGCAATGTTTCAAGGCAGTAGAGATGAAAGTGGCAATCCAAGAATAAAATTGAGGGACATGTTAATCATTTTAAATGGGATATGTTATAGTAAGAAATAGGAATTTCTTCATCACCTAAAAAGGAAACAATTATTTGTTATATGAAATTTATTATGGAATGTAAAATCATGTGTTCTTGCTTCTGTATTTCTTAGAGAACCTGGTCAATTTTGACAAATCTGGTGATTATATATTCCCAAAAAAGGCTGTACCCTTTTCATTGCTTTATGGTGCTTTTCCATTGCATAATACCCTATGGGTCAGGTTGGGTCAGGTCACTTCACTTTAGCTTGGTTAGCTTTTCCATTGAGTTTAGTATCACATCAGAGTGGGAGGGATTATAGGCGTGTCGTTATATTTGCGCTGCCTACTGCTGTGACATCAAACAAGTGAGAGTGTCATTGGCATGCTATACGTTCCCATACATTCATTTATTTCTCAGTCCACCACAAAATCAAAATTACCCACCACAAATAGATGTTTGCACATCCCGTTTATCACTACCTCTGTCTCACATGAAAGTCTTTGTACAAACACACATGGCGTCAGTCGACGTACTCCGCTGAGCCTCATTTATGTTGCAAAAATGCCATGCATGCAGACGTTTGTGTTGCGAATGTGCCGCCACAAACCACAAGTCTGGAAAACGGTGTTCCTGATTCTCAGCCTGTGGATTTTTTCCCACCTAAATGGAATTTGGGAACTTACAACAAAGCACAGATGACAACAGGTTTGCTTGAGACAGCGAAAGCACGAAGGTAAAGCTAATCTTGCGTTTAGCATGACGCTCTTCGCGATTCTCTCAGACCAGATCAGTGATCTACAGTGTTGTCACGTCACGTTTTAGTATCAGCTCAGCTCGCTTGGAACCCCAACCCAGGTGGTACTAAAAAAGTATCTGTACTATGTACTGTCCCCAGTGGAAGCCCCCAAAAGTGAGCTGACCCGACCAGTGGGGTACTATGCAACGGAAAAACGCCATTAGTGTAGGATGCCTACTAGGGGTGGGAATCACAGGGTACCTCATGATACAATTTGATACACGATACATGACTTGCGGTAACGATAGTATCACAGTGCAGCAATTCTATGATAAGCAATGTATTGCTTTCCAATCCTATGATGATACATCACGATTGGTCTCACGAAATTTCGTTATATAGTCACGTATTTTTGTATTATTTTTTTGTGATATTATCACGAATTTCCGCGTTTTTTCGTGATCGTATAACGAATTCCTGTTTTTGTGTGATTATCACTGATTGGTTACTCAACAGTTTTGTCCTATTTTCTCACCATTGTCGCTTCGGTTTAGGGTTAGATTTACATAAAATGACATCCCTACCCAAACCCAACTCTAACCCTAACGCCAGGCGACATATTAAAAAATAAATCAGAAAAAATAGTATAAACCAATGGATAAAGTGACATTCTAATGCAAGCACCAAATCTAACCCTAAACCGAAGCAACGATGGTTTAGAAATAGGAAAAAGCAGTTGAGTAACCAATACGTGATAATCACACGAAAACAGGAATTCGTTATACGATCACGAAAAAACGCAGAAATTCGTGATAATATCACAAAAAAGAATCAAAAAAATATGTGACTATTTCACGAAATTTTGTGAGACTGGGTAGGATTTTTGACAACTCTGAAAACAAAATGTCCAGATAAAGGTTAAGTGCAACTTTGGTCTCTTTATTCAAGTCCAGACTATATCAGCGCCAAAGATGCTACAGTGAGACGTTTTCTGTGCGAATAGATGCGCACACACACAAACTCAAAAGCCTACAGGACTGAAAATGAATTAACCCATGACTCAAAAACTATAATGTAATTAATTTAACCAGTATTATATTGTAAAATGATATAATATATCAGTACATGTAGCCATTGAGGTCCACCTTATACAAAGGTCGACTCATTAGAAATGTTCTGGCCTTGCCACTGATGTACAGATTACTGCAAAATGAAATTATTGTAAATTAGTAAGGCGATGCCACTTGTTAGAGCTTTGCACATGTATCAACACATTTAATTAAACATTGTTGCGATTACTAGTAGTGCATTTTAAATTTATAATCTAACTTGCCCATTAGAATAAAAATAATTACAATGGTTATAATGTATTTTTTGTATATATATATATGTGTGTGTTATTGTGTGCATTTTGTTTTGCGTGCGGGCTGGGGGTTATGGTGTTGTGTTCCTTTCTTATTTTTTGTCATGCACTGGAAATCTATTTAGAGCATCTTGTTTTATTAATAATTTGTTGATATTTGAAGTCAGCGTATCGATTTTCGTATTGCACGGAGATAGACAACCATACACTGCCATTTCGATGTACATTGTCCCATCCCTAATGCCTACACTACTGTATAAACGCATTAAAAGTAGACACAACTCTTGATTTTATCAATCGTAGTTAATGTTTATTCGGTTGGAATAAAGGGTAAAAGCCTTCTAGAGAAACATTACATTTCCTTAATGAATATCATTAGAAGGAAGCTGGCCAGAGCAACTAACATCTAAAGATATCTCATAGATACTGTACCAATGGGTTTCAGGTGGACAGTGAGCTCGGCCAGCCAATAGGCGATGAGAAAACAAAGCCATGATGACATTTTATCTGATGGAGAGTCCTGTGGGGCAAAGCTGTGGCACTGAACTGTCAAGCAGATTTCAGTGAGATGTGGAGAGGATGAAAAAAGCCAAACAAGCGTGAGCCCTGGCACAACCTCCCATCACCAGACTCGGGAGCACAGATAGGGCTCTCGCGGGATCGCACGAGGCAGAGATGAAACACAAAGCGAGATCTAACCTTTTTCTTCTCTGGGAAAACAGAGCTCTTTGGTTGTGTGAGATTAAAAGGGAATGGCAGAGTGAGACAGATTAAAAACCTGCGCTGATTATTTCTGCTGATTGCCAACAGAAGTGGAAAATCTCGCTTTTGTGCATTGATGCTGTATGATAAACAACATTTGGTGTTTTAAGAGAGATTACAAGTGAGACTGTGTCGCTGTCGTTTTTGACTACTCTGTTGTATAAAACATTATGAAGCAACTAATCAAATTCAATGAATGACTTTTCTTTTATTAAGAAAATGCAACTACTCTTTTCTGTAGCTAATCGAACGCATATGAACTACAGTAACTATTAGGTTGGTAGCAAAGTGCTTTCATGAAAGTCGCACCACTAGGCAGCCATGTTTGTAATGCCTCTGGGCAGTTATTTCAGTCATGCAAGACTAAAGTCCTAGCTACTTGAATGTGGAAAGATGGATATGTCTAAAATTGTGTACTAAAATCAAAATAAGCAACATATTTTTGACTATACTGTTTCATATATTTTATCGACATTGCTTCAGCTTTTGCACATGCGGTCAAGCGCATCACGTGACTGTATAAACACTTTCACCCACAAAATCAGCAAGCTTTATTGATTGATGATTGGTTCTTTTAATTGGAAGGCGGGACTTCATGTTGATCATTGAATTGTGTCCTATTCATTGTCATAGGAAAGCTCAATCTTGTTATATCCAATAACGTTGATTGGTAGTAAGCTGACATTAGCTATATTAAAGGAATAGTCTACTCATTTTCAATATTAAAATATGTTATTACCTTAACTAAGAAGAGTTGATACATCCCTCTATCATCTGTGTGCGTGCATGTAAGCGCTGGGGCGCGCTGTGACACTTCGATAGCATTTAGCTTAGCCCCATTCATTCGGATTTAAAAGAGGAACTATATTGTATGGCGGAACAGCACTTTTGGGAGTACTTCAACTCGCCTGAAAAATCCGCTCCCCTTCTCCCTCTCATAATGGGAGAGGGAGGGTGTTACTGCGCCGAGTCGAAGTACTCCCAAAAGTGCTGTTCCGCCATACAATATAGTTCCTCTTTTAAATCCGCTTAGAAAAGCGCTACGTTTTATTTTGTACCACCAAACTTGCTCGTATAACTACTCGTCTTAAATAGGAAAAACGTTGATGTGTTTGGTCACTTCTAACTTTATCTCTGAGTGGTACCATTGAATGAATAGTACTAAATTCTATCGAAGTGTCGCAGCGCGCCCCAGCGCTTACGTGCACACACTAAGATGATAGAGTGATGTAACTCTTCTTAGTTAAGGTAATAACATATTTTAATATTGAAAATGAGTAGACTATTCCTTTAAGGGTGTTTTCACACATGTTGGTGTGCACCGTGGTAAGGCCTTGGGGTGCACCAAAATACATTGTGTAATTTTTCAGTTAGTGTGGTTCGTGTTCACATATGTTGTTTTTACCGTACTCGAAACGCCACACCATACACCATGTGAAAACTGTCAGAGCTGTCATTGGTCTCTGACAGCGCTTACTCCCATGACCACCCCCCACGTTTCCACGACAACCAGCCTGACAGGAGGGCGAAGCTAGCAAAATATGGAGTTAAACTAAATTTTCTTTGGGAAGTTTCTTTGCTTTAACGCGAATTTGCGCAACTACTCTATAAAAGCCCTTCTAGCCGAGCTGTTTGCTAAAAATAATGAAAGTGTCTCTACTTTTTGTGTGTGGAGGACAGCTATGCATTTATGAAATCATCAGCTCACACCGCAAGGAGACAGTGAATATCTCCAACGGACCAAGATGGCTTTATTTGATTTTTACCCACAATGTAACACCCGGCTCACATCATGACCGAAGCACAGTGGAGAACTTCCTGTATTTGGTTCGGCCCGAGGTCGCACCTAAGTTCGGCGACAGCCGCTCCGAGACCACCTGTTTAGAGCGGTCTCGGAACGGCCATTTAGTGCGCACCAGAGTGTGGCTGTTGTGTTCACACTGACCCAAACTAACGGTACTTGGATCGACACGTCATTTGGGCCGACCTAAACAGTGCTTGTGTGAAAGCAACCTAAGTTACCCTCTGCTACAGTAGCTCACATAAACTCTCATTTCCTGAGTCTTGTAACAGGATTGAAATTTAATTTTTTAATAGTGAATTTGATATCACACAGATTTCTTGCTGTAAGTAAAGCATACTGTATACCATCTTGAAAGGTTTATGTTATAAAGTCGATGGCATTTTTTACTTTTTCAACTTGTGAAGTCTATTGGGCTTGAATGGCTGTAAAGAATCATGGTAAGGTGGGACTGTTTAACTGTTTTATAGTTAATGTCTAGTCTTAATATAATTGTCATGAGGATGTACTGTATTAGAAAATTAGCACACCTGCATTAGAAAATAAGCTTAATCTTCAGTCTTGCAAAGAGCCTGTATTGTCAGTTCTTTGTAAAAGATGATGCAAGTTGTCATGAGGAATACTTCATTTCTTTTACAGATGATCATAAGAGACCATATTTTTTCGGAAACATGTCAAAATGTTGCATCTAATCTAATCCTTGTTTAAGCCAAATCTTGTTTTATTCAAGTGTGATACAATAATATCATAACAAACTATTTTAACTAGCTGTCAGTGGATTATATATTGCATTTTGATGTTTTCTTTTATCAATATACTTCACTCATATATGGAAACTCTCAAACAGCATTGAACCCCCAGAATATATTTCATAGAAACAACTTTCTCTAAACTTATTTCACTTTCAGTTTTAATGATTGGTAAATTCCACCATAAATAATCCTAATGACTTTTCCTCTGTTTATTGTCCCATCTGCTTTTGATTAAATAAATGAACTATCTGTTAAACAGAGGGTTTTCTCCATCACCACATCTGTTTGCGTGTGCATGCGCGTGCGTGTGTGTGTGTGAACCTGGTAATTATCACGTTGTTGGGACCAATTGTCCCCACAAAGATATAGGAATACCAGTAAATTTGTGACTTTGTGGGGGCATTTTGAGGTCCCCATGAGGAAACAAGCTTATAAATCAATTAACAGCACACATTAATAGCCGGGGCAGTAACACATATGTTGGTAATGATATTACAGTTACTTTTATTAAGTAATATGCATTACAGAGGATATATTTGACATTTAGCTTAATTTACTGAAATACGTTTGCAATTTTAAAACATGTATTTTGTAATCTGTAGTGAACTATGTCTAAAAAAAAATTACCTTCTCAACACTGACTTTAAATATAAAAGTATTTTTGTGTTTGACTGGCTGATATCAGTGACCTTAAAGAGACCGGTTTTCATTTTCCAAGAACAGATCCTGTAATATGTATATTAGTATAGTAAGTACTATAGTAGTAGGATAACAGTATTATTATATGTAAGGAATAATTGACATGCTGTTGAATTATTTGAAAATAATGCACAGTTCCTCACCGTTACCACAGACATTGCTTTGGTGGTTATTTTAAGACATTTGACAGGTCATGTGTGCATTTATCGAAAAATAATGCATACCACTGGCACATTTCTCAACCAATCAGAATACAGCAACTAACAGACCCGTGGTATAAAAATAAATCAACCCTATAGATAAACTACAGTATGGTTACTAATAGATTGACTTCTAAACCTTCTCCAAAATATCACATTTAAAGCAGCGCTGCTGTTCTTACTGCTTTTATAACATTCACTACATTCAACAATAACTTCCTAAAGGATAATTCCAGTATTTAACACTTTGAGTCTCATTTCTGGTTTGTTTTGGATGAACTACAGTGATGGACACTGAAATTTTGACAATGGGTCGTTTCTTGAGTTTTTGACTCGTTTAGAAGCGTCTCTTGACTGCATCAGAATGGAAGTCAATGACCATGCACAAACATGTCATTAAAACAACACTTAACATTCATTTTCAAAACTGTGCTACTCACCGAGTGGTTTGTGGTGTTCGTTGATGATTAAAAACAAGTTGTGTAGCGAAATACAGTTTCTGTCATGTTTTATTTGGCATTTTGTAAAATTCCATTGACTTCTCTTGGAAGACTCATTGCTCGCTGATATATCACTCCGCCGCTGGAAACGGAAAAGGGGTCTGTTTACATGTGGTTGTAGTTTTTTCGCTCGGTTTCTCTCCGAAGAAATATTTCCCATATTTGATGGCTCAGTGACCAGCTTTAGGTTTGAAGTTGAGCTCGATTGTGACTGTCTATACGCTAGACACCGAGCGTACTTGTATGGCAAAGTGGTTGTCGCCATCAAGTGGTCGGGAGTGTGCTGACGCTTCAGACTCAAATATAGAGCGGAAGGTATCTGAAAAAATAGTTCCACTATAGCAAATAACACAGATTAAAATCATACATTGCGCCAATATATTCGTTTTTAATCATCAACGAACACCACGAACCACTCGGTGAGTAGTACAGTTTTGAAAATGAACGTTAAGTGTTGTTTTAATGACATGTTTGTGCATGGTCATTGACTTCCATTCTGATGCAGTCAAGAGACGCTTCTAAACGAGTCAAACACTCAAGACACGACCCATTGTCAAAATTTCTGTGTCCATCACTGTAGTTCATCCAAAACAAACCAGAAATGAGACTCAAAGTGTTAAATACCGGAATTATCCTTTAAGATAATTACTGGCGGTCTTCAAATAGCCTTCTGTGCACAATGCTCCTGTCATTATGTATTTGCCGTAGGTATCTGTGTTTTTGTTCATTTTTTTGTGAGGACTGAAAGATAAGTGCTAAAAAAATCTATAAATATTTAGTCTATTAATGTGTGAATTTATCTGCTCATTATCATACTGAAAAGTGGCGTTTAACATCCATACATTCCTAGTAATTATACATGGATTTTATCTAAACAGATTGGTTGATGTAAAACAAATATTAACCAAAATAAAGAGTCGGAAGGCACATTAAAGTAAAATCTTTCAGCATACAGTAAGTCAGTGTTGTTTAAATATGGATAAAGCAACCACTTATAGTATTGAATACAAGCCTTTTATAGCCAAAAGAGCTCAGTGGTTATTTGCAGCATTGTATCCAGTGCAAATGCCTTGCATTTTATTGCAATATTGTGAAATACAGGATCTGGTTCATATAGAGGGCATTAGAGCTAACATTAACAGCTTTAGAGGTCCTGAACCCAAACCCAATGCTTGCTTTACACAAACAAAGAGTCTCGTGAACTTCTCCTCTGCTGGGTTCTCTGTTGAGTGGAAAAGAGCATTTAAACACCAGATAGATCAACACTAAAGGTATAGGGGTCAGTCTGCTGAGACCTGGGGTTTAAAGCATGCTCTCTATTTACCTGAGCTACGCTTCACATCACAGATCCTGAGGCTTATCAACTCATGCTTATTCTCCAGGGTATCCATCGCTCTGTCCCATGAACTTAATTCTATTAAGGCTCCAAATCCCTGTGTTTTTACCATTCATGAGACAATTTTTTACCGCAGAGCCTTAAAGGTATACTTCACACAAACGTGAAAATACTGTCATTATTTACTTACCAGATATTGGTAATCAAGCAGGAAACAGGAGCACTTTTGACTTTCATGGTATGAAAAAATAATATTATGGGTGCTCAAAAACCATATTATCAGACCTTAAATAATGAACTGTATTGTTTTTATAACCTTAGAATGAGACGTTTTCACGTACACCGCAGTGTCCCCCTACACGGAAGTCGCATTTCACGCCGCCATGTTTGTACAGTAGCCCTAAACGGACAAACTGCACTACAGAGTGCATTTTCTCACTTTGATGCCTCAGACGAGGTAGGCTGCGTCCGAAAGCTCTAAAATGCTGCCTTCGGAGGCATCATTCCAACGAATTAAGGCATCAAGTCATGTCCGAATCCAATGTCTCCTGAGATACCTTAATTGTCCTGTCACACAATTCGGTGCTTGGGCATACACGGTTATTGGTCGAGCCTGGTCGAATTCGAAAAATAAAATGGCGGCCAAGGAAGCAGCTGGAGCACAAATTTAGTGTAAATAAAGTTATATTTTTACTTTTTACACCCTTTGATTGCATTTCTAGTGAGAAATTAGTATTGTAGCTTTCAAATATGGTATTAGTTAGCACAAAGGCGCTCTCTGTTTATATTTCAAACTGAATTCCATAATGCTGCTTATGTAGTCTGTCCGAATGTGTTTCTTGGAGCTGCCTTCATGCCTCCGGAGTCATTGCCTCATGAGGCAGCGAGGCAACAAGTCAGCTGCCTTAGCTTTCGGACGCAGCCGACATGTTTGTCCTGTGGCGGCTATTGTAGCTTCTCTATGCGTTTCAAAAGTGAGGGTTGAGCGGGGAACTAAATCATTGGTTGCAATTCACAACCTCTACATGCTGTTAAAATCTACACAGTGCACCGGTCCAGCTTCAAGATAAATCATAACATAAACACTGGTTTGAAGATACTGTGTTGTCATAGCACTCATTTCATAAAAAAATGTGAATGATGGCATCAAATCAATCCCGATGAATATTTGTGTCTTTTCAGACCATGTTAACACAACATTCTTAACACAACCAAAACCAGAAAACTTTTAATGCGTTTTGACTGTTGATTTACACGACAGTAGCATTTTGGGGGAAACGCAAACTTTTGTAAACAGATTTCAAAGGGCAATTTTTTGGGAAAAAACACACTTTAATTGTTTCTGTGTAAACTACAAAAACGATTGCATGTGTATAGGTGTGCATGTGCGATTGCTTGACAACAATAACAACAATGGTGGTCTACAAGACTGTGTTTGTGCTGCTCATGATACTGAGTTTATTGTTGAGTGTTGTGTTTCTTTACAAAGTAACATCGCCATCTACTGGCTTGGCACACATAATATGCCGTTTTTGCTTTGTTTTTTTGGATCCACGTGAACGGGGATTGTACACAACGTTGTTGTGTTCGAAAAATGCAAAGGATAAACAATTGTTTCCATGTTACCAGTAACCATCTGATTGGTAGATGTTGCTTTAGGATTGTGAGTAGAGAAAATGACACAGTTGAAAATGATGTTGAAGTCACAGTGATTTGTTCTTTCTTCAAGAAGAATACAATATGGGGTGCGTTCATGCAAATTGAATCACTTTCGGCATTGAATTGACTGTCAAAAATTGACCCAATTTACTTGAATTCATTTACCGACCTGTGAGCGCATTGAAGTTCTGCCTTGAAAGCTTTACACATGCGGGCTGAACGTCAGTTTTGCTCTTTTGAGCTCTATTGGGGTTAATTTGTTAAGATTCATGGGGTATAAAGCAATGAGAAGAGCATGCTGAACAGTAACTGGCAGCGCTCGTGCATTTTGCAATGAAAGAAACAACAGGAGACTGCGAATTACTGCGGCATTAATGTGGAGCGATTGTTTCCTAAGCATCGTGATTGCCGGTTAAGAAAAACAACCTTCACTTGGGTTTGATAAGAGTCGGTCCTGCGGCCCACTGAGGCCTGCTTTGTGTTCGTCCTTCTGTACGTGTGCGTTTCTAACCTGTGAGATAGGACGGGGCAGGTAGCTGTGTTTGGGAACTAATTGAAATGAGAGGCGATGTGCAAGTCTCCTCCAACATCGGCGAGCCATTCGTCAGGGTGACATCATTGGGCTTACACCACATCTATCTTCCCGAACAGACCCGGGCTCTCACTGCCCAGCGTGATTAATATCCATACATCCCCACCGCACACTCTCACGCCCAGCGCATTCAAACAAGCGGGCGCACTGGGAGGCAGCGGGCAGCTTTCCCTGTAATCTTCTACAGAGCTGGACAGCTGTGGTGTGGCCTCCATCATCATGCTAACTTCACTCATGTTGGCGGTGGGGTGAACTTCTTTCTTGTTTCTCCAGTAGGAAAAAAGACGAAGGCTCTGCTGGTTGCCGTGCGCTCGACAGCCCCCAACCAAGACTTGGATGATATTTCCACTTTCGAGTCTTGACAAATTGTTAGCCAAACCACAAGCTATGCCCACAGCAATCACCTGGCATGGGTTTCGTCCACAAATGCTTTGCGAATTTATAGAAATCGTTCACCCAAACCTGCTGTTCCTTTTTACATAACACCATGTTGTTCCAAATGCCTCTTTTAAATGTTTTAAGTCTTTTAATGTCATATGTGCTGCTGTGTACAAGTACAATGGATTCAACTTTCTTGTATGCTTCTTCACAGACTATAGACAGAATAGAACAGACTTCACTGTAGGGGTGGGCGCAAAACCAGTAGACATGATAAACCGGTTGAAATTAGTCAACCGGAAGAGATTCTTGACTCTATCGTCTTTATCGAGGTTACGCGCACACGTCACTTTGCTGTGCACGTGGTCACGAAAACGTAACGTTTGTAGACATATTTAAGCACTACAATTTTTAAACAAATGATTTTAAAGGGACACTCCACTTTTTTTAAAATATGCTATTGTTTCAGCTCCCTTATGCAGGGTTCACATCAGATGCGGTAGAGGCGGCAAGCACGAGTGATTTACATGTCAATGCAAAGTCGCGATAAGACTCACTGTGACGCGAATGGCGCGTTTCGCGCGAATTGAGCGTTGCCGCGTTAACCAATCAGGACCTTGCTGTAGTAGTGACGTGATTACAGGAAGCGAGTAGAGTCTCAGCGGAGTGGCAGAAGTCCCTCCCATGATGCGAATTTCCGCGTCAATGTCTCGAATGACTAGAATTTCACATGCGGCTTTCACACGCGAATAAAGCGAGTAAACTCAAATGTTCAAGCGGCCAACTACGTGCGAATAGCGCGTTTTTGCCGTCTCTACCGCGGCTGGTGTGAACGCACCATCAGAGTTAAACATTTGATTTTTACAGTTTTTAAATTCATTGAGATGATCTCCGGGTCTGGCGGGACCACTTTTAGCATAGCTTAGCATAATCTATTGAATCTGATTAGACCATTAGCATCAAGCTCAAAATTAACCAAAGAGTTTTGATATTTTTCCTATTTAAAACTTGACTCTTCTGTAGTTACATTGTGTACTAAGACCGACAGAAATATGGCTAGAAACTATACTCTCATTTTGGCGTAATAATCAAGGACTTGCTGCATTAACATGGCTGCAGAAGACAGAATGATATTATGCGGTTCTTGAAAGTAGTTGCTTTTTAATGCATGTATACGTTTTTTGTGAGAATGATGAAAATTCTGTGGCATAAAATATTTTAATAACATAAAAACCTTATTAAAATATAAAAATCTCTATCGTGATAGATATCGTTATCCTACGCAGTCTCACAAAGTTTCGTGATATAGTCACGTATTTTTTTTCTTTTTTTGTGATATTATCACGAATTTCCGCATTTTTTCGTGATCGTATAAAGAATTCCTGTTTTCTTGTGATTATTACATATTGATTACTCAACTGCTTTTTCCTATTTTTAAACCATTGTCACTTCGGTTTAGGGTTAGATTTGGTGCTTGCATTAGAATGTCACTTTATACATTGGTTTATACTATTTTTTCTGATTTATTTTTTAATATGTCGCCTGGCGTTAGGGTTAGAGTTGGGTTTGGGTAGGGATGTCATTTTATGTAAATCTAACCCTAAACAGAAGCGACAATGGTAAGAAAATAGGACAAAACAGTTCAGTAACCAATACGTGATAATCACACGAAAACAGGAATTCATTATACGATCACGAAAAAATGCGGAAAAAAATAGGTCACTATATAACGAAATTTCGTGAGACTGAGATGAGTTATCATATAAAAAATGAATTCGTGATTTTGGTCGTATCACCCACCACTACTTCACTGTTATGTACACAGTAAAAATGTACTAGAATTTACCAATCTGGGAGACCAGCTTAAACCAGCTCACCAGCTTACGCTGGTCTTAGCTGGATTTTTCAGTTGGGATAGCTGTCAGATCTCATTTGCACAAAGGAAATCCAAACTTGCAAAGTGAGACACAGCAGGATCATTTACAGAAATGAGTTTTAAAAACGAAAGCGACTAATGACATGAAATGTTTCGTTTGTTCCTCAGAAGATGTAGCACATAAGTTTTATGATAACCTTTAGTCATTTTTGATGCATGACAGACCAAAAGAACCTTAAAGGAATATGTATTTCTAACCACATTCGGGTGGGTAAATGATTATACAATTTTTTATATTTTTTGGGGGGGGGGTGAACTACTGCTTTAAAACAAGATGAAATTCAATGATGACAAAAGAAAAGAGATGATTTTATCAAAGCAGTCAGTCTGACTGAAACGAACGGTGTCACATCAGAGCCGAAGATTTCCCCCCTGAAGCGTCTCATTATCAAGAGATGAAATTGCAGCCCCCACCTGCGATCGGCACTTTGAAAACTCTGTGAAATATGACCGCGTACGCCTGGTCCCCTTCACCGATTTGCTTTGATAACCCCACCCACCCTTTTCTGTCTGATATATGCAACAGTTTCACATTCCTGTAGCTTTCAGACTAAAGCTTACACTTAGCGTAAAAGCCTTTCGCTGTCTTTGAGACGAAGAGAGAGTCAACCCCGTCGGCACACACGCTTTCATTCATCGCCATTCAACGGCGGATGTGATTGATCGGGGAGCGCGGCCGTTCGATGCACACCACACTTTTGTCATTCACAGGGTCCCTGTCTGCCAAGATAGAGCATGTCATGTAATCAGATTAAAAGAGCCACTGTCACAGGACAGGATGGCTAACAGCTGGCCCATAAGCACCCTGATTTACTTTACTCTGTTTACCGCGTTCTCCTAAAGGCACGAGGGTTTATTGAAAGCAATCTGTTTTATCAGTCCAGAATTTCCTGCCTCGTTTATCCTCCCCTATCAACGTTATGGTTTTTCTTCGTAGCGTTTCATCAAGGCGCATAATCGTGACAGGTTTTGTATCTTTGGGGTAAATACTCTTAATGCTTTATAAATTGCATGTCCATTTCAATCTCATCAGCTGCTCGTTTTGGCTGAATTGAAAATCAAAATACCGAGAATATATTAGACACACACACACAGTTCTGTTGGCTTGGTTAATAGTAAAGGGTTCGGGTCGAGGAAACGTGCATCAAGAGCTCTTAGTGTTATTAAGAGCTCAGAGATGAAATGGCTCTTGTCAGATCTCATCTAAATCCATAAGAAGACATAGCGCTAATACACTGCTATCATATATCTGCGCTCATTAATTCCAGCAGGTCCGTTCAATCGTGAACATACTCGATGAGATTGTATGATTTGTGTCAGTGTTGCGACACTCAATTTTTAGGTCTCGATCTGAATCTCTGTTTGTCCTTTAAATCAATCAAGTGTAGATTTATATGCAGACGCGAGATGATTCAAAAGACACGATCGAGCGAGTGATTCGTGAAGGTTTTTAGCGAACGTCTGATAAACACCATCCCTGCGATTCGAGGAAAAACAGCCCTCACCCCATATTTTCTCAGATGCCAATCATTACACGCTGGAAGCACATCTATCTGGCTTGCCAAACCTCTAGTTGTGGTCTCTTCTGTGCAGAAATGAGATGTGAATCAGCCTCAGTGTTCTGATAGCCTTTAAAACAACTCTGTTCTTTCAGCCGTCCTCCCCACTTCCCAGACACATCCAGCGAGTGTCTTTTAAAGCTGTACAGTGATACGAACGCAATCCCGCTCTTTCAGTGATTCACTCTCCGCCCCTTGCCGATCCCATATCTTTCAGAATTCAATGGCTGGGATATGAAAGACGTTGAGAACTGGAATGAGCGAAATGCCCCCGGAGCGACTGCGTGGGGGAATTGCGAATACACGGGGGGCAGGAACACATTGGCTCTTTATGTTTTTTTGAGGGTGGCCTTCCATTTCCCCCAGCATCCAGAGCCTTTCTATTCATCCCGGAGGAGAGAAAATAGGGGGGAGGATATGGGTTATGAAGTGTCAAAGCTGTGATTGTGTGGCTGAGGTTGGGCAGGCAGGGTTAGGAGACTGGCAGATAGTTTGGACACAGACAGTCTTGTTCGCTGGCATCCACTGTGAGGGAAAGAGAGAAAAAAGCAGGCTGATGTCAAGCGCTACTAGTCCATTGCATCATCGTCATCTATAGCTTCCTCCATTCATAATGAATATCTAGTGTATCTTCAGCTCAATATCGAGCACAAAGCATTCTTCTTCATTTAGCTTGAACTTTTGTCTAAGGTAGCAGGATGGCACTTGAGGGGACTTAAATGGCACTTAAGGACCCTTGACTTTCTTGAACACAAAAGCCACTGCTTTTTTAGTCTATGATTAAGGATAGTTATTTATTTTTTTATGCAAAGTTCAAAGACGATCAAAGAACACATCATATCAGATGAATAGATCCAGAAGTCATTATTTATTGATTTTTTTTTAAAGAAACCATACTGTATAGTAATGAATGAGTGATGACAGATCCCATCAGCCCAGTCTTTCTGTAACATGACTTCATGTATGTGAGCGGGAGTCAAACATAATCAGGTTAGTGAAAAGACTACGCAAGCGTGACTGATAACAGATGCATAGCAGCCTACTTACACAGAGAGTGTTGACACTTAACAGCAGATGTTTTTGTTGAATATGACTGAGTACTGGAATTGGGGCGATCCAGATGTAAACAGACATGAGATCCATTAAAATCTTACTTTCTGATAGCCTCATCTCTTCATTAAACTCATCACCAGATTGCATTTGCATGGGCTTGGCTGATTACTTAACCTGAATTGAAATGAAACATTTCACATATTTAGAGGAAGATTTTTGTGTCTGCTACAGTATGATGCTAGGGTTTCTAGGACGTTGCTTAACTCATAGTATACAACATACTATATTTCAAATGAAAGAGCAGACAGCCTGCTTTCAAAAAAACCATTTCATTAATTTGTTCTCTTTTTATCATCTCTTAAATATGGGTATGTTTCTTCAAAAATACAAAATTTTGAGCAAAAAGCTGAGATTATTGCATTTTTGTGAGGGACTTTTGATGAAGATTAGATTCACAGAGATGATCAAAACATACACAGAGTTCGAACAGTTTGACGTGAGGGGTTACTTCCGGGTTTTAATAGCAGAAAAACTCGTCATTGGCAGGAAAGTGTTTTCTCTGAATTGACGAGTTAACTTGTCACTGGCGGGGAAAGAGTTAACAGTTGCTGTATACTCTTAAAAATGAAGGTGGTTGATGGTTGCTTAGAAGAACTTTTTTGGCTGAATGGTTTCATAAACTTAAACATCTGAAGAAACTTTCTGGTTCGTTGTAGTAAAAAATTGGTTCTTTAGATCAGTGGTTCTCAACTCCAGTCCTCGGGCCCCCCCTCCAAAAAAGATGTCTCCTTATATGAAACACCTGATTCCACTAATCAGGCTCCTGCCGGAATGAATTAAATGTTTACTTAATTAACACACTAACAAGCTTATGAACTAAATCAGGTGTTTTATATTTGGAGACATCTAAAATGTTCTGGGAGGGGGGGGGCTCGAGCACAGGAGTTGAGAACCACTGCTTTAGATTATAAAAAGGCATAAAATAAATGGTTCTTTTACAGAGACACTTCATTGAAAATTTTAAATAACCCCATGCTTTACTCACCCTCAGGCCATCTGAGAATCATAAGACCATTTCCTAAATTATGGGGTAATTTAAATTTTTTGGTGGAGTATGCCTTTAAGAACCTTTGACAGAATTCTTCTTTGAGGAACCGCATGCCGAAAAGTTTGAGAATGACTGTTGTTAGTTGTTCTGGGTGGTTGCTAACTGGTTCAAATGAAAAGAGCCAAGCCCAGGTCTCCAGTCAGTGTTCTGACTGTATAATCTAAGAAGTATGATTATGATTAAAGTAATAATGATACTTGATGTGGGGCAATATTAAAGGAGCACCTATTGTCTGATTCACAATTTTACATTTTGTTTGGTGTGACAAACCCCAAAGTAAACGATGACGCGAGTTATTGTTTCCAACGTAAATCTCTTTTCTTGGACTACAACAAACACTCGGATTGTAAGCAACAGATTACTTCCTGAAATTGGTGATGTAGACAAGACCGCCATTATCATAATTTATTCCGCTTCAGACCCACAGCCTGTAAGGTAACTCCTGTTAGCATAGCATTGTGAGCGAATCTTTCAAACATGGTAAGGAGCGTCACATTTCCTGCTAATGTCAGAGGTATTCAGACCAATCACAACATACAGATTAGCTGGCCAATCAGGGACACAGCGCTTTTTAAATCAATGAGTTTTGTACATGTATTAGTGCTTTCAGGAAGAGAGGGAAATCTGGAGCTACAAAAAATGTATGCTATGTGGAAAATAATGTGTTCTATTACCCATAAACCACACAAACACATTTTATTGTACCAAATACACAAAATAACGTTTTTTAGCAATTAAATAGGTGCACTTATGAAACGGCAAAAATTTAGTGAACTAATTGTTTACAGTTTTTATATCGTAATTCGGTCAGAAATGTAAAGACTGTGAGGCGAACAAATCGTTTTGGATTAAAAGGCTTGGATATTCCATTTACTTTGACTTTTGGGGATTTATGAAAAATTTGTTTTGGACAATTTCACCGAAGCAGATAAAGGGAAGATTCAGAAAGTAAGTAAATAACCTAAATCAGCGGTAACTAATAACTAGATTACAGTTTTATGACTGCTAGAAATCATATTATGCTTTGTGTGTGGGCTTAATAAAATCCTGAGAGTCTAAGCTTTCAAACGATGTGCCGCATGAACGTGTATTGCGAAGATTTAATGCTTCAAAGTTACAATGACGTATATGCAGCCTCACGTCCTAGCGAGGGGGTGTTCTGTGTACACTGTCACAAAGGAAGGTACAAAACTGTACCTTTTCTGTCACTGGGGCTGTACCCTAAGTTTCCGTTTTGTACCTTTACATGAATAAAAAACAGAATACAATTTTGGGTAGATTACCGTACCTTTAGGACCTACATTGTTAGAAAAAAGTCAAAATATGTACCCTAGCTGTCAGTGGGGCAGCACCCTTTAAGAACTTATTTGTGTGGACCATTAGGTACAGATATGTAAACATTTAGTACTAATATGTACCTTTGAAATACTTATATGTATTTTTGAGGCACTAATGAGCTCTCTTTGGTCCCAGTATGTACCTCTGAGGTACTAAAATAAAATCCTTAGGTGCAAATCTGTACTTTTTGAAAGGGTACAGCCCCAGTGATGAAAAAGGTACAGTTTTGTACCTTTATTTCTGAGAGTGTACGGAACAGTGATCCTTATCAGGTTAAGGTTTTAATAATAAATATGAGCAGTAGTTTAAGTGATGCTTTCCTTATGAAATATAACTATGATGAACTAACTACTGTAGCACTTTGGTTTTATTTACACAACATGAGTATACTGTATGCACTTGCAGATGTTGTCATTATGCTTCTGGATCCGTTGTTCAAAGTTGCTGCCAATATCAAATTAAGGTTTTTCCTGCACACTTTAAACATTTGTGTTAAAACAACACATTTTGTGTCTAGTTAAGGACAACAAATTTAATGTGTTGTCTCTTACTAGACACATCTCTGTGTTATAATTAGAAAAAAAACATTTTGTTTCAACACATCTTGTGTTGTACCTTTTATTTATTTGAACACAAAATCAATACAAAACTATGCATAATGTGTTAAATAGCATAACACAAAACAATGTTTAAAAAATAAACACATCCTTTCTTAGAAAAATAACTTTAAGTGTATGAGCATTATGGCTCATTACACTTAAACAAGCTTTCAGTTATGGTAATTTGGTCTCAATATTTTTTCATAGATTTATCAAAACTAAAACCAGACAATCATTCACATAAAGTATGGATGAGTTGAGGTGTTTCATTTTGAAAGGTTTTAATGTGTGGTCCTTAATAAAGTTGTGAAATTGCAAACAAATTGTGCTTTCTGTACATACCCTGTAAATTTGCAATGAAATGCTGTTGCACAACACCTCTAAAATCACGTGATGTTTTCTGCACTTGAGAATGCAAGAAAACAGGTGGAATCTATTCTAAATCTAAGCACGCATGAAGCGAGAGCGTCTTGACAGGCTGTCCAGGTGACAGGCCGGATGAATTCAGGGCAAGGGAAACGATGGACAGAAGTGTGAAACCTGTCCGACAGCTTAGTGATGAAAGAAGGTGAAGAAATCTCTGGTGGTTTTGCTGTATATTTAATGTGGTCATATTCTAGCGTCAGCTCCTGTCCTCCTCTCGCCGGCTCAATGTCATGTCGTTGTTGCTGTGTGGATCGATATCTGTGCCAAAAAGTGTTGTGCGGGTATACTTTCGGCGTATGTTACGAACCAGAACCACTGTATGAATAAACTGGAAAGATCAGAATGTGGCTTTCATCCCTTTGGTAATACTCTTAACCACCTGTCAAGATTTTCTACACAATATTGCATTTTGAAAGCGCCTGTTTTGACATGGTTTATTACTATGAAGTATAATACTGTAGTATTTCATGAATAATCACCACACTGGCAAGCATCAGCATCACCTACATGCATGTGAGATTCAAAAGTGCAGATTGCAGAGAGTAGTTTTCGTTCTGCGCGGTGAACGTGTTTGCTTTACGTAAGTTTGAGGTCCTACAACACCGTAAGCATGAGCAATCACAGTCTGATGGGAAAGCAGATTTAATAGCTCAGTTCAAACTCAGTACGACTCCGGTGGTTTGAAAATCCCACAGCGGCTCTGCATAAAACCATGATGCATACAGACCTCTTAAAAACCTTAATTGCTTTTCAAAGAAAACATTTCCTGCCACGTTTCCAATTGAAATAAATTCACAAACCCATGATAAATATATCGTTTAAAATCTAGCCTATGGGATGTTTTGCTGTTTCTGTTCTAGATTTTCTTTCATTTCATTTAATGCCTTCATCATGCCTACAGACTCGCTACTGACATATCGATTTATTGATTTGTACATTTTGAAACTGATGCATTGACTCTTCATTGTCACGGGGATTTATTTACACCTAAGCTGAGTGAATAAGGTCATGTCAAGGGTGTTAGGTCGTGCCCTTTAACCATTATGGGAAAAGAAACATGTACAGTACAATGTTACATGCACGAATACACTAAGGGATTTGATTCAGCGTAAAAACCCACATCAGTATAAAGTGACATAATGAAGTGCAAAATGTCTGCCAATGCCCTTGAGATGTTCAGGAAAGCTGTTCTCATTTAAACCTTTTTTTCTTTATCTTTACACGCTCATCTGTGCAGGAAGAAGCCTTTGGAAAAACATGCTTTATTTGATATGCTAATATAAAGCAGGGAGTTTAATTGATTTGTTCCTGATGAAAGCACCGTAAAAATGGATCTGGTAAACAAGATGGGAAGATGCTTAACCCCCACCGTCGCTTTAAAATGTGCTGTTTACCAATTATATATTGTCATTGACATATTTAAAATAATACTAAAGATTTTTTTTTCAATAAATATGTTAGCAATCCTTTAAGATAAGATTTACTTGAGAAGCAAAGATGTCATGCTTTCCAGGAGCATAATGAATTAGTTTTATTTTTCTTACCCTTTGGTCAAATTCTTATCTTTTTCATGCATTACAGTGTGTCTTAACCAAATGCGCGGTAATACATTTTAAAGTGATAAAAGTTGCTGCTTCAAAGACAATCTCTGTGTTTTTTTTTTTTTTTGTCTGACTCAACCTTCTATAATAATGAGTGACAGGACAGTCTGTCAATCACTTTTTTATTACTATGATCTCCTACTGAGTAAACCTAGCAACCATAAAATCTCCTTGATCCAAAATTTCACTGCACATAGCTGTATATTACAGTAAATATAAATAAGATCTTATTATTCTGTTATTGTGCCCCATCACACAGCATTTTTGCTTTTATTGGTGACAGACAAATTGCTTGTCACTGCCAGTTTACCACATTGTGCATGTTGAAGACAAAATGTAAAGTTTATTACATTTTCTTAGATTTATGCTCAAAACAAACAAACAAAAAGCACGTCTTGCCAAGGGGTAAGCAAAATAAACTTACAGTAATTCAAGATACAATATGAGAAGTCCTAAGCAATTTTGCTTCTCGGTTTATAAATTGTTTTAAAGATGTGTGGATATTTTTATTAGAAAACAAGACAATCAAATAAAGAAAATATTTCTGCACCTTTTCATATCAAATCAGTGAATGTTGGGAGATTGGTGAAGTTGTTTTGCACTGTTCCTCAACAAGTAGAGCACTGTGTTAGCAGTTGTGGGTTTAAACCCCTACAGTATGTATAAAAAATATGGTTACACTTTTTTTAATAGTCCACTTTAGACATTCTACTAACTATAAATAGCTTTGCAACTTCATGTCAACTAACTTTCAATAATTTGCAACTATACGTCAACTAACTGTCATTAGTATATTAGTAGACTGTAAGTGTTGGGGTTAGGGAAGAGGTTTGGGTTAGTGGAGTAAGTTGACATGCACCTGCAAAGATCCTTATAAACAGTTGAATGTCTGTTGAGATATCATCACAATAAAGTGTTAGTAGATATTAAGCAGACAGTTTACTAATTCTCTAAAAATTGGTAGTTGATAAGTAGTTGAAAAGTTACTAAAAATTTGTACAATGTCTAAAGTGGACTATCGCAATAAAGTGTAGTGTCTGTGACTACACCCATAGGATTTTGAAAAGCTTTTATGAAGCTAAAAGTTGGCGGAGCCTGCCGTCACCATCTTGGCATCACCATAGATGAAGAGGTGAAATGTGGGTGAACATGTGGGGTGGCTTGTTGCTGAAACCACGCCTAGCTTGATGGCAGTGACAGCATTGGCAGTTTACCCGTCACTCAAGTGGCCACGCCCTTAATTATGCGGAACTTAAAGGCAGGGTGTATGATTTACTGAAAGCCAATGTTGACATTTGAAATCACCTAAACAAACACGCCCCTACCCCGATAGAATCTGGACCTTCTTTTGATAGATCCGGCCCACACATACGCAACCCAGGCAACGATGTAAGTTAATAGACACGCCCCTTACTGCTGATTGACTGATCGGCTCGACTCCCTTTTCCAAATTGTTTTTCAAAAATTACACACCCCGTCTTTAATATCATTTAAAGATCAGTTGCAGAAAAATTCACCCAACTTACAGTTGTCAGAAAGGGCAAAGTTAGCTATATAGACCAATAACACTTTTTGTAACAGGCTGTAAACATGATTTTCTGAGGTAAATTTGGGCATTTTAAAGGCACACAACGCAAGTCTGAGTATTATTTCTCTACTAGCTCCCCCTAGTGTCTGGGAGTAAATGCGTTCTATATCTGAGACTATACGAGACTGAAGGACACCGGGTCGGATACAGCGAACTTGCAAGTGGGGTATTCTTCCTACAGACGGTAGGGGCGGGCGAGAGAGTCTTCATTCGTCATGTAATGAGTCATTTAACCATATACCGACTTACGAAGATGATTTATTAACATAAAAATGCTGCCTTGTGTCCCTTTAACATGGAGGTCTATGGGGATCGACTCTCTTTTGGAGCCAGCCTCTAGTGGCCAGTCGATGAATTGCAGTTTAGGTCACTTATGTGTTGGCTTCATCAGAGATGGTTGCCCCTCTGTTCTAATCAGGCCCGGATTGGCCATAGGGAGGACCAGTTGTTTTATTCGGCCACGAGGGCCGGTGTTTTCATACCACTGGGTTGAAGGTTGCTGTCCTATGATGCCAGCACTCACAGCAGCCCCACTCGCGTAATTTGCAGGTGGTAGATGTCCCCACCACTTTATGCCCAAGTTGATTGTGTCCTGAGTCCCAACCACGGAGTAATTTTATGTTAGGGACCACAAACATCTAAAACGTATGGACAACGCAGGATTCACTGCTGTCTTCTGCTTTTCAAATCGCTCGCTGTGAACATGAGTTTTGTTTTAGACACATAAACTTGAGCGCGACATGATACGAAATGTCTCTAAAAGGAATAATATATACAAATCGTATTTTTTTAATCTAAGTCATAGATGTAACAATGAATCGTCTATGCAAAGAGTAACAAATCTAATGCAAAACTCATCAGATTATTGGGGGGGGGGCTTGTTTTCTCAAGTAAAATATTGAAAGTCCAATATATATTTGTTCTAGGCAATACATGATCTAAGTACTTAACAGATTTTTATTTTTCCATCTCTTTCCCCTGCATACTTGATAAATCTTGCTTGTGTATTTTATATCAGGGGTTTCCACATTGTTTCAATCCAACAGGTAATCTCAAGACTACTTAGGCTTCTGTATTTGCACTGAATTGGAAATTATATATTTGAAAAATACAATGAATTGCAAGGCTGCAGAGAAATGTCTATTGCAGACTTATATACCACTGAGGATTTAATGATATTATTTTAATATAGTCAGTCGTGAACTAAAGTGGGCCGGGCCGGGCTGAAAACGAGTCCCACTCCGGCCCTGGTTCTAAGGCACTGCAAGTCATCTACCAAATGCATGAATGTAAGTGTACTACAGTAAATAAATCCTTACATTTAAATATAATTTATATGATACAACAAACCCCAAATATAACTTACTAAAAAATGATGATGTAATCCCAAACAGGCAACCTATTACTGTCACCCACCCCTTTTAAGTGTGTGGGGAGAATTTGATGTGCACCTTCAAATTAATATAACTCTGGCATTTTTTTGTCTAGAAGTCTAATCTTGGTCTTGTTTTAAAGAAGACAATTTAAGGTTTTTCACTGAAGTGTCTGGATATGAAAATATTAAACAGAAAACATTTTATGGCAGTTTAAATTTCTTTAAATAAATAAAAATAATTTCATAACATATTAATTTTATAAATAAAACTATAAAAATGTAAATATTTCAAAAAAGAAATAATGCAAAAATGAAGCCATAAGTCTCAAGTAGTTGTGATTCAAATTTCAAGGTAAAATCACAAAAAATGAGGTTTGTGTCACTTTTTTTGTCGTTTTACCAACAAAGGCCACTAGGTGTCAACGGTTTGCTGGATACTCTTGCCTCAAATTAATAAATTACTGTCACTGCATTATTATTACTGCTAAATCGTTTTGAAATATGAAAACTACACTCTTGGAGCTTTCCAATGATATATAGTTTGTCAACATTTTTGAAGATTTATAATATGATATTAGAATTATGAATATATAAAATTAATATGCATTCCTATGGGGGGTGGGGTCATGTAACTAAAAACTGTCACTACATTATTTCTATCATCAGATGACCTTGCACTGTAAAATGTAATTTGTTGACTTTACTTAAAAAAACTTAGGAAACCGATTGCCTCAAATTTTTAAAGTAAAGTTGACAGTCAATTTTTAAGTTGTTGTAGCTGAGAAGAAATGTGTAAGGACAACTCATATCATGGTAGTACACTTGAGTACAGTTAACGCAAAATCATTAGTTATGATGACAAAAAAAATTTTAGTCCAGACAACTCATGTCATGGTAGTAAAGTGAACTTAAAAATCATTAGCTCCCGTCACTAAGGAAATGTCAGTTCAGACAACTGAGTTATGTTCAGTTAGCAGTACTCATTAAGGCAAGTTATCCTTACAAGGCTAAGTGTTCGCAATACTAAGGAAATCTTAGGAAACCGATTGCCTTAAAATATTCAAGTAAACTTTACTCAAAAGTTTTAAGTTGTTGAAACAAAGAGAGACAACAGTTTGAATGAATCAATGAAACACTTTATTTGATTGAAACAGAACAATACAGTGAACTGCACATCCAATAAGAGAGAATTTGAATTTTGAAAAAAGACATAAAAACCCAACAAATCACACATTCACCATTACACAAAACCAAGACCAAATGACAAAAAATTTTTTATAAAATATTTATTTCCACCAATAATGTAGATACACCATAAATGTAAGTGTGTGTGTGTGTGTGTGTGTGTGTGTGTGTGTGTGTGTGTAAAACAAAAAACTTCACTACTCACTGCACAGTAGATTTTTGAGTGATTGAATTTTGGGCCTTAAAGGAACACGCAGACATTTTGGGTTTTTACCTTATTCACCGTATCCCCCAGAGTTAGATAAGTCCATACATACCTTTTTCATCTCTGTGCGTCCTGTAACTCTGTCTGACGTACCCATCGCTAGCTTGGCTTAGCAAAAAGACTGGAAGTAAATGGCTCCAGCTAGCATACTGCTCCAAATAAGTGACAAATTAACGCAAACATTTTCCTATTTATATGTTGCGATTTGTATAGTCACAGTGTGTACAAATAACAAGGTCATATGAGACAGACATCTTTTAACAGTATACATACAGGAAACTATATTCTCAGATGAAGCACTGATACTTGGGCGGAGTGATTAGCACAACACTCTCCTCACCAGGGGGCTTCTCTGGTGCTGCAAGCAAATCACTCCACCCAAGTAGCAGTGCTTCTATAGTTCCCTGTATGTATACTGTTAGAAGATGGCTGTGTCTCATATGACCTTGTTATTTGTACACGCTGTGACTATACAAATCACAACATATAAATAGGAAAATGTTTGCGTTATTTTGTCACTTATAGGGAGCAGTATGCTAGCTGAAGCCATTTACTTACAATCTTTGTGCTAAGCTAAGCTAGCGGTGGGTGCGTCAGACAAAGTTACAGGACACACAGAGATGAAAATGGTATGTATGGACTTATCTAACTCTGGGGAATACAGTGAATAAGCTAAAAACCCAAAATGTTGGTGTGTTCCTTGAGGTGGGGTACCTTCAGGGATTACTGTTAGGATCTCAATGGAGGTGTTGGCCAGTTCCGGTTCATCACAGTCCTAAAAACACAATTACATGAGATATTATTACACAATTCCACATTGATATACAACCTTGCATTTAGGTAGAAAACACAAAGCAGCCACTTTAGAAAGAAGGTTGATAGGTAGTCCTGATCAGGACCAATTGAGGGTATCTCACATCTGCTCATATTTACATCTGAAGAGGTGATGACAACAGTTAGCTATTCTACAATGTGATAACACAAACCTTGCACTCTATTGACAGTTCTGTAAAATGGATAAGCCATATTCAACAGGGAAACAACATATGAGAAGAAAAAATACCTACAATTCTAACAAGGCTTTGCTGTTGTCCCAGAGGACAGTTGACATTTTTGTACATAATCATTTCACTCTTACACTGGTCATTTGTGAGATTAGTAGAACCCTCTCATTAACACCTGAAGATGTGTACCATTAAACAAGCATGCAAACTGGTCAAGGGTTAAAAAAAGGTGAGAAGAGTATGCGAGGATGGTGGGGGAGTGGGTCATATGACGGATTCTTTTATGCTTGCTGCTAACAAAACATCCTACCCTAATGGAAGCTTATGAAATGTACCCTCCGGCTAGTTTGACACTTTAGCCTTATTGAGGTAGCCCTACCATTTGTTCCAAAAACGTGATAGAACAACACCTCCAATGTTTTTGTTGTAGCGAGATATTTTAAGACAACCTTTTTACTAGTAAGTCACCATTGTTTGTTTGACCCATAATGCATTATGGACCGTGACGTAGACCGGTCCAAGCGCCGCTACAAACAAAAGGGAAATAAACTATAACATTATCAAGTAAAGCGATTACCTCAATTAGCGAGCGAAATGTCTGCCATTCAAGCCTTTCCAATTTGAGCCTCAACATGCCGTAAACACGGAGGAAGGTATATTTCGCTCGCTAACTGAGGTAATAGCTTATCTTGATAACGTTATTGTTTATTTGCCTTGTGTTTGTAGCAGCGCTTGGAGCCATCTACATCAGTCCAGAATGCATTATGGGTAAACATGTCTTAAAATATCGCTACAACGAAAACATTGGAGTGTTCTTCTATCACGTTTGTGGGGCAAAACGTTAGGGCTAACCCAAAAAGGCTAATTTGTTAAACTAGCCAGAGGTCCTTTTAACTTAAATTTCCAATAAGCATAACCTATGCATTACACATTGTACTGAGCAGTAGGGCTGGGCGAGAAATCGACTGCGATTCTCATGCGCATTTCATCAGTAAAGCTGGCTCCGTGATTAATAGTAAATCACCATCACCTGCTTTCAGGTGGAGCAGCATTTACTACACAGAGCCGTATTTCACAGAGAAGCTCGGCAAAATCTCATGCATTATAAGAGGTGAAATTTCACGATTACGAACACGATTTTGCCTAGCTTCTCAGTAAAATACGGCTCTGTGTAGTAAATGCTGCTGCATTTGAAAGCAGGTGATGGCGACTTATTACTAATCATGAAACCAGCTTTACTGATAAGATACGCATGAGTATTGCAGTCAATTTATGGCCCAGCTCTACTCCACTACTGTGCAGTTTGCATTGCATGTCGAAATTGCATATGGCATATATGAAAATAATAGGCCACTTTTATGACACTGTTGTTTCCAAATCTGGAGGTGCTGTGGCATTTGCAATGCATGTGTTGTGACCCCTCTCGGCCATAGGGTTGCTGCGGTGACAGAATTTTCCCACCGGTTAATCGGTGCGTGACAACCCCGATGATACCGGTTTCACAGGGTGGGAGGGGCTTACTTTTTTAATTTGAATTAGATGCAACTGTTTAAATGCAGCGCTTGCGTAGGCTGTCTTAAAGGAATAGTCTACTCATTTTCAATATTAAACTATGTTATTACCTTGACTAAGAAGAGTTGATACATCCCTCTATCATCTGTGTGCGTGCACGTAAGCGCTGGAGCGCGCTGCGACACTTCGATAGCATTTAGCTTAGCCCCATTCATTCAATGGTACCAATCAGAGATAAAGTTAGAAGTGACCAAACACATCAACGTTTTTCCTATTTAAGACGAGTAGTTATACGAGCAAGTTTGGTGGTACAAAATAAAACGTAGAGCTTTTCTAAGCGGATTTAAAAGAGGAACTATATTGTATGGCGGAATAGCACTTTTGGGAGTACTTCGACTCGGCGCAGTAACACCCTCCCTCTCCCATTATGAGAGGGAGAAGTGGAGCGGACTTTTCAGGCGAGTCGAAGTACTTTTTCTTTTTCTTTTTATTCTTTTTCTTTTTCTTCCTCCGCCATTGCGGTCTATGGCAGCCTATAGAACCGTACGTAGGAAAGTTGTGAAATTTGGCACACTGATAGAGGACTGTCCAAAAAGTCTCCACAGCAAATTTGAAGTCTGTATCTCTAACCCGCTAGCGCCACCAACAGTCCAAATTTGCACTTATGTATTTGCTTATAACTTCTGACCCATAAGTCCTAGACACTAAATTCTTGTATCCTCTGATTCCTTGGCTCAAGACGATTCGATTGGACCCTATGACGTCATGAAAAATTTTCCGCCATTTTGATTTATTCATAAAACCTACTTTTGCGAACTTGTCCTAGAGCTTTTGCCCAATTGCCACGAAAAATGGTATGTAGCATCAAGAGACACTCAGGGCAAAAAGTTATTAAAAGAATTTTGATAAACCATTCCGTTTTCGTATAGCGCGTCAACAAATTTTACGTAGTGCCCAAAAAACAGGTTTTAGTGTGTATCTTCGCCAATCTTATGTCTATTGACGCCACACTTGGTAGTTGTGATGCCAGTGAGGATCTGAGGGGGCATGCAGACTTTCGTCACAGCACCACCTAGTGGTCATACGAATGTTGTACATGCTTATAACTTTGGCTCTGATCTGTGTTTTTTCACGGGACTTGTTTCGCTGAAGTCCAGAATAGTTGCCGAGTCCAACGTTACCAAACATGCCAGATTTCGCCTTACGGTTAGCCCTGCGCAGCAAAACAGCACTTAAAAAACACGCGCGAATATCTCCGCGAGCGTAATTCTGATCGACTCGAAAACATCATAGGAAGAATATTGCATTACCTTCTGAACAAAAAGTTCTATTTGCGTTGTATTAAAATTTTCATCAGAAATGGCCGAAAATTGCAAAAAAACGAAAAATTACCTTTTAATTTTCTGTTTTTACACATAAATGGTTATAACTTCGTAACGCAAAGAGATTTTTTCACCATATTTGATACGCTGATGTACGACCACAGTCTGAGGCTACACAAAAAAAATTGTATGCTTGCACCACTAGTTGGCCTTATAATTGAATAAAACCTTTGAAATCAAGCCACCCTATGGTCATACAACTGTTTCTTCACTAAACTAAAGTGTATAGTCATAAAACTAGCTAGATGTAACACTGTTATGACCTGAGGTTGCATCCACGAATTTTGTCATTGCGCCACCTACTGGTTTTGAGATAGAATATGGCATTTTTTTGGCCTAAAACTACTGTAACAACACATCTAAAACCATGAGTCATCATGGATTATTCCTTTCATGGCTTTGACTACAATCACTAGTGGATGTCCATTTACTCTCTAGCAACCAATGAGAATACCTTATCAACTGTTTTTGCAAGAGCTTTTTCTCTGCATCAGAACATCGCAGAGACATGGGGATGGCCTCTTTTGACTCTTTTAACTTGTTGTAACATGTTGTGACCCACTGTAAGCATCACATACATGTCCTTCAGTGCTCTAATGTTCCATGATTGTCAATAACCGAAGGACAGTTGCAGTAGACAAGAACATAGATTATTTTTGTTGATTACTTTGCATTTTTTCATCTGAAATCATTAGGTTTACCTAAGTTCTTCAGTCTGCTTATCCAAACGCAACTTTACATCCTTCTGTGCCCTTTTCGGCTTGACCCCGGTGATTGCTGCTTGCAGCTATATTATTGTATTATATCTGCTTCACCAACAAGATTCTTCTTTTTATTTCTTTATCAATTCCTTAATTCTTTAATAATTAACTACTAGGCGGGGTGCATGATCTCTGAAAGACAATGTTGACATTTGAAATCACCTAAACAAACACGCCCATATCCCAATAGAATGTTTGGGAATGTTTGGGTATTTTTCAAAAATCATGCACCCCACCTTTAAATAACAATACAGTCCATGTCCACGGATCACTGTTGAGCCCGCGACACGATTTAATTTCATCAGATAATCTTGTGTTTTAGTCCTGGATTCAGTGTTGTACCTACTGAACGCAAGCAATTTCACGGGATGTTTTGCCACTCACGCATGTTCCAGTGGAAGCGTGATGTCAATGCATATCCACTATAATGAGAGAAAATATGAGCCATTCTTTCTTTAAAAAAAGAAAACTTACTGCTGTTATATACTGATGGTGTCAGTAGTTGCCAGCGTGGTGCAGTGTGGTTGCTTTGGTGTTCTGGGTGGTTGCTATGGAAATCAGGTGGTTGCTGCACTGTTCTGGATGGTTGATGTAATATTGTATATCAATCACTGTTGAGCAGTAGGGATGCATGCTGTAGGAAACACCACTACAATAAAGGGCTCGATTTTTCGATTAATTGTTTTTTTTTTAAAGAGTAACTAAACCAACTTTTTTAGTTAATGATCTGTAAGAATGATGCTTTATTAGTGCTGTTCATTTGAGTAACTTTTTTGACATTTGGATATAAAGTGTTTCAATACTGCAATATATGGTGTAAAAACGTCTGAATGCTGCCCTCTTCAGGTTGAACGGTGGCTACTGCAGTTGAATTTTCCTATTGGGTGTTGGGTCCAAAAAATGACTCGTGACGTAAGCAGGTTCAAGCTCACCACGCCCTTGTTACGATCTCACCACACACTTGGTAAGAGCTTAGTTCGTCCCCTAAATCTCCATTGGGATCTTCCCACTTTTCTTGCATTTTTCAAATATTGCCAGTGGGTGGAGTCAGGCACTGACCAGGGGTTTAGTTACTCATTAAACGTGGTCGAGTAAAAATCGATTCTCAAAGAGCATAATCAATTTTTTTCTTTCATATTTATTTCCGCAAACATTGAACGTAAGATTAACGTTAATCTAATTAATAGTCTTCTTCACTGGATGTCACCGTCTTTATTGCCTTGTGTGATGTTAACAAGGAGCGAGACGTGAGCCTATCATTCTTTCATTCAGTGCTTAAAATAGCGGTTTCAGGTGCTTCATCGACACCTTCACATAAAAAGTCAGAGGTATGGAAGCATTTGGATTCCGCAAGCAAGACGACAACTTTAGTGTTGTGGCTTTTAATTTCTTTTTATGAATTACCCACTTGTAAACTGCTGTTCACTGTTCTTTTTTATTAATATAGTATTTGTATTAAATCTATATTCATTGAGTTGAATCGAGAATCAAGTATAAAAACCGGAATCGAAAATTGAATCTGGAAATCAAAATCGAATCGATTTAATAGCTTGTGAATCGAAACCGAATCGATCTGGAACATCTGAATCGATACCCAGCCCTACTACAATATTGTCCTTTCTGTCATTTTTGACATTTCATCATTTCATTTCATTCATTGATCTCTGTACTAAGTGACAGTGCTGTGGTTGGATAATGCAGATTAAGGGGCGTTATTATCCCCTTCTGACATCACAAGGGGAGCCAAATTTCAATAACCTATTTGCAGAGAATGGTTTACCAAAATGTAGTTACTGGGTTGATCTTTTTCACATTTTCTAGCTTGATACAAGCACTCAGGATCCATTTATAGCAGTTAAACAAGTCAGATTTTTATGATATGTCCCCTTTAAATACTATATGTACTTTAAGAGAAACAACAGGATTAAACTAGTATTCAGTCTCATTTTATACATTTATATATTCTGCTTGTAACAGCGAATACCACTTGAATTTGGTTAAGATGAAGTGCCTTATATGCTATGTTCTTCTGTTGCAGGGTTCCTCAGCACAGGAGACCAGGCTGCTAAAGGGAATTATGGGCTTCTGGATCAGATTCAGGCTCTGCGCTGGATCAGTGAGAACATTGGCTATTTTGGTGGTGATTCCAATCGCATCACTGTTTTCGGATCAGGAATTGGTGCCTCTTGTGTGAGCTTGCTGACGTTATCGCACCATTCTGAAGGTATGAGAACATTTCTTTATATAGAAGAAAACCCACCAAATTGTGAGAGTGAAAGTCTTTTATTAGGATATCGTGGAGTAGAAAGATGCCGCAAGATTGAACAGCACTGCAAATAAGCATTTATAATTTTCACATGGTATTATACTCATCTATTTAGATGGCTGGTCAGTCACACTGCTCATGTTGATCTTAAGGGCTCATTATAGTTGTGCGTACATCCTACAGCATAGCCACGACGGATCAGTTTTCATATATACATATAGACCACTGGTAGGCAGTATCCACGCGTGTTACCACAGTAGCAGCGTGACCGTCGTCAATGAAGAAGCAGCTTGGTCAGTTTAATCCACATACGAAGAAGAAACGGCAGATTGTTGTGTATGTTATGGAAGTAAATAAACAGCGACTTATGTTGCAGTTTGAGTTAAATCACTCCTCAACTTGGCTCATCTTTGTTCTTGCCTTCGCAAACGTAAATACCTAAGACACATTTTTTTACCTGAAGGGAGGGGTTCTAGTGGACCAATCACAGTGCTTGTGGTCCACATAGAACTGGCGCGCTGTGAAAAATTTGACCAGGTGCATGTCAGGCTACGCACATGCTATGAAAAACCTACGGTGTAGACCTTACTAACAACTATACATTGGACTGTAGATGTTTAATGTATAATTTTTGGCAAAAACTAAATTTTGTGTCCAATTATTTACTTATGTGCCACATGCCACATGTTCCTCGTTTTAGGTAAGTTATAACGTACAGTAATCTATCCATCTGGTTGTCTCCACTTCAGGTCCTGATCATCTTGTCCAGGTTTTGCAATAACAACAGGTGGGATGTACATTATCCCTTGCTTAACATCAAACATAAGAACAAAAAATGGCATTTCCATGTAAAATCTGTAACTTTGCAGGAAAGACTTGTTTGGTTTGTGTAAGAAAACCATTAAAGAGCAAGAAACACCTGCAGGAATTAAATCAGGAACTTAATCCAATAGACAAAAATCCTTTTTCCACATTTATTTATTTTCCATTCAAGTGCCTTATTATTATTAAATCCTTATTTTTACAAACTAAGTCTGTAGTAATCACCGGTGTGGTCCAGAATCTTATGGCTATGCTCGAGATTAACAGTCAACGTTTTGAACTTTTGTTGGTTTTACTCCATTTGAAGTGACTAAAGGGCGATTTATAGTCGTGCGTAGGTCCTACGGCGTAGCAGCGACGGCGTAGGTTCCGCGTCGGTTTTCATTTATACTTGTGCATCGCCGTCCGCGTCGACGTGCAAAGACACGCGAAACCGCTGGTTGGCAGTAATCACGCGTGTAACCACAGTAGCAGCAGAAGTCGTCACAGAAGAAGAAGCTAAGCAAGTTAACCCACAAACGAAGAAGAAATAGCAACTTGTTGTGTATAATTTGAGAAGACCAGCAATGATGGAAGTAAATAAACAGCGACTTATGTTTCAGTTTGAGTTAAATCACTCCTCAACTTGGTTCATCTTTGTTTTCACCGTCTCAAACGGAAATACCTATGACGCAGTTTTTTTACCTGACGGGAGGGGTTCTGGTGGACCAGTCACAGCGCTTACGGTCCGCGTAGAGCCGACGCGCTGTTAGAAATTTTGTGAGGTGCGCGTCAGGCTACGCAGAGCTACGCACAGGCTACGGATAACCTACGGCGTAGCTACGCCGTAGGACCTACGCACGACTATAAATCGCCCTTAAGTTGTTTACCACATGTGCTATAAAATCATAATAGACAATATAAATGATATGCACGTTCAGATGTGCCGTTTTTCAGTTGACAGCTTCTTGGATATTTCGCAATAAACATCAAAGTGTTTTTAATTGACGCCAGCCATGATGGACGTTCAGTGAATAGCAAACAAAGCGTGTAAATTAACATGTATAATTATGCATTTATGCAGCCATAAACACACAGCAGTTTATCATAGGACTTACTAAGGTTACATTTATCACTTTAGCAGCTGTAGCATATCAATGTAAATCTAGAGCCTGATCTCAGGAGGCCTTGTGGATTTTCATGGCATCCAATTGACTGTTGAACTTAAATATGTCAAAATATAAAACTTTAAGACAAATGTTGTAACAATTTATATATATATATATATATATATATATATATATATATATATATATATATATATATATATATATATATATATATATATATATATATATATATATATATATATATATATATATATATATATATATATATGTAACATGCATCGTAAGAATAAGCAGTTCTGTCTAAGACTATTGTAAAGATTCTGTGTCTCTCTCTATCAGGAAAGTTGTGGCTGGGTTTCTGTATGAAATAATCCTAGACATTTCAGCCCTGGTATGAATCATTTGATCTGTTTCTTTGCATCAAAGCGTTTTTAATTGCTTTGATCTCTTTTGAATATGGATTTGCATTTGGATTGATTTCTTTTACTATAAATGTCTTTTCTATTCACATACTCCATATTGCCAAGGTTCATGTAGCGTGTTATTACACGCTCACATCAGTCGTCTCGTTCCCATTGCAGTAAATTGGATATTACTGATGCTGATATATCCTCTGAATAGTAGCATATGCACTACTTGGTTTGAGGAGATAAAAAATCAGTCTTGGGTGTACCCGTGGGGAGTGGGGGGGGCAGTCTCTACAAACTATCAGGATCCTGGAAAATTGAAACAGGAAGGCGGCTATTGCGAAAAGGAAACTCGCTGCGAGTGCTACCAATATCAATCAGCGAGCTCTGCAACACTTCTCAAAGCTGTGATTTTAGACATCACAGCGGGTGAACCGGCCTGCCAAACTGAAATGGCAAAAGGAATGCTCTACCAAAAAATCCATCCAGTCTGTCCTTTTCTATCAAGTCAATTCACACAATAATCTTAGACTAAAATCATGGAACATGAATAAAAACTTCTGGTGTCTGTTAGCGCTGCAAGTTCACAGAGATATTATAATGTACTGTACTTGTTTAACAATGGGCTAGTTTATTATTTATTGTTATTCATTTGCAGTATGTGTGCTCTCTGGGATTGAATCTATGACCTTTTGCACCGGTAACACAGTACTCTACCAGTTAAAGAAAGACATATTAGTAATATTAGTTTCATATGGTGTATTATATGTAAGGAATTATTGACGACGGCCATTGAATTATAAGAAAATAATGCACACCTAAGGTGGTTACGCCATTACACCATGGGTGTGCATTATTTTCAAATAATTCAAAGGATCAAAGTAATTTATTTCGCTTATAGACTGCAAAAAATGATTTTCAAGAAAAAAATTAAGTTATTAAATTAAGATGCTTTTTCTTGATGAGCAAAACGACCCAAGAAAACAGTCTAGTTTTTAGACTAAAAATAACAAATTTAAGTGAATTTGTGCATAAAACATGCAAACAAATCTGCCAATTCTCAAGATTTTTTTGCTTTGCCAGATTTTATTTGCTTGTTTTATGCACAAAATCACTTAAATTTTATATTTTTTTTCTACTAGACTTATTTTCTTGGGTTGTTTTGTTCATCAAGAAAAAGCATCTTAATTTAAGAAATTTTAGATATTTTTACTAGCAACAAGACAAAAATACTAAGAAAATTTTTCTTGAAAATAATATTTTGCAGTGTACCACCGTTACCAAAAGCATTGCTCTGATGCCTGTTTTCAAGACATTTGACAGGTTAGGTTTGCGGTTTACAGAAAAATAATCAACACCCACAGAACATTTCTCAGCCAATCAGAATAAAGCATTCAACAGACCGGTGGTATAAGCATATTGATGTATTATAAAAGAGCAGGAATACTATTTATTGGTAAGTTGTGGTTACAGAAGGTATGGTAATGATCAAGGCTTAAAGTCAACATAAGAATCATATTTACTTTTTAATAGGTGCAACACAAAGTAGTATATCATGTACACTCCAAAAAAGAGAATTTTGTCTTTTTTTAAGTACAAATATTACAAAATTCTTAAATCAAGATGCATTTTCAAGTCTGGGTTTTAGACAAAAAATTATGATGCCAAGTCATTTAAGCAAAAAAAAAAAAAAAAAAAAAAAATGCAAATGGGGTAAGAACTGTTTTTTTTAAAACTTTTTTCTTAAACACATAATTCAAGAAAAATTCAAAACAAATGTTCTTACCCTATTGGTAGATTATTTATATATATATAATTCCCTCATCAAGAAAATGCATCTTGATTTAAGAAAATATTTAGATATTTACATATCTTAAAATATATCAGTACCATTGTTATGCCTCAAGATTCACAGCAGTAATGATTTTTGTAAGGTATGTTTGTACAAACGACTTAAAAGTCCTAATATAATTAAAGCCTCATCCTGAATTAATCTAAACCTTGTCCGGGAAACGTCTCGGTTACTATCGTAACCTCGGTTCCCTGAGAGAACGTGAACGAGACATTGCGTCAGTTAGCTGACGCTATGGGATTGATCCTTCAATCACGATAACCCTGAAGCCTTATTGCACAACGCCAGTGCAGTTGAAACTCGCGCTGGCCAATGACGCTCAAGACGGCAAAAGAGGGCGTGGCCTTCTCACTATAATAGCAGCCGTCCTGAGCGAATATCTTCAGTAAAAACGACTGAACGAGCGTACAGCCTACGAAGCCGTGAGCACGGCAGCTAACGCAATGTCTCGTTCACGTTCTCTCAGGGAACCGAGGTTACGATAGTAACCGAGACGTTCCCTGTCGAGAACGTTCTCTCGACATTGCGTCAGTTAGCTGACGCTATGGGAGATTGTATAGAACCGCGCCGTGCATACGGCAAGATAGGCCAAGCATAACGAAGCAAACAGCATGCAACAATCTCAATGACCAGCCGATAGCGGCATATCGTACTAATCACCAGCCAAAAACCATAACAGGGCCAGTAGCGTACTAGCGTAACACCACATTAAGCGGGTAAGAAGTAAACGCTAAAGAATTAACAACATACCTAGCGAGCGGACGGCGTCCGGCGCACAAGTTGTAGAAGTGTTTAGATCATTGGACTAGCGGCGGTGAACACAGCACTCTTGCAGTCACCTGTTGACATCCCCAAACGGCGGACGAGGTCCGGCGTTGAAGTTTGTAGAAAATAATCCACATGCAATATTCATATGACTCAGCATCCAGCGAGCGGGTGATTTCCGGCGTCCGGAATGCAAGTGATAATCCGCAAAAACCAATACATGGTGGTATTCTCGTAGTGAATAAACCGAATACTCAGCGAGCGAGCAGCGTCCGGCGCTAAGGTATTCTCAAGTTGGCGTCGCAGTAGCGCCGCCCCTTACACACGACCTGATAGAAACCATCAGGTATGTCAGGCACTGGAGGTGGAGGGCGTGTTTACCGAAAGCACTCGGGAGGCCAATGAGGAGACATCCAGATTATAAAACCTAGCAAAGGTGTTCTGAGACGACCAGCCAGCAGCCAAGCATAAATCCTGAATAGATGCGCCTTTATACCAAGCCCATGACGATGCAATAGCTCTCGTAGAATGGGCTCTAATATTCAAAGGGCATCGCACTCCTTGGCTAGAGTATGCCAGTGAAATAGCATCAACCACCCAGTGCGAAAGTCTTTGCTTGGAAACTGGGCGTCCTTTGGTGCTGCCTCCAAAACAAACAAACAGCTGTTCCGCTGCCCGGAACGGTGCCGAGCGATCAATATAAGCTTTTAGCGCTCTTACCGGGCAAAGCTCCCTCTGGACGATCGCGTTAGTAGTCGCCGCGTCATCCGAGGAGAAGGCGGGGATAGAAATAACCTGCGCTCTAAATGGCGTGGATAGCGATTTAGGCACATAACCCGCTTTGGGTTTCAACGTGACATTACAGTCTCCTGGTCCAAATTGTAAGCATTCAGCGTTCACAGAGAGAGCATGCAGATCTCCTATGCGCTTAGCTGAAGCCAAAGCCAGCAGAAGCACAGTTTTTAGAGAAAGCTCCTTCAAACCTACCGTTAGAATAGGCTCAAACGGAGGAAGAGTTAGTGCTTTCAGGACCAAGGCCAGGTCCCAAGACGGTACGGTGGGAGGGCGAGAAGGTCTGAGGCGCCGTGCACCCCGTAAAAACTTCGTTATGAGCTCGTGTTTGCCCACCGAGCGCCCCCCAATATTAGCATGAAAAGCTGCGATAGCAGCAACATACACTTTAAGGGTGGAGGGCATGCTTCCCGTATCCATTCTGTGCTGTAGAAAGGATAGAATAGCTGACACGGAGCAGTTCACCGGGTCAAACTCTTTTTCTTTGCACCACGCAGCGAATACCGACCACTTAAGGGCATATAACCGTCTTGTAGCGGGGGCACGCGACTGCATCAGCGTATCGAGCACACTCTGCGGCAGCGCCGCGTCTGTCAGCGGTTCCCACACACCTTCCACGCGTGAAGTTTCCACTTCTCGGGGCTGGGGTGCCAGATTGATCCGTTAGCCTGAGAGAGCAGGTCTCGTCTCAACGGGATCGGCCACGGGGGAGCCGTTGACAGTTCCAACAGCTCGGGAAACCACGGCTGGTTCGGCCAGTACGGGGCGATTAGTGTCACTGTTGCTTTTTCCTCTCTGATCTTGTGTAAAACTGACGGCAGCAGTTTTATGGGGGGAAACGCATATTTGCTGGCTCTCGGCCACGGCAACGACAGCGCTTCTCCGCCCAGAGGAGAGCTCGTCAACGAGAAGAACAGCGGGCAGTGTGTGTTTTCCTCGGACGCAAACAGATCCACTTCTGCTTTCCCGAACTGACTCCAGATCAGCTCGATAGATAGGGGGTTCAATCTCCATTCCCCTTGGGGAATGCCGTTCCTCGACAGCATATCCGCTCCGCAGTTCATGCTGCCCGGTACATGCGTCGCTTTTATTGAAAGGAGATGACGATCCGCCCACAACAGTATCGCTTCTGCCTGTCTGAACAGCGGCCTGGAGCGCACTCCTCCCTGGCGATTTATGTATGAAACCACCGTAGTGTTGTCCGTCCGGACAAGAACATGATGGCCCCCGATCAGCGTCGCAAAGCTCTGCAGTGCTAAAAAGACGGCTTTGAGCTCTAGACGGTTTATATGCCATAACCGCTCCGACTCCGGCCAGGAGCCCGAAGCCGGGACGCCATCGCACAGGGCTCCCCAGCCCGTTAACGACGCGTCCGTTGTGACTACTTTCCGTCTCGTAACCAGCCCGAGTGGGGCACCCCCGCTGAACAGGTTGGGATCGAACCAGGGTCTCAGCGCTCGCATACATCCGTTCGTAACTGTAATGCGCGCTCGTCCCGATATCCACGCCCTGTTGGGCACTCTGGATCGTAACCATAGCTGCAACGGGCGCATATACAGCAGACCGAGTGGGCAAACCGGTGAGGCTGCCGCCATCAAGCCTAAAAGTCTCTGAAACCGTTTCAGTGGCACAGTGCCTCCGTGGCTGAATACATTCAGAGCAGACGTCAGATCCCGTTTGCGCTCCTCTGATAAGAAAGCCTTCATTGAGACTGAGTCGAGACGCATGCCTAGAAATGCGATCTCCTGCGTTGGAGATAGAGCGCTCTTCTGCAAATTCACACGTAGACCGAGGCTGTTTAAATGCGAAAGTACTGCGTCCCTGTGGCTGATGAGCACCTCTCTGGATTGTGCTAAAATCAGCCAATCGTCCAAATAATTCAGGATGCGAATGCCGCTCGCTCTCAGCGGGGACAGCGCCGCGTCTATACATTTCGTGAATGTGCGCGGGGCGTGCGCCAGACCGAACGGGAGGACCGTGAACTGGTATGCAGCATCCTTGAATGCAAATCTCAGAAAGCGCCTGTGGTGCGGGGCGATCTGAATGTGAAAATAAGCATCCTTTAGGTCCACTGAAATAAACCAGTCCCCGGGCCGAATGTGGGCGAGGATCTGTTTCAGTGTAGTCATTTTGAAAGCACGTTTGTGTAATGCTTTGTTGATTTGTCTCAAATCCAAGATCGGTCTGAGACCGCCGTCTTTTTTCGGGACGACAAAGTACCGGCTGTAAAAACCGCTCTCTCTCTCTTGCATCGGAACTGACTCTATCGCTTGTTTGGCGAGGAGATTGCAGATTTCCTGATACAAAATCGACTCGTCCTGAGCCCGGACCGTTGACGCTATCACGCCGTTGAAACGGGGAGGTCTGCGTCGAAACTGTAGAGAATATCCTTTCTGAATAATGTTCAGTATCCATTCCGATATGTTGGGAATGGCACGCCATGCATCTAAGCGCAGTGATAGCGGTTGAATGACAGGATGACCTGACCGCTCGTTGCCGCCGAGCGTCTCGTGCGTGACGGGTAGCTCGGTTCTGGGGGGCTGCGCGTTGCTCGTCGGATCGCTGCTCGGGGGCGAGTGACCCAGCGGGACTAATGAAGACCTCTCCACTCTGTGCAGCGTGTGTGTTACGGGCACAAGAGAGGACGGCCGGGGGGCGGCTGACGCCGCGATAGACAACGGGCTTTTGTGCGGCTCGCTGAGACCGTGCATTAACCCTTCCCGTCCCCGCTTTCTCTGCGACCCGCGCGTCGCGGGGGGGTTCGAAAGCAGGGAGGGTGCGCTGTGCGCGTCTATATGAGGGTGGGAGCTGCCCTGGGGCGAGCGACCCGAAACCAGATAAGGAGGAAAACGCTCTTTTTGTGAAAAAGTAAAATTTTTTATTGCATTCAACACAAAAACATTTAAAGAGACAGTCTCTGCGTCGCCCGCAACAGCCAGGGGGACGCTTGAAGAGACTTTCGTTCTCTTGGCGGCGGGCTCGCCGCTCGGCGTTCTCTCTCTCACACCACTCCCGTCAGGAACGCGGCTTTGCTCCGGACTGCGGTCCCCCTGGACCCGGTTTCTTGCGACGCTTCCTGGTGGATTCGTGCCAGGGGCTCTTGTGACGCACCACCGGTTCAGGTCTCACTGTCGGGGGCGTCGCCGCGGGGGGTTGCGCTGCCGGCCGGCGTGGCGCAGACTCGGAGCGGTGTCTCGGCGGCGGCGGTCCCGCCGGCGCATGAGACATAGGGCGGCGAGGAAGAAAGTGACTCATGGCTTTAGAACTCTTCACCGCCTCCGAGAATCGCTCCGTGATGGTACCCACGGCGTCACCGAACAGGCCAGATGGGGAAACGGGAGCGTTAAGCAGCGTCTTCCTGTCGGCCTCCTTGAGATCTGTGAGATTTAACCACAGCTGGCGCTGCATCACCACCATGAAGCCCATGCTGCGTCCGATAGCCTGTGCCGACTTTTTGGTGGCTTTCAGCGCGAAGTCCGTTGCCGCCCTCAGATCCCTGAAGGTACTCAGGTCCGTGCTGCCCTCGTCCAGCGCCTTTAGAGCCCGCGCCTGGAAAATCTGGAGGACCGCCATGGTGTGTAGCGACGACAGAGCCTCCCCTGACGCGGCGTAGGCTTTATCAGCCAGGTGCGCCGTCATGCGGCACGCCTTAGAGGGTAGTGAAGCCTCACCACCCAAGGAGGAGGACGACGGGCAGAGATGGGCCGCCACGGCTTCCTCGACGGGGGGGATATGCAGGTATCCACGAGCCTCCGCCCCGTCCACTTTAGAAAACAGCTCAGACCCGCCGGCGCGAGCGCGGACGCCCTGGGGGGTCGCCCACGCTTTGGTGACCTCATCGTGCAGGTCTGGGAGGAAAGGGGCACTTTTCCTCGGAGCGGCGGCGCGGCGGCCCGAGTCAAAGTACCACGAATCGAGCTTGCTCCTTTGGGGTTCTTGCGGGGAACTCCACTCGATCTCTAAATCCTGCACGGCCTTAGAGAGAATGCGCACCAGCTCTTCGTGAAAGGAGGGGGGGTGGGCGTCAGCCTCCGACGCGGCAGGCGGAGATTGGTCCCAATCTCCGTCAGACGCCGTCAGTGACATCTCATCCTCCTCTGCGGGGACCCCAAAGGAGACAGACTCGGCAGCTCCCGGTTCAGGACGCAGGCTCTCGGCGACGAACTGAACCGGAGAGCGACGGGGAGGGGAAGCGCGGCGTTCCGGCACGCGCTCGCTCTCCGTCGGTGGCTGAGCCCCCACCAGCGGCACCTTGGCGGCAGTGGGAGGCTGCAGCGAGGAGCTTTCGAGAGCGATGTTGAGCCGAGTCCTGAGCACCCTCATTGTGAGCTCGTCACAATGAGGGCACTCCGACCCAACCAACGCCGTCTCTGCGTGGAGAAGCCCCAGACATACTATACACAGTTTGTGCGAATCGGGCGGGTCGATAGGACCTCCGCACCGTGAGCACATTCGCGACATCTGGATCGCTAAGAGGGACGTCCGTCTTATCCGCGTACTCAACAGATGTCTTCGTTGCAGGGTAAAACTTGCTCGTGAAGGAGAAAATACTGAAGATATTCGCTCAGGACGGCTGCTATTATAGTGAGAAGGCCACGCCCTCTTTTGCCGTCTTGAGCGTCATTGGCCAGCGCGAGTTTCAACTGCACTGGCGTTGTGCAATAAGGCTTCAGGGTTATCGTGATTGAAGGATCAATCCCATAGCGTCAGCTAACTGACGCAATGTCGAGAGAACGTTCTCGACAGGGAACTGCCCCATAGTCTTTATTTATTCACGAGATTCAAAAGCGCAGATTTCTTTAAATTCGAAATCTTGAAACTGTATTGCAGATAAAGAAATGCTTTACAATATGCACTCTCAACTTTACTGTTTTGCTAATAGTCAAAAGCTATGCACAGCATTCAATGAAACACATTTCTCACACTGTCCAATACAAATCTGAGGTGAAATCCCTCCGTGGGTGAATCCCCTGAACCCACCGTGTGAGAGTCACTCACATTTACCTTAACCCTGAGACCCCAACTCGAGACAACACCATTACCTGAATCCCACCATCTGAAATACCAAAATCCCAGATCAAAAACCCCTTGTGTGCATGATTGAGGGTTGAGATGCTTGCTTGGCAAGTGTGTGTCTTTGTGGTGTTAATGAGGCCACTGTGACCCTTCTTCATCTTATGGGGCCTGCTGCTCCCACATGGAGCTCACCTTGTCTGGGTGTGTGACGGTCCAGGAGCAAGGGCTTGATTCATCAGCCCCGTCCACCGCAGGATTTAGCCTGCCCGCCAGGCCCCTGCTGCTCGATGGATTGTGGATCCTCTTCCATCATTAAGTTTCAGGCCAATCACCTGTATCGCTTTTCCGATGAAAAATCTCTGTGAAAAGTTTGTGTGGGATGGGCTTATATGGGATCGTGTGACCTCTGTTGCAAGTATGGTTTACATAGTGTTGGGTTGTCAGAGATGCAGGAGCACTCATATGAGTTAATAAATGCATGTTCATTTTAGTCATGGGTTCAACACTTTTATCAAGTAGTGCTTACATTAGAGAAGGTTTGAGGGTTATTGTTGCATTTCTTGGACCAGGAAAGGTCCTTCATGGGCATTTTGTGCGAGTGCTCCTTCATGGGCATTATCTGCTTCTGCATTTTTGGCCCCTTCTTCAAATGAAGTCGAGTCTCCTCTTCACCTGTTTTTTTAGGATCAGTGGATTGGAAGAGAGGGCAAATGAATGATGGAGAATGTAAGGCGTTTTAAATCAAGGACATTAGCCAGTCTTGTGTGTTATCTATTTGGCATCAGGGTCATCTCTAATTGAACATGCAGATTTGCCGTTTTCTTTCTCTCTCCTAATAATAATTATGATGTCAAATGAGATGACTTACAGGCTGGAGCCGGAATATTAAAAGTCTGAAGCTTTGGCTGTGTGTGTGTATGTGTTGGATGTTGGAGGGCTACCAACAGTGATTGTGAAGGTCACTGCAAGTCTTTTTTCTATTCCTGTAACTAATCAGCCTAAAAGCCCGGCTCACGAGGACATGCTCCCCTTTTAAAGGAACGTCTCATACATTATAGGGGGGTTCAGGGGGGCTACGGTGGAGGATTCCTTCCACCCATGTCAGCTCTTATTTTTTATGGAGACTTTTTGGTTATTGAGGACCATATGCACACACTAAATTGTGCTGGTTTTATTAGCGGGATGCTATGAAAGGTGGTCGATTTAACCGTGATGACAAAACCGCACCAGAGCCGCTCGAGCCGGTGAACTAAAAGATAAAGGCACTAATGTCTAACACTAATGTCCATTCACAACGATATTTGCCATGGCATTATAATGATAGTAGTATACAACAAACTGCTAGCCAAAAATCTCTGGTTGTAGTTAACCATAATGTGGCTAAATTTAAGTGATAGCGAATTGGCAGGGGGAGATCAATCTACTTTAAGATTTTAATATCATACACACCGGCGTTAAGCAAGTCCATTTGCTTTTAGTGTACCGTAAGCACTTAGGTTAACTAAAGCGTTCACCTTACAGCACGACTCGGATGTTTTATTGTTACTAGCTTCAATACTTCACGCCTTTACTCTTCAGCTGAAACAAGGCTGTCACTTAACTTCTTAAATAATTACGCTTATCTTTTAGACAGCTGTGTTGATTTAAGTAATTGGCATTCGGTGTAGTTTGTTAGGTAAAGACACAGCTCAAGGATACATGGAAATGTACCTCATTTTACCCCAGGAGAAGTTGTTAAAAATGATATTTTTCTTTGGTTTTGTAATTAATATTTTATGACCGTATAATTGATGCTCAGGGCATTTCACAGTTTGACTTTAATCGGTCTAAAGTCTGAGCAAAAGGGGATTATGAAAAGACTCAACAAGCGTGTGCTAACATTGAGATTCACCTCATGCATTTGAGTTACCACGTTGACTCGAGACTGGATCAATGTTATTGTATTCCGACAAATGTAAATCTGACACGTCAACATCGGTTGATTTAGTTTCCAGTTATTTATTTCAGTAAAGCACTGGATCACATTGTGAATCGTGGCCATTGTGCGCTGTGACATTAAGCACACGTTGGCTATTCGATGGTCCACATATCTTCAGGCTTGTGAAAATGTAAACACACCTGCACACAGCTGTGATATTTCCTACGTCGTGATCAAGATTGTTTTGAAGGAGCGACACTTTTTATTTCCCATGTGTGGAGACATGTACTGTTTGTGTGACCCCATTACAAGAAGCCTGTGAGCACAACCCCGTTCTGCAAAATGTCAGGAAAACAGGCACAAACATGTACATGAAGAAACTCTCTGTAAATTCACAAGTAACACTTGACCTTTGGAAAAGACCAAAAATCTGGCGTTTTGTTTCTACTAAAATCAAAGCTCCAATATTCTTATGGTTGAAATATCCACCTTTTTCTTAACTTCACAATGGGTAGCTGGGGGCGACTATTTGTTGGATGCTTTGCACTTCTGTTAAGTATTTGCTATTAGCAAGAGCGTCACTTATGATTAAAATAATGGAGGATCTGGAAGAATTTGTGCTGTTCAAATCGTTTGCAACAGCTACACAAAGAATATTTAATAGGAGTTTTATGACCAGAAGCAAACAATAGTGTGCCAATAATGTCTTTCTTGACTTTATTATTATTATTTACTTTATTGTTACTTATTGCATAGTACATCAACCTTAACCCATGAACTCTTTTTGTTCAGCACAAAATATTTTTATTATAGCTGGAATAAATTTTATGCATTTGTACTTTAATTAAATTACTGCTTAACATTGAATCACACATAGTTTAAATAATAATAAGTATTAAAATGACATGAATTCCTTCTCATAGTCATCAGGAGTTCACATTTTTAAAAGCGGAGGTCGAGGCGAGTACATTCAATGAACTTACACAGTAAATAATCCCATCACGTGGGTTCTGCTACAAAATAAAGGAGTAGTGGAGAGACATATGATCAATGAAAATCTCAACGTAAGTGATTGACTGCTGTCCAGAATCATTAATAGAGGCGGTGGTACAGCTGAGGAACAGACAGAGCTCCTTATGGTCTTTGTTAAATAGTCTCGCACTCCTGCTTACACGACCAACCAATGTTGTCGTTGCTTGTTGATATTATAGATTTGAAAGTGAAAGAAAACAGAAATGTCCTGGACAGATGGAAACGCATTAACCTCATGGGGTCTGAGAGTTGGGAAACTGGCGGAGGTTTTGACATGCTCTTACATTTGGTCTTTTTTCAGTTGCTTTAAATATATTGGTGTAGCTGTGCTACTACAATATGTGAGAAACGTTCGTGCATGGTTAGTAAAAATATACAGTATTTTAAAAGTTGCTGAAATAAGGCCAAGGAACACACACTGTTCACAAACAAAGAGTTGAGAATTCGCTACAAAAAGATGTAAAAACCATTTTACCCACTCATTCACATGAAACAATATATTGATTTGACTTTTGTAAGACACTTTTTCTTGTGTAAAGGAAATTTGCAAGGGAGGGTCAATGGTCATAAATATTGATGTGATTCACACCTGAGGAGATAAAGACCCAACCCCCTAATGTCTCAATGAGTTGTGCTAGAATTAATTTGAGAAGACTTAAAGAGAAAGTGTTTGCTTGTAGTTTAAAAACAAAATAGTGTACAATAAAATATAAATAATAAGGATTTTGTACACATACATTTTAGCAGACAAATTTGTGTCAGTTTGGAAAACAGTTCCTGAAAATACAAGTAAACATCACATGACTGCCATTTTTAAAGTCTTTATACACTGCAAAAAAAATGACTTTCTTACTTAGTATTTTTGTCTTGTTTTCAGTACAAATATAAAAAAAAATCTTAAATCAAGATGTATTTTCTTGATTAACAAAATTACCTAAGAAAATAAGTCTAGTTTTTAGACAAAAAATATATATATATACAATTTAAGTAAATTTGTGCTTAAAACAAGCAAAAATATCTGCCAATGGGGTGAGAAAATTTTAGCTTGAATTATGTGTTTTAGAAAAAATTCACCTAAATCGTATATTTTTTTGGTCTTAAAACAAGACTTATTTTCTTAGGTCATTTTGCTCTTCAAGAGAGAGCATCTTAATTTAAGAATTTTTAGATATTTTTACTGAAAACAAGACAAAAATACTAAATAAGAAAGTCATTTTTTACAAGCAATGCTTAGAAAGTAATACACAAAAGAACTCTGCTATGACTTGTTACATAAACTTTATGTGGCTTATGTTACCATAAAATGTATAACGTATACTGTGTAAGCTGCGAACAGGATTTCTTAAGCATCCTGCTTGCGTGACTGTGCAAAGCATAATGGATCATTCAACGTCTTGTGAAAAAGGTGTATAGTCTGAAATCATAATGTCACTGAATTTTAGGAAGGGCAATTCTATAGCAAAGAATAATCACAAAGACAGCTACAGTAACAAAGATGGAGATCAAATTGAAACTTAAAGGTAGGGTTTCACATTTTGAAAAATGCTAACGGTAGCCGCCTAGCAATGAAATCACGATCCCACCCTCCATTCAAATCGCCATCCAAAGTCACGCCTCTTTCAAAACAAATGAACACGCACAGATCAGACGGTCACATCTCATGTCTCATTCACTAGTGAGAAAACTTTGCAGTACAAAGTGGATAACATTTCCAAAATAACCAAACAACTGGTTTACATCAGAATTAGTTAAAGCACACTTTCCGTTGTGTAGACGTAGTAACTATACCGTTATGCTAGTCCTTAAACGAACACAAATTCGTTTCATCAAAGTAGAATATCTGAATCCATCTCAATAGAAACATATCGCATACCTACCTTACCAAAATAAACAGTGCAACGACCCTTTCAGACCCTTTGCCTCCTGCACCTGTTTGCATCTTGTGGTAAAGCAGTAAAGTTACTGATGTTAATTTGGGTTTTTGCTCTTTGCTGATACAGGCAGTTTTTGCTGTTGTTGTTATAAAAGATGTCTTTCGTTTTGTGGCTCCTGTGCAGGTTGTCAATTCAGCAGAAAAGTTTGCCATTCTCGCTGTTTAAAGACAGGAGGTGAGCACACGTGAACGTGCCGATGACGTATGGTGTCTGCGTGGACTAGCTGCGCGGTGGGCATTCAAATTACGCTTACGTATGAGGGACAAAAAAGGCAACGCCCGTTCGGACCGAAATCTATAATTGGTTGAACGTTTTTTGGTTCTACACCTTTAAGTCTTCAATCCGTTTCAGATTGTATATATTTCTACAGATAAGACAAACCGAACAATTTAACATGTCAAAATGAAATTCTCTTCTAATGAATATTTATTTCATAGTGGGATTTGTTCATAGAAATTAATTTTAAAGTAGATGTCTTCATGGCTCCACTTGAAAACCAGAAGTCCAACCCGAACGGGTTAGGGATAGAAAGTTTTATGTGTGCCTCGGACACGAGTGGGGTATAATATTAGCGACATCTGGTAATTTAAAATTGTGTTTTGCCAAACAAACTCCAGAAAACCTGAACTATATTGTGTGTGTCTGTTGAGTCCTTTTCCAACCAACCCAGTTGCGAAGAAATCTTAAAACATTTTGTGGCTGGTGGTATATTCATTTTCTTTTAGCCAGACATGTCAATCAATTTTGAGCAGTGGGCTTTCTTTCTGTCTGACTGGGGCTGCAGACTGCAGATACATCAGTGCAGTTTACATTCGGGTCCACTCGAGTTAAAAAAAGCCAGTAAGTCGGGTTTGTCTCGGGTCACATTTAGTCGGGTCTGTCTCGAATCGTCTCTGTCTCTTTTACAAATAAATTATGCACGTTGGGTTCAGGTAAAAAGTGATTCAGGTCTTTTCGGGTTGGGTCCATTTCTTTGGATCAGAGAAGATTCCTATTTTATACCTTAAACAATTGTCTACTTGTAATTATAACAAACAATTAATAATGCAGATTATGCAGCTTTAAATGAAATATAACTGAGAACTCAATAATGTGAGCTTTGAAACAACAACATTGTTGTATATTTGTGGATATACTGCAGTCACACAGTGTGACCAAAGATGTTTTTTTTAGTGTGCGTTTGTTTGTGTATTCTCCAGTGTTTTCATTCAGATCCGAAGCCTCCAAACGCATCGAGACCTCAGAGCTCCATCATCTTCCTGGTCTAATAGACTTTTACATAAAGAAATGTGCAGCAACAAATTTTCAGTGCACTTAGGAAAAGTGCTGTTTTATAAAAGCGCTTCATTTGAATCGAAATCAAAATGATCAAAAAGTGCTTTGATTAGGGATGAAACTTCCATTTATAAAAGATTGTTAAAGATTTCATTAGCAGTGGATCAGGCCAAATTATAATGATGATAATCACCTCTGCTCTAATAACACCAAATTGCCCTGCGGCAAAGTCCATAGATTTGCATTTCTCTGCATTGCATAATCCCTGAAGTCACAAAAGACTGTGCTTTATGACTTCTAAAGCACATGCACTGTGACAAACACAAGGCCAAATATGAGACCATGTCATTGTTATAAAATAAATATTAGAAAAATTGATTATTTAGCAGAAGCCTCCACCATGGGATGAATATGTTTTTATGAAAGGACAACTGCTTAAGAAGTACATGGACAAATCTGTGTTTAAGCAGTAAAGATGCATAATGCACATCTGCTGCGTATTTTTACTGTTTCTTGTGCCTCTATACATACATACGCTCACCTAAAGGATTATTAGGAACACCATAATAATACAGTGTTTGACCCCCTTTCGCCTTCAGAACTGTCTTAATTCTACATGGCATTGATTCAACAAGGTGCTGAAAGCATTCTTTAGAAATGTTGACCCATATTGATAGGATAGCATCTTGCAGTTGATGGAGATTTGTGGGATGCACATCCAGGGCACGAAGCTCCCGTTCCACCACATCCCAAAGATGCCCCATTGGGTTGAGATCTGGTGACTGTGGGGGTCATTTTACTACAGTGAACTCATTGTCATGTTCAAGAAACCAATTTGAAGTGATTCAAGCTTTGTGACATAGTGCATTATCCTGCTGGAAGTAGCCATCAGAGGATGGGTACATGGTGGTCATAAAGGGATGGACATGGTCAGAAACAATGCTCAGGTAGGCTGTGGCATTTAAATGATGCCCAATTGGCACTAAAGGGCCTAACGTGTGCCAAGAAAACATCCCCCACACCATTACACCACCACCACCAGCCTGCACAGTGGTAACAAGGCAGGATGGATCCATGTTCTCATTCTGTTTATGCCAAATTCTGACTCTACCATCTGAATGTCTCAGTAGAAATCGGGACTCATCAGACCAGGCAACATTTTTCCAGTCTTCAACTGCCCAATTTTGGTGAGCTCGTGCAAATTGTAGCCTCTTTTTCCTATTTGTAGTGGAGATGAGTGGTACCCGGTGGGGTCTTCTGCTGTTGTAGCCCATCCGCCTCAAGGTTGTGCGTGTTGTGGCTTCACAAATGCTTTGCTGCATACCTCGGTTGTAACGAGTGGTTTTTTCAGTCAAAGTTGCTCTTTTATCAGCTCGAATCAGTCGGCCCATTCTCCTCTGACCTCTAACATCAACAAGGCATTTTCGCCCACAGGACTGCTGCATACTGGATGTTTTTCCCTTTTCACCCCATTCTTTGTAAACCCTAAAAATGGTTGTGCGTGAAAATCCCAGTAACTGAACAGATTGCGAAATACTCAGACTGATACGTCTGGCACCAACAATGATGCCATGCTCAGAATTGCGTAAATCACCTTTCTTTCCCATTCTGACATTCAGTTTGAAGTTCAGGAGATTGTCTTGACCAGGACCACACCCCTAAATGCATTGAAGCAACTGCCATGTGATATTAGATAATAGGTTGATTAGATGATTGCATTATTGTGAGATTGAACACGTGCTCCTAATAATCCTTTAGGTGAGTGTATATTGGCAATTGGCTGACTGCAGGAATCCACCAGGGGTGCGTTACCCAAAAGCATCATTAGCCAACTACTGTTGTAAGTTTTGTCATTACAGACAAAGTTCAATAAGTTCAATGATCCCGAAACAATAGTTCAAACGAACATCTGTAAGCTGCATGGCAAACTAGTGTGGTTTGAAGGACAGCTCTTCACCTGTCGTTAGAAGCATCGTTCCTTGTTATTATCATATGTAGACATACATTGATCATGCTTTTGAACAAAATAGATAACTAAATCACGAAAACAAAATCAGTCTACTGATGCAATATATGTTATTTACAGCAATAATTTGACATTAAATCGATTTGCACAGATTAATTAGTACCCCACCTCCCACGTGACATCATCAACTATGTTGTTGAACCAACATGGTTCAGACGACGAATGTGTGACAAAGTTACTATGTTTTCGGGAAACTTGACAAGATAGTTAGTTTCTCCAACTATGCATTGTACTATGGTGGTTTAGCAGCGAGTTACGTTGTTGTTCGGAAAACACACCCCAGAGCTGTTGCCTGTAAAAAAATAAAGTGTGGCCAACAGCCAGTCACTGTGGCCGCAACACATGCTCCGGTCTTGCATGAACGTAATTGGTTGGCTCGCACTAGGTTGTTTGCATAAGGTGATCTGATTGACTGATGCATGTGTTAAAAGGTTGAAAAAACTTCTGCCGCGAGCAACGGCTGTGACGCGACATTGACGGATCCACAATTCAGTTTGGCAATGTATGACGTCACCCATTAAAAGTAAATGAGAAGCGTTAAACGCGTTCCCCCCTTGTGAAAGTACCATCGGATTCCAGTTTTTTAAATAGTTGGATCTCGGCCAAACATTGTGCTATCCTAAAAAACCTTACATCAATGGAAAGCTTATACAGTCAACTTTTAGATGATCTATTAAAAAAATGACATTTATGACTGGTTTGGTGGTCCAGGGTCACATACTGTATAAATATGAACCCCTCTTTCAATTGATTACTTTAAAGTAACTAGAGAACAGTATTATTTTAGTAACCAGACTGTAGCAGATTTCTGAGAGCGATGGCTATTTCAGCTGGAACAAAGCTTAAAATCCCCAGTGGAATCAGGATTCAGTGCAGAAACAGCGAAGCGTACCTCAGTATCCTCAGCTGCTGCAATACGTCAAACCCGCAGCCACTGAGCGAATGTTGAATAACTCTGGCAAATGATCGATAGGTTTCGAAGCGGCGGCCCGTAGCCACATGTAGATGCGGCTTACATCCAGTGAAAGTCTGACTGAACGTGGTAATGGATGGACGGATACAATATAAAAAACACCCATTTGTCCCAGAGGGAGCGCGTATCCAGCTCTGCTTCAAGAAAAACAGTGACGTGACAAATTGCGGGCCATATAAGTGCACTTCATTCTCAGCCTGGAAGCATCAGTTGTGTACCTGAAGCAGTGAGACAGGTCTATAAAGAATAATGCCTCGTGATACCAGAACTAAAAACATAAAAATGGGTGACTAATACATAATGCATCAGACTCTTTAGATCCTTGCGCTCTTTCTGACATTTCTCTGGGTCACTAGTTATTTTTTGGTAATAAATTTATCACATGAGGACATGGGATTTCAACAAAATGGCACAATGAACATCTAGCACGTACGACGCCATTCAACGCCCTTTTGGACTTTCGAGCCAAGTGGAGTTTGAATTGAAAATCTATAATATAATTTGTATCTTTAATAATGAATCTGTTTCACAAAGCTGTTCATTTAAAATGCTGCTGTAGAAATCATCCAATTATAGGATAAATGATCTACTTTGCATATTCATGAGGTCAATATCATTGATTGGGCAAATAGTATTCTTATTTGCATATTAATGAGGTCAATAACCTGTTCTATAAACAACTAGTCTATCTGTAGCATTAGCCTACGATGGCCGTATGAAGTCGCCTTAAACGTGCACAAATGATATGGTCTCTATGGAATACACGTTTGCCGTCACAACATTTCTTTTTAGATGCTAGTGTGTGAGACTGCATAAATTACATGAATATTTCATGAAGTAAGCACTGAGACAATTTTTCATCGGCTGTCTATTGCTAAACATCTGACCGTTACTTTGTTTCACACTGTATAGCATTGGCAAACGCAGTGCTCTCCCTTTATCAGAATATTCAAGAAGTGTCAACTGTTGCTTTACTTGTTTATTTGATGTCACATGCAAGAATAATCATAAAAAAGATTAAATACAAACATCCACCACACTAACGCAATACATAGTTGTTAAAAAGCCCATGTCTCACCTCCATCACAGTAAGCCGAGTTCAGATTAAATTAAAACCAATTCCCAATTAAAACAAATAGGTGCATGTTGCCCCTGTGAGGAGCAATGAAGCAGTATAAATGTTTCTGTGGATTGACAGCTCTTTTTCTATGGAAACGCTGAATGTGAATGGTTTGCCAAGCCTCAGATCAGTGACCTTTAACATGAGAGAGATACAGGAGGTGCTTTGATTAAACATGCTGACAGATGATCTATCCTCAAAAATCATCAACCTCAAGAATAATGTCAGAAATATCATTTTTATGAGGGCAATGATTTATAGCTCATTGTGGGAGAAATTAAATCAAGGCTTTGCCTATTTAAAAAAAAACAAATAGGCTTATTTGTTACTAAATGGTTATTTTAAAGCAAAAATAATGTTTTGTAGAATATAAATAGTCTTTATTAAAATAACAATATGGCTTAAAATATGTTTGATTGAACCACAGCCTGTTATAATACTCAATTAAAGCTGCAAGCACCGATGAAAGGGCCCTCACACCCATGGCCACCACCAGCCAATGAACAGTGGGTGATTTAAGTGGGTAAATATAGAAGAAATATGGCAATGGTATTTTGATGTGCCACACCTCCTGTTGGCAGCAGGTGGCGCAATAACTAAAACTGAATAGTGCACATAAATGCCTTCAGTCATAGAGTCTAATTAAACATTAATTAAGGTACAGATTGAACACTGTATATTTAATCTAATGTAAAACATGCCTGTTCATGATGCCAGCAGGAGGCGCTATGACTGTAACTGAATATTGCCATGTTGATGTGTTCAGTCCAGAGCCGTTTCTCAATGTCAAGGAGGGATCCTTGGAAGCCAGAATTTCGATGTCCGTCGCAGGACTGTTCCAGTTTCAAGGATCCTCAGAATTTCAACCTAAGACTGAGTCCTTCGTTCAAAAAGTATCCCATATATACAGGAAAGGATGCATTTGTGTATCCTTCTCGCTCTTTGCGCGCTGAAATCACACACAATCCTATGCGCGCAGCACCGAAAGCACACTTTTCATTGACGCAAAGACGTCCACTTGCTAGCCTGTTCCATTTAACATGTTCTCCGAATGCTAAAGAAGGGCCTCGCCTGAAGGAAGTGACTTGTAAGGACTAGTCCTGCCAAGGAAGTATCCTTGACATTGAGAAACGGCCCAGGACTCTTAGCAATCATGTGAAGTTAGGGAAAGGTCGGACATTGCATAATCAGTGTAAAGCATGTCACTTCCTGTTGCCAGATGGTGGCGCTTTGGCCATAAGTGACTATTGACATGCAGATGTTTTCAGTCCAGGACTTTTTGCAATCATGTGAAGTTTGGGACAGATTAGACACTGTATGCCTGAGTTCAAGCAACTAAAAGCATCTAAAAGAATATTTTGGTGGGTCAGAACGGACACAAATTTTAATGTAGACTCAAATCCTTCACAATTAAGCATCACAAAGGCCTTAAAGGAATAGTCTACTCATTTTCAATATTAAAATATGTTATTACCTTAACTAAGAAGAGTTGATACATCCCTCTATCATCTGTGTGGGTGCACGTAAGCGCTGGGGCGCGCTGCGACACTTCAATAGCATTTAGCTTAGCCCCAATCATTCAATGGTACCACTCAGGGATAAAGTTAGAAGTGAAGTTTTATTTTGTACCACCAAACTTGCTCGTATAACTACTCGTCTTAAATAGGAAAAACGTTGATGTGTTTGGTCACTTCTAACTTTATCTCTGAGTGGTACCATTGAATGAATGGGGCTAAGCTAAATGCTATCGAAGTGTCGCAGCGCGCCCCAGCGCTTACGTGCACGCACTAAGATGATAGAGGGATGTATCAACTCTTCTTAGTTAAGGTAATAACATATTTTAATATTGAAAATGAGTAGACTATTCCTTTAAGATGAGACTTCTCTAATGTGATTATGATCCGACAAAAACTCTATATATGTATGACGCCTGGAAATGACAAAAGCTGAGACAAAATCACAGAAATATTTGAAAATAACGACTTCCTGTTTGGTTTAGGGCATCACTCCGAGATCATTTTTTGTAGGGCTTGCCATGTTACAGAAGCAAACTGAATTTTGTACCAACCAAGGGCTGCTTTGTTAAACATGTGGCGCTAAAACATGTCCCTTCAGGTTGCCAGCTGGTGGCGCTATGATTATAAATAAAAATTGGTATGTAGACCTGATCAGGTCAGGACTCTTAGCAATCATGTGAAGTTTGGGACAGATCGGACACTGTTTGCCTGAATTTCAGCACATTCCTGTTTCATGGCAAAACATCAAACTTTGTCGGGCCAGAACCAACTATTTTTTTACGTAGAGTCAAATCCTTCGCTATTTAGCATCACAAAGGCCTTAAGATGAGACTCACCAAATATGATTTCGTTAAAGTATAACACCTGGGGCCTCATTTATAAAACGTGCGTACGCAAAAATCCACAGCAAAGTCCATATTTATAAAAACTGTATTTGACGTGGAAAAGTGCTTAGCGCCACGTCAGGATCTGAGCAGACGTACGCACTTTTGCTTGTCTGATTGCTGCAGGTTTTTGGAAAATAAGCCATTCGTGCTGCTCGAAATTGTGTTTAAACATTGACAAGTGCTCTTTTTATATCCATTATATTAATTGGGCATCGTTTAAAGACGGAGATCTGAAACTGCTCGGCTGCACATAAGTTCAAGTTCATTTGCGATTTATAGATTTAAAAGGGGTATGCGCATTTTCTGTGCGTACGTTCGGTTTATGAATCACACGTATGCATTTTTGATAAATGATCATAAGATCAAATGTAGGATGGTTTTTACGCAGCATTTGTCTCTGAAAATGACAAAAACGCGCCAAAATCAAAGAAATAACTCAGAATTTCTGACTTCCTGTTTGGTTTACGGCTTCGCTCCAAGAGACTTTTTTTGTCTTCAAATGGCTCTAAACGATCCCAACAGAGGCATAAGGGTCTTATCTAGCCAAAGAAAGAAATAAAATATATGTACTTTTAAACCACAATTTCTCATCTTGCACTAGCCGAGTGATGCGCCATTGCGACCTTACATATTACGTAATCACTGCATTGAAACTGTAAACTGTTGAGGTCCACTAAAGTCCACTATATGAAGAAAAGTCATCAATGTTGTCCTTAAAAAAAACTTAATTTCTTATCGACTGAAAAAGATATAGACAAACATCTTGAATGACATGGGGGTGAGTATCCCAATATGTGATGCCTCTTGTTTATATTAAATATCTTTGGTGATATCAGGGCTTCTCCAAAGTATACAAATATTTAAAACATAAATACATAACAATTGTATTTTTTATAAATATTTCAAATTACTTTTTTGCAAATAATCATGTAATATGCAATATACTTTATGTAAGCAGAACTAAAAAATAAATATATAAATACACATGAAAAGATCCTGATCATCCTGTTGAGTTTTTTTCTAACCCTTACACAGACTGTATGATAATTACGTGGCTACTTGGGAATTAAATAATTAAGGGGCCATAAAGCATTAATAAAAGAAATGATTATATGTTGTCAGCTCATGGCATGATATGAAAAACATGTAAGCGGCACAGCCTAAACCATTTTTTAAAGTAAAGTGATTTGCACCTGACAGCAGCCCTGTACTGCGGTAAAATCACTGTAACGCTCAGCCTCTCCCAGTTTTGCTTTATTTATGGGCACACAATGAGCGCCAGTGGAATTTGTTTCCACGACTTTCACACGACGTCGGCCCGGAACGGCGCCGTAAACGTATTACAGCAACAATCCCCCTGGAGCAAAGATCAATACTTTCAGCTAATCAATATTTAGTGGGTTGTAGAATTACAACGTGACTTACTCAGTGTCGTCTCTGCCTCTCTTACTCTCTCTGCTAAAAAGCTGCACTGCGCCGCTTTCTCTCTTCGTCTGAGGCGATACCTATCCTTTCCTCCCTCACATTCGCACTCCTTCTCTTGGTCCTTTGAGACCTCGTGTCTCTCTTTCTCTCTCCGGCCCCCGTGAAAAGCAGCCATTATAGTTGGATGCATGGCAGTCTGAGTTGGCACTCCTCATTGCCCACCTGCACAGGAAGCCCAACACAAAGAGCATGACAGCTGAACGCTCTATCCCCACCCTCTCCCCCCGGCCGGCCTCCTCTACATCGGCCCTGGTGTCAACCGCCTCTTTGTTTCTGCATCTGATAACATCAAACATGATCGAAATAAAACTCCTGTATGAGAATTGAAATGACCGCACGCTCTTTCTATCTCTCTCTAACAGTTCTTGGTCATAGGTGTGAGCTTCACCTCACATAATGTTCTGTTTAGTTAGACTTTATTAAAAGCAGAAGTTGAAAATGCTAAGTCTCTGCAGATTTGGGCAGGTCACATCTTTAATATCATTTGAAGGTTTTTGGTTTGGAGGTCTTGCCTGGTTTTGTCTTTAGATCAGAATAGTCATATCATGTCTGTGAAATCCAGACTGATCAGACTTTGATCTTACTTGGATGTTTTTTTTTTTTTTACAAAACAGTAAACCACAAAAAAATGGCTTTAAAGCTTGGTTTTCACAGACTGGGAGAACATTGCATTGTTGGATACTTGACCTTTTCTACAGTATATAGTGATGAATGAACTCAAAGTAATATCAGCAGTGAGTTTTTCCTACAGTATATTTTTCTTCACTTATTATTTGATCTGTTTTCTGTGTAAAAATTGAATTAAAATGCAAAATAAACATATTTTCTCTTCAAAGGACATAATAAGATTGTGCGACTACAATACAGAACGGCACTGTTTATACTGCATTATATATTTTTTCACATGAAAAACATACAGTGTAGTGTTACAAAATTTTATATTTCTATACGTTTTCTCTGTGGATTGATTTCACAATAGGTTCAATCATACGTGACCTAGAGATTAAACTCAGACACTCTGTTGTTTGGCCCTGCTTTTAAGATTACCCATCCGTGTTTCTGTCGTCCTGATGAATCTGGAGAGCTCTTCAACCCCCTCACCTCCACAAGAGAAAACTATTCTGTGCTGTTACTGTCATTACCTTTGATTTCAAAATATTCATGAGCACAAAGAGCCGCTTGTTTCCTCCGAGCATCTTGCAGCCTGGCAGAAATAATTAGGACTAAAGAAAAGAAAAATCAGGGAGAGTAGAGAGTCCTCTCGACCAAATCAAAACCGATCCATTTTATTGAGCCGTGGGTGTGTCTGGTACGCGTGCTAGTTTAAAATGCGGCCCGGAGAGAAGCTCTCATATGTGGTGACGTGGTGAGCACCATCTGGAGCATTAGGCGTTGAGGAACATTGGCACTCTAGACCTTTCATAGCATCTCTTATCTGTAACGCTGGATGAGAAATGCACCCACTAAGCACGCTTAAATCTCAAATGGGAGGAACATTCACGCTACAGAGTCAAATGCGGAAAAAACTGCTAGCGCTGGGATTGTTTACAGAAATGGAAATCTTTAGCCTTCACTCCTGCAGAGGATTTTGAGCTTCAGAGAACTTAAATGGGTTTATTTAAATACATGGATTGTTTCGGTGTGGTAGACGTGGTGAAAATCTTTCAGACCAAATACTGCCACAGCTGCAAAAACCAATTCTAACCAACTACAGAAACGCAGAACCGTACCTCATGACACTGGCCACTTGAGGCTGGCTTCAAAAAGGAGTCAATTGTGACCTCCATGTTAGAATGTCCAACTTTACAGCAGAAAATAATATGTTTACAGCCTGGTACAAAAATAGTTGTTGGTCTATATAGCTAATTTTGCCCTTCATAACAACTGTGAGGGGGGTGAATTTTTTTGTAACTCATCCGTTTAAATTATATTAACACTTAAAGATCTGCATAATTAAGGGCATGGCCACTTGAGTGACGGGTATGTAGGCATGGTTTCAGCAACCAGATACCTCAGCTTCACCCTACGCCATGTTATTTTTTATTTGTTGAAGTCAATAAAAGAGGAGTCACTAGGAGAAGTTACACAATACCTGATGTTTCAAAACTTCTTGTAAACCTAATGTACACGCAAAGATAGAGGGTGTAACTTTCATTCGCTCTGTATGATTGTTGCCGCCGCCGTGTCGTGGAGACGCTGTGTTTTTTGACTACTTTGTTTGGCCTTCCGATAGAGTAAACATTAGGAAACCAGGGGTTAGGTTTTATTTACAACACTGTTTCAGAACAGTACAGCCCAAATGTTTGATATTGTGCTTCACATTTTACGGAGGGCTACTTTCTGAACACGGGGGAGTTACAAGGCTGGATGTACGGTACACAAAGGCTGGATATACACAAAGTCTAAAAAGTGGAGAAATTTCAACTTTACAACTACTCTCTGGTTTTTCTGACTGACATCCTGTAAGTAGCCGATGTTTTCATATTCTAATTAATTTTATACTGACGATTCAAACGCGAGTAGCGCTTGCAGACATGTTTTTTATGTTTTAGTATCCTTACCTTACCGATCTTTTAAGTACTGCTGGTAAAGTTAATCGATCAGCTTTGTCATCTGCATTTATCTGGGTCAAATTCAGGTTGATATTGATAAGGTAGTAAAGACGATACTATCTCCTGGCTTTCACTTTTGCTTTGGGAGCTCATCTTTCAAAACATGGTAAGCAGCGTCACATTTACGTTTATGCAATTGAGGTATTCGGCCAATCACAACGCACTGGATAACTGGCCAATCGGTTCGCACCATGCTTTTTCAGAACAATAAGCATGCGTACACACAAATTTGTTTGTAAAATGTGGACGTTTTAACTTACAAATCATGATTCAACAAAAACTTGCATACTAAAATTTATTTTAAATGTATGCAAAAACTTAAGAACAACTTAGACTACACGTCCGCAATAATCATTCTTTGGATATGTGTATCATGTTTGTGTGTATTCGCGGAGTTTCAATTGATTTTTGTAATGTGTTTTGAGAGACAGCTGGCGGAGACAGAAATGTCTGGATGCCCACCCTGTTTATTTTCTTTATTTGACAAAAACACAAAGATCTCTTGTTATTGTGAATGTACACATATCAAAGAAGACCATTCACAGTTTTAAGTGTTTGATTATTAATGATGGAGTATTTTAAGTTGATTCTGCTATGATAAGGAGAAAGCACGTCAAAATGCGTCGCTGTGTTTTTGGACCCCTGGGGGTTAACATTAAACAACATCATTCTTGTCCCAGATTGTTAACGATTAACATGGGCTGATAAAGCATATTTTGCATCTTGAATTAGACTCTGTCTGACTTAGCTCGGGCTGTTTAAAGGGACAACTGGTAACTTTCAATAGCGGGGGACTATTTTCGGCCCTGCATAATATCATTGTGCTGCTGCATCCACGGTACAGCAGCAAAGTCCTTGATTATTATGCCAGAATGAAAGTATAGTTCCTGGCCATATCTGCCTAGAAAATCACAACTTTTTTATTCATGATGTAACTACAGAAGAGTCAAGTTTTAAATGGGGAAAAATATTGAAACTTTTGAGCGTGATGCTAATGATCTAATCAGATTCAATGGATTGTGCTAAGCTATGCTAAAAGTGCTAGGGCCAGACCCGCAGATCGGCTGAATGGATTCCAAAATGATAAAAATCAAATGTTTAACTCTAGGGGAATGAGCATATTTTCAAAAAAAAGTGGAGTGTTCCTTTAATGTGCATGTCCGGTGTGCAATACCTTCCAGTTGTCCTACATGCGGCGCAGAGCTTTTCGCCTGGTGTGCGACCCTTTTTAGACTGGTGCTAATATCCTCAGACTGTCATAATGTATGGTTCTGCGCTTCTGCAGTACTAGACTTATTCTTTCCATTTTTTGTGCATTTTTTGTTTGTTTTTGTTTGATGAACTTAAAGGTATTATGGAGGATATTCTTTTTCCGGGTGGATCATCAAGACTATTGGTCCTCCTAGTTGTCAATCAGGAGTGTTGCACAATTGCATTTTTTTTAAAGTGGAGAAGGTGGTTCTTTTTTAAAATTCGAGAAAATCCTCCGCTACCCCTTTAATGTCTAATACTGGGCTATTACTCATCACAATACAGTATGATAAAACCTATGGTTATGTAATCTTTCCTAGACTGTTGTTATGTTGGGTTACATAAATGCTGAAATATCACAGACAGGTTGATCTATTTTACAGTATAACACATTTTGGAATTATTCAGAAAGACACTGGGTAAATCTGAAATAGATGATAACACAAAAATAGCATATATTATTATTAAATTAATTTTGTGTCAGTATTAATAAACAGCTGGGCAGAAAACCTTTGCAGAAAGGTGTATAAATCAAACGTAATACATCACAGATGGGTGACCATAATGGGTGACTGAAAGATATCTCGTTTACAAAGCTCTGCATATCTTTAAAATATTTAGCCTGGTACACCTTTTTGTGTGTCACCTTTATCAGACCGTCAGTGAGGAGACCGAAACCCAGAGTTTTTCAATGCTAACAGCGAGCTCCCTTATTCCCCGTTGTGTGTTCAGAGAGAAGTGATGCAACGCCGGGATGCAAGCTTGCACATGAAAACCGCAGTCACATCCACACAGACACGGCTGTTCTCTCTCGAGGGTCCCAGGACTCCAGCAATCGTGTAAAGGCTTCATTAGCCGCTACCAGCTCTGATGCAGAAAGAACATCTGTTTGCTAACTGGCGGCATTGTTACCCAGTCATCTTTGTATGCCGTACTGCCAACTCGCTCCCTTGTCTGCTAATAGAATTCTCATTAGTTTTTGATGGGGAACAGCACCAGCAATGCGGTACCTCCTCTCCCATCGGCGTCTATTAAAAAGGCTCGCTCTCTCCGGACTGCCAAAATAATCTCACCTTGACCTTGTCGGGATGCGGGGAGAACATCCTATTGACCCCACCTCCCAAAGTTTTGTCATCTCGCCTCTACATGCCCCAGTATATCGATCGCGTCTTTATATGTATTAGGTCACAAGCTCGTCCGGACCCAAAGATAATAGGCCTCTGACCAGAAACAACACTCGCCCGGGCAGCTGCTCGGACTCAACAGGAAGGTCAGAGCTTTTGTTTTCAATTTACTTTCAAAGTGTAGATCCACTGGAGCGTTCAGAACGCACCTCTATAATTTGATGAGAGCCACAGCAAAAGTCCATTTCTCATTGTCAAAACCGATAAAGACCTTGATGTGAACCAAGCAGTGGTGGCACTGCTCTGAATGATCTCTGACGCTTCGCCACAAGCTTACGATGTCGAGGGGTCGTGTAGATTGGGCATTTTACATACTAAAGTTAATAATCAGTAACTGTGGATGATGTTTTGGGCTTACATAAGAATTATTGCGAGACTAGAGGGTTGATTTCCTCCATCAGCCTCTAGGGAGTTTTGTACTTTTCTAGAGGAAGCACACCTGCCCACGCCTTCATGTAGCCCAGCCGCATATGTGCTGTAAGGTATCCCTTAGGGTTTTATCTTTCTGCACACAAATATTTCTGCCTGTGGGTACACTAACACAACTGTATATACAGTCAGTCTATCCTAACCTAACCTGACCCACACACAGATCCATCTAGCTGTTGTTATCAGTATAAATGCCCCCACACTACAATTGACCTTTCGCTAAGCCCCACCTTTCTTAGTTACTGTTGCTATGTCTGACGAGCTTTCGCGCATGGCAACAATTACAGTATGTATGCACCGGTGTCAGACCTTTTCAAGGAGATAATTAGTCATTTTTGGCGAACATGTGAAATATCTGAGAGAGAAAGACAAGAGAGACTGCAGTATGCATTGGAGGGATATATCCACGACATAATATGCAACCGATTATCAAATAATTTAATCAGAATTGAAGCTAAAGCCTATAGGTCCCAGCGCAAACAGCAGCCGCCTCATACGCTGACGTAACATACAAATTAAGGGAACACCTTTGTTCATGCACAGCAGGGTAAGTGAAGTTTTTGAAAATAATCTAATCATAATAAATCAAACAGCTTATCCATAAGTCTCGTGGAATAAACACAAGACGCCAGCCTGACCAATTTGCAATAATAACATTCTCCTGCTTATAGAACTAACAGGGAGAGCCGCAATCGGATTGGGGTACTCAGGGGAAGGCCGTCCATCAACAAAATGCTCAAATATTCTTTAAAATATGTCAGTCAGCCTTCGTCTTGCCTTTAATCATCTTATTTTATGTTCAAATATATACATTATGAACAAAGAGCGTATTTCAAGCAAAGATGTGCTGAGTTAGCTAGCTAACGTTAGCTAACATTAGCGTTGGAGCGAAGATATGTGTTTTTGTGAATTCTGTCGATATTTAGTTTTGAATAAAGCCTTCCACACTGCTTGATCCATGTTTGGCATTTCTCCCCTTGGGTTTTAAGTTTTGGGACGGGAAAAATCCACAACCCCATTCAAACGTTTAGGATACTGGTATCAGATTTACACATTCCATACTCAGAACGCTTCGGCATGTTTCCTCGAAGAGGTTGAAATCTTCTCAGACCTCCCACGCCTAGTTACTGTTGCTAAACCACGATTGGCCTTTGGCGGTTTTCGGGTGTGGTTTAGGGAAGCATCATTTGACCTATCGCTAACCCCCACCCCTCGGACTTAATAATCCAATGGGAGTTGAGTATCAGTTCCACTAGGACCGGAACTCAGACAACTGCGGGTTTCAGTGCCATAGAAAAGCATTGTAAGATCCGAAGCTTACATCGATTTTATTGTGTTTATGCTGCCAAAATGGTAAAACAATGTGCCTGGGGTACTAGTAACACTAATCACAGCAGTGGCGGTTGGTGACTTCTTTTTTGAAGCGCATGATGCAATGTTCGTCACAACATGTATGTAGTTCGTCATTTCAAAATATGTGTTCTGCGCTTTGAGAGATCGTGTGTGCATCACGTGTCATGCCAAAATAAGTGCCTGCTGCCTTGAACTTGAACTTGAAAGGTGACGCTCGCGTGTGCCACGCCTAATGTCCAGATCAACAAGAATGAATATATTTGTTCTAACGTAAGTCGAACGAACAATGCTTTTATGTGTGATAAAGTCAACTAAACTTATTGGTAACACTTTATTTTACGACCCGCAAAGTACCGCGTAATTAAACCGAATTTACAGCGTACCCATTTGTAACAACAGGGTAGGTAACCTGTAGGTATAAGAGAATAATATTTTAAGTTTGGGGTAATAAGGGGTAAGAATATGAAGAATTATAAATTATTTATACTCTAAGTATTTTATAACAACATGGTACCTATTGTAATATTACGTGGTATGTATGACTTAGTCAAGTCTATGGGGAAATTATGTTTTATTTATTTTTTATTGTGAATTTTTCATATTGACTACTGAATGTTGTATACAGTCAATGTCTACGAGCCACATCGGCAAATAAATATAACAGCATATCACTTTTATTTTAGTAGCCTATATTACTTGCTTTTAATAACAAAAGTCCAGCTGATTTAATGTGGTTATCTTTTTTTAAGGTAAGTACAATAAAAATAGCAACTTATTCCCTATTTACCAGGAAACTCCTACATTTGCGGACATATTTGAAGTGGTGCTTTGCAATTTATTTACTGTAAACACAAGTATTTTAGCCAAATATAATTTATGCAATGGCAAACCAGAATGAAACAACAGCAGATATCAGCTCCCGCTAAAGCAAAAGACGACTACATGCGTAGGCTACTGCACAGGTGTAGAGCGCGCGGCCGTCTGCAGGAGGTTTGCTGGAACGCGATCCTGAGGTGAAATTTCTTTAAAAGGTTTTAAAAACGTTCTACACTGTGGAGTACGGCTGCGAGTGATGTCAGCAGGATCCACATGCTGGATAAGGTGACTGGTTTTGTTAATACATGACTCACGCATTTCAAACAATGTTTTTCAAGAAGGTGCTAGCTAACGGTAGCAGGTTAGCTAGCACATAAGTAAGCCTAAAGTTATTAACGTAACTGGCTTAGAAAACTCTGTTTCTGTCAAGGCACAGTGAAGAAACATTTACTGAAGGCTTTCATTTATGTTTTTTATATGTAATGCAGAACAGCATTTGTGAGACGACATCAACTCATCATCCGAGTGGACAAGAACACCAACAGAGAAAGCCAAGCCGCAAAAACAATGAAAAATTATCATGACTTTTTATTTTAAATAAAAGTTATGTGATAATAAACATTAAAGGTAGGGTAACAGATTTGATCCTGAAACATTTTTAGTTATGCTGGTTAAAAGTCTCCTCACATTCTGATAGCAATCACTATGTTAAGTTGTTTAAATGTATTTGTAAAAATGTATGTCATCTGTGAAAGGTGTAGGACCAAAAAATTTTCAACAAATCATAGATTTCGGTCCGAACGGACGTTTCCTTTTATGTCCCTCATACGTAAGCGTAATTTGAATTCCCACCGCGCAGCGAGTCCACGCAGAAACCATACGTCATCGGCGCGTTCACGTGCGCTCTGTCTGTAAACAGCGAGAACAGCAAACTTTTCTGCTGAATTGACAACCTACACAGGAGCAACAAAACTAAATGCATCTTTTATAACAACAACAGCAAAAACTGCCTGGATCAGCAAGAGCAAAAACCCAAATTAACATCAGAAACTTTACTGCTTTACCGCGAGATGAAAACAGCTACAGGAGGCAAAGGGTCTGAAAGGGTCGTTGCACTGTTTATTTTGGTAAGGTAGGTACGCGATATGTTTGTATTGAGATGGATTCAGATATTCTACTTTGATGAAACGTTGTGTTGCTTATGAAATTTGTGTTCGTTTACGGATTAGCATAACGATATAGTTACTACGTCTACACAACCGAACGTGTGCTTAAACAAATTCTGATGTAAACCAGTTATTTATGTTGGTTATTTTGGAAGTGTTATTCACTTTGTACTGCAAAGTTTTCTCACTGGTGAATGAGACATGAGATGTGACCGTCTGATCTGTGCGTGTTCATGTGTTTGGAAATAGGCGTGACTTTGGATGGCGATTTGACTTGAGGGTGGGATCAGGATTTCATTGCTAGGCGGCTACCGTTAGCATTTTTCAAAATGTGTTACCTTACCTTTAAGTGTTGGCTTAATTATAGTGTTTTAAAGATGTTTTGAAATAAGTTGTTTTAAAATAAAAATAACAATATTCTGTATGTTTATGGTATTTACCCTATAACATTTAAAACAAGAGGTGAACAAAGCACCACTTTAGTTTACAGCCCGCAAATATGAGAGTTACCTGGTACATACACAGAACAATCGGGGAATAAGCCCCACTTTAGTTTACAGCCCGCAAATATAAGAGTTACCTGGTACATACACAGAACAATCGGGGAATAAGCCCCACTTCAATTTACAGCCCGCAAATATGAGAGTTACCTGGTACATACACAGAACAATCGGGGAATAAGCCCCACTTCAATTTACAGCCCGCAAATATAAGAGTTACCTGGTAACTCATGTATACATATACAGATCAAAGAGGTACAAGTTGCTATTATTTTTATTGTGTGTTATATTTTATTTGCCGACGTGGTTTGTAGACATCAACTGTAGGCTATACAAAACACTTGATCAGGTAAATAGCAAATATGAAAAAAAAAACATATTACACATAGACCATATTACCCATAGACGTAAGTCATACATACCACGTAATATTACAATAGGTACCCTGTAGTTATGAAATACTTAGAGAATAATTTTTCATATATTCTTACCCCCTTATTACCCCAAACTTAAAATATTGTTTCCTTATAACTACAAGTACTGTAGAGGTACTCTGTAGTTACAAATAGGTACGCTGTAAATTCGGTTTAATTACGCGGTACTTTGCGGGTCTTAAAATAAAGTGTTACCAACTTATTTAATCGCAATCATTTTATACTTAAACAGCCTCAGCCTCTGGTAAGTTAGACAACTTTAGATAGCTTGAGCTAACGTTATCTAACGTTCAGTGCCACACGAGTTATCTCGTCAATTAAAAGAAAATATTTCCATAAAAACGTGTTCCTGATGAATTTTTATGTTAATCTGCTATACCGCGATTATCCAATAGATGCCGCTCTTACCTAGCCTGGTTAGCCAGACCTACATCAAGATGTAAGGTCTGGCAACTCTTCACACAAACGGCTCAATGCAAGGGGCGGGATATAAGGTTGTCCCTCAAAATGCCTCTGCACGCAATAGGATAGCGCTTTGACGGATCAGAGCAACGAGGAAGGTGACGTAGTTACCGTAACCAGTCGGCAAAACTCCAAACACATCTTTCTTGCTTAAAAAGGACTTCAGTAGGGTTATTTGCTCTTCTATCAAAGAAAAACATAAGTCTAAGTCCTCCAGAGTCGCGGCCAAAGCCGCTTCAAAAGAAAGCTGTTCGCCAGCAGCCATTCTTTGTTTTCAAGTAGGAACCGTTGCAGCTCTGTCGTCATCATGTTAAGCCCGCCCCACAGACGCTACACACGATGTGATTGGCCTGACCAAATTTTGGTTTTTGGAGCTGTTAAGTGTATTATAAGTGCCTAGACTAAACCCTGGCAGCAAATATATTTTGCGGCCGCTAGGGTGCGTCTAGATTTCTAGGCTAGCTCTTACCCAATTTATGAAAAAACTGAAGCCAAAATGTTATTTATAAATTTTTAACTCTGTGTATCTTTTGATAATTGTTCTGAATTTAATCTCTAACAAAATTCCTTCACAAAAATTCAATTATTTCAGCTTTTTGCTAAAAAATATGTATTTTTAAAGAAAATACCCATATTTAAGAGTTTATAAGCATAGAAAAAATATAGATAGGATGAAAGTTTTTTTCGTTTTGTTTGTTTATTGTTTGTTTGAAAGCAAAGGATCTGTTCTTTCATTTGATATATTTGTATGTTTATATATTTTTAGAAGAAAATTGCAAGGCATTTTGTGAAACTTTTTTGAAAATCACAATGCGGGTGGGCAACTTTTCAAAAAATGGCTGGCAGAGAATAAGGTAAACTGTTTAAATATAAATAAATTCATTCTTACCTTGCAGTACATGAACAGTGTTAATCCTAATGTTATCTGCGATTGTGATGACCGTAACATGAGGCTTCACCTGCTTGCATTGTGATCTGTAAACCCTCGCTTCCAAATTTATCTTTTCCCCACCATATTTACATTAAAATGTTTATATTAATATTCCTTTGTGTCATATTTAAGTCCCACTTGAATGCTCCTCAATGTCCTTCTGCATCCAAAATATATCAAAAACATCCTGTGACAAGGTTTACAAACTGACAGCTCACATTGTAAGACAGCTAGCAATCATTTGTTTATCTGAGTTGAAACGGTAACTAATGGGGGCGGGGCTTAACGATAGGTCAATTACACAGATGCACAAGATTGAAGTGCAAAGTTTAGGCGTTTGAGAGTTTTAAGTTCACCTACAACTTCGCTATTCTTGTTTTGCCTGACAAGTGTTTTTCCTTCAGAAAATGCAAATGTAGATGTATTTAGCTATTTTTTAATACAGATAGAAAGGTTCACATATTTAAATCAGTGTATTATCACTGGGTCCCCGCTTTAATCACAGCGCTATTGTTTGCATCCATCTCACAGCACATTTCTGAAGTACTCCTGACAATGTGAATTTCCCTGCAGAGATCTGACGCACAATAGACTTCAAGCAAAACACTTTCAAATTCCCACAACCACCGAGTGACATTTACAATAATTGTTGATGTTTTTTGGGCTTTTCTTGGCGAGTTGCCACAGCTACAGTCCTGCATATCAGTCATAAATAATGTGACACAGTATCCGCAGGTATCAGAACTGTCATAGGACATTTATCTTCTGACGTGATTTAAATAAACAAACATTAAAAACATGAAGTTGATTTGACTGATGTGCTGTAATCGCTACTCCAGACCTCTGTTTCTCTAATGAAGAATAAATCTCTCATCTGTTATTTAAAACATAAAACACAAACACTCCTTTTTTGATTCATGCCAAAACTGAACAAAATATTCAACAGCATTGTCATTGTTTGTTAAGATATGGGGTTCAAATGGCTTAATAAATGGAAGTAAATTTACAAATAGTTATAAATGAAGTCTTTCATAAATCAAAAGACAAAAATATGAAATATTTTCAAATATTTTCAAATGTAAAACTATGCACTAATATGTTTTTTACTGATATGTCAACACACACTAGGCATTGGTTTGAAGAGAACTAGCTGTGTATTTGTGTACTGTTGAAGGACCATTAGCCCCAAACCTTGATTCACACCATCTGAGATCTTGCTGTTTTGATGGACAGTTTAGCTGGAAGGAACCGAGTGCCCTATCGTGGAAATCAGATGAGCTAATGGCCTGGGAGACCTTTGCACGCTTTATTAGCCAATGAGCTTCATGTACATTATGTTTAAAAGCATTTCTGCTGCGGGGCATTTGGTCCCTGTTACACGTTTGATTTATTGCCTTATTTTATGCAGGCAGTCATTGTATTGCATATGAAAGTGCAGGCGTTATACAGTTGTGGTCCTCTCTGAGCTCTCGTATCTGGAGAAGTTATTTCTGGCGCCGGCTGAAACTGCTGCAAAATGTAAGAGTTTGACATATGACCACTTCAGGCTACTGAAACTGAATTGTAGAGCTGAATTTTCCTCTTTGGCTCTCAATTCGAAAGCCTGTAGTGGTACTAGAATAAAGCTTTATGTGATAAAATCAAGTAAATGCAATAACATTTGATATGAAATATCAAGGTGATCTTATGAGAATACGTGTGTATTTTTACATAAAGTGTGTTTTACATTTACTTATATTTTAAAACACACATAAACATATATTATTTACGTATTAACAGCTTTACAGTTGCACAAATTTTTACGTATTCCTATTCATAAATATTAAAATAATTGCGGGCATTTGCTTTTCTTACTCATAATAATGACATGTTTTTAGTTATATTTTCGGACTAATTTATTGAAGAAATTTTACTCATTTACATAATGAATTTTCATGACTTTCAGAGAATTACACAATATTAAACAAGACTATACTTTAAAACCTTTTTTGTAATCATTTAACCATTTTGTAATATTTAGTGTGTTTGCCATGACAGACAAAAGGCGTTTTCTCCTATGCAACAATAATTACGCCAAAACACAAAATTTCAAATTTTACGTTCGTTATGAATTTAAATTAAATATTGCGCCTAAAGAAGCTTTACGATATCAAACGCTCATTGGCTCTTGCATGCTACGTCATAGATTTTAGTCAATGCACTTTTGAAATATGAAATGTGTGCCTTGACAGAGAAAAACTGGATTAACGTTCTCGTGGATTGATAGCTTTAAAATTTCTCTACTCCAGAGAGGACTGCGACTGCAGCACATCTTCATTTTAACTACTTTTGGTACTGCTTTTGAAATTTCGCAATAAATAAATGATTGTGAAGACATTTGGGTAGGACTGTATTAGCCTCTTAAAATATCTTTTAAATGCTATATTCTTACTAAAATTTTCTTACACATTTTTGTCTGTGACTTTGCTATTATATAAAATAATAAAAAAATATTTGTGTATAAAAGGGTTTGGGTTTAGGTTTGGGGAAGGCGAAGGGTGGTAACATTATCGATAAAATGGTTGAAGGGACATTATACAGCAATCTTTATGGTATAAAAAAAAGATTTGTACTGTAAATGTTTTACGTTATGTCTACGAATAAATGATACAAATACGTCTTCAACATCTGTTTAACTTTTTCTTGTCATTTATCTCGTCAATTAAGAGAATTTTAAAAGAAAACATTTGCATGGAAAAGCTGTGATCCTGGTGAGTTTTTATGTTAATCTGTAATACCAAAAAACTATTGACTAATTTTAAACTCTGTGTATGTTTTGATAAAATTCCTTCACAAAAGTGCAATTATTTCATATTTTTGCTAAAAAAATTTATTTAAGAAAAATACCCATATTTAAAAGGTTATAAACAGAGAAAAAATATAGATAGTATTTTTCCCCTTTTGTTTGTTTTTTTATTGTTTGTTTGAAAGCAGAGGGTCTGTTCTTTCATTTGATAGATTTGTATGTTTATATATTTTAAGAAGAAAATTTTCCTAGAAGGGTATTTTGTGAAACCTTTGTGAAAATCACAAAAACTTTTGGCGGGCAACTTAAAAAAAAAAAGCTGTCAGGGAATGAGTTGAATGCACAAAAAAGTATGGGTAATATTGATGAAAGTTACATATTTAATATTAAATGGTGGAAATGCCTTTTCATTTATTACAGTTATATTTGCCTGATCGGTAGTGTATTGAAACGTTTGATAAATAATTTGAGCAGACCTTTAACTATATAAGTTAAACTGTTTAATCCAGTAAAGTAGATCTTTACATTTCTTTTAGATGTGTGTTCCTGAGCAATCAAACCCATGACCTTTTCATTGACGTCAACCAATACCCATCAGTCAATAGTGTTTAATTCCTATTGATTCTGAAATCTTTTGATTATTTGTTTTTATCAAAGTGGATTGAGGCACAAAACAATGAAACAGCAATGCCCTGACCACTGACTGTGCCCTAAACTACCCAGCACTAAACTAGCCCATAGCCTTAATAAATGAATGTTTATCTGGCTTAACAGCTCATTTATTGATAAATTAAATGTAATGAGCTGAAGCTAAACCTCATCTATATAAGGGCAACACACTGTCACAGAAATACTGCTGTTACATTGAGGAAATCTATAACAAATATTTATTAAAAACTGATTCTTTACCCAAATAAATACTGTACTCTTTCTACGTTTCTTAATGCTTACTTTGTTTTTTAAACTGCTATTCTCTAAAATAAATATGAATATTTTAAGAGAATAAATAAGGGAATATGTGTAACAAATAAATGAGAAAAAAATAGACAGAGATGTTTTCCAGTATCCTCCTTCTGTTGACTGTATGGAAGCAGATGGCATCGTCTATCTGATGGGTTAAGGTCTGGCTCCCCGGCACTGGGTCCAAATTTCCACTCAGTGCTGGAGCGGCGTGTTATAAGTCAGGGGTCAGGGTTCCTCTGAGGCGCTTCAGATGTGTGTCCCTGCACCATATGCCTTACAAAAACACTACATATGCTTCTGTATGTCAGAGGCCGAAACCACATGGCACTCTGAAAATCATCCGTTTACTGAGCGATGATGGGTAATATTGATGATGATTTATGTAAGGGCTGCAGCGGTCGCTGATCCATTATTTGTCTGCAGTCACATAACATTTCGGTCATTATTGGAGATCTGTGCCAATGATGCATGTGATCAAAGGCAGACGATCTGGAGCTCTGTACATGAAATGAGAACAACACAACTTGCTTATGGCCTGGAGTTTCCCATAATGAAATACTGTGACTCACCAAAGACATTCAGATGCCCGTGTGCGTGTGTGCGCTGAAAGGAATACAAAAATCAATTTTGGCATTTGGGGCATTTTTTTCCAGCCCACTAGCAGCCTTGGTCTTGTCAGGAGCTGGCTCACGGGGCGGTGACTCGCCCCGAAGAATTCAAATAGCGATTTCTTCTGTGAACTGCCACAGTCACTGGCGAAGAAAAATAATTGTATTGCACTTCGTTTGAACACGTACTGCACTCGAAGAGTAAAATGGATGGAAAGCAGCACATTCATTTATCATGAACTCTTACTGTAAGGTATTTATAACACTGTGCTTACTCATTTATTTACAACAATAATGCATGCTTAATGGAATATCTTAAAATTTCGGATACTTTACTCAACCCCATGTCATCCAATATGTTTATGTCTTTCTTTGTTCAATCGAGAAAAAATTACATTTTTTGAGGGAAAATATTCCAGGATTTTTCTCCATATAATGGACTTTGTGGACCTCAGCGGTTTGCATTTTTAATCCAGTTTCAAAGGGCTCTAGATTTTCTTATCTAGCAAAACCATCAGCATTTTCACCAAAAAATCTGCTCCGCTTCACATCAGGGCTGCATCATCTCGGGTGTGTATTATTTTTCTAATAATTCAACGGCCCGCCATCAACTATTCCTTACTTAATTGTCATATTCACGTGGATCTTATGTATGCTATGATATAGAGTGAAATCAAATGTGTTTGTGTTATCAATACTTCTAATCGTTCTTGTTATATTTACTTTCTTCAATCTGATTTCAGTTCACTTTATCGCCATCTGTGTCGCCAATTCCCATTCATTTTCTCCAGAATGTGCGTACGCATGGGTCAGAGTTTGCTTACAGGTGCACACATTCTGCCATCAAGTTTTTTTTTCGTAGATCACAACCTTTGTGTGGGAAGTGGCGTACGCACGTTTTCAGCCCCATTTTGTGCGTACGCAGACTTTATAAATGAGGCCCCTGGACTTCACCTTGCACATACGCAAAATTTGTTTAAGGAGGTGAAAAAAGAGCCATCAAGTCCAACACTTTGTGCACATGGTCTTACGTGAACTAACAATGTACAATATTACAACAGCATTTATTAATCTTAGTTCCCGTTCATTTCAGCATTTAAAAATCTAAAGTTGTAATGGTTCAAATTAATTGCACACAAACATTTGGTGCAACGCAAAGATTAATATATATATATATATATATATAAATTCACATCACCCGCAGCACATCGAGCCTCAAGTATCATCCCAATGCAAAACATATAGCAGCTAGCGTGGACGTTAGCCCGACTCCAGGTACAACGACTTGGTTGAACAAAAATAAACAATATTTTGTTGCTTAAGCTTATGTATTCAGTCATTATTCATGGTATACTAAAAATCCATGTGAAAAAATAACTGCTCAATGTTCTTAGATCACATATTTATATGTGATTAAAATGTGATTAATTTCGATTAATTAATTACAAAGCCTCTCTCTCTCTATATATATATATATATATATATATATATATATATATATATATATATATATATATATATATATATATATATATATATCTCATTGTTCATGTTAGCTAATGCATTTACTAATGTTAACAAATACAAGCTTATTGTAAAGGCGATTTCAGAATTTTAATTTTGGGGGGGCTTAGCCCCCCAATGAGGGTATAATAAACAAATAAAATAAAAAAATTGAATACTATGTAAGGTTAGGCCTACATATTACCAGTGGCAGAGCTAGAATTAGGTCGAAGTGCATCTAACAGTCTTTAAATAGAGAAAACATGGAAGTGTTTGGTGGCTTTTGAATTCATCCCAGTTTGGATCCTAAGGAATGAATGGGGCTAAGCTAAATGCTAACACATTCACGGCACGCTGTACAAAGATTAAGTGCACGCATTGAAAAAAGATAGGGATGTATTCATTAGTCTAAGCTGAGGTAAGAACATAGTAAAATATTGAAAAATGGTGGTGTTTTCCTTTAACTCTAGTTACTTTCATAAATCTTGTTCAGGTAATCTTAACTCAGTTATAAATCTTAAACTTAACACAAAGCAAAAAAGTAATTTAGCCTAGTTAAAATAAATATTGCTGTATTGCATAGATGGGCTGAATGCAGGGAAAGTCACAGGGGGGAAAGCCAAAATCTGCCCTGCTGCCGTTTTCATATGACATTTAAAGGGGATTGAAGCGATCACAAATCCGTTTACAGTAGAAAAAGCTAACATAGCAAAATGTTGAAGGGGGCTGAGAAGAATTTTGAGGCCTAACTACGCCCATATTAAAACACTGATGAGATGATTACTGGAGGTGAAGGAGTGGATATGTCTCTTCTATATAATCTGTATAAGTGTAAGCCGAGCAGCTGTTTTGATAGTGTGGTGAATTTTCATAAATGCATGAGCCGTATCATAAATGCATGAGATAGTAGAAGTGCTGACGTAAGACAGATGTACACACACAGGAGGTAATCTCGAGGATGGAGATATAACAATCTCATCTCTTCCTGTGCTGTTCACCTTCAATCTTTAATGTGTGTGAATGAGTGAAGACAGAGGAGCTATTTTAGATCTGTGTTTGCTGAAAGTGTCTGTCTGCATTAGCCGGAGCATGAATGTGTGTGCCCGTAGGGCTTGTTATCACGCTAGCCGTGGTCCGGGGAGTGGGCTGGGACGGATACGTTTGTGCCTCAGATGGACGCCATGGAAACAGGGTCTCATAAGGAGAAGGATGTTTGTGCCCTCCAGTCAAACATTTACCTGGCCCTGTCAGGCCAGACATCACTGTTAAGTCAATGTTGATACCCATTATGCACAGTAGTGCTGTGTATTTTTAGCTTGTGTTTCGTGGAAGAAGGTGAGTTTGAAAGCTGTTTTGCATGCCGTTCAAGGGCTTCTGTTCTTTCCTAGAAATGTATAAACACGATGCCATGCAGAGGATATTGCTTGTGCTGAATGCTCTGCATGTGGCGTCTAATGAGGAAGAACAGTCAGCAAGAGGAGGACTGGAGAGAGAGAGAGAGAGAGTGAGAGAGAGAGAAAGAGAGAGAGAGAGAAAGAGGGGGCATATATCACAGTAATTGCCCAAAGGTATTTCTGTCCATTTGCACAGTGCACAAGTGGGCACAGAAAAGTGTTTGACATTTGACGTGTGTGTATGTGCTTGAATGCGAGATATTTTATTCAAATATCTGCATTGTGTGGGACACACCTAGACACAGTGAGACATTTTTGCATTAAAAAATGAGTTATTTTATTGCTGTCAAACATGCATAGAAATAGAAATGCATAGAAAGGTCCTCTTTCTACAGTAAGAAGATCATTATACTTCACCCGATTATAAACTTAAGTCTGAAAGCTGTCATTTCATCACATACAAGATGAAAGTCATACGAGAGGTCATGGTAACACTTTAAAGTTTCATTTTTTAACATTAGTTCATGCATCAGCTTACATAAATTAACAATGAATACCTTTTTACCACATTTATTGTTTGTATATGTCAGATAGTAGAAATACAGTGGCTTAATGTTATGTTATGTCATTGTGCCTTAATGCAGTGGCGAGGTTACATAACTCAGATTGACGGCTGCACACCAAGTCAGAAAAGACATACAAAATATTTTTGTGGGAAAGCAGAAGAAATCAAGCATGAATGATAATAATGTCTTTAATAATAAGCGCTTACATACGCATCATTCAGAAATAAATATCTATTTATAAAGAAAGTTTATCATTTGCATGTGTTTCTAAAACCTCACGTTCTTCCTGATCCCATTTTTTAAACTTTAGTTAGTGTGTAATGTTGCTATAATAGAATAAATACAACCTGTAAAATATAAAGCTCAAAGTTCACCACCAGGCGATATATTTACTTTAACAGAATTCGCCTTTCAAATCCTACAGCGAACGGGCGGTTTGGACTACAGTCTTCTACTTCCTGCTTTAATGACGTCAGTAGAACAGTTTTTTGACTAAACTCCGCCCACAGGAATACGTCAGGCGCCAGCTAAGCTAACGGCAAGCTAAGCTGCTGTCGAATCACAACACACTAAACAAACTACACAATTAAAACTCATTACGTATTTCTGAAGGAGGGACTTCACAGAACAAGGAAGACATCAGCATGTTTTGAAGACAGTGAAAACAGCCCTATACATATATGTAAATTGTGTGAAAAATACCGCATTTTTTTACATGTGAAACAACACATGTTATATTACGCACTGTAAACACAATCAAAGCTTCAAAAACACAGAAAGAATGGGAGCTTTAACATTCAAGCCATTTTAAACACAGACGCACACACTTATACTCAAATGGACACACACTCATAAGTGCATGCATGGAGATGTGCATTTCAAAAAGCACACAAACACAGAATCTATCTGCGCTTGACAGGACACATACACACAAAATGATCTCGAAATGCAACAGTCTTGGCAAACATAGTTAAGTGAACACAAACAGTTCAGAAAAAAATCAGATGTGTGTGTCAGTATACGGATGCTTATTCGGTCTTAAAGTGGCAGTACCCTCAAGAAATCTGATTATGTGTGTGTCCGTATGTAAATCAAATAACAGAAGACAAAAGAAAAAAACACTTCTAAAAAGATGAATTATATTTCATTTATAGAATGAAGAAGACTGTGTTATTATTTTTTTTATTATATTTTTGTACCCAAATAGCATACTGTTAGACTTATTTGTAACTTTATTCTTTTTTTAATTTCATATGCTTATAATTTCTTAATTTGTTCTGATTATATTTCCTTATTTCTTTTTTTTTGATGATCTGAAAATTATATAATCCATGACTTATAAAAAATATAATGTCATCCATTTAACCCATAGTGTTTTGTAAAATGATATAATTTAAGAGTAGCCATTGAGGTCCACCCTATTTCACTGAGGTCAAAAAATCTCTGGCCTCACCACTGCCTTAATGTATTAGTAAATGTTTAAATTAACATATAATCCCGCCCCTTAATCTGCACTATCCAACCACGGCACTGCCATTTAGTGCAAAGATTAGCTCATTTGCATTTTAAAGGACACACCCAAAAATGGCACATTTTTGCTCACACCTACAAAGTGGCAATTTTATTATGCTATAATAAATTATCTATATGATGTTTTGAGCTAAAACTTCACATACGTACTCTGGAGACTAGGGCTGGGTATTGGCAAGGGCCTCACGATACGATACATATCACGTTACATGGGTCATAATACAATGTATCATGTAATACATTGCAATACTTTTTTTTAAGCCAATGTGCTTCCACACGTTGGCTTTGAAAGCTGCAGGTGTTTTAAAAATTTCTGCCATTTTCTCACTCCCGCTAACTTGTGAGACATTGGCCGAATGGCCGTATTTGATGGTTAAAAAAATTGATAGTAGAGATTGATAGTTGAAATATCGATACACTATCAGGGGGAAATGTGTTACGATAGTTAGCTGTATCGATATTTTTGCACAGCCCTACTGGGGACACCAAAGATTTATTTGACATCTTAAAAAAGTCTTGTGAAATGTCTCCTTTAAGATTTCTTTATGTAAATTACTCAAGTCAAATCACATTTTTATATAGCGCTTTTTTACAATGCTGTGCTGTTTCAAACAGCTTTTCGTGAAAGGAGAAGAGATGAAACCATGCAATATAGAAAAATCATTAAATATGCATTATATAGAATAAAATATATGGTATTACTGCAACTTTTATAGTGCTCATAAATAGTTTATAATCTAATAAAACAGTTTTAAATAAATAATTTATGAATATTTAAATGACCTCTGTTTTGATTGGCTAGTTTTTTAGCATGAATGAACGGAATATAAAGACCATTCATACATAACTTTCCACAAATCCCTAATACTTTTCGGTTCATTTATGGAGACTTTAATTGATTTTAAGAGTGTAGTACTCACAGCTCTGTTTACCAGGGTTAAATTCATTTCTTGAAATTTCAAGTGCGGGACATCTCAAATGTTTATGGTCATGTTAATGTGCTCAAGGTCATGATGTAATCGTAATGAGTTTTGGCCAAGCTTATTTTGGTTGAACTAAAGTTTTTTCTATAAATAATCTGTCTGTAATGTGAATGAGCTTTATGATTTTGTATCTTCAATAATGTGTCTGTCACAGATTTAACTGTTTCATACGCATGAGCTCTTTAGAGTTTAAAGTGTGAGAGTCTGTCACCCAGCTGTCTGTCAGAGACGCCCAGAGCTCTTCTTCATCTTTCTGCCGTACGCTTCACTGACTCTGTTTGTATGCAACTTTAAATTTCCTCCTGCTCCAGTTACATTCAAATAGCAGTCGTGCTTTACAAACTACACCACATTTCTGCTGTCTCATAGGTGACAGTTTCCCAAACAGCGTTAGATTAGGCCAGCCTTAGTTATGTTAGGTCATAAAACTAGTTTTTCAACATACCTTACCAAAAAACATTACTTATGTGCACCACACTGCAAAAAATGATTTTCAAGAAAAAAAAATCTTTAAAAAAAAGTAAAAATGTCAAACAAGCAAAAAAATCTACAAACACTAAATTCAAGAAAAAATAGCTTACCCCATTGGCAGATTTTTTGCTTGTTTTATGCACAAAATCACTTAAATTTGATATTTTTGGTCTAAAAACTAGACTTATTTTCTGGGGTTGTTTTGCTCATAAGAAAAAGTATCTTAATTAAAAAATATATTTTTTTTTACTGAAAACAAGACAAAATTTTTTTTTTTGGAGAAATCATTTTTGCAGTGCATGAGACCAAATGATGTCACTGATATTTAAGATATATCAGTGCAAGCTGTTTGCGGTTAAGACAGCTCAACATGCATTTGTTTGGGAAAACATCCCATGTAGTCTTATCTGAAAGAGTCACATACAGTATATTTTGAGATTTTGTACTATTTTGTCCAGAAAATAGAAAAGTGATTGGTTACATTGTGTCAGTGTTATTTCAGGAGGATTGAAAATATGATGCAAAGTAACATTGTTTTGAAAAAATATTACAAAAATGCTATATTTAAAAGTGACATAGAATGATTGAACGGGGTATTAATCCTTGTTCTGTGATGTGACATGTAGACAAAAAAATTTAGTTTGGGTCTGTAATGCCTTAGAAGCTTCCTAAAAACCTCTCTCAGATAGCTCTATTAGGGTGGGGGATTTTAAACAAGTGGTTTTGCACCTATTTGGCTCCCCCTACTGGCTTAACTTGCAATCTCATTACTGATTGGCTGACTTTGCTGCCACTCAAAAAATGTAGCCAATTATTTTAAAGTGGAGGGGCAGTTAGATCCCTGTGATGTCATAAGCATCAGTTTTTCAGATTAGGCCGTTTTCTGGCTGACATTTCTAAAAGAGGAATTTCTATGAGACTGAGATGTTTAGCATGTTTAGCACTTTTTGTATGTTTGTGAATGTGGGTAGACTACCATTATTCAACAAAGACAAGGTAAACATGGTTTTTCATTCTCTGTCCCCTTTAAATGTAAACATCCTCCATTGCCATACTGTATCTAATGGCACTGGTAATAATTGTATGCTAATGTCAGGAAATGATCCACTGTAGGCGAGCTGAGAGAGCCCAAGTGCAGTTTAATTGACCAAAATTATGAACATAATGAAAGATAAAAACATGAACAATGACTTAACACTTAACTGAAGGGGGAACAAGGGGCCATACAGAGGGGCAATCTTATGTTGTGTATAATAAACGCTGCAAAAGTATTTTTTTTATTAAGCAGCATGGCATTCGATGGAACTCTGATCATCTGTGCTTTACAATAGTTTGTATTATGGATCATGGAATGACTTGAGGGGGTGCATAATTATAACCCACCAAACCAATGAGTTTTATCCAATTTTATGGTATACATAACCTACCAAATGTAACAAAAACAAAAGATTGTAAAATGTAAAAATGTAATATTAAGCCTTTTCTGAGAGCAAAATTAAGTGACTACGTCTATGATAAATTTTGTACTCTTGTAAACAATTTTGTGCTCTAGTAGTTATTTAATCATTGTTTGCATAGATATTAATGGTGATGATAGGGCACATGTCACATAAACAACACATAGTAAATGAGATCACAACTGCTCAGTGCTTTCATTTGAGCCCTTAAAAAAGCAAAAGTGTTTCTCTCTTGTCGTTTGATTCATGTCAAAAGTATAGAGATTTTAAGCCTTAAACATGGATCAAATACTGTATTGACATGCCATTTATTTCCAAGATATTCAGGCTCACTTAAGACACAAACTACCAATTTAATGACATTTATGAGTATTTGTCAATTTAGATGCAAGCTGCTGATATGTCTTTGATATCTTAAATGCAGCCAATGTACACGTTTGTCATAGTGGATCCGCTACTTTTCTTCATCTAACTTGTAAATGACACGAATCAATGCTTCCCTGACAGCCTGTAAAGAGTAATCATTTGAATAAAAAATGATTTGTACTGCATATCTGTTGAACACGGCCCTCCATGCATATCTGTGGTTGAGAATGCTTTTAAAGCTTTGCGGACATGTGCGCTGTTAGGCGGATGGCGAAAGAAAGTATTCCTGGGCCTTTAGTCTGCTGTGTCCCGGGCTTTGACAAAACGCTCTGATGAGGCAATGCTTGTCATTGTTTGCAATGCATGACGTACCTTTCTTTACATCCAACATTAAGAAAAGTAAAATGTTTTCTGCGCTTTTTGCTTATTAATGAAACCATAACAAAAATCTAGCATTTGAAAATGAGTTTGAACGGGTATTACAAATGACTGAATACAAAATTCCCCGAATTCTGCATCATATAGTAAATACCATTTTTTACTTGGCTTGTGTGATTCTGTCCAAGTTTTCATTGGTTCCATTAAAGAGCAACAATTATCTGATTCATGATTTTACATTTCCTTTGGTGTGTAAGTGTGTATTAGTTCATGTTAACAATATGTAAAAGGTATCAAACCCCAAAGTAAACGATGACGAGAGTTATCATCTCCAACGTAAATCTCTTTTCTTGGACTACAACAAAGGCACAGATTGTAGGCAACAGTTTACTTCCTGGGATTGGTGATGTAGACGAGACCGACATTATCATAAATCCTCCCGCATCAGACTCACAGCCTGTAAGTTAACTCCTGTAAGCATTGCATTGTGAGCGAATCTTTCAAACATGGTAAGGAGTGTCATATTTCCAGCTAACTCCAGAGGTATTCAGGCCAATCACAACGTACAGATTAGCTGGCCAATCAGGGACACAGAGCTTTTCAAATTGATGAGTTTTATACTAAATCAAAGACAATATATCTGGAGCTAAAAAAAAATACGGTATGTGGAAAATAATGTGTTTTTAACCATAAACCACATGAACCCATTGTATTATACCAAATACACAAAATAATTTAGTATTTTAGCAATGAAATAGGTGCACTTTAATATACCAAAATCTAGCATTTCGACAGCTTGCCGATTGACAAAATAACATATAATATATAATATAGATAAGCTTACACTTGTTAAAATAAGCTTTTGCCAATACCATGTCTATGCTGCTGTTGTTAAAATAACTTTTTGCTGTTCACCATATTTACGCAGTTGTTGTTTAACTAAGCATTTGCTGCTTATTTTGCTATATATATTGCCTCACCATCTGTGACATAAAAAACGAATAATTAAATGTACACCGCATGCACTTTCACAAAATCCAAAATGTCTGACACCTGTTGAGTGGAGCTAATGGATGTCAGTGTAAATGTTGATCACAATGCCCATGTGCCGACGTTTACCCAGGCCCAGGGGTCGATGACTCTGACTACCAACTTTCAAGAGTTTTAAAGCATATGAAGTGTCCCAAAACTTATGAAAAATTTAAGAATAATCCTTAGTAAAACTAAATATATTCAACTTTTAAAGAAATTAAAAAGCACCCCTAGCCTGGCTAACACCAGACCAGTTTCATAGGGAATGAGACGTGGTCTGGGAACCACATGCTCATTTTCTCGTATTTGAGGCGTGGTTTACGAATGCCCAGAGCCGTTTATTGGGCGCTACAAATGTCTATCAAATGCGTCTGTACATAGCTCATAGCCAATCATTTCAATTATACCAGATGATGTATAGAGCGACATGAATTCAAACATCAACTTTTATTGGTACGTGTGCACACAGTTGAAAGCTATACAACTAAACCGGTAGCTGTATATTGATATTGAAATGACAATATGATATTAATAAATACTACAGTACTTATCATTTATAAGTTAAATGGACTTTGTCTACGACAATGCCTAGCAGGTTAGTCCTATAAACTCCATTGCTGTCATGTATTGCCATATCCAATCCTCCTTCTTGGATATGAAATTGTTTTATCGCCAAAAGTTGCTCTTTTATAAATAAACTTGCGTTCAAAACTACTTAAGGCTGCATCGAAAAGTAACTTCGCATCTGTTGCCGTGTTGCATAAACAAAAATGCTTCGGTGTGTCGCAAAGACGTCGTCACCGTCTTGCTCCCCCCTCCCCATTCTGTGGTTGGTTCCCTATTTCAGGGGGAAAAAGGTCCATAGTTTCCATGCTAGATAGGGGTGTAACAGTTCAAATTACTCACGGTTTGATGCGTATCACAGTTTTAGGGTCACGGTTTCGGCACGTTTCAGTACACTTTGTTCAGAAACAGGCTTCTTTACAAAAATACAAACCGTAGCCGTTTTTAACCTCTGCCAAAATCAACATTTTCATTTAAGAGCACTTGTATTACTATACTACATGTACCAACTTTACTGTGCACTTCAAACATTGGGTTACTTTTTATATTCTATACTATCTTCATGTTTTTTCGCAAGAAGATCAGTTTTATTAACATTTAAACACAGAAGGTAATGTGTGCTGTTCCTGCGATCGCGTGCTATCAACAACACCCTGGTGATGACGGCGCAATATGCGACTCGTCATATTAGATGTATTGCATATACGGCTCTCGCAAATTTTACAGTTTTGTCCACGTTTTCTTGAGCATCGCTGCTGCAGTAGACTTAAATGAAGCTGGCGGTGCCTCTATTAGCGTCTTTTCTCCTTCGCTTGCTGCGCTAAATGGTCCACACACACAAACACACACACACACACGTGAGGGCACATAACAGATTTGCATACTACTAGTTGATTGGACAGGTACTCTCACCTTAACACACGCAGAGCTTATTCAGAACCATAGATTAGCGGTTATATGCATTATTTTATTCACCAAACTATATTAGAAATGTGTGGTCGAATCAAACACGGTGCACCTTGGTGCACATGCATCCCGAACCGTGGGAGGATAACGGGACTATTTGATTCTTTACCGAGTTACACCCCTAAAGCTAGGCTTGCTGCGTGAATAAATTTTCGCACAAGGCAGCATGGAAAACCCAGGCTAAAGTACCCCACGTTGAGTTAGATATAAACAATGATAATGAATGAGTCCATCTCTCCAGTATATAAGATCACAGAAGTGTGAGTCAGTGACAGTACAGTCCTGTTGTTATTATTTCTGCTGCTATCGAACGAGAGATCGAGCCGAAACTCTGTACAGTATGGCAGTCTGTCTATTATTGTCTTATGTAAACCTGTCAAAGCAGAAAGACAGAGAGAGAGAGAGAGAGAGAGAGAGAGAGAGAGAGAGACCATCTTAACTATTATTTCTTGTACAGTGGAGCCATTTTGTTTTTTCCTCAGTTAAAACTGCCTTAATGAAAAGTAGAAAACTGCCCAGATTTATCCCACAAATACCGAGAGATTATCACACTGGAAAGACAGAGTTGACGCGTTAAAGCTGTGACTGCAGACATTTCAACATTGTTAGTCTCAAAAATATAACTTGCCAGACCATGTTTGCTACTGTGCCATTCACAAAGATCACTATCGAGTTAGAGATGCCAATAATGTTGACAGATTTTTTCCGCATAATAAAATTTTGTGGTATTTGTGAACACTTTGTTTGCTGATGTTAAACTATGATTTTTTGTTTCCAGAATAGGATGTAATGTGAAGCAGACCTTAAATTTACAATTTACGAGTAACTACTTCATCTTTACTGTCACCTTTCTAAGCTACAGTTTCAAATACACTTCCTCAACACTGGCGAGTGCAAAACCAAGTGCTTCAGAGAAAGTGTTATTTTGACAGATAGGGATTGAGTGAAGGACGGGCGATTGAAACAATGGCACACGTAAACGTGCGCAATGAAAGTTTGGCCGTGGACCACTGGTGTTATTGTACGATTAATGTGCATTGATCCTGTTGATCAGGTCATTCTCTACTAGATCTTTTACTTTCATGAATCACTCCTTATCTGGACATAGCGCTCGCTCTCTTTTTCAGCCCCAGGGTAGTTGCTCTAGTTTTACCTCTCTCTCTCTCTCTCTCTCTCTCTCTCGGCTTGCACACATAAACCTCTCATACCGATGCTCACAGCTGCCGCTGGGAAGCACAAGCAAACGTGCAGTTACTTCAAATGGCCCCTGCATGGACTTCCATGAAGGCAATTAAAATGAAGGTCTATTTTAGGATGAACCACAGAGGAATTGTGGGTAGCGTGCCACACTCATAAGCTGCAATATTTATTTGAATTATAAAAGATGAAATGTCAACATACTAAATGAGTCGCTCTAAATGAATATGTGCTGTTGTGTTATAGTGCAACAAAAAGGGTATGTATTCTTCTTTTCGAGGATTTGCTAAAAACATCTCTCCTCCTTTTGTGTTCATGTTATATTATCATCATACACAAAGCCTGAAGGCCAAATCGATAGCAACAGCAGGCCATCTAATGCTTAAACTCATAACTGTGTTTTATGAGGAAAAACTGCAGTTTTTTTCATTGACTAATAGTCCTCCGTGCTTTGCTTTCTCATAAATCTACTTAAGGCATATTTCACTTTAAAATCTAAAGACAAAGACAATAATCTAAAGTTCTGTGTCGTTATGCAATATGTCATTTTATTTTCTTTGACATGAAATATAAAACTTTGTGAGGTTCGTCTCAATTGATTCCTATAAAGATCACTTTGAGAGAAAATGTATTTTGTAAGTGATGTAATGGCACCAACTGCCCACATCTCCTGCTTCACAGATTTAGAGAACCCAGAAGACCCCAATCATTTAAAAAGACCCCAGAAATCTGAATAATGTCTCTGAATGTGCTAAGATTTGCCAAGATCTAAGTCATAATGGATATTGTGCAAGACCAAAGTATCTGAGCTGTGCTATCAGCATTTGTTTTGATAGTTTTTCTTAGTCTTAAATCATTTATTCTGTCAAATATATTTCTATACACTAGCACTTTTTTCGATTTTGCATTAAAACTAATGAAGTTACAAAGCAGAAAATACATTTGAGAACAAACAGTAGAGATGCACAGTAGGAAAAAGAAATATAAATAAATAGAAATGATAGGAATTATTAAATACACATGCTATTAGTGCAAATATTATCTGTGTTATTTTATAGACATATCTATCTCAGAAATCTCTCCTGAGATATTTTATATCAGTCCTGTGTGTTTTCAGATGTTTGTATAGTTGTCTTTCTCCAATGTGTGACATGGCACAGGTGTACGAGTACATTTAAGTGTTTGATGACCCCTTTGAAATCATCCCAAGTCATTTCAGTTGTTTATGATACACTCGACTGATAGCTTGCTCATTGTATGCCACCTAATCTCTTGGCTCATTTCACGCACTCACTGACGTCTAGATACTCAATGAGATTGTAATATTCAAGTAGCACTACAAAAGTCTCTTGTGTTTGAGATTGAATTGATCCATAAGCAGTCTACCTGGCTAATCTATAGCATCTTGCTATCGTGAGACAAAAAAGACATTACAAGCTAAACCCTGGAGACAATTTGCCGTCTTATAGGTGACAGTTGGCTGCTTCAGAAAATGAACTCTGTAAAGCGTCAGCTGGCACCTTACATGCATTGCCGGCATGGGATGTAGCTATGGAGACGGAGGTATCGAAGTCACAGAAGCCATGAAATAAATGATGACTGATCATCTCTCTATCGGCAATGGTAAACTGTGATGATGTGTGTGTCTCTGTTCTGCAGTCTGATGTTATGTAAAATGAGAAGCGGTAGAAGGGGGCGGTAATGACACGCTGTGCACAACCAGAGACTGTCCCGCTGAGGACTCCTGCTTTATGGCAGCTATAGCGAGACTAGAGGGATTTAATGGTGGGGAGGGATTTTCAGCTACGCTTAGGAGAATGAGCCCAGAGTAGGCTATAGCCTAAAAGACATCATCATCAGCTCGCGGATACGACAGTTGAGCTTATCACAAGGGCCACTGCAGTTATGAGAAAGAGCGTTAAGCTGTGGACGCTGACATCTTGCTCCGATGATGTCATTTGGAGCCAGAATCTGTGCAGTCATGATCGTGAGGTGGAGCCGCAGTATCAGAGCCACACCTGTTTGCCCATTTTAAGGCAGGGTGCATTATTTTTGAAAAACACACTTGTAGCCAATCAGCAGTAAGGGGCGTGTCTACTAAACTTGACTCTTCGGTAGTTACATAATGTACTAAGACCAACGAAAAATTAAAAGTTGCGAGGCAGATATGGCTATGAACTATACTCTCATTCTGGCGTAATAATCAAGGACTTTGCTGCGGTAACATGGCTGAATCAGGCGTAGTGATATTACGCACTGCCCGAAAATAGTCCCCTTGGTTACTTTCAATAGTAAAGCCATATCTGCCTAGAAGATCGCAGCTTTAAATTTTCCATCGGTCTTAGTTCACGATGTAACTACAGAAGAGTCAAGTATTAAATAGGAAATATATTGAAACTCTTTGGTTATTTTTTAGCACAATGCTAATGGTCTAATCAGATTCAATGGATTATGCTAAACTATGCTAAAAGTGCTAGCCTCGAAAATCGGCTGAATGGATTCCAAAACGGTAAGAATCAAAAGTTTAACTCTAGGGGAGCTGGAAAATGGAAAATTTTCAAAAAAAGTGGAGTGTTCCTTTAAGTTTTTCTCATGTTCCTTATGACCTATACTGCAGCCAGCCACCAGGGTGCCATGTTTTGGCTTCACTTTTTATGGCGTCTGTGGCATATATGCCATGGGTTTACAGTACAGTATATCATCCCAAACATTTTCTGTGCCACCATTTCACCAACGTCCTGAAAGCAATGGCAGCTAAGGTCAAAAGCACAGGCAAAAGAGCGGCGCTTCAGCGAGGCCAAATGAGTGATTACCTCCCAACTCATGTTATAATTCACCATGACCTCAATCTGCCACCGAAGCCTCTCACTGACTGATTATAGTTCAGGTGCTCGGCTCTGAACGCTAAGCATGGTTAGACAGAATTGCCTTTATGTATTGCTTGCACAAGGGCTCACAAATTTGAAAGCCAAGGCCAACAGTCCAGATTATTAGAAACAGCAGGAATATCCAACGGTACATGTGGAAATCTGATTGTGAGTTACCTACTTGCTGATACTGGAGTACAAATGCTGCAGATGTTGAAATAAAATCTGCATAAAACATGCACGGTGGGCCCAGACTGCATTGAAAATAAGAGTCAATACATTTTTACCAGGTTTTACCTACTGTATGCTGCACTGAATGCAGTGAATACAGCATGTCAACAGTAAAGAGTAATCATCCATGAGTGTACACAAGATGAGTTTGGGACAATATAAAGTCCAGCAAATACATAAAGTAGTGTTCACATAAAAGCTATTTTATCCATTTAGTTAGCAAGCTAGTTTATACTCATGTCATACCATCTCACACCTACCGAGAGTCAGAGGTGTCAAGTAACGAAGTACAAATACTTCGTTACCTTACTTAAGTAGATATTTTGGGTATCTATACTTTACTGAAGTAATTATTTTTCAGACGACTTTTTACTTCTACTCCTTACATTTTCACGCAATTATCTGTACTTTCTACTCCTTACATTTTAAAAATCGCCTCGTTACTCCTTATAATTTCGGCTTGTTTTCTTTTTTTTACATTCCGGCTTGTCATCGTTAAAAAAACCTATCTTGATAAATTGCATCATCCGGATGAATGCGAATGTGGTTGGATGAGAAGTATAAACATACACCATTCCGACACCCTATTGGTTTGTACGCAATCCCCGCCCCCAGCTGACTGCAGATGATCAAAAGTTTGTTCGATACTGCTGCAAAGATAAGCATAAAAGAACCGCGAGAGCGATTAGAAAGCATGCGGAGCAGTTTGCTCTCGCGATGCTTTGATATCATCCGCCATCCGTTTGTACAGTAACAGAACGCGGCATTCTGTCTTCAAATGGAAAAGTACGAAATAAAACTGGCGCATCACTTTCAGGTCAGTTCACATTCACAAGCCTGTGTAAATATATAGCTGTCTGCTGACACCAACTCATCTGTGTGATTTAAATAGTGTAACAATACCAATTTATATCATGTAACTTCAGTTGTTCAACTTAAATGACATTGTGCTGCGTTGCGTTTTGAGCCATGGAAAAGATATCTATGCTAAAGACATCTGTTGTTTTGTATATGCTAATACTACCCTAAATTTTATTTGCATTAACAAAACCTACTTAACTGAATGCTTGAGTGTTAAATCAATCAAAAAACATAACCATACATACAAACTTTTGCTTTTGTTAATAGACATCAGCTGTTTCCTTAAACCTGACTTTTAATTTACTTACAAGAAAGACATAATTCTCCAAAATTGCTTGGATTCATACTGACATGTAAGATCAGCTTTGCCACATTAGATTAAGCTAAAGTTCAGTAGCTAACACAAGTACAAATACAGAAATATAGGCTATAATATATAATTGCATATTTTTAGTTTGTGTTGCTGTTAAAATACAATTATAAATGATAACAATAGCATATTTCTATTCTCACACATACTATAGTTGTGTGTGATTTTGTTGTTTTTTAACTAAAGAGGGCACCACTGTAAAAGTTTTGCCAGCAGCGGCCCTGCTCTGATGTTTGACTTTTTGCACCGTTACAATATTTATAGGCAACTAGTCATCATATCTTCCTCTCTATAGAACACATGTTAATGCTCAGTATTACACATATTTGGTTCTTTAATGCAGTGGTTATCAAACCTTTTTTTTTGCGGCCTCCCTTGTGTATAGTGGATTCCTTTGCGGCCCCCAAAAGAATATGTATGACATAAACATTCTAAAACTTAACATTTGAATTAAACAAAACATATTAAGGTTTAATTACACAGAATTTATAATAAAGTAATGTATTTCATAAAATATTATAAAACTGGGGCCCCTGGCACCATCTCGCGGTCCCCAGTTTGAGAACCACTGCTTTAATGTATTTGTTCGCATTGTATTGAAATGCGTTCATTTTTAATGGGCATGTACCGTATGTGGTTGAAACAGATAGCCTAGTTCAGGGGTAGGCAACGTCGGCCCTGGAGTGCCGATGTCCTGCAGTGTTTCGCTCCAGGTCTAATCAAGCAGACCTGAACAAACTAATAAAGGTCTATAAAGACACCTGAAACTACAGGTAGCCAAGGTTTTATAAGGGTTGGAGCTAAAATCTGCAGGACATCAGCACTCCAGGACGGACGTTGCCTACCCCTGGCCCTAATTTTTTTAACATTAACATTTTAATATAACACTATAGTTATTATGGCCTTTAGAAACGTTTTTTTTTTTGAGGAGATAGGGTAGTGCACAATAGGCCCCTGTGGTGCGGCCTAGGCTTTTTTCCGTAATGACATTTTTTTCCTTACATTACTTTTACTTTTATACTTTAAGTAGTTTTGAAACCAGTACTTTTTCACTTTTACTTGAGTAAAAAGCTTGAGTTGATACTTCAACTTCTACAAAAGTCTTTTTAAACCTTAGTATCTATACTTCTACTTGAGTAATGAATTTGAATACTTTTGAAACCACTGCCGAGAGTGCACTTCCAAACGCCCGTGTCTGCTATATGTACTCGCGTTGACTATGTTTCTGGCCCAACACTACATGTTAGCTGCAGTTAAAATCTCAGAAAGCCATGTCAAAGAGTATAGACAGAAATGGGAGGAAGGGCAGAGATAGAGTCTTGACTTCCCGAGCCCCAGGTGGCCATTTTTCATTCGACAGGCACCCTGCGAATGCTTTGGAGAGAGAGAGAGTCGATATCCTTGACATCTGCTCTCTCACCCTGGGAGTCTGGCCACTGTCCTGTCTCCAGCTCCTGCAGCGAAGCGCATCCAAAGAGTAAAGAGCTCTGCTATTCTCACCGTTTCTCTCTAATACAGAAACACACCCACAAATCCACATTTGTCAGAGGTGTTAACGGTATAGCAGCACTGTATCTGCCAGTAAACTTCTCCAGACTCCTTTACTGAGAAGCGACTGCAAAAATTAAAGGTTACCCGGGTTTGTTCGATTGGAAATATCACAGACTGCCCGTCTGCGAGGTGCGAGACCTGAATATTTGAACTGCCTCGATTTCTCTTCATTGCTCGGCCTCTAGCAAGTTATCTTTGGGGAAATGAGGAAACCTAAGTATTGGGTAATTTTCCTTAGTGTGCACTGAGCCGACAAAGAAAAGCCGAGTCTCGGATCAATTGTGCAGTCAGGTAAAGAAAGCGCCCGGAGGAAGCAGCAAACATTACAAATACCAACTCGAAGGAGCCCCAAAATACGCACTAGTATGGCAGTATCTCTCTATTATTTACGAGACATTTGCAATCATGCAACGGTTGTACTTACATACAGTACTGCCTCACTGGGCATTTACAGAGTCCCTACAGTATCGTGTGAAATATTGCGCACAGAGCCTTCAGCTGCAATGTGTTTACTGCAGTGGGGCGGTAATAGTAATATTGAGCGGCCATTAGGGTGGGAGTGAGGCCAAAACAGTTCTCGCTGCAGGGATGTGTGGTACGTCGCACTACCTACGCACTACCGAGCCGAGGCCTTTTTGTTTTCGTTGGTGTTAAAGTAGGCGTGTAAGTGTAGTAGAAGAATTCAATTCTGTTTGCAATCGGCGATCTGAGGTTTAAAGAGAAGATAATGTGTTAAAAGGTTTATATGCTGGCAACCGCGTGTTAAAATGCATCTGGTCTTGATACACGTGTGGGTGTAGATGGTAGAAGTGGAGTGGATGAAATGATGTTGCCTTTCTCGGCCCATGGCCATCTGTGCCCGTGTTTGTGTAATGATCAGACTTTATCATATTCTGCATTCTGCCTTGCATTGGCAAAAGTCATTATCTGCGATCAATGCAAACAACCTCTGGGCAAAATATTCCGACCTAAACAAGTTATGCAGGTCATTAGATATCTTGATTAAATAAAGGGTCATACTTTGGACTTGTTCAGCACTTTGACTCCAGAAGTGTTGCCTTCAAGAGTTGAAAGTCTAAAGGCACTGTTATGTCACTGTTTGAAAAATAGTGCTCGTGCAAGTACAGTAAATGTGCCCAGAGCATTTTAGCTTCAAGAAGGACAGAAACACAACATACAAAAGTATCATAAAAGTGCTCTGTATGACTTTCATGATATGTTTCCCAAGTCTTCTGAAGCTGTATGAAAGCTTTGTGTGAAAAAATTCAAGAAATGCAGTTTATGAGAGTCCTGAATCGTAAATTGTTCTTTTGAATTAGATGAAAGTGACAAGCTTGTCAAGTATGCAAGGCATACTCAAAATGTAACCTCTGCGTTTAATGCATTCCAGTAAGTAGTGAACAGATGCATTGCAAGTCATGAACACACACACACCCAGAGCAGCGAGCAGCTATCCCAGTGCCAGGGGAGCAATTGGGGTAAGGTGCCTTGCTCAAGGGCACCACAGTCACAACCTGCCGGCCGTGAGACTCAAACCGGCAACTCTCAGGTTACAAGCCTGACTCTAACTACTAGGATTAGGCTACAACTGCCCCTATGTGAATGTGAATCAACCAGTTCATAAAACCAGTAATCTGATTTGAGAACAAATCAACTGACTACAGACTAACACTCAATGATTCAGTTTTTCTATTGCATTGGTTTTTGAGTAGAATGCTTCAGAAGACTTGTCACAGCAAATAAGTCCACTTCTATGATGCTTTTTTAATGTACTGAAACTTTAAAGCTTCAGTCTCTATGAATTGAAATAAGGGCCAGGAAATGTTAACATAATGTTTTATCATTGCTGTATCTAAGCCTTGTCAAAAATGCATTAAATGGTTTTTCTCCTATTGCTGCAGGACTCTTTCATCGTGCCATAATCCAGAGCGGCTCAGCCTTGTCCAGCTGGGCCGTCAACTACCAGCCGGTTAAGTACACAAGGCATCTAGCGGAGAAAGTGGGCTGTAATGTGCTTGACACACTGGACATGGTGGATTGCCTGAGAAAGAAGAGCGCTCGCGAGCTGGTCGAACAAGACATCCAGCCGGCGAGATACCACGTGGCCTTTGGACCAGTCATTGACGGCGATGTCATTCCAGATGACCCTGAGATCCTTATGGAGCAGGGCGAGTTTCTCAACTATGACATCATGCTGGGCGTCAACCAGGGCGAGGGTCTGCGTTTTGTGGAGAACGTTGTGGACTCTGAAGACGGTGTCTCGGGCAACGATTTCGATTTCTCCGTCTCGGACTTCGTGGACAGTCTATATGGTTACCCGGAGGGTAAGGATACTCTACGAGAGACCATCAAGTTCATGTACACAGACTGGGCTGACAGAGACAACCCCGAGACGCGCCGCAAGACGTTGGTGGCGCTGTTTACCGATCATCAATGGGTGGAGCCTTCGGTGGTAACAGCAGATCTTCACGCCCGCTACGGCTCACCCACCTACTTCTACGCCTTCTACCACCACTGCCAAAGTTTGATGAAGCCCGCCTGGTCAGACGCAGCTCACGGAGACGAGGTCCCCTACGTCTTTGGTATCCCCATGATTGGCCCAACAGACCTCTTCCCCTGCAACTTCTCCAAAAACGATGTGATGCTCAGTGCCGTCGTCATGACCTATTGGACAAACTTCGCCAAAACTGGGTAAGTGCTTATATACATAAACATGCAAAGTCTGGGACGTGTGCTATTACAGAATTGCATGATTCTGTAGCAATATACGATTTAATTTGCCCTGTCATTAGAGAGACAAGGGTTGCCAATGAAAAGCCAGCAGTTTTCTTATCTTTCTGCACTATTTCTGGTATTTAGGTGTGCAGTGGCGGCCGGTGACTTTTTTATTCTTCTATTGATAACGACAAAACTTGCGACCATAGTTGCTTGCGGGGAAACACACCCCAGGTTTGCCAGATAATCGCTTAATCTTATGTTTAACCAAAGTTTTTGTCTTGTGAGTACTTTGTGAACGTGAGCGTCTCTTTTATCATAAATCCTTTTGACGTGTGTGCAACTTGCATGTATTTTGCATGATGCACATGGTTCACATGACGCAACTAACATACCTTTTGACATGACGAGAAACACACGACACTCCAAACACTTATTTTTAATTCGCATCCATCGTAAAAGAAGTCCTCGGCCACCATGTATATATGTTAAAGGATTAGTCAATTTTCTTTAAAAAAATCCAGATAATTTACTCACCACCATGTCATCCAAAATGTTGATGTCTTTCTTTGTTCAGTCGAGAAGAAATTATGTTTTTTGAGGAAAACATTGCAGGATTTTTCTCATTTTAATGGACTTTAATAGAGCCCAACACTTAATACTTAACTCAACACTTAACAGTTTTTTTCAACGGAGTTTCAAAGGATTATAAACGATCCCAAACAAGGCTTAAGGGTCTTATCTAACAAAACAATTGTAATTTTTGACACGAAAAATAAAAAATATGTACTTTTAAACCACAACTTCTCGTCCAGGTCCGCCCCTGAAAAGCGCCAGCGTGACCGTCTCGGGTTACGAATGTAACCATTGTTCCCCGAGAAGGGAACGAGACGCTGCGTCGCCGAAGCTACGCTATGGGAACGCCCTCTGCGTGATTGCGTCTGAAGCACGTATGTCAAATCAGTCCAATGGTCAAGTGACACGTCATAGGCGGGTGACGTGGGAACCAGGAAGCTATAAAAAGAGCACCCAGCAAGCCAACTTCAGCTAAATTGTGCCGAAGCAAGGCGAGACAGGGATGCAGGGAGTATGGCAGGGAGACGCAGCGTCTCGTTCCCTTCTCGGGGAACAATGGTTACATTCGTAACCCGAGACGTTCCCCTTCGAGGGAACTCGAGCTGCGTCGCCGAAGCTACGCTATGGGAACGATGTACCAAAACACCATACTACCAAATGCCTGTCTGTGTGTAAAAACGCGCACAGCTTAAGACATGAGCACCTGGGCTCCAGGCGTAGCACCAACATCTAACTCGTAAAACCGAACGAATGTGAGCGGAGAGGACCAGCCTGCCGCATCACAGACATCCTGCATTGAAGCCCCTAGCCACAAGGCCTTAGAGGCTGCCATACCCCGGGTAGAATGAGCCCTGACGGCGATAGGTGAAGGCCGTCCAGTGGTCTCATAAGCCAGAGAGATAGTCTCAACTATCCACTTACTGAGTGTCTGCTTGGTCGCCGGCAGGCCTTTCTTGGGCGAGCCAAAGCACACAAACAGTTGCTCAGACCTCCTCCACAAAGAAGATCTGTGAACATAGGCATCCAGTGCTCGCACTGGACACACCAAGTTAAGCTTTTCCTGATTCCTATCCCTAAATGGGGGAGGACAGAGGGCCTGAAGTACGACAGGTCGTGGCACATTAGTCGGTACCTTAGGCACATAGCTGGGCCTTGGGTACAAGAAAGCCTTAACCATCCCCGGTGCGAATTCAAGGCACGTAGGGGAAACCGACAGGGCCTGAAGGTCACCCACTCTCCTCAGAGAAGTGACTGCCAACAGAAGTACTGTCTTAAGTGCCACAAACTTGACTGGAACGGTCTCAATGGGCTCAAACGGAGCCATGGACAGACCTTCCAGCACAACGGCCAGGTCCCAAGCTGGGACCCTGGGTCGGACTACAGGCCTCAGCCTCCGAGTGCCACGAAGGAAGCGAACCACCAGCGGGTCTCTCCCAAGGGATTGCCCGACCAAAGGAACATGGTAAGCCGAGATGGCCGCCACATACACCTTCAGTGTAGAAGGAGATAACCCTGCGGTGAACTTTTCCTGCAGAAACTCCAAGACTGTACCAATTGGGCAGTTCACAGGGTCATGCAGGTGTTTGCTGCACCAGGAAGTAAAGACTCTCCATTTAAAGGCATAAAGCTTCCTCGTGGAGGGAGCTCTGGAGTGAAGAATGGTCTCAGCAGCCTCAGCTGAGAGACCAGATTCTATGAGTCTGGCCCCCTCAGTGGCCAGACCCACAGTTTCCATAACTCTGGACGGGGGTGAAGAATCGAACCACCCGCCAGAGAGAGGAGATCCCTCCTGACGGGTATTTCCCAAGGTGAGCCGTCGAGGAGGGACACCAGGTCCGAGAACCATATTCGGTTCGGCCAGAGTGGGGCAACCAACAACAAGCGGACGTTGTTGCGACGAACCCTTTCCAGAACTCCCGGGAGCAGAGCGATCGGGGGAAAAGCGTACAGCCGTAGCCTCGGCCATGGCTGAACCATGGCATCCAGACCCAGCGGTGCTGGATGTGTGAGAGAAAACCATAGCGGACAGTGTGTCGTCTCTCTGGACGCAAACAGATCCACTTCCGCCTGGTAAAATCTCGTCCAGATGGACTCCACCACCTGAGGGTGGAGCCTCCACTCCCCGGGCCTCAGCCCCTGTCTCGACAGGACGTCTGCTCCCTGATTCAGACACCCGGGAATGTACACTGCTCTGAGGGACAGCAACTTCCCCTGTGTCCACAGAAGGATATGCCGCGCCAATTTGTACAAAGGGCGTGAACGCCAACCCCCCTGGTGGTTGATGTACGCGACTACCGACGTGTTGTCTGTCCGGACTAACACGTGATGGCCCCGCAGGTGAGGGATGAAACATCTCAGGGCGTAGAACACTGCCATCATCTCTAGGCAATTTATGTGCCAGCTGAGCTGTCTGGCCCCCCATAATCCATGAGCCAGATGGCTCCCCATAGTTGCTCCCCAGCCTGTGCGGGAAGCATCCGTTGTCAGCGTAACTCGACGGAACTGAGCCCCCAACATCAGTCCTTGGGAGAGAAACCATGGTCTCTTCCAAAGATCTAAGGCACGAAGACATCTGCGCGTGACCTTGATCAGACGGAACGGGTTGCCCCTCGGGGAAAACCCTTTGGTTTTGAGCCACCACTGTAGCGGTCTCATGTGAAGCAGCCCAAGGGGTATCACATTGGACGCTGCTGCCATGAGCCCCAACAACCTCTGAAATTGTTTTACAGTGTGTGACTGGCCTAACTTCACTCTGCCTACAGCCAAAAGAATGGATTCCACACGAGCAGGGGACAGATGTGCCTGCATTGTCGTTGAATCCCATATAACGCCAAGAAAAGCTGTCCTCTGTACTGGAGAGAGCATGCTTTTCTTTGCATTTAGCCTTAACCCCAGTTCTCTCATGTGGGTCAGCACAGCATCTCGATGCTGCGCTGCCATACTCTCTGATTGGGCTAAAATTAGCCAATCGTCTATGTAGTTTAAGACACGGATGCCCCGGAGTCGTAATGGAGCCAGCGCTGCATCCATGCACTTTGTAAATGTACGGGGTGACAGAGATAGACCGAAAGGGAGAACCCGATATTGGTAAGCCACGCCCCCGAAGGCGAACCTCAGGAATCTCATGTGTTGCGGGAGGATAGATATGTGAAAATACGCGTCTTTTAGATCTATCGTCACAAACCAGTCCTCGGATCTGATTTGTGTGACGATCTGCTTTATAGTTAACATCTTGAACTTTAGTTTTGCAACAGACCGGTTCAGATGACGTAGATCTAAAATCGGACGTAACCCCCCGTCTTTCTTTGGAACTATGAAATAGCGGCTGTAAAACCCTGACTCCCTGTTGTGAGGAGGAACACATTCTATGGCTTCCTTGCACAAGAGAGTTTCTACTTCTTGTTCCATTATTAGAGCCTGCCCAGCACCCACTATGGTAGATAACACGCCGTTGAATTGGGGTGGCTGGTTGCAAAACTGAATTTTGTAGCCCTTTTCTATTATTTGCAGAACCCACTGAGACACGTTTGGCAGGAGTTTCCACGCTGCCAAATTTTCTATAAGGGGAACCAGCCTCTCGAGACTGGCTTTTTGTGTACTGCTTAAACTTTTCCCGGTGCCCTGAACCAAACTGGCAGGGTTCAACCTGGGTGATATTAATGCCTCCCTCCTCGGAGAGAGGTGTTGCGTGCCCCGCGCACGAGTCACACAAGAATATGAAGCCGCTGTGCCCCGAAACACACACTGCGGCGGGGTTAACACACTGGCATCCCGAGGGCATCGAGGAGAGACGGGCACCGTGTTGTGAGGTGACTGCCGGCTCTCCCCGATTGGGGGCTGCCCTCGGCTTGGATGATGTCTGAGCGCGACCGCCCGAACCCCAGTTTTTTTGAGGGGGACCACGAGTGGCAACACTATGCTTTTGCGATGCTCTATATGATGTCGATGGCTGCTCCCGCCCAGCAGCCCTATAATCAAGAGCACGGCGGGGGAGATAGCGTTCGAACGCCGCCGACTGCTTACGAGCCTCCGCAAATCTCTCGACGACAGTATTACCGGCATCGCCGAAGAGACCGGAGGGCGCAACGGGCGCGTCTAAGAGAAAAGCCCTATCTGAGGTTTTAAGCTCTTTAAAAACATCAGACGTACCCCCCGCCTCGGTATCCAAATCTTTAAGTAGTTCTGCTTGGTACGCCTGTAAGACAGCTAAGGTATGCAGTGAAGCCCCAGCCTGCCCTGCAGACTTATAAGCTTTACCCACTAAAGATGAGGTTAACCTAACCGGTTTCGTGGGAAGCGAAGGCGATTTTAATGATGACGCCGCAGCGGGGGAGAGATAGCTCGCAAGCGTCTGCTCCACCCGGGGCATCGTTAAATATCCGTGCTCACCCATCCCCACAATGTTGGAATACATGGTGGCGTGAGGGGTATGAACACGGGCTGAATACGGAGCTTTCCATGATCTCGACAGCTCGCTGTGGAGATCAGGAAAGAAAGGCATGTTGCGCCGCGAAGGTTGAGGTTTCTGTTTTAAAAAGCGCTCATCTAACATACTCTGAGGACGCGCGCTCTGAGTCTCCGCCGGCCAGTCTAATTTTAAGCGAGCCACGGCATTAGTAACAACCTCCATCAAATCATCGAACGCGGGGGACGAATGAGAAGGCTCCTCAGCGTCCACCACGTCGACAGACATAATATCGACTTCCTCGGACGACGGTAAATGCAAATCTGGGCTCCCACCCTGGGCGGAAGAAACCGCAGCGCGTGCTTCCGAATCCAGAGACGGGGCACTAGATCCCGCGGGTGAAGGCTGAGAAAGGGGGAGACCCGTCTCAAGCTCGTCCGCGAGATCTAGTTGTGATCCCCACGATCGCAGCTTCCGCTCTGCCTCGGCAGCAGCGGGGCCAGAACCGTGGGGAACACGCGGCTCCCCACCCTCCTCGAAGAGTGCGAGCCGCGAGCGCAACGTACGGAGCGGCATCCTATCACAATGTGCACAACCACCCCTCTCAAGAGATGATCGTGCGTGTTTGTGCCCCGAGGCACATAACACAGAGATGATGCGAGTCCTCGCTCGTAATGAAACGAGGACACGGGGAAGCACACTCCTTAAAACTTTGTTTGGACTTAGACATGATAATGACACACACTCGCTTGCTGAGGCACAAAGAGCTGAAGTTGGCTTGCTGGGTGCTCTTTTTATAGCTTCCTGGTTCCCACGTCACCCGCCTATGACGTGTCACTTGACCATTGGACTGATTTGACATACGTGCTTCAGACGCAATCACGCAGAGGGCGTTCCCATAGCGTAGCTTCGGCGACGCAGCTCGAGTTCCCTCGAAGGGGAACTCACGTAAATGTGTAGTGACGTAGAAAGGTCACGTGTTACATATATGAAACGCACATTTGCGGACCATTGTAAACAATAAACTGACACAAAGACATTAATTAGTATCATTCCACACACAACAACGTAGGAACGGTCCTCTTTCTCAACACTTGTAAACACTGGGGCGTAGTTTCGCGTTCGTCCTCTGTGACCTCTTGATGTCATGACGTATTACATGAGGTCGCGCTGGCGCGTCACAGGACCAGATATAGATGAGAAGTTGTGGTTTAAAAGTGCATATTTTTTATTTTTCTTGTCAAAAATGACAATCGTTAGATAAGACCCTTATGCCTCATTTGGGATCGTTGGTAGTCCTTTGAAACTCCGTTGAAAACTTTTAAGTGTTGAGTTAAGTGTTAAGTGTTGGGCTCTATTAAAGTCCATTAAAATGAGAAAAATCCTGCAATGTTTTCCTCAAAAACATAAGTTCTTCTCGACTGAACAAAGAAAGACATCAACATTTTGGTTGACATGGTGGTGAGTAAATTATCTGGGCTTTTCTTTTTAAGAAAATGGACTAATCCTTTAATAGATTTAATTCATGAAAAAAAGTTGTACTGTAGTTTAAGAATCTATAAAAAAGTTTAAATTGGAACACCCTTTAAATGCATAATGCTTGACCAATAATCTAAATATGGGGTTGGAGTGTTTCTTTACGTCTGCAGTGCCAATTCCGTTAAATCAGCTAAGTACATATTATTAGACACTGCTGACAATCCCCAAATCCCAAATATTGGCTCTTCAATCAACATGAAATGTCTTAAGTGAAAGTATAATAGCATACCAGTTTTGCTGGTTGTGTTAGGAGTCTACAGCATAATAATCTTTACACTGCACACTGTACATAGAGAAGATGATCAGTGGGACGTGCCACATTTGTGTCCCTCTGTAGTATTGATCAAACCCCAATTCCCAGGTGACCACCCGCCCAACTACACCTCCTCTCCTTCATGCTCAATTCTGCCCAGAGCACAAAGCATTATAGATCTGGATGATGAGTGCTTGTAATCAGGTCTAACAACACAAATCTAATTTGACAACCGCTGGTACAGAGAAGAATTGATTGGTCATGCTGTCACTTCTCCACTTTTACCCATCACCATAAACCCCCCTCCCTCCGACATATCTAAATTATTCTGTTACTTGTGCGTGAGGTCGATCTAGTAATGTGATACACTGAGTGAAAATATTCATGTTTGAGGGCCACTGGACATTTCATTACAATCTGGAAGCATATATGAGGACTTTTCAAAAAACATCTGGCCAGAAATGATCAAATTATCTTAAGGCTATCTTAATATTTGTACATTAAACTCTAATGGTTCCAATGTGGTGATAACTTCAGCCGAACTTTCTCAGTTAAGCTCTTTAAGGGAACATAAAATGGTTTGATGAGAGACATATCATTTCATTTAACTTGAAAATAGCCATTGAGACAGGACTGCCTGTGCCATAGACAAACGCAATCTGGACATGAATCAGTTAACCACTCGATGTTTGATAGATTTTGTAACGTCATGGGTATGATCTCATGAATTAATCTAAATTATAACTCAAAAACCCTGTAGCTTTCTTGGGTAGACTCAGATGTGAAGAGATAAAGCGGATCTTGCATTTGAAAACCCATTGTTAATCCTCTCAGAGAAACAGTTCACCCGTCTGGAACGTTTTGACTCCTGCATCCTATCTGCCATTTAAAAGCATCCTATCAGAAATACAGTCATGTAAAAAGTATTACTACATGGCAAATCATCTTGTAGTCACTCATTTAATGGCTTCTTTTTCAGCAGACATGACAGAATCAGTTTCAGTGATGTGTAGCATTTGATATTACTGATATTGCTCTTATTTCTGCCACTTTTGTGAGGGGATTACTGCATAACAGTTGGCTTTAAAGAGCGAAGGATTTTAGGATAAAGAACCTCTGTTTCTCAGAAATGCACAAATCATGACTTCCATCTTAACCAGCAAACGGTTCAGTACTGATGCATGCTGGGATACAGCTGGACTACAGCACACACTGACTGTTACGCTCACAGCTTCTGGATGTGTTGACCCAGATTACACTTCCTGGTATCTCCCTACACTGTACGCTTGTCAGAGACAGATACATGTATGCAAAGCATTACATTGAGCTTGTGCCTCTGAATGTCAACAGCGTGTATCACTCCCCTGAGCTCAATTCTACTTCATGGTTTTTACAGAGTGTCGTTGTTTTTTGTTACTGCAGAAAACAGCCACCAATAATAAGAAAGATTGAAAAATAGCTAGAGACATCGAAGGTACCTACAGAAGTAAATGATGATCACACATAACCCAAATAATTAATTAATAATTAATAATTAAAAATGTAAGCAGATAGATACAGTAAAAATAATATACAGGTCTTCCACGGTAAATGATTCAAACCATAAAACAATTTAATCATATATAGAGGGTGCTTCTCAATATGCTTCCTCATCTCCTCGCTCCTACGTCCTACATCCTACGACCCGGAGACTGATCGAGCTCCGCAATCATGTAGGACAGCTCAATTCTTTAATTGCACCTCAAGGAGGTGAGGAACAAGAGTTAGGAGGCTTTATAAGAAGTCATGAGCGAGGATACACAAGTGTATCCTATGCGGAAGTGTTTTATCAACTAAACCAGACACACGTAAAAATCTCCTCCCCCTTCACATCGTCACGTCATTAAACACACATAAATCTTGCTATTAATCATTCAATTGTTGTAAATGTATACTCATTTCAGACAGTATATTTAATATTTATGTATAAACCACCGATCTATATAAATGATCAGTGGTCTTGACAAATATATTAATTTTACAGCACTTTTAATAATGTCTTTATTTTAACGTAGTAAGGATATGAACTATAAGTCAAGTATCTCTTTAACTTTATTTTATTAAATATGTGGGGGTTTTATTTGATAACAGATAAAAAACATTATAAAGAGAATAAGGAAAGTGGATATCATTTCACTTAATAGTTTGTCTTTCCGCCCTTGGATCCTAGGAGGGTGGAGCAAGATGAAGAGAAAAGGAAGCAAGAATAGGAAACAAGGATGCACAAATAAGAATTGAGAAGAGCCCACAGTATATATAGTGCTGCAAACTAAAGCCCGATTTATAGTTGTGCGTAGCCTGTGCGTAGCTCTGCGTAGCCTGACGTGCACCTCGCAAAATGTTTAACTTGCGCGTCAGTTCTACACGGACCGCAAGCGCTGTGATTGGTCCACCATAACCCCTCCCGTCAGTTAAAAAAACTGCGTCATAGGTATTTCCATTTGCGACTTTGAAAACAAAGAATGGCCAAGTTGAGGAGTGATTTAATTCAAACTGCAACAAAAGTCGCTGTTTATTTACTTCCTTCATTGCTGGTATTCTCAAATCATAGACAAGTTGCTGTTTCTTCTTCATTTGTGGGTTAACTTGCCAAGCTTCTTCTTCTTTGACAGTCGCGCTGCTACTATGGTTACACGCGGACGACGACGCAAAAGTATAAATGAAAACCGGCACTGAACCTATGCCGTCATGGCTCCGCCGTAGGACCAATGCACAACTATAACGAGCCCTTAAGTGCTCTTCCGCCATACAATATAAACTGAAAAAAAATATTAATTCAATTTACTCAATTTTTTTAAGGTAAGCGGTTGCAATCAATTTATTTAAACTACATTTAAACAAAAGTTTTTTGTTTTGTTTTATATTTCTATTTTGTTTATAAAATAGCACGTTAAATAAATTGATTGCGACCACTTGCTTTAAAAAATGAGTAAATAGGCTTTATGCCCAGCTGCACTATTTCCTGAACTTCAGCCAGCTCCTTGTTTCCTGTCTGCCATTATTGGACAAACTGATTAATCCAGGTGTGCCTGACCTCAGTAGTCACAAACAAACTGATTAATCATGGTGTGCCTGACCTCAGTAGTCACAACAACAATAATCAGACACACCTGGATTAATCAGTTAACACAGTCTCACCCCATGTCGTCAATATTTGACGACACTTGACCATTCGTCAATATGTGACACGGAGGGTATACCTTTCGCGTCATTTTTTGACGAACTGGGGACTTCAATACTATTACGTCCGTTGCATTCTCTTCTCCTATTTTCTTACCATTTTCGCGTCGGTTTAGGGTTAGATTACGCAAAATTAAACAGTGTACGCGAAATTAAACAGTGTACGCGAAATTAAACAGTTGTCACCTGGCGTTGGGGTTAGAAACAGTTGTCACCTGGCGTTGGGGTTAGAGTTAGGTTTGGGTAGGGATGTCATTATGTAAATCTAACCCTAAACCGACGCGAAAATGGTAAGAAAATAGGAGAAGAGAATGCAACGGACGTAATAGTATTGAAGTCCCCAGTTCGTCAAAAAATGACGCGAAAGGTATACCCTCCGCGTCACATATTGACGAATGGTCAAGTGTCGTCAAATATTGACGATATGGGGTGAGACTGGGTTGAATCAGTTTGTCCAATAATGGCAGACAGGAAACAAGGAGCTGGCTGAAGATCAGGAAGTACCGTATTTTCCGGACTATAAGTCGCACTTTTTTTCATAGTTTGGCTGGTCCTGCGACTTATAGTCAGGTGGGACTTATATGTCAAAATTAATTCATATTGACTAACATAAGCCAAAAGAACACATTACTGTCTACAGCCATGAGAGGGCGCTATATGTTGCTCCTGTAGTCTACCCCTAAAAAAAAACTGTTAACTTAAACATTAACTTACATACAACGGAGAAAGACTTAACTAACAAAATGCCCCCCAAAAGAATAATAATTTTCTAAATAAGTGCGACTTATAGTCCAGTGCGACTTATATATGTTTTTTTCCTCTTCATGACAAATTTTTTGACTGATGCGACTTATACTCCGGAGCGACTTATAGTCCGGAAAATACGGTAGTGCAGCTGGTCATAAAGCCTATTGAATGAATCTTTTTTTTTCAATGTAGTTCTCATTTTTATCCTCTTATAAAATGGCCACGTTTTGTGCCATACTTACTCGTGTAACATGTAGAGGTCTTTAAATAGAGGAAAACATTGAAGTGTTTGGTGGCTTCTAAATTCATCCCTGTTTGGATCCTAAGGAATGAATGGGGCTAGGCTAAATGCTAACACATTCACGACACGCTGTAGTTGAGGTAAGAACATAGTAAAATATTGAAAACGGTGATGTTTTCCTTTAACTTCGTTATTAAGATGACCAGCAAAAGTAAGAAGGTTTAATATTTTTTATGAAAACAAAAGGGCTTGTTCAAAATATCAGGACAAATCACTAGAAGTGTGGTGTTGTTGTTATCTTTATATATAATAAAAATAATATATAGTATAAAAATTCATTGTTCCTAATGTTAAACAACAAAACTGTCAGAAGAATAATAGTACAATAGATAAGTAAATATCATACATTTTAGACTCAGACTAAAGGTTTTTCAGAAGAAAAACATTTTCTCAGCTGGTTTGCAACACTTGGACTGCCCCAGTTAATACACAGCATAATGGATTCCTAACCTAATTCAGTTCTCCAATGAGCAGTGGTCCTCTGAAACAAAGCAAAAGCCAAGAACCTTCATCACAATTGATAACTGAATTATAGCAGCATATCATCTTTGTCCAGACTGCAGAACCGGGCATCAGATGTCTCTGTCTACATTTCTATAGAGCTTGTAGTATTAGCAGTTGAAGGACTGAATGCTGTTTTCCTTTGTATTTCTTTACTGTGTCATACAGCCTTCAGTCAAACGCCTCACGCTGTGCTGAGCCCGAGACAATGCTAAGAAGAATACTGTGCTTTTCCTTTTGTCTGCCCGGTTTTCTCCATCTTTCCTCATACTTTCGTGTAACAAGAACACGAGCCACTTTCAGAAAATGCCATGTCCTGCTGAGAAGAATCCAGACGTTCTGCAGGAAACTCTTTCAAGGACAACGGCTTTCAAGGACAAATCATGCTTAATTAGTAATCAGTAATCAATGATTCACAAATAGGATTTATGTGCACAAATGCCGTCTTGACTGTAATGATTTGACGCGTGCTACATTTTCGTTTTATTGATATAATTGTATCGACATCCATCTCATTGAAATTCTATTGCTTCTACTTCATCTGAATGGTAAGCAGATGCTCATTAACCCACAGTGTCTGCTCATATCCGCCTTGTGATTTTGAAAACAAAAATAATAATTTTAACCATGCATCTTAATGAGTAGTTTTCCTCTAGCGTTACACCCAGACAGAAACAAAGCTTCTTGAAAATCAGTTGGCCTTTGCCACCCTGGCTCACAGCTAAATTGCCTCTTGTATATCCGCCCGCTTTCATTCTCTCAAGACTACCGCAAGTCCGATTGGGAACTCAAAGAGTTGTTAGGTAACCCGAACACAATCTCACAACCCACTTAATTGTATCCCGCACAAGACATGTAATGTCCCAATATCCGGATTTGTATTAGAGAAGATATGGAAGCCCCGGATGTGTTGAGGACACCCGTGATGCAGGTTTAAAATATCATCAGTCTGGAGCAGAGAGATGGGTGTTGGACTGCAGTCTGGACACATGTTGACCATCCTTCTGCTAACCCAGCCGATCAATACAACTCATAATGAAGAGTGCCCACGGGTCAGTGTCCTCCATCACCTTAAAATCACTGCCTCTTTTCGGCTTGGTGTAGAAAATCTCACCGGGTGTGATGGTGTAATGTTGTAATTAATTTAAGATGCTTTAAGGCTCAACATCTCTGAACCTACAGGAAAGCCCCTGCACCCCTGTATACAGCTAAACACCAACAGAAGAAATTGTTGTCTCATCTCATGTTTATATTGTCAGAGAAGACTTAAAGAAAGTGTTGATGTGTAGACTTCTACATTTGTTGCAACTAGGGTCTCAAAGGGGCGGAAAGAAACTTTTCATGAGAACTTAATCTTGGGAATTTTGGAAATATTTTAAATTGGAAACTTAACAGGAATTTACGGGAATTATTTGGAAATTTTGAGAAATTTATATAAACTATATCGTATACAAACAAAACATTTTGTTTGCTCATAAGCAGGCATGCATGCAAGGTAATAGAAATTTAAAAAAGGTCGTCTTGACTGATTTAATTGTAAGTAGAACTCGAATTGATTCTTTCATTGAGTAACACAAAAGCATAATAAACATTATTATAGTTTTTATAATAGTGCTGCCTTATGTTGGGTTCACAGCAGACGCGATTGAGGCAACAAATTCACGTCTACCGCACGTAGTTGGACGCTTGAACATTTTGAGTGTACTCGCTTCATTCTCGCTTGAAAGCCGCGTGTGAAAATCTAGTTATCGAGACATTCATGCGGAAATTCGCATCATGGGAGGGGCTTCTGCGACTCAGCTTGCTTCCTGTAATCACGTCATTACTAGAGCAAGCTCCTGATTGGTTAGAGCTCCAAAGTTCCAATTTTTCAACAATCGCATTTCCTGCGGCAACGCTCAATTCGCATCTACCGCACCGTGCTAAACGCCTCATTCGTGCCGCGAGACCTACAGACACACTTCAGTGCATCTTTACATTCACTTAAAATTGAAATCTATTGCGCTAGACACCATACTGTGGCTGGTCTGAACGCAGCATAACATTTAGATATCTGATTTACTGGATAACTAGCTACTGTTTTAACACATTTGGTATTTGCTAGTTAAACTATAATTCCATAGATCGAATATATTTATCCAAGTTTGTTCATCAAAACTCGCTTGACTTGTTGTAGTCCTTGGGCTCAAATGCAGCAAGTGTGGTATCTGTGGTAGTCAAGGCCTGGAAAATGGAGGGGAATTCTCCATTTTCTCCATTAGTAAAATTTGGGATTTTTATTATGTTGTTTGCATGATTTGATCTGTGCATATTATGGAAGAATGCAAGTACTTGCAGGGGGTGTGGCCTCATTGACCCTTCAGTAAGCAGTGTGCTGTATGCATGTCATGTGACTGAGGAATGTGCAGGGTAAAAATTCTACTGAAATTGCATTAAATCTTGTTTTTAAAACAAAATTATGCTGCAAGATTTTTTACCTACATCTAAGTTCCCTGTTATAGGCTACTTTGCAATTAATTAAAATTCCCAGTTTATTCCCATTAATTCCCATACATTCCCGTTAATTCCCATATATTTCCGTTAATTCCCATGAAAAGTTTCCAGCTTTGAAAATTCCCAGAATTTTGCAACCCTAGTTGCAATTGATGTTGAACACTGAAGAGATCATTACTGCAAAGTAAACAGTATATCGCCAAAAGCACAGGCAGCTATGAAGAGCCTACAGTTTAGAAAATCTCAGGCAATAAAGAGTTGTGCTTGTAAGTCTCTGATGTTATAATGTTAGAGTTATATGGGAGGTTGAAATGTACTTGTACTTGCTCATTTCTTCGCCTTCTTCCAACGCGCTTGCCTTTACCACTACACTTCCCATCTTCTGAGCGTACGTCTCCCTTCCCTCTTTCACATAATGGTGTGATCAATACCTCTATCACATCTCTCGCTGCGCTCTCCCAATTATAGGTGCTAAGACCTGTCCTAAAATAGACAATGCAAAGGGTCTGCACTCTGAAACTTTCTTTATTAATGTCACATCACTGTCACTGACGAAGACAAGAAGCCGAAACTTTTGTCTTTGTATCGCCTGTTCACCGCCAAGTTTCCAAAAAAAACTTCCAGGAAAATTTTCTTTTAAAAATATATAAGCAAATATATCAACAGATCCTCTGCTTTCAAACAAACAATAAACAAACAAACAGACAAAACAGGAAAAACCATTAGATCCTACTGTATCTATATTTTTTTCTCCGCTTATAAACTCTTAAATATGGGTATTTTTCTTAAAAAAACATTTTAATGGCATTTTGTTACAGATCAGATTCAGAAAGATTATCAAAACATAAACACAGTGTAAAGTTAATAAATAATGTTTTGCTTCAGTTTTTTATAAATTAGGGAAGTGCAGCATTGAGTGGATAATCGCGGTATTACAGATAACAGTAAAACCTCATCAGTAACACTTTTTTATGCAAATGTTTTCTCTTGAATGACGAGATATCTCGTCAATGGTGGGAAAGGGTTCATAAAGTTTCAAAGTGCAGACCTTTTGCATTGTCTATTATCAGTACCCCTACATAACCTGAAAAACGCATCTTTGGTTTGGAGTGTCCAGGTTTTAATTTGTGTATGCGTCTCCTTTGTAACTTTTAAAAAAGAATACATAAAAAACATACAAAAACCAAACGCATCTAGTGGACATCAATCGAAAGATGCAGTGATATGTATCTGGAGAAATCTAGGAAACTGGAAAATTTTCCAAAAACTGGAATAAAATATGGATGTACTTTAAAACATAAGGCAACAAAAGCCTTCAGGATCTTGAAATGACTTTGAGAAAGAGCAGTTGAAAGTTTTTCCTTTATTGAAAAAATGTATATATGAAAAAATGTCAATGTCACACAGTTTTATGCCACATACATTCATTTTGTGACCTTCAAACCGGTAAGAAAGATAAGAAAACTCTTAATGTAAGACTGCGTCTTTCAAAGCAAAGCCTGTCGTGTGCATGGGCCATGAAATGTAGCGTATAAATCTTAAGTTGAAAAAGCACACGACACGGTGCCCTCTACCTTCTGTATTTATAAACACCTATATATATAAAACTTTTAAATGAAAGCTTTATGCACTACCTTGAGTCGGAATCAGTGGCGTTCAGTTTAGAAAGGTTTTCGAAGGAATAAATGACCCGGGCACAGTGAGAACAGACGCTTTTATAATGCCCCAAAGGATCTGGTGTCTCTGTGTCCACGATCATCCAAGCGTTGCAAATTAGACTGAAGAATAAGCCATACATCTCCATCATATTAACTCGTATTCATTAGATTTATTCTGCTATCGTTTATAATACTATCACGAAATCAATATAAAGTAAGTCATGACTGTATTTTTAAAAATAAAACAAACATTACCCTTAAGGTCGAACCGTCTGCTCATACACAACAGTCTTTGAAAGAATCCTCCTATAAATAAATAACACTTAGATATAAACCTTTCAAGTTTAAGGTACTGCCTTCAATTTGATTTATTGCTGTTTAAAAAATACTTTTCATGAAGTTAATGACCCAATCTAAAGCATTGTTTAGGGTCAAAGCATTGTAATAATGCATTAATATTCATTACATTGCTAAAAAAAAGTTATAAATACATTTGTCAGTAATGCTTGTCCATGTGATATTATTCACGTTTGGGTGGTTGCTACCATAGATATGTACATCTAGGGATTCAACCACTCTATATGTAGACATTTTTTTTACTTTTTAATAATTTAAATACAGTAACTTTTTCATCCGGTGTTCAGTAACACTTTCATGATGGTGTATTGTGTAAGCAGTTAAAGGGCCCTATTTTAACGATCTGAAACGCAAGTGCAAAGCACAATGCGCAAGTGACTTTGTGGGCGGACCTTGGGCGCTGTTGCTATTTTCCCAGCGGGAGAAATAACTCTTGCGCCAAGCGCAAATCAATAAGGGGTTGGTCTGAAGTAGGTTCATTATTCATAGGTGTGGTTTGGGCGTAACGTCAAATAAACCAATCAGAACGTCATTCAACATTCCCTTTAAACGCAAGGGCGCAAGTTCCATGGCGGGTTGCTATTATTATGACGGATTTACCAGGCGCACGCCAGGAGCGGTTCAAAGCCGAGGAGACGAAGTTCTTGTAAGAGCAGTCAAAGACAGAGAAGTTGTTTTGTATGGGGATAGGAGAAACCCGGCCATATCAGCGTCGGTTAAACAGGCGTGAGAGGAAATAGACACAATTATCTCATCAGATGGCATCTTCATCGTTGCGCCAAGTGCTACAATGATGTCAGGAGACGGGGGAATCACAAGCTTGCCAGCATAAATCGGGCACGCTGTTTAACGGGAGGTCGATCTGCCTCAGGACCTGACGCCAGAAGAGGACATCGCTGCGTCCACCCTCACCGCTGAAAGGGTTTGGGGGCTTTGAAATCGGACCCAAGAAACGCAGGCAAGGTCCAACCCCAAAGTACACTTACAAATCAAGTTTATATACATTAAGGTTTCTTATGAAAACATTTTAATTATTATTTACATAAAATAAACGTAATACAGCCACACAACAAACTTATGAAAATATTTTAATCGTTATTTGCATGAGAATTTTTTAACGCAGCAACACAATAAATAAAAACTATCACCACAATGCTCACCACTATGATTTCTCTTATCTCATATGTTAATATTTTTATTGTAACAATTTATGATTTGCAAAAATAACTGTTGCATCTGTGTAGATTAGATAAACAAAGTGTGTGCACGTTGTGCACGCTATACATTATGGTCAAGCATGCGCCCTTAAAATAGCATAATGAACAACGCGCCACTGACTTTAGACTAGTTTTTTTTTGGTCAGTGGCGCAATTGTTTTTTGAAACTGCAAAATAGCATCAGGGATGGTTTGCGCCGGAACACTCCTCCTTTTTTGCGCTGAACCGCCCAGGAAGCGCAAGTTCATTCCCTAGTTTGCCGACGTGCGTCTGTGGAGGGAAAAACCCGCTGTGCGCCGGTGCAAAATACGAATGATACATGCGTCACTGACAAAGTCAATTGCGCTGGCTGCAAGATAGGGCCCAAAATGTTTTGGTCTACACAGCAGGATGTTACATTTTATAAATATACAGTAGTACGGTTGTCGGTGTGCAGGCAACTTGCTTGCTCTCGGGCTTGGCAAGATTGCCAAACTGTGTAAAAAATTAAATCTATCCCAATTACCTGACGCCAAATAACAAAATTTTACTTTCATAAATAAAATAATATGACCTTTATATTTACAGCAGGTGAACAAAATCCTTCCACACCTAATCTGCACATGTGGGACCTAAGTGGACAAATTACCTACTGTATGGCTACAAAACTCTCTGGCTATGCGTGTACATGCGCACACCGTTCTGATGACGAAATTTACATCACGCGCACTTTACGCTTACCATCATGTGCTTGTTAAAATGTAACTATATTTCAGACATTACACTTCTGGTTAGAAATAAACAAACATGAGTTATTAAGCAAGTACATAAAAATGTTTTTCCTTAACACCATTTAGAGTTGCAAGTTTATAATAATGATTTATAATTCAAGCTCTCTGATACGATTTCACAGGAAATTCATTTGACTTCAAACCGCGTAAAAAAATAACCGTAAAGAACTTGGATTTTTAGGTCACTAATAGAGATAGGGATAGAGAAGCAAAAGTTACAGACTGCAGCTTTAAATAACATAGTGAATATTAACACTGTGATATTTTATCCAGCTTTATTTAAACACAGCTGAAGTAAGACTTTGCATTCAGTGTTGGGATGATATATTGGATAACTGTAAAGTTTCCTCTCAGGTCCTGATATCTAAATAAGAAGCACAGATAGAAACTGAAGTGTCGCTTCACTGAGTAAACCCAAGTGGCCTGAACCATCCAGAAACATCCCATTAGTTTAGGAGTCACTTTAAGTGGGGAATCAGACAGAATGCTATCAGCTAATTCATTGACTCATTGATTTAAACTCTCTCACGTGTACACAGACACAAACACAGAGCTAACTGATACGTGTGTTAGTAGGATGAATGGGCCATCAGAACATTGTTTATTATTCCAAAGCTGCTTCACATGAATTAGAAACTAAGAAAACAAAAGCTTCATTATGATGACATAAAATAATGTGATCAAACGTACAGGTAATAAAACATTAATTCATTACCTCATCCAAGATGTATTTAAATGAAGGCACCTCAAACATGCATTTTAATCTGGATCCAGAATAAACGCTGTCCAGGAACCGCCCCTGTATGTTTTATCCCCTTTGTTATCTTACAAACCAAAATCATTCAACTCGCTTTAATACACACCACTACTTCTTAACCTATGCAATATTTCACAAAAAATTCACATCAAATACGCCTTTTAACCGCACATCAACAGCGTTTCTTCTTTCGACGGGTATAAAACATCAAGACTGACCTCAGATCAGCATTCAGCCGCATTTTAGGCCTACCCACTGCACTTCACATATCATCAATATGCTGTGTCGTGCAAGGCGGTTGATTGACCATTATTAGAGCGTGGGGTGATATTGAGATTCCAGTCTTTCTTATTAAGCGAACGCCTCGGGTCCACCGACTGCGCTCACACGCCACGCAGCAGGAATTCATATACACCGCACCGCTGCTGCGACATTGATATCCAGTTCACTGGTATGTTGCAGCGAGTTGGATCGATATGACCTTACCTCCGCCGTCTGCTTCTTTGAAACTTAATTACTGATATTCAGCTACAAAGTCATCATAGACCGGCTGCCAATATTCATTGCGGATCATTACCAGCCTAATAAAAACAGTTATTTATCTGCTTCAGAGTTGACATTCATCCTATCTTAATTTGCCTCTCTGCTTGCCCAAACCTAGACTGCGGTGCAAAGGAAACGTAAAAGCAATGAGATGTTTTTTTTTCATACAGCTCTCTCAGATGTGGTCAATGTTTTGCACAGGTTGCATAGCAAAGACCTGCGATACACAAAATGCCTTGTACATTATAACATTTAGTAAGACGTAAAGGATTAGTCAATTTTCTTTAAAAAAATCCAGATAATTTACTCACCACCATGTCATCCAAAATGTTGGTGTCTTTCTTTGTTCAGTCAACAAGAAATTATGTTTTTTTTTTTTAGGTAAACATTTCAGTATTTTTCTCATTTTAATGGACTTTAATAGAACCCAACACTTAATAGTTTTTTTCCACAGAGTTTCAAAGGACAAACAATCCCAAACGAGGCATAAGGGTCTTATCTAGCGAAACCATTGTCATTTTTGACAAAAAAAAATATATGCTCTTTAAAACCACAACTTCTCTTCTATCTCCGGTCCTGTGATGAGCCAGCGCGACCTCACGCAAAACGTAATCACGTCAAGAGGTCACAGAGGACGAACGCGAAACTCCGCCCCAGTGTTTACAAGTGTTGAGAAAGAGGACCGTTCCGACGTTTTTGTATGTGGAATGATACTAATTTATGTCTTTGTGTCAGTTTATTGTTTAAAATGGTCCGCAAATGTGCGCTTCATATATGTAACACGTGACCTTTCTACGTCATTACGCATTTATGTTAGGTCGCGCTGGCGCTTTTCAGGACCAGAGGAAGACGAGAAGTTGTGGTTTAAAAGTGCATATTTTTTATTTTTCTTGTCAAAAATGACAACCGTTTTGCTAGATAAGACCCTTATGCCTCGTTTGGGATCATTTTGAGTCCTTTGAAACTCCATTGAAACTGTTAAGTGTTGAGTTAAGTGTTAAGTGTTGGGGTCCATTAAAGTCCATTAAAATGAGAAAAATCATGGAATGTTTTCCTCAAAAAACATAATTTCTTCACGACATCAACATTTTGGATGACATGGTGGTGAGTAAATCATCTGGATTTTTTTTTTAAGAAAATTGACTAATCCTTAAAATTGGTAATTTTAATTATTATTATTTGTAAAAGAGGTAGTTGAATAAAAGAAGGATTTAGTATTAATGTAGGTATGATCACAACATTTTTAAAAACTTCAAAGCTCAAAATATCAAAAGCTTTCGGTGGTTCTTCTTCACATATTTATTGTAGTATTTAGTAAAAAATAACGCTACAACCATGCGACGAGAAGTGGATATTGCATGACAAGCATTTTAAAGTAACAAGCAGGTTGAAACAAATGTATCGCCCCAGACATTTGACGTGCATGCCCACGATGTCAGCATCGCTAATTAATGTGTTTGAATTGGACTGCAAATGTTAACGCATGTAATCAGGAGCGTAATTTCCACAGGGGATGGGGGACATGTCCTATTAGTTACACACCCCAATGTTTTGTAACACAATATGCCAAGGAAGTATTTTTATGCATCCAAGAATGGAGTTGTTTGTAATGAGAAAGAAACGCAGCGAAGGCTAAACTTGTCCAGTAATGTCTATTAAAGCTTCTCATCTTTAAGAAATCATTCGAAATGCTGTTATCTGCTATAGTTGTCCTCTACATTTCAAAATTATTTTTGTTTTACTGAAGCTACTAGTGTGTTAAACCTGGTATTCACCTTATGAATAATGAGAATAATGATGATAATAAAGCTAAGCTATACATGCTTTAGTCAAGGATTTTTTGACCCAGTCTTATTTAAGGCAGAAGGTAAATTTCTAGAAAAGACGTATTGTTGTTGTTTACTATCTTTAAATGTTGCAATTTTATTGATGTGTGTAAGTATACAGTATGTCACTGAGCTGTGAAAATCAGACTAAAGTCTCAAATCTTTTTGCATCACAGTTTGATTCCAATTATTAATTTCACTATGATTTCAATCGCTGCCATGACATTACTCAGTCAATATCAAGGTTATATTTATACAGAATGTTCTTTACATTATATAGGATGATTTTATGTAGAAAACAGTAAACCACAAATAAATCTTATACTGTACATAGTTTAGTTGCATATTCTTCTTGGCAGAATTTATTATTATAATTAACTTAATTATTTCCTGTATTTTGTATCACCATAGTCCCTAAACGTATGTAAATGCAGGGAATGAGATTCCAGTCAAAAACATTTTGTGTCCCCCCACTTCTCAAACCAAAGTTACACCCCTACGTCCTATCTAGTGGCGCTTTTCCATTGCATAGTACCCCACGGTTTAGTTTAGTTTGGGTCGGGTCAGCTTACTTTTGGGAGCTTTTCCATTGGGTGCAGTACGTAGTACCCGATACTTTTTTTCGTACCACCTCGGTTGGGGTTCCAAGCGACCCGAGCTAATACCAAACGTGACGCGAAAACACAGTAGATCACTGATTGTTCTGGGAGAATCGTCACGTCATCGTTATAATGTAAATATTAGCTTTAGCTTACTGCTAGCTTGCGCTGTCTCAAGCAAACATGTTGTTATCTGTGTTCTGCTATAAGTTTCCAAACACCCTTTTAGTGATGAAAAACATCCACAGGTTGAGAATCCGGGACACCATAACAATTTTTTCCAGACTTGCAGTTTGTGGCGGCACATTCGCGACGTGCACGTCTGCATTATATATGCTTAAATGTAACTTGAATGAGGCTCAGCGGAGCGCCGTCGACTGACGCCACGGGTCGGGTGTTTGAACAGAAACTGTCATGTGATAAAGAGGTAGTGATAAACGCGATGTGCAAACATCTATTTGTGGTGGCCAATTTTAATTTTGTGTCAGACTGAGAAATAAATGAATGTATGGGAATGTACAACAACGCTCTCACGTGTATGATGTCACAGCAGTAGGCAGCGTAAATATAACGACACGCCTATAATCCCTCCCACTCTGAAGTGAATACTAAACTCGATGGAAAAGCTAACCACGCCAAAGTGAGGTGAGCTGACCCGACCCAAACTAAACTAAACCGTGGGGTACTATGCAATGGAAAAGCGCCATAGATGTTATTAGTTTGATGTATGATGATGCTATGATAGGGTCCTTCCTCAGATCTGCAGAACGAACTTGCACGAATGTGATTTATATTCACCACAAAAAGATTGATATTAATCATAATATGGCATTTTGTTGCTCACAAACTCAGAGAGGTTTCATATTAGCTCAATCCTGAGAAAACAGAGAAAACATTGGTAGTCTTTTCCCTGAAATGTTTGTGAACCACAACATGTAGAAAATTTACTAAACGAAAGGACTAAAACTCTTTGCCATTGTTAAAGTTTTGGTTTGCATTTATACATAGGATTTACAGATGATAGACTTACAATGCATTTAATGTCTTGTACATCCGATAAAGTCTTGTGTTTCCCGATGGTCAAACCAATAACCTTGGTGTTGCTAGCGCTACGCTCGACCCGATCAGCAACATAAATTAGGGTGACCATACGTGCCATTCTTCCCAGACGAGGATTTCGGGTGCGTCTTCCGGAAGTCGTATTTATTGGCCACATACGTCATAGAGGATTACTATTATTATTACAGAAAAGTAACTGTTACATTTTAAGGTAAGAATGAAACTACGATTGTATGTATTATATTCAACTGAATGGCATATGCCGTCAACAAATACGACTTCGGGAAGACACACCGAAATCCTGGCTAAGACGCGTCCGAGAAGGATGGCACATATGGTCATCATACATAAACACTTTCCACAGTAAGGTACATTAGCAACAGAGAGGAAGTGAAGTGACTTTAGATCAAACCTGTAACGTATGTGTTGCTAATTTCCCCCATTAGAATCACACAATCTTGCTTTATTAGTGACAGTTGAGTCTAAGGTTGGGTGAAGGTTGGGTTGTACCAGTCAGCATGTTGTTGTCCCACAGCACGTGAGTCACATGGCATTTAAGAGTTGATTGAGTCGATAAGTTCTGTGTGCCCTTCAGCAAAGAGAGCAGCGTGCAGGTTGCATGCTTGAGACGGGCAGCTACCATTGAGATGATACGCTGTGAATAGCTGTCTCAGTTAAATAAAGACTTTTTTGCATGAGCCAGATGACCAGACTTGTTATCAAGCTGTCCTCTTGTGCATTCTGCTATTGTCTGAATCTTCTGTGCTATAAGACAACAAGTAGATGTGTGATTCTTCATGTGCCATATGTTAATACAGATGATAAATCAATATGCCATAGAAAGGAGACTGAAGGCCACTTTGCTAATTGGGGAAACAGTGACCCCTGGAGGCCATCATGTATTATAACACAAGGGCCCTATGCCAGCGTCCCTCCCTTTAGCGTTTAGATTAATATGGTCCACTTTCTATCAGCACACTCGCTGTTAATGCAATCTGCACTCCTTTCCCAAAGCAATTAACGGAATGGATGCACTGCTGTTGTTTTATCAAAAACAAGTTGCATCCTGAAGCACATCTAAGCTGTTGATTTATTCATTTGTATTTTGCTTTAAAAGCCTTCGGCCCATTTCGTTCCCTTATACGGAGTGAGCCAGGGATGCGTGAAGCCCAGCAGGCGAAGGTGCTTTGAGATACGAGCTGTAATGTAACGTCACGCAGGGGAGAAATGGAAAATTATGATTTTGAGGTAGCGTCTGTGGACACAAGACTAGCTAGATTTCGAGTTTTGAAGATGAAGAATGGCTGTGGATGTGACAGGTGTGTGTTTATGTGCACTCAGACTGATCAAGATAATAAAGTAACAAAAAACAAATTAAACAGCATGTTCATACATGTTTTTGTGGATTAACTGGTCGAGCGAGTCTCTGGCAATCCTGAGGTTTTAAGTTTGATTCTCAGAAACAGATCAGGAGGAGCATGGTCATGTGATCCAACCAATCAGCGCAAAGAGGTGCCTTTAAATAGCCGTCCCTCACCTCTGTCCCGTGATAGATTTTTCCAGAATCCCTCCTCCACCTCATCACCTCACTCTCATCTAGTTTCATTTATCCCAGTTAAAGAGGGCTGAAATTCCGAGCTCGGACCCCTCCCCTCGGACAGCACGCCAAGTGTGCTTTATCTCATTCCTTATCAACTACACATCAATGCAAACTCGTAAAGTGTCCGACAAAATGAAGACTAGGGGTTGCTAGGGGTTAAGATGACAGATCGGGGGGGTGAAGGCCCTAGATCCGCCCCTGCATTTATTAATTTATCTTGTATTTGTTTTGCAGGGATCCCAATAAGCCAGTGCCTCAGGATACGAAGTTCATCCACACTAAAGCCAATCGTTTCGAAGAGGTGGCCTGGTCTAAATACAATCCTCAAGACCAGCTGTACCTGCACATCGGACTGAAGCCACGCGTCCGGGATCACTACCGCGCCACTAAAGTGGCTTTCTGGAAGCACCTGGTCCCTCATCTGTACAACCTACATGATATGTTTCACTACACCTCCACCACCACCAAAGTGCCACCACCTGAGACGACTCAAAATTCCCTTTCCACCAAGCAGCCCAACAGAAAGGCCTGGCCGTTCAACACCAAACGACCTCCCATGTCTCCGGCCTACAACAGCGAAAGTGGGAAGGAACAGTGGAACGGAGAAGAGGAACCAGGACCTCTGTTGGTGGAGAACCCGCGGGATTACTCGACCGAGCTGAGCGTGACTATCGCAGTCGGGGCTTCGCTCTTATTCCTCAACGTTCTGGCATTTGCCGCATTGTACTACCGCAAGGACAAACGTCGGCAGGAACAGCACCCGCAGCCCAGCCCGCCCCGATCCGCCACCGGCAACGACGTCAACCGGCATGGCCCCGAGGAGGAGATCATGTCTTTGCAGGTCAACCAGTCGCACCACGAGTGTGACGCCGGGCCGCCTGGCGACCCGCTCCGGCTGGCCTCGCTTCCCGACTACACGCTGACTCTGCGCCGCTCGCCGGATGATATCCCGCTCATGACGCCGAACACCATAACCATGATTCCCAACTCGCTGGTGGGAATGCCTAACCTACATCCTTACAACACCTTCACAGCCGGCTTCAACTCCACCGGCCTGCCGCATTCCCACTCGACCACGCGTGTATAGCTTTACGAAGATCCGGATAAAGGAGGGGGCGAGAGGTTTCGGGTTTTACGTCACGCCGAGCGGAGAGGAATAGAGACATTGAAGGAAACACAAACATATGAGTAAACAAGTGAAAGAAGTTCTTTCCAGATGTCAAGATGTGCAAACCTGCCAAAACAAAACTGCTCTCTTTGAAAAGGGGCGAACGTTTCAAGCAGTATTTTTTCTAATCATCATTTTAAAAGAAAAACGCCTTTTTAAGCAGAACCTGGCAAACGGGGCGATCACTTTTTCTTGAATAATTAACAAAAAAAATAAAAACAAAGGAAAGTGCATTTTATTTCCCATCACAATCTTTTGTGGGAAACAAGTTTGAAAACAGTGCCATCTACATCATATCGCTTTTCATTATCTTTTAAATGCCTTATGAAGAGCTTGTTTTCTTTCTCTTTATTCACTGAGCTATCCCTGAGATGAGTTTTTGTGTTGCGATCTGACTGGGATTCCAGGAAACATGGAAAACAGGGAATTGAAACAGTAACAGCAGAGCATTTTCATAACTTCACACGTGATGTTTTAACTTCTTTTCTTGGTTCCACTGAGAATCCTTTTTCAGTTTGAAACTTTGCCATGGGACAAGACTAGAGACTTTTAAACTTACTGTAACTGTTTTGCATCTTTTACAACAAAAATGGGATCTTCATGAAATGCACACGTACGGCCAACAATCACAACACCACTGTTCGGTGTGTGTGCGTGTCTGCGTGCGTGTGTGTGTGTGCGTGCGCGTAGGTACATTTGATTTCCTCTTGCCATCATTTTTTGTTGTTGAATATTCGTGTGATATGGGTGGGGCGGGGGGCTGGGGGTTCTTTACCATCGCATTGATTTTGTTTACCACAAATAGTGTTTCAACTGCGTCTATGGTCGTCTGTCTTTGCGATATAGAACCTTTTTGTTATTTTTAAAAAGTTACATATGTCTAATTTTGCTTAAGAATTACAAAATAAAAGTCTATTATTTTACATGCAAGAGAAAACAATAGCTTAAGATTGAACTGAACTAACAGACATGATTCTCCATTTGACTTTGTAAGCGTTTTTCTCGATTGGAGACAGTGGCCTCGACACACTGAATAATCCGTCAGTGTAGACCTGTGTTTCCTTAAATATATATATAAATATGGGAATACATACATATATGTATAGGGCTTTTATGAAGATTGACCTGAACGTGTAAATGAGCAGATATTAGGCTGAAAGCACCAATATACAGAGCAAGGCAGAGCGAGTTAGCATCTGTACTAGTTTTATCCTCGACACCATAATCTGAGGCCACAACAAGTGTCTTTTTAATAGCTCTATATGTATATTTATGTATAAATATATTTAATATTTATTTATGTATACCAGATGTATACATGCTGATTGTGCCATGTGCCAAATTAAACCATAAAACTGGAGAAGAAATGGTTTCTGAAAAACGATTTTTTATTTAAATGAACCAGACGTACATTGTGTTGATTGATATTTATGAAGGTTTAATGACAGTTATTATTTAATCTAGGCCTTCACACTGCTGTATGAGTCGACCATTAGCAAGCAAAAGAAAAAAAAACAATCAAAAGCTTTTAACGTTGGATGAAATGATTTTGATGAATGCAATTTTCATTCCTCCGATGATTTATTAAGCTGTGTTGGAAATATAGAAAGGCCTTTTATTCTTTTTACATCACAGCCTTGCAAAACCATAATGGTGGTATGGGGAGGAATATTGTTATTTTAGAAACACCCCTCAACTGTTCATTTATCTTCTAATACTTGATTTTGTCAAAGCTGCACTGATTTGTATTTAACTTCGTCCTATTCGTAAAAATGCTAATCGGATGAATGAACGAATCAGAGATCCCACAATAAACTGTGATAAATCCAGAGACAGGTGTGTATAACACAGTAAATGATCTTCTCTGTTGATAATCACACACCTGCAGATCAAATCTAAGGATTTGTAATTGGGTTGCAGTATGTTGGGAGAGTTCTTGAGCTGAGTTAAACACCTGCAAACCAAACGCTTGCATTTTCAGAACAGCTGACAGTTAAGTTAAAAACCCAAGCAATAAAGAAGAAATATATCAACATCCCAGATGGAAAACGGCATAAAGCCATAAACTCCTATTTAAATTTCAAGGTGGGTTACTAAGAGGCGGTGCACTTTAAATGCCTTCTGTCATTTGTTAAAGCTGTCAGGCTGTTAGACATTAACAACAGCTTCAGCTCAGGCTTTAGTCTTCTATACATACCGACTTCATGTTTGACCTAAACTTACACACACACCAGGACACAAGTAAATACAAGGAAATATTGACCAGTGTTGGGGAAAGTTACTTTTAAAAGTAATGCATTACAATATTAAGTTACTCCCCAAAAAAGTAACTAATTGCGTTACTTAGTTACTGTTCATGGTAAGTAATGCTTGCGTTACTTTTAAGTTACTTTTGCGTTACTTTTTCTTACTTGGCTGAGGCTTGATCTCTTTCAGGCCTTGCAGGTGTTTTTTTATGATCGCAAAAATGTCAAACTCAGGCCTGCCATCATCATTTCTGACTCAAGCTGTTCCCGCTCAGTCGGATTTGTTCAATTTAATTCAGTACATTATTTTATTTCTAAATTGAATGAATTAAACTGAAAAGTAACTCGCATTACTTTTTTAAAAAAGTAGCTCAAATATTAATGTATACATTTATAAAGTAATGCGTTACTTTATTCGTTACTTTAGAAAAGTAATATTATTACGTAATGCACGTTACTTGTAATGCATTACCCCAACACTGATGTTGATTGCTTTTCTATATTCTTTTTTTTATTTTCATTATTTATTAATTGTAATTCATGTAAATTTAAGCATTTACAGACACATTTTTATAATCGAAAGTTGTATGTTTTTTTCACATAACCACAAACACCAAAAAACTAAATCAAACATTTAAAATATATTGCATGATAATTAATATAAAAAATAGCAAGTAAAAAACCTTTAAAATAAATAAATACATACATGTTCTTCTATCTCTTTCTCTCAACAGGTATTGTTATGGGATATGAAAACTTATAACTTGATATAAGCACTTGTTTTATTATTGCCTCTATATGACAAATCACTTGTGTTTCCTAAGTTGCTTTGGATAAAAGCGTCTGCTAAATGGAAATCGTTTCCTGCTACAGGTAGTTTGTCCCTAAAAGTCAACTGTCTACATCTATCATTGGTCTTCTCATTCACTAAGCATCAGTGGCGGCTTGTGACTGCTCATCCGAGGGGCACACATTCAAAATAAGTGTTAGGAATGTCGGGTGTGGTTTCTTTTTCAAAATAAGTGTTCTGTGCATCGAGAGATCCTGTGTGCATGACGTGTTTTGTCACAATAAGCGCCTGCTGCACATGCGTCAAAAACGTTTATGATAAAAGAGACGCGAGTCACGTTCACAAAATACACGCAAGACACTCCCTTAACAGTAAACTTTGATTACACATAAGATTATGCGATCTGGCCAAAATGTCTTGGTATGAAGAAGTATTAAGAGTTCCTTTTACTTGAAGTGATTGGAACACCTGAATTCAATGATTTGAAGGTGTCCCAAAACCTTTGGCAATATATATGTATCTAATGTTACTCCAGTGGACACACAGCACTGGCTTCCTCCTCCTTCCAAATAAAAAATGCAAACTTATCCCATAATAAATATAATTATGAATTTCTTTTCAAGCTCTTTTGCTTCTATGACAAACTTTTCTGTGGACCGGCGCTGCACTGTGGAAAACCCTTATATGGAGCTGGTTTGGGCGTGTTTTATGCAAATTGCCATCCTTGTGCACGTGGCGCTCATGTAGAACACTCCAAATTCACTAACGTAAGAACAAGTAGAAGAACAAACTCATGTGCACGAATTAGGCATAAAGTTTTTGGCATGTGGTTCTTATGCACAACAGTAAGTAATCATTGTTGATAAATCCCATGTGTTCTTAAGCACCATGCTTGTTCACGTTCATGGTCATTTGCATTCCAAAACGCCACCAATGAACCATATATGGTTACAACACCTCCCTTTATATTGCAAATCAGATGGTTGTGCTTTTTCTCTCACTGCAATAATGACAAAGAGAGCAAAAAGAGGAACTTTACAGACACAGAAATGGAGGTACTGCTGGGTGAGGTTGAATCCAATCAACACATCCTGTTTGGTTTACTTAGTGCGGGAGGAATGACTAACAAAAGAAAACAAATCTGCATGGGAACGTGTTACCAGTGCGTTTAATTCCATTGGGTCTGAGGAGGGAACACTTCCAGAAATAAAAAAGTGGTTTGACATTAGATTATTTTCCAAAAAATGCGTCACAGCATTCCGACGTAACATCAGTGCAACTGGAGGACGACAGACAACGACAAAACTTTCCGCATAGCCAGCATCATTGGCGCAATCTTTGAAAATGCTCTGCTTGTGGAGGGCATGGTTTGCCAATTCTTCCAATAACGCAAGATAAGCCATTGTACTGTGTCAAGCATTTTTTTATATAAATATTTTTTTTAAAGACCCAATCCGAGACACACCCCAGAAAATTAGACCCGAGTACGACCCAACCCAATGGCAATTTTTTTTTACCTGACTGGACTTGAATGTAAACGGCACCGATGTATTTGCAGTTGCAGCCCTGCACACACCAGTCAGATAGAAAGAAACCCCGGTTGCTTCACAATCAATTTGGCCCGCTGCTTCATTTATTTTCATTTGTTATCTGACGATGACACCAAGGTAACCCCTGAAATATACATTCAAATTGTTGACAGGTCTGGCTCAATGAAAATTAATCTACCGCCAGCCACACAATGTCACAAGCGCTTTTGGCAAACAAAGGAGGAGTTTGAAAATGATTTGATGCACACATGCAAGATAGTTCGGGTCTGTTCGGCAAAAACACATTCATTTTAAATTATACCCGACCCATGTCCGAGCCACACATGAAACTTTTAGACCCGAACCTGCTCTGGTCAGACCATGTGTTTTCGAATTTAAGTGGACCCGTGAAGACCCTTACACACATTTCTATATATTAGTATATAGATTATAAGTTTGTAAATCCACACTTTGTGTAAAATTGTGCCTACGCACTCATTACGCACACATCTGTTCAAACGCACAGTTGATAAATGAGGCCCCACGGCTTTTCACACTGAAAATGTTTAATAGGGATTAAGGTATAACCGTTGAAATGTATAATCTGATGTTTTACACTGTACATTCCTTAACCCTGGGTTAATGTTGTTATTTTTAGATGTGCGGTGTCAGCAGTTATGACTGAAAAAGACTGAAAAGTCAAACTGACCAATGGCGTAACGCAAAAACCAAGATCATATCTTGCATCAAAACTATCTTCAAAACTACAAAACGTATTTCTCTGAAAGTCGCGTTGCTTGACTGCATACGTCATTGAGGTTCTCACATTTCAGTTAAAATACATTAGAAAATTAAGGTTTATTTCTTTTAAGACGTACAATCATTGTAGTTTCATTCTTAACTTGAAATGTAATGGTTGCTTTTCTGAAATTAAACCCGAAATATTAAACCTTGATGACGTATGCAGTCGACCAACGCGACTTCCGGAGAACGAACCCGAAAACATGTTCGGGACGTGTCCTTCGGAACTGGCACGAATGGCCACCCTAATTCAACTGCTTTTGAAATACTGTGTTTTTTTCACTTCCTGAAAAGTAACCGTTTTGGACATACGTGAGTTTCATCGGGCAGCGACGATATGATTGATTATATGTTCTCCTTAGTAGTGTAAACTTTAACTCTTTCACCGCCATTGACGAGATATCTCGTCAATTAAGAGAAAACGCTTCCCTGCCAATGACGAGATTTTGCGTCTTTCCGCAATACCGCTATTATCCACCAGGTGGCGCCCTTCCGCAACTTTTTAAACCCGGAAGTATTGCCCTATGGCAAGCGGCTGCATGTCCGTGTCTGTTTTAAAGATCGCTCTGAATGGGATCTCTATGAAAAGTCTGTCACAAAAATGGATTTATCTCTGCTTTTTGCTCAAAATGTGGTGTTTTTGCAGAAACCTACCCATATTCAAAATGATTACAAAAGAACCACTGAAGGTAGGATGAAACGTTTTTTTTTTTTGTTTGAAAGCAGAGGGTCTGTTCTTTCATTTGGTATATTGTATGTTTATATATATAAAGAAGAACTTTTTCTGGAAGGCATTAAACTTTGGTGAAAATCATGAAAAACGCTGGTGCTGGCTGGCAACTTTTTTTTAAACGCTGGCGGTGAAAGAGTTAATTGTCGTACTTATGACATCACAGCTTGTTCTCAAATGACGTGACTTTATGTCTCGATTTAGAAAATAGTCATGACAGGGATTTAGGGCTGGGCGGTATGACGGTATATTCCGTTACCGCGGAATAAAATGTCAGACGTAACAGATTTTTCTATTCCGTCTATTCCGCGGAATGCAAATAAGTGGGCGTGGCTAACTCTGCCCTCCAGCATGTTAGACTGAGTGTGACGGAGAAACATGTAAAATAGTTCACTTATAAAAAATGAACGAGTTATTTGTGTAATTTTTATAATAAGTGCCAGTGAATCTACCGCGGGTCACGCAGCGAGACTCTTGTCTTGCTCGCTCTCGCGCTCTCTCTCTCGCGCGTGCGTGCTCTCTCTCCTCATGCAGCAGCCGGCCGGTCTCTCACGTGCAGAGGTCTCTCTAGGCAAGCGCAAGGAGCTGCGACGCCAAATAAAGAGTTCTTCTTGCACATAATGCTAATAGTTGTAAAGTTTTTTGAACTTTAAGCATGCAAAGACAAAACTCGCGTTTATATCAGTGACACGTGCGATGATGGAGCGATGTAGTTTGACGCGCCATTTGCTTGTACAAACATTTGATCGGAAAGACGAGAGAGAGATGCAAGTGTTGAGGTCTAATAGAAAGTAAAGGGCGTCAAGACCTTAAAACAAACTTTATGATCATCACATCATAGCACCTGTCACATTTATAATATCTAGAGCTTCTTCTCTCATATACAGGTATTTATCCTGTCTGTAGGTTTTTGCATATATTTATACCTGTTCATTTTACATATTGCATATGTTTAATGTAATGTATGCATAAATACAAAATACAATGAAGCCATACTTATAGCTTCAATAGTCTATAAAGTTAATTACTCAATTAAAAACAAGATTCAATGCTCATATTTTAAAACTGTGGTGAGCATTTAGTTAAAAGCTATAGTGAGTGGTGTATTTCTGTACATTTTAATCATAAAAAACAATATAAACTGAAAAACTTTTATACCGTGAAATATTCCGTTCCGTGAAATAAAATGACTCATTCCGTGGAATAGATTTTTGGTCATTCCGCTCACCCCTACAGGGATTGTTAAAAAAAACTTCAAAGCAGTTCAAACAAGAATACATGAGGAAACCCATAAACCTGTATGATTGGTAAACACCCATAGACAATAATTAGTACCAAAATAAAAGTCATGAAAGTTACATGTCATAAATAAGATTATATTCCCTTCCGTTAGGCCACTGAAACTGACTGAATAAAAATAGCACGCTGCCGCTAAAATAACCGATTTTCTCGCGCTTCCACATCACAACAGGATGCAGTGTTAAGCTTTCATGGCTGTTTTAAGCCTCCCGTGATGTCTTTTTACTCCAAATTTCTGTACACAGCTTGTGACAGGGGGTACTGTTCAGTTTTTCAGTCATGACATTCTAACCCTTCACACGTTCACCCTACAAAAGCAATGCTAACCCTGCTTCAAATAGTAATCTTTTATATAATAGTATCAGTCCAACTTTAACTATCTGATCAGTTTGCATCAATGTAGATTAGAATGAGGTGAAAAGCTCTCAGTCAATCAATTGAAAAGAAAACTGGGCTTGAATTAGACAATAATCTTGAGTCATCATTAGATGAGAGAGTTTATTACTTCTGTGGGTGTTAAAGGATGTTTAGATGGCAGCTGACTTATCATTCCTTATAATCAGCTTTTGATCTTTGATTGACTGAAGATAGAGAAGATTGTGATGGGGTCTCACAGGAGCAGTAGGGTTTCCTCAGATAAGAGTAACAAAATAAACCGTACAGACTCAAGACCCTTAAGGCCACATGATAGACACCTGCTTCAATATCTACTGACTAAAGTAGTCGGGTGTGTCACATTTAACTTGGAGAATAAGCATAAGTATGTCATTAAATGAGTTTTTCGGCAGTGAAGTTATTTGATTGTAGCTTTGTTCTCGTGAGCGCAAAATCTGCCGTTCAGTAAATGACTTTAGGCTGCATCACATCTTCTCTACTGTGTCTTAAGTACTTCTCTTACAGTCATAAATCAAACTATTTCTCAGCACTTTCATCAGCTTCTCTGCCTCCCATGCACTTTCTATATAAAAAACTGTATTATTAATCCTTATTTTTGACTTATTTTATCTTACCTTATTGATAAGTAGTTTTTCTTGTAAGCATAACATTTAATAAAGGTTGTAAGATTTCTGCTCCAGTCGGGTAAAATAATCGACTTTCTTGGCATTCAGGAGAAATTATCTGATAATACAAAATGTAATAGATTATCCTATTTTTAATTCAAAAGTACATTTATTTAGTTTTAGTTTTACTGGATAAAAACAAAACAATTACTGCTGTTACAATTTCTGGTCTTGCAAAGCTTTTAATACATCTACAGTAATGCACATTATAAATTTACATTTACTTGAATTACATGGATGCATCATTTTCTGTCTGTGATATTACATTAAAATGTTCAGACACTCATTTAAACTAGCTGCAGAAAACAGATGTTTCATCATGTCTGAATCATAACCATATCAGAGCTTTTAGATTTATTTGAGTCTGATAATAAAGAGATTGTCTGCCCGAGGATTTTTCTTATTCTTCTTCTATAAAAGAAAATAATGAAGCAGTTGATTGTATGCAAATTAAGGTCAATCGTGATAAAACAGTTGCTGCTATGATTTTTTTTCTGTTTGTTTTCTTTAACACGTTACAATAAGGTTATGTTGGTCATAGAAATGCCTGGCTCTACCCACACACAAAAAAGCCCTGTTCACCGTAACCCGAGTTTTAATTACCACCACCTGCACAACATCACGTAATCACCCAGCACACATATAAGCACACCACTTACCTTCACTCCTACTCTGACTCGGCGGAGGATTGCAACAGCTTTCTTCTTCAATGCTCGCTGGCTCTCAACATGAGGCCTCACCTTTTCCACACAGAGCAAGCCAGGATCTTATACATCTTCTACAATGGGTCGAGACATTATGGCATCAAGCAGGTGCGGTTACACACTCTTACTCACAGTTTGTCTCCCACTGTCATGAAGTTTTTGGTAGAACCGCTAGAAATACGTCTATCAATGACCAGTTATAAAATTGATGTCTATTAATAATTATACTCTCAAATTTTGCACTGCTTTGCACATTTTGTATGTCTCTCTTATCTGATAGACTTCGCTCAATTGCTGATGATTTGAATAAATAAGGGAGATATACAAAGTGTGCAGAGCAGTAGGGCTCAAGGACCAGGACTGAGAACCATTGCCTTATGCTATATCTCTCTAGAAAGTCCAATAAAACATTGAACGCCAGACATCCCTGACTGTTACTCTGTGTTCTTCCCCAAGATTACCACCTCATCGCCCATAGGACTACACCATTAACCTACTTTCGGGTGAGCCAGTACCCAAAGGAAATATCTATCCTCTCATCCCTAAAAAGAAGACCAAGGATGAGTATATATAAGGAGGCTCCTGACCAGAGAAACATCAGGCAGTCTAGATCCCCTGCAGCATCCAGTTTCTTCTTCTTCACAAAGAAAGCTGGAGGTTTGAAGCAATGCATTGATTATCTTTCTCTCAACAATATCACTGTGGAGTTCTGTATCCCCTTTTTCTCATCTTGGAAGCTTTAGAATATCTGCGTGGAGCTTCTACTTCACCAAGTTTGGATCTCCGCAGCACCTACAACGTGAGGGGGAAGACTGCCTTTATTACTCCTACGGGCCACCTTGAATATTTGGTCTTGCCTTAGGGGTTTTGTAACGCCCCGGCAGCATTCCAGGACTAATGGAGGAGGGTTTGGCGAGCTTTCTTCCACTGGACGCTGTCACCAACTGACCAACTCCTGTAACCAGTATTAAAGAGCTCCCACGCTTCACCAACTTTTTCCACAGATGCATCTATAACTACAATCTAGTCACCAGTCATCTCACCTTGATTAGAAACCCAAATCCTTCTGCTGGACACCTAAAGCTGATACCACCTTTAACCCCCCTCAGCACCGCTCCTCTGCTAAAGCACCCTGATCCCAGCCTTCCTTCATGTGGGCATGGATGCCTTCACCACTGATGTAGGAGGGGTGCTTTCCCAGCAGCAGGGGTCACCTCCCAAGCTCCATCCATGTGCCATCTTATCCTGAAAAGTTCAACCCGTGGGAGAGAAACTACAGTGACAAACGACAGTGGCTCAGTGGTTCATGTAGGTTGTCTACAAACCGGAAGGTTGGTGGTTCGATCCCCGGCTCCACTTGACCAAGTGTCGAGGTGTCCTTGAGCAAGGCACCTAACCCCAGCTGCTCCCGACGAGCTGGATGGCGCCTTGCATGGCTGACACCGCCGTCGGTGTATGAATGTGTGAGTGAATGGGTGAATGTGAGGCAACATGTACAGCGCTTTGGATGGCCATAGGTCTGTTAAAAGCGCTATATAAATGCAGTCCATTTACCATTTACCATTTACAACATCAGCCACAGGGAATTAAAGAACTTGTATTTGTATTTGAATCTCCGTCTCCTGTGGGTTATACTGTGACAAATAAGTTCAAGTACACTTAATTAAATGAAGACAAGGCTAGTTTATATCCTTATAAAATATAATAATAAACGTAACCTGCTTGGACTGGAATAACAGATGACTTTACAAACACTCTCAGGTTTAAGGGAATTAACGGGAAATGCATTTGTCCTCGCTTCTAACTCTTAAAATATTATTCATCATAAAATGGTTTTGAACATGATCAGGTACATTATTGTATTAAAAATTCAATGAACAGACAAATAATGAATGAACACATGATACAGTATAATGCTAACTGCAAACACACACGTTGTAATATACATTAAACAGTGCTGTAACAACACATGCACTAAAATGTTATGAAGTAATCCCAAGCGTGACACGTTAATGATGCATTTAAATCGTATTAACCTTATATAGTGTAAAGAAACCAGCTGCTACAGCTGCACAATACACTGACCTCACAGGTAACTACAAGTCAAGGAAGGTAAAGATGTGCATGTTCAAATGTTGAATGTTAAGTAAAGACAGAAAAAAATGCTGGGTTATTTTCAACGCTGAAAGTGTTAGGTCAAAACTCAAAAGTATGACAAACCCTGCCCGTTGGGTTAAATTAACCCTGAAAATGTTTAATTTTGACTCAACCGCATGGGGTAAAACAACACAGCACAGCATAGTAAATTACAACCCAACAGGCTCTTTGTAAAGGTTTGTCCCTTTTGACACAGTGCTGGATTGAAAATAACTCTCTTAAGTACCTAAACTTAAGTACCTTTTTCCAGACTAGTGCATCACTTTGTGACCCCCTGAAATACTTCCGTTGTCGTTTGTTTTTCTTGTAGTGCTTTTCTGTTATTGTGTTGTAAGGATTTGCAACGCGTTTCTGTATTTGTTTGTGTAAGTATCTGCAGCGCCATTTTGTATTTGATTGTTTGTGCCAGTATCTGCAGTGCATTTGTTGTCAAACTAATGAAAATGTTTTTACTTTTCAATAACTGCATTGACAGATCTAAGCCATCAGATGGCAGCATACAGCAAAATACAGTAGTATTACCAACTCAATGTTTACACAAAAAAATAAAGAAACAGAGATTAACATCAAGGAGAATGTATATATATTGAATACATTCTATACACTTTAAAGCTGGCCTACGATAACATTTATATAGCACCATATAAATAAATGGGTTTATATACATATTTTAATGATACTTACATTACAAATATATTCTTGGCAAAGAGAAGAGAAATGCTTTATTACATTACATTTTTATTTTACTTCATAAATTTTAGTGTGGAAAATCTGCTCTTTTTTTAAATTATTTTAAATATATTATTATTGCACAGAAACTTGTGTTGTTTTGTTGACAGACCGGCTTAACAGAAGGAAGTAATATGAGATTTTTCCTCTTTGTGTTGTTCAGTATTATTATTCAGGAATGTTTTTTGGGCTCTATTATCAGTTAGATGGGCTCAGTTGTCATTAAATAACAGAGTATAGAGATTTGTCTCTTAGTCTATACTTGTGTTTATTTTTCAGCTTGTATTTTCTAGACTTTAATAAAGAGTTGCATTAAACACACATGAACTATATGATAAATCACTACACTCTAAGAACAGATGTGTTAAAAAACAACACAATCAGTTTTGGTAAACACTGAATGTGCTGCCATAAAACAGGAACATCATGTGTTATTATTGGAAAGACTGTTCCTGTTACTTTTAAAACAAAATCAGCACAAAATGACACATAATTGTGTTGATGGTACAGTAAGGCTTGGAGGGGGGCCTTCATAACCGCTAAATCCATGTGCACTAGTCCACCAATCACTACTGACAGCAATTGACAAAGTTATAAGGTAAGTTTGTCTTTATGGGGCACCACAAGAACCGCAGATAAATGACATCAGACTACAGCGAGAACGATTGATTGGCAGATTCTGTATAATTTCTCGAATCACTTTCACGGTACTTTGATGTCATCCACCTGTCGGTTCTTGCGGTGCCGCATGACTAACATTCAAAACTCTGCAGCTGACTGACTTTAAGTGACGCTGAAAGCAGCTATTACATTCTTTGTTTCCTGCTTAGCGAAACCGTCATGCAAAGACAGTGCAGCACAATGATGCAGGTATTGTCTGTAGGCCTATATCTTGTAACTCCCCTACATTTTATTTTAGTTTGATGCTCATTTACTGTAATAATGTCTAAGAAGTGCTTATCTGTAGTTATATATATATATATATATATATATATATATATATATATATATGTATATATATATATGTGATATATGTGATATATATATATATATATATATATATATGTGATATATATGGTTTCAGCATAAACAACATAAACAAGCATATATATTTAGACAGTTTCAGCATTAACACCATAAACAAGTGGCTTTCGTGGTCATCATGTAACTTCCGGTAAACTCCAAGAAGAATAAATAACAACAAAGTCATTTTAAAGTAGTTTATTTATATAACAAACAAAATACCCAACAAGTAGATTACATAGCAACCCAAAAAATTTGTCATTTTCGACGAGGTATTTCTTTAAGAGTTCAGTTTCAGCAACTAGTCACGTGTACGTGTGTATGTTAAAGCTTTCTCTGAATTTTCAGCGCAATTGATGAAATAGGATCGCGCAACTTTTACGCTTTCAAAACGAAACTACGGAGAACACCCGCAGTGGTTTTATCAATGAAAGGCTAAAAATAGCGCTGTTCACCGTATGTTCACGCCAGAAGTCAAAAAAAGACGTAAAATTTGTGTTTAATACCTCAGATTAGATAAATGGGCAAAGAGAAGGCGGTCGCGTGTGGCTGTTCGAACGCATTCAACCACATTGCGTTCCGCAGCTCCAAAGCGATCCCATCGAAAGTGGTTTCGACTACCTCTGGATGTGGTTGAAAGTGGTCGAAAGTGGACGCGTTCAAAACGTTTTGAACACCATTTACACCTGGCATTAACGTCGTCCATTTGTGATCCAATCGACGAAAACGCATGTTAATGCCAAGTGTAAACAGCCTTTTAGTGTGTAATGTTGCTATATTAGTATAAATAATGATGTCAGTAGAACAGTTTTTTGACTAAACTCCGCCCACATGAATACGTCAAGCGCCAGCTAAGCTAACAGCAAGCTAAGCTGCTACGAATCACAACACACTAAACAAACTACACAATCAAAACCTGTTACGTATTTCTGAAGGAGGGACTTCACAGAACAAGGAAGACATCAGCCCGTTTTTAGGAAAATAAAAGCAGCGGTATACAGATAAGTAAATTGTGTGAAAAATACAGTGTTTTTACACATGAAACATGAACACATGTCATATTGCACACTGTAAACACAATCAAAGCTTCAAAAACACAGAAAGAACGGGACCCTTAAGTAAGGATATGTATATTAGTGTGTATTATTTTTGTGGTGTTAAGAGTTTACTTTCCACATCAACAGCTACATTGTCCTTACATAGTTTTTTTTAAAGTAGGCCTATCTTTTTTGGACTACATGGAATACATACATTGTATCACGATTTTACCATCTGATGTACCACAGTACCACAGTATATTTTGTCTATGTTGTGTGAAAAAACACATTTTCTAATTTTACTTTAAGTTCAGTTTTACACTATGCTTTTGTGTCAGTTTGGTTTATCACAGAAAAAAAGGTGTTGTTTCTAATTTGCTGTGCCTTCACACCCTGAACACGAGACTGTAAACAAGAGAGAGAAAGAGAGAGACCAACACTGATGTATTTCATAGACCTCATATACAGAATATAAAATAAACTGAATGTTATCTTTAAACAAACATTTAACCAGCTGATTTGATTTAAACCATGCCAGAGCATTTCCATTAATGCCAGCATAACTTTCAAGCCTATTCATGAGAATGCTATGTGGTGTCAAAGACGACACTGGGGTCAAGTAACACCGGTGAATAGATATACAGTACAACCATGAATGTGCCTGAAGGAATAACTGAGTAGCCTAATTTTACTCAACTACTTACAGACTTTGTTTCTTTAAATACATGTTTACTTCACAATCACATGATTCAAGTGTTTATTGTAATGAAAGCAGTGATGAGGTTTGGGATTTTCAGTCAGACTTCCTCTTTCCTTGAATACTGCTGCTTACTGCTGTTTCCATTGCTTTCACTGATGTAACATCTGCTTCTTTATAATGTATGATATGTGATGTGGTGTCATCAGTTAAAAGTTGCTAAATCTTTGGTTGCTTTAAGTTTCCACCGTGTCTTGTTAGTTTTGATAGTGTGGCATACAGAAACTTTGGTCTTACATACTGCACTTACAAACATTTAAAAGTCAAGCATTAGATGAAATATTTGACATTTTCTGCATACAAATTTTAAACTAACTTTTTTAAAGCAGTTGGTTTGAAGTTATATTCAATATTCATTTTAATATATAAATTAAGAAATAATTTGAGAAGAAACATTGAAGCATCAACCACACACAAGACAATACAAACAAGAACCTGACAAGAACTGAGGTCAAACACGACCATAAATTCCCCAATTAAATCTCAAACTGAACCACGAGAAACAAGGCAAAAAAAACCAAGGAACAATAAAATGGACAAACAAAATTAAACTGAATGAATAAAGTGATTCTAGTTCATCATATTAACTAATGACGTCAGCACATCTATTATTTTATCATCCATATATTATTATCATCATTATTTACAGTAACAACCACATATTTTGTTTTAAGTAATTTGCTGAAACGCATTTACATTGCATATTTAAAGTGACTCATTTTTCCCCTCATGTGACACAGATCGGATCTGACCCACGAACGTGTAAGCAGGAAAAAAGTGCATAGATTCTGATATTCTCTGATCAGTTTAAGGCCTCATTCATATGTCTTCTTAGCAGCGCAATAGAGGATGATGGCTCCGCTTAGAGAAGTAATGTTGAAGTTTTATGTCTTGTTACAGAAATAAATCTCTTTAATCTTGTATAATCATTTTGTCTGTGATCATTACATATCACAACATTTTACTTCCTCTGGGGTTTAAGATGCTCTGGGTCAATATGTCTACCTTGAATTGTTTTGTCAAGTGTTTATTGTATATGCTGATATCAGATATAAGTCGCATTTAAAAGACCTTGTACACACTGTCAGTCCAAGCTACCCGTTCTCACCAAGATGCGTACAAATGACACGCAGTGTGATTATCGTGCAATAGATACGCCAAATTCCGATTTTGCGTGCATATGATACGCCAGTCCTTCCTATTCACTTATATGGCGAATCGTTTCGTGACGTTTTATTTATTGTTTTCTCATTTGTTTTCTGTTTTTTAAACCATTTTCGCTTGAGTTTAGGGTTAGAATTCACATTTGTTTAAGCAGGTTATTTAATATACAGGTTTCTCTAAGTTTTTATCTATATTTAAGCCATGGTCGCTTGGAGTTGGGGTTAGAGTTGGGGTTTGGGTTAGGATGTCATTTTTATATAACAAAAAGTTGTTCTAACCCTAAACTCAAGCGAAAATGGTAAAAAAAAAAACAGAAAACAAATGAGAAAACAATAAATAAAACGTCACGAAACGATTCGCCATATAAGTGAATTTGGAATTTCGGAATTTGGCGTATCTATTGCACGATAATCACACTGCGTGTCAATCCGATTTTGGTGCATATCCGATTGAAATCCAATCACATTTAGAACGTGCGAACGGCCAAAAAACACATGAAAACCATTTTTTCTAAATTCTTTTTAAATCGCATTTCTGGAAATCCATTTCAGTCTGACCGCATTTCGGTTATGTCATGCTGTCGCGTCATGTAAAACATAAATACTTAAGATTGTTGTGCCAGTGCGACATCATTGCTATAGAAACAGTGGAGATAATCCGGAAAACAGCAGACCGTTACAGGACACACTGATCGGATCTAAACCGTTGTTATCCACAAAAGACAGTGAGTGTGTCAAATCAGAGATGCACCAAAATCCGATTTGGACTGACAGTGTGATTTAATCGGGTCGACAAATTAGATACAAGCAACAAATCGGAATTGGGCATCAAAGTTTGCAGTGTAAATATTCAGCCCAAATGGCCCTTGCCGTCATATTTAGTTTTTCAATTTATTAGTTAGTTATTTCTATATATTATAAAAACACATGAAAACCATTGTTTTACAAATCCTTTTCAAATCGCATTTCTGGAAATCCATTTCAGTCTGACCGCATTTCGGTTATGTCATGCTGTCGCGTCATGTAAAACATAAATACTTAGATTGTTGTGCCAGTGCGACATCATTGCTATAGAAACAGTGGAGATAATCCGGAAAACAGCAGACCGTTACAGGACGCACAAGTGCTTACAGTAAGGTAAAGTTTCTTTTCTTGAAACAAACACAGAAAAGTGAACGGTTGTGGTTAGTATGCGAGTGCAGACAGTTTCCTCTTTCATCTGCGCTGCTCTCGATCATGAGCGCGCGTGTTTCCTGTTGTGTACTGTAGACACTCTCATTATATATTGTACTAAAACAGATTAGATTACAATTATCTAATGCATTTAAGATACTTAAACCTCTGTCAATATGAGTGACTATCACAATTTTATTTAAATTAAGGACAATTTTGTGAGATTTACCCAGGAAACTGAATTAATTGCCATGTAAGGCACTTGACAGACAACATTAACAGTAAAGAGAAAAAACATAATTTAACAAAAAAGTGCAAAAAATTTAATGCAAAAATAAAACAACAATAATATCTTTACAAGTACTTTATAAAAAAATAGACATTTTATAATACAGCACATCTTCATAAATGAACTACTTTTTATATTAAATGAGTATTCATTACATACAGTAGATACTTGGTCATACAAAACAGTTTCTGAGTAACCTTAAGTAGAAATTAATCTATACAAACTTCATTGGTGAATAAAAGAGTCTCAGGTTGGGTTTCTTCTCAACATTATGAAAGTTTATATTATAGTTGATAAACGGTTCCTCTCTTGGTCCTTTGTGTGGCACATGATCACTCCTGTCCAATCACGTGTGTCCAATTACATCTCTGTTAGTCAGATAAGATTGAGACAGCTCGGGTCAGGGAAGTGAAGTATCATAGATTTACATCTTTAAAGTGTTTATAACATGAACAGGATGATGGGAGTGTGATGTGTTAAACCACTGCTCTTACACGTACCACAGCAAACATATATAAACATTACAACTGATATGTGTCTCAAATGACATCATTATAAGATATCATCAGATTAGACTGCCTACACTGGTGTGGTGTCCACATGATCTTAATTTTATTGCACATAAAACAATAAGACTTTTTTTGTGTATATTGTAAGGGTGATGGATAGAGTTTTTCCAAACCCTTAATCACAGACTAATAACTAACTACATAAAAACTAAAACTAATGACTAACTATTTATTTTGCTTTTGAGGCAGAAAAACAAGCTCTACATGCAGAGTCTCTGTATTTTTCTGGCTAGACAAGCAGAGAGATCCATTAAGCATTTGAATCATCAAGCCACAAAATGTTGGTCACATGTTTTCATACCTGAAAGCTCTCTGTCAAGTTTTTCAATGAAACTCTGTAAGTCGCTGGTGTCTGCAGGCATGGCTACAGAGAGAGAGAGAGAGAGAGAGAGAGAGAGAGAGTAGATGTTAAGACAGAGGAATGCTCCAGACTCTGTATAAATGCATCTACTGTATGTGTGGTGTGGTGGTATTTCCTCTGGAACATTCCACACAGAAAGAAATCTGACGCCAAAATATGAAAAAAATATCAACAATAAATTAATTTTCTTCTAGAATAGATAGTAGTTTATATTTTCATTGTGAATGTATGAATTAAATCCAAGTGTAATTGCAATCTTCAAAATACCTGATATCAAAACCATTGCTATTAATTGTGATTAAAACTGTCATTCACTACAATAAGCAATCAGCTTTGCACGACCCACCTGATCCCACCCACAGTTTGAAAACCCCTGCCCTACCCTCCACAAAAAGCCTGTTGTTAATTTGTCTCGATGACATTTAAAAGACACTGTCACACATTCGGATTGATGAAATTGGGTTTTTTAAGACTGTAGGCCTGGAAACAGATACTAAAACAAATATGAAAACATTCAATACCACATCATACATTCAACAGCTTAATAAACTAAACCCATAGGGGCAACCGCAACGGCAACATGGTTTAAATTAGTCCAGCACTAGGCCTTAGTTGAATTAAGACATTTGAGAAGTTTTTACAAACCATCCTTACAAAAAAACATTACTTGTGTGCATCTGTGTTAAGATATGTCAGTGCAAGGTGTTTAAAAATGTAAAATTAAGATGAAACATGCATCTTAGTCTGGGACTAGGATAAGCCCTGTCCAGGAAACCGCCCCACAAAGATTAAATCCATAAAACCTCTCTGTTTATTAAAGATAATGGCTTTGTGTGGTATTACCGTTTGCTGCTGTGGTCATGTCAGCGATGTTTAACTCTTCTTCACTAGCATTTAAACTGTTTCCCATTGACGTCTCACTACCTGTAAAAGACATGGAGAAAGAATGGGTGCATGCCTCATGTGAATGCACAAAACTATAGCGTGATTCAAATCTATAAAGGAGGATAATGAATTGAAAATGAACAAAATTGTTAGCATACTTTAGTTAAGTCTGAAAGAAAATCTCCTGGGAAAGATTTATAAAGACAATAATCTTTTGTTTTTAATGGTTATTATTGTAATTAGCTTTATATTATGCCCACAGATCCCCAGATTATTTAGTAACATATTACAATAAGATTGTATTTGTTAACATGGGGTTAGTAAAACTAATAGTGAACAATATAGCATCTTTTAATCTTAATGTTAGTTTATGACAAAACAATTGTACATCTTAGATCAACTTTTATTTTTATAAATGTATTAGTAAGTGGTTAAAAATGAGCATAAATTAAGATTAATAAATGCAGTAAAAGGGTTATATTTATTGTTTATGTTATCTATTAACATCAACAAATACAACCTCGTAGTGTCACTAATGGTGTCCAACACAAAGTGTTTTATTTAGATCAGTGGTCTCCAACAGGTTGACCGCATGGAGTCTGTGAGTTGCCTGCCAAAGCACACTCTACTATTAGCCTCAATTTTAATAGTTATTAATTACATCTTTTTACACTAGCTTGGCTTCTTTTGTGTATGTTAACATTTTAAACAATGATAAAATATATCAAATGTAAAATACTTGCTCACAAAAAGGTTGGAGACCCCTGATTTAGATGAACTTGTACTGCAAATAATATTAAACTGAAGTGACATTATTGTGGTAAAATATGAAATGATATACAATATTAAGAGCTTTAAGATGCAATACAACTTATCTTATATGCAGATGTGATCAAAAGTATTTTGAATATTAATATTTCATAACTAATAGATGAAGTGTGCACAGCATTTACCGTAATCTGAATCATCTCCATCATTCATTCCCGTGCGTCTCTTTACATCTCTGTGCACGTGCTCATGAGGAGCACTCAACTCCTTCACAACATCATTAAACTCCTGCAGTAAATCTCCCAGCTCCATATCCAGCTCTAAAACAAGTCACATTTACCAAAACAATCAATCTTTAGTGAACACAGTAAAATTGACTAAAGTCATAAGAGTTTATGTCTTATTACCTGAACAATCTGCTGTTGCCATACTGCACGCTTCTCTGAAAACTCTCATATGATGCTCACATTAATGAAATGCGTTCTTGTATTTCATTGACCACGCCCACCACACAGTGCGTCGCCAATCAGGTTACAGTTTGGTTTCTGTGGTAACACAACTAACGGAACGCAAATTCCCCCTCCTGCGCATGACGTCAAATGCGGAACGAGAAATCTGTAATTTTCCGACTCAGTCTGTTATGTTAGACCAAATTTATTGCCAACCAAAAGTTGATCTTTAATAAACATTTATTTTGTTTTTATTTCCTTGAATAGTTTTGCCCTATCATTACCACTAAAGCTGCTTTTTATATGGTATTTTATTATGTGACTATTTATTGAATTAGTTCAATTTTGCTGGACGTCTTCTTTAATGTTTACATCTTGGTATTCATTTGGCTATCAGTATTTATTTTAGATTTTTAAAACTGTTTGTTTTAATTGCGAGTTTCTAATAGACATATTACATATATGTAGCTCTACTATATTTGTGTTTCAGTATAGTTACTTAGTTAATTTTGCTATTACATTACAGAAATGTTGAAATTGACTAACATAATGTAATAACAGAAAAATGATTATGAACTTGAGATAAAATGTTGCTCATGGTCTGCAGTTCCGCAAACAACCTCATGATGGCGACACTGAAACACGTCAACACAATAAAATACATTAACGATATATTCAATGTATAAATAAACCTATATGTATGTTTACATTTATTTTTGTGATTTTTTTTTTTATTAATGATTATAGAGTTGTTATGTAATGTTTTAATATATTGTAATGATTATAATAAATATTAAGTAGTAATGTTCATACACAGTAAAAGGTGTGTCTAAAAAATACTTAACCGCAATCTCAATATCAACAAGCACAAACTGAGAAAATATCCAGTTAAACCAGTATTTTGTTCCTTGTAAGCAGCGGTTGTGTAATCTCATGAGTTAATCTCGTGCAGTTTACCTGTACCACAGGTAAATGAAGCTCCGCCCCCACACATATCTTGCGCGCACGCTTTCTCTCCCCCTTTCTCTCTCTCAGACACACACACCTCAGCATGGTCATGAAGAATGGACAGTTTAACATCAGCACATTATGAACTTTACCGCTATACTACAGGTCAGTGTTTATACATCATCTCTCTTTTACACATTACAGAAATTAATACAGTTACACGTGATAAACAGATGTATTGTAGTCAGTATTCAGAATTTATAAAGACAAACTTAAACTACATTACAAATCATGCAGCAGCTTGTAGCAGCTCTGGTTTGAAATGATATTACATAATATCTCATGGTTAAACTTTTACTTTAAAAAAGCCTTTTGATCTCTCTCTCTCTCTCTCTCTCTCTCTCTCTCCCTCATAGTGGGTGCCTCTTTTGGCATTATTTGGGAAAATCCAAGGCCAAGCATTACGTTTCACCACCAAGGAGGAGCAAGAAGTGGGCATCAAGATCGGAAGTCTAAGCACATACTATTTACCTCCATACCGGCTCCTTGGTGAGAAGTACATCAGGGTGGATGAGAGCACAGGAGACCTGTACACTACAGAGCGCTTGGACAGAGAGGCTTTGTGCCCTTCACAGATCGACAACAACTGTGATATTTCATATAATGCACTCGTGACTCCTAATCTTGAACTAGTACAGTTAGTTGTCACGGTGAAGGATATTAATGACAATGCTCCTTACTTTGAAAACAGCGAGATTCATTTGAGCATACCTGAAGATGCATTGATCGGGAGCGGTTTCCCTCTGGACGATCAAGCACAGGATGAGGATGCAGATCACAATGCAATGATACGTTACCACTTAGAAGCCTCTGATGGATTTTTTGGCATTAAACAAAATGGGGATCAACTCGAGTTGACGGTAGAAAAGGAACTAGACCGTGAAACTCTAGAAAATCACTTCTTGATTCTTGTTGCAGTCGACGGAGGTTCACGTAGCGCTACTGCTAATCTCACTGTAACTCTAACTGATGTAAATGACAATTGTCCAGAGTTTGACTCTAGTAGCCCTTACAATGCCACTGTGCCAGGAATAGGAACTAAGGGCTCACCGGTGGCACAGCTTAAGGCCACAGACAAAGACCTGGGGCGAAATGCTCAGATCACGTTCTCGTTTAGCCCTCAGATTTCAGACAGGGCCAAAACACTCTTTCACATAGATGGACACACGGGTCTGATCAGCTTAGCTGTTGATGTACAGGTCGACACTTCTGAAGAGCACACGTTGAAAGTTGTGGCCAATAGCCCTCTTTGCACCTCTGCTCAAACTCAGGTAACCGTATACATTCGGCCACTGGCACACCTAGAGCCGACCATAAGGATCAAGTTTGCCAGAAAGCATGAAAACCAAGCGATCGTATTACCTGAGAACGAACCTTCCGATGTTTTGGCAATTTTGGAACTGGAAGAGTCCACTGCTGGTAACAGCTCTCTGTCCTTAGCAGCAGATAGCTTGGCATTTTCTTTAAAGCGGACACAAGAAGGCAAATATTTACTTTCAACCTCAAAGCCTCTAGATTATGAGACCTGTAGCAAATACAATGTCACAGTGGTTATCTCTGATGCTCAAGGCAAACGGCTGCGTGAAGGTGAAGTGATCAAAGTGGAGATTGAAGATGTAAATGATAACGCACCAGTGTTTGAACAAGAACACTATGAAACAAAAATCACAGAGAACAACAAACCCTGGGAATTTCTGTTGAAGGTCACAGCTACCGACGCAGACAGCCAGGAGTTTGGTACAGTAAGGTACGAACTGTTAGACTCAGGTCCTTTCAGGATCAATGAAGAGTCTGGTGTCATACTCGTGTCAGAGTCTTTGGATAGAGAGCAGAAGGACACGTACAAACTGACTGTATTGGCCAGAGACGGTGGTGTTCCTCCTCAGGAGGGGTTTGCGGTGGTGACCGTAATTGTACTGGATCAAAACGACAATCCTCCTTTCTTTCCCACTCCACACTTCTCTTTCTTCGTGTCTGAGAGTATTCCACAACTCGCCAAAGTTGGGGACGTCCCAGTGAGCGACGCTGATAAAGGAGACAACGGGCGAGTAGTCGATGTGCGTATCTTAAATGAAGACGTCCCTTTTGCTATAGACGTCGCTCAAGGAACGCTTCGTAGCACGGGTGAAGTTGACCGCGAGAAGCAAGGCCGCTACGAGCTCATGGTCGTAGCTGTTGATGGTGGCACTCCGCCGCTTTCCACAACGGTCAAAATGACGGTTTTTGTGGAGGACGTCAATGATAATAAACCTCAGGTCATCCTTCCAAGCAGCAACCTCTCGTGTCTGACCGTACCTCCAACAACCAGAGCGGGAAGCATCGTCACAAAGATCTACGCCATCGACGAGGACTCGGGAATAAACTCGGACATAACTTACCAAATTGTTCCAAGGCAACCATCTCTTCACAGCCCCTTCCAGATCGACCCACGCTCCGGGAACATCAGCCTGGTGCAGAGCCTGCGAGGCGAGGACTACGGCATGCACCACCTCTTCATAGTCGTTCGTGATGGTGGAGAGCCAGACCCGCTGCAGACCACCGTATGGGTCAACCTGCTGGTCAACGAGACTTTGGAAAATTGTCTTGTGAAGGACGTTCCACAGACGCCGACGCCGCAAACTCCGGCACCGCGCCTGTACGCAGACCTCAGATGTGAATCAAACGCCCGGCCTATGTTTCTGTGTGCTCTGGGTCTGTTGCTTCTCTCAGTCTGTGTTCTTCTGACGGCTGTAATGGTGTTTGTAAAGCACAGATGTGAGAGAAGCAAGGTCAACAAACAAAGTATGTGGGAAACTAAAGACTTGCATGAACTAAACCAATTAAACCATATGGAATAATGATCAAGACACAAAATAGGGTTTGCATGAATAGTCATTTGATGGTTAGTAGTGATGTTACTAACTAGTAACTTCTTTTTTTCAGTTATATGAAAGTAGTGCAGGTGATGCTTCCACCAACAACATGTGAAAGACCATGGGTCTTTATTAGGGGGTCCGGTGACTGTGGTGGTATTACAGGTGGTCCTCAAATTATTGTTTATATTCAAAACATTTAACTTTAGTAAACAACAATTAAAAGGCTAATATTAAAAATAGCATTCCCACAATTTGCCAAAAAATGATTATTTTCATATATTTGTAATGTAATGATGCTAACAAAGTCAATTCAGTCCCTGCTTCTCCTCTCTATCCATTAAAGGCGGGGTGCATGATTTTTGAGAAACACTTCTAGTCGGGCCGACTACTAAAACACACTTGCAGCTAATCAGCAGTAAGGGCCGTGTCTACTAAGTACCGACATCGTTGCCTGGGTTGCGTATGTGTGGGGCAGGTCTATCAAAAGAAGGTCCAGATTCTATTGGGGTAGGAGTGTGTTTGTTTAGGTGATTTCAAATATCAACATTGGCTTTCAGAGATCATGCACCCCGCCTTTAAGGGGTCCTTGGCCTATAAAAGGTTAAAGACCTCAACCAAAAGACCAAAAGACTATCATGTCACTGTATAGTGCGCATTCCTTCTTGATGTAAAATAGTTTGATCATGTAAATTCAGATCATTTGTGTACATTTTACATTTTGTGTATTTAGTTTTATTATAAATAATTAGCATTGAAATAGTCTTATATATTAAATTCAGTATCAGGTACTGAAAACCCCACATTACTCAACCACTTCTAACTCGGTTTGGTTAGCACTAATATCTCTATATAGTCGCTATATCACCAGTGAGCTGTATTAGTTAGTATTACTGGTAGTTGTTAGTTTTAAGTACTGTAACTTACAGGCTGAAATGCCTGCAGTTCTTTTCTTGTGTGTTTCTCATAGTTTATAATATAATAAAATTCACAAAGACCAAAGCACTTAAAAATGACTGAAGGAACATGATCTGTTTATCTTCAGCGGCCATTGTGTAGATTACAAAAGTGCAGTCATGCAGAAACAAAAATGTACCTGTACAGATTTCCTTTTTCCATTGAATTATTGTTAATCATGCTTGGTCAAAACAAGTCTAGTGTGTTAATGATAAACCACACAAGTTTAATCATTTAAATAAAGATCAGTTAAATGAAAAAGTGTATCTCTTCCATACAAATCTGAATGCTAATGTAAAAGGGCATGTACTTTACTGTATAGTGTATAAGGCCAAACGCTTAAAAAGCCACTGATAACTAAATGAGTGCCCTCAAGTTTCAGTAGTATGAGGGTTAGATGTTTCACCCCAAGCAAGATTATTAAAACCTTAAGAAATTGTGGTTGGTTTACAGATGGGAGATGTCAGGCAATCTCATGTTACCAGGTCTTCTGTCATCTGATAGTCTCCTATTCATCACATGTAACGTAGGTGGATCAGAGAGTTAATATACAGCAGCGTTTGGCTCTTTGAACTATTAAAGGAAGAAGGAAATGATAAGTTGCTCTTGTTTTTATGCAGGTTATCTGGAGAAGAATGTGGATATACTGTATGAGAATTCTCACCATTATGCAAATAATTGGAGATGCACAAATATATCGGCCAGTTATCAGTATTTGTCAATAAAAGCCATTTTTCTCATAAAAACAGTCATCCTCTCAATCAAAAGAGAATGAGAAAATGCAATGAATAACAGCGATGTGTATAAAAAATGTAAAGAAGCATCACTAGTTCAATATTAATGGTCATTATGTGAATGATTAACATTCAGAAAATGTAATCTTCAGAATTTAGTTAATGCAAGTTCATATATAACCACCAAACTATCAGTATTATATTACTCTGAATAAATCGTAATCAGTGGAAATTCAATATAGGTGCATCTCTAAAAAAACATTTTACATTTTATTTCTTCATTCATAACCTACTTTGTAAATGAAAAATAAAACTATCAAAAACATGTTTGAGCAGGATTGCCTCAATGGTGTATGATTGAAATGCTTTTTCGAAAGAATCCTGAAAATATTTAACTCTATCTTGTCAAATATGTAAACATTGCCACAAATCTGATTTAAGTCCCCATGTAAGTGAAAAACTAAGACACCCCACTGATCTCTTTTCATGCTCCAGCTCTACATTATTCCCCTCTCACAGAGATAAATATAATGTGCTTTGTAGTAGAATAGGAATACAATTACAGTATTAAAAGGAAACAAAAAAACAGATCAGTTAATTATGTTTTTTCATGTATTTCCCTTTTTTTCAGTTAAAGGAAGTGCATTTCACAGCGTAAGAGCCGTGAAAGAGAAATCTCTATCGCATAAAGATTTTAATCTACATGCAACTACAGTGACAGATTTGTGGTGAGAGAAAGTGTCGACTGAAAGACTTTATTCAATTATTTGGTATTATATATATATATATATATATATATATATATATATATATATATATAAACAACATATTAACAGATAAAACTGTAATCAACTTTGTTTCCTGTGAGCTTTTTGTTTTTCTATTTTCTATTAAAATATAATTATTAATACAAAAAAAAGTAAAACCTACTTTTCCTGTTGTGCTAAGGTTAAAAGGGTCACCTTAAGTAAGTTTAGTGTTTTTCAAAATGTCATGCTACACTCCTTAAAATGTATGAGCTATTTTAATCTGTAGGTGTATTAAAATTAAATATCCTTACTTTTTGCCATTACTGTATATCCTGTAGAGCAGTGGTTAAATTTAATGGCATTTTATAAAATTAATTAGTTTATCATGAATTCTGTGGAATTAAACCTAATAAAATAAGCTACTTACCAACAGCACTAATATGTTTTGTTTAATTAAAAGTTCAGTTTAAGAACAGTTTTTTGTCATAAATTTCCTTTTGGGGGGCGCAAAGTATGAATGAAATGGCACGCTGAATAAGTTTGAGAACCACTGCTGTAGAGTGCTGTGAAGCAGTGTGAGGTGTGAACACTAGAGGTCAGTGGTGAGTCTGACGTCACACTCATCTGCACCGAGCAGCAGAATAAGAACTTTGATTAACGCCACTAATATTAAACTTAAGCCGTTTCTCAATATGCGTTCGTATCTGTACTTGTGTTCTTGTGGACTTGTGAAACGTACCGTGGCCTGGAAAGGCAAAAATAAATTACAATGGTAAATTACTTATTTACAATATTAAAAACAAATTTACAAGTTTTTTTAACAAATTTACAAGTTTTTTTTAACAAATTTACAAGTTTTTTTTAACACATTTACAATGAGTGAATAAATGTACAAGTTTTCTAAACAAATTTACAATGATTGAACAAATTTACAAGTTTTTTAAACAAATTTACATGTTTTTTAACATATTTACAATGAGTGAACAAATGTACATGTTTTTTAACAAATTTACAATGAGTGAACAAATTTACACGTTTTTTTAAAAATTTACAAGTGTTCAAACAAATTTACAATGAGCGAACAAAATTACAAGTTTTAAAACAAATTTACGTTTATTACGGAAAGGGTAGGTACAATACGCTGACGTCACGCATCTGAGCCTCCGGTGGGAGGAAACCCGGAAGTATCGCCGTGAATCACATGAGAGTTGTGAATGCGATGTTGTGTATTAGGCTGTACATAATATTAACGGAAAGAGAGTGATAATATATAACCTTTCATCGCTTCCGAAGTGACTAAAAGGGATATTGGACCTTATTTTCAGGTAAGTGAAATAGTTTTAGTTAGCTAACGCTAGCTTTCCAAGTTGCACACGTTTTGGATGGCAGTTATCAAAATAATTCACTGACTTTCTCATTAGATTACAGACAACACGAGAGGGTGCTTCAAACTTTTTGGACTGCATTGTTCGTTCGCTCCCGGGGTTACATAGACTGAAACGGGGAAGCGTGACGAGTTTGTTTACATGGTGCTGTAAACTCCAACCCAGGAGGACACTATCAGAGGAATCACAGGGATAACATGGTGTGATTTTTTTTGTCAAAACCAGAACTGACTTCCACCTGGAACGCATTTACTTTGATGGAGATGTGGGCGGAGGCTAAACCCTCCAAATAGTATATTTAGAGAAATGGAAGTCAGTAAAAATTAAGTTGGACTCGTTTTTTAACTACTGGCTGCTTAACACATGCTTATAAACCCAGGAATAGCACACACACTTCTAACAGACATGCAATGCACACATTAGATACGTGTTAAGTAAATAACTGTACAGTTTTAGAACAACTCATTTCTACATTAAAGAAACTTAATTTCACTCATTGTTCAAAATATAGTTTTATTTATAAATGAACTTCAATGTATATTGTCTCAAGTATGAAAAAATATATATGTACATTTTTAGAACCAAACATATTTACATTAAAAGCCAGTGGGTACTAACACACTTTTTTACACAGGGCCATGTAGTTTTGATTTTTTCCCTTAATAATAAAAACCTTCATTTAAAAAATGCATGTTGTGTTCACTTGGGTTTTATTTTTTGACTAATATTTGAATTTGTTTGATGATCTGAAACATTAAAGTGTGACAAATATGCAATAATAACATGGGAAATCTGGATGGGGGCTAACACCTTTTCACACCACTGTATATACATTTGTTCCAATGTATATTTTCTATCTACTGTACAAATTGTAACAATAAAGCAAAGTAAAAACATTTAAATGAAAAACGTTTGTTTTTGGGATTAAAGTAATTTTTCACCCAAGATATAGATGGTTTGTTTTTTCACTGGAACAGATTTGGAGAAATTAAGCATTACATTGCTTACAATGGGATCCTCTGCAGTGAATGGGTGCCGTGAGAATGAGAGTATTTAACACAAACTATGATTGTGTTTATGGTGTGCAATATAGCGTGTGTTCATGTTTTGTGTGTAAAAAAAGACAATATTTTTCACATACTCTCTAGCGCTGTTTTTACTTTACTAAAAACGAGCTGATGTCTTCCTTGTTCTATAAAGTCCCTCCTTCAGAAATACCTATCGAGTTCTGATTATGTAGTTTGTTTAGTGTGCTGTGATTCAACAGCAGCTTAGTAGAGCCACTTGAGCTTAGCTGGCGACTGACATATTCCAGTGGGCAGAGGTTAGTAAAAAACTCTTCTTTGGATGTCATTCAATCGAGAAGTAGAGGGCTGTAGTCCAAACTGGCCGTTTGCTATAGGCTTTGAAAGGGAAATTCTATTAAAGAAAATATATCGCTTGGTATAGAATTTTGAGCTTTATAATTTTACAGATATTATTTATGCTCTAACAGCAACATTACACACCAACTAAAGTTTAAAAAATGGGATCAGGATAAACGGGACCTTTAAACCTTACAGCTAAATCTGTGGCAGAGAAACAAGAAAAAATGATCCAAGACACAAATGTTGCGATAATCTTCCATAATAGGAGATGTTTCCAGGTAACCATAGTCTTGCAATGCCCCAGAACCACTGTTAGATCTGTGTATTGAGAAAGAGGAGAAAATTACATGTAAAAAAAGAAAGATCAATGAAGTCATGAGATTTATTTGTTCTAATTTTCATCAATGAATTACATGCTTAATTTTTTTTCTGCTCAGGAAACGAATGGTGGTCCTCCTCTTCTTCCTTTAGTGTTTCAATATCACAGACACTGGAAATTAACATAATCATGATTTCAGTCTTGGCAGTCTATCTATCTATCTATCTATCTATCTATCTATCTATCTATCTATCTATCTATCTATCTTTCTATCTATCTATCTATCTATCTATCTATCTATCTGACATAAATGACAGTTTGCTTAGGCAACATTAGAGTTTTTGTAATATGATAAAACATTACAATACTGTCACACTCAGAGAGGTTTAAATGATTAAATGAAAATATAATTTATAGTATAAATATAGGTAATTTTAACAAATCGTCTCATTAGTCACTACATAAAATCCTAATCTTTTAAAGATTATTCAGATTATATCATCGAACAAGTTAACGCACCCTTGATTCCTTTGAAGTGTCCTCCTGGGTTGAAGTTTACAGCACCATGTAAACAAACTCGTCACACTTCCTCGTTTCAGTCTATGTAACCCCGGGAGCGAACAAACAATGCAGTCCTGATTAAAAAGTTTGAAGCACCCTCTCGTGTTGTCTGTAATCTAATGAGAAAGTCAGTGAATTATTTTGATAACTGCCATCCAAAACGTGTGCAACTTGGACAGCTAACGTTAGCTAACTTAAACTATTTCACTTATCTGAAAATAAGGTCCAATATCCCTTTTAGTCACTTCGGAAGCGATGAAAGGTTATATATTATCACTCTCTTTCCGTTAATATTATGTACAGCCTAATACACAACATCGCATTCACAACTCTCATGTGATTCACGGCGATACTTCCGGGTTTCCTCCCACCAGAGGCTCAGATGCGTGACGTCAGCGTATTGTACCTACCCTTTCCGTAATAAACGTAAATTTGTTTTAAAACTTGTAATTTTGTTCGGTCATTGTAAATTTGTTTGAACACTTGTAAATTTTTAAAAAAAAACGTGTAAATTTGTTCACTCATTGTAAATTTGTTAAAAAACATGTACATTTGTTCACTCATTGTAAATATGTTAAAAAACATGTAAATTTGTTTAAAAAACTTGTAAATTTGTTCAATCATTGTAAATTTGTTTAGAAAACTTGTACATTTATTCACTCATTGTAAATGTGTTAAAAAAAACTTGTAAATTTGTTAAAAAAAAACTTGTAAATTTGTTAAAAAAATTATAAATTTGTTTAAAAAGTTGTAAATTTGTTTTTAATCTTGTAAATAAGTAATTTACCATTGTAATTTATTTTTGCACCCCGAGGCCACCGTAGAAACGTCATCAGCCGCGGCCCAAGTACTGTTCCAATTCAAAGTTCGCATCAAGCCCAAGTTCACATAAAATCCCCGGATGTGTTCTTGATCCGCCCATTTTATCGAGGATGCATCAGAGGAGACTTGTGTGTACTTATGACAGCGAAGTTTCCCAGAATGCATTTCGCGTCAGGAGTTCGTTCTTCCGAGTCTGAACTTGCAAGTTCGAACTTCGAAGGACACAAGTCCGAGTTCGGCGTACTTGGTTTTGAGAAACGGCTTTAAAGTCGCCATGAAACGGAAGTAGCGATTGCCTTATTTTCCCCGTGGTGACGTATATCCGAATGAAACGGCTTTTGAGATGAAATAAGGCAGGGCTGGATTTGAATTTGTCCATCGAGATCTGATTGGATCGTTTGAAGTTGGGTCGTGTTGCTAATTGCTAATCACTGCGATCTTCTCCCGGACCCCGCCCACCTGCCATACTTTTGACCGGAAGTGAAGAGAGATCGTTTTGAGGAGGGGAGGAGATTTGCATTTTTGATTAAAGATTATGAGCACACACGAATTTTTAAAAAATAATGAAGCTCACAGATAAGTCATTTGTTAATAATACCACACTATTAAAAATACATATATAGTTTTTCATTTCAATTTCATTGCGACTTTAACATAAATAAATAAGCACTGGAACCCACGTAGTCGTTGTTTTAATTTATTAGATTAGATTAGATTAGTTTGTTATAAGGAGGCATTGCTTTCAAACCATAATATATTATCCAATTATATATATAATTAGTTAAATCGTGTCCTTCATTTAACAGTGCAGGGAAAGTGTCGTGTATATTTTATTATCATCATTTATAAATGACCTGAAATGTTTTATCCGACACAATGGACTTTAAAGCTTGGACAAAAAATGTGAACTAATATCACTTTTCTTAAATGATTTGTTAAATATATCCATCGCATGATGACCGAATGATTCTTCAGTTTGAAGCCCGGACTCCTCGTGCAGTGCTTTGAAAGGCCACATTGTTGCGTCTTTATGCTGATCTGTGAGTCTTCATTCATTCATTGTGTGCGAGAGACTGAAAACACATCACATCTCTTCAGACATGGGTGAGTACAACATCTTTACTCTTTCAACAAACTTTCAAGATTTGCTGCAGTTTTAAAGTAATGTACTTCAGGTGTTATTTTTAGACATGTAGGGCACACTTTAAAATGTCTATGTCATTGCTAAAGACAGGAAAATATCAAAATCTGACAAACAAGATGATGCTGGAGTTTTAAGTTTCACGTGTGCAGCTGAAAATATATAAAGTTTTTATGTATGAAGTCAGTATGTGAAGTTATCAACAGGTGTATTTCATCTTATTAATGGACATCTGTTGTTTTATCAGTGTAGTTTAGTTTAGTAATTTTTCCCTGAACTGCTTTATAGACATCAACCTTACAGATACAGATCTCATTTTTGTTATATATTATTTCTATTATACTTCACATAGTTTGATTTGTTTTCAATAACCTTATCTTGAATTGCTTGTTTGTACAAGTTTGATCTGTTATTTTAAGTGTATTTAAGTGTCATTAATTGCATTTTAATACTTTGAAATGCAAATATTTATTGTTAATATTCTCAACCCCACTTAAACACATTTATTATCGGACATAACAATATTAAACATTGTAATATATCAAATATTCAATAATATTATAATTTGTAAACTAATTTCATATATATCCCTCATGAGCCGTGTGTATATTCACCATCATCAGCCCCTCTTCTCTCTTTTCTTCACTATCAATCCTCCACTATACTCATTTAAGGAGAGTTTAGGTGGCAGCAGCTCTTTGTGTTGTGTTTAGACAAAAGCTATTGTCAGTCCTAACACAAATAAAAGAGAGAGAGAGAGAGAGAGAGAGAGAGAGAGAGAGAGACCCTCTCACTCCCGTCTCTCCTGATTTTCTCACACTCTTTATGTGCTGGTACCATCATCCACCCCCACACCAGCACATGATGGGAATGAAGCATAGGAATGAAGAGTGAATGAGCGTCTACACACCAGTGTTCCCAGTTTCTCCAGACGCACAGAGCAGCTGCTGTTGTTGTTTGTGTGATCTGGAACGCTGAATAGATGTCTGTGACAGTATAAGATTGTTTTAATGGAAATGAGCTGTATTTGTATTCGTAGTGGATACATTGTGACAAAAAACATATCTCGCTGTGTGTGTGTAGTTGTGTAACTGTTGTAAACTGTATAAAATGATTAAAGCGGCTGCTCTCTATAGGCTCATATCCATCCTCTGACCAGATTTAGATGTGTTGTTTAGGTTTAGTGTTTCTTTAATAGAACTCTTTTTGTCAGGAAAATGATTTTGTCTGTTACCCAAAGATGAATAGGAAGGACATCTGTGATGTAATGTAAAATAAATATGCTTTATTGAATCATTTTGGTTATGTTTCAATGCTAAGTCATCTGACTAGCTGTTATTGTACCAGCACAGACAGTGGACATTTAATCTTTCACTATATTGAGCTATAAAAAGCTTTTTGAGAGATTCAATTATCTTTACTTGTAAAGAAAATGAACTAAAAAATAATATAAAAATAATGTTAAACATGATAAATAAAGTTAAATAAAACAAATACATAAGAATGATGCAATGATGTCTTTGTGCTCATCTCTCAGATAATACGCACATAGGTGGGTGAGTCTCACGAAGTGTCCAGAATCAGAATTTTTAAAAAGCCCCTTTTTTTGCACATACCTGTATAAGATTAAAGTCTGAAGTTAATATAACCATACTTTTTAGAGGATTTAATACATATTTCCTATAAAATTGTAAAAAAATTTTAGAATATCATTATCAAAAATTATCATTACCGTAACATGATATTAATTAAATATATGCATTGCATTTACAAACTCATGTTTCGGTAATGAGAACTAAAAAGCTGTCCAGGTACTATGACAAACAAAATTTCAACTTTTATCTAGAGAGAATAAATGGCCCTGTCCCAAATGGCACACTCTGGACTTGTGGTCCTCCTCAGAGTCCACACCTTGATGACATCATGACTTTAGGGACCCTTGATGCAAGTCCACGTGGGTGCACCGGAGTCATATTTTGGGACAGCCTCAAGCGTCACACTGGAAATAAGTAGAGAAGTTGCCCGTCAGTGTGAACTCCTCCCTTCCGTCGTCTGATTGCTCTTTTGCAAGGACTTCTGGGTTGGTAAAGTGCGCGAAGCCTGCTGCAGTGCGGGCTTTGCCGGAGACCGCATTAAGGGGGCGCTGATGAGCACACTTCAAAGCGTAAAAATGACAGATGGGACACCCTACGGACTCGTAGACTAAGCGAGCATGCGCAATTTAAGTCCACGAGACCGAAAGTCCACATGAAGTGCGCCATTTGGGACAGGGCCAATAAGAACTGCTTACCTGGTAGCCATCTTGAGTGTCACAGTCAATTATGTTCCTTCCAACTATTTTTTTTTTTTTGGAAAATGTTAATTTATTGAGGGCTTAAACAATGATTGAAAATTGTTGCGGCGGATAAGAAAATTGGTCTTGGACACATTTATACTCCTTATTATTGTGTCTACATTTACCAATGATCACCAAATACCACATGTTTCTTTGCTGTAAATGTTTATAGGACAACATGCACTGAAGCTTTTTATTTTTTAGATTTTTTTATTATAATTATTTCCATGTCAAAGAACCAAAATCCAGTCATGGACACGTTGCGGTAATGAAAATTTTTCCCTTAAATGTAAAAAAAACAAGAAAAATGGTTGGTATGTCATTTGAAATCATGTGCAAAATAGTACAAGAAGAGATGTTTGTAACTGTATGCTTCTTATTTTGATAGCATTTACTTTTTATCAAAATGTTTCATGACACCTCATAAGTCTAATTTCACGAGAGTCACCCATGTTAGTTTTAAGAAACAATCCTATAATGGTTTTAGTTTTTTGGGACATGTAAACACTTCATGTGAAATGTAACATATTGATTTATCTGTATATTAATGTAGTGTTCGAGCTAAAAGACGAGACAAATAAAAAAGAAACATGCATATTAAAGCATTGTAAAAGATAGGGATGGGCATGATTAATCGACGATCGATAATTGATCGTTAAGAATTTAGTTGATGACGTTAATTTGTTATTGATTAATCGAATACTTTTTTTTATCTAATGCAGGTTGCTTTGCCTAGCGTAGCGTGTGTCTTGAAGCAGTTTGACCTTCCGTTTTGATTTCAAAAAAATAATCATGAAGAGGTCATGATTTTTTGGAACAAATGAAGTCTCTGTTTAAGAATGCGGCTCGCAGCTGCAGGTTCCGCTGCTTTAGAGCACCGCATATTCAAGCGCATATATCTTAAGTTTGTCTAACTAAATGTAGTTTAACTTTTTGCCACAAGTTGATTTTGTAATAAAGGTCTCATGGAGGAAAACGCGCTGTATTTTTTTTATTCAACATTTTTGAATTATAAAAGTTAAATAATTATTTTTTATGATAAAAATATTAATGATTAATTGATAGTCGATCGTTAATTCTCCCGACGATCGACTAAAAAAATTTAATCAAATGCCCATCCCTAGTAAAAGACATGTATGTTATGATTTTGATGAGTATTATTTATGCAGAAATGTTCGGAAAGCAAAATAGGTAGGGTGTTGTGTTATCAGCACAAAGGTCAGGGGTCAACCTGAAAATAACGCTTGTGATATGTCATTACCATATTATTCATCTATGCCTCGATAAATACAATTTTACATTCTACGGCACCTTTAATACATGTAAAAAAAATGCTGAAATGAAGTATTACTGTCAGTGTTTCCGCTCCTGTGACAATAAGTGACAGCGTATGTGTGTGTATGTATTTCAGGTTGTTATGAATGCTGTATGCGGTGTTTGGGTGGAATACCATACATCTCTGTGGTGGCTACACTGTTGTGTTTCTCTGGTGTTGCTCTGTTCTGTGGTTGTGGACATCAGGCCCTTACAGAAAGTGAGAGACTCATTGAGACCCACTTCACCCGAGACCATCAGGACTACATCACACTGGCATATCTGTATGTTATAAAAGCATACTTAACACATACATATCAATCTATTCATGAGCATAGATTAACTCTATCTCTCTTTCTCTCTCAGTATTGAGTATTTCCAGTATATTATCTACGGCCTGGCATCCTTCTTCTTTCTTTACTGTATTATCCTGTTAGCCGAGGGATTTTACACCACCAGTGTAGTGCGTCAGTCATTCGGAGAGTTTCGGAGCACAGTCTGTGGCCGATGTATCAGCACAACGGTGAGTGACATCCATCTGTCATGATGTTTTAAAGCTCCTGTGGGACACAAAAGAATAAATTGTGGGATACGAATTGAATGCATTAAGTTGACGTGTATGTTTGTATTTCTCTTGTTAGTTCATCGTGATCACATACATGCTGGTCATAGTCTGGTTACTTGTCTTCTGCCTCTCTGCACTACCCGTCTACTTCATCTACAACATGTCAAACACCTGTCACACTATAAACTTTCTCTCGGAGACGCCCTCCAGTATAAACCAGCTGTGTATTGATGCCAGGCAGTACGGTAATGACCCGACAATGCTTCACATTCATCACCACCGTTGACACAAATACACTGTCGGATTTGTTTTGGCCTCTGCTGATGTTTCAATAGGTTAAGATTGTGATTGTACTTCATTACAAATGTTGTGACTTGCCGTTTAATCCTGAAGGAAGCGCATGTTTCTGTCTTAAGTATGCACTATGCACGCTTTATTTCTCATGATGTTTTGAAATGTGTCAGCTGCTGATATTGCAGGAATTCGGCGTCTTCGTTGTTCTGTCACGGTGCAAAAGGTCATGGGTTTGTTTGAACACATACTGTACTGATAAGAATTTGGGTTAAAGTGTCTGCAAATGCATAAATGTAAATGTAATGCTGATAGTTAGGGTGAGTAAACATCATCAGTAACGTGTCCACTAATAATGCAAGACAAATGTTGTGATGTCAGGTATTTGTTTCTGTTTTCTCAAACAAGTGTGAGCTTCTGAGTTCATAATAATAAAAGTTTTTCCTGCTTTAATCAGTGTCTGTTTTTGTCTTAGGTCTACTTCCGTGGAACGCTCTACCAGGAAAAGTTTGTGGTACGAGGCTGTCTAATATATGCAAGATGAGAGAGGTGAGACATGACCACAGGCTATTCAACGTCTTTCAAAGTCTTGTCAGATTTCTGTTCAGATGACATTTATAAACTTGTTTTTCAGTTTTCCTTGACTTATGATCTGTACGTGGCAGCGTTTGCCGGAGCAGGAATGACGGTTTTGGCTCTGGTAAGTGAACACTGCGTCTCTATGATGACATATCTGGAGGTGTGAAATTTGCATTTATTAAGGGGGTTTATTCTTCCCGCTCATAGATGGGAATGACTTGTGAGAAGCTTATTGTTTGGAGGGATTTTTCTAGCATTGTGAGGATGTTGTGACCAAACACATGACATCAGAGTTATTTCAATCATTCTCAGACAGTGCACGCATTTTAAAGCTAAAAACACTGTGATGAAATCATCATTTAACACATTTTATGATTGACGAGCGTCAAATATTGCTCATATAATCCTGATTTATATATTTTGGTGATATGCAGATATTATTTGTTGAACCCAGTGAACACACATACAGTACTGACTGATGTATACCTTGACATGCCCTGTGGATAAAAGCATCTGCCAAATGTAGATACATGATGTAGATCAAGTGTACTTTTAATCAGTTTTCAATGATATCCGCTTGTTAAGTCTGACATCATGCAGCACATCCAGGTCCAGCCCATCTCAAATGCCATAGAGAAATAGCACGAACATCATGCTAAGATACACTCGTATCATAATGTAAAATTACCAAAAGCACCAGATCCTAATTTTTATCTCCAAAACAAAATCTGAGATGACCAAACATGGTCTCGTGGATATGCATTTTTTTATAAATTATTAGTATTATATTGCTATCTGAGATTCCTTGAGCCTGGAGACTGTTGTGTACATTTTAAGTTTATAAACTTTTCACTTAAGTGTGTGATAGGAGTAAATAGTCCTCATAAATGGCTGTCTAAATAATATCCTATACTTGTCACACGCACACAAAAAAAAGTAAGATCCACGTGCAGATTTATTAGGGTAATCCAAATCGTAATCCAGCCAGGCAAAGGTTCACAATCCAAAACATAAAACAAGCATCAACAAAACACAGGAAGGCAGTGTGACAAAAAACAAGGGCTCCACTCTTGATGAACGTGACCGGGAAGAGACCTCTGGTGGCCACCCAGGGAACAACACTCAGACATCAGGATACTGGCCCTGTCCCAAATGGCAGACTCCGGACTTGTTGTCCTTTTCAAAGTCCACACTTTAATGACATAATGTAGTGCAGATTTTAGGGACCCTTGATGCGAGTCCACATGGGTGCACCGGAGTCGTATTTTGGGACAGACTCAAGCGTCACGTTGGAAATAGGAAAAAAAGTTGCCCGTCAGTGTGAACTCCTCCCTTCCGTCATCTGTGGCCCTGTCCCAAATGGCACACTCCGGACTTGTGGACCTCTTCAGAGTCCACACTTTGATATCATCATGTAGTGCAGACCCTAGGGACCCTTGACGCGAGTCCAAGAGGGAGCACCGGAGTCGTATTTTGGGGCAGACTCGAGCGTCACGTCAGAAATAGGAAGATAAGTTGCCCATCAGTGTGAACTTCTCCCTTCCGTCGTCTGATTGGTCTGATTTCTCTTTCGCAATGACTTCTGGGTTGGTAAAGTGCACAAAGTCTGCTGCAGTGTGGGCTTCGTCGAAGAAGCATCAAGAGTTCAAAGGAGGCGCTGATGAGCACACATTGGAGCGTAAAAATGACTGAATATACTGAATATTATTGTTGTGGAATTCAAATGAAAATTCTATGGCAATGCTGGGGCATGGGGGGCCCGGTTCTTGGAGTTTGCTAAGGGCCCCCAAAATGGTAAACACGCCACTGCATTTGGGACAGGGCCAGTATTGAAATGAGTGGAGGCTTGGACCAGGAAACAGTATTCTTACATTATGACTTAACAAGCGGATTATAAGGGAGAATTAGACTCTATTGACTTCTTATCAACCCCCTAGCAATGTCGACCCTATAGTTTCATCATTAATACTCAGTGCATCAGCATGTGCACTCATATTTACACTAATACATGTCTCTGTGTGTTTTCTATGTTATATATGTCTTGTTTCTGTGTCTGTTTCTCTTTAGCTGACATATACTGTGTCCAGCACCTATAACTTTGCTGTTCTGCGTTATCTGGGGAGAAAAGGCATCAGTCCACGCTGTTAATGTTTGATCTGTCCTGGGTCTTCCTCTATTCCTGTCAATAACACAGCACCATACTGGAGGATTTGATCATCACTTCTTTACTCTTTACACAGCACAGCATGGCTTTACTTTTCTCTTATTTCACAAACTTTTCAACTTTTTGAATTCTGCTACAAATGTGTGATTTGATATTTTTTCACTTGATGTTTTTACATCTACACTTATGCTCTTTCAACTCTTCTTGGAAAGCTTTGTGAATTCAGAAGTTTTAATTGATACCCAAATGTTCCCACTCAAAAAAGTTTGGCTGGGAAAACACAAACAGTGCGATTTAATTCTGTATTTATTTTATTTTTTTAATGACTTAAGGGCGGTTTCCCGGACAGGGATTAGACTAGTCCTAGACTAAAATAAATGTGAGAGATCTCCAAACTGAAAAAAAGCTTGGTCTGACATATCTTAAAATACATCAGTGCTCTTTGTTTTACCTCAAAATGCACACAAGTTATGTTTTTAGTAAGGCATGATTGTTAAAACGAGTTATATATCCTAATTAAACTAAGGCCTAGTCTGGCCTTAAAGGAACAGTATGTAGGATTGTGGCTAAAACTGGTACTGCAATCTCACAACTGGTGGCCAATACACAAAATGACAACATAAACATCAGTTGAGGGCTTCAACTCCACTTTTTAAATGACAATATCCTGACCAGACTACTGTTGTGAGTGATATAAGTATTTGAAATGAAAATGATTTCTTAATGTCTAGTGACATATCAGGGCCATTTTATGATTCATTGATATAAATTTCTTACATACTGTTCCTTTAAGATAATCTCTGTCTGGGAAACCACCAGTTAAAGTTTTAGTACTAAAACCCAAAGTGCTTTGTTTTTACAATTCTGCCATCGTGACTTGTAGGCAGCATTAATGTCTATTTCATTTTTGTGCCATTTTAGTTTGATGTCTATGGTTTGTATTTATGTAATAGAAAATCAAGGTAATCATTAGATAATACGATTATGTTGAGATGTGCAAAAGAAAAACTCTCACGGTGGTGATGTGTGGTTTCCATGGGGATGATCCCTCACATCTGGTTGCCATGGAGTCAGACACGGTAATGTGCGTTTTTTGTCTCGTGACCCCAGCACTTTTTTCTCACAGCCTCGTGAAAGGGTCGAGAGTCCTGAACAATGCAGCATGCACGCTTTGTTAAAGAGCCAGTAAGAGTCAGTGCTGGCACAAACCCAGGTTAGGGGTCAGAAGAAGATATCACCCACGCCTTCCTTTAGCTCCTTAAATAAAAGATCTTCTGTGACTGGTGCACAGATGCCACGAATCATACAAAGTGTGTGTGTATTTGTAGATGTAGAACAAAAATGACTGTGTGCCCGACCAACACTGTCCCCATTTGACCTTGTGTGGGCATATTTTGGTCCCCATGAGGAAACAAGCGTATAAATCAGAATAAAAAAAAAATCTAAAATAGCAGATAATTTTCTGTGAGGGTTAGGTTTAGGGGTTGGGTTTGTATAGAATAAAGACCATAACATCTACAAAATGAAACTGAAACCCTGTTGTGTGCATGTGTGTCTGTGTGTGATCACCCTCTGGTGTTTGATGTCAGCAGTTGTTTCACTTTAAAGGATTAGTTCATTTTCTTAAAAAAATCCAGATAATTTACTCACCACCATGTCATCCAAAATGTTGATGTCTTTTTTTTGTTCAGTCGAGAAAAAATTATGTTTTATAAGGAAAACATTCCAGGATTTTTCTAATTTTAATGGACTTTTATGGACCTCAACACGTAACAGTTTTAATGCAGTTTAAAATTAGTTTTAACAGAGTTTCAAAAGACTCCAAACGAGGCGTAAGGGTCTTATCTAGCAAAACGATTGTCATTTTTGACACGAAAAAATAAAAATATGAACTTTTAAACCACAACTTCTCATCTATCTACGGTCCTGTGACGCGCCAGGGCGACCTCACGTAAAACATCATCACGTCAAGAGGTCACGGATGACGTATGCGAAATTTCGCCCGAGTGTTTACAAGTGTGGAGAAAGAGGACCGCTCCGATGTTGTTTTTATGTCGAATGACACTAATTAATTTCTTTGTGTCAGTTTATTGTTTAAAATGGTCCGCAAATGTGCGTTTCGTAACACTTGACCTTTCTACGGCATTACGCGATTACGTGAGGTCGTGCTGGCGCGTCAGACAGCCGGAGGAAGTAAAGAAGTTGTGGTTTAAAAGTGCATATTTTTTATTTTTCAATTGTTTCCCTTGATAAGACCTTTATGCCTCGTTTAGAGTCTTTGAAACTCTAATTTTAAACTGCATTAAATCTGTTACATGTTGGGGTCCATTAAAGTCCATTAAAATGAGAAAAACCCTGGAATATTTTCCTCAAAAAACATAATTTCTTCTCGATTGAACAAAGAGAGACATCAACATTTTGGATGACATGGGGGTGAGTAAATTATCTGGATTGTTTTAAGAAAATGGACTAATCTTTTAAAGGAATATTTCACCTATAATAAATATTTTGTTTAATCTAAACCTTAACATTTAAAGCAAACAGTGCACAGTTAAAAAAAAGTTCAATTCAATTTAGTTCAAATATCAACTATACATTTTGAACTTAAAAAATATAAGGCAACCAGGTAACTTTCCTTTTTTTAAGTTGAACCAACAAATCTTTTGCATTGTACTGGTAAGTCATTTGAAGTCATGGGTTTGCTTTGACTGAAAATGATGTTACTGTCATCTGAACTTGTTAAGCTAAAATCTTTGTTACAGAACACGAGACAGTAAAGCTGAATTATGTTTGTTTAATGTTTAGGTTTGTTGACTTAAGCAGTCAGTTTTTTTATTTCTTTGTGAATTATTATTTTTGATTGTTTTATAACTCTGATTATTAGGAGATGATTGTAGTTATTGTATAACACTTTCTTTTTTTACTAATCAATAGTCTGTTGATAAACTAAAAATACTTACTCTAGGTATTTTGTCATTGCTTTACTAAGCACAGGTTTATTTTTGTAACCTGTCTACAGTGTTTGATGCTGTGAAGCAGAGTTTAGCAGTAAATAAAGAAATCAAAGAGTTTGATCAGTGCTGGTGTTTTGTCTGTGTGTATAGTGGAGATTGTTTTGTTGTTTCTAGATTCACTGTCCACTGTACCTCACAGCAAGGCATCTTATGTTCAGACATAGACGACGTGAGGAGAAAGAAGAGATGAGGAGACACACGCTCTTCAGTCGAATGATACACGAGGACAGAGGAGCTCTCTGTTCACCTTACGATAATGAGGTGTAAAAACACAGTAAATTTCACTAAGTTGCAAAGATGATTTTGTTTATAATGTTTAAAATAATATGATGTGTTTAAGCATGAAGAAGACTTTATAACTGCTGTTGGAGTTTTGTTTATTCATCCCATTGCGATCTTGCAAACTAAATTAGTTGTTAAATAAAAGCAGTCTTGACCTCCTTATTTCATTGGAGATATAATGTGTGGCTGCTTTCATTTCTTTACAAAAACACCAGACAACACACGTCTAGTGAATTTAAAGCATTTCAGTAAATCTGGCTTTGAGAAACGAATGCCCAAGTACAAAGCATGAAGCACTTTACACTGACCTCAATACAAATCAAACAATCAGTAGTGTCCATTCAGACCAATAACACCATAAACAACACCCTAACAAATGAAGAAAAGACTTCAATAGCAGTATTATCAAATCATAATGTAACAGACTGTGAACGCTCCATCAGCTCAAACCAATGGAGTCAATCTCACGAAAACTATCAGAAGAGAAAAGGTTTAAGACGTAAACGGTATGATTTATAAACCTGACACACATTGGTGAGATTGACCCACATCTGATAATGTTCGTAACACATATTCCACAAACATGTTATACTACACATCTGTAACATGTCCTGACTGTAAAACCACACGTCTGACAAACACAATCAGTAAAAACAGTCAATGTTAGGAATGAATCTGTACCTGCATACTGCACAGTGTTTCAGCTATAGTCATATCACAGTGTAGCAATAAACATTACACACCTCACATAAGTGCAGCAGATATCTCAGCTTGTCAACAAACAAACAAACAAAAAGTTTTACAAGTAAAACATACAGTATGAAAATAATATGTCACATGTGTTTATGATGTCACATGATAATAAGAAAGCAAGTGTCTGTAAAATCTCTAAAGTAAAATGTCCATCTTAATGTAAGTAAATAACTTTGACCACCACATTCATATTCAGGGACAAACACTAAGAAATAAAAACATATACAAGAAAACAGAACTGAAATAAATCTAAGAATGTTAAGTCGTTTATTCTAACTGGGGTCAAGGGTTTAGTGCTGTATACTTGCTACCATGTGCTTTGGTTTCATATCAACATTGGGCCCGAGATTAATCATGACATTGATTAATTAATATGTCAGCTAAAATAAAGACAGACCTGTCCTTACGCTAAACTTACAATAAGTCTCCAACATACAAAGTAGATCATTAAAAAATCATCTTACATGATTTTAAATGAAGAACTGTCTGTCTATTTGTGTATTTTTAAAGAAAAAAGAAAAGAAAAAAAGAAAATATAATTCACTAAAGGGCCCATGGCATGAAAATGTTGTAGATGTGAGCAAAAATAGGTAATTGAAATGTGGCCCTCTTTATGATGTCATAAGGAGCTCTTATTATAATAATACCACCCCCTTAATATGCACTATCCAACCACAGCACTGCCATTTAGTGCAGAGAGAAAGAGAGAGAGAGAAAAACATTATTGACAGCACAATTGAGTTTGAATTGCATCAAACCACCATCATTGTGATCAGTGTTTGCACATCATCCGATCATAACACACCCAAAAATGACACATTTTTGCTCACACCTACAACATTTTCATGCCATGGCCCTTTAACATCTACCTGACCAACGCAAAATTTTTATGACATAAGAAATCCTATTCTCCTATAATCAACAGCTTAAATATACATAATGTAACCTGAAACGTATTAACAAGCCCCTAAGGTGACATTGGAGTAAAAAAAATCTAAATGTTAGTTTCATGTGCGCACGCGAAAATAAACTTTATTAAATTTTTTCTCCATGTCCCCTTAGGGGCTATGTAATACCTAGACCTAATAAACAAACAAATATTTTAAAAACAATAGAAAGTACCTAACGTCACAAAACAAAAATGTTTAAAATGCTCTTTTTAAAACAGTAAAACTCTTAATATGATCATTTGCTATTATGTATTTTCACTTAGGAGGTGTACCATAATAAGGTTAATTTCACAAAAAAATGTCCAGGTCATAGAAAATTATCATAAGTCTGTATAGGAATATTATTCATTATATAATAGTCAATATTAGTCATTATTTTAATTACAATTAAGTGCAATTTCCTGACAATTCTCAATACTGTACTGTAAACTAAATGTTATACTCTTAATAAATCTCAACCTGTCTCCACAGATTAAAATAAAAGATTAATTTTAGTACCATGATTAAAAATATTTAGGAATAACATCTCATTATTTTTTATTCCTGATAATGATAATAGTTCTACACACATAGACTTAATTGTTATGATAAATAGCACTTTAATCTTTTTTCGGTGACATATGACCTGAACACTTTCTACTGATAGCACAGAATAGTAAAATGAGTCAAAATGTCTGCAACAATCATATAAATAATAGATGGGTAGTAAACGCACAAAACAACAGAATCAGAGCAGGTGGTGACCTTCAGGACATGAAGAGGACGTGATGAGTCACCAGCATTCAAGCCTTTGCCAGGAGAAACAGTTATAATGTTTGTACCAGACTGAGAAAAGATTAAATACGTTTAAAATACCTTTACTGTTACATACATGTTACATAGGACCACATTACCGTGTTACAGGAGCAGCCATGCATCCGGCTACCTGCGTGTTTGTACCTACACATAAAGCTCTCGAGCGCGTAAAACAAGAGAGTTTATGTTCGTGAGGCCAATCTGAAGGCACCTCAACAGCAGAAAGAGCGAGCCGCTTTCCGGTTTCCATGGAGATCGATGGTGCTACTCAACAGGGCGTGGTCGATCGTGTCCTCGCCGGCCAGAACCTCCCGAACCGCTGCCTCGAAGGCAGCCCCCACGTTGGTGTCGTCTTTGGCGCTGGTCTCAAAATAAGGACAGCAGCCGTTCTCCTCGCACCACGCCCTGGCCTCGTCTTCCCCGACCTCGCGTTCCTCCTTGTCCACCTTGTTTCCGAGCACCACGAAGGGAAAGCGCTCGGGGTCTCGTACGTCAGAATAATACATGAACTCTTTCTTCCAGCAGCCCAGGTTCTGGAAGCTCTGCAGGTCGTCCACGGCAAACGTGAGCAGGCAGCAGTCCGCCCCGCGGTAGAAGGGCGTGCGCAGGCTCTTGAAGCGCTCCTGGCCCGCCGTGTCCCAAATCTGGAGGGTGACCAACCTGCCGTCTATTTCGAGGTCACGGTTGAGGAACTCCACGCCGATGGTGTGGAAGGACTGGGAATCGAAGCGGTCGGTCACGTAGCGGTTCATGAGGGAACTTTTCCCCACGCCGCCATCCCCCAGCAGAATGACCTTCAGTAAGAGGCTCTTACCACTCATAACGGCCCCCAATATCACACCTGTTCACTATGACCTGTCACAAACATACAGAGTATATTAACTACACACACACACACACACACACACACAAGATAAACATACAATATAGACTCAGGTTAAATAAACCGTCTTATATACCAGCTGATCTATGAAGGTTTAAAATGTTTAAGCTATTCTGAACAGTGCTGGTTAGATAGTAGTTGTTGATCTGCCTGGTCTGGGTCAGCAAGCTCAAGTGTCTGACCCTGAGACTTTGGACAGAACAACACCCTCCGAAAGAGCACATGGATTGGTTAAACATACAGCTGTTTGATTTCAGCCTGTAAAGGAAATCCCAATGTTCTTCTTTAGGATAAACTTTATCAACATCTTACTCGCGCCATCACAAGCAAGTGACCATATTCTAGCTGGATTATCATTGGATCTCATTGAGGTCTTAAAGTTAACATAAAATTAACCCTTTCATTTGACACATTTCTGGTCTTGCATTGAACGTAATATTAGAAAAACTAGGTTTGGAAATGGTACGGGATGTCATGGTATCCCATACAGCAAAAAATAAATTTCTTTGGCTAAAAATATGTTTTAAATATATGCTAAATACATTTAAAATAAAGCTAAATTAAATATATTTTTAAATGTAAAAATATGTTAAGTGATATATATATATCAAAATGTATTTTAGGAGCAACAAATATATTTCTAATTTTACAATCCATATAGGTATGGCAAAAAGTATATTTTATATACGTTTGTATAAAATGTATAAGTATGTAAAATGATTCCATAAAAATTACAGTGTTACTTGCAGCTGGTAGATTTAAATTTATGTTATTTACTGGCAACCTTTTGTTCAGTGTTAAATGAACATTAAACATTAACAAGTCTTTGTCTTTACAGAGTAAAACTAAAATAACAGCATCAAGCAAAGCATTCTGGGAAACAAAATCTGAAGCAAAAAAAAACAGAAAAAAGTTGATGATGATTTCTGGTTCCCAGAATGCTTTGCATGAGGCTGTTATTGTATAGTTTAATTATGTAAAGATAAAGACTTGTTAATATTTAAAATTTATTTAACTTTGATCAAACTCTTGCCAGTAAATAACATAAATTTAAATCTACAGTAAGTTACTGGCAACCAGCTGCAAGTAACACTGTAATTTCAACAGATTTTTTTACAGTGAAAATTATAAGTAGATTTTTGCAGTTGAAATTTTTTTTTTTATAATAATAATAATAATAAATTTAATTTATAATGCACTTTATATTTAGAAAAATCTCAAAGTGCTACAGGATAATAATAAATAAGCGACAATAAAACAAGAAGGACATAGCGAGTCAGTTAAAAGCTCTATTAAAGAGGTGAGTTTTGAGGCCACGTTTAAAACTTTTTTAGTTTTAATCTTAAATGTTTAAAGGTTTGTACACTGTCAGAAAAAAGGGTACAAAGTTGTTCCTTTTTCTGTCGCTGGGGTGGTACCCTAAAAGGTACCTTTTTGTACCGTTATGGGTATACAACACATTAAAATGTTGTACCTTATGGGATACAATATTATAGCCTAAGGACCAATTGTGTACCTTAAGGAACAATTTTGTACCAGTTAAATTTTAGGGGTACAAAACAGTTAACTGTACCTTTAAAGGTACAAAATAGATCCTTAAGGAACAGTAATGTACCTGAAAAGGTACAACATTGTATTATGTTTATATACCTGTAAAGGTACAAAACAGTACCTTGGGGTACCGCCACAGCGACAAAAAAGGTACAGTTTTGTACCTTTTTTTGACAGTGTAAGATACAACGTTTTAATTCCAATGAGATGTGAATATAACCCTACTAAAAATCCAGCTAGGACCAGAATATGCTGGTGAGCTGGTTTTAGTTGGTCTCCCAGCTTGGTTTTGCTGGTGAAGCAAGCTGGTCTAGCTGGGTTTTGGTCACTTTTTAAGCTGGTCTAGCTGGACTTAGCAGGTCAGGCTGGAAGACCAGCTGACCCACCAGCTTGATCAGCTTTGCCAGGCTGGGAGGACCAGCTCAAACCATCTACTGCCTCCTTAAACCAGCTAAAATGCTTAAACATATATTCATTTTTTTTAAAATTATTTCAAAATATACAAAAAATTGCATTACATTTCAAAAATTGAAATACATTTTTGTAAAAATATATTGCAAAATATATTTCAGTACAAAAATTTCTATATCGCTGTAATTATAATTTATCTACAATTACAGTATTACAACCCTGCTTAAAAATAAACAATAAAACCATTACAGACAATTCTAATGGCTTTATTAGTTCTAATGGAATATGGCCCAAAACACACTACAGTGTATTGGTTTTTGTTGATCTCTAATGGTATGTACTGGTTCTATCGGTTCTATGTGGTTCTCATGGAAAATGTCCCAAAACACACAGTGTACAGTGCAGTGGGTTTTAATGGTAAAAGCTAATGGTTCCTATTGGTATTTTAATGGAATTTTATTTTACTAAGGGTGCTCCGATTGATCAGGCACCAATGATTTATTGGCTGATACAGAACTTCATGGTAGGGCTACACTTGTTTTCAACCAAATACCAGTACGGCTTTCAAGTACGAAAAAAAACATAATAATGCAATTTCTTTTAAATAGTCAAAATGATTACACAGAACCTGTGTCATTTTGTTTATTTAGTTACCGGCAGAAGTAATAATTTTACATTAAAGCACAATACTGCATTGCTGGGTTAAAAGAAACTGCAGATTCTCACGAGCTGAGTCCAAAGACTAACGTGTGTTAAACTAATAAATAGTACGCTACGCAGTATAGTAAATATCTCATATCATCATAATGATGACAGTACGGCAAACAGCTGATTGCTTTCTGCGCATGCGCACGCGTGCGTGACGGTTGTGTTTTTAGCATACTAGTGCTCAAGCTAATGTTATTACACTGTCTGTGATAATAAATCAAACCTCACTTATAATGTAAGAATATATAAACATATCTGACATGTATATATTTATGTACTTCGTTTAAATTAAACATTAAAGCATTTTCAGTCCCCTATAGCTTAATTACGAGCGCATGTTTATTAAATGTTTTATTTAATAAACTATAGCGCCCTTTACCATGTCTAAGAATAAGCACATTATAGCCTAAATACCGGTAAATACTGAAAAACACATTGGATCTCAGTAATGCGAAAATATTTTTGTATTACCTCATATTGTACCGCGGCGCAAGCACTGCTGCTAGCTGCTGAGATTTCACGCGCTCTGCGCATGCGTGTCTGTGTGCGAGTAGAGAGACACGCGCGTGACAGTAGAACACCAGCCAACTTCACACTGCGTTTAACTACAGAGAGATGTTGTATATGATCATATATGTAAATGCATTGTTTACCCACTTTTGATGTTTTTTTTTTATTTGAAATGTACATACGAATTATTTAGTAAACAGCACCCGTGGAAAGTGTTATCGTAATTTATTATTTGCAAATAATAATTAACAAAGAGTTTTCTTTAAATTATTAAACTTTGTCAGATTTAAAGAAGTATGTCTACAGATAACCAAAAATATTTTTACTATCTTCGTATTTTGTCAACAAAATTTGTATTTATATAAATGCTTTTGATTTTGAATGCATCTGTATGCTCGCATGCTCACTCGCACCAGCACTTTGTGCGGATTAATTTACTAAAAAAAGGTATATATACATGATTAATTTGTGATTATTTTAATATACGATGTGGCTCATGTTGACTGGTTTTACCCTTCACAGACTATCATGATAGTACCGCTATTTTACCCTTCTTGCGTTGTAAATGCCACCCTCATCCACACCTCCAGATGGCAGTAATGTCTCGCTTTTCCTACTGATATTCCTCGAAGCAGAAAGCAACACACATCACAGAGCATCATGATTCAATAAAACTATCTATATGCGTTTGTCTTCACTCAGGTAAGAAATCATGCGATCAGATGAGTTTGTATGTGTGTTTTGTTTTGATTCTGCATCAAAATCTATTGAAATACCTCAAGGAAGCATTTCTGTGCTAATATTAGTGCTGTCTAAGCAGACAGGCTGTAAAACACAATGCTCACTAGACAATGCTTACTATTTGCCTAAAATGATGTCTAGGTATGTTGCTTGTTGGGTTTGAGAGGTGGTGCTCATTTAAAACACGTTTGGATACATTAGAAATCTTCATAGTTTTCAGACTATAATGCACAAGTATGCTGTCTGCAAAAATTGATCCAGTCTAAAGTCTGGCTGAGTTTTGGCCAAAGAATGAATAATATTTGTCTAAATACAAAAACCCTTTAAATATTTATTCATATAGCAGACACATTTTTCAAAACTAATTTATATCAAACCAGATATTAAAAATAAATAAACAGTTTAATCTTAAAGGCAATGATAAATACCTGCAAGCAGCCATTACTGTGGTTCAACCCATGGGTTTTCACAGACAGTGTCCAAAAAGTCTTTGTTAAGTAAACATTTGAGAAAAAGCAGAATAAAGACCCAAATATTCTCCATCTGCTGTACATGAAATGTATGGTTAAAATGTAAGCAAACATCTTAATAAAATGCTGTGATTGTTTTCAGGTTTGTTATGGCTCTCTGTTTGTGGTTTGTTGCAATATTCCCAGTATCATGTTGGGCTCAGGAGCTTTACGAAACCGTAGACGGTGATGTTTTCCAGCCTCAGAGCGCTCTTACGGATATGGAGTTTTCCACCGTGAACTCCTACCGTGGACCTGGAAACAACGACCGTCGGCCTAATAAAAACCTACCCATCCTTCTGTGGTGGAGCTCCAATCTCTTCCCTCATTTCCCAGGAGACACCGAGCGCGTGGACTGCTCCCGCTCATCCTGCATGGTGACACGCAACCGCAAAGTCCAGCTGTATCGCCGCACGGCGTCCATCATCTTCTACGGCACAGACTTCAGGGCGTACGAAGCCCCCCTGCCACGTTTGCCCCATCAAACCTGGGCGTTGTTCCACGAAGAGTCGCCCATGAATAACTATCTCCTCTCTCACAGCGTCGGCATCAGGCTCTTCAACTACACGGCCACATTCAGCAGAGAGTCCGATTATCCTTTAACCCTGCAGTGGCTGCCGTCGCTGGATTATCTTCTGACACCGAGCGCGGTGTCTCTGGAGGAAAAGAACCGCTGGAGACGGGCCGGTCTTGCTCCTGTCCTCTACATGCAGTCTCATTGTGATGTGCCTTCGGACAGGGACCGATACGTGCAGGAGCTGATGAAATACATACAGGTGCCTACGGCTGTCTATACATACTGTACACAGGTATCATATTTACAAAACATGAACGTGTATTTTATCTTCTCTTTAGATCGACTCGTATGGGAAATGTCTTAACAACAGACCTCTGCCTGCACATCTGGAGGACACCAGCACGGCTACCGGTGAGGACGGACGCTTCATGAGCTTCGTGGCCCGTTATAAGTTTCACCTGGCTTTAGAGAACGGCCTGTGTCCGGACTACGTGACCGAGAAGCTCTGGAGACCCATGCACCAGGGCTGTGTGCCCATATACAGAGGATCGTCTTCAGTGGCCGACTGGCTGCCGAACAATCGCTCCGTCATCCTCATCCACGATTTCCACTCTCCTCGAGATCTGGCCGAGCACATAAAGGCTCTGGATGGAGACGATGAAGAATACTCGCGTTATTTAGAGTACAAAACGCCTGCCAAGATCACAAACCTGCGTCTGTTGGATGGGTTAGAAACGAGAGAGTGGGGCGTTAATGATATGAGTAAACCCAACTACCTGAACGGCTTTGAGTGTTTCGTATGCGATCGAGAGAACGAGCGGCTGAATGCATTAAAGGCACACAAGAAGAATCCAGAACAGAACCCGATCCCTCTGCCAAAGATTGCCAATGGCTCACACATGGGATGTCCACTTCCCACTCCTGGATACGGATCTGTGGAGAGCATCGATCGTAATGACAGGTAAATTACTGACCAGTTCGTCAGTGTGTTTGTCAGTGCTGTATGATACGGAAATACTTACATGACCACTTGATTGTGTTACCATGTAAAGTCAATATTGAATCATATTTACTTTTTAATAAACAGCGTTTGGGTACATGTACTCTAGTGGATTAAAATAAAAATTTAGGGTGCTTTCACACATACACTGTTTAGGTCGGCCCAAATGACGTGTCAGTCTGGGTACGGTTAGTTTGGGTCAGTGTGAACACAACAGCCGCACTCTGGGTGCGCACTAAGCAGCCGCTCCGAGACCGCTCTAAACAGGTGGTCTCGGAGCGGCTGTTGGCGAACTTTGGTGCGACCCATCTGTGTTGTGAACACTGCTCGACCTCGGGCCAAACCAAATACAGAAGGTCTCCACATGTTTGAGCCACTAGGCTTCCGTTGTGACGTGAGCTGGGTGTTATATTGTGGGTAAACAACAAATAAAGCCATCTTGGTCCGTTTTAGATATTCGCTATCCCCTGGCGGTGTGAGCTGATGATTTCCTTAAAGCATAGCTGTCCACCACACACAAAAAATAGTGACATTTTTATTATTTTTAATAGAGTAGCACAATTTTGCGTTAAAGCAAAGAAACTTCGCAAAGACGTGCATCGTTTGTCTTCATATCTTGCTTGCGTCGCTCTTCTTGTCAGGCTGGTTGTCGTGGAAACGTGGGGGGTGGTCATGGGGGTAAGCTCTGTCAGAGACCACTGACAGCGCTGACAGTTGTCACATGGTGTACGGTGTGGCGTTTCGAGTATGGTAAAAACAACATATGTGAACACGAACTGCACTTACTGAAAAATGATACAATGTATCACAGAGGCCGCACCACGGTGCGCACCAACATGTGAAAACACCCTTACACTCTTTACTCGCTATTGACGAATTACTTTGTTAATTAAGAGAAAACCTTTCCCTGCCAATGACGCTTTCCTGACCAGTTTTTACGGTAATCTGTAATTATCGGTAATTCGCTATTATCCACTAGTATTACTGTGTCCTTCAGTTATTTGATGGATCAAAATGAATTGCTGGTCCAAACACCCAAATATTTATAAATTAAAATAGGGGAAATTGGGGTGCCGAAACTTTTGCATATGACTAGGGCTGTCAGAATGATTAAATAATCGCCTCGTCGTTATTGTTTGACCTCATTGTGATGATTTCAGATCACCGCAATGATTGCACACCTCTTTAAAAAACACAAGGGGGAGCTGCAGCGCCTGTATAAATAAGACCGTATCAGATGGCCCTTCTTGACTGACAGTGTAATGCGATACTTCCAAAGCCATAGCCATTCAATAGAGTGGAAAAACAGCATTTAAAGAAATGCTGCAAAACATTTATAATTAGTATAAACTGCCAGTCCAAGCAATTCCAAGTTTAGGGAAGTGAAGGATGCTATCTGTAAGGAATTTATTTTTTCATGTGGTCCAGTACTAATATGATCTTAATAGGATTGGCTACTATTTAAGGCCTGTTTTGGTAAAGACTGTTTATTTTGATTGGATTTTTATTTTCAGTTATTTTTCAGACACTTTGTGTTTATTTCTAATAAAGAACTTTCATTTTTTTTAAATATATATTCATTAAATAATTACTTTTAAATATGTGTATGAATATTTACTGCCAGGTAAACATTGCAAAAAATGTTATTTAAATTATGATATTATGAATTGCAAAAAAAGTATGAGAATTAAAGGAACACGCCAACTTTTTGGTACTTTAGCTTATTCACAGTATCCCCCAGAGTTACACAAGTCCATACATGCCTTTTTTTCATCTCCGTGTGTGCTGAAAACTCTGTCTGATACACCCACCGCTAGCCTAGCTTAGCATAAAGACTGGAAGTAAATGGCTCCAGCTAGCATACTGCTCCTAATAAGTGACAAAATAACCCCAACATTTTCCTATTTATGTGTTGTGATTTGTATAGTCACACCTTGTACAAATAACCTTCTACTTTTTTTTAAATGACATGTTTGTAATATGACTCTGTCTGTGTATGTGTTTCTGCTTAGCTGGCTCCAGATGTGGCCGCAGGACTACTGGCAGAGTTTGGATCAGGCCGAGGGTTTAGAGTCGCTCATCAGACATAATGCGTCTGACCCGTCTTTACTATGGCAGCACATGCAGAACATCGCTGGGAGGAGAGCTAGAGGTCAATGAGGTTACACTTAAGGTACATCACAGATATGAAGAATGAGGCTTCACCACATCATTTAATTTCATACTGAAGAGACAATCCTGAAGTAAATGTGTGCATATACAACTCACACGTTATATACAGATCACAATGATCTTCTTATCAAAACTTTGCATCATAGTAATGAGACTTTTGTCCATATTTTAACCCTTTCTTGCACAAAAATATTTATATATTTTCTATTGCACAATTTTGTAATAATCACAATAAAGAGTGAATAAAACTGTGTTTATTTATGAGAATGCTTGTAGTTTAGCAATACAGAAAACATATTTGAATAACAACAGACCAATATTCAGAGTTACTAAAAACAGCTATTTAACAAGGCTTTCTGTTTATTAACTACAACATCTGATAACAATCAACTTGCTCAAAGTGAAACTTGTTCATGAACAAAATAGCAGAAAATAACTTAATCCCCAAAAACAAGAGTTCCTCCCACTATATGAAAGCATTCTGCAGATACAGATTGATTTATATGATAGATGCTCACATAAGTTCTTGTATCAGTGAAGATCAAATCTATAAGTCATCTATAGTAATGAAGGATTTATTCATTTGTCCAGGATGCGATTGGCTTATAGGACGTTATAATAGCAGCTCTCACAGTGAACGGTCCCGCGGTGCAGAAACATGTTGTAGAGTAAATCACCCATCGGTTTACTGCAAATACCACACTGAAGTGTGAAGAGAAAAGAAAGATGACTTTTTAAATTCACGTTCTGTTTAAAACAAGCTGTATACCATGATATGAAGTAGGGCTGCACAGTATATCACACAATCTGCACAGGTGTCTTTGTGTGTTGTACCTTAAAGCAGTATGGGTGACAGGAGATGTTCAGATGCTCAAGAGTGATCTTGTCATTTCCCATCAATTCTCCACAATATGTACAAGGACTTCCTTCACGACTAAAGAAACAAAATCGGGTCAATGTTCAGAGCTCATATGACAGCAAACGATATCTCTGATCTTCCTATTTATCCCGTTTCTTCACTCTTTTAAAAGGAAACGATACCCACCCTTAAAGTGTTATGTAACATACAGTGCATTTATTACATCATCTCTCTATATGTACCACATATCATCCAGCATCATCAAGTCAAAAATAAATCAAGCGTTACTTTCAAAAAATAAAAAAGTATGTATCTATTAAAGACCTCCAGTAAATAACTGTGTTTGGGTATCTGAATAAAAACATAATAAAGTGCTTTACTATTGTTGTGCTTTTCGTGTAAAATTCATATTTTATCATTAAAAAACACTTCTGTGACTAAAGAGTTTAAACATACACTGGATAAAACATCACACAAATGATTATGATAATGACCCCTGACCTGCAGTCCTGTTATACTGTATGTATTTCTGTAATACCTTGAATAATAACTGCTGGGGCTGCTGTAATTGTAGCTGGAGGTTGCCGAAGTCACATACTCAGAGCTGAAAAAAAACATCATGGGTTAGTCAAATCTATACAATGGGTCTGTTGAATGCTGTATTCTGATTGGCTGAGAAATGTTCTGTGGGTATGCATTAATTTCTGATAACCGCACACATAAATTGTCAAATGTCTTAAAAATAGGCACCAGAACAATGTTTGTGGTAACCGTGGTATAAGAGGAATAATTGACACCCGCAGTGTATCTCCGCTTTGCGTCGTGCCGCATTGCACCTTGGGTGTGCATTATTTTCAAATAATTCAATGGCCCGTCGTCAATGATTCCTTACATATACATACACAGCATTACTACATTGGGTGCACATTATTTTCAAATAATACGTCAATTATTCCTTACACTGACCAATTAAAAAAATACACACACTTCCTGTTTCTATTGTTAGGTTGTGCCACGTTCATTCTGTATGTTTGTAATAAAATGATGTCTGTAATTTACCTGTTATCAAGATGTGAATTGTTTACATATTCTTTAAGATAGACGAAGCTCCTAGAATCCAGACAAAGCAGACATTAAACAGGTGAACACAAACTCTTTGGTTATAATATAATAAATAATAATAATAATCCCACATACTTCTTGGATTCAGATTCTGGTAATTTCTGTTCAGAACGGTCTTCTGTTTTAGTGCTGGTTGTGCTAAAAGAATAAATGTGTTAGTAAGTTTGCATTAAACATCATGAGTGACCATACACAACAGACATAACTGAAATATGATTTATTTTAATAGGGCAATGTTTTAATGGAAGTCGAGGTGAAAAGAAAAGGCAGTATTTTTGTTTCATTAGTTGACACGTTTACAGTAAGATCTTTAAAGACATAACAATAGGTAACCCAAGACATAATGCAGGGCTATCCTAGAAAACCTGCCCATATGTATCACTGCTCCATCTTCTTATTTCTCAATGTAGATAAAGCAGGAAAATCTGGTTTAGCCCATGAAACCATACATGTGTGACTAATACATCGACTATTAAAGATGCTTCCAACAACCCGACACAGCTGATTATTTACATAAGTTTAGATTTATAATTAGATTTTGAATTTATCTTCTTTAAGACATTTTATATTAACTATCTATCTCTGTCTATAAACAAATCATTCATTTTCTGAACAGTTAAATATATCAGCGTTTGATTTATGAATGTTTAGTGATCTATTATGGATCTCATGATGAGATTCTGACTGTCTGATCAAATCTTAAGATTCTTCATTTTGTTGATATTATAAATCTGCAGTAGTTTGATTCTTTCTCATATTAAATAACATGACGTGACAACATAATCTAAAAGTTTCATTTTATTCATTCAAACACCCATCAGAATACACAGGGTTGGCACTGACAGTAAATAATCTCATGAATTTTACACAATAAAACATCAAAACGTACCTCTCCATGTTCACAGTCCAATTCCTCCTGTAAAGATTCAGATGTTAAATATTAATACAGTATATTTGTTAAATGATGAAGTCTTCAGTGATCTATGAACATGTGCACGTGTAAAGGTGTGTTAAGGTGTTCGCTGTTTATATTTAAGGCTCAGGTGGAGTTTAAGGGTTGGGTTTGACTCAAACTACATTGCTGATACCTCCTACGTGACTTTAACCCATTGTGCTATTGACCGTTCTTAAGACCATAATATAATCTGAATTTACAACAACATCAGATTCACTTTAGAGTAGAAAACACATCCTGTAGATATTGTCACGATGAATTACCTTGTAGTTTTAATTGGACTGTCGTCCTCAGACAGAGACACCAAAGTATCTGTGGACATGCTGTTAACAAAATACAAAACAAATCAACTTTAATCAAATGCAGTGCAGAACAAATAGAAACAATAGTCAGATGATTTAACTTGAGTTAAACTTACTCGGGGAGAAAGAGAAAGAGAGAGAGGCTATAAGATGAGATCAGTACCTTTTTGTGGACTCAAATGGATCAAATGAATCATTAGAGCTGAAAAACAAGACAGTTTTTGAGAGAGATTTTACACACTGATAGATATACTGTAATAATACTGAAACATATTTACAGTAGTGGCATTATTAATAAAGCAAACAGATGTCTGGAGTATTAAAAGGTGAAGTTTTTTTATTTATTTAATACTCTCCTTAACCTATACAGTATGTAAGATGTTTGATTTGATGGTTGATTTTGCTAAATATTGTGACCTTGTGGCAATATTACTACATTGCTCTTTCTCTTTCTTGAGAACAAGCATCTAAACAGCTGAGCTAAAGGAAAAAGCTAAAGATAAGATGCTAAGATGAAGATAAAATGATTGTTATGAGATGTGAAGGTTTATTGTAGTCATGCTTAAAAACAAATGCACTCGTTGTGACATACCTGTTGAAATCCCTTGACTGTTTGACAATCTGAGATGTTCTGGTGTAAGTGTAGTCAGTACTGAATCTGAGAATATCAATTCACATTCAATGTGAGGACGTGAGATTTCGTCATTTACTCTGGTTTGATTTTTTTTGTTGCCAAATTAAAGTTTAAAAAATTAAATGAAAAATTAATCAAACTCACTTGGTGGCACCAGTATCAAAAGGAATGGCATCATCTGTGAGCAGGTCCAGACTTTTCTGTGTCGGTTTTGTTTTGGGCAGAGGACTGCAAAGGAAATCAATAAGATCAAAATCACTATACATTAAAGGGAATGCACTTACATGTTAATATGAACATGTACATTACATTTAAAGGATAGTAATTTCTTTCTAGTAGTTCCCCCAATATTTAACATAAAAAGTCTATAGTAACATACTGTTAAATGCACATTACACATACAGTATATAGGTAATGGCATCTGAACAACAAGACTACTAATTGAAATATAAAATTTGCATATATATCCTCTCTCACCTGTCATCTTTAAGCAGGTCATTACTGAGCATATCCAGTTCAGGTTTACTACAGAATAAACAAAACCAGAAATAATTATGAGCAAATGTAGAGTTTGGGTAGAGAGTAGTCTATATAGAGTTTTAGTGTCCTCTAGTGCAGTGTTTCCCAACCAGGGGGCCGGGGCCCTCTGGGGATCCTCAGCATTTCTAAGGGGCCTCAAGATGAATTATTCAAAATAAGACTAAACAAGCATTAAAATAAGCGAAAACAAGCAAAAATCATAATGTTTCTTATTTTCTTGGCCATTTTAGTAGCGAATATACATTTGTCTACTCAAAAAAATGATTCATTGGATTAACTCAGTAAAATTGTGGGCAGGATTTCCATCCAATATGAATGTGTACCCCTGCTTTACACAATAAAAATATATTGAGTTAGTCCAACTCAATTTAAAGTAAATGGCAATACTCGATTAGTTGCCTCAACTCAATTTAGTGTAGTCTGAATAATTAAATTTAGCGTAGTTTGAAAAACTCAATGTAGTGTAATCTCAATAACTAAATTCTGTTATTTTATATAAAATGTTTTTATCAAACTAATTAGCATAAGCACATGTTAGCATGCTAATAATAATAACATATGATACTTTGGATGAGCATGTGAGAAGAGACTGATCTCCAAACAGGCATTAACACAGTGCTCATTAAGAGAGATATGTCACATCCACAACCACAAGCGCCACTCTTCTGCACGATGGTAACCAAACAATTTGAAAAAATATAACACAAACGCGCTTCTAAACACTTAATTAAAAAAATGACTCTCCAAAAGCAGTTGCATGCAAAGCATGCTGGGAAATTCTTTTTCCAGAACCCAGACTCAAACTAAAGCACTATTCAGACGGGATTAGTTTTCCAAACAACGTTTGAGTTTCAACGTGTCCCCCAGGACGTCTGTGATTTTATGTACCGATTCGGACGGGATTAAAATGATGCAGGCTATTCCAGAGATGGGAGTGTCTGTTTCATGCATTTGGGCGTTCCAGAAGAGCACGTGCTCTGGATACGCGTGTTTGTAATGTTTAATATTTTGCTTTAAATGTAAAATTATGACAGAACATGTAATTTATCAATTTAATTTTAACAAATCAAAATAAAATATACAAATCCTACTAAAGTAACGTTAGCCTACGTGTTTTATAAAACTGTCTGCTTATAATAAACCCAAAGAAATTAAACAATAATGATTAATAACAATTTATTATCTTTATTAATTCACATTACCATTCCGGAGTTGAACAACTTTGAACGGAGTTTCTTATAACGTTAATGATATTACAGTGGCCAGTCTTAACAGTGTTTGATATTCAGCTCGTCTTGATTTAATTATTTTATTTTGCCGAATGCGAAAAAACATCCATATCTGAATAAATGGGACTCAGGAAATAAAATATACGCGCATTAGTAAGACCTTACGGCAGATCACGTTGGCCAAAACACGAAATGAACCGCGTTTTCAAAAGATATTGCGGGCAAACACAGACATTTGCATTCGGACGGGATTAAATTTCTCAGAGGACCTCTGAGTTCGGCGAAAAACAGTAGGTAAATTGCTCTGGAATTCTTATGGAGGTCGTCAGCGAAAAACACAGACATGGCCGTTTCGGACGTGATTAAAAACACAGAGGACCTCTGAGAAGCACGATTTTCTCAGAGGTCCCCCTGTAAAACTAATCCCGTCCGAATAGGGCTTAATTGTGTTAACGCAATTAAAAAGAAATCAATAAATTATAGTACATATTCATTTTATGTTAGACTAATTAAATATATATACTTATTGCTCTTAATGAGGTATTCTAAATTCATTGAACACAATTTTAATGTGTCATTTCTAAGAAGGGCTTGAATCATCTAAGCTCTACGTGATTTTATTGGTTGAGAACCAGTGCTGTGTCATCTCAGCTCATGATAAAGAGTGAAACACAAGAGATGATTGAATAAAAACCTCTCCCAGAGATCTAGTAGATTTTCTTCCTTCACACCACTGCTCTGTTTAGGGTCAGTTCTGATAAAAAAACAGATTATATTATCTGATGAATACATGACGACAGTGTGAACAGCACAGGACATTTACTATGGTAATGATCTGTTTGTTGTAAGACAACAAGGTATTATAACATGACAATAAATCTAATACATTTAAATCAATGACAGTAAACTCACTCTTTTTCACTGAATTTGTGAATATGATGTGAATTTATTTCATTTACACATAAGTTATCTTTATATGATAGCTTTGATCATTATGAATGAATCAGATCATCATGTACCTGGCAGGCTCCGTCTTGAAAGATATCAGGGTATCAGAAAGTGCTGTCAGGCTTTCAGGACTGCAAAGTCATATCAAAGAGAAACATTTCATCATCAATAAGAAATTAATATCACATCAATATTCACTATAGACCAGTTCAAATGATGTAAACAACACTAGTCCAGAAACACTTCCTGTTACAGTTTGTGACAGTTATTTTTTTATTTTACATATATTATTATCTTTAAGATGTTTGTTTAACTTCAGTTAATTCAGGTTTATATGTTCTGTTGGTTTATTTTATCTCAACGTTTATCTAGTGTTAAAAAACGGAAACAGGAAGTGCTTCTGGACCAGTGTTGTTTACATCTTTTGAACTGGTCTATAGACAAAGTAAAGTGGATATTACTATGCACATACCTTGTCTCTGGGGTCGATGATGTTACTTTTATCTGAGGTGTAGTTTTAGTTGATGTAGTATCAGCTGCTGGTTTAACTGCTGATGTTTTAACTTCAGTTGTTGTTTTAGTTTGTGTTGTAGAATTAGTTTCAGCCAATGGTTTAACTTCTGGTGTGAATTTAGACTCAGTAGTTGTTTTAGTCTGAGTCAATGGTTTAAGTTCAGCTGCTGGTTTTGTTTCAACTTTTGTTGCACTTTCAAATGTTGTTTTAAGTTCTGTTACAGATTTAGTTTCAGTCACGGTTTTAACTTCTGCTGTAGGTTTAACTTCAGTAGTTGTTTTAGTTTGGGTTGTAGATTTGGTTTCAGCCATCGGTTTAACTTCTGGTGTAGGTTTAATTTGTGTTGTGGATTTAGACTCAGTTATTGAAGTTTGGGCCACTGGTTTAGTTTCAGCAACCAGTTTAACTTCTGGTCCGGGATAAGACTCTGTAGTTGTTTTAGTTTGAATTGTAGATTTAGTTTCAGCCACCGGTTTAACTTCTGGTGTAGGTTTAACCTCGGTAGTGGTTTTAATTTGTGTTGTAGATCTAGACTCAGTTATTGAAGTTTGAGCCACTGGTTTAGTTTCAGCCGCTGGCTTAACTTCTGTTGTAGATTTAGACTCAGCTGTTGTAGTTTGAGTCACTGGTTTAACTTCTGGTGTGGGTTTAGACTCGGTAGTTGTTTTAGTTTGTGTTGTATATTTAGTTTCAACAGCTGGTTTAACTTCTGTTGTAGATTTAGACTCAGTTGTTTTAGTTTGTGTTGTATATTTAGTTTCAACCGTTGGTTTAACTTCTATTGTAGATTTTGTTTCAGTTGTTGTAGTTTGAGACACTGGTTTAGTTTCAGCCACTGGTTTAACTTCTGTTGTAGATTTAGTCCCAGTTGTTGTAGTTTGAGCCACTGGTTTAGGTTCGGCGAAGGGTTTTGCCTCAATTGCTGTTTTGGTTTCAACTGCTGTTTTAAGTTGCGTCGTAGGTTCGGGTATAGGTTTAGGTTCTGGTTTAGTTTCAGGTGGTACATCTTTCACTAGTGAGGCAGGTTTAATTCTGTAAATACAATAAAGAAGAAGAAAGAGAAGAAGTTGAATAGGTGAAGTTTTAGTTTAGTTTCAGCCACATAAACTGCTGATTTAAAACAATGCCCCTACTGCATAATAGCACTTTACTGTGATTGATACTTTACATATCTTGTATGTTTTTATTATTATTAAAGAATGTATGGAGCAACATTGTAGCAATACTGTATTTAATACTAATACTAATGTTGTGTAGTTTACCTTGGTTGAGGTTTAGATGGAAGAGAAGTGACTGCATCTTCATCATCACTGATCACAACCCTATAAACCACATATGCACTATTTAGCCATCAGGATATGATGCTGATCAAAACATAGTGTTGTCAGTTGAATATTTTTGGTACCTTTTAGCAACAAAAGCGACACTCGTCTGACTGGATGTTTGAGGGATCTCTGGAGCACTGGACAAGTTAAGCATGAAGTCAGATGTCTAAATTCTTAGATTTATCATGAAACACTTCATTCAATCAAAGATATTCATGTCTGTTATCTGGTGCACATTTATCATATTAATTTACAATTGTAATTACCTAAAAGGAATTATGATGTTACTCTGGTACCGTTTTAAAAAGTTATGAGATATTTTGATCAATCACTTATCTATAAACTTACTCAAATTTTTTAGCAGCAGACAGTACGTATGAGCGGCGACTGGCTGCTGATCCTTTAAGGACGCTGCTGGCTGCTTCTTTCCTGAATAAACACATAAACAGAAGATAGATTTATAAAGAGGAACATGACATCATACTTTAAAACATCTTAATTTAATCATTGTGTCATCGTACCTCTTCTCTATCTCTTCATCGTTCAGAGAGGCTTCTGACTGAAGCGCTGTTTCATTGTTGGATCGAATCGTGTGAGGAGCTCTAGAGAAACATTCATCAAATATATGAATAAGTATAAATATGTACTCAAATGTGTTTAGGTGCATGTATAAATCTGTGTGTCGTTGCCACTTACATCTGCTTGTAACTCTCAGATGGCTTTTTGGTGAAGCTTTTCACCCCGCTTGAAGAGGAAAGAAACAGTGAGATAACAAACAACTGTATTCACATTTATTTTCTAGAGCAAAGCTTGTTTTATCTATTCAGCCTGATTAAAAATGATTTAATTCTGTTTTTATACTAAATAGAAATCAAACGATCATTCACTTACGCGTATCCATTGGATGATGATGATGATGATGATGATGATGATGTCGGCTTGGCTTCAGTTTTTGTGAAAACACCTCTGCAAAAGTCAAGTTTCTGACATAAGGTGAAGTTGTATAAAGTGATTTTGGTTTGTTTTGAGAGATTTTACGATGTTTTACCTGATCAGGTATCCAGAAGTAGGTGCTTTAGCTCTGTGAAAATATCAAAATGAAGCATTTCAATTATTTGTCATTTATTAAAAGAGTCACATTTAAAACATTACAGCACTCAGAGTTCAAATGCAAAATCCTCTAAATGCCACCTGCGGCAAAGATTAATCGTGATTAATCGCATACAAAATAAAAGTGATTTTTTGTATAATATATGTGTGTGTACTGTGTGTAATTATTATGTTTATTTAACCACACACACATACATACATTTCAAATTTCGTTTTTTATATAAATATTTTTTTCAAATTTATATACCTTATAGAATATATAAAAATATAAATAAATATATATATATACACATTTATATAGATTTTTCTTAAATACATACAGGAATGTGTGTATTTATATATACATAATAATTACACACAGCACACACTCATATATCATGCCAAAAATCACTTTTATTTTGTGTGCGATTAATCGCGATTAATCTTTGCCCCGCACTAATAATGATATTAATCAAATGTTCTCGTCATGTATTCCCTGAACAAAATTATAAATGCAACACTTTTGTTTTTGCCCTAACTTTTCATGAGCTGCACTTCTCCTTTGCTGAGATAATCCATCCACCTCACAGGTGTGGCATAGCAAGATGATGATTAGATAGTATGATTACTGCACAGGCGTGCCTTAGGCTGGCTACAATGATAGGCCACTCTGAAATGTGAAGTTTTATCACACGCACAATGCCACAGATGTCGCAAGTTTTGAGGGAGTGTGCCGTTGGCATGCTAACTGCAGGAATGTCCACCAAAGCTGTTGCCTGTGACCTGAATGTTCATTTCTCTACCATAAGCCGTCTCCAAATGCGTTTTACAGAATTTGTCAGTACATCCAACCGGCTTTACAACCACAGACCACGTGTAACCACACCAGCCCAGGACCTCCACTTCCAACATCTTCACATTCATGATCGTCTGAGCCCAGCCACCCAAACAGCTGCTGGAAGATCGGTTTGCATAACCATGGTTTTCTGTACAAACTGTCTTGGGAAAGCTCATCTGCATGCTCGTTGTCCTCATCTGAGTCTCGATCTGACTGCAGTTTGTCATCGAAACCGACTTGAGTTGGCAAATTCTCACATTCTCAATGCCGTCTGGCACTTTGGGGAGGTGTTTTTTACTGTACAGGGCACACAGCATGTATGGCGTCATGTGGGTGAATGGTTTGCTGATGTCAACATTGTAGATCGAGTGGCCTATGGTGTTGGTGGGTTTATGTTATGGACAACAAACACGGGTGCATTTTAATAATGGAATTTAAAATGCAAAGAGATACTCGGTGGTCATTAAAAATCCCAGGATGTCTTTCGAAAAAGAGTAGGGGTGTGCCCCGGCATCCTGGCCAAACTTGCCTGTTGGCCTACTAATCATCCCCTCATACAAATTGGCTAAATCACTCGGTCTCCTCTCCACTAATAAGCTGGTGTGTGGTGGGCGTTCTGGCGCAATATAGCTGCCGTCGCATTATCCAGATGGATGCTGCACATTGGTGGTGGTTGAGGAGATTCCCCCATTCATATGTAAAGCGCTTTGAGTGCTGCAGAAAAGCGCTATATAAATGTAACGAATTATTATTATTTTATTTTTATTATTTATACTGTGATGAACTCCTGAGGCCCATTGTTGTGCGATTCAGGCAAATGCTGGTCACACCAGATACTATCTGGTTTTCGGACCCATCAATACAATAAACTGCACATTTTAGAGTGGCCTTCTATTGTGGCCAGCCTAAGGCACACCTGTGCAATAATCATGCTAATCATCATCCCATATCAATAATGATAGACTCAATGCTTCTTCGATATAATGCTTTAAATATAAAGATTATTCCCGTCCACGCTAGTCTAAACACTGGACATTATAGGACACAGAGTATTTCTGTAAGTAATTTCTCTACCAGCACCGTTACTTTTCATTTCATCCAGATATTCAAAATAACTTAACGTCCATTCACTCTCTTCAACAATACCAGCATTGAGTTAAACACACACCCCAAACACTGTAAAACAGCGGTATAATCAGTGAAGATGAATAGATGAATGTTTGTACTTCTCTGTGTTGTTCGTGGGCTCAGGAAGTTTAGTTGTGGGTGAGGACACCGGACTGGTTTCTTCAAATACACCATTTGAGCGAGTCGCTCGCACCTCAGCGATCCTAGAAAAAAAGGAAAACCTTGAGAAACTGAGCTCTTCATATGCGGTTTAGACATTCAAGCTGGTTTATTGCTGCATCATACATTTCTTTCAGTGAACATGAATTGGATCCATTTAACATTAACAGGCCAACATTACAAGAGAAACACAAAGTAAAGAAAAAATGATTCCTTTTAATTTCTTCTAAGATTTTTAATTCACTTTTATATTTGACCTAATGCTATAGCTAGTTTTAAACTCAGCAAAAATCATTATGATAAATACGGGCACTGAACATCCTTATTGTTTAAGATTTTATCATTCATACTCTATGTTTTGTTACTGTCATGTCTTTCTTACCATGGTTTCTCTTCTTCCTTTTCCTCTTGATTTTCTTCTTGATTTCTCTGTATCCAGCTGTTGTCTCCTTTCAGAGCCGTGCGGACTTTAGTGGTCTTTAGAACAGACTTTCTGTCCCCTTCTGTAAACAAGACAAAAACTCATCAACTATTACAATTACAACCGCAGTTAATTAAAGGGAATGTCAGAAATAAAGTCTAACAATAAAAGTTTTATGTGTGTTGTTTCAAGCTATGCGTGACATGTAGCACAACAGGATTTATCTCCATAAATGACTGATTTACTACAGTAAAATCATGAAAGAAAACGCCATGACTCACCGCCAGACATTGTGTGTAGTGCTCTCTTCAAAAATCACCTGAAGAAAAGAAATGAGAGAGTTTTAATAAAGACACTGAATCTTATAAATATATTTTATTGTCATGATTTATTTGAAAAGAAACCTAGATAGTTTTGTTTGTTTGTCTGAGAAACTGTTCTTACATTTGTTATATACACAAAAATGTATTCATTCATTTATTACACCCAAATATATCTGTTTGTGTGTAAAGTTACTTTTTTCACTGCTTAACCCTTAACTGTCACCCGTCCTGTATACGGGACAACTAAGTTTACTTCAATATTTTTGATGTAAATTTTAATGTATCACGACAAACTATATATTGTTGGAAATGTCTAAGCCTCTACAATACATATTTCAACAGTTTTTTTTTTTTAAATATGGAGGGAGAGTAATAATTCATATTATTTTTATTAATAATATGAATTATTACTCTCCCTCCATATTTTTTATTAATATAAACATGTATATCCTATTAAATGTCACTCACCCGCCAGCAGAACGCTTACGTTTAGTTCAGTGTTTTGCATTTTGAATTCTTATCAAATTATGGCAAACTATATATGGTTGGAACTTTGGGAAAAGATTGACATAGTGTGAGTCCTTTTCTAAAATGTTACGGGCCCACAGCCAGCCCCACATTGTTTTTACATATTTATAACACTATTATAAACCTAAAAACCTTGACAAACTATATATCTATGGAAAGCTCAAAGTGTGTAGTTTTCATATACATCACCATTTTGGTAGAATTATGACGTAGTGAGAGTCAGTTTGTAAATGGTCACGGTCCCACATGTGGGCCCACTTTGTTTATACATATTTATGACACTAAACCCCTACTCTATCTTGACAAACTATATATCACCGGAAAGCTCTAAGAGTGAAGTTATCATATTTCAAGGTCATCTGATGATAGAAATTATGTAGTGATAGTTTTTTGTTACATGACTTCCCCCCCATAGGAATGCATATTAATTGTATACATTCATAACACTATATCCTATTATAAATCTATAAAAATGTTGACAAGCTACATATCAGTGGAAAGCTCTAAGAATGTAGTTTTCATATTTCAAAATCTTTTAGCAGTAGAAATAATGCAATGACAATGATTTATTAACTTGTTAGAAGAGTATGCAGCAAACCGTTGTGACACAATGTGGCCTTTGTTGGTAAATGTATGTTGATTTTAATTTGAAATTTTAATTTGAAACTACTTGAGACACATGGCTTTGTGTTTACATTATTTATTTTTTGAAAAATTTACATTTTTATCATTTTATTTATAAAATGACTATGTTACTTAATTATTTGTTAATTTATTATTTTATTATAATACATTTAAACTGCTATAACAATTTTTCTGTTTCATATTTTTACCTCCAGGCACTTCAGTAAAAAAACTTAATTTGTCTTCTTTATAACAAGACCAAGATTAGGTTTCTATGTATATTAATTTGAAGGTGCACATCAACTTTTCTCCCCCGCACCTTAAAAAGAGGGGGGCAGTTAAGAGGTTAAACGAATAAATTAAACAGAAATACTCTTCAATAAGATTACACACTAGTCAACATGCACAAAAAATCATCCTAGTTAATGTTTACTTAACATTTATTAATATAATAAAAAATGAAAAGTTTTGGTTAAAATTACTTTATGCACACTGATGATCTTACACGGAATTGTATTTTTAAAAACTAGCATTAGCAACGAGAAATAAACGCTGCCGCTAATGCATTACATTAAACAATGTTAGCAAAAAGTGTACAAAAGCTTGAAGTTACATAAAATCAAGAACCACTGCTTTATTCTTTAACATGGCATGTTAGTAAGAATAGAAATAGATACTGGGGTAAATTGTAACAGGTTTGGGATTAAAAGTCTGATTAAGCTGAATGCAGCAATTATTGGCTAAACAAAAAACACATTAGCATACATTCAACCATAATATAAAGGTTAATTCAGCTGCCAAAACAAGGCCTTGATTTTTGTCATTTTTACCTTTAAAGTTGTGTTGAATTTATTTGTGTTTCATCTTTTTTTATAAGTTACATTCTTTAATTTAATAGCAGGGTCAATTGTGACTAAACTTTATATTTAGTGCAATATTTTAAGTAAATACAGTACAAAAAGTTTATCGTTGTGATCCCACAATATAATCATGTATGGTTCTTCAAAGAATCATTTATTATATAATCTGAATCATTTTACATTACAGATCATTTTGTGTTATGGAAGTCAAAAATGGTTCTTCTATAAATTTAAAGCATTAAGGTTTTTAGGTGTGTTTAAACTTACTCTTGAAAATGTCTTCCACATATTTTTAAGCTTGTTTCCATATTTATCAATACAATGTTTAATTTAAAGCATTTCGATGTGTGTCACATGTATTCTCCTTCAGATGCTGAGATCTTTATGATCATACACTGTCAGAAGAAAACGTTTCACTAGAAAAAGGTCCTAATAATCACAATTTCGTACCTTTGAGGTACTAGGTATGAATGTATATTTACACGTGTGAGAGCTTTTTGAATCTTCATGAACACATACAGTATAACTCTGCTTGGGCGTGATGCTCGTTCTAGAAGTGTTGAGATTTTATACGATGGACTTGTTTAATAATCTTTTCATTATAATTGCTCTGCCTGCTTGACTGCCCGCTTTATTTCCTTCAACACAGAAAACAGGGCAGTAAAGGCATGTTGATGACACATAGCCTATAGTTATTTTCTTAATAATTTAAAGTATTTTGAGTACAACAGCTTTTCTTCTGAAGGGCTGTAACTGTGAAACATTCGGCGAGATTCCCGAGTATCATTTCATAACCATGTAGTAAAGCCTGTCCATCAACTCAATCAAGAAAACACATTCTGAGAAGACAACATTTGCTAGGATCACATCCAACAAATGAGTCGAGACGAATCAATCCATCCGATCAGCTTTGTTCTCTTTTGAACTAACAGAAATAGACTTTTATTATGATATTTAATGTAATATTTACTTAAAAGGACATTAGTGCAATCCACTAAATACACTTCCCTTCATCAAATCAACTCATCACACTTTCTTTCATATCTTTAATCATCAGTTTGCTTCCTCACTCTAAAAACGCCTCAGTTATATTTAACCCATAATGGGTAAATATTGGACAAAACCCATACTGGGTCATAACCATATAACAACCCATCATTGGGTCATTTTTAATCCAGCATGTGTCTAATATTTACCAATTATGGGTTAAAAAAAAACAAGCAATTTTAGATTGAACAATACTCTCATTATCTTAAACGTACAGTATGACTCAACGCTTCTTCTCATTACACTTATTTCTGGACTAAAATAAAGTTTGAAGAGTTCAAACATAGCCTAGTCAAAGTCAAGTCAAGCATTTCTTCTTCAAAAGCAAACCCTAGACAAGCGGTACAGTGACTCAATGTGACCCCGTCATGAGTAAACAACAGTTTGAGTAAGAGAAAGCTGAAGGCCAAATAATGATACTTTCACTAGAAGAGCTAATGTACCGTTCAGATAAATAATAAACAAATAATCTCACACGATGACAGAGCAATATAAGTGTTGGACATTTGAGGACGTACCTGCTGAAGACGAATGCTGAGCTGTGGTACGATCACAGACTTGCTGAGCAATGCTGGAATATTCCTCTGAGTTGAGTAAACACACAATGTGTTTAATGATAGCTGTGTTCTCCACAGCACCCAGCAGATACGGGTGTGGACACAGACCTGCCCATCCAGTCCGGGAGGACTTAACCAACCCACCAAACCTAGGTGTGTACCTGTGCATGTGTGTCTATGTTATGGGTGGAATCAGAAAGCGTGTTCCTGTCATGCCTTTATTTGTTTGACTTCTAATGCAGGTAGAGGACAATTGATGGATGTGATGTCACACCAAATCATTGAGATCCGGTCCAACGAAACAGAAACTGGTCAGAGTGCCATCTTTGGGTCTGGTGAAAGCTTTCAGGTCAAGTCTCTATTATAACATAGCTTGTGTGCTTCAGCAATTTCAGTGTTTACCATCATCATCATCATCACTGGAAGTCCTGCAGGTTTGATTTAGACTGAATGAAAAGGAAAATCTTTCTTTAAAGTCTTGCACGTGGCAAACTTGTGATCAGTGTGAATGTAAAAAATAAAAAAGTATGAATCTATAAAGACTTAATAAATATTCAAGATTTTATTTTTTGATATCGATGAATAGTTCTAGACAAAACGTTTCACTTGACCTCGAAATCTTTGAAGTATGAGAGACCATTGAGACTGAAACAAAACAACTCTCACGCTGAAGATGTATTAAATCGCAAGCTACAATACAAACAGCTTACATAAACCTGTGAATGTTTAGTCAAGGTGAAAAGATGAGTCAGTCATATAGAAGTCATGAAGTGAGCTATGTGTGTGTAAGATATTCACTAATCTCAATCAAGATCATTTGCTGTCATCATCAGACGCATTCACACCCCGGCATGAGGCAGCTTTAAAGATCTGATGGGGTTTCGCTGTAGGTCACACCTCGACTATGATGGGACAGGAACAGGTTTGACAACAGCGAGTCATAATGATAATGATTCATATCTGCGATTGGAGAATTTCAGGTATCTGAACAACACCACCACCCATTCAACGCCTCCTGGAGGAATCACAAATATCTATCAGTCAAGGAAACTTACTGTCGTACTTATGCAATACAGCTAGCTTAGGATAATGGTTATATACACTGAAGACTGTGGATGTTGTGTGAGATTAACTATTTTATTTGGTGGTAAAGGTGATTTTTGATCATTTTGACGACAAAAAGTAAATTCAACATCAAACTATTTATCAACCTGTTTACTTTATGTTCCTGATCTTATTAGGGCTGTGCAAAAATATCAATACTGCTAACTATCGTGATACATTTTTTTTTTACCACCGATAGTGTACCAATATTTCAATATCTACTATTGATATTTTTAAAAATCCCATCAAATCCGTCTGTGTGCTTCAAATGACTAATTCAGCTCTATTTTTTACATTTTTGATTAAAAAGGAAAAATATTGCAATGTATTCTTAGCATGCGATTTATTGTATCGTATCGCGATACATTGTATCATGACACATGTATTGTGATATGTATCGTATCACGAGGCCCTTGCCGATACCCAGCCCTAGATCTTATTGTGTATAATACATCAATACACAGTATTCAGAAGTCTGAAATGTTGTTAGCCCTGAAATTACAGTATGTAAGGAATAATTGACGACAGGCTATGAGTTATTTGAAAATAATGCACACCTAAGGGGTTAATTATAATGCATGTTTGCATTATTAGCAAATAACTCAAGGAAACGGATTCAATTTGATTATTTTAAGACATTTGACAGGTCAGGTGTGCATACGAAAAATAATGCATAATAATGCACACCTGTGGAACATTTTTAAACCAATCAGAATAAAGCGTTCAACAGCCCCGTGTGATATAAATAAATATAATATTGCAAAATACCTGAATGCTGGTAAGCATTGATCACATAAAATCAAGTCTGCATTCTGGTTATGCAACATCCTGTCAAATCCTTTCCTGTTTTTCTTTTGTTGAATATTCCGGATTTGCATTGTCATTTCATATTGATTTTAAGCTTTTAATAGGCTTTATGCCCAGCTGAACTACTTCCTGAACTTCAGCCAGCTCCTTGTTTCCTGTCTGCCATTATTGGACAAACTGATTAATCAAGGAGTGTCTGATTATTGTTGTTGTGACTACTGAGGTCAGGCACACCAGGATTAATCAGTTTGTCCCACAATGGCAGACAGGAAACAAGGATCTGGATGAAGCTCATGAAGTAGTATAGCTGGGCATAAAGCCCATTGAAATAAAGAAAGCGACACAAAACAATCTATTTAAAGTGTTGTCACAGCATGAACTCTTTATTGTCACTCATAGATTCTCTTAAAGTACTACACATTTGAAGAAGCATTGTTAATATAATCTTTACAGTCAGCACTGGTAATCCAGCTGATTCAGTACTATTTATATTTACTATGGTATTACGCTCCCTTCCGTAAGTGTGGATAACTCTCTACCGTGCGTGCTATAGCTTGTTTTAAAGAGACCACCGGCTGGTAACCCATGTCCCGTTTGGCACGAGCACAGCTGTAGTAATGATGCGTGCCGGCCAGAGCGACTCTCATGGGTGTGAAGGTGGGCTTGAAGTGGACCAGGGGTCTCAGTATAAAGGATATCAGCCAAAGCAGCAGTGCTATTCCATAGACCAGCATGTAGGGAAGGTGATACCGTGGGGCGCTGTAACCCAGACCCACCAAAATCTGAGACATGAAGTCCCAGAAAGGCACCGGCTCATCGTTGGTTATGTGGTAAGCCTGTTTTTAAGAAAAAAAGAATGATATTTGTAAACGACACATTTAATTGATAGCTGTTCATTTATTCGTCTTAGGCCATCTGAGACGAAGGCTACGGGTTTTACCCCCAGGTTTCACAGACAAGGCTTAAAGGATTACTTCACTTTCCTAAAAAATAAATCACAATAATTTACTCATCCTCATGTCATTCAAAATGTTTATGTCTTTTTTGTTTCGTTTTTTGAGGAAAACATTACAGGATTTTTCTCCATATAGTGGACTTTAGTGGTCCTCAACAGTTTACAGTTTCAATGCAGCTTCAGAAACCTCTAAATGAACCCAACTGGGGCATAAGGGTCTTATCTATCAAAAATAAGCACTTTTAAATCACAGCTTCTCATCTTACATAATGTGTCATCATGTCAAAAGGTCATGTATGATATACACTCACCTAAAGGATTATTAGGAACAACATACTAATACTGTGTTTGACCCCCTTTCGCCTTCAGAACTGCCTTAATTCTACGTGGCATTGATTCAACAAGGTGCTGAAAGCATTCTTTAGAAATGTTGGCCCATATTAATAGGATAGCATCTTGCAGTTGATGGAGATTTGTGGGATGCACATCCAGGGCATCTCATCCGGGGGTTGAGATCGGGTGACTGTGGGGGCCATTTTAGTACAGTGAACTCATTGTCATGTTCAAGAAACCAATTTGAAATGATTCGAGTTTTGTGACATGGTGCATTATCCTGCTGGAAGTAGCCATCAGAGGATGGGTACATGGTGGTCATAAAGGGATGGACATGGTCAGAAACAATGCTCAGGTAGGCCATGGCATTTAAATGATGACCAATTGGCACTAAGGGGCCTAAAGTGTGCCAAGAAAACATCCCCCACACCATTACACCACCACCACCAGCCTGCACAGTGGTAACAAGACATGATGGATCCATGTTCTCATTCTGTTTCCGACTCTACCATCTGAATGTCTCAACAGAAATCGAGACTCATCAGACCAGGCAACATTTTTCCAGTCTTCAACGGTCCAATTTTGGTGAGCTTGTGCAAATTGTAGCCTCTTTCTCCTATTCGTAGTGGAGATGAGTGGTACCCGGTGGGGTCTTCTGCTGTTGTAGCCCATCCGCCTCAAGGTTGTGCGTGTTGTGGCTTCACAAATGCTTTGCTGCATACCTCGGTTGTATCAAGTGGTTATTTCAGTCAAAAGTGCTCTTCTATCAGCTTGAATCAGTCGGCCCATTCTCCTCTGACCTCTAGCATCAACAAGGCATTTTCACCCACAGGACTGCCGCATACTGGATGTTTTTCCCTTTTCACACCATTCTTTGTAAACCCTAGAACTGGTTGTGCTTGAAAATCCCAGTAACTGAGCACCTCTCTTTCCTATTTTGACATTCAGTTTGGAGTTCAGGAGATTGTCTTGACCAAGACCACACCCCTAAATGCATTAAAGCAACTGACATGTGATTGATTGGTTGATTAGATAAATGCATTAATGAGAAATTGAACAGGTGTTCCTAATAATCCTTTAGGTGATTGTATGTGAAACTACCACTCCAGTGTTAACAAGTGTGGAGAAAGAGGACAGTTCAGACGTTGTTGTATGTGGAATGATACTAATTCATGTCTTTGTGTCAGTTTATTATTTAAATGGTCTGCAAGTGTGCGTTTCACATACTGTATGTGATGCGTGACCTTGCGCAATTAGGTAAGGTCGCGCTGGCACATTACACGTCTAGTGCAAGACAAGAAGTTGTGGTTTAAAAGTGCTTATTTTGTATTGTTCTTGTGAACAAAGACAATTTTTTTGCTAGATAAGACCCTTATGCCTCGGTTGGGATCGTTTAGAGCCATTAAAAGCTTTGTTGAAGCTGCAATTTTACTCTGAAACTGTTGAGATCCAATAATGGCTATTAAATTGAGAAAAATCTTTTAACGTTTTCCTGAATAAACTTAATTTCTTCTCGACTAAACAAAAAGACATCAACCACTTGGATGACATGGAGGTGAGTAAATTATCTAGATTTTATTTTTATGAAAATGGAGTAATCCTTTAAAGTTCAGAGCCGTGGGAATCATGAACTAGTTGAACCCAAGGACTTTTATGAATCAGCATTGCTTACGGTTTAAGCTAAACATCTTCTCGACTCTTCAACTGAAGGAATAAAGACACCTTTATGGCCTTAAAGTGAGTAAATTATATTTTTTGGGTAAAATATCCCTTTAAGAAAATGTTCTATTGCTGCATTACATAAATAACTGATAACCTGACTGACAAGCATTTGTCACTGTTTTTGCTAAGGTGCTTCATTGGAAATGACTGTCAATCAGGTTGTTTACACACACACACACACAAACAGTAAGGATCTGGACTGGATCTTCAGTCGCTCACATTCCTCACCTGAGCACAGAGAGGTGAATCAACCTTCAGGTGTTCAGCTGCTAAAATATGCCCATGAACTACATTCTCCACATAGGTGAAGTCCACAAGATTACATCCATCTCTGTATATGAAGAATAAAATAAGCACATGATAACATTCAGATACAAGAATGCCATTCAAACACATACTGTAGTGTACTACACACACAAGATATAGTTGTCATGTTTAAAAACACGTGTGCTACATAATGTCATGTCGGTAGATTCTTTACATCAAAACTATTAATAATACTTGCTTTTAGCTATTTCCATTTAAAACACAAAGTATGCACAAAGTGGGTTTAGTGTAAATCCGACTCTGAGATAAACTAAAACACAGATCACAAACCAGGTCCCATATGAATGAATGGGAGCAATCGTATTTTACATCTAAGTGTAGATATGACATAGACAGTTCCCTAGGTGTGCGTAAGATGATATTAAAGCAAAAAAAAGGCCGATGTTGTGTCTATACAGAAAGACTGAATCCAATACTGCTTTATAAGGTCAGATGAATTCTTGATTTTGTTATCATGACACAAAATCCACTCATCCACTTTAGTCTTTTAAAAATATTACAATAATATTTGTTTGGATACTTAACAGATGACAGACAGAATAAATCTTGATTTGTGCTCATTTCAGAGCCCTTGCATATAAAAGTTCGGAAGTTATTGTGCACACTCACAGTGATTAACAAGGTAAATTTAAACTAATCATCCTGATTAAAGTCTGCCACCTGCTGGCTTTAAAACATCTCTACAACCAACAGGAGGACACTTTTAAACTAAACCTTTATGAATACTCACCCGATGATGAACTTCATCTTTCCTCTGCGGGCGGTGTCCACCAGAATGGGCACTAACTGTGGGTCACGGGGACCAAAGATACCATGAGGACGGATAGCAACTGTGAGGAAACCCTTCTCTTTATTACACGCCTCTAATACCAGCTGATCAAAGAGAGAGAGAAAATTATTTAACACATTGAACTGAGGACTCTCACCTTATAAAAACACTAAATATTTTAATTGAATAAAAGCTCAAGTGTTATGATTATAGTAAAGAGAAATTATGCATTGATAAAAGTCTACCTTCTCCTGTTGGATTTTGGTCTCTGTATAATAATCAATTGGCTTTTTTGCATAAGGTAAATCCTCTTTTCCATTCTTGATGTCAGTTCCTTCAAACACCACACTAGCACTGCTGGTCAAGATCAATTTCTGTATATAATAAAACAACAATATTAAGTCATACTGAGTATTTTTATAATGGTTTTTAGTATTATGTAAGGAATAATTGATGATGGGCCATTGAATTATTTGAAAATAACGCACACCCAAGGTGGTAATGCAGTAGGACGTGAGTAACACTCCGGGTGACCATTAATTTTTAATAATTCAAAGGACCGGTCAATTATTCCTCTTATACCATGATAACCACAGACATTTGACAGGTCAGCTGTGCGTTTATTGATAAATAATGCATACTCGTGTAAGATTTCTTAAAGGTGGGGTGCACGATTTTTGAAAAATGCTTTGGAAAAGTGAGTCGGACTAGAAAATTATAACTTTTAATTTTTCGTCTGTCTTAGTACATGATGTAACTACAGAAGAGTCAAGTTTTAAATAGGAAAAATATCGAAACTCTTTGGTTATTTTTTTAGCGTGATGCTAATGGTCTAATCAGATTCAATGTATTGTGCTAAGCTATGCTAAAAGTGCTAGCGCCAGACCCGGAGATCAGCTGAATGGAGGCCAAAATGTTATAAATCAAATGTTTAATTCTAGGGAAGCTGAAAAATTAGTATATTTTCAAAAAAAGTGGAGTGTACCTTTAACCAATCAAAATAAAGCATTCAACAGCCCCATGGTATAATATAAAAGAATATTTCATTGAATTGCATCACTAGCAACATTTTATAGCAAAATTTGTTAAAAGAATCTTCGACAGTGTGTGTTTTCATATTTTAAATTAAAAAAAAAAATCCTTCAAATACTATAAATAGTGGTTTTTATAATTAGTGTTGTTGTGTATATATACAAGTCTTTATAAACAAAATCCCTAGTGTGTAAATGAATGGATAACCACCACATTGGACAACTTAAAGTGTACTGCTGTAGGTTGTCATACCTGTACACCTGCTTCATGACAGGCCTGTATAACCGTACGCGTGCCATCAATATTAACCCTTTGAAACAGGGCGCGGTTATCACTGCCCGGTGCAGGTGATGCACAGTGAAATACTATGGACACATCTTTAAATGCTGCCAACAAAGCCTAAATAAGAGAAGAGATGAAGATCATATCTCAGCAGTCACAGTGACCGACCTCTCATCATGAATCTGAATCACATCTAAAGGATTCTCACGTGTTTGTCACACAGATCACCCTGATGAAAGCTCACTCCTGGAAGTTCATAGGTCTGTCTGATATCAAACACAGCTACGGCGTATCCACGGTCCACTAAACGCTCCACCAGGTGTCGGCCGAGGAAGCCGGATCCACCGATGACCGTACACCGCTTGTTACTCTGCAGAACATGATGACAATCTCTAAATGTCTACAATGGGTTTTAATATCATTTTCTCTTCTGTGTAGTGGAGTAGAAACCAAATGAAAGAGATGTTCCTGTAGCTCAGTTGGTAGAGAGCATTGCATTAGAAGTTCAAAGGTCATTGGTTCAAACCTCAAGGAACACACATACAAATAGATATTTAAAATCCACTGATGAAAACCAAATGCATATGTGTATGTAAATATATAGACCATGGAGTTGTACATTGATGTGTTTAGAACTCAGTTAACAAGTACAGTGACTAATGTTTGTGTGACAATAAATAAGCAACAAGTAACATGTGTAAAGAGATAATAATACACACACACGAGACATGTAAACAGTGACCAGAAGTCTATTATTTGCTTTATATTACACAAGTCTGCTCATGTGTGTTTTATATATAATAAGATTAAGTCCTGATCAGTGAATGTTTGCTTGTTTTTATACTTACGGGTCTGATACGAGTTGCCATGTGAGGATCTTCTGGATTCTTTCAATGACAGTTTAACCTGTTTATAAACATTTACCATCAGTCATACAAACATTTATAACTGTGTGACACGCGGGCTCACTTTTAAAAATGTAGTAAGTCACGTTTTCGACTACATTCAAGACATAAACATGTTTTTCTATTAGTATTACTTTTATAAACTTGCAAAAAGACGTCACTCACCTGTTCAACTCAACTGCTGTATGATTAGATAGCAAACAAGAAAGCCATCATCGGCAGAGAGCGACGAAACCTCTGATTGGTTAAACCGGCAACCCAGAATCACGTCGACGTGTAAGTTTGACCAATGAGAGAAAGGCAACGTCAAAGAGCGCCACTACTCTGACCAATCAATATGAAGAACTTTAACACATTTCCTCCCATCCTCTTTCAACATCTGTATAATATTATAGGTCTTGACTTTATCATTTCAAAACATACGATTTTGTACCCAACTGTAGTGTCGTTGGGTTTATATGTAAGCCAGAAAGAGAAACTCACGCATTAACTCTATTATTATAATATAAAAGGGTTGAATAGTTTCTTCCTAAAAAAAAACCACGAAGCTTCTCCGATTTCAATGGGATGTATTTTTGTAAAAGTTTAGCCCATTAATTTCATTAATTTAATACGTTTTCTTCTATATGTGCTTAATGTCTGTTGTCGTCATTCATCACTAAAATATCACAGGAGACTTATACGTGTCTTTATCTGCTGTCCACTGACATTTGCAGTAAGTATACCGTTATATAAGCATATCAATCTGATGAGATTGGTTTTCGAAAACTTAAATTATTCTCATTTAAATTCAGACCTGCGCGCAACGTAATTTATATGTTTGTGTGCGCGCGCCCCACCACGGCAATTCAATATGAAAATCCCAAATAATATAAAACAAATAATAAAATCGAACAAATGTGAAAGTTCAATTAAATCCTGTATGTTTTCACAACAACTGTAAATACAGGGAGAACCTTGGAGAAATTACAAATTCATTCTACTATGAATATGCCTCCGGAAGTGTCTTGAAACGTAATGAGAGGGGGTTCAGCGAAAAATCGTCAGCTGTCAGCAGGAAGTTGCTGCCACTGGCAGCAGACAGTACCTGACACTAAAACCGGAAACCAGAGGAGGCTGTAAGCGGCAGCAAGACAAATAAATAATTATAAACATTTCTAATACGTATTTAAATAAGTATAAATGTCAGTATTATCTGATTAAAAAGATTTATGGAATATAAACAAAGAAAAAGATAATTTGGCCAAACGTTAAATTGCAGCTGAATATTTATGAATGCGTGTAAATCAATGTTTGTGTGAAATAATGAAAGATATGCACAAACACTAAAACCGGAATAAAGAGGAGGCTGTCAGCGGCACCAAGACAAATAATTATAATTTTTTTAATACTTATTTAAATAAGTATAAATGTCAGTATTTTCTGATTAAAAAGGTTTATTGAATTTAAACAAAGAAAAAGAGAATTTGGCCAAACGTTAAATTCCAGCTGAATATTTATGTATGCATATGCGTCTAAATCAATGTTTGTGTGAAGTAATGAAAGAGATGCACAAAAACACCTAGATAAATGAATTCATATTTATATGAGGCACTTCCCACTAGATGTACTGTATGTTGTATATTTATTTTACAGGCCAAACACACACGCCTAAATGACAAAGAGAGACAGGTCTCACCAATGACCTTTATTTTAAATATTTTTATTTTGCTTGTTTTTTTTACATTAGTAACTCAAGAAACAGGCACATTAACACGTTGTGTAATATGCAAATTATCCAAACTTTATAAGCTAAGTATTATAACCAATTTAATATGCAATCCTTCAGAACATTAGAAACCGGTGTTGTTATTTTATACTCCAAGTGTTGCTTTAATGTAAAGTATTAAGAGTTGAGAATATATATTATATTGTTTAATAAAAGACACATATACAGTTTTGTATTAAAAAGTTAGAGTAGAAAGCTTTGTATACATGTATTAGAAAGAAAGATTTTGATTGATTGAATTGATTAAATACTTTATTGAACAACAATCAACATGAAGTGTTCAAAAGGATAAAAATACAAAAAGCCCATAGGCTTATTTCCATTGTGGTCCTTAAGATATAAAACATAAGAAATACAGTACCCTTTGGTGCATGATTTGCAGAAGAGCATGATTGCATGATTTGAGACAAAGAAACTTCTTCATAAACATATACACATAATATTAGGGGCACTCCCTAGTAGAAGTCAGAAATCAGAATCACGAACAACAATCCTGGAGGTATTTACAAGACTTTCAGAACAGAACTGATGTGTTATACAGAGTTATTCCTCCTGTAGCATCATGCACCACTCACTGCAAACCCCTGGATGGGTGTTTTCGGAGTAAAAGCCTTGCATCTCTCCTCGTTTTCCTCTTCCAACATAACCTAGAGGATTCATAAGAAAATGGAGACATTAATACATAAATAACCTTAACAGTAGACAAGCATGCACAGACATATTCCCATTGCATTTTGCCATGAACCTAGCAGTGATCACAAGTTCATGCTTAATTTGCACACCTGGTAAGCAGTTATTGTACACTTCATTGCAGTGTTGGCTGAAGTGTAAACATTTTCTAAAGGTCCTGGGATGGCTCAGACTTTGTACTCCATTTAGTTACACCTGTATATTGAAATGATAAAAATAATAAATGACCATTACAAATATAAACATTCAGACATGTCAGAGAAATTTAATGATATGGCACCATTTTAAACATCTTTAAATCAAATATGTAAAAGAAAATGAATACCATCAAGCCAGCAGAAGTGTGCCTGTCCACCAGACTTCTGAATTTGGAAAAAACCAAAGAGAGATTTAACAATGCAGCAGCATCACCCTCCTCCAGGACCACGTGAAGAAGACCTTCTGACAGGACAGCATCTGGCAACTATTGGGTATTATAAACAAACCCAAAAATTACTGCAATTTCCAAACATCACAGCCTAAGCTCCCTAAAAACAGAAGTCCATCATATGGGAGCAGGTTATACTTAACACATGTATAAGGCATTTGCTATAAAGCTACTATAATAGTTAGTGAGGGTAAAGACTTTTAGTGTTTGCGTAATATTGAATGTGCTGCTACCATCAAGATGTTCAAGATGTACTCTGATGTTCTGCACTTCTTTCTCCTGCCATTTTGTCTCATCCTTGAATGCTTCCAACATGGTTGATGTGCACTGCTTCTTCCTAAAAATAAAAACAAACAAACAAAACAAAAATTAATTCACTTAAGTTAGTAAAATTTTGGAAATGTAATGGCTTCTTACCTGTCATAACTGATAGTCAGATACACAAAAGGTGAAGGCAGAAATAGAAGAGTAGTTGTTAAAATAACCGTTTTGTCAATTGTTATAGTAAAAGAAAAAAAAATCAATAAGTTGATGGATATCACACAATCACTTGAAAAATTAAACACAAAAGTATGAACAGTGTTGCACTTGTATCTTCTATACATCCAGTCAAACAACATTCATTTTATATTATTCAGTAGACTCTTGTTAACACGTTAACAAACGTTAATATTTAATCGTAAACGTTATATTTGAAGTACGTTATTAGCCCCCTAACATACAGCAACAATTATGATGTAACATGGTACACAAACTACGTTTCTAACACGAATTGGAATAAATTTTACGTTTAAACTAAAATAGGCAAAGTTACACTATCGTTTACTAAGATAACAGTTAAAATCAAACTTACAATTATTACTCCGTTTAAAACTTACCGGTGCTCGATCAATCGCTGCCATTACTAAAGCATGCAATGGCTTCTGTTATATGTGATTGGTTGAGTTCACGTTGGTCGATATTGATTGGCTGTTAACGACTGTCAGGTCCCTCCTACCTTCAGGCTGTCAATGGCAGCCACTTCCTGCTGCCGGCTGCCGATTTTTATCTGAACCCCTACTGGAGTCAAGTCAAGTCACTGCTTTATGTCAAGCAATTCAAGTCAAGTCGTAGCTTGAGTCAAGCAAGTCACTGACAAGTAATACAGATGTTTGATGATTTAACTACATGTATATATTAAACAAAGTTAAATCTACAGTAGTTATGGACTATGAGAGTTTTATTTGCAACAAAAAATTATTAAAAGGTGCCCACATACAGGTGAGTTGTAAATACACTAAAAATCTAAACATTAATAACAATCAAAACTACAAAGCCTAAAATGTAAATGTAACTGAAATAATATAATATAATTATTTTTTCACATGTTTGCAGAGAATGGTTTACCAAAACTAAGTTACTGGGTTGATCTTTTTCACGTTTTTGATAGAAGCACTGGGGACCCATGTAAAGCACATAAACATGGAAAAAATCTAATTTTCACGACATGTCCCCTTTTAAAGGGATAGTTCACCCAAAAATGTGAATTCTGTCATCATTACTCATCCTCATGTTGTTATAAACCTCTTTAAATTTTTGTTTTCTGATTAACACAAAAGAAGATATTTGATAAATGACGGTAAGCACCCAGATGATGGTAACCATTGACTTCCATAGTAGGAAAATAATATGGTGTAAGTATTGTGATGAATTATGAAGAAGATATTTCAATAAATAATGATAACCACACAGTTGACGGTCCCCATTGAATTCCGTTGTATTTGTTTTCCTACTATGGCAGTCAATGGTTATCATCAGATGTGTGCTTACCATCATTTATCTAAATATATTTTTTGTGTTCATCAGAAAACCGAAATTCATCTTTCATTCAGCTTTTCTAGAATACCCAACTTACTTGTTTAAAGCAGCTTTCCAGTAAGGAATGTTCATCCCTGTACTAAAGTTATCATCATTGTGATATGTCTTTGAATAATCTCTTATTATTATCACACAGGTCCACGTGCTCATCTCCACTGAAGCCTTTGCAGAGAAATGAAACAGTGACTGCATGTTTGATCTGCAGTCGCCACCTGGTGGTGATAAAAATGGATAGCATTAACAGAAAGTTTGTCTTCAACATGTTTTTGGTGGTATGGTACAGTGCTTTATATAGATTGATTAATGGTATATGGTACAGTCTTCTTTATCTTAAAGTTAAATATAACAGTGAATGAAGATAATTCTTAAACTGTGTTTAGATGTAGTTCAATAAAGTTCAGAGTATCAGTGAAGCAAGTTTGAAAGATTTATTAATCTTATGTAAACAATATAATCTTGATATCTTTAATAAGTTAACATTTTTTAATAAGGTCTGTTTACAGTTGTATTATGCCATATTTAACCTCTAAGCTTCGTTGTTTCTTACCAAAGATAAGAGATTGTTGCATAAAATTGGTTTGGGGCAGAATAAATATTTTTTAATATGAAATATTATTTTTATAATATTAAATATATATATTTTGAATCTTTTCCTCTTATCTCATACAGTATTTTGACCCTTTAGCCTTTGTGGTGGTTTTTCATCAGTCAACATGTCAAAGGTCCTTTAATGTGTTTGGGAATTAATATTAAGTAGTGTTTGGTTGAATTTAACCCTGCATTAAACCCAGCAATATGTAACTCTGCTGATGCTTTAACTGTTGTAAGGGATGAGGGATTATTATCTAACTTTATGTCTGTTTTTAGGGTTTTTACTGACTGCCATATGACTCTTACTGACATACGACTGTTGTTGAGCAATGAAAAAAACTTTTTGTTTGTATCATGCATTAAAATATATGACATTTCATGCTTTTTGATTATTTACATAAAATCTCCATACAATCTGAGCATGTCTGTGTTTTACTCTCGACTAATACTTTTATTCTTTTAACATTACTGGTAATTAACATAGTGCCATCTAGTGGTTGTAAATGAATAACACAATAAATATTAATACAAAATAGCATCTATACATTTAAAAAAGTAGCAATAAGCATTAAGACATATTAAAGAGTTTCGATATGATATATATCTACAATAAAAAGTCAAAATAATAGTTTTAATTAAACAACACAAGGGACATAAAAAAAATAAAAAAATCATCATAGTTGAGCCGTAATTACAGAACAGTTACAGGAGTCATTAAACTCCATGGCAACCATAGAACGCGTCGTTGTCATGGAACCATTATGACATCACACTCGGTGTTTATAAAACACTCAGCCAGATGAAACCGGTATCATTTCACTGATCTGAACGCTTGCATTTGGTTGACTCCGAACGCTACTGTACAGATTTCCAAGTGAATTTGCAGACTTTCCAAAAGTTCGCAACTTTCAACTGCTCGACGCACTGTGTACGGACAGACTGTTTGCTTAGAATTCAACCCTCTGTGAACCGAGTCTAAACACAGTTAAGTCTTACAGTTATTCCTCGACATCATGTTTCGTCCTGTAACACCATTGTCCGACATGGACATGGAAGGAACCGATGTCGAAAGCATGGATTTTTTTCTGCCGAATGCTGTACCGAACTTTGACGATGTCCTTGATATCGGACTTTGGTCACAAGTCGGGCGCGCTGCCGGTGGTTTAAATCCATGTGGAGGAGAGGAGGATGATGAGGAGGAGATGGTGGATGTTTATCCAACACGTGCTGAGGCGAAACGCCAAAGAGGTAAGATGCAAGTTAAAGCAAAAAGTCTGAATTTCATGCTGATAAGTTTACATACAGTTATTTTGTTGTTAATGTACGTGTACATGTAACGTTAGACACACCAGGTGGTGCTCGTGAACTTGACATTTTACCCGCCGTTTTTCTTGACCTGCAGAATACCCAGACAAACTTGGACTCGTTTAACAAAAAGCGACCAAAATGATTCAAACATATACGCAATTTAAGATAAGAATTACGCCATATGAGGCCTTGTTTTTTAATATCCCTCACGAAAATTAACCATGGTTTTATGTGGTAAAAGTGTAGTATTGGTATATTGATTAATATTAGCAAAACCATGGTAGTTTTGTGGTAACAATGGTTTCACTACAGTACCGTTAACCATGTTTTTTGGATGTACATGTAGTAAAACCATGCTTAATTTTCATAAGGGATGTATAATAATTATCAATAGTGCATAGGACTGTTGTTATCCAGAATGCAAATGTGATGTTCGTTTACGCAAGCCGAGGTTGTGTACTATTTTTATTTTTGCTTGCTTGTTTTCTCATGATCACGACTTAATTTCTCGTTAACTCAAGTTGACAAAGGTTGTATTGTTTTGTGATGTGATTAAAGCTTATGTGTACTTGATATATGTACGTGAACGTGTTGTATTGTTTGTAGACAGCAAAGGTTATATTTTGAAGAAATTTGGTTTTATTGGATCAGGGATTAGTTTAAAATGAAATGTGTTGAATTTAGGGACCGTCTCTAAAGTTACGCCTTAATATACATGTTTCTACCTTTTACAGCATTTAAATGGAATGACTTTTAGTCAACAAACAGTCACAAACCCAACTGTGTTCATATGGTTGTCAGCTATAATGTACACTTTTACTTTTTTATATATGTATTAATATAAACTGTTAAATACTATTGAAGATAGAAACGTGTACATTATTACTTTAGAGATGGTCCCTAAATTCACACACATTATGGGGTGGTTTCCCGGGCATAGATTAGCTTAAACCAGTACTAGGCCTTAATTCATTTAGGAAATATAACTAGTTCAATAAAAGCTCTGGCTGCCCTGACAACGATGCTAAAGAAAAGTTGTAGTGGACGCTCTGACGCTCGAATGCATTCTCTGAACTCCTCTCAGGCGGAGGTTTCCGCCTTCCGATTGGTTGCCGGTGAACATTTCCGCCTTCCGATTGGTTGCCGGTGAACATTTCCGCCTTCCGATTGGTTGCCGCCGAACCGCGTCATATCTCATTACCATGAAGTTGAGCAGGGGCATGTTCAATCTCACACCGGTGCGCAACGTTTTGCTACGGTTTCCGGGTTGAACGACATGTTTCCTGGAAACGGTGTGCAACGGAATGCAACAGGTTTTAGAAGCGTTTTCTCTTGTTTGGTGGGTGTGTCAGAAATGTCAGCCCAATCAGCGGCAAGATGTATAAAACCACGTGATAGTAAAGAGACAGCTCGCTCAATGGGTTCAAGTTGGAATGTTGTCTTTCATTTTGGACAGTAAGGTCAGTGATTGTAACATCGAGGGTATTTTACAGTATTAAACACACATTTATAACGATTTCATCAGGCTTTAGAAACATTTAAAAAAGAACACAAAGAATGGCCTCTCAGCTACCGTAGTTGCAACTCTTGCGTCATCACAACAGGGTGTTCAATGCATCACCGTTTCTGTTTAATAAACGTTGTGCAACGTTTTGTCGGGGCTGAACGCAGCCCTGATTTCAACTCTCCTCGACGCTCACGCTGTACATGACGCGCCGCTGCTCGCCGGAGCTCGCTGCTGGCTCTCATTGAAAATGAATGACTTCCGGCCACTTTGACGCTCTCGCCGGTGGCGGTCTGAATGCACAGTTACTAAAAGTGCATTTTGAGGCAAAACAAAGGTCCCTGATGTATTTTAAGATGTGTCAGTGCAAATTGTTTTCAGTTTGGACAGCTCACATTTATTAAAGTCTCAGATTAGTCTAATCCCTGTCCGGGAAACCGGCCCCAATCGTTCAACTTTATTTATTTATTAGCCAATTTTTAGCTACACGTATACATCAGCAGTTCACTTTAAAATCCACTAAATATTATGGACAGGAAATGACATTATGACATTTGGAATGTCAGGATAACAACTTTTTGTAATCTCGAGATCACCAGAAAATGAAGTCATGAGAAAACAAGCAAGCAAAAATAATAATAATGCATGGTCTCTCTCGGCTTCCATACAATTTAGACAAAAAGAAAAATGATCATTTCAAACGAAGGCATTCATTTATTGAATTGTAATTGCAGTGTTTGGAGGAGAGATGGCTTTAATGCTGATAAGTTTACATACATTATTCTTAATGCATGTGCACAGATAGACACTAGGTGGTGCTTGTTTACTTTTTACCTCATTTTACTTTTCCTTTGGCACATGACATCACTTCTCACTTAAGCATTTGCCAAAAGAGAAACCCAAAATTTGACATACACTTGAATAAGCAATACATTGACATTAAGTGACCAGTTTTAGACACATATTGATCACTTGAGTTAAAGCATTAATTTCATAACATTATTTATTGAATTGCAGTGTTGGGATGTGATGACCGTGGAATGGATTTTGTTCTTCCGTGTGCTGTCCCTGACTTTGTCCCGAACAACGGACATTTGTTGGACAGGCACGCCGGTTGTTCACGTCCACGAGGAGGAGTAAAGGAGTTTACTCCTGCATTTGAGGAGGCGAACAGCCCCAAAGGTCAGATGGAAATTTTGTGTTCTTGACAATCTTTAAATCTGTGCCCTGTTTTGTTGGCCCTTGTAGATACTAATATCTTATTACATTAAAGTCAGTAAAATAAAGCATCAAACAATAAGAAATTCAGTTTTTCTAGTGTGCTTTAAACTCTTATTTTAACAGCATTATTAATCCAATAATCATTGCTGTATTTTCAGGAATTTATTATAAAGAATTAGATACTCAATTACATATTTGATTAAATTGTATCTGGGTGGACAGTTTGTTAAATGTGTTTGTTAAGTATTATCACTGACCACGGTTCTTTGTCATTCTCTTTTGTCATGATGAATTTTCTGATAATTTATCATTTGTTTTTCTTTTGTTTTTTGGTGTAGAAAAATGCAAGAATAAAGTCTTTAAATCAGTAAAGAAGGCATGGAAGAATGTAATTCACCCATGCCTTCAGAATGATAAGGTGGAAACACTGATTCCTTCAGAGGTTTGTTACATCATTACATTTACTACAACTATCTGTCCATTTATAGACATGTTTCCATCCAGGTTTTGTTATCGACCAAGTGAATATGAGTAAAAAAGGTTTTCTATTCAAATTGTGTCCGTGGTGATGTCACGAATGATGAAAGCGAATTGTCACATAACTTTTTGTGTATCGCAAAAAAATCTGACCTCGAGCAAATTATTTACCTAATTTCTCTAATGCTATTACAATAAAAGCTTAGCCAGGTCGAGTCTGATGTTTGTGGTCTCTGTAATTTAAATTAAATCTGCTTTCACCAAAGGGACCCGATTATGAGAAGAAAAAATGTAATATTTAAACATTAATAAACATGAATCATTTTATGGATAAGATGTTGCGCGTGATGAAGATCTATCATATGTGACATTACATTTATTTGTGTTAAAGCTACAAAGTGTTTCCAAAATATTTTTGAGGTATTGACATTGCGTTTATGCGCTAAAGCTTTTTTGCCAAAAAAGCCTTGGATGGAAACATGGCTTCTAAACATGGCTGGAAACATTTATCCGTCTGTCTGACCCACCTCTGGTCTTCTCCACAGCTTAATGCGGATTCAGCTAATCTAAAGGATGACGCTGGTCTGGCGAGCTCTGAATTGCACACTGAAATCAAACCGGACAAACAACGAAAGGCTTTCTTTGGCTGTCTCTGGAGGGGCAAGGGGGAGTCAATGCCGACTCCCCAGCTTAAAGCCGATCCAGCTATCCCTGATGTTAGGGAAGTTGTTGATCCGGCATCTCAGTCAAAGACCTACGTTGGTCCAAAGAATCGAAAACAAAAGGCTTCAAAGAGCCGTAAATGTAACCTCCAGGGAGAAAAAGTGACTGTTGTGCCAACTCAACAGCCCAAGGCTATTTCAGATATTCCTGTTGGCATGGATGTTCCTGATCTGGCCGGCCCCCAGTCGAAAACAAAGATTCATCCGGATAGTCGCAAGACATTGAAGCAACGCTTCCTTGGATGCTTCCGGAGGGGCAAAGTGGAGTCGATGCCGATTTCACAGATTGAGGCCGATCCAGCTATCCCTGATGCCGGGGAAGTTAGAGATCTGGCAGATTCTCAATCAAAGATTGTTGGCATAAAGAAACCGAAACAAAAGGCTTCAAAGAGCCGCTTATTTCACAACCCTTTGAGAAAAACAGGGAAAAAAGTGAAAAAAGATGCCGATCCAGCTATTCCTGATGCCATGGATGGTGCTGATCTGGCCCGTTTTGATGGCATCGCTGCAGCCAATGCCAGGCTACTGAAGATAGGTGCCGTTCCAGCCAATATCGGGCTAAAGGGTGGTGGAAATCCCGACCCAAATAAAGCTTCTGGGTCAAAAGATGATGAAAAAAGGCCAAAAGCTGTTGGAAAACCCTTGCCAGAAGATCTTAAAGTTGTCAGGCCAAAAATTATAAATCTTAATCTACATGCTTTTAAACCACCAAGCAAGAAGAAACCAGATGATCCCTCAGTGCCTAAAGGTGAGTGTACTGACTTCATTACTCCTAGGGTGGGTTTCAACAATATGTGAAATGGTTTCTTCATCGTATTCTTCTGTATCTGGAAATGTATGCTGTACCTTTCGTCTGTGAGTATATGAGTGTAACCTTATCATTTTTCTGTGTGTTTTTCAGACACTCTTGATTCTAAATATGAACTGTTGGAGAATGAAGTGCTTGGGTACCATAGCTGCGGCCAAATCTACAAAGGGATCCGTAAATCGGATGGCGCTCCGGTAATGCACTCGTATTTATATCAAACACAATGTTTGCTGAAACGATTATAGATTCTCAAACTTTAAAGTTACGTGTGCAGTGTCAGGTGAGCCGCTTCAGTCAGCTCAGGAGAAATTAACTAAGTGTTGTTTTTTCTCTTTACAGGTTGCCATCAAGCGCATTATCAAACTAAAGAATCAAACAACTCTTAAGATTGTAAGTTGTCATAAAATGTAATGAAGTAAACTAGACATAAAATAGACAGTTTGGCGAATATGCACCAATACAAGATATTGTTTTTATCGAATTTATCATTTTTCTCCAGCCTGGACACCGCAAACCGCTCTTGACAGAACTGGCGCTAATGCTTAAGTTAAAAGATGCGCCCTCATGCCCCAATGTCATGAAGATGTGTGACTGGTATGAGACTAGACACGATTACATGCTCGTGTTGTCGGATTACCCACTGCACAGCGAATCCTTGTGGGTTTTTATTAATCGTCTTGGAAGGCTTACTGAAAGCGCAGCAAGACATCTAATGCGTCAGGCGGTACTGGCAGTGCAACACTGTCTGGATTATGGAGTTTTCCTTACAAACCTCCATGTCGGAAACTTCTTGGTGCAGCAATCAACAATGAACCTGAAGTTATTTGATTTTGAGATTGGATGTCATTTCAGAAACGAGGCCTATAATTACTACGACTTTATAGGTGAGTCAAATTTTTTTGTATTGAAACCTGCTGTTTCTTTTACAAAATGACTCAACGTGATGTTTTGTGTACAGGAGCTCCATGTTGCACCCCGCCTGAGATCAAAACGGATAGGAAATTCCACGCCATGCCAGCAAACGTCTGGGCCTTAGGTGCTTTGCTGTACTTCATGGTGCATGGAGCCTTCCCCTATCCTGTAAATGACTTTTATTGCGGGAATCTGAAGATAAATGAGAAGCGTTTATCGAAGGGTGAGTGAAAATGACTGATCAACTTGCACACACACAAAGCTTCTGATCAAATCCACAATAAATATTATCAGAGGATACGGTCTGTCTGGCAAGATGTTAGATTTGATTGTGTTTAGCTAAACAGTCATTTAATGGCTCGCCAATGTATTACATCACTGTGCCATCATCTTAACCTGAGGTACCTGAGATGATAGACAGACGGACTTTTTTGCAGTATTATTAAATAGAGCTGGGGTAAACGATTATTTTTTAAACGATTAATCTGTCGACTACTTTGTCGATTAGTCGACTAGTCTAATGACTAATTGGACGATTAATCTAACGATTAGTTTTCTGTTTATCGATTAATAAAAACCATAATGTATCTCGAATAAATAACAAAAACATTCTTAATAATATACTTTAAAGATACAACCTTTAAGGAACAGTTTTGCACGACAAAAAAATCTTCTGCTTTACACAAAATAAAATAAATAAAAGGATTTTATTGTTATACAGTCTGTTTACTCTTTTACAGTACCAACATAACTCTTGTTCAAAAAAATTCAAAAGAGTAGTGCAAAACAAAAACACTGTGCAGTGCACAGTATATACATTCCTGAGAGTTCAACACAATATGCAGGCATATTCGATCATGTCTATGAAGGCTTCACCCTCAACAAGAGACAAAGGCCTCATGTCTTTGACAATCACCTGTAAAATAAAGAAAATTATTATTAATAACAACATGAACATAGCACCTTTTACAGAATCATATGAAGAGTTTTGTTGCAAAATTTTTGTCAAAACATGTTTATTATTATGTTATCATGTTATTATTTTGTTTTATTGTGCTACTTAGCTGTATTTTTTAAGTTTATGAAGGTTTAAATCAAAACAAACCAACTGCAGTTGAATTGATATTAATTGGAATGCACAACTAAAAAAACAGATTTCTGAAAAATGTAAATATGTTGCTTACAGTGAAAGAAGATGAATTATTACACAATCCAAACAAGGACACAAAGAAAATGGCCAAGTTAATTGAAAAAAAAAAACACCCATAATCTAGCTAATAAATATAGGACAAAAAAAATGGGCACAGCCATTCCATCCTAAAAAAGCTCAAAGCAAGCAACAGTGAGCTAATAATTACTTACTCTCAAAATCCTTTTGCTCAGTTCTGCTGCCTTCTGTGTAGTGCATTGTGCTCCAACATCGCTGATGTGCTGGTGTGGTATGCCATCTCCATTTGGCAAATAGCGCAGATAACAACATCTTTACGTTTGGAACTAAATTTGAAATATTCCCATACCTTCGATGATTTAGTGCGAGCTGTTTTTCTTTTTGGGGGGCTTTTTGTAGGCCTTTGTTGGAAATTATGCGAGGAGGTTGGTGTTTCGTCCTCCATTTTTTATGTTTTGTTCTCAAACGCGCGTGTGACGAGCTGTGTCGAAGCGTCGACGCAAAAATATGACGTCGACGTAATTTTGACGTCGACGCGTCGACGTCATCGACGCGTCGCTCCAGCACTATTATTAAATGACAACAAAAGCCTCTCTTTATGCCATGATTATTATTGCCATTTGTGTGTCATGATGACTAACCAGCTCTCTCCTAAAACAGAAATCTGTGATCTGATCAAATGGTGCATGGCCCTGAAACCAAGTGATCGTCCGACGTTCGAGCAGATCTTAGATCATGACTGGCTTAAAACGGAGCCTAGTGAAGAAGCGATCCTCTTATACAAAATGATGTAATAGACCAAATAGGAAACTACATTTTGCAGATTACATGCTTTGTCTTTGTGTAGTTAGTTGTATAGTAAGACTGTTTTAAATGTACATTTTCATCACTACAGGGCGCATAACTATAAACATGAATATAAAAAGGATAAAGCTTAATGACTGAAGGAGAGGGGAATGATGGGAGATGCTGTTTTCATCATCCGGAGACGTATGGAGTTTGCTAATCATGTATGAATGAATGCTTATTTAACTATCCGTTTGATCACATTATTTAATGCCATCGTAATGAATTAGCTAACAGCTGTGTGTTAGATGTTGTTTAACCAACACTTCTGCATTTGTCCTCTTGTGTCTCCCTAGTTTCTACAACCAGATACCGAGAATAGCATGGACATTAAAACAATTACAAGAGAGACGAGCCATTATTTAAAACAGGAATTTCTGCATAATGTAAGTACACAACTGCATTTTTCTTTTTGGATAGTTTGTTACGTAAATCATACATATTGTGCAGTGGCGGCCTTTTTTCGAAGGCGCTCGATGCGAAGTTCATCACAACATGTATGTACCCGGTCATGTGTGTGGTTCCTTATTTCAAAATATGAGAGATCCTGTGTGCATCACGTGTCTTGTCAAAATAAGTGCCTGCTGCAGATGCATCTAAACGGTTTATGATAAAGGAGCATAATCAAAGTTTAGTGTTAAGGGAGTGTCTTGCGTGTATTTTGTGAACGTGAGCGTCTCTTTTATCATAAACGGTTTTGACGCGTGTGCAGCAGGCCCTTATTTTTACAAAACACGTGATTCACACAGGATCTCTCATATTTTGAAATAAGGAACCACACACATGACACTCCGAACACTTATTTTGAATTAGTGCCCCTCGGATGAGCAGTCACGAGCCGCCAATGATATTGTGCCTTTAAGGTTCTAGATATACTATAAATACGATAAATGTTGACATTTCCTTTCTTTCTCAACTTCAGGTTATATTTCAGCCTCGGACGTCACGACCACAGACCGCTGGCTGAACGTCTGATGCAGATCCTGTCTCGTCCTTGAACACATTAAATACAAATATTTTAATTCTTTTAATTCTTAATGTTTTTATTTTTTAAAGTTGTATAATATAGTATCTAATATATATAATATGTCCTCTATAGAATCAACTATGTCTGGCTCTCTCTCTTTAGGGTTTTTTTTCTCTTAGGAGTTTAGGGAGTCAGCTTACATTGGCTTAACTTAGATCTCTCTTCTATACATTATCACAATGCTTGATAGTTCAGTTTAATCTGTACTTTGCAACTTTTGTTGTCCCTTGATTTTTCTGTGTTTTTTCTATTTTTATTAATGTAAAGCTGCTTTGAAATAATTAAGCAATTGTGAAAAGTGCTACAGTATATAAATAAAATTGATTTGAATGTGGAAGACTTTTCTTTAACAGATGTTTTAATTTGCTTTATTTACTGTTTTATTTGATCAAACTGATTTTCATATGCAATATCAAACCCTTGACCTTGGTATAAAATACTGTGAGTTAACTTAGTAAATCCAATCAGACACAATGTTAAACCTGATGTTGTTTTAAAACAAATAAATAAGTACACTTGACCTAAACCTTGAAATATAACCTTCTTTTCTCTGTGTTTTAGTTTAATTTGCATGATTTCTCTCAATCAACAAGATATTTTGATGAACTTATTTTAGCTTATTTAAATCTGTGGATTTGAACATTTCACCAATCATGCATAATATTATACTGATACTCTTCAGCTATTTCTGTTATCACTGTTGGCTATTATTTTTGTTGTAAAGTTAAAAGCTCATTTAAAGTACATTACTTTACGAAATACATTTAATATATATTTATGATAATAGAATTGCAATTGGCCTTAAATTAATCTAGAAATAAACTTTAGCTAAAGCCACAGAAATGATTGAAGCGCTCGAAACACCTGCTGGGAACAAGATCTCACTCCTAACATTAATTGCAAGATTTTTCTAAAATACACGTTTTTAGGAAAAATAAATGATTAAGTCAAAGTGTATTCTGTTTTTTTTTTAGGGCAAACAGATCATTATTAAGACTTTTACCCCCCTTTTCATTATACATGTTTGGCATTTAATCTGTCTATAAATACAAAATATTATTCTTACAAAAAGATACATTTCAATGAGCTTTAACATTAGAAATCATCCCCAAAACCTATTTTACCTAACTTTAAATCGTTTAATAAAGATTCCCTGTCAGACTGATACAGAAATGTCATTTAATAAGATTTCAATCCAGCCGAGTCGTTTTTAAATGTCACTGGACAGAAAGTTTACCCTTTTACACTTTCAGTCAGATTTTTAAAGAAATATGAAATATTTTTGCTGTCTGTGGTAGCAAATCTTTATTAACAAACATCATCAAATCCCATACGGCAAAAAACATATATTCAAATATAATTTTACATATATTTTAAAATATATAAAAATGCCCCAAAAATAAATGTACTTTGAAATATATTTAGAAAAATGTTTTTTACTAATATATTTTTTGGCCATTTTTAATATTTTGAAATATTTATATTCACGTCGTATTGGAAGAAAACTTTGTGTTCAACATGACAAGTTAATTAAATTTTTTAAATTTTTTACTGCAAAAATATCTTATACTTTTATATTTCATACAAACTTATATTTTGGCCAGGATTTTTGTCATATGGGTTGTAAAATTATAAATGTTTTTATTGCCTCCGAAATTCATTTTTAAATATATTTAATATATGAAGGTTAAAACTAAATATATTTTCAAATTCAAGAATATATTTAAGCTTTACTTTCTACAAAATGTATTAAGCATATATTGAGAGGGGGTTCAGCGAAAAATCGTCAGCTGTCAGCAGGAAGTTGCTGCCACTGGCAGCAGACAGTACCTGACACTAAAACCGGAAACCAGAGGAGGCTGTAAGCGGCAGCAAGACAAATAAATAATTATAAACATTTCTAATACGTATTTAAATAAGTATAAATGTCAGTATTATCTGATTAAAAAGATTTATGGAATATAAACAAAGAAAAAGATAATTTGGCCAAACGTTAAATTGCAGCTGAATATTTATGAATGCGTGTAAATCAATGTTTGTGTGAAATAATGAAAGATATGCACAAACACTAAAACCGGAATAAAGAGGAGGCTCTCAGCGGCACCAAGACAAATAATTATAATTTCTAATACTTATTTAAATAAGTATAAATGTCAGTATTTTCTGATTAAAAAAGGTTTAATGAATTTAAACAAAGAAAAAGAGAATTTGGCCAAACGTTAAATTCCAGCTGAATATTTATGTATGCATATGCGTCTACATCAATGTTTGTGTGAAGTTATGAAAGAGATGCACAAAAACACCTAGATAAATGAATTCATATTTATATGAGGCACTTCCCACTAGATGTACTGTATGTTGTATATTTATTTTACAGGCCAAACACACACGCCTAAATGACAAAGAGAGACAGGTCTCACCAATGACCTTTATTTTAAATAGTTTTATTTTGCTTGTTTTTTTACATTAGTAACTCAAGAAACACGTTGTGTAATATGCAAATTATCCAAACTTTATAAGCTAAGTATTATAACCAATTTAATATGCAATCCTTCAGAACATTAGAAACCGGTGTTGTTATTTTATACTCCAAGTGTTGCTTTAATGTAAAGTATTAAGAGTTGAGAATATATATTATATTGTTTAATAAAAGACACATATACAGTTTTGTATTAAAAAGTTAGAGTAGAAAGCTTTGTATACATGTATTAGAAAGAAAGATTTTGATTGATTGAATTGATTAAATACTTTATTGAACAACAATCAACATGAAGTGTTCAAAAGGATAAAAATACAAAAAGCCCATAGGCTTATTTCCATTGTGGTCCTTAAGATATAAAACATAAGAAATACAGTACCCTTTGGTGCATGATTTGCAGAAGAGCGTGATTGCATGATTTGAGACAAAGAAACTTCTTCATAAACATATACACATAATATTAGGGGCACTCCCTAGTAGAAGTCAGAAATCAGAATCACGAACAACAATCCTGGAGGTATTTACAAGACTTTCAGAACAGAACTGATGTGTTATACAGAGTTATTCCTCCTGTAGCATCATGCACCACTCACTGCAAACCCCTGGATGGGTGTTTTCGGAGTAAAAGCCTTGCATCTCTCCTCGTTTTCCTCTTCCAACATAACCTAGAGGATTCATAAGAAAATGGAGACATTAATACATAAATAACCTTAACAGTAGACAAGCATGCACAGACATATTCCCATTGCATTTTGCCATGAACCTAGCAGTGATCACAAGTTCATGCTTAATTTGCACACCTGGTAAGCAGTTATTGTACACTTCATTGCAGTGTTGGCTGAAGTGTAAACATTTTCTAAAGGTCCTGGGATGGCTCAGACTTTGTACTCCATTTAGTTACACCTGTATATTGAAATGATAAAAATAATAAATGACCATTACAAATATAAACATTCAGACATGTCAGAGAAATTTAATGATATGGCACCATTTTAAACATCTTTAAATCAAATATGTAAAAGAAAATGAATACCATCAAGCCAGCAGAAGTGTGCCTGTCCACCAGACTTCTGAATTTGGAAAAAACCAAAGAGAGATTTAACAATGCAGCAGCATCACCCTCCTCCAGGACCACGTGAAGAAGACCTTCTGACAGGACAGCATCTGGCAACTATTGGGTATTATAAACAAACCCAAAAATTACTGCAATTTCCAAACATCACAGCCTAAGCTCCCTAAAAACAGAAGTCCATCATATGGGAGCAGGTTATACTTAACACATGTATAAGGCATTTGCTATAAAGCTACTATAATAGTTAGTGAGGGTAAAGACTTTTAGTGTTTGCGTAATATTGAATGTGCTGCTACCATCAAGATGTTCAAGATGTACTCTGATGTTCTGCACTTCTTTCTCCTGCCATTTTGTCTCATCCTTGAATGCTTCCAACATGGTTGATGTGCACTGCTTCTTCCTAAAAATAAAAACAAACAAACAAAACAAAAATTAATTCACTTAAGTTAGTAAAATTTTGGAAATGTAATGGCTTCTTACCTGTCATAACTGATAGTCAGATACACAAAAGGTGAAGGCAGAAATAGAAGAGTAGTTGTTAAAATAACCGTTTTGTCAATTGTTATAGTAAAAGAAAAAAAATCAATAAGTTGATGGATATCACACAATCACTTGAAAAATTAAACACAAAAGTATGAACAGTGTTGCACTTGTATCTTCTATACATCCAGTCAAACAACATTCATTTTATATTATTCAGTAGACTCTTGTTAACACGTTAACAAACGTTAATATTTAATCGTAAACGTTATATTTGAAGTACGTTATTAGCCCCCTAACATACAGCAACAATTATGATGTAACATGGTTAGTGATGTTACGTCTGACACCGAAGCTTCGATGCTTGCTTCAGACTCGAAAAGTCCTCGCAATGAACCACTGTTTCGGAGCTTGTATCGTTACGTCACTAGTCACGTGAAATACGACGTCTGAAGCAAACACACTGGTTCATTTCTCTAGTGAACCACACGACATGCTTTGACAGCCCAATCCGGCGTTGACAGGTTTGAAACTTGGCGGCTTTATTTTTCACGCAAGTGAAGCCAAACCATAGAAAAGCTTTCTAAACAATTTTGTGTACTCCAGCATCATCTGTTTCATGCGAGAGAATATTCTCCAAAGCTGGTGAATTTGTAAAAAAAAAAAAAAAAAAAAATCGCCCACATCACCAAATGTATAGCCTAACGTTAGGCTATATTATAAAATTATTAAAAATATAAACATGTATTATAATTAATATAAAATTATATTTATGAATAAAAACCACAACATTTAATGAATACCCTCCTCCACATTGTCCAAGCCCTGTCCAGTTGCCCTCTGCCACATTATAAATACATTTTTAAATGCATAAATGCCCAGTTAGTAAGTTGTAGAGTGCTGTATCCTACAGCTAAATATTCACACACAAACACATCTCAGGCTCAATGTTTTATTGAGGGTTTGAAACATGAACACAATGTCAAAGCTCTGACATCCAAAATGAGGCGGGGACATTAGCCTACTCGCATTGTCAGATTTGTTGCATTACATTTACTTCACCAGCAGATGGTGGTGTGCATTTTCTGTTTGAATGAAGCTTCGAGTAATGAACCATTTTCGGCACAATTGTATCGGAAAGCAATAATGCTTCGAAACGCTTCATTTGGCCATCACTAAACATGGTACACAAACTACGTTTCTAGTGATGTGACATCTGAAGCGAAGCTCCGGAGCTTGTGTCGAGCAAAAAGGGGCGTTCCAGATGAAGCCCCGATTCGAGGCTTGTATCGTTTCCGTGAAAATCACGTGACGATGACAAACGAGACCTCGTTTTCTGTTGAATACGTCATTGCTTCACTCTGAGTATCGCCTCCGGATAAAAATGTTTCGAAACTCGCGCCTCTTGTGCGTTTTGCAGTACGTTGCATTGGTGTTGAGGTGTTGGTTGTACGTATGGCGAGTTTGTAGTGAGTTATTATATATCATAGCCTGTATTATATATTATATTACACTTAGTTTAGACGATTATATTAGAGTAAATTATACATAGCCTAGGAAAGTAGATCATTAGAGTAAATTAGCATATATCTAGTTCTAATACCTATAACACGTAATTATTTTGCTATATATATATTATGATATATATAGCCTATATTAGTATTAGTTTTATTATTATATATAGTATTGCTGTTGTTATTATTATTATTATTATTATAAGACTAGACTAGGACTGAGGATCCATTGGGATATTGAAACAAACAGAAGCTCCAATATCCCAATTTGTATAAGCTGGCACTGACCGTCTTGTCCAGCATCATCAGTGCCATGTGAAAGGGTGTTTTCTAAGGTTTGAGAGGAGCTTTCTAAAAAGAGAAACCGCTTCAATCCAAATACTGTTAAAAAACTTTTGTTTTAAATAAAAACCAGTAAACACTTTTCCGTGTTGCAGTTTGCTGTTTCACACTTCCAGTCCCATAAGCATTGCACTATTGCACCCCTCAGTTCAATAAGCATTGCACTATTGCATTCCCAGTCAGCACTGCACTCATAATAATTTATTTACACTCATTCGGGGCATTCACGGTTATCAATAACCCAAAGAACTACTGAATAGTTTAACACAAAGTTGTGTTTGTATGAGTTGTGTGTACATAGGTTAACACAAGCAGAGTAAAATACTTTATTTAATACACAGGCAATAGATAAAGCCCACACCATGAAAATTTGGTTGCTCAGAATGAATAGATTTGTGTGCAATACATTGCTTTCCACAGCAGGTGTCACTAGAGAGCAAACTGTTCATGAGGCTTCGGGTAACTGAACCTTTTGGCGAACCAATGGGCTGGAAAGCCTCAGTGGTTCAGGAAGCCTCATTTGGCCATCACTATACGTTTCTAACACGAATTGGAATAAATTTAACGTTTAAACTAAAATAGGCAAAGTTACACTATCGTTTACTAAGATAACAGTTAAAATCAAACTTACAATTATTACTCCGTTTAAAACTTACCGGTGCTCGATCAATCGCTGCCATTACTAAAGCATGCAATGGCTTCTGTTATATGTGATTGGTTGAGTTCACGTTGGTCGATATTGATTGGCTGTTAACGACTGTCAGGTCCCTCCTACCTTCAGGCTGTCAATGGCAGCCACTTCCTGCTGCCGGCTGCCGATTTTTATCTGAACCCCTACTGAACGTAATCTAATGATTCCCATATTAGATGTCGACTTCATAGATATCGTATAGAGACTAGATGCCCTATTGGCAGCTGGGGACTGAAAAATACGGCCGCCATCTTAAACCGGTCGTACTCTTCGTTGCGTGGCAGCAGATAAATGCCAGAGCACTGTGGAGCATTTTCCTGTTCTTATCGGCGGACGATCGCAAATAGAGCCCTGGGGATTACTTTGCACCAGTAAATTTTAACATTACCGTATTATTGGTTGTATTTTGTGAATAGAATATAACCAGACAACTGAGAAAGAGCAAGGATTATTGATATTACTGTAATGAAATCGTAGCCAGTTAACGTTTGCTAGGCTATATTTACTGCACCAGCCGGTGTTCACCCTGCAGGGAGAGGTGGGGTAAAGTAAAGTAATAATTACAAGAGTTTCTCTGTTGTGAGTATTGTGTAAGGCGCTATATAAATGTGTTTTATTATTATTATTATAAGGTTCGTGATCCGCCGAGCTTTAACATGCTAAGATTTCAACAGTCATGCACGTTGTGCGGGAGGATCTGGAACAGAGGATGTTTTCCTTCGTAGGAAGCACATTGAGGAGACCCAGTTTGGAATCGACAACCATCAGTCTGACTTGTTGTCATTGGTTGTGTCTGTGTTTTTAAAGATAAGGATCCACCATGTTGCCAAATTCACCTCTCTTGAACTACAGAGTACGGGAAAGAAGCTCTGCAAAACAGTCCTCTTTCAGTGTGTGATTTATAAAAATATCTTATATCCTACATCACATATTTTGATTTTGGACGTCTGCTCACTTTATATCTTATATCAGAATATTATTTTACTGTTAAGTGAATATTCATTCCTACTATGAATATTAAGTGGCGCTGTCCACATTAGTGTTTGTAACACTAACACCCTATTCTAAACCTAAATCTTCATATTTCATTACCATTTGGGGAAAATTATGACATAGTGAGAGTCAGTTTCTTAAAGGGTACGGGCCCACAGGTAGGCCAAATTTGTTTTTACATATTTATAACACTAAACCCCTACTCCTAAAAAATCATGACAAGCTATATATCATCGTAAAGCTCTCAGAATGTAGTTTTAACATTTCAAACCCTTTTTGCATTAATAATAATGCGGTGAAAGTAATTTATTAGTTTGTGAGTATACAAGAGTATGCAGCAAAATCTAGTGGCAGTTGTTGGTAAAACCACTAAAAGTGTGACACAAACCTAATTTTTTGTGATTTTAACTTAAAAATTTGGATCACAACTACTTGAGACATAGCCTATTTGCTTCATGTTTACATTATTTATTGTGTGAAACATTTAAATTTTTATAATTTTATTTATAAAATTTATAAGTTATTCAGTACTTTTTTTATATTAAAATACATATACTTATATTTAATAGTTTCACCTTCTAACACATCTGTGAAAAAACCCTAAATTGTCTTCTTTAAAACAAGACCAAGATTAGGCTTCTAGCCCAAAAAATCCCAGAGAAATATTCATTAAAAAATTTACATCACATTGTCACCCTCCACTCAAATGGGATTTGCCTCACATAAGGGGTTAAAATATGCCAAGCCCATGTGTCCTGTATAGCTCCACGAATGACCTTTGCAGCAAAAAAACCCGCGTGAAAATCAGTTCGCTATTTACTGAGATATGATGTTTTATTAACAAAGTTCGGGAGGAACATGTCAAATAAAATACCTAAGTGACTTCAGCTGTTTTCAATCAGTAGTCAATGGCACCAGCCGCTTTCAATCGGTAATCAACAATACACCCAATCAGCTCGAAAGCAAGCCACATATAAATCACAGTTGAACTCACTGAAAATCCTTCGCATCTTTCAGAATCCCTCCTCCACTTCGTCTCCTCTCACTTACCAAGTTATTTCCTTAAGAGGGGGGGGGGGGGATACTCTGTGTTTCAGGCTCATTCCCTGCTCAGAGCCCTCTCCCCGGACAGCACGCCAAATACGTTTACTAATTTAATTCTTTTAACTTATTTGTAAGTGTGAACTCGTGAAATGATTAATTAAATGCGCTGATAGCTCAATCCACCTGTCATACAGATTACACTGAGTGGAGTCTGATAGACCAAAAAAAAGTTAGAGAAATCCACTGCCAAAGACTGTGTTTAGAACACAAAATTTCTTCACTTCTACTTCACATTTTCAAGCAACATCATTTTGTTTGAGTTATAAGCTTGCATCAAAATGTCTCCACAAGGTCATAAAAATACTGGTATTCCTTTCTTTGTGGGGACAATTGGTCCCCACAACGTGATAATTACCAGATACACACGTCTACACCAGGGTTCCCCAAATCTTACCCATGGAGGGGCAGAGCACTACCGAGTTTAGGTCCAACCTGAATCAAACTTACCCACCTGTGATTTTCTAGTGATTATGAAGACGTTGATTAGCTTGCTCAGGTGTGTTTGTTTAGGGTTGGACCTACACTCTGCAGTGCTCCGGCCCTCCAGGGTAAGATTTGGGGAACCCTGGTCTACACTGTTATTACCTTGACACTTTTTACAAAAAATATATTTTCATGGCCTATAACATCTTGTGATCCAACAGTGATCACCAAATTAAAGTATAACACATTATTTTTTAAATTATTGAAGTATAACCATTTAAAAAAGTTTATTGACTTTGAACAGCTAATGTACCTGCAATTATATAATCACAAAATTATACAGAAATTACAAACATTTATAAAAAAGAACAAAGTTGCACGTTAAGTAAGGTCTAAAATAAGCATTAGGTACAGAAATCGAATTAAATGGATAATAACACTGCCTTTTTTGTACAAATTAAATATTATTATTATTATTTTTAGAGCAATAGAAGTGATTTTCTGTTTGTCTTGGGTTGTTTGATTAACATAAATGACACAGACTTAAGTAGGTTAATTGAGGTTACTGTCTCTTTAAGAACAAATAAGCCCAGACTGGTTTCTGATTGGTTTCTTAAGACATAAACAAATGTTTTTATTAGAAAAAGAATACTGTGAGATCATTTTGTGTGATTGTGCCCTGTCAAGAAAAGAAAGAATTAATGTTGGCTTAACTTTTGAAACACTTCTCTCTGTATGTGCACTACTGAGGGCACTTAACCGCGTGCTCAAACACAGGCGGAGAGCGAATTCCAAACAGCGCTTCAGGAAGAAGATGCAGCAGTCGTTTCACATAAAAACGTTACGTTCTTTTTCATTGCTCTATTCAGCAAATGTATGTTAATGGACTACAGTATGACACAAAGTAGCACAACTCTGGACCTGACTGGAGCTGGACCAGACACATTTAACCGCATGTGCTCACAGAAATCTGCTGAATTAATTTCTTAATCATTCTTGTTACAAATGCTTTCAATAAAGTGAAAAGGTGTTGCAATATTCTAAATGAAGAGCTGATTTATGTGGAAAATCATTCAAACTTTAAAAAGAAAAGTTGATAATTTATATAATGCTTCCTGTTGTTAGTGTTAGGTCAGTGTGTTGTGAATGAAATGTGTGTTTTTTTTTTAATGAGAATTGACAAATATATGAAACTTTTGTATATAAATTAAATTAAAATTAAACTACAGTATTGAATAACCAGTACCACATTTATTTCATTTAAAAAAATCCTATGTGCCATTTTGTGACTCCTGCTGTTACTACTACTGTGGTAAAAATTGACTGAGAGAACAGCATTAATTTCAATTAATATACAATGAATTTAAATCGCTTGATAGATGACTACAGCCTCTCTAGAGTTTCTATGTAAAAGTACTGTGGGCACCCTGGGAAAAGTTTTTGGGTAAAATATACAAAATTCTATTTATTAATATTTCAACCTGTAGTATAGGCAGTAATCAATTGTTACCCATTACGGCGCTCACAGACGAGTGACGTGTATTGTATTATGACATCATAATGCTAGCGTTCCATAGAATTACACATAAAGCGCTGCGCGCAGAATTTCAGTCACTCACTCATACGGTGGTTATCCGAGCAGACGCAAAGAAAACCACAGAGAGAGACTAAACCTTTACAAAGCGACAAAGCTTACAAAACCTATCTAACATCATGTCCTCATCACGTTTACCCTTCACTAACATCGAGGGAGAAACCGATGAGTTGAAAGATGTCCATGGACTGGAAGTCAGCGGTGGTAGTGATCGGTTCCCCGAATTGATTCACGTTCGATCGTGGGATCCATCGCTTACCGCTGACGGAAAGTTCATGAAGGTGTCTCTGAGACACGCTGTGTACGAAAGTCCAACAGGTAAGATGCAAAATACATTTTTGCTTATATTAGATAGAAGATCTTTTCGGTCAATTAAGTATATAGGGGTTGTAAACTCCCACGCGTTTGGCGCGAGACACGCAAATAACAATCCAGCCTAAAGAAAATATAGCTTATAACACCAGAGATAATGCACTTGACAAGTGTGCTGTCAGGACATCTGGAGCACCGGGAGTTTTCCTGATGTACCGCTAGGCATTGTGGGCCGGCTCGCGTTAGGCACATACAATAATAAAAATCATAGTAGGCATACTGTGTTTTTATTTTTGGTCTTACTTGTAACTAACTGCTGTTTAAAATACAAAATAGTATATGCCTGCTTCAAAATACACAGTCGCGTGAGCCGAGTAGGACTTTTATCTGATCGAATGAAATGCGGCGGGAGTTTCTGTTCACAGAAACCAAACACGAATTCACTTAATTCAATTTAAATAATTCACATTTATTTGTGTGGTGCTTTTCCCAATGCATATTGTTTCAAAGATTGATTGATGATTACTATATTAGAAAATAAAGGTTATTAGCAAAATTAACACGTGTATTAAACTAAGGAATGATGGTGTGATCATGACAGTTATTATACATGCGATTATTATACATCAAAACTTGCCACAACCCTGAGTATATTAAAAAGTACATGAAAATGTCTGAATATCAACTTAAATGTCACACACTATGTTATCACAAAATGTATAATTGAATTCTAATGAGAAAATTGGGTACATGGTCACAATTTTCTTGTATTTTCAGTTTATTAACTTTGGAGAAAAAGGAGAGAAAGAGTGCAGGAATACACAAGTTAAAAAACAAGTTTTTCTCATTTGACCATTTATTTAACATTATATCCTCAGCTGGTTGGCCCCTCACCAACACCGAGGCTGGCATTGATCAAAGGATAGATGTCCATTTACCGGAAGTCAGTGGTTGCCGTGATCGTCTCCCCGACTTGAACACCCTTCGATCGTGGGATTCATCGCCCTCCACTGATGGAAGGTTCATGAACGTGTCCCTGACACACTTTTTGGACAACAGTCCAAAAGGTAAGATGAACTGAACATTTACTGTATGCTGATAGTAGATACTGTTAGTAGATTAACATATAAAGACTCCATGTTTTAATGCCTGACTGGACACGGTTTTGGACAATAAGTATTTTAAAAAATTAGAAAAATGTTGAAATGCTGACAGTTTTCTTGTATTTTCTATTTGGAGAGAGAAAGAGTGATAGTATGAAAGTACAGAAATGTGCAAGTGTTTTCTCATCTAACTTTATGTCCTCAGCTGGTTGGCCCCTCACCAACATCGAGGCTGGCACAAGTGAGTGCAAAGATGCCCATGGACTGGACGTCGGCGGGCGCAGTGACCGATTCCCCCAATTGATTCACGTTCGACCGCGGGATTCGTCGCTCTCCGCTGATGGAAAGCTCATGAAGGTGTCCCCGACACACACTGTGGACGAAAGTCCAAAAGGTGAGATGAACTAAAGGCACAAACTACATTTATACTTTTATTACATGGGTTAATTTTCGCACAGTTAAATCTAACATCTGTAAATTGGGGTCAGGTCTTCATTGTACTAGGTTAAGCAACAAGTACTCATTTGACTACTTAACATTGCGTCCTCAGCAGGTCCGTCCCTCAACAACACAGAGGGACTGGAAGCTAGTGTTCGAGGTGGCCGTGTCCCTGATCTGAATAACATCCAGTCACGGGATTCATTGCCCTCCACTAGCAGAAAGTGGGATGACAGCCCAAAGGGTGAGAGGAACATTTATGCTGATATTAGTTATGTGCTGCCCTCACTAAACCCTTCAGATATTCAGCTATGCAGAAACCTTAACACTTAAGTACTCAAAACAGAACTGTCTTCAAACATTTTTGAATTGAAGCGGTGTAAAATGGCTAAATACAACAATAGATAACATACATCACATTGGATGAGTATAAACATGTTCATATAAATCCATTTTCCAATACAAATAGCAAAACCTACACAACAATACACTATACATGTAGTCACCATAACAGCTTAAATTTCTTCTAATGTACAAATGTTTGGTTCTCTGTTTCAGAACAACGTGGTGAAGGGAGGAATGGCGCAGGGATCTGCGGGTTCATCAAAGGAACTTGGATGGCTGCAAAGCGCCATTTCCTCAGCCGCCACAAAGTGGAGCCTTTCGTTCCACCACTACAACCGGACACAAGTTCATTTAATCCAGGGCTGTCTGTCCCGTGTGCATCATCCGATGCACATCCGGTTATTAATGACAGTGCAGCTGGGGTTTGGTCTATGCCAGGCCAAACTTCTGACGCAGATCTCATTTCTGGAGCGGACGTCAGGTCCCATTCGGACAAGTCCCATTCGGACAGCACGTACCATTCGTACAGCTTGTCCCTCTCCGTCGATGAGTGCGGAGTTATTGGTGAGCCAGCACCAATGCTGTTTACCTTAAGCAGCGATTCTTTCCCTGATCGGTCAAATGACAGCAGCTCCAGTGTACGCTCTAACAAAACATACATTGTTGATCAAGGCATTAAAGGTAAGCTGCAACAAATAATTTATATTTAATCTGTGATCAGAGATCTTTTTTTTTACTATTTATGTTTTGCTCTTCGATTTAGAGCAAACACTAGTTTTTCCCGTCGATGAGTGCGGAGCTGATCAGAGGAAAGATGTTGACAGACCGAAGCTGTTTTGCCTTGGCAGTGATTCTTTCTTGTCCCAGTCAGAAGAATCTAGTCTGTCAACTGAAAGCAGCTCCAGTGAGAGCTTGTACAAAACCTTCACTGTTGAAAACAGTACAAAGGGAGAACCCACAAGACTGGACAGTGATCATGGCATGAAAGGTAAGATGAAATGAGCCAAATACAAGCTGCAACAAATAATTCACATTTAATCTGTGATCAGAGATGTTTTTTTACTAATTACGTTTTGCTCTTCGATTTAGATGAAATTGCCACAAAGAAAAAGCAGACGGGAATCTGTGGGTTTTTTAAGAGGAAGTGGAAGAAAGCAAAGCAAACGTTAAACCGCTGTTTTAAGAATAAAGTGGCACCAATGCAGCCAAATACGAGTACCTCTAATGAAGCTCTTTTTGAGCCTACAGAGGGTGAGTCTGATATAACTTTTTTAGTTAAGGTTTAATTTTATCACGTCGCAATTGTAGTTCATGCAAGACAATCAAATGAAACTCTTAGACAATATTATCATGTGTTGCCAGGAAAAGTAGAGTCTTACTATAAGTTTGGCAAATTGCTGGGAGAAGGAGGATTTGGATTGGTCTGTATAGGTACCCGCATTTCTGATGGCCAAGAGGTAGTGTGCTCTTACCAAATTCAAGAAACACTATATACACTACAATATGATCACTACAATATAGATTAAATGTCATGTACGAGGACTTTTTTGTTAACTCAGTTTTTCTTTTGCAGGTTGCCATGAAAATCATGTCAAGGCGGCTGAATAGACAGACCATTGTTATTGTGAGTGGCCAATCTTACTGAACATATAATTGATAGTGATAATATAAATGTTTTCTTAAATTTTTGTCTTCTTTCTTTAGCCGGGACATTCCAAACCTCTGCCTGTAGAAGTGGCACTACTGATTAAGATGAATGAACCTCCCATAAGTCCATATGCCATAAAAATGTTGGAGTGGTTCATAGACTCAAACTACATCATCATTATTATGGAGTACCCTCAACCCTGCCTAAGCTTGAACCACATCATCAAATGCAATCGTACACTGAGTGAAGAAACCGCTCGTGTAATAATGCGTCAAGCGGTACAGGCAGTAATAAACTGCTATGACCACGAAGTCTTTCACAGCGACATCCATCCAGGCAACTTCCTAGTCAACACAAAGACGTTAGACACCAAGCTGATTGACTTCGGTTGTGGTCAGCTATATACTTATGGCGCCTTCAAAAGTCACAAGTACATAGGTGAGCTGGCATTTTGTTTTCCAATAGCACAATGTGGAAAAATCTCTTTTACAGATTTACTCGACTCTGAAAAATGCTTTGCTTACAGGGGTAAAAGATTTCTTTCCACCGGAAGTCAGACGGAACTTCATGTTTCACGCCATCCCAGCAAACGTCTGGTGTCTAGGAATGGTCCTGTACGAAATGGTTAATGGATACAATTCGTACGTGAAATCCAAAGAAGTCCAGTTTGCTAACCCCAATTTATCCGAAGGTAAATGAATAGCACTATTGAAATGAAAATCACAGAAATCTTGAAAGCGTACAGTTACAATACAGAATCCAATCTAGCAAGTGTAGCAAAGGTTAAACAGTACGACTCTCTGAACATGGAGGTTAAAATAATGTTGTCAGAGGCTTCATATAAAGTAAATAATCCTCATAGTAGCCACAGTTTAGTTATGTATGCATTAAGTTACGTGATACGGTCATGACTAACCAGCTCTCATCTTTACAGAATGTCGTAGTCTTATAAGACAGTGTCTAGCACGTGATCCAGCCGAACGACCCTCATTACAGCAGATCTTACAGCACAGATGGTTTAATCCAGAATGAAGTCAGGCAGGGGCTTCTGTTCACCATTGCTGTTTGTCTTGAGGTAGCGTTACAGACAGAGTAGGCAGAGTCTGGATAGAGGTGTTGAAGTAAACAGGGGACATTGTTTAGTTCACAGATTTTCTAGTTGAACGCTTGATCGTATCATAAATATAATGACTAAGTAAACAGAAGAGTAAGATTTTTCTTTGTTTTCTTTCTCAAGGTTGGACACAAAAGTGCTGGACACCACACTGGACTCAGAAGACCAGACTACACCAGACCTTAAAAATATTGTATTATATTTATTATTATTTTTATTATTATTGTATTATATTTATTATTTTTTTATTATTATTGTATTATATTTATACATTTTTATTATTATTTTTGTATTATATTGATATGTAATTAATGTAAATAGTGTACATATAATGAGGATGTTCACCTGTTACATTCTATTGTATGTCACTTAATAAATATATATTATATAACCTTTACTGTGTTTGTATAAAAGACTCCTAATTCGGATGACCTTATCCATCCCATAAAAGATTACCTTAATGTGTCATCCTCACAGTCAACTTTCATTTCATCCCTAACTTCCCCTCCTTATATGGTGATGTCATGTGTGGTAATCGGAAGCCTGGGCTTTATCCATAAACACACAAAAGTTCAACTCGGTTATGATGAAAAATGAACACTAGCACTCTACAGTTTTTTCAGTGTGCAAATATGAAAACTATATTGAAAGGTCTATTACTTCAGTTTACAGCAAAATAATTCACAGATGACAATATCCTGGATTGAAGAGCTACTGTACCTAGCTTGTTGTGTCACCTTGTCTGGTTCAGGGTACCCGCAGTCCCGTGGGCTTGTGCCCAAATAAAAAAGTGTGGCAACAGATTACAAGCAATATCAATTACATTCAACACATAAAAATCGAGTTAAGATTTACTTAATAAACAAAAAGATAAACTGCAATTCGAAAAAAGGAAAATATTTAATCAAAAATATTGGGTATACATGACAAAGAACTAACACTATACAATAAATACTATTTTGATTTAAAATTAAGCTTTTAAAAGATTTTAATGGGATCCAGTTACATTTTTTGTATCTTAAAATATGCTTTTCCCTATTTTTTCTACCCTTGATTTTGTATATTGTTGAAAAAAATAAATACTCATCCAAAAAATAAAACTAACAAGGCTGAAATAAGCTGAAAGCTGTAGTGAAGGAGGCCAGAAAGTTTTATTTAATGGACACCTTTGGAGGAGAGGCTTTTGGGAGGAAACTAGAGACGGCACAGTATGAAAATTTCATATTATGATTATAGTGACCAAAGTTATCACGGTTATCAATATTATCATGGTTTTGTTAAAATGATATGGAAATGTTCAAAAAGAACAGATACACACACTGAAAACATTTTTTAAAAAAGTTTTATTTTTGAAAATCACAATTTAATATTTCATGTCCCTGAAATTATTTCTGTGGTAAAAAAAATTAAATCTGTCTAATAAGTTTACCGTGAATGAATACAATATCCCTTAAATGCCTTCTTGTGCAAAAAAAGAAACTATGTTTTGCGTCAAACTGATTTTGGCTGGACAGGATTTACCGCGGGATTTGCGGCACATAAGGGGTTAAAATACGCCGAACCATGTGTCCTGTATCATACCTCCATGAATGACCTTTGCAGCAAAATAAAAACGTGTGAAAATCAATTTGGTATTCATACAGAGATATGATTAATTAAATGCGCTGATAGCTCATTCCACCTGTCATACAGATTACACTGAGTGAGCGGGTGACCGACCTAAGATGGCGGCCCCACGGCACGACCGCGCCAGTAAGCAGAAGCGGTCGATAGGGCGTCTACCTATATGATGTCTATGGTTGAATTAGCAACGTCTGCTGTTTCAACAAATCAGGAACTCGAACTGGACCAACGTCGCAAAGCGCGCTTAATATTCATGACGCAAGCCTTTGCCATAGTAGTGTTTATAAATTCTCTTGTTGGTTTCCTCGATTACGATGGTGAGTGCAACCATGTCCAATCTTTGTGATTTACATCTTTATTTCTTAGATGAGTCAAATTTCGTTCACGCGTTTCTATTATTGTCATTTATATGTAACATTTTCTATAGGTTTGCATTTCATAGTGTATGCGTGTGTTGTTATTATTATTACTATTGCTGCTTCTACTCAATAAAAATAATAGTAATACATAGAAAATTGTCAGAAACGGCCACTGCTATTTATACATTTATAAAAATCCATCTTATTCTAACGTCTCATATTTTAAGTGCATTGTGTGATGATTCATGTTTACATTGTGCACAATATCTTTTCCTGTATTGATAAACAATTTTTATTGCATTGGCCTACTGCATTTTCTATTCTATTCCATTCTATATTATTCTAATGTCTATTCTATTCTATTTTAATGTCTATTCTATTCTAATGTCTATTCTATATTATTCTAATGTATATTCTATTTTAATGTCTATTCTATTCTATGTCTATTCTTTTCTAATCTATTTTATGTCTATGCTACAATCTAAAGGCAACTAGTCCCAAAAGACCCTCATTAGGGGCTATGGCCCCTCGTAAAAAAGCAAATCCAAAGCCTGAACTGACAGAGGAGCAAAGACAGGAGATCAGAGAGGCATTTGATCTGTTTGACACCGATGGTTCTGGTTACATTGAGGTGAAAGAATTAAAGGTGAGATCTAACAGCAGAAGAATGTGGTTTAATATTAAAGTGATGCACGAAAGCTGTCATGCATTTATATGTGTATATATATACATGTGGATTTCTACTTCAGGTGGCCATGCGTGCACTTGGTTTTGAGCCTAAAAAAGAAGAAATCAAGAAAATGATTGCAGAGGTTGATAAAGATGCTACTGGAAAAATCTCTCATAGTGATTTTCTCGCAGTGATGACCCAGAAAATGGTAAAAGTTCAACTCAAAGTTTTCAAAACTTATTCCACTAAAGGCATCTCATGAAATCATCTTTTCAGTCATCATTACTCACTTTAGATTCAAACTCTATTCTTATTAAAGGAAATTAAGATAAAATTGTGATTTATAAATGAAGGTCTTTCACATTTGCTCAGGACATACTGTATATACAGGGCTGGAAATGGGAGGAGGGGACGGAGTCTGTTGATAATTTGAAAGGGGGATTGGAGTTACACCTTAAACTGGTTAGGAGATGAATTCGATTTAAAATATTTTAAAAATGACTCTCCATTATTGCAACTATATTTTTTATAATGCATCATCAAGCTTGTCACATGACACTTCACAGTAACAGGGGCACTGTATGTATGATCTATTGCTTTCTTATTTAAAATGTCCATTAACTAAATTTACAGATTTTCCCACTCTACAAAATGTTACTTTAACCTGAGGACAAACTTATTGTTACATTTATCTTTAATACTCAAGAAAACATAAAAATTGTAATGTGATTAGTTATTTAAACATATCTAAGAAATCAAATTAAATGCAAATAGTCTGCCATTTCCAGCCCTCCCTTTATACTTTATATATATTAATTTTTTTTTTGTCCCCCTATTGTTGTTTGTAAATCTGAAGGCTGAGAAAGATTCAAAGGAAGAAATTCTTAAAGCATTTCGTCTGTTTGATGATGATGAGACTGGCAAAATATCCTTTAGGAATCTAAAGAGAGTCGCCAAAGAACTGGGTGAAAACCTCACGGATGAGGAACTACAGGTAAGAAAACGACCAAGACAAAAATCTGCTCTCTAATCTTTAATGCTATTAAACTATGAAAGATTATCATATATGAAACGTATTATATTTGTAGGAAATGATTGATGAAGCAGACAGAGATGGTGATGGGGAAGTAAACCAGCAGGAATTTCTTCGCATTATGAAGAAAACATGTTTGTACTGAACGTCATCTTAAGCACAGGAATGTGAGAAAATTAATGTAAACATTTTCTAGATTTTTATGATTTGAGTTTTCCTTCACAGTATCATTCCGAAACCTCAATGCCTGTTAACACCAGTGGTCATTTAAGACCTCTGTGAGTTTGCCAAATAATAAAGACGTCAGCCGTTTACACGTTATATTATTAAGATCAGTAAACATTAGCACATAACAGAGGTTTGTGTGATTGATTCGTATCAGACTCTTTAGGAGTTTATGCCTTAGGGTTTGTTCATATAAAAATATTTTATCACTAAATAAATTATCCTGATCCCTGTGTGCTATAATAAGGTGTAAAGTGTCTTCTGTAAACTTGATCATCACTCTGTTCTGCTGTATGCTTTCAGGGACTTAAGATATAAATATATATTTACTGTAATCCCGTCTCTGTGCCTGATAGATAATAGATTTCTGCACTTGTAGTGAATACACTGCAAAAAAATAAAATAAAATAAAATTGACTTTTACTTGTTTTTAGTACAAGAATTCTTAAATCAAGATGTATTTTCTTGCTGAGCTAATGACTTAAGAAAATAAGTTTATTTTTAGACAAGAAATGAAGAGTTTCGTTGCAAAATGAGAGAAATCAATTTTTTTTACATTTTTGTCAAAACATGTTTATTATTATTATGTTATCATGTTATTATTTTGTTTTATGGTGCTACTTAGCTGTTTTTTTTTCAGTTATGAAGGTTTAAATCAAAACAAACCAACTGCAGTTGAATTGATATTAATTGGAATGCACAACCAAAAAACAAGATTTCAGAAAAATGAAAAAAACTTAAAGTTATCTCATTTTGCAAAGAAACTCTTCAAATATCAAATTTAGGTGAATTTGCGCATAAAGCAAGCAAACAATCTGCCAGTGGGATAAGAAAAAAATCTTGAAATAGTTTACTATTTTCTTAAACACTTAAAGCAAATATTTTAGCATGTATGCCCATATTTACTTAAATTGGATTTTTTTAAATTTTCTTAGGTCATTTTGCTCATCAGAAAATACATCTTGATTTAAGTATTTAAGTCATTTTTTTTGCAGTGCATCACTTTATCTTGTGATTCTGTGATTATATTTTTTATTTTTAACCATTCATGTTGTTTTTCAACTGAGATGTTTTAAATATGATTTAAAGTTGAATACATGATATTAAGCAGCTGTTATGTTGTTGTTTTATTGACTCTATTTAAAGAAGCTAAGTGTAAGTAATTGTATGTGATCCATAAATTTACAGATTACTTGCATACATTCTCTAAAATTTTAAGTCTAAAATTCCTGGTTTTATTTAATTATAAAAGAAACTTTGGGGGTTAATTGCAAAAATGTCAATTGGTGTAACTAGTATTTCTTTAAATGAAAATATATTCATAAAAAATAAGGAATATAATCATCTAGTTTAGTGTAATATGATTTTTTTACATGCATTTTCACATCATTTGTCAAAGATTTAGAAAACAGAGCTGTTTTCAGCATATGTCAGGACAAACACAAAAATGCATTAAAATTTACATTTAGAAATAACTTATAAAATTATATATACCTTACATGCCATCAATGTGGATAAAATATTTCAGTGATTCTTGGGAATTTGGATAAAACAGGTTTAAATTTTGAAAAAAAGTTGGTTAAATTACAAAATCTGAAGGTATATCATTAAAGACCAAGGTCTTGGCTGTTCAGCAATTTACTGGTGCAACCTCCCCTGTTCGTATTTTTTTTTTCATAAAATAGGTGTTTTTCCAGTTATTACTCATACAACATTTACTTTAAGCCTTAATAGAAAAAGTAATGATTTTTTTATTTAATAAACATATTTTTGTATTAATAGAGACTTTATTAATTTAATATCTCAACAGCACTAAAGAAACATATTGTAAGCATATTCGTTTAAAACAAATAAAACTCCATCTGACGGTGGTGACATTGGCCTCATTATTCCAAAATGTATACCACTCAAGTCAATGGCTTCTTGCTTAAACTTTATGTAAACATTTGCCCCAAAAAATAACACTGAGCACGGTGATGAACAAATATCAAATCATAACTTCCTAAAATACATATAACCTGACAGAAAAGACAGAAAACCTGACGGTGGTGACAAAAACCTAATATAGATAATAAAATAGATGAGTTGTTCACATTAGCCATCTTGTTTCCCCTCTGTTGCTAGCTACTTCAGACCTCTTCTTAAAAATAATAAATTTATTTCATAATCTAATCAAATATTTTTTTACAAAGATGACGGTGTTGACATGTTATGGTTGTCACAGTAGCAGTGTCCAAAAATATGAACAAGTTTAAGAGAAAAAAGCAAACATACAGGAGCTTGAGTGATCTTGAAGCATGCAGCTGAAGGTTTGAAAATGGGGTCCTCAGGAATGCAGTTGACCCTTTAATTGTCAGATTTTATTGCTTTTTATAAATATCTGACGGTGGTGACGAAGATGTGGGACACATTTTGAGCAATCACAAAATAATAGTAAATATTGTTCAAAACTCACTGTTTGTAGTTTTTAATACATACTACAATGTACTCTTTCATGTGGATAAATCTATTATTCAATTCAATTATTACTTTTGGCTTTTTTAATCAAGTTCAAATGATTATCTCTTAACCAAGGAAAGCTGATTTTGTAGGCAATGGGCTAACATATAATCATTAAATTAATAAAAAATAAACCTATAAAAGAACCTTACATATGTGCAAAGGACACCCTGATTATAACATTGATTCTTTTTCTTCATGAAAATGTTATTCATTTCCAACAGAATTACCACTTTTCTTAGTGGGACATGTTTTTGCCAAAGTTTCAAGAATCAGTGATTTAATATTTTTCATTCTTTGGCGCAATTGGCGTTACACCATGTGATATTATATGTGCATTGAAATAAACCTGATGCGTGGTTTTAAAACAAGTTTTTAAAAAAGATTTTTGAATTTCTCATCTTTCCAAAGCGTTTTTATCACTGACCCACAAATTAAGTCTCATTTTATAATGAGATTATAGCAACATCACAGTCTGATTATACTCATTGTCATGATCTTACTCAGTCAATATTGAAGATATCAAGATGATATTTTCACACAATGTTCTTAACATTATGTGGGATGATTTTATGCAGACTTTAGATGAGTTTTCTCAGACTGTGGTCACTTTTTTTGACCTGTTTGTCTGCTTAGTAACTGTTCAGTAACTTCAAATGTAATAAAATAGTTTATTATGGGAAAATGTGAAGATAAAAACATCCAATGTTTAAAATAATTAGACACATAAAAGACAGTAAAAGAACATTCCAGGAATGAAATGATAAACAAGAATGCACTGATCTGAATACAGCTCAAATTTCATAGAGCTCAGGCTCATAAATATAATCAATTCACAGTAAACGATCACAACTTCCTCCAGCACTATAACAGAACCGATACGAATGCAACAGTCTGAGGTACAACAATTTGAGGTATTTAAGGTTATCAGCTTTGACTGAGACGCGTCTTTGTGGCAAAGTCGGCACTGAGTTTACGCATGACGTCGGCGTGACTCTGACCGGTCAGTTCCTGTCTCACTGTACCGTAGTTCTCCTTCACGAATGTGGCGAAGGGTGTGGGTCCCCGCTGGTTTGATGGAGTCAGTAAGACCAACTGCCCAGTGCACAAAGCACACACGAACCTGCTAGTGTCCAGTGATTTAGAGTGACGCCCAATCCTGTACACAAGACATGGAGACTATTTCAATATTTCATCATTTATGAGTGGAGAAATACAACGTCTGTGGGATTTTTTACTTGTTTTATCATCCACCAGATGGTTTAGAAGAGTAATAATGTATTTAAGTTCATTCAAGTATGAGCAGCAACAGTGAAAGTGATGCTTATCAATTCTGTCAGTAAATATTTTCTATACTCTATAATGGAGTCTTTTTAGCAATGATCAAAAGGTTTTAAGAGAGTTTGACACTTACGTGTTCTTACAGCGATTACATTGATATTGATACTTGTAGTTGATGTCATAACTGTGACAGCGTGACACCATGGGCAGCTCGGGATGTGCCAGCATCGCTTTACGGGCATAGAGTCTCCAGAAGGGCCCGTGACCATCACGAACGTTGTTTATGAGCCACGTGGCAGCATGACACATTTCATGAACTAATGTATCACGTAACCGATCTGTAAGGAAACATTATATTAGCCATACACAGTAAATCATTCTGAACATAATCTCATTTGTGATTTTCCATATTAAGTACCTGCGGAGTCACACACTTTGACAGACAGCTCGATGCGGGCGTAGCGGTTTCCTGTGCCTCGCTCTTGACCTGAGATACAATATCCAGCTGTCTTCCTCATCTTCTTATTCCATGTAATGGACATATCAGCAGGAAGCTGAAGGGGATCAGAAATTTACCGATTTATATCTCTGGCTACGCTAAGTAGCAACTGCACACCATATACTACTAGATTGTGTTTAGTATGCAGTAAATATAAACTGTTGCATACCATCACTATTGTCACAAAGCCTTACTGCATGCCATAAAAGTACAAATCTCAGATCTACCTTGTTGTCAAACACACTTGTGTTGTAGAGCTGATAGAGTTTACTGGTGAGCTCCTCTTTGTTTTGTTTAAAGCCACGGCAGTATGAAGATCCAGGGACAGACAGAGACTGCAGGAAACAACCTGGCGTTTTACACACCACCACTCTGATAAACAACAACAACAACATATCAATATAAAATTGACAAGAGTCTGTCACTTCTGCAAAACTAAAAAAAAAATCATCTTCAACATCAAATAATGCACAAATGTATAGTTGAACACATGAGACTGCTTTGGTTTAACGGGTTAAAAAAAAGAAGTGTAGATTTTTATTTCATTGTAGGGCAGGCCAACGCACATTTATGCTCCAACACCATGTAAAAGTGGACTGTGCATAATATGTGCCTTTAAAATGCAATGAAACTCATATACAGTACTGTATGTAGTATCTGCAGTATACAAGAAGAACTTTAACTAAGAAAGGTATAAAAAATGTTTCATGAAAAATGTATCAAGACAATTTTTGAAGAGAAACATGAACAAGCTTGTTTAAAATGTCTTCTATAGAATCTTTTCTTAATTCTATAAATGTTTATTTATATAAAATATCCCATCCATGATATATTGTAAAAGGTTTACTGTTGTTTAAGGCCAGAGTATAAGAATAAATCAACGTCAAGAATGGTAAAACTTGTTGAACCATTAACTCTTTCCCCACCATTGACGAGTTAACTCTTCAATTAAGAGAAAATGCTTCCCTGCCAAAGGTGAGTTTTTACGGCAATCCATATTTCCACTATTATCCACCAGGTGGTTCTCTTACCCAACTAATAAAACTCGGAAAAAACCTACCCATATTTGAGAGGTGAAAAAGAGAACAAATGAAGGTAGGATTAAAGTTTTTTTGAAAGCAGAGGGTCTGTTCTAGAGCCCGACCGATAAAGGATTTTGAAGGCCGATACCGATACAAATGTTTGTTGGTTTTAAAATCCGATATTCCGATATATATATATATATATATATATATATATATATTTTTTTTTTTTTATTTCAGAAATGCGCAACAAAACATTAACAGATTTTCCTAAAATTAGTTATTTGTAGTTATTTATGAGTTTTAACTAAAATAATATGATAATGCATTTTAAAAAGAAACGTGTTTCTGTTATTGTCACAACAGAACTGAGGAACATCAAAATATATTCAAGTTCTGATAAATAAAATGTATAAAGATACAAACTTAAGATATGAAACGTAAAGGCCTTTGAACAAAAACACAAAAACAACAACAACCAAATCAAAGTTACCAAAGACTTGGTTCATAAATATAACTTTGAATAGGACTGGAGACAAATTCTGTTAAGTTCTAATAAATAACAACAACAGCAAAATATAAATTGCTGATCACTTGACTCAGGCAGTGGCTAGACACCTAAATCTCTCTGTCAAAAACACCAACAGTGGGGAAATCTAATGAAGGCTGTTTCTTCCGGTTTTTTTATATATTCATTTATCGGCCATTATGAATACCGATAGTTTGGAAAATGCCTAATATCGGCCGATAATATCACCCTGCCGATATATCGGTCGGGCTCTGTTCTTCGTTTGATATATTGTATGATTATATATTTAATGAAGAACATTTTCTGGAAGGAATTAAACTTTTGTGAAAATCAATGCTGGCACTGGCTGGCAACTTTTTTTTAAAGCGCTGGCAACAAAAGAGTTAATGTCACTTTTATAAAATACTGTTTATAATACTTGGCCTTTACCAATCATCCATCATAACATCAAAATAGTTCTCAGTTAGTTGATCAGACAAAATGTAATTTTGTAGGTGCATCCAAGATAACCAATATTTGCATTCAAGTCATTATTGTTCCTACACTTTGACTTTGGTACAGAAATGACATAATTTAGCCCATGTCCACCAGGCGTATTCCCTGCGGCTGGCGTGTGTTTTCAATCTTTTCCGATGGACGCACTGCACTTTAAAAAAGGCAGCTGCTTGTGTTTTCGTTAAAAAATTATCAATTCAAATCATCAATGTCACTTTTTACTGAGCCGCATAGTCACAATGAAGAGAAGGTGGGACAAATCCAACACCAACCAACCAGAACAAGAAGTCATTGAAACCAAAACACTGGCAAGCACCCACAGTTGCCATTTTGAGCTAGGTTGAAACGCTTCGGTGGACACAGGGTATTAACGGGAAAAATATGCTTTTTTACAGCATCCCTACAGTTAAAAATTTGATTTGTACCGTTTTGGAATCCATTCAGCTGATCTGCGGGTCTGGGGCTACAATTTTTAGCATAATTTAGCATAATCCATGAAATCTGATTAGGACATTAGCATCGCGCTAAAAAACAACCAAAGAGTTTCAATATTTTATTATTTAAAACTTTACTCTTCTGTAGTAACATCGTCTCCGTCCTTAGTAACTTTCAATAGCAGGGGATTATTTTCGGGCACTGTGTAATATCACTACGCCTCCTGCAGCCATGTTACAGCAGCAAAGTCCTTGATTATTACGCCACAATGAGAATATAGTTCATAGCCATATCACCCTAAACAAATCACAACTTTTAATTTTCCGTCAGTCTTAGTACACGATGTCACTACAGAAGTAAAGTTTTAAATAGGAAAAATAACGAAACTCTTTGGTTATTTTTGAGTGCGATGCTAATGGTATAATCAGATTCAATGGATTGTGTTAAGCTATGCTAAAAGTGCTAACGCCAGACCCGGAGATCAGCGGAATGGACCCCAAAATGGTAAGAATCAAAATGTTCAACTCTAGAGGAGCTGGAAAATAAGCATATTTCCGAAAAAAACTGGAGTGTCCCTTTAATAGGAATATTTTACATGTAGATGTGGGTCTATACCTGCTGTTTGCTGGAGCTCTGGGTTCAGTCTGACTCACAGGTCTGCTGATGGGCATCTGTATTGGAGTATTGGTCACCTGTGATTTCTTACTCACTGCAGATGGTGTTGAGAGACAGGGCGCTCGTGGTTTGGGTTCTGTATGATGGAAAGATGGAAGAGGATTAAATCTTTGCAAAATCAGGACTCCTGTTTCAATCTTTAAATCATACCTCTTCTACTGTATACCCATCTACAGTCTTAAACCAGTCACTTATTCTTTCATTTCTCTATGAATGATCTGATTTGTACCTGATTTTGGACTTTGTGTTTTTCCTCCCAGATTGTGATTAAGTCTGACTCGGTCCAGTAAAGACTGAAACTCTTCCTCAGAGCTGCACGTCTCATCTCCAGTCTTGTGTTTGCTCACTGTGATCTCTGGTGGAGGAACCGCAGGTCTCTCTCTGTCTCTACTGGAGTTAGGATGTTCTTCAGATGGTGGTCGGCTGTGTCTGGATCTCCAGGTACTCTTCATCACAACATTACTGTCATCATCGCCGTCACTGAGGAAAACTGGAGAATCACAGCGAGGCGGAGGAAGTTTCTCTGTCTTCTGAAGCCGTTTAGGAGTTTTAGCTCCTAGTTTAGGAGTTTGTTTTCCTGCACAAAAACAGAACTTGTTGGATGCGATGTATGTGTCTATAAAAAAGGACTCACTTAAAATACTTCATCACTTCATGTTTTGAACCAACTCCGAGGTCAAATTTGAACTTACTCTGAGATAAGAAACTCTACGTACCTTTACTAATGGAAGTCTTCCTCTTGTCATGAATAAAATCATCATCAGATGACATGCTGTCCACTATAAAGCGTTTCAAACTGAAGACATGAAACACACTGATGATGATATATTCATACATATGAACTTATATACAACAAACTGTGTGTTTGCTCACCTGTCCTCCTCACTGCCGCTCACAGACTGGGACTTCACTTTAGTCTTTGGGGTTTTCACTCGATTTAAAACTGATTGATTGAAATACATTTTGTGACGCATCTCGAAACATAGATTTTAAAATAGGAAACAGTGAAAAAGAAAAATAACTTACAGCTTTCAAACTCATCATCACTATCTGAAGACAAGACAGGAATGGATTCTCTGGGAAAATAAAGAAAGATGACTCGGAAACATTCACGTACAACTATAATAACAGCTACTGAGGTTCATACTGTATGTGCATGCAGTATAATAATAATCGATTGTTTTTTTATTTTCCCATCAACATGAATCAGTCACTATCACAAGATTTCCTGATGATACACTGAGAGCAGGACTTGATTTTAAGTTCTCACCTTATTTTACTAGCAGCTGATGTTGACTGTTTAAATGTGGATTTTGGCGTAGCCCTTTGAGCAAGAACTGAAATACATGATGAGAAAAACACCTCACATTTCTTCATACTGTGAGCATCAACAGAAGTCATGATGAAAAAGTGTTTGTCCACCCACATTGATCAAAGTCGTCATCATCTGAACTCAATAATATTTGATTTTCTTTCAGCGAGTCTTCATCGCTATCAGACATTAGGAGTTTGTTTGTCCGATGACGTTGGTCTGAGTCAATGCTGCCCACCGCTGGCCTTCTGCTTTTATTCAAACCCTTCACCAACTCCATTAAAAGAAGAAGAGGAGGAGGAGAAAGATGTGTTGTCAGATATAGTACTAGTCATTCAGTCGAATAGTATGAGAATTGATAGAATAACTATTGTGTTAGGAATAATACTATTCATGCTTTTACCTTTTCTTCAACTTTATCAAGATTTTCATGTCTATCCCAGCCGAGCTTCTCAGAAACTCTTTGAAACAGAGACACGGTACCAGGATCCATACCAGCCTGTGTGATAAAAACACATCTCATGTAAAGCGGAAATAAACGTGAAATAAACAAGAACCCTTGACCACTTAACAGCTAGAAATACAAGACTCAACTGGCTATTGTTGATGAAATCTATTTCTTGCTGGAAAGTGTTCAGCGTGGAAGCCTTCAAATGATTGCAAATTTAAATGATGCGATGATTAAACTAAACCTGAATCTAAACAACAAATCTAAACCATTTCAAACTAACAGATATATTTCATTGATTTAACTTCTACTGTAGGTTAACTTATCATGAATATTATTTTCCGGTCTGAGACTTTAACTTTAGATCATGTGACACATGCGCGTTTTTCAGTCATTAATAAGACAAATGTCTAACCGAAACTGATCATATAAGTCACCTTCCCTTAAACAAGTGTTTAATACTCGTGCATAATTTAAATGAGATGTAAAATACAATATAAACTTCACTCGATCCATTTTATCGAAACCCAACAATAAAGCATCAGACAAACGTGTACATTTTGATTTCAGTTTTGTGCAGATTATTCGGGTGCAAGATACCTTTACCTCGACAAAGTCAATGTGTTGATATCTGACTTTCAATCAAATCTGCTTATCTTAATTAACAACGCGCACACAACATCAGAAAAAAAGGCTAAACATTCAAATTTCGTCAACCGGATGTTGTCATCGACAGAGCAAAATATTACTTCCGGTCTGAGTTTTTAACTTCCGGTCTGTGTTTTCAACAAGCAAACATATTTCATGTAACGTTACTTTAACTATTTATCACGGACATATGAAATATATTTACATTATTTTAGGGCCGGGACTCGATTAAAAAAATTAATCTAATTAATTAGAGGCTTTGTAATTAATTAATCTAAATTAATCGCATTTTAATCACATATAAATATTTGACCTGAGAACATTAAGAAGTAATTTTTTTACATGGATTTTTAGTATACACTCTTAGAAATGATGTGTTAATTTTATACACATCATTGTGCGGTAAGCTTTTAACACATTATGTGTAATTTTAAGACATTATGTGTCATTTTGTGTTGATTTTGTGTTCAAGTATAAAACATGTTGTGTTAAAAGTAACACAAAATGTGTTGTTTCAATAATAACACAGAGATGGGTGGATTCCAGGATGACGCAGTTTGTTGTCCCAGAATCAACACTAATGTGTTGTTTTGACTGTCTGTGTTCCGGTACCTATTTGCGCGGATCCCCCACCTGACGTATAAAAACAACAAAACATAATATACTATATAGCCTATATTAAAATTAAAATATAAAAAATATATTATGCACATTTTTAAGTTGCACATCGTTTATAGTTTTCTTAAGTGGGATTCAGATGTGAAAAGCGCTGCGTAATGTACGCGCTTTTAGTCTTACCATTGAAACTTAACAAAATTAAAAAATAAGAGGTGATATATAGCTTTAGCCTACATAAATGCTTGTTTCTTTAATGTTGCAAGATCCTCTTCAGGTTTTCTTGCTGTTATGTTTATAATAGTTCATTGTTCAGAGTTCATATTGATGATCTTATAGTCCATTTAAAAATGTTCTTACAAACTGACTCTATTCGTCAGAAAAACACCATTTAACTTTTTTCCTTTACCTGCCGTCGCTATTCTCTGTGCGTGTCCTCCGTCAAAGTAGCCTATTAAAATTAATATGAAGTTGATTTTTGAAAGTCTTAAGCACACCGCAAATCAAACGTGCTGCTATATGCTCTAAATGCGCGTGTAAATGTAATTTCTGGGGACTGCCAAGCTGATTTTTAAGTGATATAGGCTACTCATTGCATGTTTTGGCATTCGGTAGCATATGCATCAATGAGATGCACGGTGTTGCTTTTAATGTTCTTTTTAATTTATATTCACAAAACCTAACAACAAAACATTGTTTATAATTAGTAGACAAATTATTTGAAACGAAATTCATTTTAAAGTAGCAAACAAAACTTAAATTAAACTCGCAATAAGCTAATTAAATTGAAACAAAACAACATTACAACAATATTTAAACCCAGCAATACTCAAACATTAACATATAACAGACATTAGGATACATGTTAAAATAATCTGTAGTTTGTTGGTAGATGTTTATTGGGCAAAACCTCCGTTGCAAACCTCCATTTACCAGAATAAATAATTTTTACTTTGAAACTGATGCGTTGTCCCGTTAAAATCAGCTGTTCGTTTAGGTTCCGTCTACTTTTATTTAAACTGCAGCACAACTCCGGAGTTCTCGAACTAAAACAGGGTCTGCAGCATTTACGAATGACTCCGTTAATAAGTGCGATTAAAATGCGTTAAAATGTTTAACGCGTTATTTTTTGTGTAATTAATTAATCTTAATTAACGCGTTAAAGTCCCGGCCCTACATTATTTATACGTCTACAAAAAAAGCGAAATAAATAACGTTACGTGACAAGTGTTTTTACTATTCATAACGCAAACACAGAAAGTGACTTACATGTGGTAAGATGATTTACAATAAAAAATAAAACAAACATATTCACTGCCCATGCAAATCCAATCTGATAACTTGTGTGTATTTGTGAATGTATGTGTATATGTTTGCGTGAAATGAATAAAAGTTATTTAGAGTAATGCATACAGGTTTATTAATGGATAATTCAATCAGTAGTAATAATAAAGTAAATTCATTTGTTAAAAAAAGGGATGGGGTTGAAGGATGAGGGAGATGACAAAATGTGGTTGTACTGTAGTAACAGGAGACCTACTGTATATTGTTTATTGTGTATATTTTACTATTATTTTACGTTATTACACTAAATAAAAAAATTCCCACATGTAAGTGTCGACGTCAGAAGCTATTAAAGACTAAAAGTTTTTTGTACCACACGTAGATCATAAACAATAGGCTTGTTCGACTTCATGCGGCGCCGCAAGAACCGACAGCCGGATGACGTTAAAGTACCGCGAGAACGATCAGAGAAATCACACGAAGTCTAATTTCATCTCGCTCTCGCGGTACTTTGACGTCGTCCGGCTTGCGGCGTCTCATGAAGTCGAACAAGCCTTGTTCTCTCGACCTTCCTATGGCGGCGCTGTTTACACATCAAACTAATGGACCAGTGTTAAAATGGGTTGACATAAAACTACTTGGTTCTTTTAGTTCAACTTTTATAAACTTTTAAACAAAGTTAATTTTTTTCTTGTAAAAAAGAGAATCTAATATTTTTACATTATGTCTGACTCTCACTTATGCTTGAAAAGATAGGGAATGGACATCTTTTTTGGGAATAGAATGTATACGATAGATAATCGTTTTGGTTAGTGCTGCTCATCTTTAGGATGAAGTCCTATGTGAAACATCTTAGATATACAAAACCAGTCAAGAAACATCTTTATTACTTCTTTATTCAAATGAAGACAGCAGCGATCAAATTTACAATGAATGCACATCACACAGTCGAGTCAGCAGTGAGAACAGATACATCATAGCATATACATCAGGATTTACTGGAGTTATTTCATCATAAATGTGTCGTCTCCTAAAAGAAATAAGACAAATGAAACCCGTAGCCAAGTATATGCAACTCTCTTGAAGGTTTGCCACATCGCTTTATTTCAGTTTATGTAAAGAGCCTTGCACAAAGCATAAATAAAACTGATTATTTAGGAAGACAGTGTACAAAACCAAAACAACATACTTACCTAGACCTTTCCAAGTAAAAATCATAAGAAAAGAAAACCCAAATAAAGTCAAGTCAATGCTGTGTGTAATATGACACTCCTGTTTGTTCTCTGATCATGTTTTCAATAAAAGAGATAAATAACTTTCTGTTGATACGATTATGGAAAACGTTGGCATTCAGTAGTGGAAAAACGATACGGATCCATCACTCAACTAGATCATGATGAGAAAGCTAAAATAGGTCAAGGAGCACATCACCTAACTAAAAAAACAAAGTCACATCTGTGTGTTAAAGCCCATTATGGAAGAGGTACATTTCTTCCTCAGTTCAATTACCGTCTCTCTCTCGTTGATCATCCACCTAGTCACTGCAAATGACAGAACCAGGACTCCATACAGAAGCAGAAAGGAGAGTTAAGAGTCAACCAACATGAATTTATTCAAAGTATGATGGCCAGGGGGCGGAGCATCAGTGCTGTCCACTCTGGCTCATAAAAACTAAAGCTGGCTGTGATCAAGGTGATGGTGCTCACAAGTGGGCTCTTTAAGAGTCTCTGACACATACTGAAGGACATGGATAAGGGGCGAGGCTGATCAGTAAAAGGAGGGAGGGGCATGCATCGGTGCGCTGGGCTTAGGTGCTCTCACTGGTCTCCAGAGAATGCACTTTGACTAGATGGTCAGGTTTGCCTCCGGCTGCATGGTGCTCCCACATCTGCAGGTACAGCCTCTCCAGTTCAATGGTGTACTGTTTGGTGTTGAAGAGTGGACTGCAGATCCGTTGCTTCCACACTCGAGAGCGGATTTTCTTCAGGCTGTGGGAAGTAAACAAAACATTTTAGATCAACCTTTAATGCTTTTAATTTTTCAGAATTAATATAAATGTAAATAGTGTGCGTGGCTAACTCAGCACTCCCACGTTAGACTGAGTATGATGAAGAAACATCTCAAATAATCCAATTGAAATGAGAAACTGGCTTACTATTCCATATCTGTGCCGAGCTTGACGGCAACCTCTTCATACTCCTGACGACTCGGAGCGATGAGTTCAGGGCAGCCAAGACAGGTCAGCTGAGAGGCCGCTACACGAGACGCCAGTGTCTCTCCTAAACAAGACATCAGGGTATCAGTGGATAAAATAATGTGTTACATTTTTTATAAGAAAAAAATCTGAGTAGTGTTACGCTGGTCTGGGTTAAATCCAGGTCACATGCAAGTATGAATAATAACATTGATGCTTTCTTTGAAAAATTTGGGAGGCGCTAAATGAGGTATCACGAGGACACGTTACCTGGCATGGTGACCATTGGGGTACCGGCCCACAGCACATCCATGCCTGTTGTGTGTCCGTTACAGAGTGGGGTGTCCAGACACACATCTGCTAACTGTCCACGCCTCACATGCTCCTCTTTGGGTGCCACAGGAGAGAAGATGATGCGAGAGGCAGGCAGACCAAGATTCTGAGCGTACTGCTGGATGTTGGGCTCACCAACTGCTGGGAAACGCAGGAGCCACAGCACACTGTTGGGCACACGCTTCAGGATCTATATAAAACAGAAACCACAGTGAGTCAAGCTGATGTCCAGGCCAAGAGTTTTTCTTTTTACATCAAGAAAAAGCCTACTTTAAAAACATTAGGGCATTAGTCAAGTTGTAGTATGGTAGTAATAAAAATAGCAGTAAAGCTTTGCTTTATTTTGTTTGATTTAGGTGAAGTAAAATGCGATTGTTGTTGATCTTACATTGGCCCACATCTGCAGTGTGGGAGGGTCAATCTTATAGAGCTGGTTAAAGTTGCAATAGACAATGGAGTCTTCAGGAAGGCCGTACTGTGAGCGGGTAGTCACCACGATTGTTCTGGGAACCTCCTCTCCGGTTGCTGCCTTGTTGTTAATCTGAACAGAAACATGAACACATAAACTACCAGTTTAGTTCAGTAAAAAGACAAACACACCCTGCGTGAGAGAGTCCATCACCACCTCCACCACAATCGTGCCATCTAAAGTGGTTTTAAGGCACAGGTGAAGAAAAGTAATGATGACTATTGGGAATCCTGCTTACTCTAGGGCAGCTTTACGTGTGCCATACCTGCAATGCTACAGTCCCAGATACTACAACCTCCTCCGCTGTAAAAATCTGAAAAACAACAACATTTGGAAACATTGCCTACTATGATACAGTATAGTCTCTTAGCCAGATCTCTGTTCATGTGGAGGATCAAATCAGCAGATGATTAAAGGAGAAAACTGATTTGAGATTATTAAAATAATTTCATCACCAACCAGAGGGGAAATAAAGCAAGTTTAGTATATGCATGAACCCAAAGACAAGAGCCTTCTGATAAAGACCTCACACTTATAATTACAAACATTGCGGATGATTCTGAATCGATTGACAAATGCCAAAATTTGATTCTTTAAAGTTAGTTTACAAAAAAAACCTGTGACGCTATTGGAACCAAAAGCAGGGTTAGTACACATTTTTACCAATACATTTCCCCTTACTTTTCAATTACTTTCAAGGCAAAATTCATGACCCAGAAGATTCCATGTACACATAATAAAGAATAAAAACCCAATGAAAATTTACATTTTGCTTTGAATAAAAGCATCTGCTAAATGCCAAAACATAAATGTAAAATGTACCACACTTACACTAAAATCAAATGTCAGGCCATTTGTATCCTTACAAAATAATAGTTTATTTAATAATTCCAATTAGTACATTGAGAACGGCTTCTGATTCCCATGAACTCAGTCAGTATATATATAGTGATTTATATCTGTGCATGTCCAAACTAGAGGTCGACCGATATGTTTTTTTTTATCTGGCCGATGTCGATTCTGATATTTAGAAATCAGGGCAGCTGATGGCCGATATATGATGCCAATTTTCTTGGACGATATATTTGCCAATTTTCTGTTTGTACATCATAATTAGGGATGCACCGATACCGAAACATTTTCTAAAAGTACTCGTACTCGTTAAAAGTCCCCCGATACCAGGGATTGATACCATGTCTGAGAAATGTCTATGTTTGAGCGGCGTGTAAGGGGTTAATGCCTCGTGTTGTCCAAAGAGGCAGAGTTTACAACAAACTGGAAAACTAGTCCCTTGTTTTTTTGTTAAATTATATGACTAAAGCTGTTACCTGTAAATTTAAATCATGTTTTTTATTAAGTACTCGGTATCCACAAGTACTGAAATGCAAGTACCTGTATTCCAAAAAAGTGGTATCGGTGCAACCCTAATCATAATCCAAATTTCCTCATCAGTAGCAGATATTTTAAATGTAAAAATGTCACTATTTACAGTGATGTCTTGTGGGTTCAGTGTTGGACAGATCTGTTGTTTCAACCGTTCATTTAAATGAATCGGTAGCGTTGTGTGCTAATCCAGGTTGGGCAACGCAAACCTGTAACAAAGTGTTACTGTAACAACACTGAAAACATTTCTTTGATGGATATGATTTGGTCTTCCGACCTTTCGTCCATCGTGTCAGTTTGTTTTGAGGAATATGCACGAGGGAGAGCAGAGAGAAAGTGTTTAGAGAAGTGGCTCTGGTCATTCGGTCACGCAAACAAAGATCATCTCTCTTTAATCACATTAAAAAGCCCAATCTTTGTGCGCCCAATCGCGATAGATAAGCCTGTCGCGCTGTTGTACTGGCTGCTTTAAATTCGTGCGATCACAAAATCGTTTACTAAAGCTGTTTGTGAACGAGACACGGCTGCAGACACACACGCAGCATCTGGGAGAAGCGGCATTACGAGTCCAAAAACAACGCTTAGGTGCCCGCAGATGCGCCTGCCTATTAATCAGCCTAATTTTGCAGCAAAAACGGCCAAAGACGATTTTTTTAAATATGCCAAATTATCGGCCTGGCCAATAAACTGGTCGACCTCTAGTCCAAACAGTGTCTCCAGTACACACAGTAGAGAAAATATTTGTGAAACAATACCTCCAGTGGAGCTGTGATATCAGAATAATAGCTTAACCAGATTATAAACTTGATCAATTATCCTGCTAAGATAGATGGGTAAGGACTAAATCACAGTTAAACAGCAGAGCGAGACCCTCAAAGCCAAAAAGAAGTTTACTCTAGAGGAAGTCTGTAGTAGATATAAAACCACATGCGTTCCAGTGTTAGGATGAGTAGTTAAGTAGCGGGCCTTACCTGAGTTGTGGCTAGGCCATTGCTGACAGTAAACCCATTGATGGTCACTTGGATCTGGCCTTGGTTGATCATGTTAATGATGGCCTCAGCAGCTGTGTTCATAGGGATGACAGGCATGGAAAGGGCACCATTACTATCAGGCACCTCCTGGCCGTCACACTCCATCTGAAAGCGGGGAAATAATAAATGCACACCTCAATCGATAAAAAACCATGTGATCTGATAAAGCAACAGCTGCTTTGTTTACCTTCACAACTTTGACATCTGGCAGACTTTCCAGGAAGGCTTTCAGATCAATGCCATTCAGCACAATACGATTGTCAAAAATGTGTCCATTTGACTTGAAGTCAATTACTGCCTTTTTCTATATGTCAAAAGGTAAATCATTATTAACATTGGGTAAAACATTATTATTTGGACTACGCTTGATTAAAGTGACAAAATCTTGCCTTGAGATGAGGGAACATGTTAGCGTGATCTCCAATGAAGAAAGTGTTAGGCATGTAGGCCAGTTTCTCAGAGTACTGCTCAGCGACCTCAATAGGAGACGTCTCCTTATCGCTGATGATGTAGTCCATGAACGGAGCTCCGCTGGTCCCAGGGTAGCCGAGCCACATAGCCTGTGGAAATACACACGAACAACACGTTTACATTCTGATGATACAATCTTAATAGATTTACATGCATTTGCAAACCCTAGTCTGGGGAACTGTCCAGCAGATGCTTAAGGGTATGTGGCAAAAGTGCTGATCAGGTTAAGACTGGAGCAATCATCACTGATAAATAAACAATTAACTTAAAGATTATCACAGACGACGTCTTATTAGGAGAACACTTACCTGTATGGGTGCTGGGCGCAGTGCAAACAGTTCATTGCGTGCTCCCTTAGTATAACCATTCATGTTGACCAGAATGTGGACTCCATCTTGGTGTATCCTGTCAGCTGCTTTTCCATTACAGGGAATCTACAGAGACATAGATGAGGTTAATAAGAGAAAGAACGAAGATGATAGCTCAGGCAAGTTTGTTCTATACATGTACTGACCTGTGAGAGGTCAATGAAGTGATGAGTCTCCGCCATAACTTTGACTCTGAAGTTGGTGCTGTCATCAGGGCTGAGAGCGTAACAGAAGACCTGGAAAACACACCTGTATCAGCACAAAGTGTTCACTGTACAGTTCAAAGCTGTAATGAACCGACTCCTCACCTCGAACTTCTCAGAGTTGTGCATGCCAGGGATGGACTGCATCAGGTGTGAAGTGGGATGGTTTCCAAAATCTGAACTAACGTAGCCCACCCGGATACGACCCGCGCTGGCCTTCAGGTCTTTAGGATACTCATAGGGAGGTTTATGTAGAGCATTGATCTACAGAAGAGCAAACAGCAGAAGTACATCGATTCAGGATTCAGCCAATGCCACACTGTACTGATGGTGCCTGTTAATTATCTGATGTTTGGATGTTAAATTGTGATGTGGTACACAGGTCCGAATACATTTACACACCTTATCCAGACAGAGGTTGCCGTGTCTCTCTGCAATCGCCTTGCGGAAACCGTGAGAGAGGGGGTACAGCATGCTGTGATGCGGGTGCACAGACGGCAGGCGGTTCTTCTCCAGCTGATCGGCCACAATGGTCACAAGCTTCTTCATACGCTCGTCATAGTCAGTCCAGTCACACACAATCTGAACAAAGAGTGAATTATATAAAGACATACAGCAGAAAGTCACGCATACAGTCTTCATTTATGAATATCACATACCTGTAGACAGTGAGCCAGGTTACAGTAGGCATCGGGGAAGTCAGGTTTGAGCTTCAAGGCGGTGCGGTAAGATGCAATCGCTTCGGGAATGTTTCCAGAATCCTATAAATTAGAAAAGAAACAAAAATTTTACTACTTAAAAAATATTATTTACCCATTTCAATATTACATATTAAAAGTAACAGAGAATATGTCAGAAGTGTGCAGGTCTCTAAAATACCTTGTGAATGGAAGCTAAGTTACTGTGAGCATCTGCAAATGCAGGATTGATCTGAATGGCACGGGTGTAACACTGCAGGGCGCCTTGAACATCCTGCATCTCTTTAAGAGTGTTGCCCATATTGGAATATGCATCGGCAAATGTGGGGCTAATTCTGATGGATAACAATAAAAAACGTTAACTTTGCTTTCTTAAAGGGATAGTTCGGCCAAAATGATATTAAACCCACGATTTACTCACCCCCAAGCTGTCCGAGTTGCATATGTCCATCGTTTTTCAGACAAATACATTTTCGGATATTTTAGAAAATGTTTTAGATCTTTCAGTTGATTAAATGTAATGTTATGAGGTCCACCCATAGTCCACGACCTTCAAGTCCAAAAAAAGTGCGTCCATCCTTCACAAATTAAATCCAAACGGCTCCAGGATGATAAACAAAGGTCTTCTGAGGGTAATCCGCACGGTGTTGTTGTAGAAATATCCATATTTAAAACTTTATTAACGAAAATAAATACCTTCCGGTAGCGCCGCCATCTTAGTCACGTCCACATTCAAGAGTGAGTATTAGCGTAGTGTGCGCACTTTTCTTAGTGATGTATGACAAATTCGGAGGGCGGGGGCACAGAGCAGCAGCAGAGTAACCTCCGTAGGCTGTGTAAGCTCTCATCCTGAATGCGGACGCGACTAAGATGGCGGCGCTACCGGAAGGAATTTTTTTTTCGTTAATAAAGTTTTAAATATGGATATTTCTACAACAACACCGCGTGGATTGCTCAGAAGACCTTTGTTTATCATCCTGGAGCCGTTTGGATTTAATTTGTGAAGGATGGACGCACTTTTTTTGGACTTGAAGGTTGTGGACTATGGATGGACCCCGTAAAATTACATTTAATCAACTGAAAGATCTAAAACATTTGATAAAATATCCGAAAATGTGTTTGTCTGAAAAACGATGGACATATGCAACTCGGACAGCTTGGGGGGGAGTAAATCATGGGTTTAATATCATTTTTGGCCGAACTATCCCTTTAAGTAAAAATGTGATGGTTTGAGTGAACAAACCTGATGGCCTCTTTATAATGCATGAGAGCTTCCTGGAGTTTCCCCTGCTGTTGCAGTACACTGGCAAGGTTCGAATGGGCAGCAGCGAATTCTGGGAACACCTGAGTGACACAAAAAGAACTCAAAATACTGTACATCACTGCCTGGATGATGTTTTGGTAAGGACCTGGTATTAGTGTGTCTCTTACCTCCAGAGCTTTCCTGTAAAGCTGCACAGCCTCCTCAATGTTGCCCTGCTCACGCTTGATGTTGGCCAGATTGTTAAGTGAATCGGCGTGGGTTGGACACAGACGCAGAGCTGTGTTGTAGCATTCTTCAGCTTCAGAAACCTGACGTAAGACACAAATCTGAAACTCACCCTTCTGAGGAAACTATGGGAAATAATGTGAAAAAGTCATGTGACAAATGTAATCTGTTAAGCCACCCGCCCAATAAAGTCACAGGTGTAAAAAGTATTTTTGAAAGCTTGGCGTCAACACGAGAGCAGCGTGAGCTTGTCAGGATGACAGACGTGCAGTTTTATATAATAAAAGTATAAAGCGCAAAATATTGTATTCATATTTCTAGAGCATTTATTTTATGAAACATCACTCAAGATATCAAATCTAAACCCTTCGACTTTTGTAATGATATATAGTATGACAAGTTTAATACCGTTCATGGTCAATATAATACATGGCAAACTTAATCGTTTGTAAACAAAAACACGTTGGGCCCACTCGCAGGGATCGGTTGGCTTAACAGATTAAAATATTACATAACGTTAATAATAATGAACACACAGAGGTTCTTACATTGCCCTTCTCCTTCAGGGCATTGGCGAGATTGCAGTAAGCATCAGGAAAGTGCGGCTGCAGCTCAATGGCACGACGGTAGGTGTCGATGGCCAAATCAATCAAACCCTGCTCATAGTACACGCAGGCCAAGTTCCCATGCACAACAGCATGGTTAGGGCTCAGACTGAGCGCACGGAGATAGCCGGCAACAGCTCTGAAGAACAAAACAGGTGTTTAACAGGAGAATCGAAAAGAGTCAAAAACTAAATTTTCAAACTGAAAGCAGACAAAAAATTTACCTGTCAAAGATTCGAGCCTCTTTCAAAACATTACCCAAGTTAATGTAAGCATCCAGAAAGTTTGGATCCAGGGTCACTGCCTGTAAACCCAATAAACGTGTAAAACGGTTAATTTAAGATGTGTTAATTTAAGTGTTCTTATCATATATCCATAGATGATTGCAAACCTTTTCAAAATGATGTATGGCCAGCCAGATCTCTCCCTGAGCGTTGAACACACAGCCCAGGTTACTCCAAGCCACGGCGAAGTTCGGTTGAGTCTCAATTGCTTTCAGGTAACAAGCCTTGTGTAGGTTAAAAGTAAAAACCAGGAAGAATAGAAAGAGGGTAGATAGAGGAAGGGTTGCAAAAGAAAAAAAACCAAAAGATCAAATAAAAAGGAAGAAAAACAAAAAGGGCAGACAAAAGAACAGTTAGCATCCATTCTCAATAAAGCAAAAAGCGAGTCTGCAGCATGGGCTCGCGGGCGCAAATTCTGCCGCGCAAAGCTGCACACTTTTTCCTACGCTGCGCTGATCCAACCAACACCAACACTCCAACTTACATTCTTCAGTTATGAGCTTAAAAGTCTTAATTATGTTATATTTATAAAAACAGCAGTAAATTCTGCTTCCATATAAGAAAGGTCAACATAAATCTGTCAATTCACAACCTTAAATGCAAGTGTGGCATGCAGGTGGAGGTACCTGTAATGCATGCGCAAAAAGCCACACGTGCGGCCACTTGGTCACGGCGCGCCGTGGTCGCAGCTTGCTTTGTTTTCGCACGCGCTCGCATTCGCCTGCGCTCACGCCAGCTCAGAGTGCCGAATGCAGACCTGGAGCGATCCAACTCCCCGCCAGATAGGCACACGCTAAAAAACCCTTTACCCTTCGGGGGCTTCGTCTCATGTTAGATCCCACGACCAAATCCACGTTCCCTTTTTGAGTCGTTTATAGTATTACATAATGGCTGCCAATGGTGTGTCACGTGTAGGGCTGGGTATTCACTGGGTGCCATGCTAGCAGAGAGAGGGCATACAGGTCTGCAACCCGCAAGGGAAAGAGGGGAGGGGCGGGGTGTGGTTTAAGCACGCGCCTCTCAGTCGCACTCGAAGGGATTTTGTCGCTGCGCAGCCCTTGCGTCGCTGCAGACTCACAGCGCATCATCTGCTCAGCAGAACGCTGCAACTCCAAATAAAGGAGAAAAAATAAATCATAATCCAAATGAACAGGAAAAGAAATAATCAACAAGTAAAAGAGTTAGAGGGTTCTTACTGTGCTTTTGTTTGCCTACAGCATCCAATCAATTATGTTTTTAATTAGTCGGGCATTTACAGTTTTCTCTCATTTACTACGTGTTTACTCTGGCTTGTTTTTGTTCTTCAAAGGTAGCCACAAGACAGCAGAACACAGGCATTGGAGTAAGGTGCTTTTCTTTCGTTGGCAGTTACAAACCCGTTACCATATTTTTGGACTTTGTCTGAGGGGGGCGGCCGCAGCTGGAAGAAGAGGAGAAGACTGACGCTGCCCTAGCGTTCCTGTCCACCGGACCGCACCTACGCAGGAATAGTGTCACCCACCTGAAACCTTCTAAATAACAATATCAGTGGTGGAAAAACCAAAAGAGACAAAATAAGAAAACAAGAGCGTTAGTAAAAGTTTGCAATCAAGACATTTCATATGGATATCAAAACTTTGCATCAAAACAAAACCCCAAAAAAAAGGAACAAGTAAAAAAGAAAGCTTTATTAAATGACCTAAAATTAGTTTAAACCCATGCAACACATAGGATTTTACATATTTGGAGACAAGAGTATTGCTCATAAAGGGGTCGAGATTGAAGAAAGGCTTTATGATTTACAGACAGATTTTGCCGTTTTTAATTAACCCATCACTCTTATAAAATACATATAAAGGAGGGAGGCAAACTGGCTTGATCTTACCCAAATGAACTGATAACATATAACTGGATTGTTATTAATAACCATAACATACAAAAGGTCAAAAAATATAATCATCGATTCCTTGATTGTATTCTTTGTTTACATGGTTTAATAGTTTGCTTGTCTTTTCCTGTCCTGAATTCTTGACTCCTGGCCATTGGAGATAAGGGAAAAAGTCTGGGGTTTAATGATTTCATAATCATCTAGAAGCCTCCACAGCTCTGAAATAAAGAGGTCATCGCTTGTGTTGCGCACGTAAATTTCTCTCTCTCTAACATGGTGTATGTCTGACGCGTGCGGTGGAGTGCAGAAAGAGATCTGTCTGCCTGGCACAGCCCGGGGCGAACGCACAGTGTTTAAAATACTTAAACCCTCCCAAACACGGTTATTACTATAATACGGCACCTATGAGCGAGAATAACAAAATGGGGCGACCACTTAGCTACACTGTGAAGCCCTCGAAGAGCATCTGTTGGCTTAGCTGTTGGGTCAGACAGACAGTTCAGAGCGCGCGCACTCCACAGGCCCTGAGCGAGCGCGCGGGGGTTTAGGAGCGACAGAGCTGGTGGGGAGCCGCCAGCACCCTCGTACTCTTCCCCACTTCGCCCCATAAGGCACCAAATAAGAGGGCGTCTAACCAAGGACAAGAACAACTCTCAATTTCATCTCACAAAGGCCCACTTGAATTTACAAATCACAGCCATGCTGCCTCCAAAAAAATATTATCCCATTAAAAAAATAGAGGTATTTGCCAATTCTCACTCTTTGATCTTTAAGGGGGACGAATTTTGAATAACTGAGATATGGGATTGCTTGGTTAGGGTTAGAAGCCATCTTATTTCTTGCATTGCAAAGATCACTACCTTCATCAGTCCATTTATACCTTCAAGACCGAGCCAGCAAAATCCCTCCAAAAAGACTACAGGCAATAAAAGCGTGCCAATACAGCAGCATGTGGTTTAAGATCCCCATTTGTTGAGACACAGAGTAACCCAGCCTTTCTTCCTGTGGGTGAGGGCAAGCGCTAACTGGCCGGGCCAGAATAAAGAAGTGTTTAGAGAGAGAGGGAGGACAAAAAATAGACAGAAAGAGGGGGCTTGTGTCTCTAGAAACCCAAATGATCATCAAGAACAAATAGGGAAAGAGGCCTTCACTTCACTATATGTAATAAAATAATACTGAAGAAAGATTATGAGAGAGAGAGATGATGTGTATCTAGGTAGGTGAGAGACATGTGACCCAGTGTTTCTGGGTGTATTATCTTTAGTGAAGGTATACTCTGCACTTAATGCTGGGACTGATGGTAAAGAGAGTAGTGTAGAAGTGATGGAAAGACACGAGTAACGCTAACACACTCGACAGAGAAAAACACCCAACACTCCCATAATACAGGAATGGCTAGGTCTCTGATGAGGATTATAGTATACACACAGTATAGCATACATGTGTACAATGAAAAACGTACAAAGGCCGACATGTTTAAACATACCTTTGCTTCTTCAAGGCGCCCAAGCGCTTTTAGGAGGTTACCCAAGTCACTCCGTACACAATACAGATCCTATAAAAAAGAAATGAAAGCTCAAGGAAATCCCATGGGGCAGAAAGCACGCGAAACATATCATTTTTATATTAATTCATTTTATCTATAAAATGTTTTCTACAGAACTCAAAGCGCTTTACATATGAAAGGGGAAATCTTCTCAACCACCACATCATCAACAAACCTCATCACACATTTGCATTCACGTAAAGGAATTTCAGCGTTTTTCAAAATTAGTGGCAAGCAGAATGAGATAGATGAACAAAAACGCCACCCAAGTAAAAAAAACGAAATGCATTATTTGAATAGCGAGTGATACCCACCGGATTATACTGAAGAGCAGATACATATGCTTGCACCGCTCCCTCCATGTCCCCGGCCGCCACCAGCGCAGCTGCCAGATTTATGTACCCATCGATGAAGTCCGGTTTGAGATGCAGTGCGTGACGATAGTGCTCGATCGCCTCCTGGAGTTGACCTCGTTCCTTGTAGACATTGCCCAGGTTGGAGTAGGCCTCAGCCAGCATTGGATTCTGCTTGATGGCCAAAGTGCTGAAATGGGCCGACCTGCATGCCAAGAAAAAACTGATGTGTTGCAACTGAGAAGTGCTGTGGCGGCAACGCGAGGGTCAAAAAGATGATCTGCCTTGAATTCGGTGTAAAATACGCTATTAAACGTATTATAAGCTGAGTTTGTAAAACCACATAAAATATTAACCACCCATTCAAATTAAATTGATTATAAACATCAAATAAATAAACAAGTTTTCAAAATCTTGTAAAACAGGCAGTATTCTCTACCCTCAAAGGCCCGGTGTGCATCTGCTGTTTGTGCAGAAACCACACCCACTAGGAGGAAAACTGCAGTCTCTCAACCTTTTAAGTACATTTACAACCTGAATAGATGCTCATGATTGTTTTAGGGATGGGGGGGCCATGCTCTAAGCTACTGTTTTAGCCCCGCCCAAATAATCCCGAAAAGAACTGTTTAATGGTATAACTCCACAATTCAGTACTTCACAGTTCACGGTCTTTGCAAGACTTTTCAGCAATACATTTATAATGTGAACATTAAAGAGACAATCCACTTTTTTTTAAATATACTAATTTTCCAGCTCCCCTAGAGTTAAACATTTGATTTTTACCATTTTGAAATCCATTCAGCCGATCTCCGGATCTGGCGGTACCATTTTTAGCATAGTTTTGCATAATCCATTGAATCGGATTAGACCATTAGCATCACGCTAAAAATAACCAAAGAGTTTCTATTCTTTTAAGGCGTAGTGATATTAAGCACTGCCCGAAAATAGTCCCATTGGTAACTTTCAATAGCAGGAAACTGCCTAAGCAGGCGCTGCGTAATATCATTGCACCTGCTGCAACCATGTTACGGCAGCAAAGTCCTTGATAATTACGTCAGAATGAGAGTATAGCTCATAGCCATATCTGCCTAGAAAATCTCAACTTAAAATTTTCCGTCAGTCTTAGCACATGATGTAACTACAGAAGAGTCCAAATATCAAAACTCTTTGGTTATTTTTTAGACGCGATGCTAATGGTCTAATCAGATTCAATGGATTATGCTAAGCTATGCAAAAAGTGGTAGCGCCAGACCCGGAGATCGGGTGAATTGGATTCCAAAACCGTAAAAATCTGATGTTTAACCGTAGGGGAGCTGGAGAATAAGCATATTTTCAAAAAACAGTGGGGTGTCCCTTTAACACCAAACTGAACTGAGGGCCCAGCATAAATACAAACAAAACTCCCTGCAGGACAGTTTTATTTCAAAATGGGGATTTAAATTTTAACAATGTTGTGCTTTCTTCTTGGTTTGGTTTCACATGGTAGAGTTTTAAAATGGACCAAAACTTGTTAATAAAACTCTGTTGAGATTAAACTGTCCTCTCATTGGTTGAAATGCACTTGCATATGTTACAAGATTCGTATCTCGTCGCTGTAGAGAACATTTGTGGGTTTATTGGGAGTTTTTTGTAGCTGTCTCTTTGAGATGCTCAATAGTAATTAGGCATGTGCACGAAAGGTTGAATATTCGTCCTGCAATAATAATTCAAATGAAAAAATGCAACTTGAATGTTTGTTTGTTTTTAAGGCGCCAACGCAGGTTTAAGGCTACTGCTCATTTAATGCTTTTTCACTTTACCTGTACTGTCTTTTACAGACTTTAACATTAAATACACAGGACCATTTATTTGTATGCATTTCTGATAGCTCTGGCAATTCAGATCGCAGACTAATTGAAGTACTTAAGAGTTTTAACAAACAATTGTTTGTTTTTGTTTACACATGTTCTTTGGACTTGCTCCAAGAGACTTGTTAGCGTTCTGATATAAAGCAGACTTTATTTTTTTAATAATGAGACTAAAATGAAACGGAGAACATTTATTATCCTCGAGGCTCTTTGGAAAATTGACCGGATAACTACAGCAGCAAACAGTAACAATAGCTGCGTCTTTGTGAATTGTTGTGAAATAAAGCCTGTAACTTTGCACAACAATAATATATCAAGTCTGACGTTATTTATAAAAAATTGTATTTCAGATATTCTTGTTAAATCTGTCTGTCGTTCTTAACGGACAACCACGGAGCTGAGTTTTCTCCGCAGCCCCAGCATTATTGTTGTCAGAAGAACAGGATTTCACCCGATCAGGTAAGAGAAATATGGTTGTCTTTCTTCACAAAAATGTGTCAAACTAAATAAAGATGATATTCGTATGTCGACTGTGCAGTCTGTTACGTAGTCTTTGTTTTCGCTCCGGGCTCTTACTTGGAATTTCGAATCCAACCCTACACACCTGCCTCTAATTTTATGTAGCCCTGAACAACTTGATTATCAGGTTCAGGTGTGTTTGGGTCAAACTTTCAACTTCGCTTGGGGTTGGGTTATGGTATAATATTTGGTATAACATCATTTCTGTAAGATTGAACAGTACTGAATTCGTACTAATGACCGACTTGAATCTCCAAAAATTTGACTCAGCATTTTAACTTATAAATGCATTTATATAACTTAACTTCTTGTGATTATTTCCTTATTATAAGCCTTCTGTGAAATAGTGACAAAATGGCAAATACATGGAACTTCTTAACTAGCGTCATTTAAATAAACAAGCTCAAATAGTCAAATATTATATTAGAGAAAATTGTCAATCCCTACAAGTAAACAACTTATAAATGTTTGTGTTTTTATGAGTTTTGTACAGTTGGTTCCGACCGCAATTGCAAAACACACTGCTGCTTGTATGACATTGCCCATCATATTCAGCCTGGTTTGTTGGTCCGTCGCATCGGATTGATTTCTGACCACCATAAAAACCAACCGCTCACCTCGTTCAGGTGGTATCGGACCAATTGTGTTTAGATGCGGATCAAGGCATGATTGTCGAGTTCACATATGCCCAATCACCCGCTCCGTGAAGAGCAGACCCACCCGCTCCCTGAAGAGCAGACCCACCCGCTCCCTGAAGAGCAGACCCACCCGCTCCGTGAAGAGCAGACCCACCCGCTCCGTGAAGAGCAGACCCACCCGCTCCGTGAAGAGCAGACCCACCCGCTCCGTGAAGAGCAGACCCACCCGCTCCGTGAAGAGCAGACCCACCCGCTCCGTGAAGAGCATCTCACCTGTCAAGCCTGCGACACTGGAAGTGAATAGAAGACAGAAGGAGCAGGACACCAGTGTTATCTGGTTCCTGCCTCCAGAGCTGCATACAGTGACGCTCGGCCGCCTCAAAGTCTCCTGACTGATATTCCCGATGCGCCAGTTCGGCCAACCCTTGGAAGGAAAGAATACGTTTGGTTGGTTCTGGAGCACCAACGCAACCCAAAGGAGGGGGAAACAACACGTTAGAAGAAATGGAAATGAGGCAAAAATAAATTATAAAAAAAAATGACAAGAACACTGGTTCTTATTTTTTTAAATGTGACATCTTATTTTTGGAAACCATTTTTGTGTCACCTCAGTAAAAATCAAACAAACATGAATCTTTTAATGGTTTCTCAAGAATGCTGTTTTTATTGTTCTGCCATCCAAATAGATAAAGAAAAAAAAGAAAGAAAAATTACTAAGCATCTAATGATTTAAAGTAGTTGATTAAACATGAATGCTTAAAATATGAGTGAAATAAAAGTCAAGATAAAATATAAAGTAGTGAATACTCATGCCAGTGAACAGGAATGAAAAATACGAAAGGGATTCGGGTATGAATGAACATGAAAAGGACAGATTCACGATATACATGGGTGTGTACACAAATACTGAGCCAAATTGTCGGATAACTTACCATCAAATTCTACTATCAACATTATGAAATAATGAACAGCCGCAAATAACAACAAATAAGTTACACCATACAAACCAATCAGGAAAATTATCTGTAAGTTATGTTGACAAGGATATAAACTGTTCGCTATCAAACTATTATTGAGAATCATCATCAAAGATATTTATCACAGATGAGAATAGCATCAGTCACATTGTTATGGTTACCTGTGCTATCAGCCACGTTCCCCACCGAGCTCGCCATTTTTCCTTTGATTCCTACGAATTCCTGTGCGGTGACTGACAGGGTGACGATATAAGACGTGAAATATAATGTTCACAAACGAAGTAATTTTAAAACTAGATGCTGATATAAGACGATAAACGCCGACGTCCCGGGTTAACGGCCTGCTGCTAGGCTAACACACAAGCGGACGAATTCAGACAAATGTACAAATTCTGACGCGCAAGAGACTATTTGAGAAATTGTTGTCCAAGTTTGTTTACTTTCTCGAGAACGGTATATTTCTAAATATTCAACCTCGCGACTAAAGTGTGAAAAATTACGAATCTAAGGTCGATATTTTCAACATCGCGGAGATTTTGCTAACAATGGCTTTCTGGTCGCCTCCGAAATGGCGGACGGGACTGGAACTTCTTTCTTGAGGGGGGAGTGGCGAGGAAGACAAAAAAATAGAACCATCGAAAACTTAGAAGTATTATGAGACCAAATATAACTAGTATATGATGTGTTTATAAGAGAAGACAACAAGGTTTATAATGTATCTAGTTTTTATAAATCTAGCTTTTGTTTTAGATTTGCACTCTCCGCTGTTGGTTATCCGGCTCTGCTGTTCGGCTTATTGTGTGTATCACTACGCGAGCTACAGATCAAATAACAATCGATCAATATGGCGTTACGGGTGCAGAAGAGAGAAAGTGTGAAATGTAATAATAAAAATGCCACAGAGTAAACCGGTTCTACAAGAATGCTGTTAGTATAGTTTGGAAACACACATTAGTCTTTTTCATTGTTATTCCTTCCCCACTGAAAAATCTAGCATAAGCTGGTGAGCTGGTTTTAGTAGTCTCCCAGCTTGGTTTTAACGGGTATTGCTTATGCTGGTCTCAGCTGGATTTTTTACTAGGGTTGGCATAGCTGCCAACTCTCACGCATTCGCCGTGAGACTCACGCAATTGACCCCATTCTCACGCTCTCACGCCACACATCCATTTTCTCACGCAGGCTCGTGCCCACCATTTAGATTCCCATTGAGTTTAATAAAAGACATTAAATAATTTTATAAAAATACCTAACTGTAAATACTGTAAAACGCCTATCTCTATCTGGCGTGCCTCAAACAGCATAAAGCGCTCGTCAAAGTCAAAATGATGCGAAGGCGAATCAAATCAAAGAAGGTGGAGTTATTGTCTACAAATGCCGAAGCGCCAGCTACAAACTACAGAGAGCGAGTGCGCGGCTGCGCGATGGTGAAAGAGCAACGCACGATGTAAGTAGTTAAAGCAGTGCTCACAGTATTGACACTTTTATATTTTAGCGTACCTTCACTGTCTTATGTGCCACCACTTCTCATGGTGCTGGTACTTTGCTGCAAAGAGTCAAAGAGCATTTCACTTTATGTGGCGCTGCGCAGGAAGTTCGGCAGCGAGGACATCAGAGTACCGCGAGAGCAAGTCGAAATGTTACAAAAGGGTCCGCCTTTACCTTTGCTATCGCGTGACTCTGATGTCATACGCCGATCAGTCAGCTCCGCACCAGTCGAACACACAAAGCGTCAAGGTCTGGATGAAAAGCAGAGAATTGCCCGGATTCCACGCACGCAGATACCCTCAGAAAACAGCAATTTTAATCAACCATCACTCGCGTCACGTGTGTATGTTTGCAAGCAGTACAAGCCTGCGTGATGTTTGCGGTGACAGGTTTTAATAAAAGAGAAAAAGGTCAATTTATATTTGACATCTATAAACAATAATATATACGAAATATAATTATATGGTCTTGACGTACACATTATCTCTTGCTTTAGTTTAATATAAACTACTAATTTGGTTTATTTGATTGTGACAGTCCCTCTATCACCAATCACAAATCATCACTTTACGCTTCTCTTTCTCACTGGATAAACTGAATCAAAGCTGCTGTCATCTGCAGTTATACATTTTACAGAGACCAGTATTCATTAGATTTTAAGAACTTTTTTGGCACTTTTATCAGAAGGAAAGCATAAGTGTATAAAACAATAGTAAAGACTCTAATCTCAGGCATTTAAACTCAGTAAAAGCTTTTATTTCAATTTAATTTCTAAAATATGATTCGATTTGTATTGAACCATTTTAACGCAGTCTTTTCCAACTATTTAACACAGAAATAGCTAAAATCCACACTATTATCAATTGGCAAATGGTTAGGACTTATATAAAAAATTATTACCACAACCCCCCCCCCCCCAAAAAAAAAATCTCACTCCAAGCTGAACTCAGAAGTTGGCAGCTCTGAGGGTTGGTATTGTTTTAAAATCATAGTTATCAAAACATCCTTAAATTATACAAAGTATATTGTGTTACACAAAGAAATAATGTTCGAATAACGAAGAGGCATTGCCTGCATGTACTCTGACCACGTGCTTGCTTTTATTTTACTATCTATTTAAATAAAATGTTTCTTATGTAAAGAAAATCAGTCGGCCTCAAAATCAAAAGTCTGTTCAGGGAATGTAAAAACTTATAATTGTAGATTGTTCAAAATAGTGTGGGAATTTTTGTGCTATACTGGCAGCAGTCGGCAGAGGGCAGCAAGTTTATCAGGATAAGCCCCAAAGCTTCAGTACAGAGTGAATGAATTCAAAGCTTTAGTGTGTTTTGTTTATCAGACAATCTAACATATTGCTTTGCCCCTGTAATTTATGCCCGTTTGGGGGTTAAAGGATTTAAATGGGTGCTGTGCTCCAGTCATCCTCAGCTGCCTTTCACAAAGCTTCATTTCTGCCAAAGCAAAGGAAGTAAACATACCCAAATCAATTCAGTCTCACATCCTGACCCAAGCACTCTGACTGATTGACATGTCTAAAGAGTCGAGTCTGTGATGTGAGACTCGTTAAGTTTTTTTCTCAAGGGTTTGCATGGGTCGATCTGTATGGGAAATGGTTGACATCATTGCTGCACTGTATTCTTACTGTGTGTTTAAACTCGCCCCACTTACCCCGCTGTGGTGCTTGGCCGTTGCCTTGGGAAAGCTATTGCGCACAAGTGATGTCATGGCCATGTTTTTGGCAATCGTATTTGACATCTTTTATCTTTGTGCACGCCTGGTCTTGGCCGGCAGGTTAGATCCCCTGTTGAGGACTCCGGTGTCATTAATCCAAAGTTTTTACACAGCCTCTTGCTATTATTATGCGACGTGTGACTGTAAATCGGGTCAATGAGGAGTTTTCTATCGGGCCAGCTCTCCGTAAGCTGAGGTTTGGCCTTATGCAGCCAAGTTAAGCCTTCTCTTTGCCCTGGTCCGCCGCTGTTTCAAATCTGGTGACCCATATGTTTCGTATTGTATCAGTTCAGCCAGCCCATGAAACAATAACCTTGTCTGTTTCATTTCTGGACTTAACCAATAGACTGACTTGTGATTTTTAGAGTGGGTTACGACAAAAATGTTCTTCTTTTTTCAAAGGGATGCACCCTACACAAGGGGGCGGGGGGTGCACGCCAAAAAGTTTGAGTTCCACTGGTTTAAAGTTTGATATTTGCATTGTCAATGGTGACTTCTGTGTGAACAGAGCAAATGTGCGTTTCTCACCATCACCATGCCCTATTATATGTCCAGATCTGTTTAAACTAGTGTGGGCGCTTTTTATGCATATTCTCATAGGCGTCCATGTTTGCATTGCCTATGTAATGTGGTCCCCTGAAATGAGATCTGATAAAGGTCACAATGGACATAAACTTATCTCCTGTTTGTATTTAGGGTTGCTTGCTAATTACTTTTGCTCGTATGCTGTCAAATGTAAATAACGTAGATTTACATTTATGTTATTTACTGGCAATATTTTGTTCAAAGTTAAATGAACATTAAACATTTACAAGTATTTGTCTTTACAAAGGTAAAACTAAAAAAACAGCATCAAGCAAAACATTCTGGGAAACAAAATCTGAAGCAAAAAACAGAATAAGGTTGATGATGATTTCTGATTCCCAGAATGCTTTGCATGAGGCTGTTATTGTATAGTTTTATTCTGTAAAGATAAAGACTTGTTAATATTTAAAATTTATTTAACTTTGAACAAACTCTTGCCAGTAAATAACATAAATGTAAATCTACGGTAAATTACCGGCAACCCAGCTGCAATAACATTGAAATTTCTACGGATTTTTTTTACAGTGTGGAGAAAACGCCGACTTCTCAGTTCTTCTCAGTGTGAAGAATCCAATAAGATAAATGAGCTACAGATCTATTTCATAGAAAGTATGGAGACTATATAACATTAAAGGTTTCCTAAGAAGCATACAGAAGTTATGCACACAGCGATTGTCAGACACTCCTGTCACTATCTGCTTGACACAGTTTGTTTAACTTTTAGTAACATGTGGAATATCAGGCCGGACCGGAGCTGGGTCTGTCAGTCTGTTACTATCCTCCCTAAATTGATCCTGGAAACTCCCTTCATTATCAGTCTAGACTTGATAGAGTCTTGTAAGCCTGAACATCCACAACACTGAGTCGAACAGGGAAGGATGATACAGTACCTCCTGTGAAAGCTCATTGTATTGCATCACAGTAATTCTATATATATTTGTGAACAATTCCTAAAACAGGAATTTTCATCTGTTGACAGCCCTATATTCATGTGGTGATACTCATCCAAGTTTACAAATGAAGATGTGTGCATGTACAGAAGTCATGATCACAATGATGTTGTGTTTTGAGATGTCAGAATGATGCTAAATGGTAGTGGTTTCTAGGGACCTGTTTACACCAGGTCACATCATGCATTTCTCTGATCGGACAGCTATCTTACCTGGTTTTAAACTGGTCCATTTACATTCAGACACATAAGCGCGTCTTGGCTAAACTGATATTTATTCGATCTTCTATTCCCGTTTAAAATGCAAAATCTTCTATTCCCTGCCTTAAGAAATGACGCTTCTGCATCAAAAAGCAGCACTTACGATATGGACAGTGGACGTAGTGAGACAGCGAGATGTATGTGGCGTCAGATGCATTTACACTCGTCCAGTTTCGTCTGAAATGCATCCCAGACCCTCTCCTAAAGTTGTTTGAGTGATTGGATTTAAATCTATCTCAAAGGGCATTTATACCTGTGCTGCTGTAGTTTCTTACTGGTCCATTTCTAAACACCCTTCTAAAGACTCACTTGTTATGGCTTCAGTGTAAATCTGTGGGAATTTTTGTCCATTTTGTTTTTTTGTCCAAGCTGAACACCCGCCTGATGAGTCAGAAAGCACAGAAAAGTACACCTCTTTTCAATTTAAAGAATGATTCATGTCCGTAGCACACAGGAGGACTCACTCACTGCATGCTGTTTAATATCAGGGTTAGGGTTTAGTGATAAAGACGCTCTCCAATAGCATTCATCAAATCTTTCTCAGTGACTTCATGCTGAAATGATGTGAGACTGAATGGGCTGGTGAAGGTGTCCACCTCCTTACCTCCTCTATTAGACTACAGGCACATACTGTACTTAACATTTTAATCAAATAAATGCACGCTTGATGAGCATACAAGACTTCTTTAAAAACAATTCAAACATTAAAAATAGTAATGTGTATAAAACTTTTGGGTGGTAAAGTAATTCTAATAAACTGGCTAGCAGAATGAAAAAGCATACAGCTTGAGCTAACTACATAATAACTACATGATAGCTAGCCTCATTTTTAATAAAACACTACTAGCTTACATTTACATATCTGATTTACTGGCTTTAAGAAATGATCGGTGCATGTTATGGAAGAATGCAAGTACATGCATGGGGTGTGGCCTTAATGGTCCTTCAGTAAGCAGCATGTGCAGGGTAGAAATTCAACTGAAATTGCACTAAATCTTGTTGTTTTACACAAAATTATGCTGCATGATTTTTTTAACCTACATTTAAGTTCCCTGATAAATGCAACTCTGCAATTTGATTTTAAATTCCCAGGTTATTCCCATTAATTCCCGTTAATTCCCATAAATTTCCGTTAATTCCCATGGAAAGTTTCTGCAAATCTGCAGCAGGATAAAGAGTGAATGAGACAAAAACACATCAGCTGTCAGCTGTAAGGTCTTAAATATCAGGTGTCTGTTCTTTGATTCATGCCTGTAGTCTTTAGTTAATGTTCTGTCTGCTGATCTGCTTGTTTTATAGCCGCACATTTTCTGCTCTGATCTGTTGTTGTACTAACAGCACAACTATGTGGAATAGGGCGGTCTTTAAGTTTTCTTTGCCTACAGTCCACCAGCTTGTAAATGTAGAATGGCAAACATGTTTCTTATATAGACCACATAATTTACATGAGCCTCAAGCCAATGCTTAAGTTTTGAAGTTCTTCAGGTCTCCAGATGTTTTGAGATTGATGTGTAAGAAATGTCTTTCCTCTTCTTCCACTGCAGTTTAATGCTTTAAGAACATTAACACACTGCTTTCTGTAGATATGAGTACAAACTGCTGTATCATTTTTTTCTATAAATCTGTTTTTTATTGTAAAAAAAAAAAATGATGTTATGAGACATACATATAAAATTCATTTAAAATAAAACAATACATCAGAATATAAAACTAAATAATAAAATAAATTCCCTAACATGACAATTCAATATCAATTCACATTGCACATTTTAGAAAAGATTTTAGACATTTTCTTTACCAAAAAATCCAATTGAGCTACTGAGGAAAGAAGCAAATCAGATGGATACGGATATTGTAACGGCGTAACAAGTTTATAAGAGCAGGCACAGTTCAGTACATAATCTGTTTATGTTCAATCACTTAATAGTGCTGCCAAGAGATTTAGAAATCTTTTCAATGATCGGCGAGTTAATCCCTAATTCACTGCCTAATCCTTAACTTTAGGATGGCGTTTATTAAGGTGTGAGAGTCGTAGGTGTATCTTCATTGGTCTTTGCACAACTCATCTCCACCCAAACATGAACTTTTATTACAATCAGATTAGACACTCCTTCCCCTGCAGGTAAACTGTTTAGTAATATTAAAAACATTAGGACACAATGCTTACTTTACTGAGATCTTGTTTAAATGTCAGAGTTACATAATCGCATATAAAAAGCAAATATACACAAGAGTAAGATTACACAACACATGTTTCTCTCTTTAATGTTTATGTCTGTTTTAGTTTACCTGCTCTTGACATTGTTACGTAAAGGTTTTCTGTATATGTGTGTTATGTGTAGTCAAGGATCTATACAGGTCAAATGTTTAAAACTGTGGGTAAATCTTTTCTGTAAATGTCACATAGTTTGTCTGTGTGTATAGCTGTCTATGTAACGTTATAATTGCAGGCTATGATTTCACAAATGACCTTATATTGACATTAATGAAGGTGTGCATGATGATGCTCTTAAACTCCCTGCAATTATTAAACTATTAAAGTCATATATCTTTATAACAACTCTCTTCCCTGAGGTTGAAAAGGATTTCAGGATACCACATTGACTTCGGAAAGCATTCGGTGAAGCATGTCCACTCCCAAATACAAAACCCAGATAGCATGCAAACCATTGAAACAATGTTAAAAACAGTTGATTTGTCAATGTTAACTGCATTGAATCAATATCAGGTTTGCACCCTCCATTAATATTGAAAAAATATTGAGATTTCAACAAATCACCATTATTGTGATCAGTGTTTGCTTTAGTTTGGGTCCTTGACTCTTGTTATTCACTAAATTAAATCTTTCTTTTTTGTGTGTGTTTGTATGTGTTTATGTAGAAACACATGTGCAATGGAAAAGAAACATGTGTTTCAAAGTTAAGTTGAAACTGGTTGCATTTTGTGAAGAAGTCAAGATTATATAAAATTAAGCTGCTTTACATGATTATGTTGATCCATTTTTGACATTTATAATTGTTTTGGTTTGTAAATACACTGTAGCAAGACAAACAGAAAAATTGCTGACACATTCAGACATCATTACTCATCATATAAATCTCAACAATGGTGACAATCATCAAACAAATTCATATAAAACGATCAACTGCAATGCATGCTTGGAGTTATAAATTAGTTTAGTACTACGATGATACCCAGCATGCATTGCAGCATGAAGCTTTCTTTTGTTGATCGTCACCATTGATGAGATTTATAGACCGATTCATGATGTCAGAGATAGATTCAGTAGTTTAACTTTTTAAATGTGTTTTTGTAATCCTCAAAATAACAGACCTGACACTGTTCCAACTACTACTGTAAAATAAATGGTTTGCATAACTTTAACAGTATTTCATTAATATCATTTAGGTATATCTACAAGAATTAAACTACTTGATATCATTAGATCTTTGTTTTCTTTGCAATAGCAGATGTATTTTAAAACACTGCTTCAGCAGCCAAAGAAACTTACCATTAAAACACAAGAGTAAAGGGCCCAACTAAAGCAAACACTGATCACGATAATGGTGATTTGTTGAAATTTCAATATTTTTTCAATATTAATGGAGGGAGCAAACCTGATGTTGATTCAATGGTATTAACATTGACAAATCAACGATTTTTACCATTGTTTGCATGCTATCTGGGAAGACAACATGGCACCTCATTCCCGTCAGAAAGTCATTCAGTTTGCCCTTCTCCCAGATAAATGGTTCGTTACCCTTAGTTTGGCCTCCCCTTCAATCCAGTTACATAACCGGCCCACCTTATGAGGCAAGAGCACCACCGGGGAACAATGTGTTCAGTCGACGGCTCATCCCGCTATTGCCTGAGTGCAGAAATCACCCTTTGCCCAAGGACAATACTGTGCTGTTCAAGAGCTTATTATCTCCTCTAATGACTTCTGATATGAGCTCTGAGGATCTCCCTTCATAAAGTCTCATGATATTACACATATTAGTTCATACTATAGGATGCTCTGGGCAGTTTATAGGGTGTCATACTGTGTGGTTATTATTTAATAGCCCAGGACAGGACATGATAAAGTTATAGGGTCCAACCCCTTACACACGCCTGTCTTTTGCTCCTGAGCTTCCCTGTTTATGTTCCTAGATCAACATGGGAGACATATCAGGAAACATGGTCAGATTTAGAGCAGCCATACAGGTGAATCGTCTCATATCATCTCATTTAAAGTTGGGTCGTGAGGTTTTATCTTTGCAGTATAGTTTTACATTGGTATGGCTTGTTTTGGAGTCTATGTGTCTAATGTTATGAGATGTGATTTTCAGAGAGTCACTCGCAGCGCTCTTGTGTGAGAACAGCAGAGACGAGAGAGGAAATGGGGTTGGCTGAGGTGCCTGAGGAGGAAGCTGAAGGAAAGGGTGTGCATGTTAAAAAACACCTCCATCACAGAGTACAATTCAACGCCAGACATTTCACCTCATAAAGCTGATCTCTTGCCAACATATATAAACCTTTATAGACTGTATTAGGAAACAGAAATATGTTGGCATGATAACGTATGATTTTAGTTTTTATAACAGTGGTGTCTAACTGTTAGTAAGAGGCATCTTCCTCACATTGTCTCTAAACATGTTTAAATCATTATATTATTCAAAACTTATAGCATTCAAACTACACAGAAAGATCTCAAAGTCAAATAGGAGTTCAGTGTCAGGAAGGCTATTTCACAGTTTAGGTGCCAGGTGGGAGAAGGCTCTACATTCTTTGCTGGATGGAGTCCCCAAAACTTTGGCTTTTAGTATAAACATCTTAGCTTTAATGATATACACTCACCTAAAGGATTATTAGGAACACCATACTAATACTGTGTTTGACCCCCTTTCGTCTGCAGAACTGCCTTAATTCTATATGGCATTGATTCAACAAGGTGCTGAAAGCATTCTTTAGAAATGTTGGCCCATATTGAAAGGATAGCATCTTGCAGTTGATGGAGATCTGTGGGATGCACATCCAGGGCACGAAGCTCCCGTTCCACCACATCCCAAAGATGCTCTATTGGGTTGAGATCTGGTGACTGTGGGGGCCATTTTAGTACAGTGAACTTATTGTCATGTTCAAGAAATTTAAACGATGTCCAATTGGCACTAAGAAAACATCCCCCACACCATTACCCTACAACTTCCAGCCTGCACAGTGGTAACAAGGCATGATGGATCCATGTTCTCATTCTGTTTACGCCAAATTCTGACTCTACCATCTGAATGTCTCAGCAGAAATCGAGACTCATCAGACCAGGCAACATTTTTCCATTCTTTAACTGTCCAATTTTGGTGAGCTCATGAAAATTTCTCCTTTTTGTTGTGGAGATGAATGGTACCCGGTGGGGTCTTCTCCTGTTGTAGCCTATCCACCTCAAGGTTGTGCGTGTTGTGGCTTCACAAATGCTTTGCTGCATACCTCGGTTGTAACGAGTGGTTATTTCAGTCAAAGTTGCTCTTCTATCAGTTTGAATCAGTCGGCCCATTCTCCTCTGACCTCTAGCAAAACTCCACACAGAAAGGCCACCTGACCTAACAGGGGACCTTCTTGCTGTGAGGCAACAGTGCTACCCACTCAGATATAAGCATTCAAAACTTACAGTCTCTTACTTCTGCCAGTATGGATCAATCATTTTCATAACACCAAACTGCACTTCAGCTTCTCATTAGATTTCAGACTGCGAGGTAAACTAATTAGGCTATTTTAAAAAGGGGGAGTAGCTGCTGAATATTCCCCACCCAAACTTACTGTTTAGTGGAAGTTACATTGATGCATCAAACAAAGCTGCACATTTCAAGGCACTTTGGTAAAAGGTTTTATAGTGGATAGCCTATTTAAATGTGGGTCTTTTATACATTTTAATTTCAGAGGGCAATATTGTTTTGATAATTTGGTACTATAATCAAAATCCTTTATATATGACTCTATAGGGTTAATAGAGGAGTCATCAATTTTTCTGCAGAATAAACACACCTGAACCTGCTAATCAAGCTTTTCACAGCTACCTAAAAATGAGAGGCAGTTGTGGTGAAGTAGGCAGGAGGCTAAATCTGCAGGAACAGGGTTGGTAACCACAGCTATAAGGGATTTGATTCTGGGCAGATGAATGTTTGGGTGACCCCAGTAGTTGTGCTTGATGGATGCTCTTAATACAGTTAGCAGTCTAAAACCACATTTACATCAGTTTAAGTTGTAACAGCTGGGTTTAACAGGAAATAGTGAGAAGTATTTGTGTATTGTGTAGCTGCAGAGATTTGTTGAAACAGGATGATATAAAACAGTTTTACAAGTGGGTGTAGAAAACTTTCCATGTTCCTGTCATGCCAGATCTGATAGTAGATGCTTTCATTTGGGTCTTAATGGATATTTTGGCTGTTCTTGTGATTGAAACATCACAGGGGTGTTTACCAAAACATCATTAAACCTCATTAATGCCATTCAACATGATAGGCACGTATATCATGTACCGATAGCGTATATCAGTACAGAGACTCTTATCTGGATTAGTCCATATGTGACTGATATACGCTTGAGATCTAAGTGCTCTCAGGGTTACAGGAGGTCATGGCCTTTAGTTTAACAAACACTGCAAAGCTGGATTATTACTATTTCTTTTAAATCAACAATTGTTTCGTTATTTCATTTACTTCATACATTCATTCAGCCAACTACCAACAACATTTCTGCCAAGTTCCTAATAAAAATCATGTTTTATTTCCATTTATTTACTGAAAATTGAAATGGGGAAATAATGGTCAAAAGATTGAGTGTTTTCAGTACTGTGGAGAAAACAAGTTCAAATGAATCTGTCAATAGCAAAATGCTAATGTTTTTACATGTATTTGAGGAAAATTTCAGAAATATAAATTTTATGGAATAACCATATTATGTAAAAACTATTATTCTCATGAGGAAAAGTGAATTCAAATATTAAAGTATGACACTTTCTGTTTAACTGCCTGTGATTTTTTAGCTTATTTAAGTATAACAATTAAAGTCATTAAAATTAGTCAGAAATTTGCTTACAGTAATTGTCATGAGTATAACATCAAAATACAAAGCAATTCAATTTACAAAATACAATTTTCTAAAGATTTTCCTGATTAACATTGAGAGAATTAAATAAACATCAGTCTAATCTATTCTCTGTCATACAGTCATAAATAATATTGAATGGTCATTCTCTTTATCAGGTGAATAGCAGCAGGATCTCTCTTCTTTAAGGTTTGTTTTTGTTTTAAGAGTCCCTGCTGAGCAGATTCTCCTCGTTTAATGAACCCTATCCTGTCCTGTTAGATTGGTTTTAGGGTCAGAGGGTCTTTGATGTTTACTCACTCTAAAAATGTCTGGGTTATTTTTGACCTATAATGGGTAAATATTGGACAGAACACATGCTGGGTTAAAAATGGCCCAATGTTGTTATGCAACCATGGGGTATAATAACCCAGCAGTTGGGTTAAAACAACCCAGCATTGGGTCAATTTTGTGTTCTGTCCAATATTTACCCATTATGGGTCAAAAATAACCCAGACATTTTTAGAGTGCTGAATAACTGAAGATCATATAGTGCACCAGCACAGGGAAATATACAGCACTCTTATAAATCACATGAATCAAGATTTAGTCTTTGTCTTTAGGAGGATCTGTCTTTGGAGGAGTGCTGAGATTGTGTCATAATCTAATGATAAGGGTTAGGAGTAAACTGACTTTGAGCTTTTTATGCTGTTTTCATCTTCTAGGTTTTAAACACACTGTGTCAATGTCACAATTTGTTATGTAGTGATGTGTCTAGACAAGGACGCAGTATGATGTCCTGAAGACTCTCCCTTTTCTTCAAATACAGGACTGTCATATCTCTTTACTTGACTTTTCTTGTAATTAAATATTCATCATAATAAGTTTATTTCTTTCTGGGGTTGCCTGGCACATATTATTCACTCTCTCCGCGCCCTTTTTCTTACAGCGTCCATGCCAAGCTGCATTTTTCTTAAAGGGGACATATCATAAAAATCTGTTTTTTTTCATGTTCTATAACTGGTTTCCGAGTGCTTCTATGAGAAAATGTGAAAAAGATCAACCCAGTAACTTAGTTTTGGTAAACCATTCTCTGCAAGCATGTGGAACAACAGGTCATAGAAATTTGGCTCCCCTTGTGATGTCAGAAGGGGATAATAACGGCCCTTAACATGCACTATCCAATCACAGCACTGTCATTTAGTGCAGAGAACAGCTCATTTGCATTTTAAAAGAAAAATGGCACATTTTTGCTCACAACTACAAAGTGGGATTTTGCTATAATAAATAATCTATATGGTATCTTGAGCTAGAACTTCACACACGTACTCTGGGGAAACTAAAGATGTACATTTTAATAAAGTCTTGTGAAATGTCCCCATTAATGATAAACTGGAGATGGTTTCATGACCCTTTAAAAAGTTTTCAGACAAACCCTAACGGTTGGTTATGTTATATCATTTCAATCTTTGACATGATCTACTCAATCAATGTTAAATTTATCAAAAATATTTTAACAGAATGTTCTTTACATTATGTAGGATGAATTTATGTAGAAAACAGTAAATTACAAATAAATTACATTAGCTTGGTTTTCTCAGACATTTATTAATTTGTGCAATTACTATTGCTATATGATCAATTAAACGTGCCACAGAATGTAAAACTGTATTTATCTTGACAAAGATGAATAATAAGAGTTCAGTACATGGTATTGACATATCATGAGCCTCAAACACGTTTGTGTTCTCCTTCTTAAACCTCGTGCACACAAAAGACCGCCAGAAAACAGACCAATCTCAACATGACACCGACTGTGATGTCACATTCGTGATGTACGCCCCAACATTAAATCACACATTAAATGAATTACAAAGTTGTTAAAAGAATAAAAACAAAGTTGAGACTGCTGAGTTAGCGCTATATGCTAGTTAATGCTATATGCTAACGTTTAGGCTGAAGGTCTATTATTGACGTTACAGTTACGTTTTGCAGGTCCATATTGAAAAAAACACAAACTTACCACTCAGAAACATCCATTAATAATCTCCAAACAATAAATTGTTCCTCAAAATCTGTATTTTCATCTGGTATAGGCTTAAGCATAAAGTCTGTTTACTAATGTGAGCTACTGGCATGAGCCTTGCTGTGAAACAGCCAATCAGAGCAGAGCTCAATATTATTATTCATGACCCTTTCATATAGGCCAAAAATAGACCATTTCATTCAAAGGACAAAATCGAGGGTTGTAAATGGACATGTAACCTTTCTGGATTATTTTTGCACTTAATAAACCATAACTTCTATGTAGATATCAATAAACAATTTAACAGATTATTTCAATGCATTCTTTGGCACCTTTAAACCAATGCTTAACTTCACTCATCCCAAACAGTTATGTATTATATATGTATATATGTATTTACGTTTGGGTTGACCTATTCACTGTATTAAATGGTATTGTTTATGTATTATTGAATTAATGGTCTGAGCAATATTTACAGACCAGAATATCAATCTGCCAGGATTTTTTTACTTTGGCCTGAAGCAACCACATGGCAATGTGCTAAAACCATGCAGAACACCTTAGCAACCACATAGCAACACCGAGTTAATGGTGATGTGTTGTGCACAAGCAAGCACTACTCTAAATCTGGCATGCAGAGCGATACAAAGAGAACAAATAACCCCGTCATTCAGCATCCTATCAGCTCGACAGATGATTTCTACAAACATGTGCCGTATCTCTGACGCGTGCCGGTGGAAAATGTGTTGAACAGAACTGACAACCTCACGATCCTCCCCCAAAAATGTGTCCTTCTCCCGGATAAATGGGTCTTTGTATGGAACAGCGTGGCAGCGATCACAGGCCTGTGTGCCGTGCCCTGGCATGGGTCCTGCTCTTTACAATCTTTAGTCTAAAGGTTTCTCAGCTGGTTCAACCCACCGGTGTGCTCAACAAAGTTATAGCACATCACTACACGATCAGCTGAAACTTTAAACAGAAAAGATTTCTTGTTGCCTGTTTTAAACAGCAGGAGTTGTGTGACATTCATTATAACAGTGATCATGACAACAGAGACAACACATTTGTGTATTTACCAGTAAAGTCGTTTTAACCCAATTTTGTACAAGTTTTTGTCAAGCAAATACTAAAAATGTGTCTTCTGCATTTAATCTCACATCCAGTGAACAGACGCAAGCACACCTGGCACAGTGGGCAGCTGTCACTGCAGCACCAGGGGTGCAGCTGGGGTTAAGGTGCCCACACAAGCCAGTTTAATTAAGATCAAATGAAACGACTACACTCAGATACATCACTTCCTCCCTTAGTGAATAATTCAGATCTAAACCAAAGAAACATGAGCTCAACTAATGATCTGAGATCAGTCTCTGTAGATAAACCCTTAAAACAACAGACAGGTGTGGACCATCAACAACAGGATGACAGAGCTCAACACCTCCACACTCCCTGCTGATTTCCTCCTCCCAGCCCATCCAGCGACCCGCCCACTGGGACAGATGGAGGGGGGGTTCAGACCCAAATCTGTTTCTGTTTCAAACACACCACATCTAATGTTTACATAGCTGAACGAAGTGTAACCATCTGACCAATGAACTGAATCTGAAATGAGCCCTGATAACCTAAAGCCTGACGGTCTGACCTCCTGACTTCTTGTAGGACTAAAAAGCATTTTTTATTTATTTGGTTTTCTTCCAGGGAGGATTGGCAGGGTTAAGATGTGCTGAAAGATTGTTATTTAATCTGTTAGTGTCTGAATTCAGGATCAACACTGAACTTTCACATCAGAGAGCTGAGGGATGATGGTGTTTGTGTGAGAGATGTAAACAAGGGCACATGGCTCAGGTTTAACACATGCTGTTAGATTTTCTCCTGAAGTAAAGAGAAGTCACAGAATAGTTTATGCTTAAATGTATTTCAGTGCATGTTGTTTTATGATCTGTGGAAATAAAAAATAACAGTTTATAGGTTTGCAACCACATAAGTGTTGTACAAATGAAGACAGAAATTAGTATTTTGATTTCCCAAAGTCTGGGATTTCCCAAAACATTTCTCATTTAATTCTTCTAGGATGTAATTATATGAACTTCTCTGTTACTTTACATGAATCTATGTCAACAATTGTCCCATTTGTTTCTGTTTTATTTACAGAGACACACCGACACAAGTTGAATGTTAGCTGTTACCAATAAAAACTTCCTGTCAGTGTGCAATAAGGGGTCAAGTGCTCAAAAACACACTGAGGGTGGCCAAATGTCAAACTGTTTTTTGTTTTTGTTCAGTCTGTTGTGGGTTTAGTTCGGGGTCTCCTCATTTTAGCACATTTTCCACCACCCAAACCAAAAGTAGGCAGGATTAACCCTGGTTAATGAAACTACATACAGTAGTGATGCTCACTCTCTTTACCAGCTACAGGCTGAATGAGACAGATTGAGTTTCTTCCCGTCACTGGCCGGTCCTCCCTTTGTGCTTTGAAATTTCTCTATTCTTGCCAAACACACTGCAGCTCATTTTGTCGGTGAGGTTAAGCGTACATGCTTGAACAAAAGTGAAATGACGTAAACACATCCAGGGCTGTCGCTGGGGTTTTTGTAACAGAGCAGCACTGTTTTGTGTGCTAACTTTTGGAGCATACACATGATGATAGGCTACTCTGTGTCACATGCATATTCAAATTTGGTCATGATGTCACGTAAGGACTGAGGTCATTGAAGGTCAAGGTCTGAGGCACTAAACAGCATTGGGTCTATGGTGTGACATATCTTGTTTAAAAACTTGGAAATGTAAATGAGATTCAATAAGTTGGGAAGATTTCTGTTCAGCTGGCTTCAAAAGACTGGAAAATCATCATATGGACTGAATTCATTGTGCTTATTTGACCTTTAGGTAGCAGTGGTGGCAGGTGACTTCTCTTCTGAGGAGGCAAAAAAGCAAAATATGTATTCAGGGTTAAATGTTTGTTGCTTGTCATGTCAAAATATGTGTTCGGTGCGTCATATGAACCTACGTGCATCATGCGTCATGTCAAATTATGTGTTCGGTGCGTCATGTGAACCTACGTGCATCATGCGTCATGTCAAAATATGTGTTTGGTGCGTCATGTGAACCTATGTGCATCATGCGTCATGTCAAAATATTTGTTCAGTGCGTCATGTGAACCTTGTGCATCATGCGTCATGTCATAATATGTGTTCAGTGCGTCATGTGAACCTATGTGCAACAAGTCAAAATATGTGTTTGGTGCGTCATGTGAACCTATTTGGGTCATGTCAAAATTTGTGTTCGGTGCGTCATGTGAACCTACGTGCATCATGTGTCATGTCAAAATATGTGTTCAGTGCTTCATGTGAACCTATGTGCAACATGTCAAAATATGTGTTTGGTGCGTCATGTCAACCTATGTGCCTCATGTCAAAAGTTGTGTTGGCTGCATCATGTGAACCTATGTGCATCATGCGTCATGTCAAAATATGAGTTCGCTGCATCATGTGAACCTATGTGCATCATGCCTCATGTCAAAATATGTGTTTGGTGTGTCATGTGAACCTATGTGCATCATGCGTCAAGTCAAAATATGTGTTTGGTGTGTCATGTGAACCTACGTGCATCATGCGTCATGTCAAAATATGAGTTCGTTGCATCATGTCAACCTATTTGCATAATGCGTCATGTCAAAATATGTGTTCGGTGCGTCATGTCAACCTACGTGCACCATGCGTCATGTCAAAATATGTTTTCGGTGCGTCATATGAACCTATGTGCATCATGTGTCATGTCAAAATATGTGTTTGGTGCGTCATGTGAACCTATTTGCATAATGTGTCATGTCAAAATATGTGTTCGGTGTGTCATGTGAACCTATGTGCGTCATGTCAAAATTTGTGTTGGCTGCATCATGTGAACCTATGTGCATCATGCGTCATGTCAAAATATGTGTTCGGTGCGTCATGTGAACCTACGTGCATCATGCATGATGTCAAAATATGTGTTCGGTGCATCATGTGAACCTATTTGCATAATGCGTCATGTAAAAATATGTGTTCGGTGCGTCATATGAATATATGTGCATCATGCGTCATGTCAAAATATGTGTTCGGTGCGTCATGTGAACCTATGTGCATCATGCGTCAAGTCAAAATATGTGTTTGGTGCGTTATGTGAACCTATTTTCATAATGCGTCATGTCAAAATATGTGTTTGGTGCGTCATGTGAACCTATGTGCATCATGCGTCAAGTCAAAATATGTGTTTGGTGTGTCATGTGAACCTACGTGCATCATGCGTCATGTCAAAATATGAGTTCGGTGCGTCATGTCAACCTATTTGCATAATGCGTCATGTCAAAATATGTGTTCAGTGCGTCATGTAAACCTAGTTGCATCATGCTTCATGTCAACATATGTGTTCGGTGCGTCATGTGAACCTATGTGCATCATACGTCATGTCAAAATATGTGTTCGGTGCGTCATGTGAACCTATTTGCATAATGCATCATGTCAAAATATGTGTTCGGTGTGTCATGTGAACCTTTGTGCATCATGTCAAAATATGTGTTCGGTGCGTCATGTGAACTTGTGTGCATCATGCTTCATGTCAAATTGTGTTCCCTGCGTCATGTGAACCTATGGGCAATTTTGTGCTTCACGCGTCATGTCAAAATATGTGTTTGAAGCATCATGTGAACCTATGTGCATCATGTGTCATGTCAAAATATGTGTTTAGTGCATCATGTGAACCTATTTGCATCATGAGTCATGTCAAAATATGTGTTCAGTGGGTCATGTGAACCTATATGCGTCATGTCAAAATATGTGTTCGGTGCGTTATCTGAACCTATGTGCATCGCATGTTATGTCAGATACGTGCCTGCTGCACACGTGTTTAGGGTTTATGATAAGAGACGCTCACGTCTCGCAAGACACTAACTTAACAGTAAACTCTGATTACATATGAGATTAAGCGAATATCTGAGCATCTCTTTTATCATAAACCCTTATTAAGCATCTGTAGCAGGCACGTACAATACATGACACAGGATGCACGAGCCACACACATGATGATGTTTTGACAAGTTTTGCTTGGGAAAGAAGTCATGAGCCATCACTGATAGGTAGGCTGCATTGTTATGCAATAGTTTATTATTAAAAAAAGAAAAGATGTCCGGGGTAAACCCTGATGCTCTGAGGACCGTGGATGCAGGGGAAGTTGTGGAAGAATGGAGGGTTTAATCCCTCTAATACGCCTCCCAGACTCAGCACGTCCCCCATTCAGTTTTAAACAGAGTTGGGTGAGGAAAAAAACTCTTAAGAGTTTGTGTGGAGCTAGGAGGGACGTGCTTTCTGATGAGAGCACTGATCTACTGGACCTTCAATGCCACGCAAGACCCCCCTTCCCAAAAATATCCTGCTTGACCAGGCATCTCATGAGGATGACATCATCAGTTGGCATGGCAGAGGTTGGAGAGGGGGGTAATGAGGTTGATATGAATGAGGCAGAGGGGACGCATGAATGAATGAATGAACAAACAGCCAGTGTGTAAACAAGAGTAAAATGGTTTACACCACACAAATCACGTACACTCTTTCCCAGCTCTAAAATTAGGAACTTGTTTTGTTTGGGTTATTTGTCATTTCGTTTGTATGGGCAGCAGCTCGATGCGTAATATAGCAGTCCAAACTCCTGAAAGACAGAGAAGAAATTTAATAATATGAAAGACGTGTCAAGAACTGAATGTAAAGTGGTAAATGTTAAAGTAATATTAACAAATTTAATACAAATTTATTTAATTTAATAAAAACAATATTACATAGAGTGGCAGCCGGTGACTTCTATTCCAAGGGGCAGCAATTCAAAATATGTGTTCGTGCATAATGTGAACCTATGTGCATCATGCGTCTTGTCAAAATACATGCCTTTAACCATGTTGAAACAACCCAGCAGTTGGGTTAAAACAACCCATTATTTTGGTAATTTTTAACCCAGAAATGTGTTCCGTTCAATAGTTACCCAGCCCTGGGTAAAAACAACCCAATATTTTTTAGAGTAATCTCATCTAATTCGTATTACTTTGTATGACCAAATATTCATATGTTTTTGTACATTTTGCTTTTACCCCGTTATGTTATGATTGGGTTTTATTGTTGCTTTTCTGTAATAATTGTATGTATTGTACAATTCACTATGTACAAATTTATGTTAGTAATATAAATTAATCAAATGCAGGACTCTGTTTACTAAATATAATAAAAAATATTCTGAAAGATAAATAATTTAATGATGTGAATGATAATTTGTATATTACTAAAATTGTAATAATAAGTAAATATATAGATTTAAATAGTAGAGATAGTTTAAAGATAGAAAGTGTGTTTTGTTTGAGGTTAGGAAGGACACAGCTTTTGTTCAATTACTTTCCATATACATCATCACCTTTCAAAGGTCCCCCCGGTCCCTGCTGTATACATCGCCTATTTAGTTGGGTCTCTTTGTGTGTAGACCGTGCTTTGTTAGACACATTAAAAGACTTCCTTTATGATGCAGTGACGTCTTTAATATTAACTGTGTGATCACTCTTGCCACACATGAAGCAAAATAATTGCTAGTCTTACTAATCTTTACTGTCCACTGAGTCTCACTGTAAAGACAACATTACATCATAAGATAAACCAGTATGAAAAGCCAGTATGAACACCCCAAAACAACATCCTACCAAAAAAAACCTTGAGAAGAAACTTCATAGAGATCACCCAGAACACACCAGTAACCACCAAACAAACTAATAACCATTTACAATGATCTAAACGTTACATGGATACAGTAAGTGTTGTCTTAACCTGCACACATCTAGTTTTACAAGTCTTTACCTGCTTTGATAGGTGTAATTAAAAAGTAATTACAATACAAATCTAACAAACATGGCCTTAAACAATGAGTGCAAAAGATCATTTAACAGATGTGCACAGCAATGATCCACAATGAATTTCCACAATCATTTACACTATACTATAGATCCTGTTTAAGGATTACACTTAATAATACTGCGTTACTTTCATTTATACCAGGGGTCTGTTAAATGCTTTATTCTGATTGGTTGAGAAATGTTACACTGGCATTATTAAGTCAAATGTCTTAAAATAACCAGCAGAGAAATGTTTGTGGTAACCGTGGTATAGGAATAATGAACTCTGGTCCTTTAAATTATTTGAAAATAATGCAGACCCGCAGTGTAACTCTGCTTCACGTCGTGCTTCATTACCACCTTGGGTGTGCTTTATTTTCTTATAATTCAACAGCCCGTCATCAATTAATCCTTGGTCTATATATAGCATTTGCTGTTTCACTTTTGGGAACAAGCACATACTTGTTTCAGCAATCAACTCATCAGAAGTCTTACAATGGGTTTTCACAGTGCAGTAGATTATAATGTGGGAAAAGTGAAATACAAAACCCTCACAATAGAAAAGAGAATAGGAACTCTTTCTTTATCAGCTTCCAAGAAGAGTATTCAGACAGTGGAGTATAAAAGAGCAGATCAACTTTAAGGAATGGCTGACTTTGCCGGTCTCTGACATAATTTCTGTTTGACATCAACGCTGCATTCGATCAAAAGCACGGCATCCATTTTTTGTGAATTTCTCCAAGTTTCCTCTCAGAAAATCTCAGCATATTCTTCTCCGTATTGCTCCACTGTCTCTCCTTTAATCACCTGTTCAATTGTATAAGCTCATTCTTGTTCCTTCTTTGTCTTCTTTTTGCATGAACCCCGGCTCTGGGGCCACCTGGGTCCCATTAAAGTCCAAGAGTCTCTGTCTGTGAAATGCAGGTGTGTCTATGCATACAGTACGACTCGATTAATCTTCAAACAACTCAAGTCAACATGTTTTAAACGGCTTCTTCACGGATCAAAAGTGCCGTTCCACATTTGTTTCAACTGTGTACTCGCTGTACGCTGTTGATGAATTATTGTTTCATGTAGGTGTCTGTTCAATACAGTGACTGGAAATGAGCTCTTATGATATTTAGAAGTTAATAAAGAGAGATAAAATAAAATGGGCTATTTATCAAGTACAACAAAAAAGACTTGTTTGTACAAAATTCAGATGGCACGCCCAAGACATATATTACACAGAAAAACAGCAGTGAAGATTTTAAGATCTGCTCCAGAAATCAGCGGTTTATCAGTCATGCATGTAAAATAATTGTATAATATATTGCATTTTCTGTTTTTGCACATGTGATTTGTGTTGAATTAATACTTTAACATCTGTTTATCAGTCTGCTATTTCTGTCATTTCTATGAATTATAAATAAAAATGTATTAAACTGTTAGCAATATTTTCAGATGAAAGATTGTTCTTATAAATCAGTTATTAATCACAGTATTAATAGATTGAAGGGCATAACCTATTAAACACTATACACCTCTTCTCTATCTGGGAGTATAATGTTTAAAGAGTGAGACTTAACACCTGTACATTGTACATTCACCTGATAGATTCTGGTTTGGGGGATTCTGGTTTTCTGTTTTTCGGGATTTGGCTAAATCTCCAAGCCTGCTGTGTTTTCCCCATATGATGCTCAGCTTACTTCATCTCGAGTTCTCATCACCAAAAGTGATCAAAGTCCTGCATGATGCATGAAAGATTACAGCGACCGGTCTTTAGTTTGATAACAAACTGACAATAACATCATAGACTACTCATATCATATAAATGAGAACTGATCTTTCATATCTCAACCAATCTCAGGTTATTTTTAAGCGAGAGTGAAGCTGTTTTGAGATCAGTGATCTTCAAATTAATAATATATACAAAATATAACATCTTAAGCACTACGTCATAAATCGTTTGTGAAATCGACATATTATTGTTTGTATCAGTAGGGTAAACACGTTAGGTTAAATATTTTTTAGTTATGAGCACAGCTTTTTATCTTGTAGTTTGGTCAATTCTCCAGGGGGAAAACCAAGCGAGCACGATGTGTCTGTGTTCTGCGCATGCGCGTGTGGCGCGAGCGCTCTGAAAAGTGTAGTGAGTTTTTGGGGTTTTTCGGCTGTGTGTGTATAAGTTGGTCCTGTAGCAGAGTTTACTTTCTGCGTGTAGTGGATGTTTGTCATTACGTTGACACCTCATTTCTTTTTAAGTAGGAATACTTCTATATTATACGAAACAAAGTGTAAGTATCAGTTTTTTTATGCACTGTTTGCGCGGTACTGTACAGGCAGACTTGTAATATTTTCATCGACTGCTGCGTAGTATGTGTTTTGTATCATTGTATTTCTCGTTATTTAAGGCATTTGTCGGTTTATTTTGTCTTGTTTTAAATGTATAAGGCAGTTTTGACTTACACGTCACGCTCATTGCATGCTTTACTGACATTCTCAAACTCAGGGTTGTTTGATTTTTTTGGATATATTAGCTGGTCCACTATAAGCAATATAGTTCATGTATAATTGTTTATTTCTGTCCATGTAAAAGGACAAAACTTTAAATGTCTACAAATTTACAAAAACTTAAACTCCTTGCACTCACTGTTAAGGAAATATTTTATTGAAAGTTGCTCAAAAGCCGTTGGTCGGTCGTTTATACGTTCCCATTAATTTAGTCTCCGGTTTTAAATGTTTTGTTTTTTGCAGATGTATCAGATGTTTGCTTATATAGCGCGCTCAGGTGGATTTGTGGTGAATATAAAGAAGCGCGTTACTGTACCCGTCACATGCGTACGATGCGTCGCGTTTTTGGCGCATCTCAACGCCTCTTCATTCAGTTTCAAAACCGCGTCACATGGAGCTATCTTTATTAGCTCTTTATGATTAAATCTACTGAAATTGTTCTTGTTATAAAGAGATTGCAGTTTTTTCTGGTTATTTATAGTACCATGTAAGACAATGCGCGTTATTTAATTCCATCAATCTTGTATATGCTTTCATTAAATTGCGCTGTATACGGATATATCATATTGGTCACACCAATTGGTTTCTATATACTGATATCAGTTTTTGAAAAAGCCATATGCTCAACAACAATGTGCAAAGTAAAGAATAAAATATACAGTGTTGTGTAAAATGGTTTATTATTCCCTAAAACTTTACACTTTTTTCCTTTTTGGCTTAATGTTGTTTACTCATAAAATAATGTAAGTAGTACGTTCATTGTTTCCAGTCACAGTGTGTTTGATGGTTTTGCTCAGATTTTCTCTTTCTTTGTCCTGTGTCTTCATTCATATCCATTAACTGAAGTGCAGCAAGAGCAGATGTGATAGTAGGAAATGTGGAGGACTCGCATCCCCTCCAACCCTCGGGTTAAACCGTGAGGACTGGCAGATAAAGAGATGAAGCTCATAGTCATTACAGACACCCTTGTGTTAATTGAGACACAAGAGTTACCAGGTGCCTGACTAAACCCCACAGGCTTACTTTTAGTTGTGTGACGGCTGTAAACAACCTCATTGTTGATCGGAGATGTGTGCGTAAAACACGCAAGTGGGCTTGAATACCATGATGTCATCTTCTTACGCGATGTTGTAAGCAGTAGTTCTAGATAACAAACATTCAATCTATATTAGAGGGTCGAGATTGCTCTGGATTTGAGTTTTCAATAAAATTTTAGAAATGGCTTGATGTGTTGTGTTCTACAACAGTCTAATGGATTTGTTCCTCCACTACAGATAAACACCAGGAACATAACAACAGCATCAAAGCGAGGAACACATGCGATTGGACATCGTCCACCTCCTCAACTTTAATCTGTCTTAGTTATCCACATCGTTTCAAACTCTTGGCCTTTACATGGAACATACCTTCGTCATTCTGGCGCACAGGAACAGGTAGTGAGAGTCATGGCAGCTGTCCCAGTCCCGCCACCCCCCCTAATCCCCCCTCCACCCCCTCCTCCACCTCCTCCTGCTTTGGTCAGCGCTTTGACCCGCAGTGACTCCGCTCGTAAAAACAGACTTCGTAATCTGAACTGGGAGCGTATCCCACGGGAGCGTGTGGAGGGGCGCAGGAGCGTGTGGAGTGGATCACTGGATGACGATGAGGACTTCTCCATTGACTTGAACTCTCTGGATGAGCTGTTTGCCCAGAAAGCAGACAGCAAACCGGAAAGGGTCAACAGCTTTCGACGAAGTTTGATGCACTGCGGGTCTCCGCATGAAACTAACATTGACAAAGTAAGCATGAATGTAAAATATTTACCTCAATAATGAAATGCTGCCAGTGCTTCAGTAAAGAACTTTTGGATTTGAAAGAGAAAAAGTGATTTGAAATGTGACTTCTGCATGTTACCCCCAACACACACCAACACACACACACCCGGGGCAGTGGGCAGCTATCATTGCAGTGCCCGGGGAGCAGTCACAATCTGTCGGCTGCGAAACTCAAACCTGCGAATGTTCGAGTTACTCTGTGACCATTAGGTCCCAACTGCTTCTTGAAAACATCACTGAAAGATAGTTAAGCACTTTCAAAGGTCTTTCAGTGTAGTGACTTGTTGATACCCAGCAAGCAATTTTGCATCCAATAGCCAACCAAACACAGCCCAGACATCTAAGCTAAGATTTGTGTCAATTTTCTGTCAAAATTTCTGTCAGTGGAAATTGAATATACTTCTAATCATAGCCAAAAATAATAATAATAATTAAATAAAAAAAGCAAACAGCTTGTAATCACTGTTGACTTCAGACATCTCATGAGTTATTTAGACAAAAACGACATATAACCAAATTAAAGTTTATTTTGGCTAGAAGTGGGTTACTCATAACCGGATAATATTGGGTGGTCTATGGTTCATCTAGATTGTGAAAGATGACTATTGCTTGCTGGGATGTGTTGAAAAGCTAGATTATAATGTTTTTTTCAAGTCATTGCATCTGTTGTAAGCAAAACTAGTTTTTTTAATGTTAAAAATGTATGGTACATTTTCTGCAAACAAAGTTTATATTCATGACCTAATACTTGTTTCTCTTTGAAGGTTACGCTGCTTGACTCAAAACGCAGCATGAATGTTGGAATATTTCTACGGCAATTGAAAATGTAAGTTTTTCTTTTCATTATTGGTCAATATAATTTCCAAACATGTAATCTCATTTGTCATTGGTTCATAATGATCAGATTTATCGGTTGAGTTATACAAGTAATGGGGTCATATTTTACTACGTGAGATTAAAAGACTTAAAAGGACAAGCAAGTGAAATAAATAAATTAGATACAAAACTTACATTGAACTAAACAACACATTAAAAGTTCACAAGGTTTCCACTGGTCATGGAATTTCTGGAATATCATTGAATTTTTACAGGTATTTTGCATACATTGAAAGTCAAGGAATTTTATATATTTTTAATCCAAGTCATGGATTAATCATGGAAATCAAAGATTTTTGTTTGTTGCTTTAAATTTCAGTTTCCATTTATCAAAATGTTCCACTTGTTGACTTGTTGTGACATAAACCGGTGTTTCCCAACCTTTTTGATAAGTAAAAAAATCATATGGGACAACACTATCACAATAAGCATTAACAGAACTGCACAAACCTGTATTGCAATGCCTAAATGACTTGTTAAACTGGAATATTATACTGGATTAAATGTAGTACTCACATTTAATGTGACTTAATCTTGTAATGAAAATAAGGCTGGAATTGATGACAGTGACACACGCAGCTGTGATCCAGGCGTGTTAAAAGTGATAAAGTGTCAACTGTTGTAAAAACAATCCAAAAAAGTGACCAGTCCTTTAAAATAATCTGAAATGGTAATTTATGCATCAGAAACACTCCAGCGAGATGTTGGGTTTGGGGGTAGGATTAGGATAAAAACAGCATTCGTCCTGCGAGATTGCACAAGATTTTCGGCAGTTGCTTTATTCCTTCTAGAGTAGGGGTGTCACGATTCTCCAAATCCTTCATTAGATTACATTTTCCATTCTAAAGTCACGATTCGATTCTCGATTTTTACTTTTTTTTAAGCACAAAAAAATGCTATGTCATTTTTAGACTAGACTTTTATGAAATATAATATCTGACCTTGAACCCGGAGATGCCCTGCCATGTTAGTCGTGCTGCCAGTGGAAAAATATGGTACACGCACATACCTGATAAAACCAAACTTCCTGTCAGATGAACATTCCTGTCAGTACTTTGCACCTTAAAAAGCGCTTTTATTACCGACAGACGAGATTGTAAGACTATACCCCAATAAGTCATGTTTAAATGCTGTTTTCATAACTCTTAAGCACCTGAAATAAGATGTTGTAAAACTTAAACAGATCTGAGTTCAGAGAAACGGCCGGTCCTGGCACAGACGCCGTTCTGCTGTGCACGCGTGTGTGCTCGGTTCTGATTGAGTTCAGTTGAAGGCGGGAGGCGCTTGCTGTTTTTTGTTTCCCATGTAAAGAGCAGTTCATGTGGTGTCACCTTCATACTGGCAGCTCATCTCCTATCATAAATATATCTTACATAATCAGTGTTGTGATACCAATCTTGGGCTGGTCAAGATTTTTGATCTTATCCCAATCTTATGGGTATCTTTTAACTTCAACTTCTGTTAAGATTAACATTTGGGCTGTCTTTGCCAGTTAAAACACTGGTTTAGCGGCAGTAAAGTTGATGTTTCAGGATATTCAGGAAGGGCTGTGATTTGGTCCCATTTGTTAGAAACAGGAACTGAAGGTTTATAGAGAGAGACTTTAACACTTCAGACGGGCGACAGCAGCAGCAGGTTGTTTATTTTAGACCTCAGACGAAGAATGAATGTGTGAATGAAAAGTGACCTGACGACAAGGGTTACGATGATGTCCTCCAATCAGAACAGCTGGATTTAATGGTCAATGAAAGAAGTCAGAGGTCACACCTGCTAATTCTCTATAAAAACTTGTCAAAGTTTTGCTGTAAATGTGCCTTTTTTGAATCAGACCATTTTAAAGAAGTGTTATCCTATTCAGTGTTATTTATTCAGCAGATTAGACAGGAAGTCATAAATCATTAATGGTCCGTGAGTCTCTTTGAATGCAATGGTTTTTGTTGTATTAAAGGAAAGTCTATGTTGTCATGTCTAAACTTGTGTCCTGTATACACATGTGGATACTCTTGGTCTCATTTCAGTTTGAAAAGCTCTCTTAATGAGACATCTGAAATCTGTCAGAACATGTGAAGGAATTACACTGAAATCCCCACGTTTGTCTGAACACTTTTTTATTTGCTGTAAGCTTATATAAGCGCGGACTTTTGAAAGTGTGGGCGGTGGGGTGTGAATTATAATCCACTGTGGTCAAAACAGGACTTTGTTCTTCAAGTCCCCGTATTTTTAATTATTTCATGTTGAACTCTAATACTCTAACATTTATAATTACAGCTCATGAAAGGCAAAGATAAATCAGTGTGGTACAGGATCAGATGTCAGTATCTTCTGTCTAAACCAATAGTAAAAACCCTTTTAGACACCTTAAGATTCTATTCTTTCCTAATGTTCATTTACCTGCGTTGTGGCTGTTTTGTTATCAATTTCAAAAAGCAAATTCATTCAGAGGCTCTTTACAGAACAATGCTTTCAACCAATAACAGAGAACTTGTTTAAGTGACTGACAATGGCATTATTGTGGCCTGATCATACAAACTACAGGACTGGTGGCCTACAGGACTGTGGTTTGTGTTACTCAAAATACAAAATGCATTAATGCTTTTTTACCAACAAAGTTTGCCAGTGTTTGTGTTTTATAGTCCAGGGTGTTTCCTTACAAGGTAACATCGCCATCTATTGGTCGAGCACACACAATACGGTGCGTTTGGTCTTTTTTTGCAGATGTGTGTAAAAGTGAATGTTTTTGACAGCATTGTCATGTGTAGTTTTTAAAAAACGCAAAGGGTTTATGTTTTTACGACATTATTGTTGTGTAAACAAAACTTGTGATTTTAATTGTTTCAAAAACACCAGGAGTTGGCAGGTTTTGTCCACTAAAGCCCGATTTATAGTCGTGCATAGGTTCTATGCCGTAGCTACGCCGTAGGTTATCCGTAGCCTGTGCGTAGCTCTGCGTAGCCTGACGTGCACCACGCAAAATTTTTAACAGCGCGTCAGTTCTACCCAGACCACAAGCGCTGTGATTGGTCCCTCCTCCCATCAGGTAAAAATACTGCGTCATAGGTATTTCCGTTTGCGACGGTGAAAACAAATAGGAGCCAAGTTGAGGAGTGATTTAACTCAAACTGCAACATTAGTCGCTGTTTATTTACTTCCATCATTGCTGGTCTTCTCAAATCATACACAATAAGTTGCGGTTTCTTCTTCTTTGTGGGTTAACTTGCCAATCTTCTTCTTCTTTGACGTTCGCACTGCTACTGTGGTTACACGCGTGAAAACTGCCTACCAGCGGTCTGCGCGTGTGTTTGCACGTTGACGCGGACGACGACGCAAAAGTATAAATGAAAACCGACGCGGAACCTAAGCCGTCGCGACTACGCCATAGGACCTATGCACAACTATAACGAGCCCTTTAGCACTAAGTGCCCAGAGTAAAAAAAAATAAACTTTTGGGTGAAATGCTCAGCTCATCAATGTCACTTCTCACTTTCCGTCCAATTACAGTGGAGAAGGGGCAGGACAAATATTACAAGAACCAACCGGCGCATCGTTCAATGACTGATAAACCAACCAGAAGTATCATAGCAACCAAAGTGCTTAGCTGAAGAAAAGCTGCCAAGCACCCATAGACAGGGGCTGCGTCCGAAAACTTGGGCAGCTAACTTGTTGCCTTGCTGCCTCATGAGGCAATGACTTCGGAGGCATGAAGGCAGCTCAGAGAAACGCTTTTAGACAGACTTCATAGGCAGCGTGTTTGAAATGTAAACAGAGAGCGCCTTTGTGATAACGAATCACATATTTGAAAACTACAATACTAATTTCTCGCTAGAAATGCAATTAAATGGTGTAAAAAGTGAAAATATACATTTATTTAAACTAAATTTGTGCTCCAGATGCACCATTTCATTTTTTCAAACTCGACCAGGCTTGACCAATCACATTCCCCATGCGGGCATACACATAGAATTGTGGGACAGGATGATGGAGGTATCTCAGGAGTCAGGAAGTAAACATGCCTTCCTGCCTTGGAATGCTGCCTCAGAAGGCAGCAATTTAGAGTTTTCGGACGCAGCCATTATATAAGTAGTCGCCTCATGATGTGCTGGAACGTAATTCAGCATCGCCGCCATGTTGGTTGGGTCTCCTCACTCTACGATAGCACCAGAGACAATCGGATTCAACAAAGAGCGAGCAACTATGCCCATATTTTGGGCAGCTTACGGTTTCAGTATTGATACCAGATCGCATGGGATTACCTTTCACAAGAAAGATTGAACAATAATTTTGGTTATTTTACTATTTATAATATTATGTCATCATAACTAACGTTACTTACGTGTAACCAAACTGTGTGAAAATCTGGAAAAAATTTGAGGAGTTATGATAGTTGTAGTTTTGGATACACCTTCCTCAGTAGAAATAAATGCAGGAGGGGCGCATTGGGGACCCATCCAAGATGGCGGCCGCGCTGATTTGTCTGCTTCAATTGGCAGCGTCAGTCTATTGTCCCTATTTTAATGATCTAAGCGCATTGTCTAAAGCGCACAGCGCAACGTCTTAATAGGCGTGTCTGAATCCACTTTTGCTAATTTAACGACGGGAAAAATGGTTTGTGCGCCGAGCACATGGTTGAAAAGGGTTGGTCCTATTTTTTTAACTCTTTCCCCGCCATTGACGAGATATCTCGTCAATTAAGAGAAAACGCTTCCCCGCCAATGACGAGATTTTCCGTCTTTCCGCAATATCGCTATTATCCACCAGGTGGCGCCCTTCCGCAACTTTTTAAAACCGGAAGTATTGCCCTATGGCAAGCTGCTGCATGTCCGTGTCTGTTTTAAAGATCGCTCTGAATAGGATCTCTATGAAAAGTCCGTCATAAAAATGGAATTATCTCTGCTTTTTGCTCAAAATATGGTGTTTTTGCAAAAACCTACACATATTCAAAAGCTGATTGCAAAAGAACCACTAAAGGTAGGATGAAATGGTTTTTTTTGTTTGAAAGCAGAGGGTCTGTTCTTTCATTTGGTATATTGTATGTTTATATATTTAAAGAACAACATTTTCTGGAAGGCATTAAACTTTGGTGAAAATCATGAAAAACGCTGGCGCTGGCTGGCAACTTCTTTTAAAAACGCTGGCGGTGAAAGAGTTAATGAGTAATGGGAGTATAAAGGCGTAACGTGCAATAAACCAATGAGAGTCTAAGCTCTCATACCCTTTAAAAGCCAGTTGCGCTGGTACTGTGTCTAATTCCTATTTAGATGACGGACTTTGTAAACTGAAAAACTAAGCGGAGGAAGAAGATCCCCAGTTTAAGATTAAAGTTAAATAATTGTGTTGTTTTTCACTTGTTTGAAATTGTTATTTTTTTATTAAAACCTTTAAAACCCGTTTTCTTTTAGTCATGGAAGTAAAAAAGCAGGCTTTTAATTGCTTTAAATGTATGGCTATCCAATATCATCAAAAAATAATTTACAAGCATGTAAGAAAAGGTTTGTACTCTAAAAATACTTTATTTGTAACAAACAGGAGAATTTACAAACGTCTCTCCGCACGTTTCAGCACTTGGACAGCATCATTAGTTTTTTTTAAGCATTACTTAAAAATGCTTCTCATCCCACCATATCCACAGGTACAGAGTCATCATATACAATAAATCCGTGAGGTAGCATTTAAAAAAAAACATTTAAAAACAGATGCATTTGTTTAAAGCCAAGCATTTATTTACTTACCAGGCTACAAGTGAAACAGCTCTTTGCGCTTTCTAACGTCTCATTTATGTCTAAGAGACTCAATAATAATCTTTTACATTCAATCCTTCAATCTTTCATATTAAAAAGCACTTTTGTGCTGTTGCGCATTCATGTATGTGATAAGCAAACCCGTGTTGTCGTCCCATTTATAGGCGCATAAATAATAGTGCTCTTTAAATAACAAAAAACATATTGCGCCACTGACTTTAGACTTTCGACCAGGTATGCAAATTTTGCCCATGGGCGCAAAAGTGGGCATGCATTTGCTATTTAAACAACGTGGCGCTAAACGTGAAAATGATAAATGCGCAGGGTGGAAACTAGCAAAAGACACTTGCGTCGCGTATTGCGCCGGGTGTAAGATAGAGCCCTAAAGCTGTTTCTCAATGTCAAGGATACTTCCATGGCAGGACTGGTCCTTACAAGTCACTTCCTTCAGAGGCTAGGCAAGGCTCCTCTTTAGCATTTGGAGAACACGTAAATGGAACAGGCTAGCAAGTACACGTCATTGTGTAATTATTTCAGTGAGAAGGTGTGCTTTTAGCACTGCGCATATAGGATTGTGGGTGATTTCAGAGCGCGAAGGCTACACATATGCATCATTTCCTGTGTATGGGATATTTCTCGAATGAAGGACTCAGTCCTTGGTTAAAATTCCGAGGATTCTCGACAATAGAACAGAAGTGGCATGCTCGAAATGTTGGCTTCCGAGGATTCTTCCTGACATTGAGGCATTGACATTGAGAAATGTGTATGGCAAGCACCTACAGACGGTGTCCGCCTGGCATTTTTAGCCACGTTTAAATGCATTGGTGTATAGCCGCCTCACAGTGATGGGCTTGCAACAGAAAGCATTACAGCAGAATACACATTAAAATTCACAGATCTTCCAGTAAGCTTTATTTAAAATAATAAGTACGTTATAGATGTTTATTTGACTTGAACATGAGCTATTGTTAAGCCATGTTTTGAACTCTGTTGGATCAGATTTGTTATGATGTAGAAAGTGATTTTCACAGACTGTTCCCTTTTGTTGAAGTGCTGCCAGTGAGATTGTAGAAGATGTGAGGCGAGGAGTCGGCCAGCGTTACGGAGCAGAGAAACTCTCAGAGCTCTGCAAACTTCTTCCTGATAAAGATGAGGTATGAAGTCATCTCTGACATTCACTGTTTACACACAATAACACAAACACACTACTCTAGAGGTATGTTTCAGATGTGAATGTGTGTTTGTAATAAACTTTGGTGCATCATCTCTTATCATTTGTGCATGACCACTCAAATCTTCTAGATATTATTTCTTTAAGCAACTACTAGACAGATACAAATCATTGAAAATCCTACAGACTTGGTTTGGGCTCTTTTGACTTATACAACCAGGAAAACACCAGAGCTATCAGTCAGATATCAACATGTTTAAAGTCGATTTTTACACAATACTAAATGTAAAAATCTACTTTGATTTTGTCCAGGAGACCAGACTGAAGAAGTTCAATGGTGATCGTAGTTTACTGCCAGAATCAGATCTCTTCATACTCTCACTGGTGGAGTTACCAAGGTAAAAATTGTTGACCAAACACTCACTTATTTATTTCTTAACCTTTACCATCCTGTCAAATCTTTTCTCTAACATAAATGTTTCATGATGTTTATCTGGCTGCTGTTCCTCTCTTTATCATCATCATCATCATGATGTGACCCCTTCAGCTTTCGTATGCGTCTGGATGTCATGATCCTCCAGCAGGAGTTTGACCCTGCGGTGTCCTCCATCTGTGTGGCGGCCAGATGTCTGGGAGAGGCGGCTCGAGGTAAACACTCATTTGTTTGGACCTTTCAAAGTGTAGAAACCTTCAGCTCTCCTCTTAAATCAACTTCACGTGTGAGCCATGAACAAACGCTGCAACAGATCTTTGCACGAGGTCCTGCAGTTTCAGATCTGATATTTGATCAAATAAGTGAAACCTCATGATGATGTGATTGATGTTGGTTTGGTCTTCTTCATACAGAGCTGCTGAGCTGCCCTGAGCTTCATTATATCCTGCGCTTGGTGCTCAAGGCTGGAAACTACATGAATGCTGTAAGTGTTCACCGTTGTGTTCACCTTGAATTAAGCATAATTCTTGTAGGAGTCAGTCTGACCTCTCTGGTGTGTTTAGGGAGGTTATGCCGGGAATGCTGCCGGATTCAGGATTTCCTCTTTACTCAAACTGGCAGACACAAAGGCAAACAAACCAGGCATGAACCTCCTTCATTTTGTTGCCATGGTAAGTGCCTTAAAAATCACATGGCATCACTTTCACTTTCATTATTAACACTGTAAAGGATTTTGTGGGTTTTTTCAGCTTATGTTTTAATGTAAATGTGCTAGTGCAAAAACACATTTCCCAGTATTTACTGTATACTTTCTGCTTTTATTGACAAACCAGTATGCATAAGACTAAGATAAATGTCAAACATTAGTTAATATTAGGGCTGTCAAAAGATTATTTGCGATTAATCGCATACAAAATAAAAGTTTATTTTATTTTGTATATATATATTTATATATATGTTATGTATATAATTGTTTGTATTTAAGAAACATTTACATGTGTGTGTGTGTATATATATATATATATATATATATTGATATATTTTATATTATAAAACATTTTTCTTAAATTCATACATATATGTGTGTATTTATATATACATAATATATACACACAGTACACACACACACACACATATTATGCAAACACAAACCTTTATTTTGTATGTGATTAATCGCAATTAATCTTTTGACAGCCCTAATTAATAGAATTTATTGACCATACTTTGACTGTGGAAATCAGAGAAACGCATTGCACTTCTTGAGAATGGTCACCATATTGCTAGTTTATGTTCAGGGTCATGCTTTTCAAATAAATAAAGTAGGGCTGTCAAAGGATTAATTGCGATTAATCACATACAAAATAAAAGTTTTTTGCATAATTTATGTGTGTGCACTGTGTGTAATTATATTGTATATATATAGATTATATATATAATCGTTTGACAGCCCTAGTTGATAGAATTTATTGACTATACTTTATTGCTAGCACTATATTGCTAGTTTATGTTCAGGGTCATTCTTTATATTTTGGTAAATGAAGTTAATAAAGTAGGGCTGTCAAAAGATTAATCGCGATTAATCACATACAAAATAAAAGTTTGTGTTTGCATAATATATGTATGTGTTTGTACTGTGTGTATATATTATGTATATATAAATATATATTAATATATATTAATAATATATATATATATATATATATATATAAAATACAAACATTAATGTGTGTGTATTTATATATATATATATATATATATATATATATATATATATATATATATATATATATATATATATAATAATTACACACAGTGCACATACATAAATTATGAAAAAAAACTTTTATTTTGTATGGGATTAATCTCAATTAATCTTTTGACAGCCCTAAAATAAAGCTGTTTGGGTTAAAGTTTAAATGTGCATTGGTACAGAATACAGATAAATGATTCACATTAATGTGTGATGATTTTAAACCACAGGAGGCCGTGAAGAAAAATAAAGATCTGCTGATGTTTCCCAGCCGCTTGACTCGCATCAGTTCAGCATTAAGGTAAGATGATCTGAGATCTAATGAGACCTCTTACAGGTCCTATCAGGGTCATGTTTTATCCCAAAATATTAAGGAATGATGCATTAGATCTAACATCAGAAATGAAGTTTGATTTAAAACCATAAGTATTTTTGTATAGTGAAATCCTTTCATTACCATAATGACACAAATGATTGTTGTCACAATTGAGAAAAGTATATTTGTTGTAATGCTATTTATTGCCTTTTCATTTTGCATGAGGTATGATGATAAAATATAATTTGATAAGATGATCATGCACTGCAAAAAAACAACTTTCTTACTTAGTATTTTTGTCTTGTTTTCATTAAAAATATCTAAAAATTCTTAAATTAAGATGTATTTTCTTGATGAGCAAATGGACCTAAGAAAATAAGTCTAGATTTTAGACAAAAAAATCTAAACTTTAGTAAATTAGTGCTTAAAACAAGCATACAATGGAATAAGAAAAAATGTCTTGAATTATGTGTTTATGAAAAAAAAAACTTATTTCAAGAAAAATGTTCTTATTCCATTGGCAGATTTTTTTGCTTGTTTTAAGCACTAATTTACTTAAAGTTTAGATTTTTTTGTCTAAAAATTAGACTTATTTTCCTAGGTCATTTTGCTCATCAAGAAAATACATCTTGATTTAAGAATTTTTTGATATTTTTACTGAAAACAAGACAAAAATACTAAGTAAGAAAGTCATTTTTTGCAGTGTGCTATGTAATATTAAACGGATCATCATATAAAGAAGAATAATCCCTCTGTATTCACATGATGTCCTATGTTAGATTATCAGAAGATTCTGTGGAAGAGGATTTATCACGACTACAGAGTCGAATCACAGAACTCCGAATCCGAGCTCAATCAGATGCCGAGATTGAGGAGCAGACCCGATCTTTTCTAGAGGTTTGTCCACATCAGTGTTGAGATTCACACATGCTAATGTTCAAGTTTAGTGTGTAAACTCCTCTTTGTTCAGGTTGCAGACGTGAAGCTTCAGGAAGCTCAGGATGAGCTGGAGATCTTACAGAAGGCCAGTAAAGCACTGATGGAGTTTTTATGTGAAGATGAAAACTCATTTAAACTTGAGGAGGCCTGTCATATCATCCACTGCTTCTGTCAGCGCTTTCAGAGAGCTGTGCAGGTGAATTAATATACAACACTGATGTCCATTTCATCAGGAGGTCACAGAAACAATATAAAGTAGTTTATATCCCAACCTAGAGATGGGAGAGGAAAGATTTTGCCACATAGAATGTCTAATGAAGATAATGACCAAAATAATACTTTATCCTTTGTTGCATGCAAAATCATTGTCAATAGTTGTATTTCATGTTTAAATCTGACTTGACTTTTTATTGTTAATTGTTAATGTAACTTAATATGTTTGCTCCCAGGAGAATAGAGAGCGAGAGCTGCAGGAGCAGCGGCGTCTGGCACGTGAGCGTGAGGGCGCTGAAAAGCGTCGCTCTCTGGCCTTGTGCACCGGACTGGAAGCAGAGCGGGAATCGGACGACCTGGAGTGGGCTCTAAAGAGAAGTTTAAGTTACTCAGGGGGCCAACGTAGCCTGAGAAGACACTCGCATTACATCCCTGCATCAGATGAGAGAAAAATAAAGTCTCCAAACGCTGAGGACAGACAAGGATTCAGTCAAGACTCAAGACCAATGGTACAGAACGATGACGCTAACGCTGTTGAAACCGAACTGAGGTTGAAAAAAGAAAGTGTAGAAGGTGAGAGTTTAAGCACAGGTTTCAAATGTGGTCTTCATCGAGGTCCAATGGCCACACAGTACACCGTGAAAAGCAACCGTAGGTTGAATGCGAGGACAGTCCCCAGTGATGATGGTGCTTTTGTTGTGTTAGCAGAAACCACTATCGTGACACATCAGCAGGGGGTTGTGAATGTCTCGACGCTCACAGGAATATCCACTAACAAAGTTTGGAAAGTTGAGAAACTGGTTCAGGACACTTCTGAAAGGCTGACACAGATAGTGACCGTTGCCTCTGAGAAGCAGGATTATTGTGCAAATGGCAAAGCGGTTCAATCGGAAATTGTGCCACGGACACAAGCCGAAACTGACTGTAGCCTGGTTGGAAAGACTTGTTTGAGCTCCTCCTGTCCAGATGAAACTAGTCCAAAAAACCCAGAAAAAGAGCATGTTTATCCTCGAGTTGGAGAGATGCTGGAGTGTCATACACTGGTGAGGGGCTTACGCTCATACGAGAGCCTTTCACCGCCCACGGCACGGCCGGCAACCAATCACTGTTCCAAATGGAAGAAAGAGCGGGAGGCTGAAGAGAGGAATGGTGCTAGCTCGCCACACGTAAAGGAGGATTCCCGTCTGGCAAAGACGCCAACGCGAGGACAAACGAAAAGACGAGTCTCCAACAGTAGCAGCATTACAAAGGGGCGCACAAAAGCTGAGCCGACTCCTGCCGACGGTCCCGTGGCACGTCCTACATCTGTACCTCCTACCACTGTGCGCTCGCAGCTATCCGGACGCCTCACTCTCGTCCAGACGTCTGGAGTGAGACAGAAGGTGAACGTCCAGTCTGACGTCAAACAAAAATGTAACTCTTTAGATAAAGTAAACCAGGACAAAAACAAAAGCCGCGAGCAGTTTGTAAGAGGCTCACAGTTGCGGGTGGCTAAACGTCTGGCGACCAACTCTCCTAACGCGTCGCATAGCCCAACTGCTGCTACGACCCCGAAAACCATCCGCACCGCTATCATCAGTGCAGCCAAAGCCAAGAGCACCAAGAGCCCCGTTAACAAAACACCCGGCCCTAAAGCTTCCAGAACTACCTCCCAACCCATGTGGAGATAATATTTGATTGTTTCTAAGGAGCGGTTGTATGGGCATGGTTACTTCCTTTGGTTGAAGCCAAGGTTTTTGCAAGACTGTGAACTGAAACTCCTTTCAAAATGCCACTAAATATTCATCCATTCTGCTCGGACTGGACAGTTCACTGGATCTTGAGCAGAACGTCCACCTTTTTCTCACTTCATTCACGGTCATGTTTTTCACCTACCATTGATTCTCATTCATGTTCAGACTATGGAGACTCTACCTCTGAACACTTATGTGTAATCTATACGGGTAACAGCGCACATCTGATGTCTGACAACAACTTTTCTTCAATATGTGTTTGTCTTGCCATCTTAGATTGTTAGCTCTATATTAAGACCTTTATTTAATTTTAAACTGATTGAGCTGCCGTAGTCAAAGAGATGACAGTAAATGATTGAACCGTGGTGAGACAGCACAGTCTCTCTTTGCTGGACTGACTCAGTCAAATTGACGGCACATCACAGTTTGATAGAAAACAGTGAGGTGAAACGCAATAATAATGTAATAATTTATAAAACTAGATCCCAAAGCAAATGATTTCATGTGAATATGTTGAGTTCTTTCACTTTGATGCACTTTACAGATGAAAGAGATTTGATTCTGGTAAAAATGATCTCTAAAGTAATCTGCTGTACTCGTCTTAACTGTTTTGAAAACATTGACGCTGTTTTCTAATATTTGTATTTTTAAATTAAAGAGAATTTATAAATAAAAGCAGATTTTAACTTTTCATTCGTTGTTTGTTTGATACAACTTACAATCAAATACAAATACACATTGATATTATTATACTAGTTCATCTTAAAGAGGTCATGACATGTTTCGTTTTATTTAAAAAAATTGCTGTAATTATGCCGCTGGTTGCCAGGAACTTACTGTAGAAGGTAAAGACTGAAAATGTCTCGTGTTTATTTAACTTTGAACAAACTGTTGCCAGTAAATAACATAAATATAAAATCTACAGTAAGTTTTCTGGCAGCTAGTTGCCAGTAATACCCTGTAATACTGTAATTTCTACAGAAATTTTTTACAGTGTATACTTATTACCGTATTTTCCGAAGTATAAGCCGCATCATTGAAAAATGCGTCATTAAGACGAAATAACATATATAAGTCACGTATAGTCGCAGTTGACTATACGACGCGTTTATTTAGAAAATTATTTCACAAGAACAGACGTTTAATCTGGAAAGGCGAGTTATTCAACTAAACAATAGCAGACAGAACAACTGGTTGAATAGATGTCTGTACGTTAAAGTAATATTATCAGTTATTTAAACGATAAACATAGCATACAGAACTTACCTGGAAGGTTGAATAGGCTTAATTAACTGAACAAACTAACTAGCGTGAAGTTCGCATACTCGTCATTTCACATCACTGAATCCATTGAATTACGTAAATACAGAAGCAGCATATGGCGGACTCTCGCGGCTTTAGACGGTAATGATGTCTCTTACCTCATAAATGTCAAAATTAATTCATTCTGACTTACAAGGCACACCTGATTTTAAGACGCAGCACCAGCCAAGTTATAAAAAAACGCGGCTTATAGTCCGAAAATTACGGTACTCAATTTATTTTGCCAAAAAACATACAAATGTAAGTAATTTATGGCCATTTCCCACCCTGTTTTTCATCTGATTTGTGTGTGTTTCCTCTTTAAGAGCGTTCGGCCTGGCTCAATGTCCCGCCCACTTCTATAATTGACAGGCTGCTTTTAGCCTGCAGTTTTACAAATAAAGCTTTTCAAATGGACTTTTTAAGCACGTTGTTCAAATCACAGACAGCCAAACTATCTTATAAGCGCAATGATAAAAGGTTTCACCCCTAAAGGAAGCATATAAATAAATCATTTGGGAACACAGACATATCATTCTCAGCTAGATGTTTTTACGCTTTTAAACAGAATTACACCCTAAATAATGCATTTACTGACACCCTTTAAAATATATTAGTATGTTGTTTTATTCTGTGCTCTTGGACCTTACACTAACTATTTTAGTCTTTATGTGGTTGTGCATAATTTCAAACATGGCAAAAGTACAATTTTATATAAATACTGCACAATTTATTTCTCATGTAAACATGTGATGAGAAACAAGATTTTAAAAACATGTCAATACACCAGTGGTTCCCAACCTTCTTCACTTCAAGGCCCCCTAGTCACTCATTAAATTTTTCCAAATAAAATGAACTTGGAATTACTAGACAGAAGTATATTTGCTACTTAAATGGAAAAAAGAAACATCTTGATTTTTGTATTTGTTTTGGCTTATTTTCTCCAATTTTTTAATAATTTTAAGTCATCTTGAGGCCCCCCTGTGGGCCCCGGCCCCCTTGTTGGGAAACAGTGACATGTAATTGAAAAGAAGGGACATGGTTGTAAAGTCTGCAGGTTAAAGGGATAGTTCACTTTAAAATGAAAATTCTGTCATCATTTACTCATCCTCATGTTGTTCTAAACCTGTTTGAATTTCTTTTTTCTGATGAACACAAAAGATGATATTTTGAGAAATTATGGTAAACACACAGCAGATAGTGACCATTGACTTCCATGGTAGGAATAAAATATTTTGAAAATATTGTGATAAATGATGAAGGAAATATTTTCATAAAAGATGTAAGCACACAGTTGACCATACCCATTAAATTCCATCATATTTTTTATTCCTAATATGGAAGTCTATGGTCACATCTGCTTACCATCATGGATGAGTAAATGATGACAGAATATTAATTTTAAATTGAATGTATGAAGTTCAGTGACATATTGTTGCTTGCAGTATTATTTTAGAATAAGTATTTTTATTGGTAAATATCTACAAAGTCTGTATTATTTATGATCACATTGATAAACTTGCTAAAAAGATAGTTAAGGTAGATAAGGTAAAGGGTAAGCAGATAAAGCACTGATCCAGATCATTAAAAGCTCATTGTTTTCTGTCCATCAGTTGCACTGAAAGCCCTTTATAACCTCCTGCTCTTCTCTTGACACAGTCACTCCCAGCCTGTAAACGTTACCATGGTGATGTTTCAGTCACGGTGAAGAATTCAGTGCTGAGAGAGGGGGAAGATGCTCCTCATATTGGGCTCTCTGTGGTAAAGGTCCTTTTATAGGACATACTGACGCCAGATCTCTTGGGAAAAGCAATAAAGCAGTGGTGTTTGTCTATGCATGTACTGAGGTGTCATTCAGTGTGTTTGAGAAGTGAGGATGTGAATGACATCATTATGATGCAGGGATCTAATAAATCACCGGCTCTATAGATCATTCATGACATCTTGACCTTCCTCATACTAGTTCAGTCTTTAATTTCTGCATGAGCTAATTCGGATTTCAAGCAAAACTTTGCATATTTCAGATTCACTTTTCCTTCTGTTCTAACCAATACTAACCAATCTGACAGATTATCACTTGGTTATCTAGTATTGTATTCTAATATAAGATAAAGAAATTTTTCTCATGCAACTTACAGATTTTACAATATAAAAAACATCTCAATTATTTTTTTTAAATCATATCTTACATTTTGTGAGCATAGCATTTTTGTTAATTGTTAATTAATTTTGAATTGTTTTATGATATTTTGTAAACGATTCTCATTTTCTTACAGATGAGATCAACTTTTTCACATCACATCCACATCAGGTGTCACGAGTAAACCTCCATATCTTTTTTGTGGCTAGTGTTTTTCACTGTGAATTGATGGGATAAAGTAAACATTTCATTCATTTCGCCTGTCAACCGATCATTAAAGAGCACCTATTTCACGGCTAAAAAAACAACGCTATTTTGTCTATTTGGTATAAAACAATGTGTTCACATTATTTTCTACATACCATGCAGTTTTAAAGCTCCATATATCCTGCTCTGACTTTGTACAAAGCTCAACGATCTAAAAAAGCGATGTGATTGGTCTGAATACCTCTGACGTCAGCCGGAAATGTGACGCTCCTTACCATGTTTGAAAGATTTGCTCACAATGCAATGCTAACAGGAGTTAACTTACAGGCTGAATCCAAAGCGGAAGGAATTATGACGTCGGTCTTGTCTACATCACCAATCTCAGGAAGTAAACTGTTGCCTACAATCTGTATGTTTGTTGTAGTCCAAGAAAAGAGATTTACGTTGGAGATGATAACTCGCATCATCATTTACTTTGGGGTTTGTACCTTGTGCATATCGCATATCGTCTCTTCGGTCCTCTGATACCCATGAACATGGACTTTCCTGGTGCTCAATAGGGGCTTGCCAATCCCCCTGCTGAAAAAACCAGCATACCAGCATATGTTGTGTTTTGGTGCTGGTTTGCTAGTGAACACCAGCTAAACCAGCATCAAACCAGCACCAGCATTAGCACCAGCTAAACCAGCACAAAACCAGCATTAGCACCAGCATCCCATGCTGGTCATACCAGCATATGTTGTGTTTTGGTGCTGGTATGCTGGTGACCACCAGCTAAACCAGCATAGACCAGCATAATTCCCATGCTGGTCCATGCTGGTTTGATGATGGTTTTTTCAGCAGGGCCATTTTAAAGCTATTGCATTAGTTTTTCACAGTTTAACACATGCTCATTTTACTTTATTAAGACTCCGTGTTTTGTTGATATTTGTAAATTCCTATGAGCTGTGCCAGAGTAGGAAGATGTTCTTCCACATAAAGCTTAGCTAGCATGTCCACACAACAAAATCCATTGTATGCTGCTGTTCATTTAATGAAGAATTCACAGGATACAAAGATGTTAAAATTGCAGATGTTTTTTATGATGCTATGATAAGAACCACGTGTTACATGCTCATCCCAACCAACCCCAAGCTACCTTCATTTATGTGAACAGGTGTTTCCAACAACCACTTAATCAACAGCACCCTCTAGTGACACAATAAAAACTACATGTTTTGCTCCAACTATTTGCTTTATTTTTTGTTTACATTTGAAAGATTTTTACGACACTAACCATGGTTTAATTATGGTTTTGAAAACCCATGATTGTCAAAACCATGGTTATTTTGTGGTTACCATGGTTTTACTACAGTTTTTACTGCATGGTTTTTGGTTTTAACTGCAGTAAAACCATGGTTAATTAATATTCGTAAGGGAATCTCTAACATTAGCGAAAACCATACAGGCCTACTTGCTCCTCAGATGTCTGTATAGGTGGTCAGTAAGAATGAGTAAAGTGCAGATACGCTGCTCTGTCAAAGGATGTCAGGAGTGGCCTATTGTACCAAATATACACCAGAGTTCAGACCCCTCCTGTCTTTTATTCAATTAAAGCAATTGTTTAATTAAAAGACAACAGAATATGAATTATTAATTTGGTGCAATACAAATACAATCCAATAGATGGATCTGCTCTGTGTGTGTTGGCGTTTAGATATAAAATTGTCATGCATATACCTTATAAAAATGACCATTGGTTTTATTATAGTTTTTTTTTTTTTCTATTTTGTATCTTTATCTTTTCTGTCCTTCGGTCTGTGCTATGTAGCCTATACTGTGTTAGATTTGATGAGACTAGTTCCAGTGCACTTATGTATTGCTGTTCTTGTGTTGTTCTAATTGCTTTCATTGTTACCTCATTTGTAAGTCGGATAAAAGCTAAATGTAAATGTAACAGTAATACAATGCTGCAACAAAGACTACATGCCTTTAAAAGCAACATATGAACAAATGAGTTTAATTTATATGGACTCTGAATGATCAAAGAGGAATGGATTAACAGCCTTTATCAGCCGACGGCGCTTTCAATGACATATTCGCTGAATAGAGACAGTAAAGGTGGGAGGGTCCAATATCAGTGGTCAATGTAATTTTGCTCATGCAAAAAAGAAGGAAATGAAATATGAAAATGAGTCTTTCAAAAGAAATATGCATATGATGGGAATGTCATGGGCTTGCCAGATCTTTTTGTACTAGTCTCAGGTTTTGAGTGTACCTGGCAAGACCATGGCAGTACTATGTTCTGTGTGGGAGCATGTGGAGGCATATAGTTGTGTGGCTTTCACATGTTCCCAGTGTTTTGTGGCTGTCATGGTCCTGCCTGACCCTGGTCATTATCCAGGTTGGATGTTAGAGGGCAGGGCTATGGCAGCATTGTGTTTATGTGGGAACACGTGTGTTTTCACATCATGTATGTGTGACACGTGTTCCCAGTGTCTTGTCACTTTTACCCTACTCCCTTATGTACTCGTGTCTTACGTGATTAATTATGTTCACCTGTTCCCCATTGATGTCGTGTCTTTATATTGCCCTCTCGTTCTCTGTCATGTGCGCGTTCATTGTCTCAGGTCAGAGCTTTCATGTGTTTCGTGTTTCTGACTGCTGTTTCTATGTTCCAGTGCTTTTGTTCCTGTTCCGTGTTTATTTCCCTGTTTTACCCCCACGTGGGTTTTTGTGTTTAATAAACCTTCAGTTTATTATTATTTCAGTCGTGTCTGCATTTGGGTTCTCTTTTGTTTATACCAGTCGTGACAGGGAAGTGTTGAAGATCAGGATAATAATAAATCTAAACACACAAACAAAGAATCAGAAGATTCAGAAGAGAAACACACAAACTCAAGAGTAAGAAGGATTTATTCATTCCTATTAAAATAATTATTATGATATTATAAATTACATTTTGAATTAAAATAATGTTCAAAAACTTCTAATGAAACTTTATAAAGAATTGATGAGGAGTTCAGCTTCAGTAATATATAACAAGCTTTAATATAATTTTCTCATATTTATTTGCTACACATTAAAATAGTTTAGACATTTTAAATGAATTTATTGTGATTATCAACAAAAATTCAACATCTGATGTTTTCAATGTGTTTATTTTTCAGAAATGGCTCAAACTCTTTATTTCAGACTTCTTCTCATCGGTGAGTTTGAGTTTCTGGTTTTATGTTTGCTTTATAATCTCATGAGATTTGACTCAAACTCTTTCTTTCATAGCTCTTTGTTCATTATCTGAATGCATTCAGTGCCGCTATCACCATATAAACATTTATATGACCTGGACTGAAGCTCAGAGATACTGCAGAGAAAACTACACAGATCTGGCCAAAGTCAAAAACATGAATGACCAGAATCAGCTGATGAAGAGTGTGAAAATCAGTCTGACTTCAGGTGTCTGGATTGCGTTGATTAGATCAAGTGTTTATAAATGGAAGTGGTCTCTGGGTGATCCTGTGGAATATACAAACTGGTTTAATGAAGACTCAAAGGGTCCAGGTAATTGTGCTTACATGAGAGATGGATCATGGCATCAGCAGGACTGTAATAAAAACATGAGATTCATCTGCTACAATGGTGAGTGAAGCTTCCTGAAATTAAATCAAACTTCACTTCACAAAACATCATCAGATGTAAACTTTACAAGAAATATTATGTGAGTTTATTTTTGACACATTTACTCTTCTTTAAACTACAGTAAACTACATACTTGTGTCTAAAAACACTCAGATTAGTTTATTCTCTCAAATTCATTACAAAACGTTGAAAAAGGAAGTCAAGAGTTTCTGAATATTTAAATCCATACTGTAAGTGTAGTAAGAGTCAAAGGAAATCCTCAAACAATCTTTATTTTCTTAAACAGAGAGCAGTAATAGATTCATCATTGATGATTCTTCAGGATCATGGAGAGCCGCTCAGATCTTCTGCAGAGAGCATCATACTGATCTGATCAGTGTGAGGAATCAGACTGAGAATGAACAGATTCAGAAGATCATGAAAGACAAAAACATACCTGAAGCCTGGATTGGTCTGTTCAGTGACTCATGGGAGTGGACAGATGAGAGCGACTCTGGATTCAGATACTGGGTGCCTGGTCTACCAGATAATATTGGTGGTCGAGAAGATTGTGCAGTGGTTAGAACCTATGAGCGTGGCCAGTGGAATGACTTGACATGCCGTGAATCTCGTACCTTTGTGTGTCAAGAAGGTGAATAATAAAAATGAATATGTGTTTGACAGCAGACGCTTCTTTATTATTAAAATGATCCAGTTCATCCACATGTGTTTGTCCTGTATGTTTGTTTTGAGCTCATGTGGTTTGTTGTGTGTTCAGATAATCTGATATTGATCAAGAAGAATCTGAGCTGGTCTGATGCTCTGAGATACTGCAGAGAGAATCATGTGGATCTGGTTTCAGTTGATTCAGAGGAGATTCAGTTCATGGTGACAGATATGATTGATCGGGCCTCTACTGACGCTGTGTGGATGGGGTTACGTCACTCCTGTGCTGTTGGGCTTTGGTTCTGGGTGAATGGAGAGATGCTGTGCTATCAGAATTGGGCTCCAGGGAACGAAACCGCAGTGGACGACTGTGACAATGAAGTGAAATCTGGAGCCGTTCAGTCTGGAGGAGATCCTCGCTGGATCAGCATTCCTGAATCTCGCAAACTCAACTTCATCTGCATTAGACAGAAAAAAAATAATTTGGAAAAATGATCTGTGTCTATCACTTTCTTTGTTCTTTGTAAAATTGCAAAAAAATGTTTGGTTCTTTAGCATTAGGGTCCATCTACCTAACCCTAACATATTACGGATTAAACATTATGCCTCATTTTAGTATCATTCATGATTACTTAAAAACATTTATTTTCTATGTTAATCTCCTGACACAATTTATTTTTGTATGTTTCTTTAATAATGTGTTATATTTGATATATTATGATATATTTTATTATATTTTAGGATTGTGTAAATGTTCATGATATTTACTCATTAGATGTGTCACTCCTGTTCTGTTTAATGTGGGATTAATAAAGATTATGAGCTCATATCAGAGTTAAATTTGATTTATTTCTGGATCTTAAGTGAATCATATGAGTTAGATTCATTTGATTCTTCTCTTTAGAATCGTTCAGTTGAATCTCTGACACAGAATTTCCTGTTTGTGTAATGAAATATAATGAAGGCTGAGTTTCAGTCATGTAAAATAATGATGGATAATATCAGCTCTTATTAAACTCATCCAACATTTTCCACAGTAAAGGTCGAGAGTCCAAAGCTGTTTGTCATTTTGTAGTCCTTAGTTTATGGTCTTGTTTTTGTCATATTGTTTCTAGGTATGTCTTGATATCATAGATTAAAGTGATGATGTAATAATTGTCTCTGTTGTGTTTTGTATTTGTTTGTTTTATTGTTTGTTTATTGTTTGTACATGTTTATGTTTCTTTTGTGTTTGGTTGTTTAAAAATTATTTTGGTAACTTTTTTCTGGTCTATGGTGCACATTAGATTAAGGACACCAAAACGTTTTCATATTTTATTTTATTTAAAGTTTGTTTCATTTCATTCTCTTACCTTTTGTTCTCTGTGGGCCTGTCTGCAGCAGGAGTTAAAGATGATTTGTATTTGTTTATGTGCTATATGTCAGCGCACTGACCACAAAAGATCCTTTGATCAATCATGGTAATCACACAGCTGACAATACCCATTCATTTCCATAGTATTTGTTTCTTCTGCTAAAAATAAATGGGCACTGTTAACTTTGTGTTTACTATCATTGTTATAATAATAAAACATTTTAATAAAACTCAAGAGTTTATTAATTACCAACTTTTTGGCAAGGTAAATCGCCTTTATCAACTGAAATAATCACTGTTTTCTTCCATTTCAGAATACTATCAGACAGGACGGTCTTATCTACATAATCCATGCATTAATTTAGAGGAACACTACATTTTACTAGTGTGTGTGTGTGGATAGAGAAGAGTGTGCTTTCTCCTGTACAGAGAATCACCTGTCTAGGGGCAGTTTGGGATTCCACTACAATCCCATTTTATCATCTGAAGTGCAGTCATCTTTTGCCTAGAAATTGCATTTTTTTTATTTTTCAAGAAGCTTCTTACATTTTCAATTTAGGATGAGTTTTAAAGAGTATAGAAAGAGTTAATATATAATCTGGTCTCTTATTGGCTGCTTTTTCTTCAATATTCAGTGTAAGTCATCTATTTCAAAAATAAATATTTTTGTTTTCTAATAACAAAAAAAAGATTCTGTTTGGCACAGGTATATTTTTGTCTACAAAAGTAATTTCAAGCATTTAACCATACACCTTCAGATTAAATGATTTTTAAGATCATAGTTAACGTTTCAGTCAAGTGACCCTAATCTTTTGAACACTTGTGTAGGTTTGAATCTCATTGGTTATTGTATTTTATATTGTCGGTTATTTGCTGCATAACCATTAACTTTCTCACCTTCCCTCCTTCTCTTTGTCTGCTCATCTTCTGCTGGCTTTACACAGTGGTGTAGTCTAGATGTTTGTAGTGAGTATACTGTGATTTTTCCCTCTCACCCTTATGCTCACTCGTCCTAGCGCGACACCTCATAAGCACCACCACACTCACAGATGCATACAGTATAGATATTCATGTAACTAAGAGCATTCTGAAAGTGTACTCATAACACATAAACTGAATGTGTTATCAACATGTCAGTTTATTATAAGAAAAAAAGACTTTAACAGCCAATGGGTTTACAGCTGGGGAAACTGGACTGATTTTTAGACTGGTTTAGTGTTAATCAACATCTAACTCGGGGACAAAAGTTATTTAACTGTTAATTAAAATTAAATAAATCTTCAATTTGTGGCTAACACATGCATTAAAGGAGAAAAAATATTAAATTCTTTCAATAGCTATTATCTGACAACTATTGATAACATTACCATGTGTAATTTAATGGTGTAAATGTTTTTAATTAATACACATTTAAGATGACCATGAATTAACTCTAATTTGCATAGTCATTGATATAAAAGCTTATTTTTGCATATAATATAAGCATTGTCTAAAAATGAAAATAGGCTTATACATAATTATTATTACAAGACCATCATGTAGCCTAATATTAGACACCCAAACCAAACAGAAGTTTAAGATCATATACATCTTGAACGTAGATATATAAATGAACACAGAGAAGGGAAGTTTAACACTGTGAAGCACAAGCAAACATGCAGAGGAACTGAAGGCAGCTAAAAACCATCAGGGTATAATCACGGGCTTATTTTATTGCATTTGGAGCCTTACCTCCAGATAAAGTAATAAACCGGACTGATGATTTAAATGTTGTTTACTCACATATGGAGTTTATGTTGCAGCACTCATTCACTTCTCTGGACTGTTTGTTTACAGTGTCGCGTGAGCAGCTACACTGTAAGTTCGACTTCATTTGGCGCTAAGCAGACCTCTTGGTGATGTCAAAGTACCGCGAGAGCGAGTCAAAGCAGATTTCTCCATGTGATAACTGGAGTCTCTCTCGCGGTACTTTGCTGTCACTCGCCAGTCTGCTCCCCAGTTACTTTCGCGTCACTATAGTACTTTGATTTCATAGAAATTCATACGCCGATCGGATCGCGCAGTTTGGCATGAAGTATATAGCCTAATATGTATTTCAACCCGCTAAAGTAGCAAGTGTAGCATGCTAATGGTCAATGCTTCACATCTATATTATGACTAAACTTTAAAAATGTCACAAAACCATGCTGTTACGCATCCTCGCGCTATTTTTAGTGGGTATACGGAAATCCTTGACAATTTCTAGTGGGTATACGGCGTATACCTGCGTATCACGTAGACTACACCACTGGCTTTACAAATGATAGTTTGTTGCAGCCTTTTCATTTTCGGTCATTTGAATTAAAATCACAGGCAGAAAATCACATGGCGTCAACTTTATTTTGATAATAGATTTGTGGGTATATGTGAACAGGTGTTTCCTACAACCACTTAATCAACAGCACCCTGACGCAATAAAAACTACATTTTTGGCTCTATTTGCTTTACTTTTTGTTTGAATTCATATTTGTCCTGAATAAAGTTAAAACTTTTATAAAAGAGAAACGACTCTATTGTAACTCATTGCCTTTCTGGGTTGTTCATTTAATAAAGTTCTTTTTTTTAAGCAATCTTTGTCATTTAAAAATCAATAATGTGCTAAACAATGATGTTATGTTTTTCCTTGATGTTATGTTTTTGGTGATGTAGAAAAATCAATTAAATAGGTCATAGTATTAAAAAGTCTTAACAACCCTAATGAAAATTAACCATAGTTTTACTACACTAATCATGGTTTCACTGTGTTTTTTTGTAAAAACATGATTGTCAAAACAATGGTTATTTTGTGTTTACTGACCACCTATACTGACATCTGAGGAGCAAGTCTATAGCAAGTAGGCCTGTATGGTTTTCGCTTATGTCAGATATACCCTTACAAAAATTAACCATGGTTTTACTACAGTTGAAACAAAAAAAAAAACATGGTTACTGTAGTAAAACCATGGTTAATTTTGGTAAGGGAATATCTGACATAAGCGAAAACCATACAGGCCTACTTACTATAGACTTGCTCCTCAGATGTCTGTACAGGTAGTCAGTAAGAATGAGTAAAGTGCAGATACGCTGCTCTGTCAAAGGATGTAAGTAAATGGACTGCATTTATATAGCGCTTTTAACAGACCTATGGCCATCCAAAGCGCTTTACAAGTTTGCCTCACATTCACCCATTCACACACACATTCATACACCGACGGCGGTGTCAGCCATGCAAGGCGCCATCCAGCTCGTCGGGAGCAGCTGGGGTTAGGTGTCTTGCTCAAGGATACCTCGACACTTGGTCCGGTGGAGCTGGGGATTGAACCACCAACCTTCCGGTTTGTAGACAACCTACATGAACCACTGAGCCACTGCCGCCCCAGTAGTGGCCTATTGTCACTCAGACCACCAAATTTACACCAGAGTTCAGACCCCTCCTGTCTTTTATTCAATTAAAGCAATTGTTTATTTAAAAGACAACAGAATATGAATTATTAATTTGGTGTGATACAAATAAAATCCAATAGATGGATCTGCTGTGTGTGTTGGCGTTTAGAGATAAAATTGTTATGCATATCCCTTATAAAAATGACCATTGGTTTTATTATAATAAAAGTGTACTAACCATGCACTGGATACTGTGTTAAACTTGATGAGACTAGTTCTAGTGCACTTATGTATTGCTGTTCTTGTGTTGTTCTAATTGCTTTTATTGTTACCTCAGTTGTAAGTCGGATAAAAGCATCTGCTAAATGACTAAATGTAAATTTAACTGTATTAACTGAATACCCTGCTGAAAAAAACAGCATACCAGCAAGAACAGCATATGTTGTGTTTTGGTGCTGGTTTACTAGTGAACACCAGCTTAACCAGCATCAGCACCAGCATTAGCACCAGCTAACCCAGCATCAAACCAGCATAATTCCCATGCTGGTTTGATGCTGTTTTTTTCAGCAGGGTACTGCAATAAAGACTGCATGCCGTTAAAAGCAACATACGAACAAATGAGTTTAGTTTATATGGACTCTGAATGATCAAAGAGGAATGGATTTGAGGAAGCAGCAGCGTGAAAGTCATGGCTGTAGGTAAAAACAGTTTTACATACAGCCTTTATTAGGGCGGTCATCAGCCGACGGCGCTTTCAATGACATATTCGCTGAATAGAGACAGTAAAGGTGGGTGGGTCCAATATCAGTGGTCAATATAATTTTGCTCATGCAAAAAAGAAGAAATTAAATATGAAAATTAGTCTTCAAAAAAATTTGCATATGATGGGAGGTGTTAAAGATCAGGATAATAATAATCTAAACACACAAACAAAGAAACAGAAGATTCAGAAGAGAAACACACAAACTCAAGAGTAAGAAGGATTTATTCATTCCTATTAAAATAATTTTTATGATATTACAAATTACATTTTGAATTAAAATAATGTTCAAAAACTTCTAATGAAACTTTATAAAGAATTGATGAGGTGTTCAGCTTCAGTAATATATAACAAGCTTTAATATAATTTTCTCATATTTATTAACTACACATTAAAATAGTTTAGACATTTGAAATGAATTTATTGTGATTATCAACAAAAATTCAATGTGTTTTCAATGTTTTTATTTTTCAGAAATGGCTCAAACTCTTTATTTCATACTTCTTCTCGTCGGTGAGTTTGTGTTTCTGGTTTTATGTTTGCTTTATAATCTCATGAGATTTGACTCAAACTCTTTCTTTCATAGCTCTCTGTTCATTATCTGAATGCATTCAGTGCCGCTATCACCATATAAACATTTATATGACCTGGACTAAAGCTCAGAGATACTGCAGAGAAAAATACACAGATCTGGCCAAAGTCAAAAACATGAATGACCAGAATCAGCTGATGAAGAGTGTGAAAATCAGTCTGACTTCAGGTGTCTGGATTGGGTTGAATAGATCAAGTGTTTATAAATGGAAGTGGTCTCTGGGTGATCCTGTGGAATATACAAACTGGTATAATGGAGACTCAAAGGGTCCAGGTAATTGTACTTACATGAGAGATGGATCATGGCATCAGCAGGACTGTAATAAAAACATGAGATTCATCTGCTACAATGGTGAGTGAAGCTTCCTAAAATTACATTAAACCTTCACTTCACAAAACATCATCAGATGTAAACTTTATGTAACCAACCTGACCTGGCCGGTATTTAAATATATAAGTTAAATGCCACAGACGGTAATAGCAATGATCACTTTTACAAGCAGTTTTATTTATAATACAAAACTTCTAATTCCACATAACATGATAAAATATTTAAAACACTATGGCAAACCTCATGATGTAAAAAAATATTTATACTCTCATGACAAAATCACAGGGCTCCTTAAAAGGCACCACTGGAATTGTGAAGGATATACAACCACTGCAATGCAACCCCACTTCAACACAGCAATCACAGCACACAATAAAAGGTGCCACGTCACAAGAATATCCCACCACCGCACCAGTGCCAGTCGCACCCACAAGGGAAGCCCCTGTGCTGCCGAGAGTCAGAAAGGATGAAAACTACAAAAAGAGGAAACAAAATTAATCATACATTTCACAAAAATAAAATAAAAATAATAATGAATAAAAACACTCAAATCATTACACAAATACTAATAATAAATCATAAATCACTTATATAATGAGAAAGGGGAAATTCACCACAAAAATCAAAATATAAAATAGTAACAATAGTCGTGCTTGACCTGTAAAACAAACACTAAATATGAATTCCTTAAATCAACCCTTAAATTAAATTAGGAGGTTTTACCAAATTAAGAAAATACCTTAAAAATATATCTGGATCTGTGAAAGACAGAATTAAAACCAACCGGTTGTTTCTTCTATTAAAAAGGAACCTACAAAACAACCTTAATGAGCAAAAACTTCTTTTAGCATATAAACAGAAAGACTTATTAATACTCATTACCTCTAACAAGCATTTCGCTCATACATCACTCATACTCTTTGAAGACTCTGTCGTCAGGCCAATCACCATTAACACGCACGGTTTTCTGAAAGATGACAACATCATAAAACACTTTTCTTTCTACCCCTTTAACCTACCAATTTCTTTATAAATTCTCATTACCTTAACAATAAAATCCGTACATGAAGATGCCTTATACCCGCATTAAATTAAATGAACAGTAACCTATAAACACACAAACAATTCTAAACATAAGCGATCAACTACTTGGCATTAATTAGCTGGCATACTTAAAATATACCCTTCCATAGTCATAGAGACCCATTACCTGAAGATCGACAAGCTTGTTTGTAGACCCGACAAATGAGGTGAAAGCAATCCACACTACTATGAGTCTATTTATAGTACCTACAGACAGCGTGAAGCGCAAATCACTTAGTAAGCAAATACTTGTATACATCAATGCATAAATGAAACGAGAGCATGTTATGCTACTGCACACCCCATATAATTACACAAGCAAACACAATCAAGCACAAATACCTTATAATAATGTTTGCTTGTTGGCAGAATCAATGAATGAAAGAGGAGGACACGCTATGCTACCGTGCGTCTATTTATAGTGCGTGCTGACGTAAACATTACGCTACTGCATAGCCTTATGGGAAATGCAGTCTCGAACTCATATCACCCCGTTACAATCCACCCCCTCAAAAGAAAACGACGTCCCGTCGATAAACCTAGGTTTCACACCCATGGTCTAAACAAACAACTTTGGGGATTGTTGGATGGCCTTGTCACAGGGAGAGCTCTTTGATCATTAGTACAAACAGACTGGGGAAGATGATATGGGTTCCGATGACATCCTGCAGTAGATCTCTGGGTACGTCTTAATCCACGATTACACTCTGGAGGTGGTAATACAACACTTGGAGATCTAGATAAAGAACTTTCTACACTTTCGTCCTGCAACCCTACCTCATCCATTGACTCGGATATAATCAATACAGACTCTGTGTTTGAATCAAGTTCTTCATCTCTCATATTCAGAGGTAGCCCTGGATCACAAGAACTAGGAACAGGACGCAACTCACATCGATGTATTCTTTTAACTGAACCAGTACCATCAGCTGGACATACAGAATACACTGGACCATCTGAACCCTGAACAACCCTATAAAGTGTTGGATCCCACACATCCTGAATCTTATTTCTCCCTCTAACCTTATGGGACCTTCGATACACTAACTGACCCTCTTGCAAAGAGTCATGATGCACCTTCTCATTATTTGATCGAGCACGTTGAGCTGCTGCGGCTTTCAAGCGGGCCCTAGCGCTGTTGAATATTTGTTCCACATTCTCTCTATGTTGAACTATCCATGGTTCTCCACTAGGCTCCAGATTATCTTGGCCTAAAATAAAATCAATTGGTAGCTGGGGTTCCTCCCCAAACATAAGAACATAAGGAGAATAGCCTGTAGACTGATGCTCTGTAGTGTTGTAAGCAAACACCACTTGTGAAAGAAACTCTGGCCAATGATATTTCTTTTCAACAGGAAGTGTTCGCAATAAATCATGCATCGTTCTATTAAATCTCTCACATTGACCATTGCCTTGAGGCCTATATGGTGTTGTACGAGTTTTAACAATGCCATAGATTCTGCACAATTCTTGAATAATTTTACTCTCAAAGCATCGGCCCTGATCGGAATGAATTTGCCTCGGTAACCCAAACAAATGAAACCAATGCTCAACCAACACTCGTGCTACAGTCTGCGCCGTTTGATCTTTTGTTGGTATGGCTTGAGTAAATTTTGAGAAAACATCAGTCATGACCAACACATTCTCAGTTCCATTGGATGATGGTTCCAACAATGTGAAGTCAATGGCCAAGATGTCCAATGGCCTTTCTGCTGTAAGGTGACCCATGAAACTTCGAACTTTCGGTCGAACTTCTTTTGCTAAAATACAGCGCTCACATTGCTTGCACCAATTCTCAATAAACTTGTACATCCCAGGCCAGTAACATCGTGTTCTGACTAAGCTAGCGGTCCGCTCCACCCCCTGATGGCCGTGATCATCATGCAGGCTACCTAACACTTCTTCCCTTAAACACTGAGGTAACACTACTTGACGAAACTCCTTATGTCCACCTGGGGCCTGAAACCGTCTATACAACACACCATCAACCTTCATTAGCCTTTGCCACTGGCGAACTAACTCAGTCACTGCAGAAGGTTCAAAACTCCTCTCCTGTTGTGTTGGGGGCTTCTGACGCTCCCAATAGACCAAAAACCGACCGATGACTGGATCTAATTCCTGAAATTCCCTTAAACTGGTCTTAGATTGGAGGGGAAGAGCAGAAATAGTGTCAATGGTCAATATAGACTTTTGAGTGGTGACACATTGTCTTACCATCTCTGGAATAGGTGTGGTCACTGAAATCTCAGCCATTGAAGCTGTATATTGTCTGGACAATGCATCAGCATTGCCATTATATCGGCCAGGCTTATACTTCACCTCCAAATCAAAGTCAGAAAGCTGTCCAACCCAACGCTGCTCCAATGCTCCAAGTTTAGCTGTCTGATAATGGCTTAAAGGATTATTATCAGTGTAAACAATACACTTATGCCCAATCAAGTAGTCTCTAAATTTGTCAGCTACGGCCCATTTTAGAGCAAGAAATTCCAATTTCATTGAACTATAGTTCTGCATATTGCGCTCAGATGGCCGTAAACCTCGACTTGCGAAGGCAATAGGTCTAAGCTTGCCCTGATAGTCTTGTGACAAAACTGCTCCCAATCCTTGATGGCTTGCATCCACTTCCAAAACAAAAGGTCTACTAAAATCTGCATAAGCCAGGATGGGAGCACTTGTTAACAGCCCTTTTAATGTTTGGAAGGCATACTCACAATCTTCAGTCCAGCTGTTCTTTAGACACATCTTTGATGACTTGCCTTTTCGATTAGAGGCAACTTCTGCAACTAAGCGATTCAAGGCACCTGCAACACTAGAAAAACCCTTAATAAACCGCCGGTAATAACTAGCAAATCCTAGAAACGATCGGAGCTCCTGAACATTCTCCGGTCGTCTCCAGTTTACCACAGTTGCCACCTTATCGGGATCAGTTCCTACACCTGCAGCAGAAACAACATGACCCAAATAATGGACTTCAGGGCGAAAGAAACAACACTTACTAAGTTTAATCTTGAGATTCTGTTGTCTTAAACGATGTAGGACTAATTCAAGACGTTGCAAGTGTTGATCTATAGAGGATGAAAAAATGATCACGTCATCCAAATATAACAACAAGGATTGAAAACTCTGATCACCAAAAATCCTCTCCATTAATCGCTGAAAAGTGCTTGGAGCATTACACAATCCAAATGGCATCCTATTAAACTCAAACAAACCAAAAGGTGTACAAAAAGCAGTCTTAGGCTTATCCCCTTCTGCTACCGGAACTTGATTGTAGCCACTGGCCAAGTCAAGTGTCGAGAACCATTTTGCACCAGTCAACGCATCCAAAGATTCCTCTATCCTAGGTAAAGGAAACGCATCTTTACGAGTTTTAGCGTTCAACTGTCGATAATCAACACACATTCGTAAGGAGCCATCTTTCTTTTTAACTAACACTATGGGGGATGCGTAAGGACTGCAACTCTCCCTAATGACTTGGCCATCCAACAGCTGCTAAATATGAGCTTTGGCAGCCTCAAACTGGCTCGGCGGAAGTCTACGGTAGCGTTGGCGCACTGGAATATCATCCGTCAAGGGTATGTGATGCTCAATTAATGAAGTACATCCAAGATCGCCATCGTTTTTTGAAAAAACATCACTATACCGGGCTAAGAGATCCTTAACTAACCCTTGTTCGGATTCCGAAAGCCCTGGTAATTCCAAGTCAATGTCAGATTCTGCAGTAGAAACGGACATTTGAGATTGAACTATGACCGTATGTGTGTTACCTACTTTTTCAAAACAGAAACCCTGACATTGCGAAGGAATTAGTTCCGCCCTGACCAATGTTCCCAATCTAGTTTTTGGTTGCAAACTGACAGAGACAGTACTAATATTTATTACAGGGATCAGTGCCAAACCTTGATTTAACTGAACCAAAGCAGGGGAAATCAAAATCCCTGGTGGTAACCCATTACTTCCTGATTCCTGTGGTTCCAATAATGCAACTGTATTTTTGCAACCAAAACCTTTCGGACAAGAGGTCGGTACTAACCTTAACGTGCCTGCCGGAATCTGCAGTGGATAATCAGACTGCACTCGTACATGACCCACAAAGCCGGCTGTATGGGTGTTCTCGGCTCTCTGACACTCCAATAAGGCATCCTTCCATCCTGGCTCAGCTTGTTTAACTAAAGGTGCTGAAAACAATGCTGCGCCATGCTGTTCAAACAATTCACTATAACATTGGCCAATAACATTCATTCCCAGCAATCCTGGAGTGAGCACCCTCCCTTGATGCAAAACAGTGTCAACAGAATCTTTAACTACCAAAACACCTCTTTTCAAAATAGTTTGTCCCAACACTAACATATCTGTCTCAAAATACCCAACATATGGGATTTCTAGACCATTTGCTGCTTTCAACTGAAGCCAACTACATTCTTTAAGAACCTCTTCACCTAATGATTTAAAATGGCTATTAAAGAATTATTCAGTTATCGTAGTTACCATTGAACCAGTGTCCAAGAGGCAGGGAACGGTGACTTTCCCCATCTGAACAGTTACTGTTGGACACTGGCCAACCAAACGTTGTAAAACAGAAGGACATGCTGACATCGATGACTTTGAGCCATTACTACCCTCTTCTGTTGTGTGGCTCATAACAACAGAGGGTACTAGTTTAAAGGCTCTTCAGTTGAAACTTCACTGATATCAACTGTTAGTGGTCTAGAACTACCATCAATAGGCCAAGGCTGACGACAATATCTGGCAATATGGCCAAGCTTATTACAGCGCAAGCATCTTCGAGTGTTCACTCTAGGAGAAGAAGGGGGATTATCAGAGGTAGGCTTAAGTTCGTTAAGGCACTTAGTAATAGCGTCTATCTGTTTTTGCTGACTCTTAAGCATATCTTTAATTTCATTGAATTCAGTAGACTCCCCAAACCTATTTATTTTCTTGTCAAACTGAACTACTCTACCTTGAGTCTTATTACACCATGATTGTGGTACTAACGTAACAGTCGCTATTTCTCCTTCCTCCACCCACCTAATTGCTTCACCTCTTACATCTAGTAAGGAACAAGAAGGCTTTTGCCTCACAAATCGTCTGAGTTCACGTCGTAAAGTAACATCCCTTACATGCTCCACAAATTGATCTCGAAGCACCTGGTCATCATTAGGAACACTGTTAGGATTACTACTTAAGACTGCATCCATTAATGACATTAAGGAATGGGAAAACTCCATAAGAGACTCTCCTTCCTGTTGTTTTCTCTCAAAAAATTTCTGCTGTAACTGCACAAAAGTTTGTTTACCATGATACATATCTTTTAAAACATTAAAAATAAGTTCTGGTCTCTCCCTCTGAGCAGCAGGACGGAGCTTTACCTCCATCCTTGCTTCCCCTCCTAAATGATCCAGTATAAACAATACTTGTTCCCTATCTGACCAACCTCTACCCTCGATACACATAGTAGCTTCCTCAATCCACTCCTCCACAGTCACGGATGATGAATCTGAATGTCCATAAAAACGTGGGCACTTTCTCTCTCTAGGAACATACAGCGCCCTGTGAAGAGACATTGGAGGAGTATTAGGGTTTGAGGAGGATGAATTTACAACATGTCCGCTGGATGGTAATGCTTGACTCCTCAATTGATCATTCAATGTTTGCAAACTACGCAGCTGTTCACGCAGGTCCGTTAATTCTTGCTGCAAATCTTCAGACATGCTGGAAAAGAGTTCAAAGAGAAGTCAAGATAATTCAGGAGGAGGCGGCTTCTAAGGGAATCAAGACAGCTATCTTCTTGCACGACTATTGCTACTAGTACATGTACCTGTTACTTACCAACAATATGTGGTGATCCCCCAAAAAACAATTAGAGAATTAAATAAAAGGAAAAAAAAGAGAAAGAGAAAAAAAAAATCCTGTCCGACTACGCCAATTGTAACCAACCTGACCTGGCCGGTATTTAAATATATAAGTTAAATGCCACAGACGGTAATAGCAATGATCACTTTTACAAGCAGTTTTATTTATAATACAAAACTTCTAATTCCACATAACATGATAAAATATTTAAAACACTATGGCAAACCTCATGATGTAAAAAAATATTTATACTCTCATGACAAAATCACAGGGCTCCTTAAAAGGCACCACTGGAATTGTGAAGGATATACAACCACTGCAATGCAACCCCACTTCAACACAGCAATCACAGCACACAATAAAAGGTGCCACGTCACAAGAATATCCCACCACCGCACCAGTGCCAGTCGCACCCACAAGGGAAGCCCCTGTGCTGCCGAGAGTCAGAAAGGATGAAAACTACAAAAAGAGGAAACAAAATTAATCATACATTTCACAAAAATAAAATAAAAATAATAATGAATAAAAACACTCAAATCATTACACAAATACTAATAATAAATCATAAATCACTTATATAATGAGAAAGGGGAAATTCACCACAAAAATCAAAATATAAAATAGTAACAATAGTCGTGCTTGACCTGTAAAACAAACACTAAATATGAATTCCTTAAATCAACCCTTAAATTAAATTAGGAGGTTTTACCAAATTAAGAAAATACCTTAAAAATATATCTGGATCTGTGAAAGACAGAATTAAAACCAACCGGTTGTTTCTTCTATTAAAAAGGAACCTACAAAACAACCTTAATGAGCAAAAACTTCTTTTAGCATATAAACAGAAAGACTTATTAATACTCATTACCTCTAACAAGCATTTCGCTCATACATCACTCATACTCTTTGAAGACTCTGTCGTCAGGCCAATCACCATTAACACGCACGGTTTTCTGAAAGATGACAACATCATAAAACACTTTTCTTTCTACCCCTTTAACCTACCAATTTCTTTATAAATTCTCATTACCTTAACAATAAAATCCGTACATGAAGATGCCTTATACCCGCATTAAATTAAATGAACAGTAACCTATAAACACACAAACAATTCTAAACATAAGCGATCAACTACTTGGCATTAATTAGCTGGCATACTTAAAATATACCCTTCCATAGTCATAGAGACCCATTACCTGAAGATCGACAAGCTTGTTTGTAGACCCGACAAATGAGGTGAAAGCAATCCACACTACTATGAGTCTATTTATAGTACCTACAGACAGCGTGAAGCGCAAATCACTTAGTAAGCAAATACTTGTATACATCAATGCATAAATGAAACGAGAGCATGTTATGCTACTGCACACCCCATATAATTACACAAGCAAACACAATCAAGCACAAATACCTTATAATAATGTTTGCTTGTTGGCAGAATCAATGAATGAAAGAGGAGGACACGCTATGCTACCGTGCGTCTATTTATAGTGCGTGCTGACGTAAACATTACGCTACTGCATAGCCTTATGGGAAATGCAGTCTCGAACTCATATCACCCCGTTACATTTACAAGAAATATCATGTGAGTTTATGTTTGACACATTCACTCTTCTGTAAACTACAGCAAACTACACACTTGTGTCCAAAAACACTCAGATTAGTTTATTCTCTCAAATTCATTACTATCCCTACCGTGTCTATATATTATAAATATAAATATAAATATTAATTTCTCCCTAGGGTTTTTTGTCCTTCTAGGATTTTTTCCCATTGGGTTTTCTCCTAGGGGGTTTTTTAGTCCCAGGGAGAGTCAGCCAACTTTGGCTTAACTTAGCACTTTACTGTATACGTTACATTATTAATATGCTCGCTTACACGGTTTTTTATCCTTAGCCGCTATATTCTACTTCTTATACTATGTATTGATTTTCAATGTTCTCCTCTACATCTACTCATGTAAAGCTGCTTTGCAACAAATAACAATTGTGAAAAGCGCTATATAAATAACATTGAATTGAATTGAATTGAATTACAAAACGTTGAAAGAGGAAGTCAAGAGTTTCTGAAGATTCACATCCATACTGTAAGTGTAGTAAGAGTCAAAGGAAATCATTAAACAATCTTTATTTTCTTAAACAGAGAGCAGTAAAGGATTCATCATTAATGCTTCTTCAGTATCATGGAGAGCCGCTCAGATCTTCTGCAGAGAGCATCATACTGATCTGACCAGTGTGAGGAATCAGACTGAGAATCAACAGATTCAGAAGATCATGAAAGACAAAAACATATCTGATGTCTGGATTGGTCTGTTCAATGATTCATGGGAGTGGACAGATGAGAGTGACTCTGCATTCAGATACTGGGCAACTAATCAACCTGATAATCATGATGGTTCTGAAGATTGTGTCACAAGGTGACGATCTTTTAAGGGCGGAACCAAAGTTTGGGAAGTTTTGGTTCCGCCCGGAAGTTTCCCCACCGGGCCGCATATGAAGATGGACCTTGTTACTTCCTGGTTTCCAGGGCGACGCTGTTAGGGCTTCACGAGCCACAGGTGTAGAGAGTTAAGCGAGTGAAGTGTGATTGGAGGCTGTGTGAGAGGGAGATGAATAAGTAGCTCTGCAAGAACACAAAGCAGGAGACTCAGACACGAGAGGCGAGTGACACGGGGAAGCTCCTTTGCCAATGGCAGACAAAGACACGCACCTTTTGAAGAGCCCGAAGCTCTGTTGATCCGGCGACCGCTGAAGCGGGCGGAAAGAGGACAGAGTCACAGAGGGTGAAAGGAAGGCAAGTCGTGGATCTTTTAAAAAGGAGCACCCCGAAATCGCTGATGTTATCCACTGATGTGTTGATCGATGGAAATGAGGACATCGAAGACCTTAAAGGTGAAGTACTAGCCGGACACTGACATTGTTTGAGAGAAACGGAAGGAGAGGAAAACTTACCACTGTGAGTATATATCTGTGGGAAAAGTGGTGTTTGTGGCTGGAAAGCGCCCTGGCTAGCTGCCTGAGTTACTGTTGGCATGAAGACAACCTAGGACGAAGAAAGATAGAGATCGTGAGTAACCAAAACCCTTGAAGTGAATGTTGATATACATATAGGATTGATTCATTGTTTGAGTATTCTTAAGAGAGAGAGATCGAGTGGCCCTACCCCTGGACCAGCGTGGTGGGTGAGCCGAAGGTTTCCGTGGGAAAGTAGCTACAGCAACGACAGCAAACAAACGCTAGGCCATTTACCATCTCCCTATTTCTCGCCCAGAGCGACGTGGAAGAGGACGGGTGTCTATTGTGTGCACTGAGCGTGGTGGGGTGAGTCTTTGGACATTTTCACTTGAAGTGGTGCTGTGTAATGCCGTGTATTGCAGTGTGAGTGCTGTGTCCTGTTTGACGTAATCCCGTTTTCAGTCACTCGTCCCGGGGCGATGAAGAAGAAAGAACGGCGCTAGGAACAACCTGTATAATAAAGCTGTAGTGTGTTTTCAGTCCCACAGAAATACAGAGTGGCGGCGAAGAACTGTGCGAGTGGCAGTGTGTGTGTGAGTACCGCACCTACTATGTTTACCCTACTTGTGTTCTTTCACCATCACAGAGTAGAGGCAGGAGAGATCCGCTGGCCCGAGGTCTCGACGAAAGGGCGCCCCGGTCCAGTTTTCGATTGACCAACGGGTCTCGAGGAAAGGGCAGCGCTCGACCCGGTGTGCCGGCGTGGCTTCCTCGCCCCTCTGTCCATCAACGAGTTCGCCGAGAGGGTCTCGGCCCCCGGCGTCCCATTACAAAGCATTGCTAAATCGCTGCATTGAAGAGAGCCAACGTGAACACGGAGATACTGAACTGTGGAGAGAAAGAGAGTCATACCTACCTAGAAGCTGTAATCAGCGCAGAGGTGAGCAAACGACTTGAGAACGATTCACTGTGTCCCTGTATCCTAGCAGCCATCTGTGGAGAGAAAGAGAGCCAACGTGAACACTGAGATATTGAGCTTTGGAGAGAGCCATACCTACCTGGAAGCTGTAACCAGCGCAGAGGTGAGCAAACGACTTGAGAACGATTCACTGTGTCCCTGTATCCTAGCAGCCATCTGTGGAGAGAAAGAGAGCCAACGTGAACACTGAGATATGGAGCTTTGGAGAGAGCCATACCTACCCGGAAGCTGTAATCAGCGCAGAGGTGATCAAACGTCTTGAGAACGATTCACTGTGTCCCTGTATTCCAGCAGCCGTCTGTGGAGAGGAAGAGAGCCAACGTGAACGCTGAGATATTGAGCCAAAGGAGGAGAGCCTAGAGTGGCCGTTATTTTAAGTTCCCCTGTTTCCCTTCCCTATTTATTATTTTTAAGTAAATTAAATAAAGTATATTTTAATTTATGCTTACCTTGTGTGTCTGGTCATTGGGGTGGCTTTGGGAATCTCCTCGAGGTGGAGAAAGGGGCGTGACCTTATTTACACCTGGGTCCACCCCTACCTGTGACAGATTTGGCGTAGTCGGCAGTCCACCTCGGGTTGAGACCAAGGTCCCCCAATGGCCTACCACGTTTTTAAATAAAATACCCTTTTAAATTTGTAGCAGTCCCCATATTGACCCGTTCTCGGGACGAGAACGGATTGGCGGGGGAGGATGTCACAAGGTGACGATCTTTTAAGGGCGGAACCAAAGTTTGGGAAGTTTTGGTTCCGCCCGGAAGTTTCCCCACCGGGCCGCATATGAAGATGGACCTTGTTACTTCCTGGTTTCCAGGGCGACGCTGTTAGGGCTTCACGAGCCACAGGTGTAGAGAGTTAAGCGAGTGAAGTGTGATTGGAGGCTGTGTGAGAGGGAGATGAATAAGTAGCTCTGCAAGAACACAAAGCAGGAGACTCAGACACGAGAGGCGAGTGACACGGGGAAGCTCCTTTGCCAATGGCAGACAAAGACACGCACCTTTTGAAGAGCCCGAAGCTCTGTTGATCCGGCGACCGCTGAAGCGGGCGGAAAGAGGACAGAGTCACAGAGGGTGAAAGGAAGGCAAGTCGTGGATCTTTTAAAAAGGAGCACCCCGAAATCGCTGATGTTATCCACTGATGTGTTGATCGATGGAAATGAGGACATCGAAGACCTTAAAGGTGAAGTACTAGCCGGACACTGACATTGTTTGAGAGAAACGGAAGGAGATGAAAACTTACCACTGTGAGTATATATCTGTGGGAAAAGTGGTGTTTGTGGCTGGAAAGCGCCCTGGCTAGCTGCCTGAGTTACTGTTGGCATGAAGACAACCTAGGACGAAGAAAGATAGAGATCGTGAGTAACCAAAACCCTTGAAGTGAATGTTGATATACATATTGGATTGATTCATTGTTTGAGTATTCTTAAGAGAGAGAGATCGAGTGGCCCTACCCCTGGACCAGCGTGGTGGGTGAGCCGAAGGTTTCCGTGGGAAAGTAGCTACAGCAACGACAGCAAACAAACGCTAGGCCATTTACCATCTCCCTATTTCTCGCCCAGAGCGACGTGGAAGAGGACGGGTGTCTATTGTGTGCACTGAGCGTGGTGGGGTGAGTCTTTGGACATTTTCACTTGAAGTGGTGCTGTGTAATGCCGTGTATTGCAGTGTGAGTGCTGTGTCCTGTTTGACGTAATCCCGTTTTCAGTCACTCGTCCCGGGGCGATGAAGAAGAAAGAACGGCGCTAGGAACAACCTGTATAATAAAGCTGTAGTGTGTTTTCAGTCCCACAGAAATACAGAGTGGCGGCGAAGAACTGTGCGAGTGGCAGTGTGTGTGTGAGTACCGCACCTACTATGTTTACCCTACTTGTGTTCTTTCACCATCACAGAGTAGAGGCAGGAGAGATCCGCTGGCCCGAGGTCTCGACGAAAGGGCGCCCCGGTCCAGTTTTCGATTGACCAACGGGTCTCGAGGAAAGGGCAGCGCTCGACCCGGTGTGCCGGCGTGGCTTCCTCGCCCCTCTGTCCATCAACGAGTTCGCCGAGAGGGTCTCGGCCCCCGGCGTCCCATTACAAAGCATTGCTAAATCGCTGCATTGAAGAGAGCCAACGTGAACACGGAGATACTGAACTGTGGAGAGAAAGAGAGTCATACCTACCTAGAAGCTGTAATCAGCGCAGAGGTGAGCAAACGACTTGAGAACGATTCACTGTGTCCCTGTATCCTAGCAGCCATCTGTGGAGAGAAAGAGAGCCAACGTGAACACTGAGATATTGAGCTTTGGAGAGAGCCATACCTACCTGGAAGCTGTAACCAGCGCAGAGGTGAGCAAACGACTTGAGAACGATTCACTGTGTCCCTGTATCCTAGCAGCCATCTGTGGAGAGAAAGAGAGCCAACGTGAACACTGAGATATTGAGCTTTGGAGAGAGCCATACCTACCCGGAAGCTGTAATCAGCGCAGAGGTGATCAAACGTCTTGAGAACGATTCACTGTGTCCCTGTATTCCAGCAGCCGTCTGTGGAGAGAAAGAGAGCCAACGTGAACGCTGAGATATTGAGCCGAAGGAGGAGAGCCTAGAGTGGCCGTTATTTTAAGTTCCCCTGTTTCCCTTCCCTATTTATTATTTTTAAGTAAATTAAATAAAGTATATTTTAATTTATGCTTACCTTGTGTGTCTGGTCATTGGGGTGGCTTTGGGAATCTCCTCGAGGTGGAGAAAGGGGCGTGACCTTATTTACACCTGGGTCCACCCCTACCTGTGACAATTGTACAGAGGTTAGAACGTATCAGAAGGGTCAGTGGAATGACTTGACATGCAGTTTGCATTGCACCTTTGTTTGTCAAGAAGGTGAATATTAAAAGTCAATTTGTTTTTGATGACAGATGTTTTTTTATTATTAAAATAATCTCAGTTCATCCACATGTGTTTGTCCTGTATGTTTGTTTTGATCTCATGTTGTTTGTTGTGTGTTCAGATAATCTGATATTGATTCAGGAGAATCTGAGCTGGTCTGATGCTCTGAGATACTGCAGAGAGAATCATGTGGATCTGGTTTCAGTTGATTCAGAAGAGATTCAGGGCTGGGTGACAGATGTGATTGATCGGGCCTCTACTGACGCTGTGTGGATGGGGTTACGTCACTCCTGTGCTGTTGGGCTTTGGTTCTGGGTGAATGGAGAGATGCTGTGCTATCAGAATTGGGCTCCAGGGAACGAAACCGCAGTGGGTGACTGTGACAATGAAGTGAAATCTGGAGCAGTTCAATCTGGAGGAGATCCTCGCTGGATCAGCATTCCTGAATCTCACAAACTCAACTTCATCTGCATTAGAAAGGAAAAAATAAATTTGGATCAGCGCCCATTAACCTACCCCTGACATATTACAGATTAAACATTATGCCTGATTTTAGAATCATTCATGTATACTAAAACAAATATATATATATATATATATTCTACAGTATGTTAATCTTTATTTTCTTATGTTTTTCTAATAACTGTTGAATGTGAAATGAATGTGTTAGTTATATTTTAGGATTGTGTAAATGTTCATGATATTATTATTTACTCATTAGATGTGTCACTTCTGTTCTGTTTAATGTGTGATTAATAAAGATTATGAGCTTATATTAGAGTTAAATGTGATTTATTTTTTTGGATCTTATGAGTTAGATTCATTTGATTCTTCTCTTTAGAATCGTTCAGTTGAATCTCTGACACCGATTTTCCTGTTTGTGTAATGAAATATAGTGAAGGCCGAGTTTCATTCATGTAAAATAATGATTGATAATATCAGCTGTTATTAAACTCATCCAACATTTTCCACAGTAAAGGTTCCAAATAAAGCAAACACTGATCATCATACAATCTAAAAACAAAACAGCACTAAAAGTGGTTTGCTCGTAATCATAGAGGAACCATTTTTAGTGTCATATAGCACCAGTGAAGTACCTGTGTAGCACCTGTGTAGAACCATATAGTGCTATGTAGAACCGTATGTGGTGCTGCTATATGACCCCCGTATGGTTCTTCATAGGTGCTTCACCGGTGCTATATAACACTAAAAATGGTTCCTCTATGATTAAGAGCCAAGACCCACTTTTAGTGCTGTGTAGTACCGTTTGTGTTTAGAATGTAAGTGTCAGGTTCTGTGTTTTATGTTCATGTCACTGTATTTTATTATAAGTTGTTTGTCATTTTGTAGTCCTTAGTTTATTGTAGTTTGTAGTAGTCATGTTTAATTGTTTCTAGGTATATGTCTCGATATCATTGATTAATGTGATGATGTAATAATTGTCTCTGATGTGTTTTGTATTTGTTTGGTTTATTGTTTGTTTATTATTTGTAAATGTTTCTGTTTCTTTTTGTGTTCGGTTGTTTAAAAATTATTTTGGTTACTTTTTTCTAGTCTATGGTGCACATTAGATTAAGGACACCAAAACGTTTTCATATTTTATTTTATTTAAAGTTTGTTTCATTTCATTCTCTTACCTTTTGTTCTCTGTGTGCATGACTGCAGGAGGAGTTTAAGATGATTTGTATTTGTTTATGTGCTATATGTCAGCGCACTGACCACAAAAGATCAATTATGGTAATCACACAGCTGACAATACCCATTCATTTCCATAGAATTTGTTTCTCCTGCTAAAAATAAATGAGCACTGTTAACTCTGTGTTTACCATCATTGTTATAAATAATAAATATTTTAATAAAACTTTTTTTTGTGGTGCTGAGGTTTCTGCAGGAGTGATTCTTTGCCATACTCTTTTGGAAGGCTTATCAGTGGGTAGACCCCCGTTGATGGTTTGCTTCCTTTGTGGCACTCACAGGTTAAGACCTGTTAGCTGCACTGGGGTAAGAACATGGGACGGTCGTGCTGGAAGGCCTCTCAGGGGATCTATTTGAGCCGCTTGACATCGCGCCAGATGGCTTCTGTTGTTTTGGACAGTGTTTCTTCTGGCTATTACCTCCCTAAAGCGAAGGGAAGACCCTCAGGCCCTGTCGGTATCTCCTACGCATCTTAAGATTTGCCCCAAGAACCGCGAAGGCCTTTCTGTACCTATAACCCGGATATGTGCCTAGGTATTGAACAATGCGCAATGCTGTTCTGCAGGCCTTTTGTCCTCCCACGTTCAGGAGTGTGGATCAGGAAAAGCTAATTTGGTGTGTCCTGTGCGAGCATTGGAAGCAAATGTTCACAAGACTGCTCAGTGGAGGGCTTTGGTTTACTCACAAAGGTTTCCCGGTGACCAAGCATTCTTTAAAACGATAGATAGTGGATACTATTTCATTTGTTTATAACGTCGTGCCATACCCTCACCTGTCACTGTGAGGGCCCACTCTATCCGGGGTGTGGCTGTTTTTTATTATTAGTTATATAGATGCTTAGAGAATAAACGTGAAGATAATAAAACAGTGAAGAAAATAACAGAACGGTAAAGAAAAAAGAAAAGCCAGGGGTTTATGAAAAGCCAATCATTACAAAATTATACAAAAACACCAAAAAGTGTGCATACTTTTAAAGTTTTAATAGCCTTTTTGTTACTAGATAAAGATAATAATTTAGTGTACATTAAAAAATCTTCATGAAATGAGAAAAAATTTGGTAACTCTTGCATTTGTGTATAAAATACTTTGTTAGCAAAATAATTAAATTACATTGATAATAATTATTTTCATTAATTATTAGTTTCTCAAAAGTAAAAAACTAGACAAAACATCCTTAAAGAAAAGCTCAAAATCATTATATGTAGTCAGCAATGAATTAGCAAATGTCTAATCACAGATTTTGGGGGGGGGGGGGGGGGTTGTGAATTAAAGAAATATTTTCCACTAAATATTCCTCATTTCCATTTAATGACACAATGAGAAGTGGAAACAGCTTCATTAAGATAAAGAGAGTGAACATTTCTATTATTTTGTAGTGTTTAAAACATATTTTACCTGTAAAGGTTGTCAGTCAGGTCTGGTATATTACCAAAACTATAACATCCGTGCAAGAAAAGAAGTGACTGATGACGGTTTTAGTAATGAACAGCTCCTCAGGTATCTGTAGAGGTGGTCTGTCACTACTCATGTTGCCTATACGGATTAAGTAGTGACAAGAAGGGTGCCCCTCGGCTTACAATAGATGTTACAAGGCGTGGTTAAGGTATTCTAGGTAGTTGCTAAAGTTATGGTAAGAGCTGATTTCTTTTCTTGGTGGTTTCTACGGCATTTCTAAGCATGTTCTTATGCTAGCTAAAATGTTAGGATAAGATATGTTGAGCCTCTATTGTCTCCTATTGGAGAAATTTATCTTGGGCATTGAACAATGGCAACACATTGTACATAACACACACAAATACAAATTACCTACACAAAACACCCCCAACCGATCCTGACAATTTCCACATTTCCTGTTAACTCCTGCTATAGTCAATAGCATCTGGATTGCATTGCAGAATACCCGATTGCATACTACCATATCAACTATACACACATATACACTCATTACAGTATTTTGCACCAGTGCCCTATAACTACTAAATCTATAGAAATGCAGGTTTCTTGTCTGTCGGCACTCCGTTTGCTAGATTCGTTTTTGTCAAATGCAATTTCGCCCTTTACAATATGGCGGATCCGTTTACGTATCGCATTAAGGAGTCATGCGCTGGCATGCATATATCACTTGACTCCGCAGCAGCTCCTTTACGTGCTCTCTTTTTTTTTATAATGGTACGTCAGGGGCTTACGTGTGATTCGGCAAGACAATAAATACGGCAAAAACGATGATGTGGCCACGCGAAGGTATTGTAGATGATAGTGATGGGAGAAACGAAGCTTTTCGAAGCTTTGAATCAATTGAACCAATTGCTTCGTAAATTGATTCAGTTTTTGGAAGCGTTCGAAACACCATACACGCTGGCGACACCTGCTGGTCAAAATAGTGTAAAAGCAGCAATATCTGTCCAAATATTTTACACTTTTTACAAAATAATAGCAAGTTTGTTATAAAAATATGTTTTTAAGAAAATAAATTATTTAATTTAATTAAGACATAATTAAAAGTGTATTATGTGTTTATAGTTTTATTTATGGAAAACAAATAATTAAAACGAACTCCCTTTTTAATTATGCACATTTTTTGTCATTAAATCTGTCTATAAACAAAAAGTAGACAAAATGGTAGTGTTATTAGTCAGAAGGATAGAATGTTTTATAAACTTTTACAATAAAACTGAACCGAGTTCAGCTACACTGGTCATTTGTGATCAACTCTCCCTAGTGGTGAATCATCGGATTTTCGAAAACATTCGAAACAGTTATGACGTAATGAAGCCTCGTTTGCTAAAATCACGTGACTTTGGCCAGTTTGAAACAAGCTCCGAACCAATGATTCGAAACAAAAGATTCGTAAATGTTCGAAGCCTCATGAAGCGTGCTTCGAAATCGCCCATCACTATTAGATGTAATTTTAGCTCTACATTTTTTAACTAATAAGTTTATTTATTTGTGACTTGCAGTCACGTGTAGTGATGGCCAAATGAAGCGTTTCGAAGCATTATTGCTTTCCGATACAATTGTGTCGAAAATGGTTCATTACTCGAAGCTTCATTCAAACAGAAAATGCACACCACCATCTGCTGGTGAAGTAAATGTAATGCAACAAAGCTGACAATGCGATTAGGCTAATGCAGTGGTTCTTAACGTTATTCCTGGAGGCCCACTGCCCTGCATGTTTTGTATGTCTCTTTTATCTGGCAGACTCAGTTCAGTTCATTGAGATCTCTTCTAATGAGCTGATGATTTGAATCAGGTGTGTTAAATAAGGGAGACATACAAAATGTTCAGGGCAGTGGGCCTCGAGGAATAACGTTAAGAACCACTGGGCTAATGTACCCGCCCCATTTTAGCTGTCAGAGCTTTGACACTGTGTTCATATTTCAAACCCTAAATAAAACATTGAGCCTGAGATGTGTTTGTGTGTGAATATTTAGCTGTAGAATACAGCACTCTACAACTTACTAACTGGACATTTATGTATTTAAAAATGTATTTAATTATAATGTGGCAGAGGGCAACTGGACAGGGCTTGGACAAGACGGAGGAGGTTATTCATTAAATGTTGTGGTTTTTATTCAGAAATGTAGTTTTATATTAATTATAATATATTTTTATATTTTTTAATAATTTTATAATATAGCATAATAGGCTATACATTTGGTGATGTGGGCGATTTCTTTCTTTTTTCAACAAACTCACAAGCTTTGGAGAATATCCTCTCGCATGAAACATGATGCTGGAGTACACAAATTTTTTTAGAAAGCTTTTCTATGGTTTGGGTTCACTTGCGTGAAAAATAAAGCCGCCAAGTTTCAAACCTGTCAACGCCGGATTGGGCTATCAAAGCAGTCTGTGGTTCACTAGAGAAATGAACCAGTGTGTTTGCTTCAGACGTCGTATTTCACGTGACTAGTGACGTAACGATACAAGCTCCGAAACAGTGGTTCATTGCAAGGACTTTTCGAGTCTGAAGCAAGCATCGAAGCTTCGGTGTCAAACGTAACATCACTAGTCACGTGATTGTTTGAACAAAACGCTGTTTGATAGTATCTTGGCGCGTGTAAAATTAAGATCGTTCAATATTTTGGATTTGTTTTACTTCTAGGTGGATGAATGAAGAATGTCCAGCTGTTAACACACAAGTGTTTGTGATGTAAGTGAATTATTTTCTTGTGTATATTTGTTTCTCCAGCGGCAGTCAGCTAAGCAGGCCTAACTCATGCCTGAAGTAGTGTTACTCTGCTGGAAGAGAAAGGCACTGCTGTTTGTGCTCCGTCAGGTTTGGCTGTTTTAGTCATTTCTGATGATCAGTACTGGTGATGCCATGCTTCCTGAGAGTGGACTGTACTCACAAAATGGGGCAGCCCTAGTCTGAGAGCAAACATCTCATGCTGTGTAGTTTTGTGTTTTCTAGGACATCTGTATCATCTTAGAACAGGTAACAAACATTTCAGAGATTTTAATCCAAGTTGATACCATCATGGCAGAAGCGTTTCTCTGTTGTGATGTCTTTATATCTTGGAAAAGCAAATTCAGGGTTGGCACTGATTTTTGGTGACCTGATCTTCAAAAACCTGACAAAGAAGCCTGCAACAATTAATTTTGCCTAATGACTATACTTTGCATTTATACTGTTGTGTTTTAACATCTATTTTCCTCTTATAGGATGGGTCCTTTTTAAAGATCTAGTCTCCTGGGGACCCACTGTCCTGCAGAGTTCACCTCCAACCCTTCTCAAACCCTGTTCTTATTACATGCAAACTACACTATATTGCCAAAAGTTTTGGGACACGCCTCCAAATCATTGAATGCAGGTGTTCCAATCACTACCGTGGTCTCACCTAAGCATGCAGACAGCTTTTACAAACATTTGTGAAGAATGGGTCGTTCTCAGGAGCTCAGTGAATTCAAGCGTGGTACAGTGATAGGTTGCCACCTGTGGAATAAGTCCATACGTGAAATTTCCGCACTACTGAATATACCACGGTCAACTGTTAGTAATATTATAACAAAATGGAAGCAGTTGGGAACAACAGCAACTCAGCCACGAAGTGGTAGGCCACGTAAAATCACAAAGCAGGGTCAGCGCATGCTAAGGCGAGCAGTGCGCAGAAGTCGGCAACTTTCTGCAGAGTCAATAACCACAGACCTCCAAACTTTGTGTGAGCTTCAGATTAGCCCAAGAACAGTGCGTAGAGAGCTTCAAGAAATGGGTTTCCATGGCCGAGCAGCTGCATCCAAGCCTTACATCACCAAGGTCAATGCAAAGATGCAGAATCAGCGTGAAAAAGAGGGAAGTGAACTGCAGCAAATGTGAGTTTCATGATTATCCAAAACCAAAAATGCCTAAATGTAACTCTTTCTTAATAACTTTATATTAACTGAGAGACTACTTGGAATATTTGTACTTTTTTAGCACTCTGCAGAAGATAAAAACAACAAGATAATTGTGATAAAAATGAAAATAATTATTGAGCAGTGTTAGGACCTTAAACCAAAACTTTCCCTAATGAATTTATATACATTTAACTTTAAATCTCAACATTTAAATATTTACCTGCTTTATGTTTAACAGAGAGGAAATTGATCTAGGTGGCATCAGGGACTTTCAGTTGGACGTGGAGTGTTCAGCAGACACAGAAAATGGATCTCCATATCCAGCATCTAATAGAGCGGCATCATCTTCTCAAGAGGTAATGAATCATGTTCAGAAATATACAGAAATGTAAACTGTTTAATGTGTAAATATGTTATTTCACATCAACTGTGCTTTTATTGTGTTGCAGGACTCATTAGTTGCTTTTGCACAATTGGGCCAGTGTGAGCCAGGGCTTTAAATGGGCCTCACGGAGCCAATAGCCTCCGATCTTCAGCCTGGAAGCCAAAATAAAACTCCTTTGGACTGTCAGGCCAATAGCGTGGCAGTGCTTCAGTAAACTCCACCCTTTATACGCCTACCTGGATATAAAGTCGCACAATCACAGTTTCACCGTGAGGAGGAAGTCAGTTCAATCTGACAGGAGTTAGATTGCATCATCAAACATAATGGAAAGAACTTAGGCGGCTGTTTGCACGGTGAAGGAACACCTTTACAATTAAAGTGCAATAACAAAAACATTTAGGTAGATACATATGTCATCTTAGTTCAGATCATCCCATAACACCACAACATTTGAATATGGCAAAAACTGTGGATTCAGAAGATCATCCTTTTCTTAAACACAAACAATGGTCATGCTGCAAAACTTTAAGTTAGGACCTATCAAGTATTTAAGACAAAACTCTGCCATTATCAGATAACAGACCTGTTAAATAACAAAACATCAAATGAACAACATGGTAGCTTATTTACATTGCCCTGCCCTTCTGTATATCCTTAGTTTATTTGTGTCCATCCTTACTGTATGAACTTTAAGTTTGAAAACCAAATGCTGCTTAAAGTTGGCAGAGTTCATCCTGACTCGCTTTGCAGTGAATAGCAGTCCAGCACAGCTAAAGAAAAGAGATTGTCACAGGGGGCTGAGGCAGAAAGGCCGTTGTTGAGTTTAAAGGAACACGCCCACATTTTGGGGATTTAGCTTATTCAACGTATCCCCCATAGATAAGTCCATACATATCTTTCTCATCTCCGTGCATGCTGTAACTCTGTCTGATGCAGCCCACGCTAGCTTAGCTTAGCACAAAGACTAGAAGTGAATGGCTCCAGCTAGCATAATGCTCCCAATAAGTGACAAAATAACGCAAACACTTTCCTATTTATGTGTTGTGAGTTGTATAGTCACACCGTGTACAAATAACAAGGTCATATGAGACACAGCCATCTTTTAACAGTATACATACTGGGAACTTTATTCTCAGAAGGTGTAGCACTGCTACTTGGGGGGGGAGTGATTTGCTCGCAGCACCCGATAAGCCCCCTGGTGAGGAGCAGAGAGTTGGTCAGAGTTGTGCAAATCACTCAGCCCACGTAGCAGTGCTTATTGGGAGCAGTATGCTAGCTGGAGCCATTCACTTCCAGTCTTTGTGCTAAGCTAGCGGGGGCTGCGTCAGACAGAGTTACAGCACATACGGAGATGAGAAAGGTATGTATGGACTTATCTAACTCTGGGGGATACGGTGAATAAGCTTAATTCCCAAAATGTGGGTGTGTTCCTTTAAAAGAGAGGTTTTTGATGTGTGGAAATTAGTTCAAAAGATCCATTTTGTTTGAGATACAGGAAAGCTCCCTGTACCTTGGTACCTTCTGGATTTCATTGAGGAAAAGAAACAGGAGAAGACACGCATAATAATGCATAATATTTATTTCTGATAAGGGATACACACATTTTGGAAGATGTTTCCATTTTGCTGAGTTTTGAGGCAAATGTGTCAAGGTAGTCAGCTTGAGGTTCTTCGGAAGAGTCTTGATCTGACTCTTCATCCTCAGTCTGGCTTTGCTCATCAAACACACTGAGGGGCGGTTTCCCAGACAAATATTAGACTAGTCCTAGTCCATGCCTTAGTAAGGCATGTTTGTTGAAACTAGTTATATTTCATAATTAAACTATGGCCTAGTCCTGGCTTAAGCTAATCTCTGTCAGGGACACCACCCCTGAATGCTTTAATAAAGTTTGAACCGCTGTCATTTGTGGTTCTTACCACTTTCCCCAAATGAATGTCATCAAGAGCGGCTGCCAGGATATTAAAGGTGAGTGTGACCCACCCTTTCAATCTCTGGCAAGCAAGTGCGCCAGATCTCCTCTCCAGGGTTAACTCATCTTTCCAATGAGCTCTGACCCCTATGTAACTTTGCTGGTGCGCTGTCCAACAATCAGTAGTAGTGGCGGCAACATAGCTGACTTTACTGAGATGCGACACCAAAGTCTTCTTCAGCTGAGTGGCAGCTCCATCAATTCTGGTCCACATTAGAGTGGGTCTGGAAATGATCTTGCATTAAGGAGCCACTAATAGTTCTTAAAAAGCAGGTTGTTCAACCAAAGAAAATGGATGAAGACCCTCACAAATGAAGTTAATCATGAGCTTGTTGACCTTTGCCTGTGGCATACGTGTATTTGCACCCACTGCCATTACCTCACTTATTTTTGCTTGCTTGGTGATTTCAGGGTTCGCATTGTGTTGCCCTAAAGTCCTTTAGCTTTGATGGACGTTTTCTCTGTAACCAAAATATAGTTGTCATTTAAATCAATGTCATGTTCATTAAATACTGAATTTGAAATATATACACATAAAAGTTGTAGCATTATCAAATGTGTTATTTTATTTTAAAGAGTTTTTATTGTTTTAAATGTACATAACACAAACAAACCAACATACATTCTCTTATGTCATTAAAGGCATCCTTATCCACAAACCTCATACTTTGTATACATTATCTCACATATCCCCGTTCGTCACAGAAGTTTATCATTTTATAATGCACAATTTTTGTTCACTGAGCCTGAAGATATGATCAAGATGACTATGAAAAACTGTGGATATATTATAATAGCTATCCCCCTTTTTATACAAGATGAGTGCAATGTGACAACTTCTACGGGTAACACAGTAACTAAGAACAATTATAACCCTGCTTCAAAACTACTGAACTATCACGTTAACATTCACAGAGTTATATTCAATGTAACTGTATATGACCTAACAAGAAGTCATTTTAATGTGAAATCTTTAGCGTTAATAAACAAAGTAGAGAAATATTCTGGCTCTAGATTAAACAAACTAAGAAACATTTAGGGAAATATTTAATGATTATGCACTTTCGAGTCAAAAAAAAAAATCACAAATGCAGATTTAGACGGTGTGTATAAAACAAACCATTGAACCACGCATTAAACAACCCCAGCGTTTTCTGCAGTGCGAATCAAAACGTTTGTGACTGGTTATACAGTAGCGTTAATGCTCAAGTCTAATGCAACATTAGCAGATCTCCTCTGAAATATAACACCTTTAATTTATTTTAGGCTATATGCAACTTAAATCGTAACTCTGGTAATAGAGCTGGTAAACACTGGTAAAAGTTAGCTTAATTGTGCATTTATTTTGCCCGGATCCTTGTTAAAAACGCAATAATGGTACGTTAACTAAAGTAAAAATATCATTAATTTACCTCAAATTCAAAATGAAACAACCTGGAATACATTAACCACAGCCTTGTAACACTCAATGTTTAACGCGATCTACAGTCAAAACATGGAGGTTTCATGTCTGTCTGCACTCTGTCTGCTAGAATATTTTTATGTAAAAATGCAATTTTGCCCTTTACAATATGGCGGATCCATTTACGTATCGCAGTAAGGGGTCATGCGCTCTAATGCGTATATCACGTGACTCTTCTTCTACGGCGTACAGCAGCTCTATAAAAACCGACCGCTGCGTTACGCACGCCCTCTTTTATACAATGGTGCATCGGTGGTCGTGTGCTACGGCAAAACAAGAAATTACGATTATGTCGCCTGGCTAAGGTATTGTACAAGTAGTTTTAGCCTTTAATATTTTTTAAATCATAAGTCTATTGTTGCTTTTTACACTCACGTGATTGTTTGAACAAAACGCTGTCGATAGTATGTTAGCGCGTGCGTTCTTGATCGCAACACGTGTGAAGGATCGTGTCTTAATATTTTGCACTTGTTATACTTCTAGGTGGATGAATAACCTCCAAATGAAGAATGTCCAGCTGTTAACACACAAGTGTTTGTGATGTAAGTGAATTATTTTCTTGTGTATATTTGTTTCTCCAGCGGCAGTCAGCTAGCAGGCCTCACTCATGCCTGAAGTAGTGTTACTCTGCTGGAAGAGAAAGGCACTGCTGTTTGTGCTCCGTCAGGTTTGGCTGTTTTAGTCATTTCTGATGATCAGTACTGGTGATGCCATGCTTCCTGAGAGTGGACTGTACTCACAAAATGGGGCAGCCCTAGTCTGAGAGCAAACATCTCCTGCTGTGTAGTTTTGTGTTTTTTAGGTTTGTAGTGGAGGTTTTTAATATTTGTTTGTTTCAGGTCGCACAATATACCACAGTACCTTGATTCAAATGGATGATTGCGTTGATTGGTAAGTGTTTTTGATATTTAGGTTATGTGATTTAATATGTGCACTGTAATAATTTAGTCTTGGTCTGATTTTAAATAACCTTTTATGGATGTTGCTGTGCTATGATGTACAGATCAAATCATTCTTATAAAAATGAGAACATCTGCAATATGTATAGTTTATATATGCGATGTAATTAATGACTATATTAAAACATGATTTATTTTCTTTCACAGCAATTCAGGACTGAAGATTTCTCTCTGGTAAGGATGTTTGCTGATGATTTATAAGCGTGTGGTCAGCTGTGATGTGATGAACCTTATCAACACATCATTCTTAAATGTAATAATGAAGACAACTTTTATATCTGATCACAGTCACATTACTGTAAGATTTGCTTTTGTCTACTTGTTTTCTCTAATCTATCATTTCACTTTCAGAAAGAGGAATAGAAGTAAAGGAAGTGGTCGAACCATACATCTGTATCATCCTAGAGCAGGTAACAAACATTTCAGATTTGTTAATCCAAGTTGATACCATCATGGCAGAAGCATTTCTCTGTTGTGATGTCTTTATATCTTGGAAAAGCAAATGCAGGGTTGGCACTGATTTTTGGTGACCTTATCTCCAATAATCTGACAAAGAAGCCTGCAACAATTAATTTTGCCTAATAACTATAGCCTACTATGCATTTATACAGTTGTGTTTAACATCTCTGTTCCTCTTATAGGCTGGGGTCTTTTTGAAGATTGGTCACCTTTTCTCCTGGGGACCCACTGTGAGTTTGTGCATGAACTTGATTGGCCTGGACAGGGTCCTGACCTCAACCCAATAGGACATCTTTGGGACGAAAACGAGCGAGGCCTTCTTGTCCAACGTTATAAGAATGTTCAAAATGCACTAAGCCCTGTTATAGCTGCAAAGGGCGGGCCAATTCTATATTAAACCTATGGATTAAGAATTGGACGTCATTCAGGTTAATGTGCATGTAAAGGCAGGTGTCCCAAAACATTTGGCATTATGGTGTATGTACTGTCATTGAAGAAAATAAAAATTACTGTTAATTATCATTGACTAGTTTTGTTCATAAAGCTTTCAGAACTTGGCCTGTAGAGAATTTTAGCTTTGGACAGTTACGCATTTGCTTGGGAAATAAAAACTTAATTCACTGCTTCCCTAAATACGCTTAAAAAAAGCTATCATTTCTATTTGCATTTTTCTATTTGTGTGTATAAATGAATATGCAAGGTGGTAGCACATATAACACTTAATTATAGTACAGGACTTACACTTTTTCTAAGTTTGCCACCTGAGTACACAAAAAGCTGGACTTGATTAAACAATGTTAGGAAATCTTTGCTTTATAGACACATTGTTCCTCCATATAAACTGAATGGGAAATCGCTATAATGCACAGCAACGTATTGTATTTGGCCAATAAATTCAACATAATACCGATCATTCATTTACATAAATTCATTTACACATTCTTTTTGTGCGTGTATAAATTAATATGCAATGTGGTAGCACATAACAGTTAATTATAACAGCTAGGACATTATGAATTACATTATATGCAGACTTGAGTATTGGTTTGTCTGCATTCATTTTTCATAGAATGCTGAAAAAGCTACAAGTAGACAAAACACAATGTGTTTAAGATAACTGTACACTACTACAATATTTCATGTTTTATTAAACATACAATCACAGTTCTGTGGAGAAGGTGGCAAGCTTTTTTGACCCACTATTGTTTCTGTTTTGTGATAGTGGTTCATGATTCTCTTACTTGATTTGAACATGAAACTGCCCACTGGTCTTCAGAAAAATCTCCAGATTCCACACATTCTTCTGCATATTTGAACATTTTCCAGAACCTATGATGTTGACTGATACACTTGTACACAACTTTAAAACTAAAACTAGGGAAGTGTAAACTTTTCACTTTTTCCAAGGCACTGTGAATGCTTAACCCTAACGACCTTGTGTGTTGAAAATCATTTTATTTTATTAGAAATGGTTTCCTTTATTGAATCAGTACAGGACTATGACACTTTCTCAGTTTGGCACCTGAGCACACAAAAAGCCGGACTTGATTAAACAATGTTAGGAAATCTTTGCTATATAGACACATTTGTCTACCTGTAAAAATATAGCCATGGGAAATGGCTAAAATGTACAGCAATGTATTGTATTTGTCCAATAAACAAATTCAACATCATACAGATCATTCATATACAAAAATGAGGGGGTAAGCCTATTCAACATTCACAGTAGCTGTGTTTCCATTAGCCTTTAAATTGCACAAATTGAAAATGCATTCACTGAAAACAAGGCAATTTCACATAAACTATTTCACTAAAATGTTTTTATGCTCAGGTGTGGTGGATTTTCATTAAAAATACTTTATTTTTCTTAAAAACATATTTTTCAGAACAATCTTATTATTTAGTAAAAAAGTGTAAAATGTTTCGACAGATCTTGCTGCTTTTACACTTTTTTTGACCAGCAGATGTCGCCAGCGTGTATGGTGTTTCGAACACTTCGAAAAACTGAATCGATTTGCGAAGCAATTGGTTCAATTGATTCGAAGCTTCGAAAAGCTTCGTTTCTCCCATCACTAGTTTTTGTTGCTTTGTTCAATATGCTTGAAGATTTAAAACTGTGCCATGTGGTCTCAGATATTATATATAACTGTAATATTATAACTGTACGTATGTGTAGTTGTTAGCAAGTTTCCTTTCACTTTAAAAATAAGCAGCTCTCCACAGTATCGACAAAACAAATTGTGTGACCGTGCCTTAAAACAATGTAGAGGGTGCAATGCCTCAGCATCTAAAGAGCATCTGATTGGACAGGAAATTTGATGAAAAGGTAAAGTGTATGGTGATATCATAAAAATTTGACTTTTTGTAGCTTTCACTGTAGGTTTTGAATGCTTATATCTTCCGTATAAGAATTTTGTCAGTGTTTTTGACCATGCCAATTTATATTTATTCTTAAAACGTATTTATACTGAAAATAAAAAGTTTTTTATATTTTTTTTATTGCAAAATGTATGTACTGAAATACATTTTGAAATATGTTTACAAAAATGTATTTTTCAACAATAAATTAAGTTGTACTTTCTACAAAATGTATTTAGCATATATTTTAACTTTTTTTGCCATATTGGTTAAGCCTAAGGTTTTCATACTAAAATGAAATACTTTTAATTTCACAGGGCCTTTTAATGGTACTATGAATATAATAGTTCAGTTACAATCCTACAGACAATAATTTTGCAGATAATTTTGCTCATCTTGCAATAATCGGCAATAATTAGCAAAAGTGGGCGTGTCCAAATGTGAGTGACCTCACAAACACCGCCTCTCGAGCGTCATGTGACCTGAATGTTGACGTACAGTGTGTGGGACATTGGCGCGGTTTAATCTGAACCCGGGAGTTACTCTGCTGTGTGGCGTCTAATTTTCATCTTCAGCAATGTCTACAATTCCACAAGACAGACTTGAAAATGATAACAAACACGACGAAAACAGGTAGGAGTTCAAAAAGCTGTAGTAGCGGCTGTATTTTCGTTTTGTTTATGTTTTGTCACTTCAATGCGTCGTCGAGTAACAGCGGTTTGCTAGCATAGCAACATTCAAGTAATAGTCTCTAATGTTAGGTTCTGCGCAAATTTAAAATAGTTTGGATAAAACATTTGTAGTCCTATCACCTTCATTTTTGTTCTGTTTATACGTGTAAGTCATTGAAATGTTGCTTTGTAATGCTTTGTAATGCTAATAAATGTCGTATGTAATTCTCCCGCCAGTAGAGTATTGTGTTCACATCATGAAAATATGGCGCCACAAGTGTGCAGCAGAGTTTTACAATGTTTTAATCCGTTTATATTCTGTCTTTTGTATTAGTAATAAATTGTATTTATGTATGTTTGACGACTGTGTTAATAGCGGGCTGTTATGTCTGGTTTTACATAACAATGAAAGATTAATTCGAAGCCCAATATATGAGTCCTGTTTGTAAAATTCTCGTTAGTTTGTTTGACGAAGTTTGTGGTCCAAGTGTGAAACATCGATTTAAACGGTTGATTAGCCATTAAACTGCAAATAAACATTGAATGCTAAATGTGATCAGACCAAAATGAAGAAAAATTCACACTGTCTGGTCATGTTTAACGTGAACACATTGTTTATTTAAGTCAGTATAAATTGCTCATCGTTGACTTAGTTTTTTGTTTTAAATGCATGTCAACTTGTCTAACAGGAACAAAGGCCCTTCCAGGTGGTCCACTTGTAGGAAACGGGGGGCAGATGGCAGTCTGAGAAGACCTAACCCCGATGAAGAGCTGAACAAAGACCAAAGATGTCCACAAAGGCCGGAGAGGTAAAGTTTATTCTTATTTATTACACAGTGTTTGAAAATTTCACCTGGTATGTTATTTTGGCCTGATTACAACTGCCTGAAACTAATAACACACGCTGACCAATGCTGCAAATCACTTTGAGAGGTACAGTTAATATTACACAAAATTAAATATAAATATGTCTTAATGACACACATGGCAGTATATTTACAAATGATTAAATCAAATAGCTGTGTAATAAGCTAGATAATGTGGGATATGTCGCCACCACTTTATGCCAAAGTTGATTGTGTCTCGAGTCCCGACCACCTAATGGAAAATTCTTTTATAAGGGTTCATTAACATCTAAAACGCAGGATGCACCGCTTTCTTCTGCTTTTTAAAGCACTCGCCTGTGAACATGAGTTTTGTTTCAGACGTGTCTATATTTGAGTGCGTTTAATTTTTTTATCTGAGTCATAGATGGACCAATGAATCGTCATTATTGTCTATTGCAAGAGTAACAAAAATCTATATGTAAAGCTAATCCGTTTATTGGAATATATGAATATGATGTTTACTTAAGTAAAACAACATTTTTACAAGGCCATTTATATATTTGTTATTTTTTGACACAAGGTAAGTCTGTATTACGTTTTTTGGCAATATACATGATCTAAGTTCAAAAAATAAGAGAGTATTTTTATTTTTCCGTCTGTTTCCCCTGCATACTTGATAAATCTTGCTTGTGTATTGTATATCAAGGGTTTCCAAATTTTTTTCAACCCAACATATAATCTCAAGACCCACTTTTTTTTTTTTTAAATAGAAGTATAGGGAAAAACACAAACACGTTGTTCCCTTTGTTTTTGAATAAATTTAATTTAAAATACTTTATTGTAAGGCTGAATGATTTTTGCAAAAATCTTAATTGTTTAGGCTAATATATTTTCACTCAAATGGAAATGATATATTTGGAAAAAAACTATGAATTGCAAGGCTGCAGAGAACAGTGCTCTATTGCAGACTTATAAACTACTGAGAATTTAATGATATTATTTTAATATAGTCAGTTGTGAACTAAAGTGTGTCAGTCTAAGGGGGCGTGCACACCAAAGCTTTTATGCAGTTGTTTCCAATGGATGCTCGGCGTTTTTCAAATAAGCCAGCAGCTAGCGTTTTTTTTTCACGCTGAAAACCTGCACTCAGCGTTTGTTTCACGCTCGGCGCTGAGCGTCGAGAGTTGAAAGAGATTCAACTTGGTGAGAAAAGCTCCGCTCGTCAATGTCAGTTGCTCAGTTGTCACACGGCCATCCAATCACAGTGGAGGAGGGACGGGACGGGACGGGACATTACCACAGCAACCAACCGGCTCGTGGCTGAAGTATCACAGCTACCAAAGCGCTCAGCTGAAGAAAGCTGGCAATCAGTGTCCTTCAGGCGTTTTCAGCCACGTTAAAAAGTTTTGGTGTGCACAACCCACAAGGCATGAAACTTCGGGGCTGAAAATGAGTCCCACTCCGGCCCTGGCAGCCTCACACGAGAAGGTACCTCGTTTAAAGGAGTAGTCCACTTTAAAGATGGGGCCCATTGATTTACCATAGTATTTTTTTCCTACTATGAAAAGTCAATGGACACCTTTAAGCACCAGCTAGGTCGGGTGTCCTTTCTGTGTGGAGTTCGCATGTTCCCCTTGTGTCCGTTATACTCCGATTTTTTTCCCACAGGCCAAAAGCATGCACGTTAGGTGAATTAGAGATGCCAGATTGCCTCCAATTAATCTACGTATATGGATTAACTTGTGTGAATCAACTTCATGGATTAACCAGTTCTCGCCTTTAATAAAGCCATAGATTCTGTAATGGCTTGAAGAATAAATAATCAAGCAAACAAATAACATAAGTGCCATCTTTCTTGTGTTCAGCTTTACAACCCCAGAAAGCGAAGGGCCCGTTTCCCGAGTAAAAAACTGGGGTGATGAGGTGGAGGCAGAGGAAATTCGCTCAAATGTCCGTCGTGACATGCATCGGTTAGTTGCCTCTCTTCGTTTTGTTTACAGGGGAAGATGTGATTAAGACTGTGATTTAAAATACTGACAATGAAAAACAGATACTGATATAATTGCTAGACTTGGGTTGATTGTGTTAAGTTCTCTGATTTTGCTCATTAAAGGGATAGTTCGGCCAAAAACGATATTAAACCCATGATTTACTCACCCCCAAGCTGTCCAAGTTGCATATGTCCATCGTTTTTCAGACAAACACATTTTCGGATATTTTAGAAAATATTTTAGATCTTTCAGTTGATTAAATGTAATGTTACGGGGTCCACCCATAGTCCACGACCTTCAAGTCCAAAAAAATGCGTCTATCCTTCACAAAATAATGGGATGATAAACAAAGGTCTTCTGAGGGTAATCCACGCGGTGTTGTTGTAGAAATATCCATATTTAAAACTTTATTAACGGAAATAAATACCTTCCGGTAGCGCCGCCATCTTAGACTCCTCTGTATTCAGGATAGAGTATTAGCGTAGTGTACGCACTTTTCTTAGTGACGTATGACAAATTCGGAGGGCGGGGGCACAGAGCAGCAGCAGAGTAACCTCCGTAGGCTGCGTAAAGCTCTGATCGTGAATGCGTACGCGACTAAGATGGCGGCGCTACCGGAAGGTATTTATTTTCGTTAATAAAGTTTTAAATATGGATATTTCTACAACAACACCGCACGGATGACTCTCAGAAGACCTTTGTTTATCATCCTGGAGCCGTTTGGATTTAATTTGTGAAGGATGGACGCACTTTTTTTGGACTTGAAGGTCGTGGACTATGGGTGGACCCCATAACATTACATTTAAAATATCCTAAAATGTGTTTGTCTGAATAACGATGGACATATGCAACTCGGACAGCTTGGGGGTGAGTAAATCATGGGTTTAATATCATTTTTGGCCGAACTATCCCTTTAAAATGTCATGAGTTCAAACCCAGGGAACACGCATCCTGATATAAATGTATACATTTAAGTGCACTGTAAGTCGCTTTGGATAAACGTGTCTGCACCAATGCTTAAATGTCAATGTAATTGAATGTTGTTGTTTTTTTCCAGATACAGAAGAAGAATTCTTACTACAGATTTTCCCCAAAGAGACAGAAAGATCTCATCTGGAAGGTTTGTAATAAAGTGTTTTTCTTTAATGAATTATATCTGTAACACAATATTACTAAAATTAAGCATACCCTTAATCATCGGTTTACCTTATTGAACACGCATAAAATAATCACTAGGGATTAGGCTTGTTGTGGTAGTTGGTGTAACCGGTTATACACAGTGTTTTAGCCTTTCACTGATTAGCTAACTTGCCCACCGCTGTGCCGTCTTTCATCATTTTGATTTTTCTTGTAAGTAAATCCTTTAGTTTCGTTAGAGGGAGCAGACACTAAAAACTGAAAGTGTCTGGTGTGTTAACATACATTAACTAGTCTCAAAGAGATTAGGATAGGATGGAGGATATGCTTAACTCTTTCACCGCCAGCGTTTTTAAAGAAAGTTGCCAGCCAGCGCCAGCGTTTTTCATGATTTTCACCAAAGTTTAATGCCTTCCAGAAAATGTTCTTCTTTAAATATATAAACATACAATATACCAAATGAAAGAACAGACCCTCTGCTTTCAAACAAAAAAAACCGTTTCATCCTACCTTTAGTGGTTCTTTTGCAATCAGCTTTTGAATATGGGTAGGTTTTTGAAAAAACACCATATTTTGAGCAAAAAGCAGAAATAATTCCATTTTTATGACGGACTTTTCATAGAGATCCCATTCAGAGCGATCTTTAAAACAGACACGGACATGCAGCAGCTTGGCATAGGGCAATACTTCCGGTTTTAAAAAGTTGCGGAAGGGCGCCACCTGGTGGATAATAGCGGTATTGCGGAAAGACGGAAAATCTCGTCATTGGCAGGGAAGCGTTTTCTCTTAATTGACGAGAAATCTCGTCAATGGCGGGGAAAGAGTTAAAATAATAGATGCCTCAGCCACGTAAAGTTCAAATGCTTTTATACCATTGATAGGCTGTTCGAATTAGGAATGTACCAGGTTTATACAAAACAATTAAATTTGTCAATTTACAAGAAAAAACTATTAATTTAAGCATTAAATGTTTAAGGTACTGTTAAAATGTTACTCATTTTTAATATATCCAGACTCCGTCCAAAATGAGATTTTTTTTTTCCCCTAGTTATTTTATTTTGAAAGACGAGTAGATCGCAAGCCCACAAAAATGTAATGTGCGAACATGTTTTTACTGCTCATTTGCACGGCGTGTATATTCTTTGTAACCGTACCACATACCGATGGTTTAGACACGACAAGGTGTAGACATTGCAAAGAGAGAGAGGTGCCCAGGTCAAGAAACCTGGATAGAAGACAAGAAACATGTAAAGGATAACATTAAAAGGCCATGCCACTCATCTCAGGACAATATGCTGGGTAACACTGCATATAACTATTGCATATATAGTATAATAAAGTAATGTATGTTACATGCAACAAATCAATTACAACCTAACTACTGGTTGTGTTTACTAGCTGCAGACCTGAGATTTTAATCTAATCTTCTAATTTAAAAGACATCTATATTATGCTTCCTATTCTGAAACTTTGATCAGTTGTGCATAATGTCATGTGAAACAAAAGCATATAGAGTTAAGTCTATTTATTTTCAAAGTATTTGTCATAGTTATGCCGTTATGATGGAGAAAAAGTAAATAATTGCATTCAATGTGCCCCAAAAATTTCTGCTTACACTTCTAAAATTTTCAGTCAGGGGCTACTTTAAGCGCTTAAATCATCTTGTCCTTGACCCTTATCCACATCCGGGGCACATAATAATGCTCTTGTAGCATCCTCTCAGGGAAATCCTTGCTTCGCAATGGAAAGATGTGCTTAGCATCTATGCAACGGTTTACTGAGACTTTTTTTCTAGGAGCACTGCTTTAGTTTTTGTGTTTTTCATGTTTATGTTTTAACTCTTTCAGTTCAGACTCCCAAAATTCCAAAGACTCTTCTGCTAATAGTGACATCGAGACGGATGAGACGACGCTCCTGAGAAGACAGAAACAGATCAACTATGGGAAAAACACTCTTGCCTATGACCGATACATTAAAGAAGTTCCCAAGTAAGTGTGAATTATAAGTTCAACATGATCAGGAGATTTCAGAAAAGAAACTATGCAAATACATAAAAAATATTTTTTTTAAGGTCCGAATAAAAACAGTATTTATGTAACAAAAATAAATGTTTTTAATTTTCCATGATCTTTGTGATTTATTAAGCTGGAAGTATATATCATTTATTGCTTTACAATAAGGTTCATTGGTTAACATTAGTTAACATGAACTAATGTTCATGTTAACTTTTTTTTTTTTTTTTGTATAACTGAAATGCTATGAAAAAATAATTTTTCATGTAAATATATCATATGATATTGCATAGCAGCCCAGAAATCAGTTTTAAAGCTGCAGGTCTAACTCATTTATTTTTTTTAAATTTGAGCTTGATATCACAAAGAAAAGAGACTTCTGTGAGCTTTGTTCATGATCATGACAGATTTCCAAATATGGCCACTGGGTGGCACCAAATCCTTTTGCTCTTCTAATGATGTAGAATCAGTTGGAAAAGCTACATGCATCTTATTTTACATGTATACTTAAATTTAACTCTTCTTTAATGCAGTGATGGTTGTTAATAGTATTTAACTCTTATTTTAGGCATATGAGACAGCCAGGTGTTCATCCAAGGACTCCAAACAAGTTCAAAAAATACAGCCGACGTTCCTGGGACCAGCAGATTAAACTTTGGAAGGTCAGTCTTCACGCGTGGGATCCCCCTACAGAGGAGGGAAGTGAACTGCAGCAAATGTAAGTTTCATGATCATCCAAACCAACAAAATGCATAAATGTAACTTTTAATAACTTAATATCAACTGAAAGACTACTTGTGATATTTGTACTTTATTTATCACACTGCATAGATGAAAATAATTGTTGAGCAATGTTAGGACTTAGACAAACACTTTCTCTGATGAATTCGTATGCATGTAACTTTCATAATATTTAAATATTTACTTTATGTAAATGGTTTTAACAGAGAGGAAATTGATCTCGGTGACATCATGGACTTTCAGTTGGACGTGGAGTGTTCAACAGATACAGACAATGGATCTCCGTATCCAGCATCTAATAGGGCGGCAACATCTTTGCAAGAGGTAATGAATGTTCAGAAAAATACAGAAATGTAAGCTTTTTAATGTGTAAATATGTTATTAAACATCAACTGTGCTTTTATTGTGTTGCAGGACTCATTCACAGGAACTCCTAAAAAGATGATGAAAACTGATGATGCTGAAATGTCATGAGCAGCTCCACTGAGATCTTAAGGCTCTTTAAGAATCCTTAAGTTTTATTACACTGTTCGTCTCACTGTTTGTTTTGATTTTTATTGTGAAATGATTGCAACAGGTTTTGGCGTGTTTCTAATACCACATAAATTTGTCAACTTCTTCAAGAGAGGGTGTTGTCATATCACAAACATGTTCTTTACACTCACTGTTATTTAGGCCTTTGCAAAAGAAAGTGTACATTTTTGGAATTTAATTTTGTTTGTTGGTAATCTCTGTGATGATCAGTGGAAGTTTTCTTGTATTTATAAGTATGTTGGTACCCAGATGGGTTCACTTGAAATTTCCAGTGTAATTAGTTTGTGGTTTTAGGTAAATTTTTATTTGCTTTTTGATTGTTAATTTCTATTTTATATGAAACTTTTTGAATAAAAGATTTCAGTGCCTGATATGCAACCAAATTTATTTCACAGGAATCAAACAGTGCATACTCACTGCCATTAAAAATCAGCAGCAAAATGTTTTAAAAGAAATGTATACTTTGGGTAGCAGGATTATGGACATTTTTAAACCTTATTTAGTGTTATAAAGATCATGTTTGTATTCAATAGTGTAGAAACTACTCCTTTAATATCAGCAAACTTTGATATGTGGGTTTTATCTAGGTGGCATGGGCTTAAAGGGACACTCCACTTTTTAAAAAATATACTAATTTTCCAGCTCCCTGATCTATTAGTCTGACGGTAGCACTTTTAGCATAGCTTAGCACAATCCATTAAATCTGATCGCTTTCAAAAATAACCATAGAGTTTCAATATTTTTCCTATTTAAAACTTGACTCTTCTGTAGTTACATCGTGTACTGAGACGGACAGAAAATAAATAATAAATAAATAAGTTGCGATTTTCTTGGCAGATGTGACTAGGAACTGTACTATCATACTGGCGTAGTAATCAAGGACTTTGCTGCCGTAACATGTCTGCAGCGTAATGATATTACATAGTGCTGGAAAATAGTCTGTGCTATTAAAAGTAACCAAGGTGACTATTTTTTCTTTTTGTACAGTCTATGGATGAGGCCTGCAATTCTTTGACTGGCCGCTTGAGGCTGGCTCCAAAAGGGAGTCAATTCCCTTAGACCTCTATGTTAAAATGTTAAAACTATAGAGTGGAAAAAATATGTTTATAGCCTGGTACAAAATTTATTTTTGGTCTGTATATATAGCTAATTTTGCCCTTCATGACAACTGTGAGGGGGGGGGATTTTTTTGTAACTCATCCTCGTGTAACAGTCTTTAAATAGGGGAAAATATGGAAGTGTTTGGTGGCTTCTAAATTCATCCCTGTTTGGATCCTAATGAATGAATGGGGCTGCTAAAAGTTAATACATTCACGACGCGCCGTACAAAGATTTAGTGCACGCATTGATAAAAGAGAGGTATGTTTCAATTCATCTAAATTGAGGTAAGAACATAGTAAAATATTGAAAAACTGTAGTGTTTTCCTTTAAGTCAAGGATCAGTCAGCAGGCAGTCTCAAAAACCTGGAGAGTAGACTTTCTGACTCAAACTGGAAGCTCCCTGATCTGCTCTTCACCACCCCACATGAGTCCTACTTGATTGTGGTTCAAAAGAAATGAATAATTTATATACTGGTAGATATATGTTGTGTCATTTGTTTGTAATAATGGGACAGTTTACATAATTTACATGTTTGTTGGCTGGACACTAATACGATGAGGAAATTCTCTGGTATGTAAAAATCTTTTGGCCTTGCATCAGTAGCGCTTATATTTTCTATGAAAACATATAAAAAAAAAACATATAGAAAACATATAAAAAATATAAATAAAATATTTTATTTTTTTAAATAGAAAATGAAATTGACATTTGCCATGTAATGCTATTGCTGGAGTAACTGCCAGTCAAGCAAATAGAAACATCAGATAAAGTATAAGATAAAGTATGAATGTGTGTATATACTGTGGATTGAATTAAAATGGAAGAATTCACAAGAGGGCAAAACTGTTATCACAAGTAATGAAATTACTTGGTGGTTGTTTTGTTTCCTGTATAATATAATTTTATAAATCTTATTAAAGCTTATACAGTCTTTGAGTTTGATTTTTTATGTTTTCTTGGACATTTTGGATTGTAATTAATTTGATTTCCTTAAAAGTACAAGCAGCATTTATGTTGGGCCAGTCTGCTGTGGTGTGTTAATGGCTTTCTAATGAAAGGTGTTTAAAATATTTTTAGATACAGTCTTTAAATAAATGAGTAAGTTTGTAGTTAATTGTGGAATTTGAAAGAAACCTTGATCTTTTGAATTTGGCAAGCGATCAGTTTTTGTGTGTAATACATAGGCTACTAAATAAAAAATGAAACGACAGTAAATGCAATAGTCTATTTTGTTATAAATATGTTAATTATTGAATAAACTGATAATTATAATATTTTTATTCGGAAAAACAGAGGTCTTGGCATGAATGCCTTTTTACGAAATGTATGAGTGTAGTTGCAGTACCCCGCATGAACGAGATGTGGCGACAAAACATCACAAATTAAACGCAAGCTCTAAACGCGCGTGCTGTCCTGTGTTGATCGTGCAAAATCAAAAACAGTTTGGGGTGTTTGTTTGTGTTTCGATGAATTGTGGAGGAACAATTTACATACAGATGTAAGTGGTCTTTTTTTGCAACGTATTTAAATGAAATTACATTCGTGTGTGGTTTGATTTGGGTGTTTTGTAACATTTAGCAACCCTTATTTTATTTGAAAAAGATGCCGATATCATGGTGAATATTTTGAGGAATCTCAAGTGAGATTAATGCTGTCTTGATGTTCCAGGGCTGTACGACTAAAATGCATGTTTGAGCTGTATTAACTGAAAACAGTTTGCACTGACATATCTAAAAATATTATATCAGTGCCATTGTGTTGTATCACACCAGTAATGGTATGGGTAAGATATTTTTGTAAAAACTACTTAAATGTCATAATATAACTAGGGCCTAGTCCTCCTGGCTTAATTTAAACCCTGTCTGGAAAACTGACCCTTAAACTATTAAACTCAACCAGCAACCCTGCTGAAAAAACCAGCAAGACCAGCATATATTGTGTTTTGGTGCTGGTTTGCTAGTGAACACCAGCTAAACCAGCATCAAACCAGCACCAGCTAAACCAGCATTAGCACCAGCATCCCATGCTGGTCATACCAGCATATGTTGTGTTTTGGTGCTGGTATGCTGTGACCACCAGCTAAACCAGCATAGACCAGCATAATTCCCATGCTGGTCCATGCTGGTTTGATGCTGTTTTTTTTTTCAGCGTTAACGCTCAGCATATCTTTTTTTTTTTTTTTATATATAAGCTCAAATGCTCAATGCTTGTGAACTGAACCTCACAGCGCAGTGTAGATGTGTTATACACACTGACCCTCCCCAACCCTTTACAATTAATTCATTTAAATTGACCATTAAGGTTACGCAGGAGACTTATGATTCATTTTCCCAATATCGTTGGCTTGCCAAAAGGCCTGTCTGGCACCTGGGAAATGTATGATAATGTCTGATTGGCAGGGAGGGGGTCACAGTGTGCACCCAGTGCCTGAGTTATGGCCACAGAGCCCACCTTACTGTTTGGTAGCATGTCATTTGAATACAGATTAGCTGGCCTCAGTGTTCCAGTGCTTTGGCATTACCATTACTGAGGACAGTAATTTGACTGATGAACACACGGGTTATCACAAGGTCATCACCTTCAGCTCAAGCAGCAGCAGCAGCAGCCAGGAAGACTTTCGATAACATAATTACTTCCTTTAATTAAGAGGTGAAACAGCTGATTGAATAAATCCGCTGCTAATAGAGACTCCCGTTTCCCTTCTGTGTACTTCTGAACTTTTCTTGCTCTCTGTCTGATTGTTTTTCTGTGAATATTGGAAATGTTTACAGTGGCGCTGCTTGTGTACTTAAAAATCAAGGAAATATTTTGTTTGGTTGCACTAACAAATCAATGTTTCTCTACAGATTAGTCAAGTTTTCTTTTTGTGTTTTTGTCACACTGCACTCTTGATGATGGGTTTGGTGTTATAAAGTGATCCTAAGTACACAGTTGGTGGAGTACTGGTTATGGGTTTGATCACAGGGGCACACATATTGAGAATATATAAATATATAGCTATAATAGTACCCTAGAAAATATTGCAAATTTTAATGTAATTTTTTATGTGTTCATAGTGATAGAAATATTTATAAAACATAATAGTAGTACACATCTTTTAATATGTATTATATATTAACATGTATTATACTTTTCAATTAGGGGTGCTTAACGATTAATCGCGATTAATCGATAGCAGAATAAAAGTTTTTGTTTACATCATATATATGTGTGTGAACTGTGTATAATAACTTTGTATAAATAAATGCACACACATGCATGTATATATTAAAGAAATGTATACATGTGTATATACATTTGTATATTTATTTATAATTTATATTATATATAAATATAAATACCTAATATATAAAAAAAAAATTTCTTATAATTATACATGCATGTGTGCATATTTATATATACATAATTATTATACACAGTTCACACACACATATATGATGTAAACAAAAACTTTTATTCTGCTATCGATTAATCGCGATTAATCGTTAAGCACCCCTACTTTCAATGCATTTTATTTCCATCATTTAAGTTCTTAAATCTTAAAATAAAAGAATAAACATGGAAATGATGAGTTCTGTCATGGCACATTTAAGTGAAACATGTTTTAAACACATTTACAAATGTTTGCAACGCTAATACAATTTTTTAATATTTTACAGGTTTTTCTGATACAGTGTCTGCAGTTTAAAAAAAAAAAGAGATTCATCATACTCCAGGATACTTGGGAAAGCTTCAGTAAGTTTGCTGTTTGTTAAATCTGGTGATGATACAGGTTAGTGATAAGACAATATACTGAGAATGCCGATATATCGACCATTATTTTGATTTTTAATTATCGGCATCGGCTCATAAATCTTTTCAATTGGCCGGTAAATTTCTTTATTACTTAAATTTGTTGTTTGTAATGAAAAGACACTAATTGTCACTCAATGTAAAGCCAAAGTTAGACAGTTTAATGATTATTCTCTTTTTAACATGAAGTTATGTTGTGTCACATACTAGTTTAACACAGTAATTCTCAAACTTTTTCAATATGCGGCAATTCCTTTGCTGCCCCTACAAAGAAAATTTATGACAATTTTGTTCTAAAACGTAACATTTTAATTAGACAAAACATATTTAAGTTTATAAAGTAGTGCTGTTAGTTAGTAGCCTGGCTCCGCCCTCCTACGTGCTTCCGCTTAATTTTCATTTCGCTCTGTACAAATGAAATGAATGTACGAGAGTCTGGTTGGACCAGGCTAGTTAGTTAGTAGCCTTATACAGGTATTGGTGGCTTTGTGTTGTTCTGTTTATTAGAACTAGATATTGAGACAAAAGCATATGAAGCATATTTCCGAAAGCCTTTATAAAATAAACACTTGCTTCAATTAGGGCTGGACCAGAATATTTGATTATTCGAATATTCGTTTGGTGGGTTGACATTTGATTTTTAATTTAGAGATTTTGATATTCTTTTTTCAGACTGATCTGAAATCTGATTAATTTATTTGTGTCCATGGCACGAAATTCAGCTTTTTCTCGTGCCTTGAGCACAAATGTCTATAAATAGTGTTTCGTGTCCATTGCATGACTTTCTTTTTCATTTCATTTTATGTATTGTTTTCTCATTGTTTTATCCTATTTTCATATGTTGATGCATTAACGCTAATAATGTTGTAAATAACGTTCAATTTCTTGCAAAAACCAATCGATTTACCCTTTGTGTGTCAGTTATAACTGTGCTGCTCATTTCGGATATGGGAGTAATTTGTTTGTTAGAAAAATGTTAAGCTACCTTATCAAAAGTTTTGTATCTGTTTTGTATCACTAGTGCAGTGTCTGTTCTTGCAGCATGCGTGAGTATATTAATTAGTTTATTAAAAGTTAAGGTGCACCAATAAATGCTAATATACTCTTATAATATGTGGCCGATAACTGCACAGCCGATATTATTTCATCAGTACGCTTTTGATCAGTAAGTCCTTATCGATTTGAAATCATTGTTAGTTTGAGTCGTTTATTACATGCATTTGAGAAAGCAACACTCGTCAAACATAATCATTATTGATATTCTTGATTATCATGAAAATACCTGAAAAGGATTGAAGAACAGCAATATAAATATATCCTTAAACCATTTCCTGGAGCTGCATGTGTATGGTTCATCATCTGCGGGGCATATTGAGTTTCTGCACGAGAGCGCCCTCTGGCTTTTGGATATAGCGACATTTCACCGTAATTCATTGAGAAGCATAGCAAGTATCATTGCTTGATATATCGGTGCACCCCTGATTAAAAGTTTATTAATTCTCAACGTGTCGCGTGTCCATATTGCACCAAGCGACACTGCACCTTGAGTCCACAGCAACAAATCCCCCACATGTAAAGTCGATAGGATCAATGGTTGTTGACATAATAAAAATACAAACAGACAGACAGAGATTCCTGCCTTTATTAGAGAAGAATATGTTTAGCCCCTCTTCCGCCAAAGCTTCGAATATTTAGTGTTGATTACTACCGAAGCTTCGAAGCTCCAAAAATGGTATTCAGACCAAGGCTTTGAACCGGTTCACGGAACGAAAACCAGAAACTTAAAAAAATATATATGTTCTTGAACAGAATCTATTTAAAATAATGGTAACCAGTCAATACCGTTTTTTTTTCGTTCTTTGACAAGATTTCTGTGCAGTATGACTCGGTGAAATTCACTTCCGGTCGTCGTTGACTCATTAGAGAAATGAGTAGCTTGCCACCAGCAAGTAGCCTACTCAAGCCCAAGTCTCTAATGCTCAATCATAAGAGGTAAATCAATATTGTAGGCTACCAAATATCTCAAGATGTTTGTTTTTTATTAATTAGTGGTGTAACGGATCGCAGTTGATCCGTAATCCGTACAGATCATGACCCACGGTTCAGCTCGCATGCGATTCGCGGATTAATATGCAAATCAAATAGGATGAAAGTTGATCATTTGCACGTGTTTCAAAGGCTTGCAGATGTTAACACTGAAGTGATTTTAAACAATGTAACCGCTAAAAGACGCTAAAGTGATCGAAACTTAACGAAAATTATGTAGACTAATAATTTAAGTTTAATGTCTTTATGATCAGCCTACTTATTTGTATGCCCCACAGCTGACATGAAATGTTATTAACCTGTTCGGGCAATTTTTTTGTTCTTACCAGTTCACAATTTTAGTGTTAAACCGAAAACCGGAAACGTTAGTTTCTGTTCGGAACAAACAAATTGGGAAAAAATTCTGGTTCGAAGCCCTGATTCAGAGAAGCCCTAGCTTCAATACAAAAGTATGTAACTTTTTAAAAAGTTACAGAGTTAATGAGATAACAGAAATGACCCCTATATGTCAGGTACTGCACAAATGTTTGTCTAGTGTGTTAGGACTCAATTGCTAGGGTCATTCTGATTCAATAGTATTATCGGAAATGCCGCCGATACCACAAAAAATTCTAGAATCGGCAAGAACTAACTATTTATACCGATCCAACAAAATTTTCTTAAACAACACTTATGCCCGCTATAGCTAACGCTATAAACAAGTCTGTATGCTGCAAATCGGAAATCATTTCTTTTTCAAAAAGTATGACCACTATCTGGCAGTATTTCATGGTTAACTGGCAGTAAAATGGATTAATGCCTCATATACCATGTTGCAATTTTGATGAGTGGCACAAGTATTAGCAACTTTAAAATGAGTACCTTAAAGCAACACCAAAGAGTTTTTTTTACCTTAAAATAACGCTTCCAAAACAGTTTCAGTCGTTCATCCACTCTAAACAGGGTGAACAGCACTTTCACATTCGCTTTGCAGCCCTCTATCGACCAAAACCGCACTAAAGAAGTTTCCAAACGTCGGGTAGTGGTCCTGTAGTCCGAGTGAATACTACAAAAACTTGCTTTACGGCAGACCTACAATCCAATCAGAGCCAGCTATGCCTCAGTATTTATGACAGTGGTAATGAACAATTACGCTTCTAACCTGTAGGGGGAGCAAAGAGCCAGAGTTCTTTAGTGTTGCTTTAAAGCAACACTAAAGAGTTTTTGCTCTTTGCTCCCCCTACAGGTTAGAAGCGTAATTGTTCATTACCACTGTCGTAAATACTGCAGCATAGCTGGCTCTGATTGGATTGTAGGTCTGCCGTAAAGCAAGTTTTTGTAGTTTTCACTCGAACTACAGGACCACTACCCGACGGTTGGAAACTTCTTTAGTGAGTTTTGGACGATAGAGGGCTGCAAAGCAAATGTTAAAGTCCCATTCACCCTGTTTTGAGTGGATGAACCACTGAAACTTTTTTGGAAACGTTATTTTAAGGTAAAAAAAACTCTTTGGTGTTGCTTTAATATAGCATTTGAACAAGGGTTACCTCGTCAATTATCTCGTCAATTAAGAGAAAACATGTGCATGAAAAATGTGAAAATTATGAGTTTTTATGGTTATCTGTATTACCGTGATTATCCACTAGATGGCGCACTTCCATAATTTATTAAAAAACTGAAGCAAACATTTTTTTATTAAACACTGTGTATGTTTTGATAATCGTTCTGAATCAGAGCTCAACAATATTCCTCCACAAAAATGCAATTATTTTAGCTTTTTGCTAACAAAAATTATCTTTGAAGAAAATTTCCAAATTTAATAAGGAGAGAAAAATTAGATATAGAGATAGGATGAAAAAAAATTTCCCCTTTTGTTTGTTTTTTATTTATTGTTTGTTTGAAAGCAAAGGGTCTGTTGTTTTATTTGATATATTTGTATAATATATATTTGTAGAAAAGAGAGATTTTTAAAATAAAATTTTCCTGGAAGGCATTTTGTGAAACTGTTGTGAAAATCACAAAAAATGCTGGCGGGCAACTTTTCAAAGAAAGGCTGGCGGAGAATGAGTTAACTTTCAAGTCTTTTAATTCACTACATTGTGGCTGCACTTAGTGATTTTAAAGGATCTTTTTTGTGCTTTTGTATTTTAAAATTGAAATGCGATTTATTCAACAAAATTGTTTCTGGACTTTGTTTCTGAATATTTACTGAAAGTTTTAAAGAGATTATTTTCACAGTGTTAGATTTGTGGATGCTTTGAAGTTTTTTTCACAAATAATATTTCTTATAAATAAATAATATTACCGTCAAATGTATTTCAGATAATAAAAATACTTGTTCACTGTATGTATTTATTCATGTTTTATTAAGGGATAAATCTGACGCACACCGTTAAATAATTATATCCATTTTAAAAGTATATACAGCTGCCAGGTATCCGATCAGTACTCTGTATTGGCAGATACCCTGAGCCCAGGTATAGGGTAGAGAAGAGGGTATCTGAACATCTCTATCAATTGCACACTGTGCGAGGTATATCTCATCTAATCATTTCTGCATTTTATGGCGTTTAACGCACCTCTTGACTCAAGTGATCTTTTAATCCCCAGGGCTATTATTATTGCTATGAGCCTCTCCTCTCTTCTGCGTCTCTCTCTCATCCTCAATTATTTCATTATTGACTCGATCTGTATAAAGAGTAAATGCACTTGTAGTTAAAAGACATGAAGAAATATTTTAAATGACCTGCTATTAACACATCATTCTTGATCTCTTTGCCTGTTCTTCTGCATTTATTTGATTAAAGATGAAGTATTTTGAAAGACAAAAGAACATGAACAATATTTGAAGAGTGTGTGTTGGAATGAGACTTATCTTTTTGATATCCTTTCTAGCCTTCTCACCAGGAGATAACAGCATGTTATCTACTCCAAAATCCACCCGACATAATTAAACAGCAATGATCAACTGATAGTTATAAAAAAATAAAAGTGGCCTCCTTCAGCAGTCCTTCAATGCCAGCTGAATGAGACGTCTCATTTAAAATCAAAGACCACTGGGCCAGACAAATACTGAACTAAACAGCCAATAAAAGGATTTTTAACAAGTTTTCAAATTGTGTCATATTAAATTGTGGAATTATGAGAAATATAGTTGACCAAAAACTTCTATTAAATAGTTTTGATCAGCACTGTCTGTAGGGATTGATTTTGTGGTTCGGATGCTATTGTATGCAATCAAATGGTCATAAGAGAAAGCGCTTGGCATTCCTGCAGGCAAATACCCATCAGTAAGTGTTGTCGCTTGGTTGGAGTTATGGACCTTTATTTTACTGTGTAAAATGCATATGTGATTTATTTAACAGCTCTGCGGTTGTGTTGAAAATCTCATTTCAATCATATATGGCAGCACATGATTTAAGAATGCGTCGTTTAATGGGCATGCCATGCCCAAATTTAAACTAATTCAATTAATCAGCAAAGCATTCAATGCACCCTGAAAGTCACTTAAGCAAACAAAGGCCTTTTAATATAAATTTTCCACAAGATTTCTTTATTGATTTGCTGCAAAATGATTTGTGTGATACATTCGCTCCAATCAATAAAGGCCAAGTCAATAGTGTTTATAAAAAATCATAGCGCCATAGATGAAGTGTCAAGCGACTTCGGTTTAGCATTGACCTGCAGCGTACACTACATTGGAAAATACGCTCATAAAAATCCACTTGGCACATCATTTCCCGAATGACCTGTTTGATGGGTCTGACCAGTACAATGCATTTATTGGATAAATGATAAAGCAAACTTTTTATACCTGTGTTGATCATAGTTGTAAAACTTCAGTCTGTAAGTAACAAAAGTTTGCGTTATTGTTTTTGCCATGTAGGGGTTATATGGGAAACCATAAGGAGATGTTAAGAGATGATATTAAAGGAAGAGATGAAGAGTTCCCGTAGCTCATCTCTCAGTTCCAAATCTGAAGAAATTGCTTATACAAACAAAAAATGTGTGTGTGTGTGTGTGTGTGTGTATACATATAAACACGCATATACACTCACCTAAAGGATTATTAGGAACACCATAATCACCACGTGGCATTGATTCAACAAGGTGCTGAAAGCATTCTTTAGAAATGTTGGCCCATATTGATAGGATAGCATCTTGCAGTGGATGGAGATTTGTGGGATGCACATCCAGGGCACGAAGCTCCCGTTCCACCACATCCCAAAGATGCTCTATTGGGTTGAGATCGGGTGACTGTGGGGGTCATTTTAGTACAGTGAACTCATTCTCATGTTCAAGAAACCTATTTGAAATGATTCGAGCTTTGTGACATGGTGCATTATCCTGCTGGAAGTAGCCATCAGAGGATGGGTACATGGTGGTCATAAAGGGATGGACATGGTCAGAAACAATGCTCAGATAGGCTGTTGCATTTAAACAATGCCCAATTGGCACAAAGGGGCCTAAAGTGTGCCAAGAAAACATCCCCCACACCATTACACCACCACCAGCCTGCACAGTGGTAACAAGGCATAATGGATCCATGTTCTCATTCTGTTTACGCCAAATTCTGACTCTACCATCTGAATGTCTCAACAGAAATCGAGACTCATCAGACCAGGCAACATTTTTCCAGTCTTCAACTGTCCAATTTTGGTGAGCTGGTGCAAATTGTAGCCTCTTTTTCCTATTTGTAGTGGAGATGAGTGGTACCCGGTGGGGTCTTCTGCTGTTGTAGCCCATCCGCCTCAAGGTTGTGCGTGTTGTGGCTTCACAAATGCTTTGCTGCATACCTCGGTTGTAACGAGTGGTTATTTCAGTCAAAGTTGCTCTTCTATCAGCTTGAATCAGTCGGCCCATTCTCCTCTGACCTCTAGCATCAACAAGGCATTTTCGCCCTCAGGACTGCCTCATACTGGATGTTTTTCCCTTTTCACACCATTCTTTGTAAACCCTAGAAATGATTGTGCGTGAAAATCCCAGTAACTCAGCAGATTGTGAAATACTCAGACCGGCCCGTCTGGCACCAACAACCATGCCACACTCAAAATTGCTTAAATCACCTTTCTTTCCCATTCTGACATTCAGTTTGGAGCTCAGAAGAATGTCTTAACCACAACCACACCCCTAAATGCATTGAAGCAACCATGTGATTGGTTGATTAAATAATTGCATTAATGAGAAATTGAACAGGTGTTCCTAATAATCCTTTAGTGTACATAAAAACATATAGATAAACACAGACAATATGACCAAGTAGAGAAAATAGACTATGTAGAGAAAAAAATCTACATGTTACCTGGAGCCAACAGCACTAGACTGTTCTCCCAGCAACATCCGTTTTATCTAAGTATGCCAGGGATGGTTGCCTCTTCTCTGTTGTTGTTTTCTAGTTTTCCTTTTCAAACGTGTGCAGTCAAACTGTTGTATAATAGCAATATCGCTCATGGAGTCATGTGATATTGCTCTATATCATCACTGCTGTGATTGCCTCGTGCCTCTGGCCTAATTACAGCCGTGATGAGCTATATCACAGTCCTACTCGAGCGATGTTGCTTAATTAACACATCCTCCTTTTGAATAGCGAATTTCATTGAAAATTTTTGACCCAACAATGGGTTAAAACAACCCAGCATTTTGGGTTGAAACAGCCCAGCATAGGTTAAATTACAATCCAAAGGGAGGGGTTTGTCCCTGTTTTGACCCAACAATGGGTTGAAAATATCCCGGAATGTAGAGTCTCCCAAACATATTAATTTATACTGTATATCATTGCATTTCACAGGAAAATAAGATCTATTTAATGTTTTGTTTCTTTTAGAATGGGATTCATATATGTTTTGAAAAAACCTTAAAACATTGATAATCTCAAGTCTCTCGAAGTTTAATTGGACATCTGAGACACAATGCCAAATTGAAACATCTACAAACTCCTCCAGTAGATCTTCTGCAAAAAAAATACACACACATTAATATTTGTATTTAAGAACCATTTACATGTATATTTAATATTGATATATTTAATATTGTAAATTAAATAAAAAATGTATCTAAAGGATTTTTTTCTTAAATGTATGTTTGTATTTATATATACATAATATATATATACACACAGCACACACACACACACACACATATTATGCAAACACAAACATTTATTTTGTATGTGATTTATCGCAATTAATCTTTTGACAGCCCTAGTGTTTTTATTATATATTTGTGTGTGTGTGTGTTTTGGGGTGAGTGGTACTTTTGTCTGAATTTACAGCCATTAAGAACATCATATACTTGTCCATTTCTTGAAAAGAACACTAAGCCTGGAAATATTTTGGTTTGTCGGATTTGAAATAATTGAAATAACACAAAAATCAGTATATGTGCTTGTTTTCAGCCGGGTGAATAATATACAGAGCGTAGCTAAACTGAACGCAGGTCCTCGCGAACAGAGGATTGTAAAAGGCTCTTATGGGGTCAGAGTCTGACCACACAGCGGCTGAACTGTGCCTGCTTGACTGGGTTCGCTAGGGTAAAATAATGTCAGCGTGAGGAGGATGATAAATTGTGTTTGTTTAAGTCATCATCACATTGTACTTTTTTCATGGAGGTCACTATTTAATAACACTTGAAGTTGATTGAGCCGCGGGTGCGACCCACCGGGCATCTCCGCTGGTCAGCTGGGGTGACAGGCCATGACTGCAAACATGGAGATATTATAGAGCCGACGCTGCTCCCGAATGTTGTCGTAATCTCACACAATCTGCTGCCTGCTCTTGTGTGTAATGTCCTGTTGAAAACTTTCGCTCAGGGAGACCCGTGAAGGTTGGGGGAAAAGCAGGCGGAAATCTAAGGGCTAGTTGTTTTAAATTACAGCCGACCGGTGCACTAAGTGTATAACCTCTTCACCTTAGCACTTTATAAACTTGTCAGGATTATTCGCCTCCGGCTGAGATGAATGCAGCTATTGCTGCCTAGAGCCCAAGCTGCCGAGTTGCTTTTATTTTGTTTCAAGCATGTTATTCACTTAAAGGCACAGTAAGGGTTTTAATTGTTTTATAAACAATTAAATGATCTGACTTTTTTGTAAGCTTAGAATTTCTTCTCTTTACTTACATTGAACGGGTAAGTCCAAGGAGGCTTCCTTGTCGTTTTGCCATATTGATAAACTATAATAGCAGAGAGGGACAAAAAGCACTAGCATACCAACGCGGTTCCACAACGTGTTTTCGTCCAGAACATGTGAACCAGCTGCAACGGACAAGGAGATCAGCGATTACATAATGGCTACCGTAGTTGCAACACACATTTGGAAAGGCGAGGCGCTAGAGAGCACTGTTCGTTTGAATGCAAAATACAATTTCACCACTAGATGGGGGTAAATCCTACTTACAGTCCCTTTAATAAAGCTAAGAAACAGATGGCAAGCATCACTATCAATATTGCTCACAAACCCCTGACCTAACATAAGCAAAACATATACTTTTTATCCATACATTAGCATATGCTTTGATTGTATGCTGTAGTCCTCCTTACCTGCAGAAGGTTGCACAAATTTGTATATCTACTAAACTCCTTACACGGGTGCACATCAATGTGTGAATTATTATCGCTGTGGTCTCTACTTATTTGCTTGCATTCCAGTTATTTTAGTTAAAGTCAATGACTATGCAGCAGCAAGCTACCTGAATTAATCACATTTGGTTTAAAGGTGGCTCGATGTTTCATGTTTAAAGGTCAAATATGCAATGCATGTATCATTGCATCTTAACATCCCTGGTTATGTATGTCATCTAACCTCAGGTTTCATAATGAGATGCAATGACATGGCCTCCTCAAGTTATCCTTATAAAAGCATTTCTTACATCCCGTAGCAATGCAAACACAAGTTAAGAGGTAACGGGGGTCTAATAGGGGCTTCTCACCAGGAAACGGCTGGCAGGACTCTATCACCCGTTCACCATCTAAACACTGTACCTTTGCTATAGGGACATATTCTCCGCTTGAGTGGAGGGCGATGGAGATCTAACCGAGTCATCAACCTCCCCAGAATGATATGACCTGTGTGATATCCTTTAGTACCTCCACAACAAAAGAGAGGCTCACAGACTGGTCATCTAGCAGCTACAAAATAAACAAGCAGATATCAGGCTGTGTTAAGGGGGGTTTAGGACAGGAAAGTGATTCTCTTGAGCTGTCAGATGAAATCATGCGCTTTCTCTCTGATGGCCGAACTGCCAAGACACCAAACATATGTTAAGAATTGAGCACTTTTTTTGTGCCTATGAAAAATATTTGTTAGGCCTGCATTGTGTGAAATAATGCATTTTATTTACTGACACGGGATCCAAAAACAATTCTGCTATTTTACTGAATCACAAACTTATAGTTTTATTTTACATATGTTTAAACCATTTTAAAGAAAAGCAAAATATTTGAATATGCAGTAGTCACAGCTTTTGATAGCACAGACCGGGACCAGCATTACACATTAATATGCATTTTGCATGCACTGGGTGAGAGCGCCCTTGTGAAAAAAAAGTGTGCTTAAGTGTACTTTTATAAAGTGTACTTATTACATAAATAATACACTTTAAGTATATACACTTAAGTGTGAATTAAATGCAATCTTTTCGGCGCACTGAATGCACATTAAGTGTAATTAATTTAACATATATCATATATTAAGTTGAAATAAAATGTAATAAGTTGCCATTAAGAGTGATTTTTTGGAACAACTTTATTGGTACTTTATTACAACTTTATATCTACTTTCATAATTGCTTCTAGTGTTTTTAAAATATACTTAAAGTGCACTACACAATATAATGACATGAAATTAATGTGATTTAAAATGCAATTTAATGTCTGTTAACAATACTCTTAAGTGTGAATTAAATGCAATCTTTTCGGCGCACTGAATGCACATTAAGTGTAATTAATTTCACATATATCATATATTAAGTTGAAATAAAATGTAATAAGTTGCCATTAAGAGTGATTTTTTGGAACAACTTAATTGGTACTTTATTACAACTTTATATCTACTTTCATAATTGCTTCTAGTGTTTTTAGAATATACTTAAAGTGCACTGTTCAATCTACTGTCAAGCAATTAATGTGAAATTAAAAATAAGTTAATGTATATTAACAGTACATTTAATTACTCATTAAATGTAATGTTTCAAATACAAGTTTGCCAAATAAATTCCAATATATAAAATTAAATGCAATCAGTTGAACTGTGATTTCAGTGCAGTGAAGTGATTTCATTGCATCTTTCTACAGTATGTACTTTAACTACTTCTATTGTATGTGAAATATATTTATGTACTTCTCAAAATACTGAAAAACAAATCTAGTTAATTAAATATGTATTCATTTCAGTTTAATGCATTGCAAACAAACAAAAACCACAATGCTTACACTGACAATAAAACAGTTTGGTAGTCAAATTATGAATCAGATTTTTTGTTTTGCAAAAGTACATTTAATAAATTAATTATGAGTTGTATATGTCCAAACAAAAAAAAACTCATTTTAATATTGTTAAATTGGAATCAAACAAACAACTATCAATATTGAATAATTACATCCCTTAGAAAAAATAAACTCAAAGTTAGAATTTTTTTACATTTTAACAGACAACTAAAAAAGAACTGCATGAACTTTAAATTAACAAGTCTTTGGTAGGTCACATCAGTCTAATGATAATTTATTAAATGTGTTTAGAAATATTGCCATGAAAGTGTACTTTCTTTATGTAGCGGGTATTAACTCACTTACTTATGGACCAGGCATAATAATAAGATCAGAAGGGTGCACGGTACGAAGGAGGAGGTAGCAGTGATAGTGAGCAACAAGCAGAGACAGAAGGTAAGTTGATTAATAAATTATTTTACTTTGAGTATTGAGAAACCTTTCTATTTCTTTCCTTAATCACAAAAAATAGTAACAACAATGAAAATACAATTAACTATATATACTATGGGTGCACGCTCTAAATTACTTCTCATTTACAGAAATCACAGTCACAATCAATGTACAAAGATGGTACAAATTATATATGTAACATACTGAAATCAGTATTCAAGTTCAAAGTTCTTATCAATTGGAGTATTGATCAGTCTTAAATTATCAGAATTGTGCTTCTGAAATGTTTCAGTTCAATAAAGTAAACAAACAAAATAAGGAAACAGTTTCTGAAATGTATCCTCTTACTTGTCTGAAGAAAAATATTTAAAATAGAAAATTGTCCTTTCCTCTAGATTCGTGATCCAATCAGGTCGAAATGGGAGGCTCGCCATCAATTAGGAAAATCCAGCTCAAGGAATCTTCATACGAAAGGAAAAAACATTCAATATTGTGTATCAATAATGATTAAAATTATACATAATACAGGAAACAAATAAAATACATACATAAGTGCCATCATCATAATAAATGACAATTTAGACAAATACCTGTCCATTCACGTGTTTCTCTCTCTTTTTGTCTTTCAAAGGCACGTGCAACCAAAATGGCGTCAGCGAACAGCAGTGAACACAACGCACCATGTGGTTTTACATAATCACACTGCAATGAACAATCCAACCCATATAACATCACAATATAACACTATTTTGTCTCGTATGGATTAAACAAATAAAATGATATGACATTTAAAGTGTTGACATTCGTTTTTATGGCTAATTATAACATTGGTAATTATAACAAACTCACCAGGTCAAAATGAAAGCTCAAAAAGTGCTCAATCCACACAATCACGCTGTATCATTGAATATATGCAAGTTAAATTCTGATCTCTTCAGTTTATATGAACTTAAGAGTCATATTTAATCAAATTAAACACTCTCGCGTTAGATCGAGTGTCTCTGTCGCTCTGCATCTCTCCTCTGAACTGAGACGCGATCCGAAAGCAAAAAAGGGGCGGAGCTTACAATTAAACACTCCGATTGGTTTACTCATTTCAGATTTATAATTCAGATTGAATTATTCACATGTATTTCCTCATTTATAAAATAAATGTAGATGTATGAATAGTCTCTATTATATTTAAGCACACTTTTAAAATAATAATATTTAATTATTTAACCAGGGTTACATTTAAGTAAAACTAAATTAGACAAAGTGCATTTTTAAAAAGTGTAATTAGGTATGTTAAGAAATATTGTGATGAAAGTGTACTTACTATAAGTTAAGCTTAATTAGACAGTATTAAAAAGTGCATTTTTAAAAGTCCACTTAAGTGTGTTTATAAATATTATGTTGAAAGTGTACTTACTATAATTTAAAATTAATTAGATATTATTACAAAGTGCATTTTTAAAAAGTGTCCTTAAGTGTGTTAGTGAAATATTATTATGAAAGTGTACTTACTCAAAGTTGAAATTAATTAGATATTATTACAAAGTGCATTTTTAAAAGTGCACTTAAGTGTGTTTATAAATATTATAATGAAAGTGTACTTACTATAATTTAAAATTAATTAGATATTATTACAAAGTGCATTTTTAAAAAGTGTCCTTAAGTGTGTTAGTGAAATATTATTATGAAAGTGTACTTACTAAAAGTTGAAATTAATTAGATATTATTACAAAGTGCATTTTTAAAAGTGCACTGAAGTGTGTTTATAAATATTATAATGAAAGTGTACTTACTATAAGTTCAAATTAATTAGATATTATTACAAAGTGCATTTTTAAAAGTGCACTTAAGTGTGTTTATAAATATTATGATGAAAGTGTACTTTCTTTAAATTAAGCTTAATTAGACATTATTAAAAAGTACATTTTTAAAAGTGCACTTAAGTGTGTTTATAAATATTATGATGAAAGTGTACTTAATATAAGTTAAAATTAAATACATATTCTTACAAAGTGCAGTTGTAAAAAGTACACTTAAGTGTGTTAATAAATAGTGTCATTAAAGTGTATTCCATTTAATTACGCTTAAGTGGTCTTTAATTTATATTATATTATATTATCAGCAAGTGCACTTCTCAAAAAGTATACTTTTATTATTTTAAGCACACAAAAAGTATGCTTTCAATACACTTAAGTACGCTAATTTTTCACAAGGGCGTGCAGGCAATGGGATAGTGAAAACATCCCCTGCATACTGTAACTGGGCAGGTGCATTATAAATGCATTCTGTACGCTTGGTTGAAAAATTTTTGTTTGCATTTATAAAGGTTGTACTTGGCTGGTATTTTATTAAAATGATTGTATTGAATGCACGGAGTGAGGTCATGTATTTTGCATATGCTGAAAATCTCAAAAAATCTAGTTTCATCAAGTTATGTCTTCCACAGACTTTTAAAAGGCAACATTTTCGTAAACTTATTTTTAAAACACTTTAAAGTGCCCATCTTATGACTGCTTTTCCACAAGTTATATAGGTGTATGAGTTCCATAAAACATGTTTTAAAAGTTGTTTGCTCGAAATAGCTTGTAGGAAAAGATTGTTACCCATCTCTAGTAGCCTCTGTTTCAGTGCATTTCAGATTATGCTGTTTTGAGCTAGTCTTACATATTTATGAGCTGCTGCTCCTTTGGCCACGCCCCACTACTAACGTCATGTGCGCATGTGCAATGTTATTGCGAGCAGTGCAGACTGTATTATTATTTTATATATTATTATTAACGGTTTATGTATTGCCAACAGACAAATCAAGCAAAAAAGTATCACTAATAAGTACTCCAGGAGAAGAAACTCATGACACACAATGATTCCAGAGTAAATTGTGATGTAGCAGTCTCAACAATACACTCGTTTTCCCTGGACAATGCTAACATATTCCCGTTATGAAACATTTTCAAACGCATTATTTCCGCAAATTACAGAAATTAAGATGTATATTGCTTGTGGACAGCATGCTAATTGCTTGAAGCTAGCGGGAGGTCTGTCGTATCTTGAGAAAGTGATAAGAGACTGGGGGGTACGTTAGGCTCGTCGGAAAAGCCAGGTCGGTAAGGCCCAGTCCTGGTTAGTTTGGCAAAACACTATTACTTAGTTAGTTCATGTAGAATTGTAAAATAAAGCAGTTAAATATTTCTTTTAACTTTCGAAAAGTACGGTAGCTTGTCACTTGCTTTGCAGGAGAAACCACGCTGCAAACTAACTAGCATAGCGGTTAGCCACCTCATCGTTCTCAATGGCAAATGACTGCTAAAACACACACACACAAGTTCACCCACTCGACGTGCACCAATTTGTGGGCGGGATGATGTCACTTTTTTTAATGCTGCTAACAATATCTATATAGCCTACTGTCTACAAACATGAATAATATTAACATTACTATACATCGTTTAAAAGATATAACTTACGGGTTTAGCATCAGTGTATGGTCTCTGTTTTGAGATACAGATGCTCTAGAATCATAAATGTAGTATTTTGTGAGAGAAGTCCAGATGACAACATGCAGAATATAAACGTGACTTGTTACCATTGTGTTGATCGCAAATCGAATCCAGTCTGTTTAAGATGTGTGAATAATCCATGAAAACGTCCAATAAAATACATCCAAGGACCATTTTTGTCCACAAATGCATATAATCCGTGAAATATAGATATATATAGTCTGTTGTTTACATCAGATTTCGCATGAACGTCTTGTAATAGAATATAATATCGCCTACAATCTAAGGCCCCCTTCTTCAAATCTTAACCTGGAGGTCCAGAGCACTTCATAGTTTAGCTCCAACCCTGATCAAACACACCTGAGCAAGCTAATCAAGGTCTTCATGATCACTAGGAAATCGCAGGTGGGTAAGTTTGATTAGGGTTGGAGCTAAACTCTGTAGTGCTCTGGACCTCCAGGGTAAGATTTGAGGAACCCTGATCTAAGGAATATTTACGTCGTAACACACTGTATATGAGATTACACTTTAGGTTCCAGTAAACACATAAACACGCATTTAAACTTTGTTTTTAAAAGTATAATACATAATATCCAAATAGCGCTGTTATTTCTGTGAGCTATGATAACAGTAGAGGATATCAGCGAAGTGACTGCTCTCTAGCTACCTGGTGGGTGGAGACCTGCGAGTGGGCTGTTGGGCGGGAAACTTCAAAACGGAATGTGGCGACAACACTACTTACATCACAACGGAGCTGATTTTGAAACGGTGCAATCTGAGACTCAATGCAAAAGACATTCAGAAACCTGTATCTCACTCAAAACAGCATGGATGGAATTTTTTCCAAGTTTGTATGCGTGTGGAAGCACCAGAGACACACAAGAAAACCCCAAAACCCAGAAAAAGTGAGTTTTTCATAAGATGGGCACTTTAACCTTTTTTTCATTACTTTAAACTTGGAAGTTAGGGACAAAGTATAAAATAACATTTATAAAAAATAATGCAATGTAAGACACGCATCATCACATTTGAGGCAGGCTCAATAGAGGGAAGGGAAAGCATAATATAGCATAATGTAGTGTTTAAAAAGATGTCATGTTGTCTTATTACAATAGGCGCAAACTATGAAATAGCCATAGTCACCATTAAATAATCAATAATGATTTGTATTCGACATAATTTGCATTTCCATTATTTATTTAGCCATTTAGTACTACTACCAATAAAGCAAATAGTGTTAAAAGTTGCTGCAAAAGCAAAACACTTCCTTTGATGTTTATTTGAAATATTTCATTCATTTGACTGTTCAAAAATATATACAGCAGGGCAATAATAAAACATAGTGTTATCGGCAGCCTACCTGCAGAAGTCAAACGACAGCAAAATACCACGGTACAAATGGTTTGTATTTTAAATCATATTAAGTCAATTATAGTTATGTATTTTATGATTGCCAGGTTCAGATTTATCACAAAAGCACTGAATGGGGTTATGTCAAACACCAGGCGCTGAAACTATGACACTTCATTAAAGGGCGTCCGTAGCAGGTACTCTATCCCAATACACCAGAGACTGCATGATTTTATCAAAAGCCCTGGAAATTGAAGCAATCACTATAAGGTGTCTGGGAATTAAAAGAGTTCAGCCAGCCAGAGAGATAGGCCTTTTACAACACAGATCTGTGAGGGGATCATTATGCATTAAAGGACAAGGATCCTATATCTTAAAAAGATATTATTGCATTTAGAAAAATATTTTGAGAAATGGTCAGCCCAGGAATGGTAAGAACAGACACGTTGTGATGTCGTACACCGCTGCTTTCATCATGACAAATGTGTTTGAATGAACAGAGTGAGATCTAAAAACTTTTGATTTATATCATCATTTGAAATATTTGTTTGCCTTTTTTGCTGGCTCAAAGTTTTTCTTTAAAGATTGGTTGCTGTATGTGACCATTTCTTATTATTTGGAGACATTTGCAACATATCTTGTATATGAAGATTATATATAGAGTAACCACTACATTTTTGTGTGTTCCCTACACAAGCTAGCATATGATACAAATCATAATAAGATAATCATTATAATTATTAGGATATTTTAAAGGGGACATATCATGAAAATCTGACTTTTTCCATGTTTAAGTGCTATAATTGGGACCAACCTAGAAAATGTGAAAAAGATCAACCCCGTAACTTAGTTTTGGTAAACCATGCAAGCATATAAAAAAATAGGTCATTGAAATTTGGCGCCCCTTGTGATGTCAGAAGGGGATAATACCGCCCCTTAATCTGCGCTATCCAACCACAGCACTGCCATTTAGTGCAATGATCACTGTAAAATAAAGTCCTACCACAGTACTATATAACTTAACAACTTCCTCACACAACTGCTATAAAATCACTAGGCAGGACTGGTTTTTGTTTACCAGATAAACATATAATTTATTATTTATCTTTACTATATTTGTGCTGGTGTCCTGATTTGAAGAGCTCAGGTCAAAACAAATGACAGCAATTGAAAACAAGCCTTTTATTTACCTTTGTCCCGTGCCACAAGGGCTCATTTAAATGTGTCATAATGTGTCGCTGGTCTTGATGGGGAAGGTTACACTGTACTCCATTGATTTAACAACCCCGGCCAAATGAATATAGCCATAACCCAGGACATACATGTAAATTGAAATCAAGCAGGTGATGCATAAAACCACCATGCAGAACACAAATCCGCCCATAGCGGGAGATGAGTGCCTCTCTTCGGAACGATGGCAAGGAAAATTTTCTAAATAGGCAGTTTTATATTGCTCATTCAAATGAAGGATGCCCAGAGATGCATAAAGACAGCAACAACAATTCATATTGGAAAATATACATCAGAATATTTAGATTGATGGCTCATTGCTAATTGCGGGCTTTTACTTATTATTTTATGGGGCGGAAAAATAATAACCTAATATGTTTTATCTGTCTTCCGCTAAGGTCACACACAACTGCAGTTTTCTATTTGATATTCCAGTTCGGGGTAAACCTGCTTTTATCCAGTCACTTTGTCAGTATCATGTAAAGAGGTAAAAGTCTTGTTAGTGGTTAAAATCACTATTGCTATTGTCAAAGATAAGAGTGGGCACTGAAAGTCACGCATTTTACTAACAAGTACCAATCATCAATCAATAAAGACAGACTATTCTCTAGGGGAGGGCTTTATACAGAGCCATGTGTGGCGCTTGCCAACCTGTGCTCATGCACAATAGCTGAAAAAACCTCGAAAAAACATTGAGACACAAATGATAAACTACAGTTATGTCATGTTTAAATGTTGGTTGGACATATGTCGTTTAATTTTAGCTTGTGATTTTAGATGTCTTTGCTCATTTAAGAAGATAGGACTTGAATGAATTAAATAACATTGCAAACATGGCTGCCAAGTTGCACAACTTTGCTAAAGGCAGGGGTTAAATTGGGATTCGTTATGTGGAGGTGGCTCTGTGTGTGTTTGGGGGGGTCAAGAGTTGTGTATGCAAAGTGAAAATCTTATCATTTGACAAAAAATGTTATGTCTAGTTTGGTAAAGAGACCTTAAGACATTAAAGACAATGGGGTACATATTATTAACAGTAATGTCATTCAGACCTTGATAGTCAATACAGGGGTGCAGGGAGCCATCTTGTTTTTGAACGAAAAAGAACCAGGCATCGGCCAGGGGGAGAATTGATGATTGAGCCCAGCTTGTAAAGACTCACATATATATTTTCCCATGGCCTTTCTTTTAGGCACAGAAAGGGAAAACAGGCGACTTTTATGCGGAGAAGTGCCTGTCGGGAGGTCGATGGCGCAGTCGTATGGGCGAAGCGGTGGTAAAGAGGTGGCATGTGACTGGCTGAACATTGCACAAAGATCATGATACTCCACCGGGACCCCGGATCGGCCGCCTCCACCTGCAAAACAGAAGACACAGACAGGAGGCAACTCACAGGTAAGAAGCATAACAAGACCATTGTGATGTAACAACCATGGATGCCTTAAAGGGGACATTTCACAAGACTTTTTTAAGATGTCAAATAAATCTTTGGTGTCTCCAGAGTATGTATGTGAAGTTTTAGCTCAAAATATCATATAGATAATTTATTATAGCATGTTAAAATTGCCACAATGTAGGTGTGAGCAAAATGTGCCGTTTTGGGTGTGTGCTTTAAAATGCAAATGAGCTGATCTCTACACTAAATTGGAGTGTCGTGGTTGGATAGTGCAGATTAAGGGGCGGTATTATCCCCTTATGACATCACAAGGAGAGTCAAATTTCAATTACCTATTTTCACATGCTTGCAAAGAATGGTTTACCAAAACTAAGAGGCTGTTTACACTTGGCATTAACATGCGTTTTCGTCGATCGGATCACAAGTGGACGAGAGAGACACATTACGTTTACACCTGGTATTTAAATCCGTCTCTTTTGTCCACTTTCGATTGCATCTGTCCTGAATACTGTGAGGGGGTGGTCTGTGAGACGGTGGGCGAGTCTCTCTGCTGTCATTCAAACGCGAGCGGGAGTAATTATGAGTTTATATGGACGCAAACTAATATTATGTCAGAGTCCGCTGCTTGTTTAGCAAGTATACATGCTGCACAGTGTTTTGTACGTTTATTTGTTGGAGCTTTCTCTGAATTTTCAGCGCAATTGATAAAATAGGATCGCGCAACTTTCACGCTTTCAAAACGAAACTGAGAACACCCGCAGTAGTTTTATCAATGAAAGGCTAAAAATAGCGCTGTTCACCGTATGCTCACGGCAGAAGTCAAAATTTTGGCCTTCTCAGTATCATAGTGGCGAGGTTGAAGAGAGAAATTAAAGCTAACTGAAATAGAAATGTCTGGCATGCTTTGGGGTCTCCGTCAAAAACTGGCCGGTTTGTTGGTGTAAGTTTCTGATTCCTATAAGTAATCATGGAATGGTTTGTGGTGCTTTGGAAATGAATGGTTTAAAATAATGGGATTTATTGAGTTTGCCCATTTCTTTAATTGTTTGTCCAAAACCACAAGAAAACAAGGTCTAAATGTAGCCACCTGAATATCATAGATGTTTGTGAGAGACCTTTTTCTGCCTGGTATACTATGCACATACAGTAAGCAACCTGAAAAATCCATGTAGCACAGTGTTGTCGTAATGAATTTTGCGCAGAAAACATGATCTTGAACATGCTCTGGATCTCACAGACGATTTTGCAAGCCTATATGTTTGGGTTGTTAGCCGCTTGGAGGTCGTGAGGTATTCGAAGACCTTACGCTGTCTCGGGAATTTAATTGTTCCATCTCCTTTGCCCCTACCCATCTTAAACAGATTGCTAAAACTGTTAATTTGATCAATACCTAATTTTTTTCACCTGCCTCTTTTTTCTCTGTTAGGCAGCGATAAGCGATGGTCGGGTGGCAGGCGGAGTGAATTGTCAGATTTTTTTCCCGCTCTCTGCGGGCCCTTCTGCCATTTGGAGTGATGTAATTTATACCACAGTAGTGGCTCTGCAATTACCCTGTCTATTGCTGTCGACCGTATCTCACTATCTTTTAAATGGATCCAGCTTGACTCGTCCAGCCAGGCAAACAGTACAAATGATGCCATTCCTCATGCTGCAAGTCTTAAAGAGATAAGTTCCTTAAAGAGCGGCCCATTTATCAGTTGATACAAGCAGGATACTTACAAGCCCACTCTATTGTTTAGCTCTTTTGACAGTCAGCCTTTTTCGTTTGGGAGGGTTGTCGAGGAGGTGTTGTGGAGATCCTTTCTTCCTTGTAATCATTCCACAGGGGCTGTCAATAATGGGGCTGATTTGTTTGTTAGTAGCCTGTGGTCTGAAGCGTACTGGAGGCCTCGGACCCCATGTTTGGTTTTTCTCCGAGAAGCGCAAGTTGTATGCTGCAAAGGTAAACATCGTTTCAATGCAGGAAGTTAATGTTGATGCTGTTCCTTAAGCAATGCAAAGGTCAGCAGAAAATCTTGGAAAAACAGACTTTCTAAAATGCCCTGTTGGAGCTCTTCCAAATGAAGACCAAACAATCTCAAGGTTCATTTGGTCCTACATCACTTCTCGAGTTGTATTTAAACATCACTAAAGCAGTGTAATTTAAGCACTTAGACACACAGGCCACCATTTATGTCTCCCCATTAACTTGATTATTACCCTAATTAATTAGAGCAAGACCTTTCACAACCAGTTAACAATCAGATGGCTTACCTATGAGAGCAATCATTTTAAAGTAGTGCTGGTAAAAAGAGGAATCAACAGCAGAGGAAAAACTTGTGCTTGAAATGTTAAAGTTATAGATAAATTAAATTTAAAGAGAAAATTATTTTAAATATTGAAACTTGGGTGTGGGCCCGGTGCACCTCTGCAGCTGTTTACCAATGCCTGCTTAGCATGAAACCAAAATCAAAGCAATTTGTCTAGTCCTTATAGACCGTCTATAAAGAAATATTAGTGGTAATATTAGACATTTAGAAGGACTTTTATTTTCTTTTGAAACCACTAATTCTATTTAAACTTCTATTGATTATGCAAATAATACAGGATAGAGAAACCTTCATACCAAGTTTTGTGATGACATGCCATTGCATTTGTAAAGTTCTGCATTGCACTATAAAATTTAAAAATGACAAATCCCTAAAATGGCTGACCAAGAAACATTTGATAACATTCAACTTGGCAAATCAGGGCTCCAGACCAATACCAAATGGTCACATTTTATGACCCAACAGTGGTGACGTTTATTTTTCTCAAGACTTTTTTTCAAATACTGTCATATGCAAACGACACCACATGTGCTCGGTTGTTTGGTGTCCTCCACTTCTGGGGGCCCTAAGCAAAATGTGTAAGGGGGCCCTATCAGCATGTTCATAAAAACCTATTCATTGTCTTTGCTTAAATGTAGCTTTAAGCAAAATGTTAACTACGTTTTATAGTCTTGCTTGCAGCTGTATTTATTTCCATATGGACATTACTTTGACACGCATTAGAATTCTTCCTAATTATAACATTATACACTTGTGTTTTCTGAAACAAAATCCGTTACATTGATATTTAGAATACAATATCCAATACAAGGAACATCAAGGAAATAAATTGAAAAACAAAATAGCTGTCAGAAATCAACAAAAAACCGAAAGGATTGTCTAAATGCTAGGGGTGTAACGGTACGCAAAAATCACGGTTCGGTGCGAACCCCGGTTTTGAAGCCACGGTTCGGTTCATTTTCGGTACAGTAAGGGAGAAATGCAAACATTAAACTGCAGGTTGTTTATTACTATAAACTTTTTTTTTACAATTTGTTTACACTTTTTTTAAACACTTTTTATTAAAATATAACATATAAAATATATATAAAATGAAAAAATAATAAATAAAAGACTACTGCAAAGTTCTTTTTTACATTATTTTATAACAGTAGGTAACTCTTTTCTTAACCTTCTCTTAAACTTTTTCTACTAAAACCTTGAACTAACAAATTCAATTCCTGAATACATTTATGAACTATTAGCCTACATTTTTGCCACCAAAAATTTTCTGTTTTGATTTATTTTGGATTGTTTAACCTCACAGTATTGAACCATCTCTGTATAAAAATAATATTACTGCTCTATGTGTAACTGCATAGCAAGCAACATGATGATATACTTATTATACACTCATTTTGAGATTAGTGAGCTGCATACATAGTCATCTTTGATCTTTTGCACGTTTCTCCTAATCTTTGCTTGTGTCGTCAATGTAAGCTGTGACTTTACTTACGAACCCCTCCGCAGCTGAGTAACAGCTGAGTAAGCCCGGGTTACAGCTCTTCTCTGTCCCGACCAGCTGATCGCATTGTGACAATGATATGATTGACGTGAGGTGCAGATGAAAAATCTGATCACGCATGCCTTATTCTCGCTGTCACAGAAAGCGCGTCTCATGAATGCGTAGCAACGAAAGACGCGCATCCTCTCACGCATTTTGAAAGAACAAAGCAGCGCGTTGACACGCGTTTAACATGCGCTTTTAGATACGACACGTAAACATTTACATCAATAATCAAACGGATATACAACTAAGTAAATAAAAATCTTTCTGCGGGCCGAACTATGTTATATGTTTGACAGAAGACTTGCGCTGAACGCGGAGACTTCCGCCACTTAATATGTTCGTGCGGAAACCCACGTATTATGTTCCGCACAGGCGCACACAAAATGCATTCGGCCATTCGGTGCACGTGTGCACCGTGCCGAAAGCCCTGAACCAAAACGGTCCGGTTCGAATACACGTACCGTTACACCCCTACTAAATGCTGATTTGCTGACAAAACTAAAGCATGATCAATACACCTTAGTCAACATTTGAAGTGGATCAAAAAAAGTTCATCAAAGTTGTCCCAAGACAAGAACACATATTGTTCAATATTTAAGACAACTGAAAGATTTTGATCTACTTCAAATGTTGACTCAGCCTGATCTCATGAATTTCCGTGGGATAGTCACTGGATGTTTTCCGTGGCATTCTCACGGATCTACGCATTTTTCCGTGGCCCTGCTACGGACTGTCTTTTTCCGTGGCATTCTCACGGATTGGTTACTCAACTGTTTTGTCCTATTTTCTTACCATTTTTGCTTCGGTTTAGGTTAGATTTTCATGAAATGACATCTCTACCCAAACGCAACTCTAACCCCAACGCCAGGCGACAATTGTTTAAAGTTTAGAAAATATAAAAGAATAAATCAGAAAAAATAGTATAAACCAATAGTTAAAGTGACATACTAACGCAAACACCAAATCTAACCCTAAACCGAAGTGAAAATGGTTTGAAAATAGGACAAAAGCAGCTGAGTAACCAATCCGTGAGAATGCCACGGAGTTCCGTGAGAATGCCACGGAAAAATGAGCAAAAAATTCTGTGACCATCCCACGGAACTTTGTGAGATCAGGTTGCAGGACTAGTATAGTTTACTCTATAGTTGTAAACATACCAAAATACATGTATACATATTAAATAGATGTAATGCGCATTGTTTTAAAATGCTGCCAGGAGTCAAACAACAGCTTGCATAACTGAATGTGTTTATTTCTTTAAAACAAGTTTGAAAGGTTTTAGTAATTGGTGCGCACTGACATTTTATCATGTGGCATTTATAACAAAACACACTGGACTATTGAATCTGGAGATTTGGGGAATAAATCCATTGCATGGTTAGTCTAGAATAAATAACAAATTTTAAAGTTCTCAATCTTTTTACTTTACCTTCATGTATGCTTTTTCTGTCTTTTCTGCTCCTGATAGCTTTGTTAAAAAACTATATCCATATATCAATGTGGCATGCAGCACTGCACAGACAGATTGTCAAATGACATCAAAGTATGTTAAAATCAGACTGCTTGTTATGCTTTCAAATGGCTCTCGTGGTACGTTGATGTCACAGGCCAATTGGTCTGTGCAGGGCCTCATGCCTTTACTCACCATCAAGCCATCCTCGATGTATTATGTTTTTTTCAGACGAACACAATCAGAGATATATTAGAACATTTCCTGGATGTTCCAAGCTGTATAATGGCAGTAAATGGTGCTTCGGATTTCAAGCCCTAAAAGTCCATTCATCCTTCACAAGTAATTCACGCGGCTTCAGGGGAGACTGTCCATAAATACTAACAACTTTATACTGTACTTTGTTTGTGCAAACAGGTTATTACGATGTACAGTGACGTTTGAAGGATAACCATAGCGGACACCAGTGTATTACAACATACACTGGTGGCATACGTTATTGTTTGCCTTATGGGTAAGATTAAACGCATTTAACTTTTTATTTGTAAAATTAGAAATGGTTTCATGAACATTCATGGTTTTAAAGATATTTTGGAGTAAAAAAACAGTATAAAAGTATTACAAACAAACTTTGTGAACTTTGCCATATGACAGATGTGAGGGATGGACGTCAAAAGCGTGCATTTTAAACATATTGTTTTGAACTGGACAAGCGATGGAAAAAAGTTGATCAATTATCCTAACACTCCATCAAATTTGTTTTTAGGCAAGGTATTGAACATAAAATAATGTATTTTATTTTGAGTATTTAATAATTAAAAACACCACTTTTAACTGTTGTCTTAGTGTTGTCCTGCTATTTTACAAGTTTGAGATACCAAATAAAAAAAATAATTATTTAAAAAAATACTGAAAATATATTTAAACCAAATGGGTAAAATAAAGTGACACATGTCATAAATGTATTACATTTTGTAATGTACACAGCAAATTCACCAGTGGTAAATGTACACTCCTGATGTATATGGGCACCACCAGGACTGGTGGTACCCATATAAACACCAGCAGTGTAGATTTAACACTGGTGATTTTGCTGTGTATGATGCCCCCGGCACAAAATGTCATGTCATTGACCCATCCAGAGATATACCTGATTATTTGGGAAAGGAGTTGGCTGCCCAGTGTAAAAAAAAATGGTTTCAACTGCTAGTTGAAGACACTTTCTGGATTTAAAATAATCATGCTTGTGTGTCAGCGGCTTTGACACAAACTGGAACATAAATCTGCTTTCCTCCATCCATCTGACCTGCTTTGTGAATGGGATTATGGGTAATAAATCAGTTACATGCTCTAAACTGACACTCTCGGCTGTCATGTACTCACACAAATCACAGTAAATCGCTTTTTACTTTAGATACCATTTGTGGCATTTAAACATTTTAGAAGCCAATAAGATTAGCAATATTTATTTAAATGATATGATTATTTCTTTGTATAGCTGAGTCATGACATGCAGAAAAAGTTGTTATGAATGTAATGAATATTATTTTTAAACAGATAATGACAGAGATATACTTTTTGCGGTGGTCAGTAACAAGTGTGGTCTAACAATACCAGGTGGATTTTTGTATAGATGTAAAACGACTTCAGTATAATTTCACTTTGAACATAAGTTGCTCTTTGTTACTCTTAACCCTGTCTGCTGCATGGGACGAAAGGAACACAACAGTGAACAAATAAAATAATATTGTTTTTAGTAAATATACACGACTATGACCTTGTTAGTATGTAAATGGAAACATATTTTGTTCTTTATCTTTGCAAAAAAAAAAAAAAAAAAAAATTACATTTAAATTTGAAATGTTTTATCTGATTCAAAAGCTACCCGACATTACAAACTTGAATTGTTGAGGAAAAAAAATGTCAACAGTATAAACAATATTTAAATTAAATAAGATGAGCATAATATACATTCTCAAAATAATGCAACAGTATATGCAGATGTTACTTTCATCCCTGACATTTAAACCCAGTTTACTTTTATTCTGAAAAACTCAAAGAAGGCAAACTTCAGGGTGTGTTCACTAAAGCACTTAACCTGTAGATTGATCAGTAGGCCTACTGTAACATATTAAACGAGAAACACAACTTGTATTCGTGCTTCAATAATTCACTTTTCATGGTCGAAAAAAGCTTACTGGACCTACCCGTGGGAAACGATCATAAAATAGCGCAATATCTGGCAATATCTGTCTCCGTCAAGGGTTGCATGCTGAACATGCTGTCATTGCTTGGAATGCAGATGTAGTCAGAACTCTGAGAAAATCACTACGTTACTGTCGGTTCTCCTCTATTGTAAGTAGCTGTTGTCATGTAACTTTGATGTCCATGAAATCATCTGCAATTTCTCACTTTTGAACAATAATAAATAAACACACATTTTGACTCTTTGAATACTTTCATTACTAAGACTCCTGTCATTGTCTGAATGAGTTACCTACTGTAACGTCCAATCTATGAATAAGCTTGAGAATGATCTAAATGCATATAACTTTAATAAATCCAAAAATGAAAGCATGTATTAATGGCAAGACATTACAATGAACAAATCAAGAAAACTACACATTACAAGGAACAATAACCGACAAAAGACAAACACAGGGGATTCTCGCCTCTCTCAGCCTTTGCCTCACGTGCTACCCCCTCCCAAATATATATATATATAAATATATATTTAAGGAGCTGGCCATCATAGTTGGGGAAGAAAGCATTGGGAGCTTTGGAGAAACGATCTTGCCTTTAACAATCAGGTTCAGCCATCTTGGTTGTGACCAGGAAGCTCATAAGTGGACCCATGGGCTGCAGTGACCTCTAGGAAAACTGTAGAACCGCGTGTGTCCCAAACACACCACAAGGCCGTAACTACAACAGGAAGGGTTCTCGCATGGTGGCCATGACCTGAGAAGCTCTGGCCTGTTGGCCTGCAATATTGTCCCCACAAAGTCCATCAGCGGAGCATCACAGTCCAACTGGACCAACTTATGCAAATTGAGTGCCCTAAGGCATTGGACTGGCAACGCACAAAACTTGATTGTAAACACACTGAATGCGGATTTAGAAGAGGAACTATATTGTATGGCGGAATAGCACTTTTGGGAGTACTTCAACTCGGCGCAGTAACACTCTCTCTCTCCCATTATGAGAGGGAGAAGGGGAGCGGATTTTTCAGGCGAGTACTCCCAAAAGTGCTATTCCGACATACAATATAGTTCCTCTTTTAAATCCGCTTAGAAAAGCGCTGTGTTTTATTTTGTACCACCAAACTGGCTCGTATAACTACTCGTCTTAAATAGGAAAAACGTTGATGTGTTTGGTCACTTCTAACTTTATCTCTGAGTGGTACCATTGAATGAATGGGGCTAAGCTAAATCCTATCGAAGTGTCGCAGCGCGCCCCAGCGCTTACGTGCACGCACTAAGATGATAGAGGGATGTATCAACTCTTCTTAGTTAAGGTAATAACATAGTTTAATATTGTAAATGAGTAGACTATTCCTTTAAATAAATCCAAAACTGGAAACATGAATCAATGGCAAGGCATGTTTCCATTTTTGGATTTAAGTTTCTAAGTTATCTGCATTTCGATCCTTCTCAAGCTTTTTTGATGGACTGCACTTTACAGAATAAATGTCTCTAAAGCGGTTGAGTATTTTCCCAGTCTTCTGCCGGCTCGACCTTTCTTCTTTATCCAGCCTGCTCCCTTTATCCCCTCGCTCAACGATATGGCTGGAGTTACTCCGCTGAGATGGTTTGTATTCCACTTCAAATTAAACTGTGGCCGAGAGGCATTTAATCCACAGATTAGGATATTTCTCATTGATAGCCTTTGATTCAGCTTGTCTCTGTTGTGTCGTGTCTTTTCAGCAGGTTTTAAGATCTCTCCGAGCAAGAAAACTGAATTCTGTAGCCATCCGTCAGCAGAGGGCTGGAATGGCCTCTCTCCATTATAGTTAATTGAGTTTGTCCCTCCATGTCATCGAATGGTCTTTCTTATCGAAGTCAACAGGGATGTGTGAGCAGGGCTTCCTCTGCTCCAATCCCACACTCTTAATCTCACATGTCACTCCCGCCGCGGGGCTACTACGGCAAGCGGCACCACTTTGCGGTAAACGTCCATCTTTTCAATTAATATTGGGGGAAGGTCATTATAGTTTTTGTGGTGAATCACAATAGATTTGTTTTTGTTGGCTCGTGATTGAGTGCAGATTTACATGAGCATTGCCTGGAGCATTGAGACTTTTCACCTGCAGCGATGTCATGCAGTGTCATGAGCTACACTTTTTATTTGAACATGATTATGTGGAGTTTTTATGATAACATTTTTTTACATACTTTTAGAAGTCCACATCCAGGACTATGCACTGGAAAGAAAAATCACAAATGCGATCTCAGCTGTTTGTCCTATCGTAAAAGGTCTAATTTGGAACTTGGCTGGCAATTTTGTTGATCTTTTTGACCCTGCTTGCCACTTACTGCTCATATTTCTTTACATGACTAACCTTTATAGAGACATTATCGGCCGATAATGATTGGCGCCCCGATCAATCAGAGCACCCTTAGGGGCGGGACACACCAAAGCTTTTTTAAGCAGCTAAAAAAAAGGAGGACACCGAATGCACGAGCGGAGCTTTTCACCCAAAGTTGAATCTCTTTCAACTCTCTGCGCTCAGAGCTCGTCAATGCTCGTCAGCTACCTTTGCTCAGCTCGTCAATGTCGTCCAATCACAGTGGGTAAGGGCAGGGACAAATATCACAACAACCAACCGGCGCATCGTACAGGGACTGACAAACAAAGCAGAAGAATCACAGCAACCAAAGCGCTCAGCTGAAGAAAGCTGGCAGTCGGCGTCCGCCTGGCGTTTTCAGAAGCGTTTAAGCATGCCCACATTTTGGGAATTTAGCTTATTCACCGTATCCCCCAGAGTTAGATAACTCCATACATACCTTTCTCATCTCCGTGCGTAATGTAACTCTGTCTAACGCAGCACCCGCTAGCTTAGCTTAGCACAAAGACTGGAAGTGAATGGCTCCACCTAGCAAACTAATTCCAATAAGTGTCAAAATAAGGCAAACATTTTCCTATTTATGTGTTGTGATTTGTATAGTCACACTGTGTACAAATAACAAGGTCATATGAGACACAGCCATCTTTTTGATGAACGAACTCTCTGCTCCTCACCAGGGGCTTCTCGGGTGCTGCAAACAAATCACTCCACCCAATAGCAGTGCTTTACCTTCTGAGAATATAGTTCCCAGTATGTATACGGTTAAAAGATGGCTGTGTCTCATATCACCTTGTTATTTTTACACAGTGTGACTATACAAACCACAACACATAAGTAGGAAAATGTTTGCGTTATTTTGTCACTTATTGGAATTAGTTTGCTAGGTGGAGCCATTCACTTCCAGTCTTTGTGCTAAACTAAGCTAGCGGGAGCTGTGTCACCTTAGGCTACTTAAAGGAATATTCCATTTTCTTAAAAGAAAAATCCAGACAATTTACTCACCACCATGTCATCCAAAATGTTGATGTCTTTCTTTGTTCAGTCGAGAAGAAATTATGTTTTTTGAGGAAAACATTGCAGGATTTTTCTCATTTTAATGGACTTTAATAGACACCAACAATTAATACTTAACTCAACACTTAACAGTTTTTTTCAACGGAGTTTCAAAGGACGTTAGATGATCCCAAATGAGGCATAAGGGTCTTATCTAGCGAAACGATTGTCATTTTTGACAAGAAAAATAAAAAATATGCACTTTTAAAGCACAACTTCTCGTGACCCCACACAATATGTCATGACGTCAAGAGGTCACAGAGGACGAACGCGAAACTCCGCCCCAGTGTTTACAAGTGTGTTGAAAGAGGACCGTTCCTATGTTGTTGTATGTTGAATGATAATAATTAATGTCTTTGTGTCAGTTTATTGTTTACAATGGTCCGCAAATGTGCGTTTTATATATGTAACATGTGACCTCCCTACGTCACTACGCATTTATGTTAGGTCGCGCTGGACCGGACCTAGACGAAAAGTTGTGGTCTAAAAGAGCATATTTTTTATTTTTCTTGTCAAAAATGACAATCGTTTCGCTAGAGATAAGACCCTTATGCCTCGTTTGAGATCGTTTAGAGTCCTTTGAAACTCCGTTGAAAAAAACTGTTGAGTGTTGAGTTAAGTGTTAATTGTTGGTGTCTATTAAAGTCCATTAAAATGAGATAAAATCCTGCAATGTTTTCCTCAAAAAACATAATTTCTTCTCGTCTGAACAAAGAAAGACATCAACATTTTGGATGACATGGTGGTGAGTAAATTATCTGGATTTTTCTTTTAAGAAAATGGAATATTCCTTTAAAGGGTTGATTCATCCAAAAATGACGATTCTAAATCTGACTTCTTTTAGCAAGATATTTTGTATATGTTTTTATCTAGGATTAAATATTGATTTATTTTTGAAAAAATACTTTCTTTAATTGTGTTTTGCAAAAGAAAACCGTACAGATTAGTAAATAAGTAAATTAGGGGATATCTAAATGATATACAATTTTTACATTTTGGATGAACAAAAAAATTCAACCTCCCATACATCTCTATAGTTTAAGAAGTCTGAATCTGCGTTCAGATTGTCCAAGATACCAAATCTGTAAAGAAATAAAGATTGTTTGTCACAACAACAAAACATTTGCCATTATGAGAAACCCTACATTCATTCATTTTTGTTTACTGTATGTCAACAATCATCTCATTCGTGTCTATAAAAAGCAACCTCTCAGCTATACATTTTTCTCAGGATCTATGATCATATTAAATGTAGTAATTAAATTTAAGAGAAAATACGACCTAGAATAAACCCCTTTCCCTTCTTCTGGTTGTTTTCCTAACCTACTCGCGTGTCAGTGTGTGTGTTATTGTGCATGGCTGATCTGTCTCATCTGCACGTCTCCAGCAATGGCGTCCACAATTTGCATGCCGTGTTTGTCTTTGCTAATCACGCTGTGCTCTTCCAACAAGACTTGCAACATCAGAACATGGCTGTTCATCTAATTAAGGTGCTAATTGAATTAAATGACTGTGGTAATGAGCAGACGGGCAGCATAAAAAGCAAAGAGTCAGAACAGGCTAATTAACAAAAGAGCCTGGCTTAATTATAACACTTGAAATACATGCAGCACTGCCCTCCCATATTGTTAATTGGTGCACAGGGAAATTTATGATAATTGGGGTAATGATAGTGAAGGGACGTTCCCAAGCGGACGGGAGTCATTATAAAATACCACCAGCTCGCTTGTGCTAATGTTAATTAATACTCAGGGTGTTGTAGCGCTTATCGCCGGGTTTATTGAATTTTGTTGGCTCGTTTGGTGATATTTGATTTTGCCTCAAAAAATGTGAGACCACATTAAAAATCTATTTTTTCTTTGTGTTAAAATAAGCAGTAAGTCTTTAAATTTAAAGCACAGATTAGACATTCAAGACTATCTCTTTGAGCAAATTTGTGACATGGACCTTCATTATGAGATTTTGTACTAACTGTTACTACAGCGCTGATAATGTTGGCATTAAACTAGAATAATAGAAGTACTTCAAAGTATGTGAGATTTCCACTAAACGGCTGTGTTTTTGTTGTCTGTCACATTATTTTTATGCATCTCAGTGGTTTCGCTGTTACGCAGCAGCGCTGATAAGTTTTAACAGTAATGGTCTCCGTGCATACTTCATTGGTCTACGGCAAACGCCTCCTCTCGGCCGGATCCATTGCAATTTACCTGATCCGTGGAGTGCGGGCTCCGTAATGTTCCTTTATATTTGCGGCCCACGACATAAAAATCCCTAATGCCTCCATATTAAAAGACCTTGGCTCATTTACAAATGTAATTTGAATTTAGGATAGTCTTCCAATATCCCTCTCATTTTGGCGGCAGTGGAACAGCTCCGCTCTTTCTCTTTGGCCGTCTCCCTCACATCTGATGGAGTGATTAGAGCTGTTGAGGATTAGTCAAGCAGAGAGAGTGTAAATTGGCAAGGATGTTTTATCAGCGCGTGTCACAATATATGAAAGCAGATGTGCATGCGTGCGAAGCTGCTCTCCCACATTATGCCCGTGGAATAATTGAGATCTCTTTTATTCGGCCAGATTACCGTTCTCACTGATCATGCTGTCACGTCAAAGTGAGCACTTCATTCGCCTTGTATGCACGCCAGATCTATTTTGCTTTCATAATGGGCTGATATTACCGCTGCACAAAGACGATGAAGACATCAGCGTGATAGATGGGTGAGAGATTAAATGGGATCTTTATGACTTCTTTGATCATCGGTTATGACTGCATGATAAGATGAGCCAAGTTGGGCGCTGATTTGTTCTTTATTGGATGCAAACATTAGCCAGGGGCGGCCAGGCTTGTGCTCATGCTCTCATTTAAGGTGGAACAGACCGTCTCCACATCTGAGATGTGGCAGGGTGGCAGACAAAAACGTTGGTGCGAATGTTTATACTAGTAAATTAAAAGACGTTTTTATATATATGTATATATACTAGTCAACATTTAAAGTGGATCAAAAAGTTAATTTAAAGTTGTCCTATGAAATGAGCACACATTTAGGTTTTATGAAAGGTTTTGATACACTTTAAATGTTGACTACATATGTATTTATACCACAAGTCTGTTGAATGCTGATATTCTGATTGGTTGAGAAGTGGTGCATAGGTATGCATTATTTTTCGATAAACGCACACCTGACCTGTCAAATGTCTTAAAATAACCACCAGAGCAATGTCTGGTGTAACCGTGGTATAAGCGGAATAATTGATTCCGGTCCTGTGCATTATTCGAAAATAATGCACACCAAATAATGCCAAACAGATTAATTTCTGTTATTTAAAAACTAAAGTTTTATTTTAAAATATTTTTGAAATAGATGACTATGAATATTAAAGAAAAAGCAGCCAATGGGAGCCCAGATTAAATGTGAACTCCCTTAATATTCTTTAAAATTCATCTTAAATGAACAGTATGCAAGAAATTTATATCAATTAATCATAAAATGGCCCTGATATGTCACTAGACATTAAGAATTAATTGTCATTTCAAATATTTATATCACTGACATCAGTGGCGTGGCAAGATTATTGTTATTTAAAAAGTGGAGTTGCAGCCCTCAACTGATGTTTATGTTGTCATTTTGTGTATTAGCCACCTGTTGTGTGATTGCAGTACCAGTTTTGGCCACAATCCTACATACTGTTCCTTTAAAGTAAAACCTCAAGAGGCTTCTTGATAAAATTACACGAGTACAGTTTTGCAATTTCTAGACAAATGGTGACTGCACTTCAGATGATAAAATATAACAAGAGTTTTGATTTATTTTGTATTCTTTTAGTCACAACATAATTCCCACAGTTACATTTGTGTTATGCAATATTTTGTATGAGTTTATTATTATTCCATAATGTGGAAAAATATATAAATAAAGAATGAAGAGTGTTTCACAACCTTTGACTGGTAGTTTATATTCAGACATATATACTTATAGTGTGACCTGTTTTGTCAAGTATGATAACCCATACTCAAAATGTGACCTCTGCATTCAAAATAACCTAGCATTTTCAGAGTGTACAGTACTTAACCTTAAAAAATTTAATCTTGAGCTGGTCTTGGCCATTAGCTGTTGCTAGCAAAAAATCTGGAGAAATCTTGCCTTTTCTGTGCTGATTTTGGAAAAATATATGTGGACCTTATTGAAACAGTAATGTGGTCTTAACTTTATGTAAAATATATTTATATACACCATAAAATTAAATAAACAATCCCAAAAGAGGTTGTGAATTCTCTACACAATATGTTGAGACAGAAGAAAGTATATTACCACAAAATATTGGCCATTTAAAAAAATCTCCCACTTCAACTTCCAGTTTTAAAGAGCATAAATTTTGCTATTTTTAAAGAGTTATATATTTGCTCCTGAGCCCCCAACAACAGGTTTACATGCATGCAATATGCATCCATTACATTTAATTTTTCTTTATTTCCCAACGACTCTCAAATGAATCTTTTGAAGATTCATCTTTCATCATGCTACTCTGCTCTGATTGGTCGCACCGTCGCAGTTGCACATTACTTTGTGTTTACAGTGGAAAGAGACTACAGTGTACGCCGTACTGTACGGTGCTCGCATCTTTCCTATTCTTTATACTAATGATACTGTTCCACACTGTTTTATAAATAAAGCATCAAAAGGAAAAAGCTAACTTACGGTAGCAAACAGGGCCCACAATTTGGTTGTAAACACCCAAGCAATAACCTTATATGCATTAGATTAAAGGGATAGTTCGGCCAAAAATTATATTAATTACATATCGCATAATTCGCATCACCCCATGCAAGGACACGTCTGATTAAGCCGTTGCATTGACTTTGTATGTTATCTACTCGCGCAAATTGTTGAACTCGCATTTGGTGTGAACCCACAGTTATACCACGGTTACCCCAGACATCGCTCTGGTGGTTATTTTAAGACATTTGATAGGTTAGGTGTGCGGTTAACAGAAAAGTAATCAACAACCATGGAACATAACAGGTCCATGTTATATATAAGGAATAATTGACGACTGGCCTTTGAATTATAAGAAAATATTGCACACCCAAGCACGTTACATGGACCCGAGTCAGTTATTTCTCTTATACCACGGTTACCACAAACATTGCTCTGGTGCCTATTGTTAAGATATTTGACAAGTTAGGTGTGCGATTATCAAAAAGTAATGCATACCCGTGGGACATTTCTCAACCAATCAGAATACAACATTTAACAGACCCGTGGTATACTCTATATTAATCAACACCTTTGTAGACAATAGCGTGGGCGATAGCAGACATAAGTTATACATACGTTTGCCACTTAGCTTAAGGCTAAGTTAGCCGGTTAGCTTGAGTGCACACAGCATACAAACTACTTATTTAGCACGCTCAACAAAACCTTAAAGCAACAATTATTTATCATACTTACAGGTTGTGATTCAGAGAAGCAATGTGGTTCAAATACACAGCCTCCTCCTTTGGAGGTGAAAATTAACCGAATTTGCTTTCAGAGCGCAGAAAGAGAGGGCACAGCATCTTCTCGACATGACGTTATCCACAGGGTTCATGTATTTGTGGTAGAGGCTATGATTAATCGTAGCATTGCAAGTCATGACGTAGTAACTTTACAAAAAAAAATTCTGGGCGACTCATTCTTATGAAAGCCAATAACTTAAGTTACGGTTCATTTTCAGCTTTGTAGCCTTAGCAGACGGTTTACATTTACTTACAACCACATGACACACTGCATGAAAGGTAATTTTCATGCTAGCATAACACGTGCTCTTTAAAAGGAAATCTGCCAACATTAAGGAAAAAGACAGAAAACTGCACGCGCAAGCCATCTCAATGTTTTTTAAACTGCAGGAGATGTTACACAAAAGATATTACAAGATAAAAAAATTGTTATCTTTCTTGGTACATGTTTATTTTTGACAGCTATGTAAGGATATGCGAAGCGTATAAATAGCAGCCTGAATCCTTGTACGAATCACCTTAAACACATACACTCATGCAGATTCAGGTTCCACCTTAAAACTGGCAGATTAGACAAGATTTTTTCAGCCTCGCAGATCAAGGCTTGGGCGCTCAGCGATGACAGATACTAATGTCTAAATCAGCGTCCCAGACCAAACTGGGCTGTTGCTCGTGTTCCCAGCTGAAATGTCACCTGTTCCCATCCACCGATTTGCATAATGCAAAGTTTCTCACTCGTAAAATACAGATTAAGAGGGGAGATGGGGAGCCATTCGTAAAAGAGGAGAGTCATTTCATAGCACCGCTTCCCCTGATGATTAACTCACTCAGCACCATGGCCGCCGCTGAAATGTTAACACTACAGTATTAATTACATGCCTACAAACTGCTCAGCCACGCGGCAATGACCTCCAAACACCGTGGTGCACGAGTGCATGTGTTATACTGGAATCACAGAAACACGCTTAGATGTACCTGCTGGGCATCATGCCACGTTCACACCGTCTTAGTTTACAAGCTTTGAGTTTGGAAAAATATATGAGATGAAATGGAAAAATTACTGTTGTAAGAGCAAAATGTTAAAAGGTTAATAAAGTATGTCCGCAAACAATTAGGAAACGAACAATTAAAATGTAAATAGTAAAATCATCCTACATAATATAAAGAACATTCTGTAAAATATAACCTTAATATCTTTAAAGGGGATATCTTAATTTTTTTTAAAGAGATAGTTCACCCAAAAATGAAAATTCTGTCATCAATTACTCACCATCATGTTGTTACAAACCTGTATAAATTTCTTTGTTCTGATGAACACAAAGGAAGATATTTCGAGAAATGTTCGTAATTAAACCGTTCATGGACCCCATTCACTTCCATAGTTGTAACAACATGAGGGTGAGTAATTGATGACAGAATTTTCATTTTTGGGTAAACTATCCCTTTAAGATGTAAAATAAAGCATTAAGCCCTAAAAAGCAGTGGGTTACCAGTGCATTTTATAACAGCTAAGGGGCCTAAAACCCCCTTAGCTGTTATAAAATGCACTGTAACCCAAGTGCTTCGCGGGGCATATTGCTTTTATAAAACGGTTACTTCATATGCATAGTAGGATTTCATAAAATAAAACACAAATACGTTTTTTTTTATTTGGATGTGTCCTTTAAAATGCAAATGAGCTGATGAAGCGCAAACACTTATCGCAATGATGATGGTTTGATGCAATTCAAACTCAATTGTGCTGTGAATTATTTTCTCTTTCTCTCTGCACTAAATGGCTGTGCAGTGGTTGTATAGTGCAGATTAAGGGGCTGTATTATTATAATAAGAGCTCCTTATGACATCATAAGGAGAGCCAAATTTCAATTACCTATTTTTTCACGTGCTTGTAGAGAATGGTTTAGCAAAACCACTGGATTGATCTATTTCACGTTTTCTAGGTTGATCGAAACACTGGGAACCCAATTATAGCACTTAAACATGGAAAAAGTCAGATTTTCATGATATGTCCCCTTTAATATTCACTGATCATGTCTAAGATTGAAATTATAGTAAAATGAATGGATGAAATCAAACGGCTGTATTTGATTTTAAGACTTAAGCCTGGTTTTCACAGCTATAGGGTCACATTTAGTCTTGAGTTCTTATTATTTATATAGACCTATGTGTTTCTTGACAGTAGGGCATAAAATCCAATCTTACCCTTATCATTTAACTCTGTACTAATGCTTGTCAGATTAAACTCCGAAATGTTTAAGTAGCGTCGTCCCAAAGGTGCCGTGCTGGGACCCTCACTTATCTTCTTGACAGGCCAACAATGAGCTCCAGTTTTGGGCCCCTAAATACAAACTACACAGACCTGAGGAGAAAAGAGGAGCTGGTGCTTTGATCGTGGCCCACTGTGAACGTTTTTTTTTCTCAATTCGTGATCTTGTTACAGCAGTAGGTGTGAATTGACTGAGCGCGTCTAACTTTTAGCACGAAGTGACACCCGACCGAGGACTTCTGAAACACTAGCATTATTAAGGCACGTGGGAACCTTTTCTCCCCTGCGCTGCATGCAAGGATTGCTGCTGCCGCGCCGATAAAGCTGGGTGGCTGATAAAGTCGACGAGTAATGGCTTTTTACTAATGAGAAAAGTGCCGCTGATTATGACGAATAGCCTTGGACCAACAGGCTAAGCTGCTACACAAGCCTCCAATTGTTAGCTGCACAGGTTTTGCATTTCATTATGTACAGGCCCACTTATGTGCAGAGACTCACTGAACGAACTCACAACATTTAAAAATCAGGTTTACCAAAAACTTTACAGTATTTTATTTGAATTTTAATGGTCTGGTTAGATAAGGAAAATAAATAAATGATTTAAGGAAGTCTTAACTTAATATGTGACCCAGTCTGTGAAAACCCTGCTAAAATTATTTTTTATTGTTTTCTACAAAAAAATCATCCTACATAAGGTAAAGAACGTTCTATGAAAATATAACCTAATGTTTCTAATCTTTTAATTAGATTATGAGACTTTACCCAGGGTCGCATACTTTATATTGATGAAATGATTGTGATATACTTATTTTCTTTTTGATAATTTGTAGAATGTAATATAAAATATCTGTTTAATATAAAGAAGAGTAATGTAACATTGACATTAGCTGTCATATGTGTTATGGAATAATTCTATTGGTTCTCTATGCTAATATCATTTAGCCTTTGCTAACCCCGTTGCTCATACGAAATTTTCCCAACTATGAAATAATTAATGAGTTCAATAAAATTCGCGATAAATCAATTAATCACACAAAGCCGCACATCAATTAATCATTCGATGGTGTCACGGTTAATTTTGCAGTATAAATCATATACAGATGCATAATTATACATTTTGGGTTATTTGTACCATTCTCACATACTCATTTGTATACTGAATTTAAATCTTTTGCTTAAAACTAATAAATCTAATCAAGCAGTTCATATTTTATTATAGTTACATGAACGATGTCTGTATTTATAATATTTTACAGATATATTATCGTCATTTGGAAAACACTTATCTCCATTAACCACGACTTAAAAAAAAAATCAAAATAATAAATATTTTGTGTGCTAAATATTTTCATACAGATTTGTGCCTCATATCATTTGTAAATGTGAGGGGACTGTGGATGACAGAAATATACCGTACCAATAATAAATAAACACAACTTGATTTAGTTTTTAATATGTGTCATAACATGATGAAATATTAGTGGGGATTTAAATATTTTATTTATTGATATAAAGTAAGTAAATGATCTACAAAATTATGCACTGCTTTTCTAGAGTTTGTTTACTTTCTGGTCAAAAATATATGATTGTAATATATAGTCTACGAATCAGAAGTTTAACTTACGATCAACACAACATAAAGTTACCTACTTACAAAGACTTTATTACTTAAAGGTACAGCATTGCATAAGCAGTGTGAAAGGTCTTGTTGTTAAAACCCAGAAATCACACATAATGAGAAAAAAATACCTTAAAATACTTTATTTTAATGCATCGTAAGTCACTTAGGGTAAAAGCGTTTGCCAAATACATAAATGTAAATGAAATGTAAAAATGTAATTAGGATAATCTGAGATATTGCGTAATATTCCATGGGTCGAATATTCATTCAGGAGTTAGGGGTCACAGTAAATTGCAGATTGACATTAATTCTGTAGACATATACTGTGTGTTTATTTGAGGTGAATACTCGTGCTGGAGGGGCTATTAAATGGTGGGCTTAAACAAACACACGATTCCCTCAGCTCTGCGAACAGTGGCATACATCACGTCTACATGAAGAGTGTGAGCTTGTCACTGTCATCGCAAGCCGGGGCCTTAGGGACCGTGTGAAATGGGAGGGTCAAAAGAAAGGGCACAGCTCATAAACGTCCCTGAAAGAAGCCAAATAATAGGATCCCTGATGTGGAACGACCATTGAAAAGCTTGCTTATGTAAATAAGAGCGAGATGTTGAAATCCATTATCAGGCTCATTTACATAAGGGGCTTCAAATGGTGTGTGGAGGACAGGCCAATCTACGAGCCCCGCCCCCCCGACGCATATCCCGAAGAGTGGACGTACTCAGACGTACACGGGGGTCTCAAAGGATATCTAAGATGTCATTCTTATCCGCTCGCTTATCTGCTAGCGAAGGTTTCAGCTCGCCTTCTCCTCTCCGATCTCCATATCACCCCTAACAGGCCGACACAGTATTAGCCAATCATCTTTGATAGATGAAGCATGGAAATTAGTGGCAGAGTTAAAGTGATAACCACAGGCACCACTAACATCCCATTATGGCAGACTTAATTGATGAGCTCATTAGGATCATTATTAGAGAAATTGATTTCAAATAGGCACTTAAATCCTGCCTGCTAAAAAGGTGGAGGAGAAACACTCCACAATGCGCTCCCAATCCCTAAAATACATAATGGAGCAAATAATTTAATCGGCTTTCTTTAATTAATAATTTGAGATCGCATAATGCGTGGCCGCACAAACCGTTAAAACATTTAAGTATGAAATCAAGGCTCTTGGAAACATTAATGACTGTTCATTGTGTGTGTCCCTGTAATTTATTAATTAACCGTAATCTCGGGCATTCAATTACTCGTGTGTGATGGGTCATTTAGAGGTGTACAAAGTACTTCTTGATTGTATCCTTAACGCAGAGCTGTCCTTATACATAAAATGTATTTTATTTACAGTATTAACCTATACATTTGCTGTTATATACAGTTTGACTTAATATTTATATATTCTCTTCTATATCCCTAGTATTTGTCATGTCATACAGATTTCATTTCCAGGCATAATTTACATTTTATTACACGGTTCAAGACTGGACACTCTTCATAAACTGTTATTGAAGCAATTATAGTGGCTTTTAGATCTCCTTTTATTGTCTAGCTGGCCTGAATTTGTGATTTTTTTTTACGTTTACATTTATTCATTCAGCAGACATTTTTATGCAAAGTGACTTTCCATGAGAGAACATTTAACCTAAGGAGCCAACAATACGCGTATACTGTAGCTATGTTTACCATACAAGTGGGGTTGTAGCTAGAGAAAGATGAACAAAATAGATGATGATTTTATTTTTTTAAAGTTTTAATTTGTATACACATATTAAACAAGACCTGTACATATAAACAAGGCTAATTAAAATAATGCTTTCGGTATTTTAGTTTTTTGCTACTCTTGCTATGTCATGTTGTAAATTATGACTTAAGATTCAGTGTTGTATTGCACTCTACACACTGCTGGGTTATTTTCAACCCATAGTTGGGTCAAAAGGGAATGAACCCAACCCGTTGGGTTGTATTTAACCTATGACGGGTTGTTTCAACGCAAAATTCTGGGTTGTTTTAACTCAAATAAAAAATAAATCGGGGTTAGCTTGGGTTTGTCCCATTTTGACCCAATGCTGGGTTGAAAATAACCCAGCCTTTTTTAAGTGCACTGAAAAAATTATTCATTCAATTTACTAAATTTTTTAAGGTAAGTGGTTGCAATCGATTTATTTAAGCTACATTTAAACAAAAATTTTTTGTTTTGTTTTGCCTTTCAAATTTTTTTTTGTTTAAATGTAGCTTAAATAAATTGATTGCAACCACTTACCTTAAAAAATTTAGTATATTGAATGAATTATTTTTTTCAGTATGTGCATTTTTGGGTGTTTTAAAATATTTTAATTAAACATCATACGCTGAAAAAAAATTATTCATTCAATTTACTCAATTTTTTAAGGTAAGTGTTCGCAATCAATTTATTTAAGCTACATTAAAAAAATGTAGAAAAACAAAACAAAACAAAAAACTTTTGTTTAAATGTAGCTTAAATAAATGAATTGCGACCATTTACCTAAAAAAATTGTGTAAATTGAATGATCAGTTTTTCAGTGTAATGGTGCACTCCCACCAGCCGTGGTTGATGCGGCAAAAACATTTTAGTTCACTTGTTTCATTCGCGTGTAAAAGCCATGCATGAAATAATCCTTCGAGAAATTTACGCGTAAAATCGCGTCATGGGAGGGGCTTCTGCGACTCCGCTGAGACTCTGCCACTCCGCTCGCTTCCTGTAATCATGTAACTACTACAGCAAGGTCCTGATTGGTTAACGTGGCGTGGAAATCCGTCAAAGTTCAGATTTTTCAAATCGTGCTGAATGTACCATCTGTGCTGCGCATTCCGCGCGAAACACCCGACGCTTACTGCATGTACTGCACCGCAGGATGCCTAATCGCATCTTTGCATTGACTTCACATGTAAATCACTTGCGCTTGCCGCGTTTACCGCGTCTGGTGTAAACCCTGTATAAGAGATTCTACAGGTTATTTTCTGTGCTAATTGACAGCATGCTGTTCATGTATTGTATGTGATGAATTTTATACTTTTAAGAGGAATGCAAAGGGATTGTTTACCCAAAAATAATAATTCTGTCATCATTTATTCACTCTCGCATTGTTTCAAAACTGTATGAATTTCTTTGTTCCGATGAACACGAAGGAAGATATTTTAAGGCCAAACTGATCAGAGGCCCCATAGACTGCCATAGTAGGAAAAAATTATACTATGGAAGTCAATGGGGCCTCTAATCAGTTTGGTTACGAATTTTCCTCAAAATATCTTAATTTGTGTTAATCAGAACAAAGAAATGTATACAGGTTTAAAAACAACACGAGAGTGAAGTAAATGAAGATCCTTTTAACGCTCTCTTGTAAACTTATAAATCAATCTTTTTTTTTCTTTAAGGTTTATTGCTGTTTATATCAACAGCATGGAAAACACTATTTTCAAACACCAATTTGTTCATGCAAAAACTAGTGTCTCACCTGTCATTTGCAAAATTGTGGTGGTGTTTAAAAGCAAAATGAACCAAAACCTACACTAATCCAGATGTGTGCTACACTGTCTTCTAAGTCATAATAAATCAAATTGCAAGGTCTTAGCTTATTTTAGACCTCTTAAACTTTGAGTTTGACCTGTGAAATAGTGTGTTTGGATGATATTGATTTTTAGTTTTTCTTAACTAGTAGCTGCTTTGGAAAATAAAGGACAAAACAACATACTCTATTGAGGCATATATTACAGACTGTTTGGCACTAGTGAGACATGGACCATTATTAAGGCTTCAGCACTTTTCATTGATATACGTCAAAGCTTGGGGAGCTGTTCTCTAAAGCCACAGGAAGTTCATCCCCAACTGTCCTCCTCACTTGATTCAATATGTTTTAAATTGGTTCCCCAGCGCATTGATATTTCAGCTATCCATATTGTGCTGTGAGTAAGGATTACACGTTTAAAGGGAACAGATCGTTTGCCGGCATAAAGGTGGTCTTAGCTTCCCGAAGCCCTTATCAGCTGGACAAAGACTCTCATGCATTCAGAACACTAAAATCCCATTTAATTGAATTTCTTTTTAGACACACAAGCTTAGAGGTATTTTTTGCCATTCGATTTTACTCAGCCTTTCGTCCCATCATAAAAGCTCGAGCCAAAAAAGGAACTTGCAAATACTTTTATTTATCAAATTGCCTTTTTTTGCACTGTCTACCTTTTCCGTGTCACTTATTATATCATTTCAATGAATACTTTCTGCAAAAGGGGTTATCGGCAAAAAATATATATATTTCTTTCAAGGACTGATTTAGTGAGTTTAAAAACTGGCTAGTGGAAAGCTATTCGAGGAGATGTTACCATACAGACAGGCAACACATCAGGACGGAGCGCTATAAGCGATACTATCTCAACGCTCTGATGTATTTAATGCATTGGCGTGTGGATGAGCTCGTGGTGAATGTATGGCTCTTACAGATGTAGAGTGGGTCACAACGTGGTGGAGATTGTGTCGGCCCGAGCAGTTTGTTAAGCCAGACAACATTATTTATAATCTATATCTCACGTTCTTGCAAGCGGGAGGGGGTATCATATTTTTCTGGCTCTAAAATGATAAAGAACAATCAAAAGTGGTGGTCTGACCATTGAACATTTGAAATAGGCAGACGAAATCTAAACGCGCACATGAAGGCACCAGGCTTTCACTTACAGTATGATTTATCATAGCAAAGCACTGTTAGATGCATTATTTATGTAGCCAGACATAGCTTTTAAGAAAGGTAAAAATAATAACTCTTTGGAAAATGTTCCTTGAATGCTTACTACCTGTCCATCATTGGTCGCACAAACAGAAAGTCTTACCCCCACATTAATGCCATTGGCTGTTTGGGATGCTTAAACAAACAGAGCGATGTTTAGATGTTGTGTCTTTTTTTAACATGCATGCTTTTAAGACTGACCATGCCAAATCCATTTTAAGTCGTACTGTTAAATGCAAAAGATGCAACAAAGAAAGAAAAGGCATTTGCGCGCAGATCTCTTAATAAGTTGTTTACGGCGTTGTTGACATCTTGCCTCCCATTCTGAAAGTATTTGTCTTGCTGAGTGACTCGTTCTTTAATGAAACCCTTGACTGCTTTAGTGTGCAGGGTGATTTAAATGCGCTGATATAAGGCTATGATTCAAAAACTTGGATCTGCATCAGCACTGTGTGTTATCGCAAGCTCTTCATGCACAGTTGCCCAAATGACACTTTAATGGCCCACTGTAAGGGCTACTTATTTTGTATCCATATCCAGTGGCTAATGATGATAAGGTGGGGAATTGTGGGAAGGTTAGTGGACAGGCAGACGCTATGTCTTCAATGGTTCCTGGGTTTACAATTTCATGTTAAAGGCTTTCTCATTTTATCTCATTACCTGCATTTGTCGTAGTGTTTTTGCATAACCGTGCACGCTCAATCTCTTTACGCAGGCTGAAGGACGGAGAGGGTCAATGGATGTGTTTTAAACACTGCAGCTGGGAACAAAAATCAGAATTTTACATTTGAAAAACATGACTAAATCTTATTTAAAAACCATTATTAAGGTGAGAGATTTTTACAGTTTAACTGTATGTGTTACTGTACAAACTACAGTACAATAGTGTAGACATATACCAGAGAAAACGAAAGATATATACGTTTAGTGTTTATAACAATCTTTGTTATGACTGCTTTCCACATAAAATTGTAGTGACGTCATCAAATACACAAATAGAAAAGAACAAATCCAAGCTACACTACCAGTTAAAAGTTGTAAAAAATGTTAACAGTTTTGATTTATTTTGGATGCTTTTAGTCAACAAAATTCCCACAATTACATTTGTGTTATGCCATGGTTTGTATAATTTTATTATTATTGTAATGCGGAAAAATATAAATAAAGAAATGAGTGAGTGTTTCAAAAAGTCTTTGATTTAACCCTCGTTCACTAAACATAGGGAACGGAAAGGTCATGTCGATGACCAACAAAAATTGTAGTGCTGCCACTAATGACTAATTTTCTAACCACTTATCTGTCGATTAATTTTTCGACTTAATTAATTTAGTGGACTATTCTAAACAACTATTTTTTTTTTTAAACTCAAGTGTTTGTTATTTCATTGTGTTCATTTTATTTTGAACTCAACAATGTCATAAACAATATAAATAACTTAAATGTTACCAAATAAAAAATTATAATGTAAACAATATAAATAATAATAAAACATTTCCAGTGCAGAGTATTTGCTTAACAGAAATATGAAATGTTTCACTTTTACTCTTTGATCTATCACATTATATTGCATTTTAACACAACTGAATGCTTTACATATTATTTATTCTGTTTTCAGACATAAAACGAGTAGCCTATAAAATAGTGACTAAACACGACCCATTACACCTAGTGTTTAATCAGCGCACAGACTGGTGTGGAGGTGAATTACATTGAGCCATTTGAGACAGGAGACAGTGAATTACAGTGGGCCGTTCGAGATGGGAGAAAAATAAATATGCGACTCCTCGACTAAAAAAATTGCCGTTGACAAATTTTCAATGGCGATTATGTCGACTACGCCGACTATTCGTGGCAGCACTAAAACATTGAGAACTCGCTTAGTGAGACCAATCTGCTTGAAGGTATCCAGAAAAAGCCAATGAATATTGTCATGCAGTATTTGCATCTGCCGGCCAGGCCCTGCCGGGGAGTATAAATAGACGGCATAGTACTCTGCATAGTCAGCTTTTTACTGAGGAGCCAAGCATAAGAGACCCGACCACCTCAGCAGTGGTACAGTACTTTGTCGCAAGGGGATGTGACGTCACCGTGCCCTACCTTCAGGGAACGAGGGTTACATCTGTAACCGACGAATTAGGAATCCCTACCAAAGTGCCACGAGTGTTGCCCCTTCCAGTGACCTGCATAAGCCTCCTGGCTTCTTGATATTAGAGTAGCCACTACATGGCTATATGCAGAGAAGGCCAGTCACCTGTTCCTGTATAACCCAATTAGTGACACTTTGATAACACTTGGAAGCGTACCCGTTCTAGTAGTAAGGGCAATGCTGCGGAAGCCACGTCGTCCTAAGGAGGTTCTTCACTGCAATAAACAATTTGGAATAACCGCATGGGTTTTACTGCATTTCGAAGTCTGTGAGGTGGTTTCAATGAGACTACACGACGCAGAGGGGGTTCAGCCAGGAAAAGCACGGCCTCATACTGAAAAATACACAAATGGAATCCCGAGGGGTCACAACATATGGACACCATGCCTAACAAAGGCTTGCAATAATTCAACAATGAAAGGTCAGCACCGGATGCTCTGCCACATCTGACAGCCAAGGCATTGGAGAAAGTGGTAGAGTTTGCCATCATGGAACTTCTGGCACCGATCTAGCACCGTAAAGGATACACTCTAGCCGAGTCTGTCATGCTTTTACACGTTTAAGGTAAGAACACGGCAGGATACTGGCTTGACACGAAGGCTATAGAACCTAGCGAACGTGTTAGGTGTTGCTCAGGTTGCAGCTTTACAAATGTCCATTAGCGAGGCACCACATTCTAGCGCCAAGGAGGAAGCAACACTTCTGGTTGAGTGTGCTCGCATCCTGAGTTTGGTAAGCCAAAGCAATAGCGTCCACTATCCAGTGAGACACCCTCTGCTTAGAGACAGCTTTTCCCTTCTGCTTGTTAGGGATTTGCAGGAGGATGAACCCAAGCACAGACGTAGATACAACAAATTAAACGTCATTATACAAAACAGGAAAACAAAATCCCACGATGGGGCAAACAAGATATAAACTAATGATAGGTAAAACACTAGTATAAAACTAGCTGAGGTCCTGAGGCTTTACGTTCAGTCCACCTATATCTGCGGAGCGCGGCGGGGACAGAGCAAAGCCAGGGCTGGGTCTGCTTCCTCCAAGGGTAATGCTTGTAGGTTCACCAACTGATCCTTAAGAGGACTTGTAGGAACCTTTGGCACGTAGGGGTCTCAAAATTACATAGGAGTCAGCGTGCCTGAACTGAATGCACAAATCGTCAACCAAAAAAGGATGCACTCCAGCTTCTGTTGTAAAAACGAGACTGATCAAGCATTTTTTGGGGGTCTTGCATCAATGAACAGATTCCACTTCAAAGTGTAAGCATGTCTCGTAGATGGCCCTCGCACTGGTGTGTACTACCTGCTGGGGTAGGCCACTTAGAACCTTGATGTCCAGGGACCACACAAGGAGTTTTCAGAGGTCTGGAGGCAGGTGTCACAGGATGCCATATCTCTGAAAAAGGACGTCCCTACTCTGTACCAGTACCGGTTCCGAGAACCAGGTCTAGTTGGGCCAGTAGGGTGCATCCAGCAGAACCTGCTTCTCATCCTCCCTGACTTGTCTGCTCAATGTCCGAATGGCTAGAAGTGGCCTAAGATGCTTCTAACTACACAAATGTAGATGACGGGCGAGTTGTGACATGCAACAGGAGCGTAGACCACTGGTTGATGTACTCCATGGTCGCATTACTGTCTGTACAGACTAGCACATCTTTACCCTGTAACAACTGCTTTAGGTGGGTCAGTGCAAGATGTACTGCCAACAACTTGAGGCAAATGATATGCCAGTACAGCTGGGGAACTGTCCAGACCCCAAAGACTGCGAATGCTGTGTTCTCTCATGGGAACAAGGGGCTTCTCCACGACCTTCGTGAAGATGTGAAGATGCAAAAAACCTGTGCAGCTGTTTTAGAGGAAGTTGCTCTTTAGTTGTTGAGGCTAAGAGGGGTTACCGGCCAACTCCAAAAGAGGTGAACAGCAGGTACCGCTACAGTGCTTTAACTCCAAAACTGTAGAAATCTTCCAGTAACAAAAAAAGCATGATCAGAACTAGGGGTGTCACGATTCTCCAAATCCTCGATTCGATTACATTTTCGATTCTAAGGTCACGATTCGATTCAATTCTCGATTTTTTTCCTTTTTTGAAAGACAAAAAATGCTATGCCATTAATATTTATTATTATTATTATTATAGTTACACATTAACATACACATTGCGTGCTTTTCTTCGCATGGGTGTTTTTGGGCTTCACTTTACGCGAGAGAACTTGTAGAGGATTCCTTCTTGCACGCAGATGGACTTAATGCGCACGTCTTGGACAAGCATCCAGCGCGTCAAGCAGCTGCACTTCTCTCTGTCTCACGTGCACGGCACGCGCTCTCGCATCTGTCCGAAGTCTAAACATAAACTAAAATAGTAGTAATCCTTACCTATTTGTTCAGTTTTATGCGTTTCATGCGAGCTGTGGCAAACTATCCCTTTTGTTTGAAATATAATCTGCTGCATCTTGGCGCCTCATTCTCACGCACGTGCAGAGAGCTGTGCTCTGTGCAGAGAGCTGCGCTCTGTCCGAAGGCAGATCAGTAGGTAGTAATCCTGTTTATGATATGCATTTCAAGTATTAATACATCCCTTGTGTTTAAAATATAAATATCTGAGTGGTTTTTCCCCGCTTGGGACGTGACATGGGGGCGTGGCAGCATCGACGATCCCATTTTTTTATTCGAAGTTCGAGGATGGGACTTAATTTCGATCGATTTCGATTTAAAATCGAAATCGTGACACCCTTAATCAGAAGAGATAACTGCCAAAAGCCAAAGCTGAAAATGCAGCACACCTGCCATCTGTTTACTCCCCTGGCGGGTCGTGGCTGGCAAATGCAAATACTGCATGCCAATATTCATTGGTTCTTTCTAGTTACACTCGAAGCAGATTGGTCTCTCTAGTGAGTTATCAATTTGTCGGTCATCAACGTAAAATCGTCAAAGTGACCAACTGAAAAATAACTCCAAAGTCAACTGTCCAGATGAGCTACGTTAACTTTTAACATCTTCAAAAAGCATGTGCAAGACTTTTAAATGTGTTGTAAAACAAAATATTTTTATTTCAACTGTTAGATTTTACATGCAAATCTGTCTAAAAGTTCCAGATCAAAGTGAAATGAATTGCAGTTTTTATCTACAATGTATTGAAAATGTGTTTTGGTAACTGCTCTTGTCATAAGCACAATGTGCGGTGGATATCAAGGACATGAGCACCTTTGGTGAAATTTGTGCATTTCTCATGCCCAAATCGCATAGCTTTACTTTACCGCGTCTTCAAACTGAACCAGCTGGACGATATAACACCCACAACTCCTATTCAGGTCACTGCTTGGCTGAACTGACCACACGTGGCACATGGGGTCTGATGCTTGACACCGGGGCAAGTGGCCATTTCATCAGCGCTTAATGCGGCCGCTCACCTCTGAAGAGTGAAGCACCAAAGTCTATGAATTATTACAATCCCTGTCAATCTTGGCATGCTGGCAGTGATCCCTGGAGTGTGAAGGCTTTTGTCTGCTGTTTAAGTTACCATGGAAGATGAAATTGTTACAGCGCCACCGTGTCCTGGCCCGGCGCTCTCTTATCGGCCCCGGCGTGTATCTTCTATCTTTAGAGAATGTTTTCTCTTTTTACTTGCTATCAACATTGTATAAATGGAAAAAAGGAATCTCATTTCTCTTACATTGGCAAGGATTTTCTCAACATTATAGAGGAGGTGCCACAAGCAGGTGGCACTAAGCCATAAGCACAACTGGAGACCATGCTGAGTCGCACACCAGCTGAGAATAAAATCAGCAAAAGAGGCTGAAAAACGATCACAAATGCCTCAATGCTTTTTAAAGGCTGATTTATACAATCATTTGATAACTGCTTGTATATTTTAAATTATTCAGCCCTGAGGCATTATAGGGTAAACATTGACCTATGCTTTTCTTATGAACCATTTTCAGCTGCCTGTTAAATCTGCATGCTTTCTTTATAGGTTTTATATTAGTTAAAAAAGCCAGATATCTTCTATGCAGATGTCAAAGAACAATTTAACATATCAATGCATTCTTTGGCACCTTTTAAATTACAAGTATGAAACTTAACCTAGGGTTTAAAGCAGGGTTTAGAATGAAGATAACCTAGGGTTAAGTGCAGTGTAAAGAGCCCTAGAGTTAATATTTCCAGATCTGGTTTGAATTAAAAAATTAAAATCAATACTCACAATTAAGTAATGTTTTTCTTTTTGTTTTAGATAATCTAGTGTACTTACCTGCCGATGGGGCAAATTGTCACAAGTAAACATTCTCTATTCAACTATTCTATACAACTCTGTAATTAGATAAGATATGAAAATGTAATGAATACAACATATATGCCCAAGCCTTCCTTCTTTCATTTGGTATGAGATTTATACCATTGTGATGTATGGTGCTCAGATGTATGGTGTGACAGTGTGAAAAGTGTGACAACTTACCCCGCTCTCTCCTATGTCTTTTGCTATAGGTTTTTCCCCACGAGTACAATAAATAATTTTGGACACAGCATATACTGCACATGAATGCATATGTACAGTATGCTGTTTAATGCACTTCATAAATCCAGTTTCACCCCTTGTGTTGGTTTGCAAATACACACAAATGAATGAATGCACTTTACGTGCATGTAAAGAATGATGCACAGTACCACCCGCTTACAGACACACACAAACACACACATAGATCATTTCTTTTCCCCTCTGATATTCTTTATGTAGAATAATCTCAAATTGGATCTGCTCTGTGATTTTTTTTAATTATCTGTGAAGCCTGGCCCTTTTGAACCAAATAATTCTGAAGTTATGAAGCAGAAATAATGGCCTCATAGCCGCTGAGGTTCTATATCTCTGTGGTTTTAACGTTATCTCTTACTCTAAGTGCTCACCTGCTTCCCCATCTTCAACCAGAGTGTAAAGAAAGTTTGCTATTAATCTACTGTCCACAGCTATGATCGCATGCATAAATCCTCAAAATACACACACCTTAAAACACGATCGTTTGATCAATGAAAAAACATGACAATTTATTATTATTGATTTGCATTTAATGTATTAGCATCTAACTACAGTCACCTAAAGGATGTTAGGAACACCATACTAATACTGTGTTTGACCCTCTTTCGCCTTCAGAACTGCCTTAATTCTGCGTGGCATTGATTCAACAAGGTGCTGAGAGCATTCTTTAGAAATGTTGACCCATATTGATAGGATCGCATCTTGCAGTTGATGGAGATTTGTGGGATGCACATCCAGGGCACGAAGCTCCCGTTCCACCACATCCCAAAGATGCTCTATTGGGTTGAGATCTGGTGACTGTGGGGGCCATTTTAGTACAGTGAACTCATTGTCATGTTCAAGAAAACAATTTGAAATGATTTGAGCTTTGTGACATGGTGCATTATTCTGCTGGAAGTAGCCATCAGAGGATGGGTACATGGTGGTCATAAAGGGATGGACATGGTCAGAAACAATGCTCAAGTAGGCTGTGGCATTTAAACAATACCCAATTGGCACTAAAGGGCCTAAAGTGTGCCAAGAAAACATCTCCCACACCATTACACCACCACAACCAGCCTGCACAGTGAGGCATGATGGATCCATGTTCTCATTCTGTTTACGCCAAATTCTGACTCTACCATCTGAATGTCTCAACAGAAATCGAGACTCATCAGACCAGGCAACATTTTTCCAGTCTTCAACTGTCCAATTTTGGTGAGCTTGTGCAAATTGTAGCCTCTTTTTCCTATTTTTAATGGAGATGAGTGGTACCCGGTGGGGTCTTCTGCTGTTGTAGCCCATCCGCCTCAAGGTTGTGCGTGTTGTGGCTTCACAAATGCTTTGCTGCATACCTCGGTTGTAAGGAGTGGTTATTTCAGTCAAAGTTGCTCTTCTGTCAGCTTGAATCAGTCGGCCCATTCTCCTCTGACGTCTAGAATCAACAAGGCATCTTCGCCCACAGGACTGCTGCATACTGGATGTTTTTCTCTTTTCGTTGTAAACCCTAGAAATGGTTGTGCGTGAAAATCCCAGTAATTGAGCAGATTGTGAAATACTCAGACCGGCCCGTCTGGCACCAACAACCATGCCACACTTAAAATCGCTTAAATCACCTTTTTTCCCATTCTAACATTCAGTTTGGAGTTCAGGAGATTGTCTTGACCAGGACCACACCCCTAAATGCATTGAAGCAACTGCTATGTGATTGGTTGATTAGATAATTCCATTAATGAGAAATTGAACAGGTGTTCCTAATTATCCTTTAGGTGAGTGTATATTAATGTTGTCGAGCATTACTTTAACTATTGCTCAGACTTGACATAGCAAGTCTAAAACAATTTAAACACTTAGACCAGATTACCATATACAGCAGCATGCACTTTATATTATATCACCTTGAAACCAGCCACAGCACTATACTGTAGAATTGTGACAAAATGTTAAAAAGTTTTACAGGAATTGTCTAATAATTCTCCATCCTTTAAAACACTTGTGTGTGTGCGCGCGGTGTGTGTGTGTGTGTGTGTGTGTGTGTGTGTGTGCGTGCGTGCGTGCGTGCGTGCGTGCGTGCGTGCGTGCGTGCGTGCGTGCGTGCGTGCGTGCGTGCGTGCGTGCGTGCGTGTGTTTGTGTGTGTCTATCAGCTGTTGTTGTCCAGCTGTAAGGGGAGCAATACTGAGTGTAAAGTAGAAGTGAACCTGCCTGCTGAAGGAATATTCACATAACATTAAACACGAGTAGATTTAGCCCGAAGGCACATATGCTATTCTTCAGCTGTATACAGCTTTAGTGCTTTCATAAAAGAGCAAAGGTTCAAAATTGATTCATTGATCAACTGTTTTAAGAGGGGGTGACTGCAATTTCCAAACACTTAGATAAAAATCAACACAGCGTCAGATAGCTGCAGAAACAGCAGAGGAGGACTGGGAGACCACAATTATACTTTAACTGTTAAGAAAAGTCACATGAAGTAGATTTAGAGGTCAGTCATTTAGGCCCAGTTTAAAGAGAATTACATTTGTCCACAGACGTCTTTAAGAAATTTATACACAATCTCATGTCAATTCAAACATATTTTACAAGGTGACTAATTCATATGAATTTGTATGATCAAATTGGTACGTTGTTGTTTGATCTGCTTTGAACCCAGTGACGTCTTTATTATAATTTTTTTTTAATAACCATAAGTTTTGGTATGAATGACTTGTATTGTACAAATTCAGACAAATTGGTCACCTCATAAAATTTGTTTTTTCAGGTTGAAGCACAACCTATGTTAATGTTATGTCAAGCTAGAGGTCTTCACGGGTCCAATAAAAAACTTTTTTATGCTAATACCATCAGAAACCTTTCTGATCTCTAAGAAACCATATAAGGAATTAAAGAACCCAGGTAAATGTGGTTCTCAATAAGACAAGGGTTCTTACTAAAGGTGCTGCAGAGACTAACTGAGGAGCCTTTATATAGTGCGTTGAAGTGGCTCAGTTAACTTTGTGGTGCATTTACTTTATAAAGACCCTGATCTGTCAGTCCATTGTGCATGAAGATCACTTTAATCAGCCCTTTTGCTTAGCATATCAACAAAACAAGTTTGTGAAAGCGCAATGTAAAATCAATAGCTTCACAGAGGACTCTGCTTATCAGGAAGACCTTCACCTAACTGAACAGACAGTAGACGGGCCCTAGTCAAACATGCTCCTCTTTAATGTTGGAGTCCTGTAGCCGATAAGACCATTAGTAGTTCACTTAGCTTACTTAGCTCGCTTTAATATTTTCTCTTATTATATTGCAATATAGAGGAAATTAGAGAGCATTATCATTAAAAGCTCTTTAGGCTCCCATTAAGTCAGAATTGCTTTTGAAAATGTAGTCTCATAGTGATTTAAAGCCTATATTTGACTATTCTTGCAAATGCATATATATATACACACACACACACACACAGTATATGCTTCGTCAACATGCTCAGCAAAAATACTGTCATTTAAACGATGGTCAATTGGTATACTAAGGGGCCCAAAGTGTGCCAAAAAATCCCCCATACCACATGTGGTGTTTTGGTGGGGCTCTCTCAATGTTTTTCTTCTATGAGTTTTTTTTCAACCCCTTGTGAGTCATAAGCTTAACTTAGTATTTTCTTCTATACTATACATTATTACTGCGCTGACTAGTACAGTTTAATCTTAGCCACTGTAGTCTGCTACTTTGGTTGTCCTCTGATTTTTTCTGCTTTTATTAATGTAAAGCTGCTTTCGAAGAATTAAACAGCTGTGAAAAGCACTATATAAATACAATGTAATTGAATTGAACATGCTTAACAAGTTCTCATTAATTTAAGTGTTTAGTATTTGCATTTCTTTTGAGTTTTTATAAGTAATAATCTCATAAGTTTGTTCTATAATTTCAGTGTTGCCTAAATTAATATTGTTAACATATTTATTAGACTTATTTTTCATCACATTATAAAACACAAAACATAATTTGATTTAAACCAAATTTTATAAAAAAGTTTACAGAATTTAAAAACATAAACATTTTATAAACATTTGTAACATTTGTACAACATAAGTGCACCATTTAATTTAAAATGTCCTATAGACGGTTTCATCGGACAAACGTGATACACGTCTGGATCCGAACCTTACTTCCGGTTTCGTTTTTTTAATGTTCTGACTAGTTGCTAAACTAATCTCTTGAACAAATGCCTCGTCGAAAATAACAAATGTTTTGGTTTCCTAGGTAATATATGTGTTGTTTTGTTTGCTTGTTATATAAATAAACTACGTTTAAAGAACTTTGTTGTTATTTATATTAGCGGCGTTTACCGGAAGTTACATGCGGACCGCGACAGCGGCGTGTTTATGTTGTTACTGCTGAAACGGTCTATAAAGACCTAATATAATGAACTGTTATGTTTTAATTACCTTAGAATAAGTGTTACATTTCTATTTCCATACACTGTAAACTCAAATGCTGTCTTTACTTGAAAAGTCAAGTAAATATTACTTAAAGTTTGTGTTTTGTAAAATTAACTTAATAAATCCTAGTTCATTCAACTTTTTAACCTACAAAATCCACAAACTTAAAAAATACAAGTGTAATGAACTTAAAATTACTGTGATGAATACCCATAATCCTTTTCCCCGGAATATTTGGTTTATTAATGTTTGGGCAAAGAATAAAAACTGATGGGGCACTCGTTAAGATGTTAAATAAGATGTTGTGGAGGTTTAATCTGGATTTACTAAAGACGCACAGTGGATAATTAGCGTTATAAAGGTGTGGTGTAGTTATTTTTGCAACTGACCTTATTGCATGTGCATTTCTCGGAGTTTCCCTTTCAGACGCAGAATTTATGGGGGGAGATTAATTAAACGATTCCCGCAACACGATTAACTAATGTTTGCGCGCGTGCTTTGACTGGTTTTCGTGCCATTATTTAACGGCAAAAAAGCATGTCTTAAATCAGTTTGCGCTTGAAATGGGTGAAGTTATTGCTAAAAAAGAAGAGGCATCACAGACAGGGACGGATTGGCAATCTGTGCGTTCTGGAAAAGTCCAGAACGGCCGTTCAACGGAGGGCCGTCGCCCGGCCGATGGCAAAAAAAGTCTAATAAATATGAGCAGCCAACAGCAGAGGCACTATTACGATCACTTATATGCTGCTACGTGTAAAAAAACGAGGAAGAAGAGTCGGCCTACTAGCCGTGATTGGTCCACGGATTCCCGGAATTCGCGAGTGTCTATGTTTGCGAGCCTGAGCATCCACAGCCTGGTCATGATGAGGGAAAGACGGAGTTAACTTCACATCAGCAAGAGCTAAGTGCCAGTAGTAGCAGGACACGTGACATTATAATATAATATACACGATATAAAAATAAATAAAACTCGCGTGAAAATTAACGTAATGCGCAACTAGTGTTAGAGAAAGACGTGATGTGAGTGTGTGCGCACGCGCTGTGTGTGTGAGAGAGAGAGAGGCGCGGGCGCGATTGAACAGTGGAAACATAAAAACAATACATACTCCGTCATTTTGTTCATATGGGACAAAATTCAAACGGCAAAGTGTTTGCTTATATTTGTATACAGTCGCAATAAAACAAAACATTTTGCTTTTGTCAAACTGTAAACTCTTGTCAAACTGTAACCTACAACTGTCATCTAACCAAAATCACACACATCAAAGCAAAAAATATTTATCCAACCCCGTTTAAAAACAGTCTGTGGGTGGACATTCATTGTATTGCACTTTCTGTCTGTCTTCCATCAGAGTGCAGTTTTTCCTTGTCTTTCATATTTGTGTTTAGTATTGTGGAATTGGCAAAGACCTGGTGTGAAAGCTGTACAGACACAAAATTAAAAGGCCTAGCTATTTTCATTATTTCACAGCCTTATTATACATCAAAGTTTAATATGACATGGACAAAATATTAAATATCCTTGTCTAATAGTCTGACAGTATTGTGGCATAGTATCAGGACATCCTTGTGTCTGTTGTGCACGGCTAGGGGCGAATGGCCGGATGATGGGCCTATTTGGGAAAAAGTCCAGGGCTGTTTTTTAGCCCCAGTCCGTCCCTGATCACAGAGATCAGAGAACGTGTGATACAAGGCAGAGAATTGAGAACAGTTTATTTGGTAACACCAGAGGAACATATTCTTCAAAAAAATTGTTTGCTAAGCCATGTTTATTTTTTATTGGATGAAATAAAATAATCACTAGGAGAAGTCACACAATACCAGATGTTTCAAAACTTCTTGTAAAGCTTAAATGTCTCTCCTCCAGTTCATTTCAATGTACTAAGGTTTTCGTTTGCTGGGATTTCACACCCCGAATTTTCCACTGCAATGTCTGTGGTGCTGAACTCAAGTGCATCAGGTGTTAGTAGATCACCCGCACCTCATCAGCTCTGCTTATTTGCGACCCTGATCTAATTTGCGTTGCTCTAGTAGATTGCGTTGGTCATTATGGAAATCAGCTGTATTGTCTGTGTTTTTTAATTTGTGCTTTTTAGTAAATAACTCGCAGATATACACTCCCATTAGTGCTTTTTTAAACAAATTTTATTTTACTAATTTTTTTTGTTTAAATGTAGCTGAAATAAATTTTTTGCAACCACTTACCTTAAAAAATTGAGTAAATTAAATGAATATTTTTTTTAATGTTTGATGTATTGGTGAGGCAAACAGCCGGTAAGGGAAGCAGTTCTAAGTCAAGAAACCACACTGAAAAAAAATATTCATTCAATTTACTCAACTTTTTAAGGTAAGTGTTTGCAATCAATTTATTTAAACTACATTTAAACAAAAAATATTAGTAAAGTAAAATACAATAAAAAAACTTTTGTTTAAATGTAGCTTAAATAAATTGATTGCAACCACTTACCTTAAAAAATTGAGTAAATTGAACGAATCATCTTTTTCAGTGCAGGTGCAGGACATAGGCAGGTAGACAAACAGGAGACAGGAACCACAAAAAGGTACATCCAAACAGTATAACTACCGAAAGACTAAGTGAGAACAGAGAGGGCTATAAATACACAATGAGAACCAATTACAAAGCAGCACTAATAAATTACCATGAAAACAAATGAGGAGATGGGTGTGGTTTTGGCATCAAATGACAAGACAGAACTAAACTTCAAAATAAGAGCACAAGACAGGGGAAACACAGTCAGACAGGGATCATAACAATAGGCTATATGCATTTCTGTCAACGCAACAAGCGACGACTCCTAAATGAATTTCTATGGTTATAAACAGCATGCCACAGACGCTTTTGCTAGAGCTCAGAAGAGCCCTTTAACTTTATAAAAATATGAATTGTTTAAATGAATTTGCAGGTCTCAGCCTCAGTCCAATCTAATAGAAATGTTAAAATGAGCTACGAGCAGAATCCCTCACTTTCAAGCAGTTCTTTCAGCCCATCATGCCTTCAAATGATCCGTGATATCTGCAGCTTTATGCCGCTGTGTACCCTGGCTTCTTATCTCCATATAGGGTCTCGGTCAATAAGCAATTAGCATTTTATGACAAACTGCTCACCAACATCAAGGGAGGTTGGCAGGTTGCCACCGCAGATGATTTTTATAGAGAGGATTCGAGTCATGTCTGGAGACAGAAGTCAATGTTTATTACCATGGCAATTACATGCCCTCTAAATGTCCATAAAAAATAATTTAACATGAGATAGGCAATTAGGCTGATGTTTACTCACTAACAAAGGAGGTTAAGGAATGAATGCTAAAAGCACAACAGCATGTGTTTTAATGGCACTTTTACACAGCATGGTGTACGTTTGAATGGCTTATAATAAAATAGCATTGCTGTAAATTATTCCTGTATGAAGTGCTTTTAATTAGAATTTTTTTGTTTAGTTTAATTAAGTGTGATTAATTATATAAACAACTGATGAAATAAAAATGCAATATTATTTGATTGGGCAAATACAGTAGTCGCCTTGTACTGTATGTCTTAACCATTGCATCATTTAAAGATTTTTCACAGCTAAAGTTGTAATTTTTTATTATATTATCAACATAATTTGTGTATGTTTGAATGTCAGAATTTGGTATTGTGTATGTAACTCTTTATACTGTAATAAAAACATGCACTTAACCTAAAAGGGTGTTAAACCTGACGCTCCTAGCATGTTGTTTTGAAAATGTGGCCTGGCATGTGGCCTTTTGGAAAAAGGGGTTAACCCGGCCCACCTCACTTATTTATTTCAATTTTATTAAATATTTCTTGTCCCATTGATATCATGAGATTTTTTGTTTCAAATCTGTGTATTCCTTTGTGTAAATGAACAAAAAGGTAAATTTTCCGACTTTTAGGATGCAGTTTCAGTTTCTCCATCTGTCTCCAGCACCTCAGGGTCGGAGATTGCGTGCTAGCTTATTTTCTCTCGGCAGGCCACGGCCTTGAGATCGGCCCACCCAGCTGCTAAATAGCAGACTGACAGCAAAGGAATAATTCACAAGTGGAGCTAATCAAAGGTGAAAAGAGAGAATCAGTAAACGTCGTATCCTTTTGCCACTTTCATCAATCCGGCTAACTGAATTTGAACTAAAGCTGAGCAAATTTTACGGGGAAGGAAATTAATATGTAACACATCTGAGGTCTGGCCGGAGCTGGTGGAATTGGAAAAGTCTGCATTATATCAGAGCGGCAGATTATTGGAAAGACAATTGGGGCCGTCGGCGTAATCAGAAAACAGTGAGGTGTGTCTATCTTATGATGGCACTGTGACCTAGCGGGCTCGTGGCGAAGGAAATTTTTTCTCCCTGTTTTCGATTCAATCACTCAGGCCATCCGCCCTGCTGCGTGAATCCGTTGGCCCCCGCGCATGACAGTATCAATTCAATTACCCTGAAAATGGATACATATTCAGGGTCTAAGAGAGAAAGGAGCGGACGATGTCGCGGGAGAGGAGCAGAGACAAAGAAATACACATTTACCCCCGTAATAAGTTTCATTTGGAGCCGGTTTGAAAACAATTCGCCTGTGCATTTGTCCCTGTCAGATCACATTATCCGCAAATGAAGTTTACAAAATATCAATTCAATTTCTATAACCCAAGCCTGTAGCAGAACACACGGGGGTCTGAATTGACCATATCATAACATCTGAAGGGCCCCTGGTGGCTTTCAAATATTTTCAGTCAGAGGCAATCAAAACCAGAGCGGCTCATGCTAATCCGTTCAATTTCATCCTTTAAACCGTCCCTTTTCCCCCATAAACACACCGACACCTTACCTCGGTGATCCAGGAAAGGGCAGACTGGGAATGCCCTTGTATGGCTTGTAGATTTGGTTTGTGGGATTTTTGGATTTGTTTATGGCCCTTTTGCTCTTTATTCTTCTATTCTCATTTTGGCGGGAACGGTTTGGTCATGATATTTGCTTGAATGACAACATTTCACTCAATAAACTTCTGAGAGCTCAAGCGCAGGGACCCCTGATGTTTTTTTTTATTAACAACGGAGCCCAAGGGACACTTTAATTGCTTACAGGTTACATTTTTATAGCTCAGCAGTCTATTAAGTTCAAAGTTAAAAATAGATAAACATGAAGCAGTTGTTGACACAGAGCACGGACATTATGAAATGAATGTGGATAGCTCGGGTAATTTGTTTAAGAGGTTTTGATTGCAAAAGCTTTGCAGGTCAAATCAGATCAGTTTTAGACAATGGAGAGATCTCTTTTGTGATTTTTCTCATGTTGTGAATATATAAATGTGACGCGATCGGATCCTTGGTAAACACATTCCAATTGCATCCTTAAATCTAAAATATATATATAAAAAATGATTCACAGTTCAGGTAAGTTCATGAAATGGGATTTAACCAGCACTTTTGGATGATTTTGAGATCATAGGCTCTCCACGGGTGGGATATTATTAGTCATTTAAAGTGTGATGGGTTACATTATCTTTCAATTACTTGTTTTAGTGTTATACACACACTCCCACTTTTCCAGAGAGGCGCTAATGTGCAAATTAAAGATGTGAAGTTTCCTTGATACATCTCAGTGGGAAACTGAGAGTGTTGCCGCCTTTTAGTGAAGTGAAAATGAGTCGCACGTTATGAAATTATTCACAGACGCCGCTTGTAATTCTGGCCGCCTCGGTCTCGCAGTCCAACAGCAAATATGCCTATATGAAGTGTCTTTAAAAATGCTGTTTAACAAATCAATTTTAAAACGCTTACCTTGTAAAACACTGCGATTGTTCCAGTCACTCCTGATCAGGCACTGGTGAGTGTTCATCTGTTAGAGATCGAACTAAATGTTTTACAGAGCAGCAGTGTGGAAATGCGTAATTGGAAAAATATTAAGGAGTCGACATGGATGTAACATTTTTATTGATTTTTTTGGATCCTCTCTTTGGCTTCTGCCGAAGGCCTTCAGCTTATTTCATTAACAATCTTCTAAAATAGACAAAGACAAAACTTAAAAGGGCGTTTACCGTTTAGCCAAATTTGTCATAACGGTGATGCATGTGTAACAGTTTGCATGTTGCACCGACAACCAGACCCACTAAGGTCCCCTTTAAGTAGGGGATAATATTTTGACCTGAAATTTTGCAATGGTCCTGCCTTTAGTGCTATTGACAGATTGCCTTAACAGGTGATAATTGATAATCTTATTATATGTGTCAGCAGGTGAATCCCCAAAAGACAGGTACAGCAAGTAAGGCTGTTCTTAACTGTGTCCAAATAAGTGGAGGGTAAATTTGACCCGGGTGGCATTTGCATGTTAAGTGCGGTCAATCCTAATTGATTAGATCCAAATTAAATGCAGTGGGTTTCAATATTTTCCCTGTTTGCACATTAGCCTCTCACCAGCAACATATGGATGTATTGAATTCAGATTAGTAACCTAAGCATAGACTTAGACAAAGAGGAACTTATCTTTAATTAAAATCATCAAATGGGTTCTTAAATCCTGTTCTGAAAGTTTTGTTGGGTTTAAACCATTTCAAGTCCAGAGGTTTATGTTTCAAATGACTGTGACCAAAGAGATCATAGTGCATTGCCAAAGTAACTTGTTTAAGTTTAATGTCGAATGACATACCACCTAACTGAGAATAACTAACAGTCTGGTAAAAAAGGCAAAAATCAAAAACAAACAAATTCTCTTTTAAAAGACATTTCTTAACATTTACTACCCCTGCTTTAGAGGGTATAATTGACCCATTTTGTATTGGGAATACAAAACCCTCTACATAGTATCTCTTCATCCCTCAAATCTGTTTTTTTAGTCTAATTTTGTTATATCATTCAGAATCTGTTGCATGTGCTCTGCTTAGTTTTAGTCAAATGTGTAAAGACTACCTGAAAACCATATTTAACTCATTCCCTGCCAGCCTTTTTTTTTTTTTTTTAAAGTTGCCTGCCAGCATTTTTTGGTGATTTTCACAAAAGTTTCACAAAATGCCTTCCAGTTAAGTTTTCTTCTAAAAATATATAAACATACAAATATATCAAATGAAATAACAGACCCTCTGCCTTCAAAAAAACAACAACCGTTTAATCCTATCTATATTTTTTTATTTGCATAAAATCTTAAATATGGCTATTTGTCTTTAAAAGTACAATTTTTAGCAAAAAGCTGAAATAATTGCATTTTTGTGAAGAAATTTTGTTAGAGATCAGATTCAGAATGATTATCAAATCATACATTAGTAAATAACGTTTTGGCTTCAGTTTTTTTATAAATTGGGTAAGTGCCATCTATTGGATAATCGCGGTATTGCCGATTAACATAAAATTTCACCCATAACACTTTTTTAATGCAAATGTTTTCTTTTAATTGCCGAGATATTTTGTCAATGGCGGGAAAAGAGTTAAAAATATCATGAAAATTTGACTTTTTCCATGTTTAAGTGCTATAATTGGGTCCCCAGTGCTTCTATCAACCTAGAAAATGTTAAAAAGATCAACCCAGTAACTTAGTTTTGGTAAACCATTCTCTTCAAGCATATGAAAAAATAGGTAATTGAAATCTGGATCCCCCTGTGATGTCAGAAGGGGATAATACCGCTCCTTAATCTGCACTATCCAACCACGGCACTGCCATTTAGTGCAGAGATCAGCTCTCATTTGCATTTAGAAGGACACGTTTTAAAAATGGCACATATTTGCTCACACCTATTTGTTTTATTTATTTTTTGTTGGTGTTGGCTTCGTAGCTGTCATGCTCTATTTTGTCAAGTTCAGTCTCAGTAAGCTCTCTGTGTCTTGTCGTTGTTCGTTCTTCTATCCACTGTTTAAATGTTTTGTTTTTTCCGTACATCTTAAAATGAATGTCAAAATTTTCCATTCTTAATTGTGGTTGTCCAGTGTTTGTCACAAGATGGCGACAAACAGTAATCTTTGTTGGCGCAGAGGGATTTTAAACATACAAGTAGTACCGGCTATGCGTTATTACTTTGGAGCGGTTATTATTTGAAAAGAACGAACCTGCAAATGTCTCAACTGACCAATCAGAATCAAGCATTCCAGAGAGCCGTGTAATAACATGATATAATCAATTATCTGTAGGGTATTTTTAGCTAAAACTTCACATGTACTATGGAGACACCAACGGTTTATTTTACATCTAAAATGGTCTTGTGAAATGTCCCCTTTAAGTAGCGATACATTACAGAGAAACTCGGGTGCTCAAAAAGAGCATAAGCCCTGATCACAATTTCAGGATTTATTCTGTGATAACAACCATTACTTTATATTTTCTTGATCTTCTTTTGTTTGTGATAACAGGAGCCATTCTCTTGAGCCTTGACTCTATAAGCTTTGTGCGTGTCTTGTATAATTTCTAATTTCTTTAAAATTTTAATACATCTTTAATGATAATATATTTGAAAAAAGGGCAAAGAAAATGTTTGCAATTTAAATATGGCTTGGGAAGAATTTCATTGCAATACACTTTTAAAAAGCCATCAATACAGAAAGTTTACAGCCCACGTGTAGTTGTGTCATCTACAAGCAGATGCTACAGTAACTGCCCGTGTAATCCGGCAACCTTGATTTCCTGGCATTTAAAGTTCATTCTGAGCAAACTTCAAATTCACCAGCATTCATTCTTTTGTCATCAGCTCCCTTAATTGAAGCCCTCTGGACCACATCGTCCCCTCCCTCTGCCAGAAATTGCTCTTGAACCTCTTAAACCAATTATCACTAAGGGGAAACATGGCAAAATGTGTTTAAGAGTGTTCAGTGCGGTAATGTGCCTTATTGGCATGTCTGTAAATAGGATAATTTCTGAAATTTAGCCTCAATGAGCTTCCATCGCTTTGCCTGATTTATTGACAAGTGGGCATTGGCTCCCCGCTCAGGATAATTGGAGAAGCCATCTCATTAGATGGGAGAGTTTGTGATCTGAAACAATCTCGGGTGAGAAGATAATTAATTATGAGTGCAGGTGCCGCTGTCACGTGAAGTGCAGATGAGCTTCTCCGAGTTTCCCAAGAGTCTTATCCCGACTTCAGCGGCAAACTGGAGCGCAGTCAGCGGTGGCTGATTACTGACAAGTAATTAACAATGTCAACAGAATAAAGCGATGGAATTTATATTAATTATTTCATCAACACGGTGATGATCTTGTAGCAAATCCAATTGCTCGGGAAAGGTTAATTACTTGCCATTGCATAACATCAGAGCGCCAACTGTGGCAAACCTGCAGCTTGTTTTAACTGTTAGCCGGATAATTAATGAACAATGTAATTGTGGTTCTTGTGGCATGAAATGTTGAAATATTAGCTTTACTTTTATGCAGTCTGTAGGTTTGATTGCTCATTTGTGATTTTTGCGAAACAAAAAAAATCAAATGCCCTAAAAAATGTAAGGTTGTTTCAACCTATGATTTGGTGAAATATGGACAACCCAACCATATGGTTAAAATCAACCTAAAATTTTGGGGTTACGTTTTGGGTGTAACTTTATTAGCTTGGAGCCGAACCTTAAGAATGCTTCACCTAAGCAGCCGTTAAGTGTCTCTAAAAACTGCCTACACAAACTGTTTAGGTAAAGCTGAACTGGGCAATCTGCAGATATTAAACAGCTAAAGTTAATTAGCCTTTACCATTGTCCCTGCTTGATGAAAGTGGTAATCTAAAGCTAAAGGAGAGGTGTGACCCTGCATTCATCCTATAGTCATGGTAAATTCATACCCCATATAGGCCTAACTACAGCACATCAACGCCGCGAAGTGCGAGCCGTCCGACAAGTAATTCGTTTTATCTCCCATTGCTGGTATGAGAGGCGCGAAGGCTAAAAATAACTAATTAGAGGAATTACTGGGAAGTGGGATGTGTCTGTGGATCAGCAGACTTTTAATGTAAAAAGAAATTTGATCAATAATGAGAAGACTTGGAAATCCAGCCCTCTTAACATTAACAATTACTGTGATTAACAATGATACTCACAACTCATTTTTCATTACAGAGGAGACGAGATAAGCTTGTTTATATAGACTTGCTTTTCAACCAATGAGTAATTTATCATGGCAAAGCCCATGAAAGCACATAACAGCCCACAGCAATTAAAACCTTCCCAGTGACCTTGTGACAACCAAGGACCTGAGAGTCCATAGGAAAGTGGGGGAGATTTTCGCCTCTTGCACAGTCAGATAGCTGATGGGCTGTGTTTGCATTAAAGGACCCTTCTATTCAGTATTTCCTTTAAAAATTAAACCTATATTCTCTGATTGCAAACAAAAACAATGTAAAAAATTACATAATACTTGAAGAGTTTGGTTCCAAAATGCAATAAATGCCATTTAAAAACAATGGCCAAAATCAGTATTTTATCTGGTCAGTATTAAAAAGTAAATTCTTCATTTTATGCAAAATCCGATATCTGTTGTGTTTTCTGTCATCTTTTCTCCCCAAAACGCAATAAACACCACTCCTCCTTCACTGCAGAATGTAATAAATCCACTTATTACACGGCTCTCTGGAATGCTTGATTCTGATTGGTCAGTTGAGACATTTGCAGGTTCGTTCTTTTCAAATAATAACCGCTCCAATGTAATAACGCATACCCGGTACTACTTGTACGAGTAAAATCGCTCCGCGCCAATAAAGATCAATAAAGATTACTGTCTGTTTGGCGCCATCTTGTGACAAACACTCGACAACCACGACAAGACACAGACAGCTTACTGAGACTGAACTTGACAAAATAGAGCATGACAGCTACGAAGCCAACACACAAAAAATACAGAATGGGCATTAAAACTTCTCAAAGACTGGCTAAAAGAGAAAAAATGGAGACAAGTATGAAGCAGAGGATCTTAATAAGGTATTACGATCATTTTATGCATCTGTGCAAAGTTTCGCGGAAGGATAAAAATGTTAATTTAAAACAAATATGCCAATAAAATGTTTCAAATTCATATTCATGTCCAGTTTTTTTCTTATGTGACAAGTAGCCGTGTAATAAGCGGGATAATGTAGAGGCAGCCGGTAGTTATCGGGAAAAAGCCCCTTCAGTGTGATACAAGACCCTCCCTTTCGCGTCGGGTCCTGATCACACTGTCGGGGCTTATTTCCCAATAACTACCGGCTGCCTCTACATTATCCCTTACTTAACAAATCACAGCATTTCACACATTATAAACAATAATGGCGGCACATTGAATACACACAAAATCCTATTTTTCCTCATCTACTTTGTACTTTGTGATCAACAAAAAAAAATATATAATAATACTTTGATGGCACAAAAACAATCACCCACAAAGAAGGGGCTGGAGGGCTACGGTGTTCAAAACAGTATACAGAATGTCAAAAAATATATATAAATTGAAGGTGCTCTTTGGCAAATAAGCAAAATATCAAAAATAACAAAAGGAAACATGGTGGTATTTTTAAGTTCCATTATGAACTAGCACCTTTATTAAAGCGGTTTTATAATTAAGAAGAGTGCCTTGGTTTCCTTTTGTTATTTTTAATACTGTACTTTGATGGCATTGATAAATCTGTGGTGGTTTTCTGTGACGGGGAATAAACGTAAGCCATCAACATTTAATAATTTACGTGAGAGGCACTCATGTATAGGAAAAATGCCGGCTGTTGCTTGTTCTCCCGACAGCATCAAGCTTCTGTCATGCTAACACATTGAGCCCAGGGGATCTTATGAAAAACTTTTCATTATTTAACTTGAAGCCAACAAAAATTGAGCAGGACCAAAACATTTTACAGCTGATCGCTGTCAAAAAAGTTCAGTGACGACGTCCCAAGCATAACAGCAGCAATGACTGTGTTCTTAATATGACAAAGTAAGAGTTTTAATCAACGTGATTTTACAAAGTTCCATCGGATAGTCGCAGATTTTTTTGCTAATTTTTCCGTAGCATTTTCACAGATTTCTGAATTTTTCCGTGGCCCTGACACAGACTTTCTTTTCCAACTGCTTTTTCCTATTTTCAAACCATGTTGCTTTGGTTTAAGGTTAGATTTGGTGTTTGCGTTAGTATGTCACTTTAAGTGTTGGTTTATACTATTTTTTTCTTATACATGGGTTTCAGTCATGTGACTTTTTACGTTATGCCGCCATCTTGAGGACCTACCGAGTACCAGTAGGCTACTGACAAGCATTGGCTGGCTCGCTACGATTTACGGATTTCTTATCTTTTACTGTCTATGATTCTTATGGATACGGGAAATGGCTACGAAAGACAACATGTCGCACCTCGACTGTCATGAAAAGAAACGCGACTTTAAAAAAATATACCTTGGTTTGGGTGTGATGCCTACTCAATCCCAGATACGTTCTTCCAGCTGCTGTTTGCTGCTACCGAACTACCACTATTTTACAACACTAAGGCGGCGCGTCACAACATGAAACTTTGCTCGAAGTATCACCTGGATCTCTACTCATGAACGCAAACATTGAGAACATTGTTTGTGTACACAGAGTTTAATAAAAAGAAAGTTTTGTACAACTGATTTTGGCTGTTATGGTGTCTGCTCGTCATCTCTGCCAGACGGAAATAATCGATTTCTGAATGCGAATGAATGAATCTCATATGAGGCTCCTTTTTCAACTAGAAGGTCAATATTGTTTATCACTTGCGACAAAACAACGAATTATCTGTGCATTTATATGGAACTATGCTTTAGGAGCTATCCATCTTTACTCTCCTCCCTCCTTACGTTCCATTCGCAGATCGATACATCTAGACTGGGAAGATGGCGGCGAGCGGAAGCCAAATCAACCAAAGTCAGTTGTTCAAAACCTTCTTTTTAGTAAACTCCGTGTTCACAAACAATGTTCTCAATGCTCGAGTTCACGTGTAGAGACACAGGCGATACTTCGAGCAAAATATCATGTTTTGTCGAGCCTTCTAAGTGTTGTAAAAATAGCGATTTTGATGCTCACAACATATTGAAGGCATAGCTTCTAGTTCTTTTGCGACCACTTCAGGTCCTCAAAATGGCGGAAGACAAGAGAGTGACGCCAGCTGAAACCCATGTATGTATTCTTTTATATTTTATAAACTTTAAACAATTGTTGCCTGGCGTTGGGGTTACAATTGGGTTTGGGTAGGGATGTCATTTTATGTAAATCTAACCCTAAACCGAACCGACAAATAGGACAGAACAGTTGAGTAACAAATCCATGAGAATGCCACAGAAAAGAAAGTCAGGGCCACGGAAAAATGCAAAGATCTGAATGCCACGGAAAAATGAGCAAAAAATTCTGTGACATTAATGTTTTTTTCATGTTTTTTAATCAGTGTATACCACTTGTCAACTAAATTAATATAACATGACAAAGATGAATGCATATATATATATATTTATATATATATATATATATATATATATATATATATATATATATATATATATATATATATATATATATATATATATATATATATATATATATATATATATATATATCAGGGTTTCCTGTAGAAAATGTGTTAGTTAAGGGGGTAGGGTTGTGCAGGTGGGCGGGCCGGGGGCGTGGCAATCAAAGGGGCGTATGCGTCATGATGAAAAATATTTTTATTTAAAACACTCAAATAAAACTCCATTTTGAAGAAACTATGACAGAAAATGAACACATACTAGATTATTAATGAATTAAATCAACAGGCTAGTTATCCTCCAGACATTAACGGATCATGTCTTTCTCTCATTTCGGCCATGTGACGTGTGCCCGCTCGCAGTGTGAAGCGCGTCCACGCTATTCTCCGACATGCACTTGACGGCCTTTGTGCAACTAATTTTTTTTTTTGGACGACCTTGTTAAGGTGGTAGGGTATCCCAGCTTAGGTGGGCCGCCCAAACTAAAAAGTGCAGCGGGAAACCCTGTATATCTTTGAAAATCAAATTATGGATAAAAAATGTCAATGTTATTATAACCTAAAGAGGCTATGTGAATGATTGTAACAGAAAATAGTGGTCTTTATCTTGTCACTTTCTTGGTATAGAAAACGCATTTTTACCCAAATTAATCAAAATGGATTTATTCTTCACTCTTCACATTTTATTGATACAGATATGAATAAGAAATCATCCCATTATTTTGGCAAAAATATATATTTACAGCAATTCAGTAAAAACAATATAAAGAAAAACAAAAAATGCATGTACTGTAAAATAAATGTTTTTCTTTTGATATAAGGGAAAAGAGATAAATTTAACCTTTTTACCACATACATTGTACTTTGTATTCATTACAATTTCTTCAGAGATACATTGCAGTATGTTTTTTTGTTCAATTTCTTTTTTTAACATCAGCTTTGAAACAGTCTGTGCTCGTCCTTAATTTAAAACTGTGCTACAGAGTTAAAACATGAATTGTCATCCTAATAGAGTTCCTTTACAATCGTTCATTTCACCCTGTTGAGCTGGGCTGGATCTAGAAAAGGTTATCTCGCTCGCAGAATGGCTTCAATTTTAACTCCATAAGACGGACTTGGAAGAAAATGAATCTTAAGGGATTCGCTGGGCTCTCTTGTTCACAAAGTCATCTCTGAAGAGAGAAAGCTCTCTTGCCGCACTTTCTGGATGACTGACCAACGTGATCCAGTAAGTGATGCTGCTACAGACTGAGTCGTCTGAAGCCAAAATCACTGTGCAAGGGAACTGTAATGCTGAAGCTATTTTACACTGTAACAGCTGATTTAGTTTGGGCTGTTTGGTGCTCAGCCCCTCCACAACTGCTTTTATTTACTTAGCCTACTATACCACAAAAACTACAATCATTTATCTGTATTGCTGCAGGAATAGGCAAAGAATATTTTAGTGCAGTGGTTTTCAAACTGGGGGCCGGGGCCCCAAGGGGGGCCGCGAGATGGTGCCAGGGGGGCCCCAGTTTTATGACATTTTATAAAATACATTCATTTATCATGAATTCTGTGTAATTAAACCTAAAAAATAATAAGCCAACTAACCAACAGCACTACTAGGTATAATTTTATATGTTTTGTTTAATTAAAATATTACATTTTAAAACTGTTTTTGTCATACATTTTCTTTCGGGGGGCCGCGAAAAAATGCACTGTACACAAGGGGGGCCGCACGCTGAAAAAGTTTGGGAACCACTGTTTTAGTGCACCTTTCAACATAAATCCTATTAGATCTTCAGAGTTTGCTACCAATGTTTGGGCCAAATGGAGGTTGACTTTTGGCATGTAAATACCAAAAACGATAAGCTGCCGTTTTATATTCCAACAATTAGAAATAAATAACGTTTTAGCAACACCAACCCCGAACACAAAGACTTGCCCTGCCTGTTTGAGATTCCATTATAGACAGTCCGCACTGGAAAGTAATGAGCCATAAAATTTCATTCAGAAATGATATTACCAAAAAATGATGGAGCGATACCAGGGCACAAAGCCTCAGCACGTCCGGCGCTCATCTTTACATTTGGCTCAATGTATTTCTATTGATCTCGCAGAATCACTTAATATTGCAGCAGGATAACACTTTCTGCTCTCTCTTTTCCCCTCCCACTTAGAGGCTACAGAGCTCAGGTACTTACAGCGCTGAATTGACCAATGTGTCTCCATGTAATTACAGGGATTTTCTTATCTCCCTCTATTTGCTGAAGCTATTCCGCTGAAGAAAGGCTGCCGCTAATGCCGGACCCTTCTCATATCTCATTTACATTGGCCGCTAATCCCAGCTCCATCTTGACTTGAGATAATGACATTAGCTTCTCTCGCTCGCTCGCTCACTTCTCTCTGTGTTGGCCTTCAGAAAGCCGGCGATTTATAGACCCACTAAATAAAAGCTTTTGAGATGATGGGTCAGCTAAATATTTGCTCTCAGATGCACAAAATAGCAATGAATATAAAGCATTCACATCGAATTACAAGTGTACACTCCTGTATGTGGGACATGTTTATGTCATCATTATATGCTGCGTGCTTTCGTATGTACGTTTCGTATAAAACATTATGTGCAATTTGGAAAGCACTAGTTTTTGATCACATGCGTGCAAGTGAATTTTATGCACTTTATCTTTGTAACTTTGCTAGTTTTAAAAAACTTTAATGATTTATAAAGCAATAATCTAGGTGTTTCCTCTTATTGGAATCTGGAATTTTGTTTTCAGTGTCAGTTTAAAGTTAATAAGATTTGCCCTAGTTGTCCTCTATCAACTTTGACTTCATGTTAGCCATTTTTCATGTTACTATCAAGAACCATTTTTTTTAAGACATCATCCTCCAGGAAGTGACATCGGCACAAACAGTTGTACAGTAGGTATAGATTTAATGAAGTATACATTATTTTCAACCCATCGTTGGGTCAACAAGGGACAAATGCAACCCAGTTTCATATATACCTAATGGCGGGGTCTCGACCCTTTTAGACCCAATGCTGTACACTCTAAAAAATGCTGGGTTGTTTCAACCCATTGTTGGGCCAAATACAGAAATATTCTAGGTTAATTTAACCTAGTGGTTTGTCCATATTTTACCCAACCATGTGTTGAAACAGCTCACCATTTTATAAAGCGCATGATGTTTGTAATAAGCTCTAAAATGCTTCATCCTGTTAGAAAAATATGGTTTAAAAATCCCTAATGTCTGACAAACTTAGACAGCCCTGTTGGATTCTTTAGATATTAATTCCTCTAAATATTTAATAGATGTTTATTTTATTTTTGTTATTAAAAAATGTAATAAAAATATACAGTAAGTTTCATTTGGATATTTTCTTAAGCAACATCTCAAAAATGTTTTATAAAAAATTACAGAGAATTTCAAGAATCTATCACACAGTTTTTTTAGGGAAGTGTGTTGCAGTAATGATGGGGACTTGTATTAATTTCTGTATTTCAGTGTAGCGTGGGCTGGGGGGTGGGGGGGGGAGCTGACCCTTGAAAATTAGATAGATGCGGTGTAGGTCCACTATCATCATGGAGCCAGCGTGTACAGCTCCTCTTATCAGTAGAGTGGGTTGGTTTGTTATTTCTGCAATAGATATCCACCTCATGCTATACGCTTTCAGCCACCAAAGCCCTTTTCCCAACCCGCTTTACATTAAATAAATAATTTCTATAGTATAGTTTAACAGCTAGGTCCTGTTGTGTGTTTATTTAAAGAAACTACTAAAATTGAGTGAACCAAAGTGATTAAAAGCTTGACATCAATCAGGATTTTATGTCATTGTTTTGGAGGATGCTTTTTCTAAAGTCACTTACAATGCATTCAAGCTATACATTTTATTATTTCATGCACATCTATCCTTGTATTCATTCATACAGTACTGTCAAAGGCATATTAAATGCTTCATTTAAAAAGATTATATACTTATATAGCCTAATCTCACGAGAATTGGTATGTATTGTACGAGTTGGCTAATTCATACTTTTACAATGTGAATTCTGATAAAAACTTATGATTTTAGGATAACAAATAGATTATTAAAGGATTAGTAAATTTTCTTAAAAAAGATAATTTACTCACCACCATGTCATCCAAAATGTTGATGTCTTTTTTTGTTCAGTCGAGAAGAAATTATGTTTTTTGAGGAAAACATTCCAGGAATTTTCTCATTTTAATGGACTTTAATGGACCCCAAAACTAAAATTGCAGTTTCAAAGGAATCTAAACGATCCCATAAGGGATCTTATCAACAAAACGATTTTCATTTTTGACAAGAAAAATAAAAACTATGCACTTTTAAACCACAACTTCTCGTCTTCTTCCGGCTGTGTGACGCAAATATGAAACGCACATTTGCGGACCATTTTAAACAATAAACTGACACAAAGACATTAATTAGTATCATTCGACATACAACAACGTCTGAACGGTCCTCTTTCACAATACTTGTAAACACTGGGGCGTAGTTTTGCATACATCATCCGTGACCTCTTGATGTGATGACATATTACGTGAGGTTGCGCTGGCGTGTCACACAGCCAGGAGGAAGACGAGAAGTTGTGGTTTAAAAGTGCATATTTTTTATTTTTCTTGACAATGGTTTCACTAGATAAGACCCTTATGACTCGTTTGAAATCGTTTAGAGTCCTCTGAAACTGCAATTTTAAACTGCATTAAAACTGTTAAGTGTTGGGGTCCATTAAAGTCCATTAAAATGAGAAAAATCCTGGAATGTTTTCCTCAAAAAACATAATTTCTTCTAGACTGAACAAAGAAAGACATCAACATTTTGGATGACATGGTGGTGAGTAAATTATCTGGATTTTTTTGTAAGAATTTTTTTTTTTTAAGAAAATGGACTTTAAACCCTAACCCTAATCCTTTAACAATAACGAAACCTGGCCCTTAACCCCAATGTTACAGGGGCAAAAGCAAAAAGTACAAAAATTTACAATTGTGGTGAAACGAATAATACAAATTAATGCGAATTAGCCACCTCGTAAAATGTGCATTGAAAATATCAATTCTTTGCTATTGACTGTACTGTAAATCAAGCGAAATTTTTGTCCTAAAACAGCAATCTGATCACACCATTATTGAGTCGGTCTGGGATTATATAGACAACACAGCCATAAAAACTATATAGGTTGGTTGCTCCCCCCAACAGTTTTTTCTGTCTCTTTGTGTAATCCCAGACTTGACTTGATGGTGAGATCAGATTATTATCAGAACTCTTTAATCTCATTTGACTATTGCTGTTATTAACCAACAATTTCTCTCCCCAATTAAAGCTTCATTAGGATCATTTCAAGTTTATTGAATCAATTAGCGTATGATCATCATGCTTCTGCTTTGGTGCAATTATTAATTGTATTGAGTTTCTTGTAAGAAAAACATATACAGAGTATACCCTTAGGTCAAACTCTAAAAATTGATTTCTTTTTTAAGGCTTTTCAGATTTACAAGTCTATTAATTGATAACAGCTAATTAATGGAAATGGAAAGATAAAACACTGAATGTATAGACGAAGTTGTGTATTGACTATTCTCACAGCCCGAGGGCTTTTCGTATGACCTCACAGCGACCCGGTCGACAACCTTGTCAAACATACAGTAAAGGCCAGCAGAAATATCCATGATTGTGATTCTGCCTCCGCACAGAAACACATTTAATGACAGAACCAAACGGGTCATTCTAGAAGAAACTCCCACAAATATAGATTAATGAACATCCCGAAGATGAGAACTGGGACGCGGCGAACAAAGGCTCTCTGATGGATTGTGGAGCTGTATTCATAAAATGCAGATGAACCAGAACAAATGTTCATTTGTCAGACGTGTGTGCAGGTATTCTGTACTCCCATTCAAGTGTAATGTATTAAACCCCCCTCGAGCGCGCCTCACCTCGAATGTATCCGCTCAAATTATGACCTTTTTCTAGGCAGATGAGCCCTAAAAAGCAGACATCATGGAGTCTGATCAGAGTGCTGCTTGTGAAATGCCATTTGCGACTAATGACTTCAGTGACAGGATCCTTTCAAAGCTACGCTTAGCATGTCTGCTTAGCCATGCCCTGAGCAATGTAAATATTAGCCGAGTAACCCTGAATGCATTTGAATTTGAACCGGACCTGAGTAATTTTAGATAAGCACACTATTACTGTTGATTATACGCATTGGGATTTAAGCAACCCCTATTCAACTTTGACACATAACTTGTCCTGTATCGCTGGAAATTGCATGAGGGATGTAGGCTATCGATGTGAACGCGTCTGTATTGCATCACATTATATTAGGGTGACCATACGTGGCCAGGATTTTGGGTTTGTCTTCGTATTCAAAATAAGTTGTATTTGTCGAGCACTTACGTCATAGAGGATTATTATTATTATTACAGAAAAGCAAACATTTCATTTCAAGGTAAGAATGAAACTACGATTGTATGTCTTATGTTTTTAACTGAATAGCGTATGCGGTCAACAAATACGACTTCCGGAAGACGCACCGAAATCCTGGGCAGGACGCATCCGGGAAGAATGGCACGTATGGTCACATTATATTAACTGTTTTCATATTAAAAAACTGCACAGATTTCATCTACACACCTTGTACTTTGGCATTCACTGTAATCTGTGCCTTGGCTGTGTAATCTGAATGAATTTGAAAAAAAAAACACAGATTAAAAGACGGGGCGGAGCCGCAGCTTGCATCCACGTTCATATGCCGTGGTGCTGTGGATAATGATTGAGATGCAGTTTGACAAATTTTGTGTACATGACCGCGTGTCGTGTGGGAGATGGCGGGACCTAAAAAGAAAGGTCAAAGCAAAAAGCACTCAATGAATGACGACTGTAAAAAGCAAAAACGGACATTGTGGGCTCACTTTTTTAAGGTTCAAATGAGGACATGTCTGGGAAAATGAGGACGTATGGTCACCCTACCATAGACCACCACACAGATCATCCTAGTAACCATCTAGAATGTTCAAAATGAACCTTAGCAACACAGATTAAAACAACCTGTCAACAGGATGTTAAAGCCTTATAACAGAAAGTAATGGTTGTTGATGGCTTTACGGTTCTGTCTACGTACTTCTGTGAGCTGTATAGTTTTAAGTATGAGGGGTTTAATTTAATCTTTCGCACAGATTACAGACACGTCCATAGCCATGCACTTGAGATGCAATGAAAGGACGGTCTCAAAGGAACTAGAAAAGAAAATATATAGTATGTATTAAGTAGCGTCTTTTGTGCGGGAAATACTTTTATCGTCTGATCTTAATAACCCTGACCATCATTTAGGCCAAATAAGTCCCTTTGAACTCCTCTCTTTCTCTGCTCTAAAGGCATGGCTCTAGCTTTAATTATGACATATTGATTTTGTAGTTAAGCCTTGTTTGGCTTAATGAAATCTTTTGTTGGCCCTAATTCTGTCTTCCATTGTCTGCCCGAAGCGCTTTGATTTTCGCCCTCACCTTTTTTTGTGCTGTTTAAAATATTTAATCTCTCTTTGGTCATCGTCAGCGTCAATGGCTCCCTTAAAACGGCCACTGTTGCCATTTATCTTCAGTTTCCGAAACCCTGCGCATTGACTCCTCGACGATCAATTTCCTAAATGATGTAATTATCTGCTAGTCTTTTTTGCACATTTAAAGTTGAAGGTTTATTTTAGATCAATTCAGACCACTTTGTGTGCAAATTGCACAATTGCATTGCCTTCGGATTTCTCACAAATCCAATTGGGATTAAGGCCATTGGAGTGGAATGCTTAATGTGGGTTTTTTCCACAATTCTCTTTCTCTTTTTTTGCTGGACGGCAAATAGGTTGTCCTCCAGTTGTTGACTCGAAATAATATGCTAGTGTGGCTCTGCAATTAGGATGTGCACCTCTCTTGCACCTTGGGAACTAGCTGGACCATTTGCAGATGTGGATGAATTTGGTCACCTGACTGGGTCGCACTGGATTTTTTTGAAAAAAAAATTTTTTTTATTACAAAACATGATTATTATTAGATGGTTTCTAGGTGTTTGCTACAGTATAGCTGGGCCAAATAAGCACCCATCTTGAAGTCTCTTGGGTCCCTTCATTTCCAGGTGAAAAACATCTGTCTTTATTTATTGTGCACCTCTCTTGCATAAACTGAGATATCATTAATGCCTGTATCTGTGCCTAAACCCAATTTTGCGCAAAAGTAATAATATGGCAAAACACCACCCGACAAAAGAGTCTCCCACAGGGAGTGTCAGTCTCTGGCTTTGGTCTGTTTGAGTTCGGGGCTGGTAGCGGAGGGTGGGAGGTTTGGGGGGAGCTCCAGAGGGAAGAGGGGACTGCAGGCCACTAAATCAGTGCACGCTTGTCAACATCCTTGGGCTGCGGGAATTACTCAAGTGAAAATAACAAATGGCTGTCATTGCAGAGCCAAAAACCTGTGATTATAATTATCACATCCCCAGTGACCTTGCATAAACTTTAATCTCTCTCCAATGGAGCATTTAAATAGCCTGTATCTACTGGCAGGGGGACCGGCGGTGCCGGGCCACTGAAACACACGGGTTCAGTGATTCACGAAAGAGCTATCGCGCCGGCCTACGCTGCGTGAGGGATTGCACATGCTGGAGACAACCACCCTGTGTGTCTCTTTGTGTGCTTTCGCTGCTTGTTTGGCACGTGCGCGTGTGCATTTTTATATTTGTAGCAGTTTAATAGAGACAAACAAGCTGAGAGATTCTGTTGATTCATTGAGATAGCAATAAGATTTAATGTGGTGTTAAGTGAGATTTCTTAGTCTCTAGCATCTCAAAAAGAGCCCGGAAATCTAACTTTTTAGCACAGCAGTGTCTCAGATTGCTTGTTTGTTGTTTAGTATACACTTATATCTAAAGTGGCTCGTGTTCACATTCAAGCTATGCATATTTTAGTGTACACGTATGCATGTTAGCTGGGATTTGAACCCACAACTATTGCACTTCTAACGCAAAGCTCTACCAACTGAGCACCCCCACAACTCCTGAGCTACGATGTAGCAGATTTTGAAATATTTTTTAGTTGGTTAAGCAGACTGATATCATGGCAAGTTGTGTTATAGTGGCACGAAATTCTGCTTTTTCGTTTCATTTTATGTATTGTTTTCTCATAGTTTTTCCTATTTTCTTACTATTGTCACTTAGGGTTGGGGTTAGAATCACTTTCTGTTACATTTTTAGACATCCTAACCCAAACCCCAAATCTAACCCCAAACTTAAGCGAAAATAGTTTTAAAAGCGGAAGAGAAACATGTAGAAACCAATACATTAAATTACATCCTTACCCCAACCCCAAGGGACAATGATATAAAGGGTTCCCACACCTTAGTTAACTTCAAATTCAAGGACTTTTCAAGGACTTTCCAGGCCCAATACCCTCAAATTCAAGGACTAAATGTGGGGACACATTTCAAGTGAGAGCAAGGTTACATTGTGTTACCTTTTAAGATACATTGTTACAGTTCCCTTTCGAGGGAACTCGCGCTGCCTCCAGGGGTAAGTGCATCTGAATGTGTTTATCAAATTCAACCAACGGTGAGGCTTAACGACAAAGTCAGGGTGACGCGGGAGTCAGGAAGTATATCGCTATCTGAAATATTGCCAAAGACGGCGTTACAGGGACGCAGGAAGTATGGCAAGGGAGACGCAGCGTCTCGTTCCCTTCTCAGGGAACAACAGTTACATACGTAACCCGACACGTTTTCATGTGTCAAACACAAATATGCAAAAAAGCATTTTGGTATGAATCAACATTCGCAAACAGTAAGCATTTAAAGCGAACAGTTTCGCATGTGTCCTTATAAAGTCTAGAATTTTTATGATTTTATCCTACACTACACAGGGAATAATATGGATTTTTTTTTTCAGAAAACTTCTTGCATAAAATAGATTCAAGCACTTTCAATGACCTGTATTTATGTATGTATATTTTCAAAACTTCCCAGGGCCTTGAAGTATTTCCCCCAGATTCACAAACTTTCAAGGATTTCAAGGACCCGTGGGAACCCTGAAAAATAGGGGGAAATAAAGAAAAAACAATACATAAAATTACACGAAAAAGTAACTCGTGCCACGGACACGAAAAACTATTTTTATAAATTTGTGAAATCGACATTCAGGCTCAATGTATAAAAAAGCTGAATTAATCACATTTTTCGTGACTATACCACGACTTTTCCTAAGATCATGTAGGGTTAAGCATGGTTTAAAGTCTTCCATTGTTCCACCAAAGCATTTTAATTTTCATAATTTTAATTTTGCACTAAGAGCTATCATAGCTTTTAAGTAGTTATATGCAGTGGCGGATTTAGCAATTTGGGGGCCCAAGGCGAAGGTATGTATGGGGCCCCCATATCCTATCTATAAAAGAGAACAACATTTTTTTTTTGAAGATGAAAAGCAGAGAACACACAAAGTGTAGCACTACACAAACCGATAGAGAATAAGTCAATGGGGCAAAAACAGCCACAAACAGTAAATGAGGGAGAAAAAAAAATTAAATCTGATGCTGCACAAAAACTAGCAATGCATCAAAGCCAATGTAGAAACTAATCTTTCACATGCCCAAGACTGTGATAAAAGGTAAAAAAATCTAGTCCACAATCACTTTTTATATTGAAAATCAGTAAATGTATGTGTGTTTCTCCAAATCAGTTTTGAGTTTTTGAAAAAAATCTTTGGCAATTAAAGAGTACAAATCCTGGATTTTTATTAAACATTAAACAGTTTTAATCTTGATTAACAGATTTATGCAGTTTAATTTAGTGGATGTTTTTTTCACGAACATAACAAAAAGGTTGTGAATTTGCCAACAATTTATTGTTGAGTTCAAAAATATGTGTCAAAATAAAATTTGTCACCAAAAATCATTCCATTTGCTGAAACACAGATAAAGCTGTGGCAAAATTAAGACTCAACAGCACCCCATAGTGGACGAAAACATCCCCTATGTAACATAAGGGTTAAATTAGTTTTTTTCTGTAGTAGCGTTATTTACTTTACTACAAAATCATTTTTATCAGTGTAGGCCTAAGGCTATTACTAGCAGAACGAGGCGGTTGACTCATCCCATCATTGCTTTTTTCTTTTATTTGAGTCGCGTGGGAAAGATCGTTTCATTTTCGCGTTTATATTTTGTCTTGATTCAACTCTGTTCATGTACTTTCCCAGTCCTCCTGTCACTCTGTCTTTATTTTTCGCGCCGTTTTACGCACCGTTCAGGACTAGTCCATTTCATTGTGAAAGAAGTGGGTCTATGTGTGTAGTGACAGATAAACATGAACTGGACATGTTAACTACAATTTCAAAGTTTCAACTTATTTCTTAATAATATTGATACAATTTACAATGCTTTTGATGATAAGGGTTTTATTTATTTATTAGTTTGGTTGGGGCCCCCTAATATGACTGTTGGTAGGGGGCCCCAAGCAGCCGCCTATCTATGCCTCTATGTTAAGACCGCCTCTGGTTATATGCTAGATGATATTGTATTTACTGTGCTGTACACCACAGTTGTGTTGTGCGACCCCTGTGTGCATTACAAAAGCTTTAGTTTCATTAACTTAATTTCCGGTCTCCTCAGTCCACTGATATCAAAAGCAAAGCAGCACTTAAACATCAGACAGCTGTCCGATTGAACAGATCTCAGTGCGAAGAGAGTGTAGATGTGAATCTCTCTCCTTCAGCTAATGAGTGTGTGCTTCAGCGGTGCGGCCCTTCACATTTCATCAGAGGTCCCAGTGTGTCAGGTTAACTGATAGCATTTCTCTCTGTTCACAGCAGGCATCATTATTGCATGATTAGCTCTGATTATGGCACACTAACAACTCTTTAGCAGGCCTGACCGAACCTGGCATGCAGCCTACACTGAGCAACAAGCTTTTCTTTTCATTTATTACCAAAGTTCTAATCAGCAGCAGCTTGAGGTGGATTGTCAAAAAAATAAAATGATCATGTTTGCATTATATTCTGCGTGTCTGACAGTAGATCAGTTAAAGATGTTCTGGCCAAGCTTTTGAATATTGATGAAGACTTTCTAGAAAGAGATTGTTTGCTACATGTACAGTGGTAATATAATTGTGTCTTATTGTCAGAAAGATAAAAATGGTCCCAAGCTGTCACTTGGACAGTACAGTGAAGTTGCATGAACCAATCAGATAAGATTTTACCATTTGTATGATGCATTTGATCTGATATACGTTTTAGACATCTGAAACAGCCAATCTTTGTTTTCTTTTCTATTAATGGCACAGTTTTAATGTTTAATAACTGCTCTGGAACTGCCTTCATTGTTTTATCATTACTAACAGTAAAGCAAATGACATGGGATTTGTATCTATTTGTTTCCAGCTAAAAGATAACTAATATTTAATGCTCATCAGTGTATGGACACATGCTCATACTGTAAACTGTTCAATGAGTCAATGTAACTCTTTCACATGGTCAGAAAGAAGTGTCTTGACATTAACGTGCCACCAGAGGTCACCAGACTGTACTGTACTGTACTGTACAGGGTAGTGATACGTTTAGTCTGTCCTGTGTTTCGCAGGGCTCATCTTCAATAGGAAGTCTGTAGGGGTCAGCTGGTCCTGGTGAGTTTGGCTCATAGTGGCCCCAGGGACAACAGTTTGGGCAATATTAATCTCACCCTGATGCTTGGCTTCATCATACATCATATTAGCAACACTGTGTAATACATTCTGGTATTGTTGAACATGGCTTTAAATTCACTGGATGTCACATCCTTTGACATGTATAGACATAAGAACTAAATCACAGATGGCCACATGCAAACCTATGTTAAAAAGAGTACTGTAAGCACCATGTGATTTTCACAGTCTTTATATTTTGGTTTGTGCCGGCAGAGCTGTTTTCCGACATCTGTATTTGTGTGCTGTCTGAGGATCAAATCGATGCGTGTGAGTCTGTATATGAATGTATTGCATGTGCATGGCACCATTTCAAAGGTCTTTACATGACAGCAAGCATGGGGACTCAGGGTCAAGTGATTTGCCCCTGGGTCAATTGACTTTAGCTCTTCTAACTTCCAGCCATTAGCTGGTGTCCCCTGGCAGCAGGACCCACCGCTTTGATGAGATTTGGCTCAACTCATTCTTAATGTGATATGAAGACCCTAAAATTTGTTTGTTATAGAAGCTCCCCTTTAAAGTCAATTTATTATCTCACTAAGCAGGTTGGTTTAGGGCCTGTCTGTTGAAGATTGAGTCTGTTGTTCTCCTGTATGGATTTTCTCTCATGTTCTGCTTTTCTTCATAGAGTCACAATTGAACGCAATATTTGAACACAAGGGTAAATTTTACTCACTCTCAAACATTCCTTATACACACAGAATGAGGAAAAATAAAAATGTTATGAGCTTATTCTCAGGAAATGAGTTAGGATATTTTAAAGGGACACTCCACTTTTTTGAAAATATACTTATTTTCCAGCTCCCCTAGAGTTTAACATTTGATTTTTACCATTTTGGAATCTATTCAGCTGATTTCCGAGTCTGGCGCTAGCACTTTTAGCATAGCTTAGCATAATCCATTGATTCTGATTAGACCATTAGCATTGCGCTAATAAATAACCAAAGAGTTTTGATATTTTTCCTATTTAAAACTTGACTCTTCTGTAGTTACATTGTGAACGGAGACCGACAAAAAATTAAAAGTTGTGATTTTCTAGTCAGATATGGTTAGGAACTATACTCTCATTCTGGCGTAATAATCAAGGACTTTGCTGTCGTACCATGGCTGCAGGAGGCGCAATGATATTACGCAGCAGCCGCAAATAGTCCCCTGCTATTGAAAGTAACCAAGGGGACTATTTTCAGCTGCTGCGTTTGAGATTGTGTGGGACCATCCGCTTTGGTAGCTTTTTCCAGTCACAGATATGTGAATGTATGACTCAAGTGTTTAAAGCAACACTATGTAGTTTTTTTACCTTTAAATAATGTCTCTAAAATTATTTCAGTGATAGAACAACTTTTAACACACAGCCCCGCCCCTCCCCCTGCCTGCAGAAGAGTTTCTGATACCAGGCACTGTTGCGTTTTTCAACCACATAGTGTTGCTTTAAAGAAGCCTCCCTAACTAATTCTAAAATGACCAGTAGGTGGCAGAATGATACAAACGGTGAAGAGGTTACTGTTATGTTATCAGTAGAATATCACACGGCTGGGAAGGGCTCTTAGCCAATCAGATTCGAGAACCAGAAAGAACTGTTGTATAAATATATATATATATAAGTTAATATATATATATAAAAGTTATAAAAGTTTTTTTTTTTTTTGCTGCACAATGCGGTAAAGCTCACCAATACTAGAAAGACACATCATGTGCAACCCAGACAGCACTAGCTACAATGAAATACATTACGAATACATAAATCATAATGTTTTAACAAAAGCTGGGTTTTATTCCCCTCTATGAGCTGTTATCAGGGTTTGGGGGTATATAGGACGCTTTAGCTGAGAAATTTATTACATTTGCTGAATGGATAATGGCAAACTGAGTCTATTAGCACAACCTTTGTTAGAGCCCTGGATGTGTTTTTAACCCACACTTTACCAAAGTCTTCCTGTTATGACAATGTAAATTAGATATACCAGACAGATCTACCAAATTATTTACTCAAATATTTACTTTTTGTGATTACATGTGACCCTGCTTTTCAAATCTAGTGTCATAATGTTATTTTAAGATATTACATTTAGATTTCAATCATTGACCTTGTTTACAGAAGTATCAAATTATTGACTTTATTCTGAATAAGACAATAATCAAATTAAGGTGTTAACATGAGTTGCCTATAGAAAAGGAATTTCATGTGCCACTTTTACATGTGAACATATATCGATTAATGGCACACATCATTACGCCAGAATGCATCTTGTCATTCCCTCCAAAATGTCATGACTGAATGTCTGAGTTATAATACCATACACAGTTTTGCGGGTTTCAACTTTAAAGGGACAATAAGGAGGATTTACCCCATCTAGTGGTGAAATTGTATTTTGCATTCAAACGAACAGTGCTCTCTAGCGCCTCGCTTTTCCAAATGTGTGTTGCAACTACGGTAGCCGTTATGTACTCACTGATCTCCTTGTTCGTTTCAGCTGGTTCACGTGTTCTGAATGAAAACACGTTGTGGAAATGTGTTGGTAGGCTAGTGCTTTTTGTCCCTCTCTGCTATTATAGTTTATCAATACGGCAGAATGACATGGAAGCTTCTTGGACTTACCAGTTCAATGTAAGTAAAGAGAAGAAATTTTGAGCTTACAAAGAAAAGTCAGATCACTGGCAGAGGTCATTCGACACCAATGAGGACATATTTATAAATAAAGATATTGCTTTTGATTAATAAAACACTTAAAACCCTACTTACTGTCCCTTTAATTTTAAGAAAATTTTAAGAAACCTTCAAATGCGATTTGTTATTGGTCATGCTCTACGTGCACATAGATTCTTCACCAACAGGCATCCTCTGTACTTTCATTTGGTAATTTATTCATGCCACTGTCAAAAACTCTGAGGTACTGGATTAGAGTACGAAGTAAGGACTGGTGGGAGTGCTGTTTTAATGGAATTTGATGATGCTGAATGGAAGGAAAATGTTTGCATGTCCCGGACATCATTTGTCAAATTGTTCCATGATGAAGGGTGTCATGACTCCACAGGAGTTCACTGTGCGTACCTTGGAGATGCAAGTGCAAGTGGTCCTGTACCGGCTCAGTAGCTGTGGGAAATACACAGTAATTGTTAACCAATTTGGCGTGCACAAATGCACGGTCCAAAATTTGTGTACATGTTATTCAAAGTAATGATATCCTACACAAAAGAATCTCATCAAGGTTCCTAGTCTGGAGAAGGCTCACGGATTTGAAAAGTAACATCACACTCCACAAATACTTGGATGCGTTGACTGGACAAACATTCCCATACTTCCACCAAAAGATGGATATAAGGAGTTTGATCATATTTGCTCCAGCTTATCCACTCACTGATTACGTGTTACCCAGAGTCTCCAGGCATAACAGCTGAACAAGAGTTGTTCTTGGAGAAAAGGTGCAGGTCCCCTAATGCTGTTTGGAGGATTCAACGCTTATGGAGGGAACCTTGTCCCAGCCCCACAGTGCATCACAGAGCCACACTCCGAGTGCAGATGTCATAAGATGCATTATCTGCATACATGGTAGCAAACTTTCCCCTTCGGAGGATAGTATACATTTTGAGTATATTTACTTGCTTTCATGTCATTGTTGAAAAATATTATGCTACAGTATCTTCAGTCTCTGAAATAACTGTATTCAAGAAGTTATTTCATAAACAGGTGGATCACTTTATATTTTAATGTGAACCAGGCACTTTCTTTAGGACTGTGTGACTCGTCTATCACAGAAAGAAAGACCACTTCTGTTGTATTTTAAATCCACAAATACTGCACACAGGTTTAAAGTGCAATAAAGAAGCTACAAAAAGGACAATAAAAGGGAACATCTTCATGTTGTGCCTGATATATGTTACATATTACTTTTCAAAAAAATAGAGGTAATAAAAAAGGCTGCTCACAGGTGAGTATGTGATCGAGCAAAGTTATTTGTTTCTTCTGACCTATGTTCAACAGTGGGGCGTGTTTGACAAAGGAGAACCATGCATGGGATAGAGATGGCTGTGTGTGATACCCTTGAAAGTGTGTAGGGTGCAGTAAAGGGGGTGCACATTGGCTGTGGCTGGGCGTTCAGGTATCGATATCATGCGCTTAGTTGAACGGGCATTGCTTTCAGTAAGCAGTCTCTCTTTGTTCTGACTGTTGGATTGGGTCTTAAACCCATTCATGTTGTTGCCTCAACATCGGCTGATGCCAAGAGATCATAGCGCATCTCGCAGACTTCTTTCTATGAGAGTGACCTACAGAGTAAATTTACATAAAAAATTGTTGGACATGACAGGCTTTGATAGCAGTGACATGGCAAAAAGTTCTCAATTTTCTACATTACGCATATTTTACATGGTGTGCATAAATGCCTTTGTAAAAACTACTGAACGTGTGTCTTGTCTTTGTATATCTAGCATATTTGACTTCCTTGCTTTTATGCCTTGCCATATCTACAACTAAAATAGCATTTACATAAAAAAAACATGTCACCGTTTTTCCTGGATGGATCGATTTATGGTGCTGCAGATGAAGAAATTTCCTCTCGAGTACCAGACGTATTAGCTGATGATGCTTTATCTTCATCTCCATTCTTAACTCATTCCCCATCAGCCATTTTTTGAAAAGTTGCCTGCCCGCATTTTTTGTGATTTTCACAAAATGCCTTCCAGGAAAATGTTCTTCTAAAAATATATAAACATACAAATATAACAAATGAAAGAACAGACCCTCTGCTTTCAAACAAACAATAAACAAACAAACAAAACGGGAAAAAACGTTTCATCCTATTTATATTTTTCTTTCAAAATATTTTTTAGCAAAAAGCTAAAATAATTGGGATCGGTGAAGGAATTTTGTTAGATATCAGATTCAGAACGATTATCAAAACATACACAGATGTTTTGATAATGGCTTCAGTTTTCTTATAAATCGGGTAAGTGGATAATCTAGTGGATAATCGTGGTATTGCAGATCTTCAGAAACACGTTTTTAAGGCAAATGTTTTTTCTTAATTGACGAGATAACTCGTCAATGGCGGGGAAAGAGTTAATAGCCTCCTGGTGAGCTGGAAAACCGCATCATCCCCAAGAAAACTCTATATAGCAAAGTAAATAAATAAAATTAGCACTATGTAAACTATTTAGTGTAACCTAACAGCAGATAAATAAATACAACCTACTTAAACATACTTGCCGTCCATTGCATACGAGTGCTGCGTCACATCATCATCCCTATTAAAGCGAATGTCCATTCCTGAATATGTTGAATAAAGGCAGATGTCCGAGTATGTCTTGCGCAGTTTCAATATATGGAGAAGATGAAGGATTAGAATTAGTTTTTTCTCCCGATGGTAGCTACATTTTAAGATTAGCTACTAGCTAAACCCTTCTCCTATGTAGCAGTACATGACAAAAAAATGACTTTGTTGTGTGCGATGCAGTGTACTGTAGGTCTCAGCATCAGCACCAGTAGGGTTTCTTCATTCTGAGACACTAAGGTCACTGTAGGCCATCAGCAGGGCTCAAGGTCCTCTTCTGACCATTGACCACATCACTTCTGTGAAACTATCAGATTTCTCTCATGTTGCACTTTCCAGTTCAGAAGCCGAACTAAATGAAACCAGCCAAGCATGCTCTTTTACAGCCATATCCAAGTAAATTTGCTTCGAGATTAAAGTTTCGTTCCTCTTGAAAAAGAAAAGCTATTACACGGCTCTTCTTTTGTTGGTAATATCAATGCGACATGCTCGCTGTAGGCCTTTAAAGTTTTAGATGCGGCAAAGGAATCCTTTTAAATGCAGATATGTAATTAATTCTTCATGTTTAGGGAATTAAACATATCTTAGTCTGCAGAGGCCGGCTGTAATTTTATTATGTGGCAATAAAAGAATGTGTTTGACCCCCACCTGCGCGCTCTGCCGAACGCCGCACCCTCACAAAACACCCGCGCCGCTACAAATTCATTTCAGACAGTGAAAATGCAAAGTCCATTCAATGATAATAGAGAACAATCACAATCAGGCCGCTTATTCTCCAGGGTACAGTCCGCAGTCAGCATAATGCGCCCAAGCGGGTACGCCGAACATAAAGCGGTTTTCAGAAACAAAGAGAAAAGACCAAGAGAGCATGCCAACACTTATACATCAAAGACATATTATTAACCTTCACACGGCAAGGTGCTTTAGCGCTCCGTAAAGAGAAACGGTGTACGGAGAGAGAGCTGTGTCATTCACTCGTGCAGTAGTCAAAAGAAACTGAATTAAACGAGCGAGAACAATCCAATTACAATAACTGTATGGCGTTTCTTATGCGGCTAGAGCTTTGTGTGTCTTTTTTAAACGAATAAAAAGCAAATGAAGAAAGGGATTTTCTTCTTCCCCCCGCTAGCCCTGGCTAATGTGTTGTAATTGACTCTGCAATTTTCTAATTGTGATTGCCATTTTAATTTTACTCTTGACTGTGCAACTAACAGTGTATAATAATTAAAATGGATTGCATATGGTCTACCTGTATGATTCAGCCAAGCTTGAACTTGAACCATAAGTTAACTATTAGGAAACTGAAAGGGCGCAATGTTGATTTTTTTGCAGGGAGCATGAGATGTGAACAGGATTACATCTCAGCATTTATAAACATTTATTAGTCATGCAAAACTGTGAATTAAATATTATAAATCTCAACATTCTTATGCTGCTTGTGAAAAGCATTGATGCATATTTTTAACATATAGTTAGCCAAAAGTAAAAATGCATGTTAAAGTTGCTTTCATATTGCGTTTCTATACTGTAAATTGTTCCTTTCAATGCGTTTCTCTCCATGATGAAAGGCAAGCCGGTCTCCCAGTCCCAATGAGATGTTTGTCTCTGTAATGAAAACGGTTGCCGCTCAGATTTTTAAGTGTAAGTGGGGTGGACACTTTCTAAGTTAGAGGAAATTTGGTAAAATGGCTAGATTCCTTTTTCCAGCCTGAAGTGTCTTATTGTGGTTCGTGTTTTCCACCCTGACAAACGTGGGTCATTTCCAAACCAACTGTAGAAATTAGCTGATAGACATCAAGCCAGATAACTGAGACCTGCAGCATTAGGATGGGAAGGCACATTAATCTTTCCTAAATTAAAATCCGCACTGCTGCATTTAGGATTGAGGCCACCAGCATACGCCAGCCGCCCGACCGCCAGTTTTGATAAAACTGTTTAAGGAGAGGGGAGATTTAGATAAATTGCCCACGGTGCTACTATAAGTGCAATGGCACAGAGGAGGGGTAGAGAGGGTCCCTGTTAACCAGGAACACATGGATACAATCCGGCTGTTTACAGAGACCCCGGTGAGGACGTCAAGACCACCGATACTGATAACCTGCTGTTATTGATGCAAAGGTACAGAAAGCCAGCACTATCTGCATGTGTTCATACCATGCAGTGTTTGTGAATGATGGGGCATGTTTTTGGTTTCGAGGTCGATTCTTGGGCTACGCAGTGGAGTGTGAATGTTTTGCTGGCTATCGTGGTAAATCTGTGTGTTTCGTTTATTCCTGTGAGGTCTGCAGAGAACAGGCTAAGAAAATCGCTTGCTTTGACTGTCCCACAGAGCTTCACGCTCAGTCAAACACATGAAGAATGTATGTATGTCAATCTGGATATCTGATGTGTGTTCAGGATTACAAAAATCTCAGTGTGCACGGTGGTCAAGCCCATCAACACTGGCATCTTTACTTTAAAATTAACAACCGGGAAACACTTACAATCAGGTTATCTGTTAACCAGCAAAACTGTTCATTGATTTATGTTGTTTTGAAAGTGAGGAGGATGCTACTGTTACCAGCCTTCTTAACTAGCTCGAGCAGTTGGTCAACTATCTTCAGCAGAGAGATCAGGCTGGACGAGCAGCTTTTTGGCGCTTTTCTATTGTATAGTACCCCACGGTTTGGTTTGGGTCAGGTCAGCTCACCTCACTTTGGCTCACTTCGGAGTGGGAGGGATTATAGGCGTGTCGTTATATTTGCTCTGCCTACTGCTGTGACATCATACATGCGAGAGCGTTGTTGTACATTCCCATACATTTATTTATTTCTCAGTCCGCCACAAAATTTAAATTGACCACCACAAATAGATGTTTGCACATGGCGTTTATCACTACCTCTGTCTCACAACACCCGTGGCGTCAGTCTACGCGCTCCGCTGAAACTCATTTAAGTTGCATTTAAGCATATATGCGGACGTGCACATCGCGAATGCAAGTCGCACAAACTGCAAGTCTGGAAAAAATTGGTATGGTGTCTCAACCTGTGAATGTTTTCATTGCTAAAGGGAGTTTGGGAACTTATAGCAGAGCACAGATGACAACATGTTTACTTGAGACAGCGCAAGCTAGCATAAAGGTAAAGCTAATCTTTTACATTATAGCGATGATGCTGGTAGTGACGATTCTCTCAGACCAATCAGTGATCTACGGTGTTTTCGCATCACGCTTTGGTATTAGTCGGGTCACTTGGAACCCAAACCGAGGTGGTACTATAAAAAGTATTGGGTACAACGTACTGCACCCAGTGAAAAAGCCCCCCAAAGTAAGCTGACCCAAGCTGAACCGTGGGGTACTATGCAATGGAAATGTGCCTTTAGTGACAGCAAATCCACAAGTTAAACCAGTCCAAATCAGCGTGGCACCACCATGCTGGTCTAAGGTGGATTTCACCTGGGTAAACCCAGAATTTGTAACATTTAACTTATTTCTAAAGTACTTTTGAAAATCTGTTCAAATCATACTTCCGTCTGGAAACAATGATTTTTTTCTTGCATTGGGTTGTTACTGGAATGCTACACAGTCTGGTAGCAAAGAGCTTTTTTGTTGACAGTCGAAGATCGGCAAAGATAATGTTTGTTTTTCACGTCAACTTCTGAGCATCGAATAACAGATTGCCCCTTAAAATCCGATGTGAAAGATATTGGGTAGAAATATCCCACGTTTGGATGGAACACAGCATCCTAAAGTACAAACTATCTAACTATGCTCTCTCAAATACAGAAAAATACTTGTCTGCTCGGACTGACCGCTCCATGTAATCATAATCTCCCCAACTGACTGCCGTGAAATTGACATTTAAGAATTACTGGACAAGTGGAAAATAATACAATTCTGCAAGGTACATTTTAGATGTACGGACAATAATATGCTCGGAATACATGGTTTTTGGCGTGCGCGCGTTTGGATAGTTAGGATATGATGCCGATGGCAAAAGGAGGCGGATTACCATGCTCACGGCGGTGAGATACAGCCAGCAACCCAACCGAGCGCCTTATCTCAGACGGCCAGCGTCGGTCTGGGACCTGTCTGCCGGCCCTGCACACCTGTCCCGCAGCCTACCGCTGACCAGCTCCCCTCTCCTCCAATAAACAAGCAATTACTGAGCCAAACAGCTGTCAGGGACTATGATCAAATAATTTAGCCGGAGTGAGGAGCTCTTAATACAGGTCAATTTCACTCTGTTAGGCATGGTGGCTGAGGAAAACCGAGGGACAGCATTTCCAGCCTGTCAAGGGAATGCTATTGCCGCTGCCGAATTTAAAGGTTACACGCTGCACTCCTGGAATATGCTATTCCACACAGGCTCGAAATCCATCAGAGCCAAAAGCCATTGCACCCATAGTGCATTACATGTAATGTGTTATGTGAATGGTAGATGATAACTAAATAAGATTTTTGTATTGGGTTTTTGTATTTGTATATGTGGTTTACAGAGACATGAATAGTGAAAGACAAGTTTATTATGCTATAAACATGGTTTACTGGAACACACGAAGTGTCTCCATAATCTGAATGGCTTAAAAACATACTTAATGGTTGTTTTAAAGACTGCCAACAGGTTTTTGTGATAGTTGGGTTGGGGACTGGGGTAGGTTAGCGGAATAGAATATGACAGTTTGTAAAGTATAAAATGCATTGCGTCTATGGAATTGTTCCCGTAAACCACGTATGCCAACATGCGTGTGTCACCAGACATCGACTGTCGAGTCCAAATCAAGACCGAGTCCACATTTCAGCTTTTATTTTTTCCCTGTCGCCATTTTGAAGTGCGTTCCACTTCGTCAAGTGGACGAGGGAAGTTTGTATGGACAGACCCTCGGTCCCTCGATTTTGACCGAGGCGCGAGTCTACTTAATATGTACACTTCAAGCAGCTTCATATCCCACAATGCAACACGATTGTGACGTCACTTCATCAACTCGCGCTTTGCACCGTTCAAATGATGGAGGGGGCGGTCTCCACTTTCCATGTGATCAAGGGCTTAGGGTGATCTATTTGAACTCACTTCAAGTAGTGGGCACTCGTACAACGTAAGCAATGACGTACATCCAAGTGAACGAGATTGAGGGAAGTTAGCGAGAGGAAGTCCTAAAAAACGAACTGGAACGCAGGGCTAGACTTGTTCTTGTCTTGGACTCGACACTCGTGGCCTCATTTTTCAAATGTGCGTACGTACAGATTTGATCGTAAAATGTGCATACGCAAAAATCCACGGTAACGTACATATTTATAAAAACTGTCTTTGACATGAAAAAGTGCTTAGCGCCAAGTCAGGGTCTTAGCAGACGTTTGCACTTTTGTCTGATTGCCGCATGTTTTTGGAAATTTAAACCATTCTTGCTGCTGGAAATGGGTTTAATCATTGACAAGCGCTCTTTTTTTATGTCTATGACAAGTTCATTTGCGATTTAAAATTTCACATCTGCAAGAAAGGAGTGTGCGCATTTTCTGTGTGTATGTTCATTTTATCAATCACACATACGCATTTTTGATAAATGATCATAAGATCAAATGTAGAATGGTTTATACGCAGCATTTTATAAATGCGGCCCCAGGTCTCTGGTTCTTCTGTTGACTTAAGGGGGTTGCACACCGGATGCACAGCTCAGCTCAGTGCCGCGCCGTTCTAAAAAAATTGAATCGCCGCGCCCAGCTATGACTCAGGTAGTTGCTCAAATGTCGCGCCACATTGTTTAACATTAAATAACATCATATTTGTCCCAAATCATTAACGATTAACATTGGTTGCTAACGTATATTTTGCATTTTGAGGTAGACGCTATCTGACTAAGCTCGTGCTATTAAATGTGCACTTCCGGTGTACGATACCTACGAGTTGTCCTAGACGCAACTTGACGCGGTGCTGCGCGGCGCTGAGCTGTGTGTCTGGTGTGCGACCCCCTTTAGACTCAAATTGGACAGGACTACAAAAGTGTTGTATGTGTATAAATATATATCAAGAAAATGCTTGATAACTTCATCCAATACAATGCCATATACAGTGGTTAAGCTAACAATCACAGTTCAAATATTTATTTTGTTATATTTTCTACTCAGAAAATGCTGGGGTCCATTTTCAGTTTATTTTTAGTCCATGGCACCGTATGGTAACATTTTGATATTTGACCCAGCATTTTTAAACATATTTTGAAACAAACTAGTATTTTATAGAGTATTTGTAGACATAATGGGTTCCAAAATATGAGACCAGTAATGAAAATCGTTTTTCTGTATGTCATTTTTACTCAGTTTAGAAAATAATAAAATTTTGCATAAAAAAAAAATGTAATGATGCTGTTAAGAAGAAGATCTTTTATGATTCAGTAGAAGCAACCATTAACAGAGGAGTTTTCCCCGCTGTTCTGACTAAGCTGGAAATCTGTGCTTTAGATTTAATTGGTAAATTACCAAACCAGCTAATCATACCATACCTAAAAACCGACTCAATCACAGTAAAATGAGTTCTTCAGCAACTCTACTGTAAATGAGCTCACTATATGATCTCCCATCACATCTCTTTGGGTTTCAGTAGGTGTAAGGAGGACAAACATTAGCTTTGTGCAGACTCAACTAATCTTGCTCAGCCTTCTCCAAAGTACAATCTCACCTGCCATCTAACCTTGGTCCAGACTATCAGAACTGGATCTAATTGAACCTTCATGGAATAAACCTTGTCCAGTCACCGGGCACAGAAATCTTGATATACTCCACAAGAGCTCTCCTAACATGAGGTCTCAAGCTACTAACTTTGTTCATCTCTACACTTGAACACATTGTCTGTGGTGTATACTGGCCTTGGTCTGTAATTGAATAGCACACACTGTAAACACAAGTAGCATACACTGAAAGAACTGTGGGATTCGTCTGAAGCGATGCCATGCAATAAAATAGTTCTTACCAATTTCATAAGCTTTAAAGATTTCATCAGTAAACTGTTTTGTAAGCCCCAGTTGATGGCTTCATTTCTGTTCCTCCTTGTGATTTGTCTTTAAATAGAAAAGACAATGCCTGGAGCCTTTCGCTAGCTTATTATGGTAATAATTAGGAGACTGATTTTATCTCAGCCTGTACAATCACAGTGAGAGGCAATGGCTAAATAAACAGCCAAAGTCCTTGTGTCCCCAAGGGCTGTTCAGTGTAATTAAAATCAATAGGTTCTTCCTCCCAGGGCCTCTTTAACCCACCGAGCTAAGCCAAGGTTCTTTTTATTGTTAAGCAGCTCTCATTCAGTTCTCATAGACAATTCTGATGTACGCGTTTCCATCACGATAAATTGATTGATTTTTTTTAGATAATTAAGAATTTTAACTTGACAAAATTAGTGAGAGGTAAGATCAAGCTTTATCAACAATTTAGCATCCTGTTAACAGCAAGGATGGGTAAGGTTAAGTCAACCTTGACTAACTACTGTGTAGAATATTTAATATAAGCAGTATGTAACTAAATTTAGGTCTTCTGCTTAAAGAGCACCTATTGTCCAATTCATGATTTTTCATTTCCTTTGGTGTGTAAGTGTGTATTAGTACATGTTAACGACATGCAAAAGGTACAAGGCCCAAAGTAAACGATGACACAAGTTATCATTTCCCTTGTAAATCTCTTTTCTTGTGCTACAACAAACACACAGATTGTAGGCAACAGTTTACTTCCTGGGATTGGTGATGTAAACAAAACCGACATTATCATTATTCCTCCTGCTTCTGATTCACAGCCTGTAAGTTAACTCCTGTTAGCATTGAATTTTGAGCGAATCTTTCAAACAGGATAAGGAGCATCACATTTCCGGCTGAAGTCAGAGGTATTCAGACCAATCACAACGTACAGATTAGCTGGCCAATCAGGGACACCCGGGCTTTTCAAATCGATGAGTTTTGTACAAAATCAAAGCGATTTATAAAAATATAAAGTATATCTGAGGAAAGCAGTATATTTGGAGCTACAAAAATGTACAGTATGTGGAAAATAATGCGTTTTTTAAACCATAAACCACACGAACACATTGGGCCCTATTTTAACGATCTGAAACGCAAGTGCGAAGCGCAATGCTCAAGTGACTTTGTGGGCGGATCTTGGGCGCTGTTGCCATTTTCCCGGCGGGAGAAATAACTCTTGCGCCAGGCGCAAATCAATAAGGGGTTGGTCTGAAGTAGGTTCATTATTCATAGGTGTGGTTTGGGCGTAACGTCAAATAAACCAATCAGAACGCTATCCAACATTCGCTTTAAACGCAAGGGCGCAAGTTCCATGGCGGGATTTACCAGGCACACGCCAGGAGCGGTTCACAGCCGAGGAGACCGACGTTCTTGTAAGAGCAGTCAAAGACAGAGAATTTGTTTTCTATGGGGATAGGAGAAACCCGCCCAAATCAGCGTCGGTTAAACAGATTTGGGAGGAAATAGCCACAGTCTCATCAGCTGGCATCCCCATCGTTGCGCCGCAAGCGCTACAATGATGTCAGGAGACGGGGGAATCCCAAGCTTGCCAGCATAAATCGGGCACGCCGTGTAACGGGAGGTGGATCTGCCTCTACACAGATCTGCGTCCACCCTCACAAATACAAATCAAGTTCATATACATTAAGGTTTCTTATGAAAATATTTTAATCGTTATTTGCATGAGAATTTTTTAACGCAGCCACACAATAAATAAAAACTATTACCACAATGTTCACCACAATGATTTCCCTTATCTCATGTATTAATATTTTTTATTCTAACAATTTATGATTTGCAAAAATAACTGTTGCATCTGTGTAGATTAGATAAGCAAAGTGTGTGCGCGTTGTGCACGCTATACATTATGGTCAAGCATGCGCCCTTAAAATAGCATAATGAACAACGCGCCACTGACTTTAGACTAGTTTTTTCTGGTCAGTGGCGCAATTGTTTTTTGAAACTGCAAAATAGCATCAGGGATGGTTTGTGCCGCAACACGCCTCCTTTTTTGCGCTGAACCGCCCAGGGAGCGCAAGTTCATTCCCTAGTTCAAAACCCGCTGTGCGCTGGTGCAAAATACAAATGATACATGCGTCACTGACAAAGTCAATTGCGCTGGGTACAAGATAGGGCCCTTCGTATTATACCAAATACACAAAATAACGTCGTTTTTAACAATGAAATAGGTGCACTTTAAAGCTTATTGATCTTCTTAGTCCTATCTTGTATTCACATACAAGATCTCTACCAACCACAATGCTATGGCAAGCAGAAACAACTAGCAGCACCCCAGCAAACCATCCAGGAGTGCATTTCCCATACAATGATGCTTAACCACCATAGTATGATGCATTGTTGGATAAACTACAGCAACTAGCTAGTCACAACTGTTTCCTGAAAAACACAGTAAAATTTTTGCACATCCGTCGTCCTAACTGTGTTTGGTTAACAACATGGTTAATGAAAAGGGATGTCACATAAATGGTAAAGTAATAATGTATTTTTTTATTTTATTTTATTAACTATTGTCAGATTACTGATGCAAATAACCCATGATACCACAAATCATACCGTAAATAATATGAAGAGTTTGGTTCCAAAACCCAATAAACGCCATTTGAAAAAAAAATTAGTTACCACCAAAATCAGTATTATCAGGTCAGCATTAAAAAGTAAAATCTTCATATTACACAAAATCCGATATCCACCGCTTATTCTATCATCTTTTCTTCCTTTTTCCCAAAGCGTGATAAACGCCACTCCTCCTTCTCTGCAGAATGCAATAAATCCACTCAACCAATCACAGTGCACCATTCCACGCATTGTAAACAATAATGTCGGCGCTTTGAATACACAGAATCCTAGTTTTCCTCATCTACTTTGTGATCAACAAACAAACAAAAACAAAATAATACTTTTAATGGCATAAACCTGTGGCGGTTTTCTGTGACTGGGAAGAAACGTAAGCCATCAAAATTGAATAATTTACACGAGAGGCACTCGGGAGACGGAAAAATGCCGGCTGTTGTTTGTTCTCACACGACAGCTTCAAGCTTCTAACACATTGACCCCAGGGGATCTTATGAAAAACTTTACATTATTTTACTCAAAGTCAACAAAAAACGAGCAGGACCAAAACATTTTACAGGGGATAGCTATCAAAAAAGTTTAGAGACGACGTCCCAAGTATAAAAGCAGCAATGACTGTGTTCTTAATATGACAAATGTGTTTGAATTAATGAAATTAATGTTTATTTAAATCAGTGTACTAGTCAACTAAATAAATATAACATGAAAAAGATGAATGCATATTTATATATTGATTCAATAGATTTAATCTTATTAAAAAAAATCATGGATTTGTTGCATATTGCAGTTTTTATAATAAATCTTTGAAAATAAAATTATGGATTTGAATCTTTAATGTAATTATGACCTAAAGATGCTATGTGAAAGTTTGTAACAGAAAATAGTGGTTTTCATCTTGTCACTTTCTTGGTGTAAAAAACACATTTTTGCTTGGAAAATGTGACTAATGTAACTAAATATTGTCCACCTCTGCTATCAAGTCCAACTAAATTCAATTTAAGCTGATAATAGTCAGTTTTACTAGCATTTTCGCAGCAGGCGCTATGAAAACCAGCCATTTTGTTGAATGTTTGCCACTCAACAGGGTGTGCTCGGGGGTGATCAAGTGGAAAAATGACATCAATAAATACCCTCTTTACAGAACATGTAAGCAATGACATAGCTGCATAGTGCATACGGTCTAAAAGTTTATCAGAAAACCTTAACAAGCACTAACCATTGCCCTGGCAACCTCCATGCACCACATTAACTGCATATAGTAAGTTTTCGAAATAATAATGCCTGAAAACTTTAAACGTACAAGGCCAAAGTTGTCCTGGCAGGTATTTTGTCAAGATATTACACAATCTAATCATTTTATATAAGCTATAGTCATACTGTAAGCTACAGTATGTCTCATAAATATCACTTTGAAAGTTTTTTAGCTGTATGGATCGGTTGCAGAGTTTTCGTGAGCAGCACATGTCATCATGTGTCTTTAGATGATAATTTGCCGTCAGTTAGCAAAACCCGCCAACATGAGATGCGAAACAGTTCCGCGTTTGACAAATGAGACATCATGGGTTGTATGAAGCTCAACACGGGCTGTCCTTCCTGTTCCTGCTCTGCACATCAGTCCGCTGATGCAGCTGTTGCACAGATGACAACATGGCAGACGAGCAGCGGCAGATCCTCTAATAGCCCCGTGCCTGACAGAGTCTGTCGTGATGAATCGCACTGCTCTTCTCCGGCTTTTCAGACTTAATTTTCTGAAGATTGCTTGCCCATTCAAGAGGAGAGGGACCTGATTCGCACTCCTGTCCAGGAGCCCGAGGCCCTGATGAGATGTCACTATTGTTCAGCAGAGCCCTTGGCATACAGGCTTAACTACTAGTGGCTGCTTTTAAGACATTGCCCTGAATTACTTGACTGGCGAAACTAAATAGCAATTAGACAGCTCGCCCACCAAACGGAAATTAGAAATTTGCCAGTGGCCTTAGGATGGGACTGCATGCGCAAACACTTTCAGACCACCTACAGGAAGCTCGATCAAGTCGGAAATGGATTGGTGACCAAATTTCTCTCTCCAATCCTCCTGTGGACAATCAGAGCCTGTTTGGTGGTTATAATGGATGATGCTGAAATGTTTCCCTCGACTTACCAGGACGCTAAGCGCAATGTTGAAACGAAATGACACGATGCATATCATAGTTTGTCAATCAAACGTTAGATTGCGATGGTCTCTCGTCTGCTCTTCACCTTTCTTATTACAGTAATCATGGATCTCTGAGATTCTCGTTTGAGGATGAGGTGATGTTTGATAAAAAGATGCAATAGGGCAGGGACAGTTTAGTCAGTCTCATTGACTTAGAAAAACAGCCTGTCACCGACAATAAACTCTCATTCACAGAGACGAGAGACGGACACATTTATCTGTAGTTTGATTCATTTTCAGCGAGCATTTGCATGAACATTGTCACTGTATGTGCAGATGTTGGTTTTGGATGTGATCTAAAGTTGTTGATATAAGAAAATTGCCCTGTCTTTTTTTCTACTAATGTAATGAAATCTTATTACAGTCCTACGGACAATTCATTTTACAGTTAGTATCGGAAATACATCTTCTGTCTGATATGCATATTTGCTGAAAAGCACTATAACATTAACATTCCTTTACAATCCTACAGACAACTATTTTTATAGTTAAAGGTAGGGTATCTAATTTTGAAAAATGCTAACGGTAGCCGCCTAGCAATGAAACCACGATCCCACCCTCAAGTCAAATCGCCATCCAAAGTCACGCCTCTTTTAAAACACATGAACACGCACAGATCAGACGGTCACATCTCATGTCTCATTCACTAGTGGGAAAACTTTGCAGAACAAAGTGAATAACATTACCAAAATAACCAACATAAACAACTGTTTACATCAGAATTAGTTAAAGCACACTTTCGGTTGTGTAGACGTAGTAACTATATCGTTATGCTAATCCGTAAACGAACACAAATTTCATAAGCAACACAATGTTTCATCAAAGTATAATATCTGAATCCATCTCAATACAAACATATAGCGTACCTACCTTACCAAAATAAACAGTGCAACGACCCTTTCAGACCCTTTGCCTCCTGTAGCTGTTTGCATCTTGTGGTAAAGCAGTAAAGTTACCGATGTTAATTTGGGTTTTTGTTCTTTGCTGATTTAGGCAGTTTTTGCTGTTGTTGTTATAAAAGATGTCTTTGTGGCTCCTGTGTAGGTTGTCAATTCAGCAGAAAAGTTTGCTGTTCTCACTGTTTACAGACAGGAGGTGAGCGCACGTGAACGCGCCGATGACGTATGGTGTCTGCGTGGACTCGCTGTGCGGTGGGAATTCAAATTACGCTTACGTATCAGGGACAAAAAAGGCAACGTCCTTTTGGACCGAGATCTATGATTGGTTGAACATTTTTTGGTCCTACGCCTTTCACAGATGACATAAATTTCTACAAATACATTTAAACAACTTAACACAGTGATTGCTATCAGGATGTGAGGAGACTTTTATCCAGCGTAACTAAAAATGTTTCGGGATCAAATGTGTAACCCTTCCTTTAAATAACAAAAAAAAATGCTTTTCAGTACATTTATTTGTATATAGGGGAAATATACTTTAACCAGACACTTAGGGGCAGTTTCTCGGACATGGATTAGACTAGTCCTAGACTAAAATAAATGTAAGAGCTGTCCAAACTGAAAACATCTTGCACTGACATATCTTAAAATACATCAGTGCCCTTTGTTTTGCCTCAAAATGCACATAAGTAATGTTTTTAGCAAGTCATGTTTGTTAAAACTAGTTATATTTCTTAATTAAACTAAGGCCTAATCCTGGTTTAAGCTAATCCCTGTCCGGGAAACCACCTCTTAAAGTTTAAACTAACTTAAAAAATGGCTCAGATTGTTCTTGTTCGCAGATAATGATTTGTTATCTAATGCAATAACATTTACACATTTTTAATTAACATTTGGTCACATTTTAAGCATACAGAATATGCAACATTATCATGCACATATCATTACTTAAGGAAAACCTTAAAGGGACACTCCACTTTGTTAATGATATTGTGCAGCGCCTGAAAATAGTCCCCTGCTATTGAAAGTTACCAAGGGGACTATTTTCGGGTGCTGAGTAATATCATTGTGCCTCCTGCAGCCATCAGCAAAGTCCTTGATTATTACACCAGAATAAGTGTATAGTTTCTAGCCATATCTGTCTAGAAAATCGCAACTTTTAATTTTCTGTCGGTCTTAGTACACGATGTAACTACAGAAGAGTTTAAATAGGAAAAATATCGAAACTCTTTGGTCATTTTTGAGCGTGATGCTAATGGTATAATCGGATTCAATGGATTGTGCTAAGCTATGCTAAAAGTGCTAGCGCCAGACCCGCAGATCAGATGAATGGAGATCAAATGTTTAACTCTAGGGGAGCTGGGAAATAAGATTTTTTTTTAAGTGGAGTGTCCTATTAAAAAAAATAAGGAACCAGTTCCTCTTTAGATTTTATATCATAATTGAAGTACTTCAGGACAAGTGTGCGTTATTTTCTAGTGATGGCATAGTGCAGATGGGGAATGAATCAGATCCTGCTGTGACAGACAAACAGATCTGTTCTTTAAAGCTCTAATCCACTTGTACTTACTATCTAGTGTCACAATGAAGCTTTCTTTTAGACTGCAGAACTTTCCCATTGTACTTTGTCTTCCTGAAGCAAATGTGTCTTGTCTAAATGTCTTATACCTCCAAGACAAACAGTTTACCTCTGGCAGATACAGATTTTGTCAATGCTTGAATGTTGACTGTCAGGTAATCTTCTCATGTTGCTGGAGGACTACAGACTTTTTGCAACAAATATATAGCCTCAGAAGCAGATAGACTTTAAAAGTGATTATGCCAACAGATAGCTTAATACGGTCAAATTAATTCACATTCACTAAACATATTAAACATAATACAATTTTGAACCTTTTAGGGTACATTAATGTGCCTTAAGGATCTATTGTGTAACTTTAAATAAAGGTACAACATTTCAATGTGTTGTTTATCTACACCCTCAAAATGTCTGGGTTATTTTTGACCCATAATGAGTAAATATAGGACAAAACACTTGCTGGGTTAACAATGACCCAATGTTGGGTTGTTGTTATGCAACCATGGGTTAAAATAACCCAACATTGGGTCAATTTTAACCCAGCGGTGTGTTCTGTCCATTTATCCAACGTGGGTCAAAAATAACCCAGCCATTTTTTCTGTGTTCTGTAACAAATAAAGGGTTTTAAAGGGGACATTTCACAAGGATTTTTTAAGATGTCAAATAAATCTTTAGTGTCCTCAAAGTACGTATGTGAAGTTTTTGCTCAAAATATCATATAGATAATTTATTATAACATGTTAAAATAGCCACTTTGTAGGTGTGAGCAAAAATGTGCCGTTTTCGTGTCCCTTTAAATGCAAATGTGTTGATCTCTGCACTAAATGGCAGTGCCGTGGTTGGATAGTGCAGATTAAGGGGCGGTATTATCCCCTTCTGACATAACAAGGGGAGCCAAATTTCAATGAGCATTTTTTTTACATGCTTGCAGAGAATGGTTTACCAAAACTAAGTTAGTGGGTTGATCTTTTTCACATGTTCTATGTTGATAGAAGCACTGGGGACCCAATTATAGCACTTAAATATGAAAAAAGTCAGATTTTCATGATATGTCCCATTTAACATCATGAGGTTTATAACCCTGTCATGAGTAAATCCAATTTTTGCACCATGTGTTTGGTTTAAACCGTACAATCCTACATCATACGTTTTATTTCTTGTATAAGCTGGGAATCTTAAATGGCAGTGCTGATCATGTTAAAACAAAGCTTCCTGCTTGTGAAGTGACAGGGAGAACACAGGCACGGCAGTCACTCGCTCGCTTTGACAAAGTGTGGCTATTATGTTGCCGTGACAGTATTTCTCCGAGGGCATTTTAAAAATTATTCCAACAATGTAACAAGTGAAATGTCACCACTCGCTAATTATGTTTATGCTAATTGTTAATTAGGCTTTCAGTGAGCATTGTCTTAATTAACAATGCCCATTAAAATATGTGCAGTCCAGAAGAAGCATAAATGAGTCTGGTAATTGCCAGCCGCAGTGATTAGCACAGATATATTGCATCTCTACCCATTCAGTTTTATTTTCATTTTTGCTGATACTTTGTCCGTCTGCTTAATAGCTAGAATACATTTGTTTAACACAATCTTCTTGTCAGAATGCATTTAAAAGTTTTTTAAAGGTTATTTAAAGCATCACTTATCTTACCTTAAGGCTGTGGATTATTGTGAATATATGTTATGGCTGGTTACAGACTCCTGTGCATCGTTTCTAACAATATTTAGACACAAGTGGCTTTTGTAAATGCTAACCACATTTGTTAAATAAGTGTTATTTTATTAAGAAAATGCTGTGTTATTGTTTTAGCACCACTGTTCCCTGGCATGAATAATTTCACTTTGTTATACTACTAATTTAAAGGCGGGGTGCATGATTTTTGAAAAACACCCTTTGGAAAAGGGAGTCGGTCTGAGTACCAAAACACACTTGTAGCCAATCAGCAGTAAGGGGCGTGTCTACTAACCAACATTGTTGCCTGGGTTGCGTATGTGTGGGGCGGGTCTATCAACAGAAGGTCCAGATTCTATTGGGATATGGGCGTGTTTGTTTAGGTGATTTCAAATGTCAACATTGGCTTTCAAAGATCATGCACCCCACCTTTAAAAAATATTTTGTACAACACACACACTGTAGTGACCTGTATGTGGTTATAGCTGTGCTTTATTATAAACCACAGCCATTGACCAATCATCATCAAGTATTACATCCTTTACCGGATATGTTTTATTTCCAATAAAATTTGGTAGTTTGACTTCTGAAAGCTGATTGTCCCATACAGCAATATAAATATAATAAGAATTAAAGCTGCAAGCAGCGATGGAAGGACCCTTGCACAAATGTGCACCGCCACCTGATGCCTTTAGGAAAAACAGTGAACAGTGGGGATTTGAATTTTAGTGTGTAAATATATGTGGATATTCTAATTAGACTGACCAAATATGATGTTGATATTGTTAAATCTCTTAGAGCAGTGAATCAGTCTTTCTTGCTGCCTCTAGGTGGCGCTATGACTATATCTGTATTTTGCTAAGTTGATGTTTTCAGGCCAGGATCCTTATTAACAGTGTGAAGTATGGGGCAGATTGGACATTGTATGCCTGAATTACAACAACTTCCAGTTTCATGGTGAACCATCAAACTTTGCCAGGCTACCACGCACACGCCCTTCAACGAAAAGTCAAGATCTTTACAATTTATCATCGCAAAGTCCTTAAGATCTGTCTGACCAAATAAGATGATGATCTAATAAAATTTCTATGAGCAGTAAATTACAGTGTAAAACCTTACATTTCCTGCTGCCAGCAGGTAGTGCTATGACTGTTTGTGAATCATTTCATGTTGATGTGTTCAGGCCAGGGCACTTATCAATCATGTGAAACGTGGGTCAGATTAGACATTGTAAGCCTGAGTTAGAACCACTTCCTGTTTTATGGCGAAAAGCTGAAATTTGGCAGGCCGCCACCGACACACCCTCCAACGAAAAGTCAAGATCTCCGCAATTCAGCATTGCAAAGACCTTTAGATGACACGGACCAAATATGATTTTAATCTAATTAAATCTGTAGGAGGAGTTTGAAAATTCAAGAGCTTGGCTCCAAGAGACTTTTTTGTAGGTCTTGGGGTGATACATGATCCTATCACATTTCGTATCTGTTCATTTACTGTAGCAGGGGGCTGCTCTCTTGAATTTTCGTAAGTGGCGCTATAGAGCTATTTTTACACCCCCAGTTCTGAAGCATATTTCAAATAAAATATTTCACCACATTTTACACGTGTGCAATGTTTCATGACTTTTTGAGCTCGTTTAGGCTGCCAAAAATGTGATTCATTTACCAAACTTTGCGAATCCGCCACAGACACGCCCTGTAACGAAAAGTCAAGGTCGTCGCTATTTATCATCACACAAGGTCTTGAGATTAGACTGATGAAATATGAAGTTAATATGGTTAAATCTTTAAGAGCAGTAAGTCACCGCTTAAAACATGGTATTTCATGCTGCCTCTAGGTGGCATTATGACTGTTATTGAATTATGCCAGGTCGATGTGTTCAGGCCGGGACCCTTATCAAACGTGTGAAGTCAGGGGCAGATCGGACAATGAATGACTAAATTACAACAGCTTCCTGTTTCATGGCGAAACATCACATTTTGCCAGGCCACCACGGGCATGCCCTTCAACGAAATGTCAAGATCTTTACAATTTATCACCGCAAAGGGCTTAAAGATCAGTCTGACCAGATATGATGATGATCGGATTAAATCTCTAGGAGCAGGAAATCACAACGTAAATATGGCATTTACTGTTACCTCTAGGTGGCGCTATGACTGAAGCTGAATATTGGCATTGAAATGTGTTCAGGCCAAGACCCTTATCAAACATGTGAAGCGTGGGGCAGATTGGACATTGTATGCCTGAGTTAGAACAACTTCCTGTTTCATGGCAAAAACGCCAAAATTTGTCAGGCCCCCACGGACACACCTTCCAACGAAAAGTCAAAAGCTCCGCAATTTAACATCGTAAAGGCCTTTAGATGACACAGACCAAATATGATGATAAAGTACGAAGCCTGGAAATGCCAAAATTTGCACAGAATCACAGCAAAAATTCAAAATGGCCGACTTCCTGTGGGGTTTAGAGCTTGGTTCCAATAGACTTTTTTGTAGGTCTTGGGGTAATAGACGATCCTACTAAATTTCGTATCTGTACGTTTTTCAGAGCAAGGGAGCTGTTCTCTTGAAATTTAGCAGGTGGCGGCATCGAGCCATTTCTACACACCCACTAATGGCGCTTATACCACATGTACATTTTCGCCACTTCTGACGTGTGTGCAAATTTTCATGAGTTTTCGAATATGTTTAGAGCTTCAAAAATGCGATTCATTTCGGAGAAAAATACTAAACTGAGCAAAAACAATGGGGCTTTGCACCCACAGTGCAGGCCATTCTGGCCTGCTCCTCGGTGCTCGGGCCCTAATTAAATTGAAATGAATCAACAACTTAGCTGATAGTCGTCATTGCTACATGCAATGTGTTTTTATCACCCCTATAACTAATTGCAATGTACAGTTATTTTCATTCATCTTATCCAAATGAACAGTTATAGCCACATGTGTTTCTATTGACTATTAACTGATGTATGTTGAGAATATTAGCCAGTTGTTTCATCTTTAACCCATGGATGAATTTGACATGAATCAGGGAAACATTTGTGTATTGAGATTAAAACAGTAATGAAAACATTTCTTATAGTCTTATTTTTAAAAGTCTGTCTTTCGTATCTCTGTACAGCGTTGAAGTGTTTAGTTTTGTAATCTTGTACACGTTTTATTTACTGGTCTGTCTGTCTAGCACAAGTTATAGATCCGTTTTCTGCTTTTAAAGTGAAACAGTCTGTGTACACCGAATGTCATTCTTCTGCCAACAGTATAGCGATACTTTACTGGCTGTAACACTCCAGCCAAATAAAAGGGGATTAATGGTAGTTTCAGCTGGCAGGGACAATAAAAGAAGAAACCAATTATTAGAAACCACCAAAACTGTGAGCGCAACTTATTTTTTTGTTGTTGTTGTTTTCTTTTGCCGTAGTCCAGATTTTATCTGCTTAGGAAAAAAACATCTTATAGGCTCTATCTTTCTGTCTGTGATGACACGTAGATATCTTTCAAATTGGAGGTGATGATAATCTGCCTCTTTAAGGTGAGACATTTTTGTTAATGTTTCACCTCTCCGCTCATGGCCTGAAGATATTCCATCAGCCAGGAATGTTAGGAAAACATATGTGGACTGGACCGGATATATGTAATGGATGCAGAAGTTTTGATTTTAATTTAACATGTAAGAACATAGCCTGTAGGAACCCTTTTTGTCAGGGAAATAATGAGATTGAATTGAAGATAGTTTTTTTCTGGGCAATGCATATACAATGTATGCACAAACATATACACAATGGTTCTAGAGACAATATAGCAGCTGAACAGCATTGTTATTCTTTTTCTATTGCTTTATTGATCAATCACAGTAAGTGTTCATCATAGGTGCGGTGTGACATCAGCGGATGGATTCTGTTATTGCAAACCTGAACTTCCGATAGCTCCAGAATGCCTTTCTCTCCCTACAGTATAAGTGCGCATCTGTGCTGGATTTACAAGCACCATTCTGTCTCTTAATTTAGCTTATGGGACTCTCGGTTTCAATGCATTTAAACAACTTCTGTCCGCTGTGATGCACAATTTAAAGCTTCATCTGCAAGTGCGGTTGGAGATACCACACGGTGCTTGCATAAATCCCCCTCAAACGCTTTCTCGCCGTGTGCAGAAATAAGAGGCCTGCAAAGGTAAGAAAAATTCAGACGGTCATCAATACATCCCCCTGCCTCATTCACAAGAGACTGTTTATCAGTGAGCCAAACGGCCGTATTGCATATTGACTGAGACCCATAACCTCCACGTGACACAAGAGTAGAGGCCTCTAACCTGAAGCCACAACTTCATCTTATTGATGTGAGGGCACTGTTTATACGTCCGAGATTGTTCATGCTAGTTGTCTCCTTTTGTCTGCCCCCATAAATGCATCTTTTGGTTAAAACCAGGAGAAATAATCATATGATCGTTTATTTGGGTCATTCTACAGAAAAGGTGGAATTCGGGTGATGGAAATCTGCTCACACACTGTAAAAAAATTCCGTAGAAATTTCAATGTTATTGCAGCTGGGTTGCCGGTAAATTACCGTATATTTACATTTATGTTATTTACTGGCAAGAGTTTGTTCAAAGTTAAATAAATTTGAAATATTAACAAGTCTTTATCTTTACAGAATAAAACTATACAATAACAGCCTCATGCAAAGCATTCTGGGAATAAGAAATCATCATCAACCTTTTCTGTTTTTTGCTTCAGATTTTGTTTCCCAGAATGTTTTGCTTGATGCTGTTTTTTTAGTTTTACTCTGTAAAGACAAAGACTTGTAAATGTTAAATGTTAATTTAACTTTGAACAAAATGTTGCCAGTAAATAACATTAATTTAAATCTACGGTAAATTACCGGCAACCCAGCTGCAATTTCTACGGATTTTTTTTACAGTGCATGAACTTCTTTCAACACACCCAAAACTTCTTTAATAGCTTTACAGTAGGGCTGTGCAAAAAATCGACTGCGATTATCATGCGCGTGTCATCAGTAAAGCCGGTTCCGTGATTAGTATTAAATCGCCATCAGCTGCTTTCAGATGGAGCGGCATTTATTAAACAGACCCGTAGTTCACCGAGAAGCTAGGCAAAATCGGGTTCATAATCGAGGAAAATCGATTCCGATTTTCTATGCGATTTTGCCTAGCTTCTCTGTGAACTACGGGTCTGTGTAATAAATGCTGCTCCATCTGAAAGCAGCTGATGGCGATTTACTTCTAATCACGGAACCGGCTTTACTGATGACACGCGCATGATAATCGCAGTCGATTTTTTGCACAGCCCTACTTTACAGTAATTAACTTGTCAAATCTATGAATCCGCAAAACGGGGAGCTTTTTAACTTTTTAATACATTTTAATAAAGAATCCATGACGTTGTATCTTCAATACCTGACAAAATGAGAATATAATAATAGATAATGAATATGATAAAACGTATAAACTTAAACATTTTTCCATCTTGTTTTGTTTTTATGCTTTTATTTTGGCCAGTTAAAGGAATAGTGCTTAGGAAGTACTCATCAGAGAAGTAACAACAATGACGGTAACACCAATGACAATTTACAGAAAAAAAACATTTTAACAAAATGGCTGCCATTAGCCATGTGCTTTTTTATCAGAGATGTAACAATCACATACTTATTCAGTTTAATGTATTTTTATGTAAAGATCTTAACACTATAACAGCTAACAGCTATAAAAAAAGAGTAACACTAATGACATCCAAAAAATCTTATCTCAAAATTCTTAGATATATCATGATATTTTAGACTTCCTCCACAGCACTTCTTCCACTGACCTCTTGAACCATGAAAAACTTCAAAGAGCTGATGCATTGTTTCAAAATAAAAGTGCTTTGGGTAGGGTAACACCAATGACATAATTTTGGTGGACAAATGTTTATTTGATATTATTCATTTTAATAGTGTATTTTTACCATTTCAGTGTTGTAGTAAATTCATACAGGGTTAAAGGTACACTGTAAAAAAAATCCGTAGAAATTACAATGTTATTGCAGCTGGGTTGCCGGTAATTTACCGTAGATTTACATTTATGTAATTTACTGGCAAGAATTTGTTCAAAGTTCAATCAATTTTAAATATTTACAAGTATTTGTCTTTACAGAATAAAACAATACAATAACAGCCTCATGCAAAGCATTCTGGGAACCAGAAGTCATCATCAACCTTTTTCTGTTTTTTGCTTCAGATTTTGTTTCCCAGAATGTTTTGCTTGATGCTATTTTTTTAGTTTTACTCTGTAAAGACAAAGACTTGTAAATGTTAAATGTTCATTTAACTTTGAACAAAATGTTGCCAGTTAAAAACATAAATTTAAATCTACGGTAAATTACCGGCAACCCAGCTGGAATTTCTACAGAATTTTTTTACAGTGTAAATGTAAATTAGATTTGTTTTATAAAAAACATGGTTTTAAATAATAAGTACACAGTTCAACTTCCATGTATGATCAAAGGGACAGGGCAATTTTCAGGACCAGACATTTAAAAAAAAAGTTTAAAAAAAAGGGAAAATTAAATAAATAAACTCTCTCATCATTTTAAGGACAGTCTATATTAATTAAATACATATCATTATGGGATTATTGGGTCAAATTAAATGATTAAGGGGTTTGCAAAAGCAAGGGACAAGCATTTCCACCTTTTTTGTAGAATGACCCATTTGGTTGATTAGATGGAATTATGTCCTTATTATTCAAATATTAATTTGATAAAATAAGATACTAAAATAAACCTGATAATTTTCTGCTTTCACATCTGTATAGTTTTGGAGGACTGTTACTTTAAGAAATACTTTAAGTCGACTGAAAAGGGTCATCTCCTTATAAACTTTGTATTATTGAATAATGCAGGTTCAAAGAGAAGCACGCCCCCTTCTGGCCCATGTTAACATTTTTACATCACACCATCCACTTTACAAAGTTGACATGATGTGCTCTATGAATACAGTTAATAAACTGAACTAAGTTTCAGAAAAGACTATCATTCTGAACAACCATTAGCAAAGTTTATATCACAAATGTGGGTTTCAATAAAGACCAATAGTGTACAAAACAAGATTATGCACTGTACATTTCTTAACCCACTTCTTAAAATGAATGCACTTTAATTCATAGCAGAGCCTATTAAAGGTTTGTTATTATTTGCATGTTTTCTGCTCCTGCTTCTCTATCTCTCTTCCCCTGGGCTGTGTGTTTAAAAGAGCCGGGTGTATATTTGTCTGTTCACAAGCTCTCTGCACTAAGATTGTAATTCTCCTTTCTCATTACAAGTCTTAATAGACCCATTCGACCTCATCTCAGACCGAGATATAATCTGATCCATAGAATTAATTAATTATAGCCCAAATATTATAGATTATTAAAAATAGCATAAGTAATAGTGTAATATCTCAAGCTGTCGAGTTTAATAGTCAACATTGTCTTGGCACCTCTTATCAGTGGGAGACACCCGGTCGGAATATTGATTTCTAGTCGTTTTAACCATCATCTGCTGTTGTGATGGAGAATTGTCAGGCTTTTACTACTGGCTGCTCATTTAAAATCATTAGATTGCTTCTGACGCTTCGCCTAAAACTGTCTTTTCTCTCACAACACTATAACTGCTCAGTATTTTATACTGTGTGACGGGACAAAGAATTTTGGACTTGTGCAGAGAAAGAAATAACAGCACGGTATTACAGAAGTGGAGTGGGTTTAGATCATCATTTATTGCTCTAAATATACATTTTTTAATCACTGTATTGTTTTTCTATGCTTCTACATTTCCTAACATAGGGTCTCACTTGAAGACCCTGGCCACATTGAAAGAGGATTGAGGTACTGAAATGTCCTGCTGTGTGTGCATGTACAATGGTTTGGGGACACGACTTGGTTATTATCTTCTAAGGCCGTCTTGGTTATTAAATTGTCAATAATGAATATGTTATTGTCAATGATTTTCTCAGGGTGAAGCAGTGAGGAAGTTGGTTCGATGTGTTTCATGAGCTATAGACTGGAAGGTCTGTGAATAGAATAATTTACATGCAAATTATCGTGCATAATATGATTAAATTGCCAAAATCGTTCAATGTGCTACTGGGAGAAGCTTCTAATTAAACGGCTATTTCCCAATCAGCTGGTAAAACTGCCAAATGAAATGTGTCTTCGTGGATAGACGTATCTGAAGTCTGTTTAAGACTTAATTGAAGAACAAATGTGAGGGTTTGCACTGTAAAATCTACATTATTTAATTTATTTGAAAATAAGCCGACCAGTTTTACTTGCTTATGAAGGGCTCAGGTTGACTTCTGTTGCAATAGATGCTTTTGAAAGTTTTAGCATCATATTATTGCTCTGTTCAAGTAGTGTAAACTTTGAGTTTGGTCTGTATTATGAGGAGCTTTTTTAGCAATGTACCTGTCAAAGATCTCAGCACTAGAAACTTTGTTTAACAAAGTGTGAAATGATGTGAACACTCATAGGAAAGCTGACCATTTGAACTCTTGATAGATGAGGTGAAAAGTTGAAGTTGTAGTTGTAGAGAGATATGGTGACTCCCATGAGCTCAGTTAAGATGGGATAATAAAGTCCATCCTTCTTACAGCTGATTGTTTTACCCATTATTTTGTTCAACGTTTAATTTATACTTCCAAAGGATAATTGTAGTCGATAATTGCACATAACTGACCTTGTTCGAGTCACCTGAACCAAACAAAATATTTTTTTTGTTTGGTCACATGCCTGTGGTGGATTTTGCTTAAATTACACCACTAGACTTTTGTATTTAAGGTTTAAAAAACATACAAGACTAAGATAATGCCCTTTTGTTATTGTTATCTGAATATTAATAAAGAAAATATATTGAAGCAGAACAGTTTCATTTAAACTTGCATTCTTCTATATATTATTATTATTTTATTACCCTCCCAACCAAATTACAGATTAAAAGTTAGTATGTATTTCATGTAAATGTTTTTGCTCATTATTTTATTTATGATGTGCATCAAAAAAGTCACAGTGCTGACCATTCCGACTCCTTTGGAGTGCCTCAATTTTCTCATTAATTTCTCTGGAAACAATCATTATCCAAACCTTAGCCCATTCAGGGTGGAGGGCGGGAGAAAGTAAGGAAAATAAGGCTATTTAGTCAGTTTCCAGTCCAGTGCTCTCAGTTTGGGTGAGCTGACAGCTGTGTATATCAGGGGTTCAGTCTTCTCTCCTCACATTCACAGACAGAGATAATAGGCTATTAGAGGCATGGGATTAATTTGTAGCCAATTACCACTCACTGTAGAATATGAATGCATAAATAAGCCATGGCTTGTGTTTAAGTTTTGGCAATGATCATCATAGCCGTGTAAAAGGGAAGGAGGGGGAGCCAGCCAGGCGTGTGTGTGTGTGTGTGTGTGTGTGTGTGTGTGTGACATAAACCCTGGGGTGTCCTGGGGGGATACTTCAAATCCAAAAAGGACCAAAGCAGGGGGGACATCAGCATCATCTTCCACAGACCGACTGGATCAACTCGGTGACTGGCTCCAAGCGCACCATCCGGCTGGCTCTTTTCGTTTATTTTTGTGTTTTCGCAATAATGTCTGCTGTTGAATAAAGAATTAAAGAAAACAGAAGTCAAAAGCTGTCCTGCCCGCTGGAGAGCTATGAACAGGGATAAGGTGCAGGTTGGCGACTCCGTCGCGCCTCCGGCGCCCGGTGTGATCGTGGTCGCTTCGCAGGACGCTATGGATGAGAAGCGGCTCTCTGCCGGTGAATTGCCTGTGTTTTCTTCCGCCGGTGCCGCGTTACCGGTCGAGAGTCGAGACACCTCACCGAGGCGCGAACCTGCGCCCGCGGGCGCGCCTCCTACCATACACCGGACCACCTCGTTCTCAGTTTTGGACATTTTGGACCCCAATAAATTTACTAGTAAGAGGCAGCCGTCTAACAGGACAGGGTCTGAGTTCGCGTTTGGTGCTGAAAACAGAGGAAGCGAAGACTCCAGTCATACAGCCGATCACAAATCGTATCCAGAAGACTACGAGTGTAAAAAAGCATCCATTTTAAGTAAGTAGAAATTATTTTATTATTATATTCATTGTGTATACAACCGTTTAACCTGAGAGTGTAGCCTAATTTGGATAATCGACACATCAATTAACTTTATAACATGAAGAGTTTATTTTAAAATGTGCTATGAATAAGTTATAATTCGTGTTAAGCGTTCAATTGGACACTGCTTCCCTAAAAGTTTAAATTACATTTAAGTTTTAATAGTCCTGCAGTATGAGTTTTAGCGCAAATGCTTAATGCATTGTCAGAATTATCCTAGTCAAAATGCATTCATAGTGATCAAGAAAATATATATATATAAAGTTTAGACAAACTATTTTTTTTTTCAAATAACCTAAATTTGTGCTTAATGTGATAACATTTAAATTAAATGTTTTAATTGGAGTCCAACATATATTTTAAAATGATTTAATCACACTAGTTGGTTACACCAACCAATGCCATTTTTAAGGATCATGTAAGTTGAAAAAAGTTCTCTATCAGCATAACTTAAGTTTTTGCAGTTTAGTATAACACTGCTTGACATGTCGTCGTCTACCCATATTTACAAATAAATTATTGTGACCTAAACAATGTTGACTCTCACAAAATTAGAGGGACTTAAAATATAACCTATCAAAATAAATATATATTATTTTTTACAACCAGTTATTGAATGTTATTTGTGTAAAGTTTCTTCACAAAAATAAGGTAAGTGATATGAAGTCGTTAAATCCACATAAATTGACTAAATGAGGCTGTTATAACATTTAGCTGAAAAACTTTAGGCTACTTCTTGAATTTTGAGAGATGTACAAACATAATATAATATTAAATATATTAATATGTATAAGTTTTAAGACATTTTAAAGCGCTAGTCATGCTGCAGAATATTTTTAAATATATTTGGATACCCATCGATATCTCCGCTAATAAGTATACTACATATTAATCTTGTAATTATCAGAATTGTGGCCCTGTAATTTAGATGTTGAGAGAGAGTTTGCAAGCTGTCTGAAAGAGATATACTCATTTCTATAATAGGATATCGACCTGTCTGGAGCAGATCCTCCCCATTATCAGCGTCTTTACGCAGCGTTAAATGAAACACAATCGAATATGTTTAATTGTTTTTCTTTAGATATTGGAGCGCTTTGTCTCAAGTCTAAACCGAAAGGACTGTCTTCGTAAGTCTCGTCTTATCTTCTGTGTTTTTGCAAGGACAAATATATGTCAACCTCTATGATTGATTAGGGGTAACGCGGGAAAGCAATTCTCAATAAACAGTAATTGTAGGCTGCAATAATTTGATAAGGTTTGTGCTGTTTTTAACAGCCGCTTTAAATGGATGAGTAAATTTAGAATTATCGATCAGACGACCATGCAATGATTTAAGATGTCAAGACGAATTGACACGCCAAAAGAAATGCTGTCTATCCTGTCCTTACTTTATATAAACAGGAAAATGTCCCACCAGAAAAAAAAACAATTCATAAGTTAAAAACACTAAATGTTGTCTTTATCACGTGTTTATAGGCTACTCAGTATCCTGTGTATAAACACGTGATAAAGACAACATTTAGTGTTATACAATACTACAAAAAATGCGATACCTTATTAAGTAAATTAATAAGACCAAAAATGACAAATTGAAGGGAAAATAATTTTTGCTTAACCAGTTCTTCTTATTCATTTAGATGATCAAATTAAGAAGTTTGAAGGTAAATAAAGTGAAACATTCTAAATGACATACAAATTTTTATTGTAACATTATTAATGCTAATCTAATTTAATTATAACTCAGAGTAATAAAAAAACATATCGATGTGTGTTCGTGTAAATGAATTTATCACGTGCGTATAAAAGTTGTTTTCCTGATAGATGTGTAACGCAATGTTTTGTTTGTACAGAGGATGGGTTCGTGTTCCGATCAGATGAATGTGAGGATGATTTCTCTCGTGGGAATCAATCAGACAGCGAGCTTCAGGATGATTTGTGCAGTGAGGAAAGCGGCGCACTGACCGGACACAACGATGCCGAGTTTGGACACGAGGATGAGGATTCAATAAACAAAAGCCCAGAAGGACAGCAGACTCAACAGTCCAATTCAAATGGCCAAAGTCATCCGAATAAACCGAAACGGAAGCGCTCCGGTTCGGACTCAAAGTCCGGCAAGCCCAGAAGAGCCCGGACTGCCTTCACATATGAGCAGCTGGTGGCTCTGGAGAACAAATTCAAGTCGACCCGCTACCTATCCGTGTGCGAGCGACTCAATCTGGCTCTGTCCTTGAGCCTGACAGAGACCCAGGTGAAAATTTGGTTTCAGAACCGTCGGACCAAGTGGAAGAAACAGAATCCTGGCGCGGACACGAGCGCACCGACCAGCGGGAGCGGCGGGGGTCCGAATGGCCCAAGCAACGGTTTGGGGAGCCTGAGTCCCCTCAGCCCGTCTCCTCCTATGAGCCATCTGTCCATGCACACCAGCTATCCGGGTCACGCGCCCGGAGGACTCGTTTGCGCCACCCAGTTACCCTTTCTACCGGGTCACGCGGTTCTGTCACCCTTTATGCTGGGCTCTCAGACTTACGGAGCGCCAACATTTTACGCGCCGCACTTATAACCACAGACATACACAAATGTTCTTCTATAAAGGAGAAAAGAAACTCTGTCCGGTCCTATAGGGCACAAAAATACGTGTAACACGAAGCACTATGGGGTTGCAAAGACATTTCATAGGTTTGTCTTAAAAAGTTAACATTTATTTCAACCTTGCTCCAGTGTGGCAAGCCCTGTGGAAATTTTGTTTACGAATAATTTTATCTCCTGTTTGGCAGTATGATCACGTGCCAATATTACATTTCATTTAAGTTTGCTGCATTTAGAAAAAAATGTGTATATTTCTCTAGGTCAAAATGTAAATATTCAGTTATTATGAATACGTGTTTAGACATAAACTGAATGCAAATACAATTGTTGTAGGGAATAAAACGGATTATGCTTCGAAACAAAATGAATTTGTTCGACTAATATCTTGTACAAACGTAGGTCTAATGAAAGGTTTATCTTTTCTTTTTTTTTTGTGGTTAGTATTATTTCAGAAATTACTATTGTTTGTCTCAATCAAGGCAGAGGCCGAAATAAATTCTTAAATACAACTATTAAGGTCAGCTGGGAACCTTTCGTTGACATTATTTTGAGCTTTATTAACATGAAATAATTATATTGAAGTCATTTTCTTTGCATGTTAGTTTAATTTAAAATTGATCATGAATTTGATAAAAACTATATTTTCAATTAACTTGTTTGCAGTCACTAATTAGGAGACAGCTAATTTAATGCAAATTAAATAATAATTAAGAACGAAAATTTAAATATGTCATGGTTAATATAATACTAAGATAAAATAAAAGTTTTCCCAAAATGTCCGCTGATATTTTAACTTTCTGTAATAGCCGAGATTTTTGGATATTTTTTCTCTTAAATTTTATTGATAATTGCTTAGGATTAAATATTCAATAATTCTGTCAGTCACCAGAAATATTTCGATCACACTTTATAGTTCAAACAGTGTTTGATAAAAATAATTTCTTACCATTTAAATTTACCATGTGTTAGTAATGACAGTAATATAGAGATTTAACATGTGACTGTAAAGGTATTAGCCTACTGACAGTTGCCCACAATTTTATAACATAAGGTACGTGCCGTGGTCCAACACATGATCATATACTGCAAACTTTTTAATGATTTTCTATGCTTCTGCTTATGCGATAAATAGACGTCAGTGCATGCTTAACATATGTTCCCTTATTTATCTGTGGTGATTTTGTTAAATGCCGATAAACATTTCCAATTTTATATAACTATTTACGCAGTAAGTTCAACAGGTACAGTAAATAAATTATTTCCATAATTTTTTCTTGCTTTTGTGTTTAATATGTGCATTTTATTTTATTATTATTTTTGTTTTCTTGCAATTACACATCCTTTAAATTACACATAAATTGCACACAAACACACAGGGAAAGCATATTATTTAACGGTTTTAAACACCACAGATTCTCACATACCATCTTATATTATGTGCGAATTATTTCAGCTTTTATTTTTTCCCAACTTTTATAATAATTAATTACAATATAGGCCTAATATAAAACGCGTGTATTTTTAAATAGAAGTTTGCTTTAAGTGTGTGTGTCGTAAACTATAACAGTATTTACGTAAATATTTTAACTTAAAAGATGACGAACGTATAAAAAAAACACATCTTGTTTTGTCGGATTTTCCCCACCTTTGATATCATTTTACAGCGGTTTCATTTTTTAATTTCATTTTTTTTATGTAGGCATCAGTTTCTTAGGAACAATCGAATACTTACAATACTGATCGTTGATCTGCATCAGTGCCATCAATCACACCGCGTTATGATTTGAACTAGTCAAAATAATAACAATATTAATTCACCCTTTCTGTCATTAATAAATTTTTTAACCCGATCATTTTGCCCCTTAAAATATTGTCGAAAGCTATTTTTGCTCTGCTTGTTTTTGAAACCGCCCGCCTTGTAAATAATTTCTATACTGCTAAAATATATTAATAAGCACTCGAGCACTTATCAATTAACTTTATCAATTTAGGGCAAATTCATAGTCAAACGACAACTGAAGCCATTGACGAAACAATTATTTGTGGAACATGAAAAAATTAAAAGTTCTGCAAAATATATAAACTATAATTTAGCTTTAATAACTAGTTAAAATAAGCCTCGCGGTATAACAAAATGTTGCTGACGTAATTTCAATAAACATAATAAAGTAATTTTTAAATGAAAAAGATAAAGATGTTAGAATTTCCCTTTTATAAAAACAATAAGAAATTTACTACAACTATCACAGGACATTAAATATAACATTAGCATTCATTTATCACATACAAAATCAATATTTTAAAATCATACAAATTACAAAAAATGCAATGATATAAATTGTAAAAAAGATATTATATTAAGATTTAAACTTTTACATTCCTTATTTTTCATACATATCACAAAAAAACAAATATACAAATAAATAAACAGCATAATAAAAATGTTAATTTACAGTTTTTACCTATATAAAAGATTTTACACAACTTCATATAAGGCACAGTGTTGTTTTAATGCTGGTTGTAATCATGTAAACACTGGCCAGTAGAGGTAATGCTGTATCATTCAATTCAGTGCATAGTTAAACTGATTTGAAAATTTCTCATGTTTCCTCTTGTCCATCTTGTTCATGACCTCCGTAACTCGTCTCACTGAGCTCCTGTTAAGAAGTAACAGTTCACATTCAAAATCTTCAAAATATAATGTTACTCTTCAGATACTCCAGATACTGCACAGTATATGAAAACACCAGACACATATTTCAAGACTTCTTGTTTTCATCCATATCTACAGTTACTTACTTGTTGAAGACTTTCTTCTCCAGCCTTGAGCGGGAAGTGTTGGCACTTTGTTTCAAGTCTGTAAGGTTTGGGTACTTTTTCTTTGACTTGCCCTTGCTGCCCTTCTTCCCCTTCCCGAATGTTTTTGAGGAACCCAGATCTTCTCCAGTTGCTGCCTCAATCTCTCTCATGAGTTCTGGGTCTCGCCAATCTAAAACCATGGGGCAAGTCTTGAGTGATGTCATAATCCAGATATCATGGATTATGTACATACTGTTTAACGTAATTCAATTTAACGTAAATAGAGGAAAAATAAAAATTTGAAAAAATTAAACTTTACTCCAGAATATGCAAATGTTTCCAAATGTATGAAACATCTGATTATGGCACTGATAAACCTTTTTTATAGTTTAATAAAACGTGTGATGCTGTGGATATTTTATGTTGTCCGTAATTGTAATAATATAGTTCACATGTTTTAAAGAAAAGGTTGGATAGGTTTTGGACTTGGTAAAACAAGTTCCAGGCATCTTTGAAATAACAGAATGGATTGGTTCTGAATTAAAATACTGAAACAAATCCACTTAAAATATTCACGTCCTGATATTTATAAATACATTTTAGCAGGAGAATTATTTAAGATGTACTTAATTAAAAAAGAATCTGCTGCATGCAAGGAAAACTATTTGAAAAAAACTCTGATTTGTTAAAAACATTTAAATATGCAGCAGCATGAAATGTTCGTCCACGTGCCGACTCTGCACCCAAAACTTAAATCATCTACTTTACGTTAAGGACATTGCATACGGTTGATACATGCACATCTTGCAATGATAAAATGGTAGCTGTTAAATTATTTACAATCTTCAAAGTGTTTAATTGGATCGAGCACTGCGGTTCATCGGTCTGTACTGAAATGCATGCACGCAACAAACAGCTTTTTCAAATGCCTTTTAAATTAATATGAGGGAGTCAGTGTTCCCTATAAGGATTTATGGAGGTGAAAGACCCCGTTACACCAGTGCGACGATCCATCCCTTCAGGGGCTCCGATACTGCAGTGAGGACGATGGGGGGCCGGCATTTAACTTAAGCTCTGCAGAAGGGCTCACTACTCTGTCAACGGCTCGCATCTGCATTGGGGAGGTGAACGCAGACGCAGGCGCATGCATACACACGAGGCAACAGCTGACACTAACACCAATTCATATCTGAGGAAATTAGGAAGACAAACAGCAGTTGCAATGCCAGAAGCACAAGTGTGCAAATAGGCGCCCACCTACTGGTACCTTTGTGTCAGTAGCTTTGCTGTGGCATCACTATTGAGAATCACATGGGTGTTTTGGGAAGGCTGAAGCCTGTTTAGAGATGCTGACGCAGAAATCAATGGCCCAGCAGGGGAGCAAGTGTTCAGTCAGGGAACTGAAGGACGGCACGAGCGCTCCGGCAGTACCAGAGCGTGGGTGGGGTGTCCCGCGGTTACCGTGACAACCGGCATGTCGACGGGCAGAGGCCATGATGGAGTCGGGGGGATCGATAGCTTACTTAGTTACAAAAGATGCTATTTCACAAGCCAGTGGTCAGTGGGCGCCTGAAGTCAGTTACCTCAGATAACTGTTTGTTAACAAGTAAACTGTGGCCAAAGAAAGCACATCCGCCGCTCCAGTGACAGCAGCGAGACGCTACTTAATTGACTTTTAGCACCCAACTCCGCAAGAAAAGAGAGAGAGGGAGAGAAGGAGAAAAGTGAAAAGCAGAGAAAGTCAGAGTGAGATGCAGTCTGTCCTATTATCCAAGTATTGATGATGACTTGGATGGGATTCCATCAGTCCCCCCTCCATCCGTCTCTTCTAGCCGATTGGTCTGTTGTCCACTCAGTGTGTTTAAGAAAGGAACTGGGGGTAATGGATGTTTAGGATTTGGATTGGTTACTAAAGGGCTTTTGACAAATCTGAAAAGGCTTGGGGGCTCCAGCACTAAGATGACAATCAGATGAAAACCGTGTCCTGTGATGATGAATGAAAGAAGATTATCATGCCCGCAGGTTTGGTGTGAATTGCCAATCTGGCTAGAAGTTTCCATGTGCTCTAACAGTTTAAAGCGAAACTTCACACCAAACGCTTTTATCTTAAAATCAGTTTTTTGTTTCAAGGAGGCAGGGTTTAAACACATTGGATGAACATTCCTTCAAATGTGGGCAAGCGAGACGTATCGTGAACATTTAGGTCTGATAGCTGAATTAGGGTGTTTTCAGACAGGAGTCATACTATAAGTAGGGATACATGTCATGTCCATAGACTCTATTATCAATTTTACACATTTTTCATTAACTTTTCACTTCAAGCAATGATCACTTTTATATTAGGGGACTTTTCAAATTCATTTAATACAAAAATCCAACAGATACCCAAAACCTTGCAAAATTGACATATTCTATGCTGGAATTTGCGTTTTTTGTGCTGTCCGATTTGGAAAATGTGATGTTTTGTTCTTCAGATTAGCTCTAAAATACATGTTCCTGTATATATTTCTGTAAGTATTTGTCCAAAATCATCATTAAATTATAAGAAAGGTGTTTTTACAATATTTTGCTCATGCATCTACATTAAATCATTCATATGTCCGAGAAATCAGTGTCAACCGTGTTACTCCCGATAAAACCCCCTATAAATTAGCAATGGTTTGTTTCAAACTCAATGTAAATTTAAAGTGTGGTAAGTCATAACTTCTCCTCTTCAATATTTTATCTATATTATTGTCTGCACATAGACTAGATTAATATACCGTCAACTGTGTTACCAACATGTACTAGCAAACTTGCGTCACATGTTACATTTATAAATATGTGGGGAAAGAATATAAAAACATAAGTTAATCAAGGTCATGTACTCTATTTCTATATCTATTTAAAGGTCAGCAGTTTGCACAAGGCCCTAAAATTGCTCTGAAATGTCAACTGTGTTACCAGTCAACTGAGTTACCCGTCAACTGAGTTACCCGTCAACTGAGTTACCCGTCTTACCCGTAAACTGTGTTACCCGTAAACTGTGTTACCCGTAAACTGTGTTACCCGTCAACTGAGTTACCCGTAAACTGAGTTACCCGTCAACTGAGTTACCCGTCAACTGTGTTACCCGTCAACTGTGTTACCCGTCAACTGAGTTACCCGTCAACTGAGTTACCCGTCAACTGTGTTACCCGTCAACTGTGTTACCCGTCAACTGTGTTACCCGTCAACCGAGTTACCCGTCAACCGAGTTACCCGTCAACTGTGTTACGCGTCAACTGTGTTACGCGTCAACTGTAACACAATTGACAAGGATTAACGCATTGGAGCTTATGCTTGCCAAATAATCAATTTAGCACATTAAGGGGATATAATATTCAACCAACTAGTTATTGAATTCTGACTTTTTGGCTGACACAAAATGTACCCCAAATACAGAATGACTCACATAGACTGCTTTATTTCGAAAGGAGATATTCAACTTATTAAAATGTTGCATTTTCTTCTTGGCTCGGTTCGCTTTCAATTGGTAAAGTTTTACAATGAACTAAACCTTATGTGAGACTAAAGTGTCCTCTCATTGGTTAAAATGGACTCGCTTACAGTATGTTCTGGTATTCGGCTCTAAGCTGTCATCTTTCAGACAACATCTGTGGGTTTATTGTGAAGTTTTTTGTTGCCGTCTTGTTTTATTTAATCGTTTTGATCCAGTGAGAGATTAACGCACATCTCTTCAAGACTCTCGCTAAACACCTTGTACATATTTGTTCACAACAAGCAAACCGCTGCAGAGTTCGTTTGCATTTGAGTCGAGACTACCTCGTTCATGCGGTCTTGGACCGATTGTCTTGGTGTAGATCCAAGCACGATATCCGTGTTCACATATGCGTAAACTAATTAACACACCAGGTTCCAAAACGGAGATTCCGGTGTGAAAACACCCTTAAATACTGCTTTGCATAAACTGTCAAACCTGGCTGCTCCTCCTCGCGTTTCCTCTTTTCTTTCTCCAATCGCAGGGCATCCTCAGGGTTAATTGGCCTTCCCAGCTCATCCCGTGGGATAATGCTTCCGTGGAACGGGCACTGAAATTACACCACCCAAAGAAATCGAATGGTTAATTTATTCTGCTCACTGGCATGATTTCATATCTTTATTTAAAACGCAAATGTATTAATTGTTTAGTGATATTAAATATTATGGTAATATTTCAGTAATTTTTCTCACCTTTACTCTGTCTTGACGTTCACACAGAGATCCGTTTGCCATTGGTGCTTTGCACTGATGCTCCACAGGTTTGAAGCTACCAACGAAAGGGATGCATCTGGACTTCATCTGTTCAGACAATTCCTTGTTTTCAACCTCCTCCTCCACTTCATGAGGAACCCAAAACTGGTGCTGGGATGTGCTTCTGAAACCAGTGAGGACAGAGAGTGATGTCTTGCATGAATTGCATCAACATGCAATTTAACTAGAATTTTTTTCAAACTGACAGGGTTTAGATTAAGCCAGGAGGACTAGGCCTTAGTTTTATTAGGACATTAAAAGTAGTTTTTACAAACAAAAAACAATACTGGTGTGCATTGTGGGACAAAACATGAAATGTTAAGATTTGTCATTACAAGGTGTATTTAAATTAAAGCAAGTAAAACATGCATTTTAGTCTAAGACTACGATAAGCCCTGTGAGGGCTTAATATTTTAGAGTTGTAGTTTTATTTTACATTTTGTTTTTCAGGCTTGGTTTTAAATTCCCTAATATTTCTGGGTGACTGTGGAAACTCTATATATTGAATGTGCATGTAAATGCTGATAAAACTGGACTAACATTATGATCATTTAATTGAATTCATTTGAAGTAACAGACAATAGTGCCCTCTAGTGGCCACTTCACATGACACAGTCTATTTAGACTGCAGAGCCTGACACACACATCAGTTATAACACAACTGAATATTTCAACAGATTATGAATGTGACTGTACTTGATGATTTTGCCGGCAGTGGGCTGTTCCTCTCCCCAATAGTAAAGATCCATTCCAAATGGAACAACAGGGGCTTTATCATGGGCTTTCTGTTTGCTCATGTCCCCCTGATCACTGCTGCCCGCTGTGCGCTCAGATGAACCACCAGACTCGCTAAAACAACCAAGGACAGAATTAAATCTCCTACATTATTACAATAGACAAAAGATTAAAAAAACAAACACAAAAACCGCAACCGATTTATGTTTAATCTTTAAAAAGCACATCACTACATATATACAAAGTGGCTGTGAAAGACCCTGGTATAGATGATACAAAGCACTTCTCTCTCAGAAAGAGGTACCAAACTTGTCCCCGAGACGGTACCCTAATAAAGGTACTTTTAAAGTGCCTATTAGTATCATATTAGTAATATCTATACCTATATGGTACATATTAGTACCTTTTAAAGGGTACCGTCCCAGTTACAGCTTTTGTACCATTTATTCTTAAAGAGTGTTCAGTGCCAAATGCGTGCTTACAAGGTGTGTGCTTTTATTGGCATTTTAAGATTTACAGCCAGAACTATGCGTTTTATCTAGGGCCCTCAAAAGATTAATCGTGATTAATCGCATACAAAATAAAAGTTTGTTTTTGCATAATATATATTATATATAATATAAAATATATAAAAATCTAAATAAATAAAAATATAAACATAAACATACACACATACATGTAAAAGTTTCTTATTTTAAGATTTATAGCCAGAACTATGTGTTTTATCTAGGGCTCTCAAAAGATTAATCGTGATTAATCGCATACAAAATAAAAGTTTGTTTTTGCATAATATATTAAATAATATAAAATATATAAAAATCTAAATAAATAAAAATATAAACATAAACTAGGGATGGGCAATATAAACGATATGCAATATGAACGATACAAAATTGGCATACGATAGATAGAGATTTGAATTCTATTACACTATCGCGATAATGCATGTTAATTACGCAATCTACCCACAAAATTTAGAGCCACGAGCTGCAGCACATCATCATATTCGTCATTTTGAATAAACATGGCTGAAAGCGTCAGCGAAACAGAGGAGCTCGTGAAAAGACCGGTGCAACATCTACTATTTGGACTTGGTGTGGATTTAACTGTCCAACAAGCAGCAGGAAAATATACTCTGTAGAGCAGGGGTGTCCCATACATCGATCGCGATTGACCAGTCGATCGCAAAGGCAATGTCGGTAGATCGCACATAAGTTAACTGCTGCTCCACGCGCAAAATTGGCATTATGGTCTTTCATTGTGAAACACTCAAGTCTTTTTGAGTTGTTGCGCCTTTCTTCTCAAATGTGTTTTTTATAAATCTTATGCCAGGCCGCTGCAGCTCAGTCGTCTAACTTCCAAAATTCACCAGGATGCCCATTCTTGCCTTCACGCAGGAGCTGATCCACGGTGTGAGTGTGCATGCGTGAGCAAACGAGAGAGAGAGAGAAAGAGAGAGAGAGGCAGCGTAGTGCTGATTTGTATGCTTCTGATACTGTTGTCATTTTCTAGTAGAAAAGCCCGCGATGGATTGAAATTACCAGGGCCATAACAGTTTACTTGTATAAAAAATACATTTAGCAGTTTTACTTTCCTAAGGGTCTATATAACCTGTTTTGAAACCAGTCTATTAAAATTAACATATAGCAATACATATCGCTACCGCAAGAGGCTGCAGTGCATATCGCCATATGGATTTTAGGCCATATCGCCCATCCCTAACATAAACACACACACACACATACATGTAAAAGTTTCTTATTTTAAGATTTAAAGCCAGAACTATGTGTTTTATCTAGGGCTTTCAAAAGATTAATCACAATTAATCGCATACAAAATAAAAGTTTGTTTTAGCATAATATATAATATAACATATATACAAATCTTAATAAATAAAAATATAAACATAAAAACACATGCACATACATGTAAAAGTTTCATAAATACAAACAGTACATGTACATGTATGCATGTGTGTGTGTATTTATATATAAAAAATAATTTCACAGACGCACACACATATATTATGCAAAAACAAACTTTTATTTTGTATGATGCGATTAATCCCGATTAATTTTTTGACAGCCCTAGTTTTATCAAATATAACGAAATAGGTCAAAATCCACTCTAAATTCACAACAAACATGCATTTACGAGGTGGTGATGGCACAGTGGATAAGGACACAAGCCTTTGGTGTGAGAGACCCGGGTTCGAATCCACTGTGACACACCATTGTGTCCCTGAAAAAGACACTTAACCCCTAGTTGCTCCAGAGGCATGCGACCTCTGACAGGATAAAAGCGTCAGCTAAATGAATAAATAAATGTACATATTTACAATACATTTTGGAAATAAAATAAAAAATGCATTTGTTTCTATATCTCTACAGCATATAGAAAGGTACAAAAGTTCTTGGGCGGTACCTTTATAAAAAGTAAACTTTTGTTCCTAAAAAGTGCATATTGGTAACAAGAGTGTATACATGTTTGTACCTAAATGGTAAATCTAGGGACTTTTTAAAGAGACTGACGGTCTAGACTGTACCTTTGATTTACTAATATGCACTCTTATATGTAAAAAAATGTGTACTTTTTGAAAGGGTACTGCCCCAATGACAGCTTTTGTATGCAGATAAAACAGTGCATAAAGAGACTGATGAAGGTACCTTGTGGATGGAGCTACATGAAGTCTCTGTTTGAGCATACGTAGCGTGGCAGCAGCGCAGGTGGGATCCTCCTCTTCATCCCGCATCCTTCTCTTCAGTCGAGAGAGGTTGAAGGACTCAGCAGGAGCAGGACGTTTTACCACAGGCTGTGATGACTTTGGTTTGGCAACAGAAGTTGACGTTGAAGGAACTTCATCAAGACCTTTGAGTCAAAAAGATCAAAGAACTAATTATGATATAGCCTACACCATAAACATTTATTCATAACATGGCATTTTCCATTGAATGCTATTTTGTCATTTATAAAATAATAATTTAAACCACTGATAAGCTTAAACATGAAAATGCCCCTCCATCTACTTTCAGCAAGGATCTCAGAAGGTTCCAGCAGGAGCGTGCAAGGGTTTAAAGTCGGCTTAAGAGTGACATGAAGATCTAAGATTCCCTCTTAAACTTCCCAGCATCCAAAGGAAATTAAATTTAAACTTCAAAGTGAAGTAAATTCCTGGTAAGACTATGATAAAGAGACACCTGACCACTGAACATACAGACTATCAATGCAGGTGTATAAGAAATAACATCCGACAGCTGTAGAGATGCGAGATATACTTAAATTACCAGAAATACCATGCATGTGCACACCACAATATGCACATGGCAATTCTTTTATAACAATGATTTTAATACTTCAAAAAATTATGTATCGTCAAAGTTTCAGATTGATTGGCGAGTCAAAAAGATTGATGCTTTCTGTTTGGCTAGAAAGAATGTGAAATTGGTTAGATTTTATTAATTTGACAAATTTAAAGCATTATAATATCACAATTTGTAAACTGCATTTTACAAATCGTATTTTTCTTCAATATTGTGCAGTCCTATTTTTTTTGCATAACAAATTTGACAATTTAAACTTTAATATTACAGTTTTTCTTTTTTCCATTTGGAACTTTTCTTAATGTTTTAAATTTCTTTTTTATATTTTTTATTTATATTTATATCCATGTTATGTATATGTTAAGTTTCATAATATGGTTTGTCTATTTTAAATGACTACTATTATGAGAAAATTATAAATAAATTAAAACTACACTAATCCAATCATTATGGTGAGTTGGAAACAACAGAAAATATTTTCTGGTGTTTGGACATGAAGAGAAACGCTTGGCCGGATTCTCACAATCCAGATCTTGATCCTCTGGTGTAAACAGTTAATCCAGATTCAACTCCTTTCAATGACCAACTGCATCATAGTGTGTGAAATCAAGAAATACGACCAAATCCTTTCTTTTTCTGTTCAAATTGACCAAATGGTAGCTATTTGTCTGAAGCAATAAAGTTGCAGGTGCTAAAGAGATAAATCAATAAGAGGAAATAGAGAGGACCAGCAGTAGACACAGAGTGGAGCTGCCAATGGTGGCGTTATTGATTTTCCCGAGTTCAGCAGGCCTTGTAATTAAAATGTAAATTTTGAGAGAGATAACGTCCTGACAGGAACGCTGGGATAAAGGGATAGATAAAAGCTTCATGGTGAAAGGAGGAACAGTGAGAACAGAGGAACAGGCCTAATGCTTTTCAAATGAAAGTGTTTCTCTCTGGATGAGAGAGCCGGTGTGATTTTGAAGGAGGCGAAGGAAAGATTAGCTACTGATGAGCTTGGCTCCTTTGACAGGTTGATGTAATATTAAATGAAACCGCTGATACTAACTTGTGCTGATTGATAAATTTGAAATGATGGAGTTAACCTGGCAGTAAATCAGATTGATATTTTATGTGTCCCGGGTTAGGAGTATTTAAATTATACCGTTGCGCTCTTAATGTAAAATTTCCATCTCCAATCTGCGCTCTTCCACATGTATAACAGATACACCTTAACACTGCTTTTCACATTTAATTCAAAAGCTAAGAAATGGAAGACACATTGCTCAGAACAGCCCCAGATATGATTCACTGCAGCACAAGATGATTAGCCATGCGTGCTAAGACATTAATCACCGTTACCATTGCTTATCTTTTGGGTTAGGGGTTTTCAAAACCCTTAACCTTAGGTATTCAAATTTGGTGTGTATAATAATAAAATAAAAAAAGCATGAAAAAGAAAACTGGGACAATTAATTATTAAATATAATATTATACTAATGTCTACATATTAAACAGAGATGGCAAAATTTGGATGCAAAGGAAAGCTTATGTTTAAGATTTATAATTTTATATTGGTTTTAGATGATAAGTAAGCAAATATATTGTGGAAAAGATAAATAAAAAACTATTTCATATGAGGTATGAAAACACTTTACTTGAAGGGGTGTTCATAAGACTGACATGACGCCTTCATAATCATGACATGACACGTGTCTTGAACATGAAATACATTTTATGCACGTTTATGACAACTGTCATTACGTGTCATTTGTTCAATTATGTCATTTTTAATGCAAAGATAACATTGTTTGAAATGTTTTTGTTATGAAAACTTGTCATAAATCTGTCATAAACATGACATAGCAGCATAATGATCAAACTTAAGAAACTACCTAGCTTTATGTGTTAACATTACATTAAACTGGCATTTAGATGTTATTAAGTGTTAATACTCTCTCAAATAATTTGAAATACCTTTACAAAATGCAACAGACACGTAAAAAGATTATACTTAGCTTTATGTATGTGCACATTGCATAAAAAACTGAAAATCAAAGTTTTCTGAAAAAAACGAAAAAAACATTAATTTAATGTAATTAACAGTTTTCAGGGGATAGAACCAAATGCTACATGACTTAACCTATTATTGTACTGTTTTCATTTAATTTTAAGTGAATCAATCTCCAAATGCATTAAAATAGAATTTTAATAATTTAAATTATTATTATTATTATTATTATTAAATCATTGATTTTATTTCTTAAACACCTGGAGGAAACGTAAAAAAAAAACATTATGAACTGAAGAATATTCAAAACTATTTTACAGAGTATTAACACTTAATGACAAATTATATTTGTACCATTTTAGTTGAGGTCAAGAAAAATATTCATGATGCTGTTATAAAACTATATGACAGAGTATTAACACTTAATGACATTTTAATAACAATGTAAATTTGTATTAATGGTAAAAAGTGGTCAGTTATGTTGTCTTGGTCAAGTTGTCATGACAAGTTATGATGTATTGATTAATGTCAAGTTGTCATAACAAAGACATCTCAAACAATGTCATCTTTGCATTAAAAATGACACAATTGAACAAATGACACTTCATGACAATGCATAATATCTCCTTCATGTTCATAGCACGCGTCATGTCATGATTATGAAGTTGTCATGTCTGTCTTATGAACACCCCTTCAAATACAGTGTTACCTCAGGTATTAAGTATAGTGACATGAACTATATTTCAAATCAAGTGGCTTGTTCAGAAAAGATGTTAAAAGGAGTTGGACAGACCAATGCTATCTCACAAGAATTCATACATATTTTACGAGTTTGCTAATTTGTATTAATTCATACGACCGCATTCGTAAGTTTTTGTACGGTTTGCCTTGACCCCTGTGACTTTGTGGTTAGGGGCGGGGTTAGGCTTCGTTGTATGTTGTATATTTTGCACAATTAACTTCGTATGAATTCTTACGAATTAGCCAACTCTTAAAGATCTGGCTGGACAGACTTGATTTCCACCTGCTAAAGAAAATGTGTCAAATCTTCACATCTACATACAACTTACAACAGGCACCCAGAGGAGCACTTAGAAAACATTATCAGTTCATCACAGCAATGACTTGACAAAACGTGTGTGATTTTTTTAATGCGCAAAAACTTCTACAAAACAATAGATTGTATAAACATGTTTATGATTCCCGATTAAGAGATAACCCTGTATTATGTAGTGTCAGACTAACAGATGGTTTAGTTAGTGAATGAATGCTCCGTTTCATTGCACAGAGGCAGGTGAGCGCTGTAAATTACAGCTCTAAGCTAATGGGAGCTCATTAACACCATTGCATTGTTAATTTGGCATGGCCGGCGTCCTGATCATTACATACTTTACTGCAGAAAGTAGCTCGGCTCAGTGCAGTCATCGAAATTAAATCCTAATGAATCTTCAGTTACTGCCTCTTTACAGATGGTGAGAGGAAATTAATAAAGAAAGAGAACGAGGAGTGGAGTGGAGAAATCACATTGTAGCTCATAATTACTTCAAACCGTACAAAAAAAAAAACATTAATATTCAAAGTGCAAGCTTTTCCTATGAGAGTACACGCATGCCTTTAGTTTGCAATTTATCATTTATCATGATAGACATGTGTTTGAGGTCAAATATAATCTGGGGTATTTAGCTCAGGTTTGACCTATTGCTTGAACCCTGGGTTTGGCCTGTGGCTTCTTGTCAATAGAGATGTCCTTGCACAGATGGACAAGAATCTTTCGCATGTACAAACAGTCAGCTGTCAAAACAGATTTCAATTGGCGGCCCCGGGTTATAATTGATTTAAAGCAGGCTTAAAGTGATTTATTCCCTGTCCGAGAAAATCTGAGTTTATTAAATGTGCAGCTGTTTTTACAGTGATCATTATTTCAGCCATTTTGAATTTATGGGGGGAACCCAGGAAATAGACACGCTAACATCAAAATGAAAAACTGTGAAAAAGCTATAGTGAAAACTATTTTTATTTTCCATACTGATCCTAGAAATTGTCATTATGCAAATGTACACATTACATATAACATGCAATGATGATTAAATAGAATTAACATTTTTATTTATTTATTTATTTATATATATAAAAATATACATAAATAAAAAAATGTATATATAAAATATGAATATACATGAATATATCTATGAATATATGAGCAGGTTGATCATTCATTTATATATATCATTTATATTTATATATATATATTTTTTTTTTGTAACTTCCATTAATTTTCTTACTTACACACCTTAAGGCAAACTTCCTTTTTGGGTCTTAAGCTTTTTCTACATTTAACTGAACACACCTTTCTCGTAATTCTACAAATAAACCCCGTAGCCTTAAAATCCACAACTAAAAACAAACAGGCTTTCCCGGGAGACTCTGCGGCTCATCTCTGCTTTGAGGCAGCCGCTTTAAGTGTGTGGCGATATTCTGCGAGAGATCATTTGGATTATGTGAGACCCTATAGGAAAAGCCGGACCCTCTGTTATCTGCACCTGAACAAACTCACCATACTCTGCCCGCAGATGGTCGGGAATATGCGGTTCGTAGCCTTCCTTCTCTGGCACCTCTTCAAAATCATCATCATCATCCTCCTCTCCTTCCTCAGGAGCTCGCATCTAGTTTCAAATAAAAAAAAATTGGTTTATTTTCATAGACTTAATTGCATTTTACATACGTACATTGAAAACGCTGTAAAAACTACTGATCTGTAAACGGCCTCTTATTTAAGTTTCACTGTTTCCAACACAATGTTTGTTTGCTGACAGTTCACGAAAGACGTGTGCAATTCTCTCCAGCTGATTAACACTCAGATAGGAAATTCACTATGGCCTCGGGATATTCCAGAGATTTACAGCAGCCAGAACGGCAAACTCTGCAGTAACGTGGGACTCTTAACATTTTAATTCAAACCCTTAATAGAATTTCCAGTTGACCACATCCAATTTTTTCCTAGTGGCCGTCTATCTGAGTATTGTCCTAGCTAACCGAGCCCGTTTAAAATAATGCTTGTTATGTTAAGCGGACTTTCTCCAATTGAACACAACATGGTAATGCCGGTTTGCAAGCTTCGCTTTAAAAATTGTATCAGGATCTTTAGCTAACAGTTATAGAAACAGAAGACAAATCTTATATTGGGTGTCTTAGTTTAAGCTAGAGATGGTGAGGTTGAGTTGTTATTGATAACATCTTTGTGCAGGTTGCTCTACAAAAGAAAGCGATATGACGCTCATTCTTAAGTTCTGTGGTTTCATCATGCAATCACTTTAAGGAGATCAACTCAAGAGCAGGCACCAGATAAACCCATCTTAGAGGCGACCCAATCCAGATCCAGAGTTTAAGAACATTGACTAGAAGTCTGAGAACCGTTCTGAGGGCGTCATTTTGTGATCTTGTGTGTGTCTGTGATATAGCTAAAAAGCATCAGTAAGTCACAAAGTTTCAATAAGCCTTTAAATGGTTAATATCATGAAAATTTGACTTTTTCCATGTTTATGTGCTATAATTGGATCCCCATTGCTTCTATGAACCTAGAAAATGTGAAAAAGATTAACCCATTAACTTAGTTTTGGTAAACCATTCTCTGCAAGCTTGTGAAAAAATAGCTCATTGAAATTTGGCTCCCCTTGTGATGTCAGAAGGGGATAATACCGCCCCCCTTAATCTGCACTAGCAACACAACCCAACGTTCAATGATCCAATAAATTCTTGATGGACAAAATAAAATCCAGTCCAACTTTTTTCATTTCAGACGCCGTTTCATTCGGATATACATCACGACGGGGAAAATAAGACAATCGCTACTTCTGTTTCATTGTGACTTTAAGAGTTTTATTGTTTTTAACAAATATATGACAAATAAATGATACTCGAACTTGATTTCAACATGTTCCTAAGAATAAATTGGACTTATAACTAATTTGAAAGTTACTTCAATAATAAACACTTGCATTATAATCCGCCTGCAGGTGTCTTTTAGTCGAATGTAGACTGGCTCACAGATTAAGCAGGCAGGAAGGCGAATCTCACTGTGCTCCTCCTGTGAGCGCCTGTTTCCAGCATCAGCACCTGCTCATCCATCACTGACGCTGTAAGTTTGGTTATCACTCTAACACTAATCAAAAGAGAAACCTGTCACCACCACTGACCTGTGGAACCTCCCAATTATGCTCTTCAGGAATGACAGCGGCACTTAACTTCCACTGCCGGGTAAATGACCACCATCAATCTATGCAGAATAGCAATGAGCCACCGGGCTGCAAATGATTTTTTAGGTACAGAAATACCCGGGCTGGAATTTATGAAAGGTGAAAAGCAACTCAAGGCTGTTTTACACCCCTCCCTTCCCCTCAGCCTCGCTCCTAAGAATCACGGGTCTGAGAGACGCCTGCATTAGCGCTAAACAGAATTTATGCCTTTTAATTTACTCAAAAGGTGCTTAACTGCCTCTCGCGCTACAATGCATAACAGAATGCCAGTTTTTTAAATATGGGGGTCGTTTTCATAAAACGCTATACATACTCTCTGTGCCCTTCCTTTTCGAGGGCACTGATAAAAGTCTGCCGCTCTAGCGCGCCATTTCCATTTATTCTGTCTAATTGTCTCCAAGATTGCCTCAATATAAAGTACTAAAAAGCGGAGCGCAACTTGCTTCCTTTTATTTTCTTTTTTATTATTGCAGGCCGGTGGTGTTGACAATTGAGGATTGAGTTATAAAGTGTCTTTGGATGAGGTCCCAATTATGTGCACTGATGGCATTGGTTCAGAAATTAGGTGCACCGCTGACAATGAACACAATAAAAACTGTGGCTATTTCTGTGGCTATAAAAGGAAATGATGTCTAAACTTCAAATTATCAGGTCCTATAGTTTCCATTTAGCATGTGAAAGCAGTGAAGCATAGCTTAACATCTAATCAGACCGTCTTTATAACGAAAAATGATTTTGTATAAAGTGCACATTATTCCTGTATCTGTTATAACAACATTTATTTTTTACGGACCTCAAAAGTTTTTTTTGTTTTTTAGACGCTGATAACTACTATTTTTCCTCACTGGAATATCTTGTCTCACTTTGAAATATGGCAGATTATGTAATATGAGTTAATGGCTTTGGTGTTTAATTTCAGGTTGACCGGTGTTTACTGTGCCCCCTTTTAGTTAAGTTAACAACATTAAACATGAAAGTTTCCAGATGGGTATTTTTTATTGCTTATATTGTACTATGTTGTGTTGAGTACAGTGCATTTTAGGTGCAGTTCACTAAACCATAAAGACTAAGGAAGCCTCTGCAAGAAATGCGATCTAGAGTTAAGTACAAACAAAATAATTCAATGACTCTTACCATATTTTATTCCGTGTTGCCTACAGCCATGGGACAGACTATTATTTGTTTATACGCATGCTCTTTATTCATCCCAAACCAGTTAAATCCACCTTGATAGATTAAAGGGAAGAGGAAATTATTCCTCGCACAATAGAACATATAGGCCAGTAAACACTATTTTATTTTTAATTCACTTTAATTCAGTTGATAGAATCAGCACTGTCTGCTAGCAATGGCAGTATTATATTTCTTCAACTGTGTACACGCTGAGAATGAGACTCTATTTGGGGCATTTTGCTGACAAAGGTGTTGTTGACATACTGTGCCCGGTTTTAAGTGTCTCCTTTGCATTTAAAACATTTCTGTTTGATGGCTTCCACTTTAAATTGTACATCAGGAAAACATTGCATAAAGGTTTTCAGAAAATGACATACACACATATATATATATATATATATATATATATATATATATATATATATATATATATATATATATATATATATATATATATATATATATATATATATATATATATATATATATATATATATATATATATATATATATATATATATATATATATATATATATATTTTTTTTTTTTTATTATTATTTTTTTATTTATAGACAGAATATTTACACTGAATTAAATTATAAACATTTTACAGTGGCCTTTTATGGTGGCCAGCCTAAGGCACGCCTGTGCAATAATCATGCCGTCTAATCAGCATCTTGATATGCCACACCTGTGAGGTGGATGGATTATCTTGGCCAAGGAGAAGTGCTCACTAAAGCCCGTGATACACTGCACGATTTTTGGCTGTCCCAGGCGAAAGATTGTCCACGTGAAACAATCGTTGTGATTTCTGTGATCGTGGCTCTTAATGGGTGGTCCTATGTTGTACAGTGAGAGCTATTTTGTTGCTGTGGCCTGCGTACTGGTATTGGTTTACCATTAGTGCATGCTGGTGATGTTGCGGTAACGTGTGGCGCAGCCGTCATAGCCTCATAGTAAATTGGTGTCATCAACATACAATCTACATGCTTGTCGTACCCAAGCTTAAAGCCCAATCCCATTTCTCTGCCTTACCCCTTACCCTTACCCCTACCCCTTAGTTTTGTACGTTCACGAGAGCGAAAGGGCTATCTCGATTGGTCCTTACTCTCACGTGAACATGCAAAACTAAGGGGTAGGGGTAAGACAGAGAACTGGGATTGGGCCTTAAACAATCCATTTCGCACAGTGTGATAAGATAAGGTAATCTTACAGGAGTGCAAAAATCCTGCAGTGTCTTCCGGGCTTAACACATGTTAAGACAAATTTGTGAACACTATTTGAGAAAAATATACATTTTGTGTACATAGAAAGTCTTAGATCTTTGAGTTCTTATTAAAAATGTGTTTTTCGTTCATAATTTTGTTCAGTCTATCTATACATAGTCTTTGTTTTTTATTTACCATGCTATTGTTGTCATACTTAAAGGTGACATAGAATGATTAAACGGGGTATTTATCCTTGTTTTGTGATGTGACATGTAGACAAAAACATTTTTTGTTTGGGTCTGTAATGCCTTAGAAGCTTCCTAAAACCTCTCTCAGATAGCTCTATTAGGGTGGGGGGTTTTAAACAAGTGGTTTTGCACCTATTTGGCTCCCCCTACTGGCTTAACTTGCAATCTCATTACTGATTGGCTGACTTTGCTGAATAGCCAATTATTTTAAAGTGGAGGGGCAGTGAGATGCCTGTGATGTCATAAGCATCAGTTTTTCAGATTGGGCTGTTTTCTGGCTGACATTTCTAAAAGAGGAATTTCTATGAGACTGAGATGTTTAGCATGTTTAGCACTTTTTGTATTATTCAACAAAGACAAGGTAAAAACGGTTTTTCATTCTCTGTCCCCTTTAAAGGGTTTGTTCACCAAAAATTATAATTTTATAATAAATCACTTACCTGTGTCGTTCTGTCTGTCCCATAAAGTGCAGTTTGATTTACACTTCGGCAAAAAAGTCCAAAAAAGTAATAAAAATGCAAAGAAAACATAGCGAATGATTTTATTCAACAATTTGTTCTCCTGCTTGGTTGTTCTGTGCATGTTCACGAGCGCGTTCACGTTCATACGCTTGAAAGTAGTTTGTGCATTTATACCGGCTGTTTAAGTATTGCTTACAATGTTTGCATAATGGTTTAAATAAAAACGGAAAAAAAAAAAATTGGCAACTACATCAGCAGGTCACGTCAGCAACATAACGTTGCAGTCTGCTTGTGAACGCGCACTAAACAACACTGAAAAAAAATGATTCATTGAATTTAATTAATTTTTTAAGGTAAGTGGTTGCAATCATTTATTTAAGCTACATTTAAACAAAAGTTTAATATTTTATTTTACGTTACTAATTTTTTTTGTTTAAATGTAGCTTAAATAAATTGATTGCAACCACTTACCTTAAAAAAAATTATCAAATTCAATGAATCATTTTTTTCAGTGAACGAAGCAGGATAACAAATTGTTGAATAAAATCGTTTGTTTTGTTTTCTTTGCAAGCAAAAGTGTTCTCGTTGCGTCATAATATTATTATTGAACTACTGATGGTGGCACATGGATCTTTTTGCCGATGCCTTTCATTTTTTTTCTGGACTTGACTGTGTAAATAAAACTGCAGTTTATGGGACAGTCAAAGCCTCCCTGTTTTCATCAAAAATATCTAAAAATGTTTTCTGAAGACAATCGAAATACTTGGTGGTTAAGAACAACACAGGGGTAAGTGATTTATGATAAATGGAAAAACGGGGAAAAAAAACTTTCATTGTAGTTTCTTTTTCCACTTATTTTAACCACTGACATATGGATATTTCTCTTCAAAAATAAAACATTTTGAGCAAATAGCTTAAAAAAAAGGTTTTTTTTAAAGGAATTTATATTAGAGATCAGACTCAGAACGATTATGCATTAAAAAATGTAATTAAATAATTTTTTGCTTCAGTTTTTGATAAATTCGGTTTGGCCAAAAAGCGGTATTACACCTTTTCATAGAAATTGTCAAAAAGGAATATCTATCAGGTAAATATTTACTCATAATTGACGAGATAACTCGTTAATGGCGGCGAAAGAGTTAATGGGATATGCCCACAGTTTTGTCACCAGGAGCAACTTTTTGCACTAAGATTTTTCATGAATCCAGGCCCAGATCTTTAATTCTTTCCATAGATTTTCAATTGGATTCAAGTCAAGTGATTGGCTAGGCTATTCTAGCAGCTTTATTTTCTTTCTCTAAGAAAACATTTGAGAGTTTCCCTGGCTGTGTGATTAAGGGGTTAGGGTTTACCCATCATGAGATGTTTCTTGCATGACACCTTGGTAATGAGACACTATTTTATAGACCATCAGTTGGGACTGAACCAGCTGTTATTATTTGCACTGACAAGGGGCAGGATTGCTTTTTTATTACTGACTGTCTTGGCCTTCCATGTCTTTTTGCACCTCTTTTCTTCAGGGGTCTAAAACTTTGCATGTGTCATTTTAGATGATTACACATAACTTAATTTACAGACATCAGGTGTGGATTGCATGGGTTGTTAAGAAACATCTGGTAAAAATTTCATGTCAAGAGTATGGAGGACCACAAGAGTCATGCAAAATGTAATAAAGAACTTCAATATTTAATAACTACCTGGACAATAAAAATAGCAATTAATAGATTTGTTTAAAAATTCATTAATTAATCTATAAATAAATAGACAAAGTTATAAAAAAATCATTTATGTAAGATTTTATTAGGCAATAAAAAGTGAGATTATAAAAATAACGTAGAAATGAAATATTAATCCATTAATAAATAGTTCAAATTAATATAACAATTTATAAAAACAACATAAAATACTCAATAAGTTCATCATTTTAAATTGCATTTATAAATTCTTAATTAAATAATGGAATTTCAAAATGTATTTCAAAAAGCGATTTAAAAAGAGAAATAAATAACTGGATTTATAAAATGAATTACAAATACAGGTTTAAATTAGGCATTTAAAAGGGCATTTTCGTTTAACTTTTCTGTTTTAATTTTCCCAATGATTCTCCTTATTCTTTTCGCTATTGGATTTGCTTTTCGTTTTAGCCTCTCTATTTAGCTTTTCCGTGACTCTTTGGGTCCTTGCAAATGGTCAAATGAGAAATGCAAATTAGCTATGGCCAGGAGGATGTAACAAGCTCGCTGATTGGCTCTGATTGTACGTCATGCGCAGATTTATAGATCTCAGATGAGGACCCAAAGAGTCACGGAAAAGCTAAATAGAGAGGCTAAAACGAAAAAGCAAATCCAATAGCGAAAAGAATAAGGAGAACCAACGGGGAAATGAAAACAGAAAAGTCAAACGGAAATGCCCTTTTAAATGCCTAATTTAAACCTGTATTTGTAATTCAATTTATAAATCCAGTTATTTATTTCTCTTTTTAAATCGCTTTTTGAAATACAATTTGAAATTCCATTATTTAATTAAGAATTTATAAATGCAATTTAAAATGATGAACTTATTGAGTATTTTATGTTGTTTTTATAAATTGTTATATTAATTTGAATTATTTATTAATGGATTAATATTTAATTTCTATGTTATTTTTATAATCTCATTTTTTTATTGCCTAATAAAATGTTACATAATGATTTTTTTTGTAACTTTGTCTATTTATTTATAGATTAATTAATTAATTTTTAAACAAATCTATTAATTGCTATTTTTATTGTCCAGGTAGTTATTAAAAATTGAAGTTCTTTATTACATTTTGCATGACTCTTGTGGTCCTCCATACAAGAGCACCTTATAAAACATATAATATAAAATGAAATAATAGTGTGTTCAATACTTACTTTACCCACTGTATGAACCTACTGTAGCTAAAGTCAATTATATATTAGGTTTCTATACATAAAATTACCCTACACAATGTATCGATGATCGAAATCAAACTAATTCGATTATGAGACAATGCCTGGATTTTAAAGACAGGGTCACGTATAAGATTAACATTGAGTATTTCTTATGTGATGCACTACTGTATGTATATTATTGGCAGACATTCACAGTGAACTGTAATGATCACGCTGTGGCCTCTGTCCGCTAACCTTACAGGAGTCCAGATAATAAGCTTCCGGTTAAATGTCCCCCACTTACGGCGAAAAACACATTCCAGCAGTGCTAAAGTGCTCCTCGTGCCCTACAATATATTTTGTACGGTCTAATTAACTCTGTAAGCAATCTCAATTACTTTGTGCCCAGGGAAGCGTCGGCCAGGCACACTCCTTAAGCAGGTCCGTTATCCTTTTAAAAAATGAGCCGAGGAGGCAGCCTCGGACAACCCGGCCCTACACTTCATTTGTCTTTGGCCAAGTTTGATGGCTATGCGTTTAAAAACCCATTCAATCTTATAAACCAAAAATTAAATGTACTCAGCTGTGATGGTGCTCTGTGCATCTGCTATTTATATGCTAATCTTCTCTCTTACGAGGAAGGTCTTGCAAATTATTACGGCAAACCAATAACTCAGGTGTATGGCCTGCTAGCTGACCGCAGAACAGAATGAAGGGTTCTTTGTACTGAGGACACGTTCTAGGCTGCCTGGGTTAAGATCGTTTAAAGTTACTCAATGCCTTTTGATACAAAGCACATTGACAATGACTATGCAAAAAATTTTGAAATAAAGATGATTTGGCATAACAGTGAGTTAGTGCAACCTAAAGTGACAGTGATGCAATAAAAAATAACAGTTTGTGATAGCAATGGACAGATGCTGACTAATAAATTTAGGATAATTCGGTATAATGGGCCTAAATGCTTGCTTGTGTTGGGGGAACATTGTGATTTTCCAAAAGTGAGATTTCAATACCCACTTGAGGTTTGCTATTTATCTTTGTCATTTGAAGATATAATATATGCTTAAATGATTTCACAACTACATGTAATAGTCACAGTTTTTCTCTTAAGAACCCCGGTGAAATGCTTTGACAAAAAAAGCCAACTAAGAAATTATAAACAGTCGTTTTACACCTCGCCGTGTTTTCGGTTCTCCAATCAGCAGGAGTTTATGGAGTTGAAAGCAATTCCACCCATGTCAGAGCAATGATAGAGGAAATAAAGTAATGGAATGCTTTTAAGGCTGAAAGGGAAAAACTAATTATGATAAAGCCCTTTTAGTTGTTGCTTTATCACAAAGCACTGACTTTTTGCATTGAAAATCATCAGCGAGAGTGATAAAGCTCTCTGGCGTGCAGTAAAGTGCTTTGTCAATGTCACGGCCCTCTTTTCTCTCTAGTCTGCCTGTTCATTTCACCCAGTTAAAAACGGATATCATGTGTCATAATGATGCGTCTCCTAACTGCTCGCTGTGTCCCGTTCCACCCAAGAGTGAGCAAATCTCCATTAACGCATGAGCCTCCCTGCATCCGTCGATGTGAAGATGTATGTCTTTAGAGTTCAACCAAATATCATAAACAGTGTAATCTGAAACGTGTGTGCTATATCCAACTCATTTTTTATGTAAATGTGGGGCCACTATCTTTGAGCTCTTTTGTGTAAGACTTCCAGTGAGCCACTAAAGCTAATAGTAATCGTACTTTGAGGGACACGAGTGTGCCGTTTGACCGGCTAGTTAATGTTTATTATGAAATCCAGAAAGACTGGCATAATTTGTGAGGTTGGTGGTTGCTATAATATCTGGTACAAACGCAGTAAATCTCTAAAAAAAATACTTTTTTGAGCATAATCCACCCACCCGGGCTGAATGTGAATGTGGCGCACACGCACCCATGATCTGTGTGTCCACACATCCATCCATGAAAACTTTTCATAGAATATGATAGAAAGTGATCAATTAATACAATAACTGTTCAAAAACAACTTATGACCATAACCTCATTGTATACTCAAAATCTTTTTATTTATTTATTTTATTTATTTTGTATTTTTTGTTAAATTTATTAATTTTATATTTTTTTCCTCTTTTTTTAATTTGTTTGTGTTAATTTTGGGTTGGGAAGGGATAAAGTTCAAAGAAAAAGTATAAGAAAAAATACTTTTGATATTTTTGATATCATGAATTATCTCTAGTCAAACTATTTCAAACGATTGCGGTTATTGATACATGATTCAATGTTGCAGTATGTTCGCTTGAATTTGATATCTCACAATCTTCAGCAAAAAATAAAAATAAATAAATAAAATTATGCTGCTAAAAATATGCAGTACAGAATATATACGACATAAAATGCTTATTAGTTAATGTTTATCTCAAGTATTTGTTTTGTTTTAAATTAATTAATAATTTGGTTAATATCTTTATTATCATTTGTACTTCAAATAATTCATAATGTGTTAAATGAGAAAGAAACTGCTGCTGGGATGAAGCGCCACATTCACGTGATGGACTTGATGTGCCATCATTAAAACTTAAACATTATAACAAATAATTTTAAAAATTGCTGTTTAAAAAAAACTCACACCAGGGGGACAGTTTGGACACATTAAACATACGCCTGAAAATATTAAAAAGACGAATTCTTGGTCTATTTCATGTACAAACACCTGACTGACTTTCCCACTGTACAGGTACTGCATGCCTCTGTGCTTTTATAGTTGCACATTGAAGACCCATCAACTCAAATAAATGAATATATCTTTATGTGATGTATCAGGCCACTTCTTCATTTCATCCTCCCACTGGATTTAACATGGCGGGTGTAGTAAATATTAACCATAATGGTTTTTAATCATGTTTGGTGCCTGCTCTCACGACATTGTTTTCTACCAGCCGGCTATCGAAATGGAAGTCTCGTACAAAAAAAGGGTAATACGTCACATCGTTTACTTTCCCATTTGAAAATAAGGTGGATAGAAAGCACTCTCAGCATTTTTGAGTCTCCTCATGGCCTGTTTTCTGTCAAGAAAACACCACTTGGACCCAATTGCACTAAAAGTGTAAGGAAATAGCGCCCTCCTTTGGTGATAATTTGTTATTGAAGACAGAGCAGTGAAGCATTTGCTGAGTTTGGAATGAAAAACTCACTTATTGCTTGATGCTTACTGCATAGTAGATAATTTATGAGATATCTTATGTAAATATAGTAAATTATAGTAAATTAGCAAGCTATTTCAAACAGAGCCATTGAAATATTACATGTAGAAGCACACAGTATATACAGTATGACTCCATAAGGGGCCAGTCACACCAATAGCGTTTATGGCAGTTGCAGGCGCCTTTTTTGAATGATATTCTATGGGCAGGGCGCGTTTGCGCGCTGTTTATGCGCGCCGAGCGCCTTGCGTTTTTTTGCCGCCTGCCGCGCACGCGTTTTTGAAGGAGCGCTGAGAGCGGAGAAGCGCCCGACGTCATTCGTGTCTTTCCATTGTCCAATCGAATGAGGGGAGAGGCGGGCCTTACGTTGTGGCGAGGGAAGTTTACAGTTGCTTTGAAGAACCGGACACCACTCGCTCACTCTCTCCTGTGTGTTTGTGCACCTCTCACCCTCAAACAAGGTCAGAGCAAGCGTCCTCTTTTTAAAGTTTCTGCTGATATGACAGTTAACAGCAAAAGAGCGCTCACGCTTCAATATTTGATTGACAAGACAGCTGACTCGGTGGTTGCTTAGCAATATGAAAAGCCGCGTCGCACTGCTCTTTTTTTAAAAAAGGCAGTGCGTCGCGCCTTGCGTTTGCAAGCGTTTAAAGCGCTTTTGGTGTGACTGAAGCCTAACTCTTCTTAAACATAAAAAGATTTCAGTGTAAAACATGCGGGGAAAACTAAAGTTAGGAGATTAAGTATGGGCCTAAATGTGTGATGCAGTTTGCTTTTATTTGATATAATTTGCAAACCACAGTGAACTCACCACTCTTCTCTCTCTGTTTTTGTAGTCTATGTGAAGGTGATCATGTTTGCTCAACACATTCTCCAGTGACTTCTTTAACTCAGTTGCTCTCCGCATCAGTACTTCTTCAACACCAACCTTTGTAAAAACCTGTAAGCGAACCACACATTTATTGGCACAGAGTTTATCATTTTATACAGTAGTTATACAAGACAGAAAGAAAAATCTGGTGTTAGCACAATTTTAACATGGCAAGCTCACGACATTTTGCAGATTGTCGTTTTTTTTTCTGCGCCATTACATGAATTTAGAATAGAGAAAACAACTGTGAATTGAATGCAATATAAATTTGAATGCAAAAGCCCAACATGTGTATTTTGGCTAGGCGGTTCACAGAAAGAAAATGATGTTGGACAAACTCAAGGTTGTGTGAATGACGACAGAGATTGTCTACGGACCTGAAGCCATGACTGCACCATTGGCAGGTGTTTGGTTATGATGAGTCTATGCAGATCCCTCACTGTGTTTACTAACGCTTCATTCTCTTCACTCTCCTTTACATTAAAATCTGCACAGAAAATTCAGGTTATTCACAAAACTGTGTTTATAATATGTTCGAGGAAAATTACAACTAATAATTTAGGTAGATGTACCTGTAGCAACACTGAGCTCCAGTTGATATTTATGGGATACCAATCCGGTGCTGCGCAGAAATGCATCCTCGCAGGTGACCTCTTCCATGTCGCTGTCATCGCTACACTCATCTTTTTCCTCTGTCTCATCCTTCTGTGTTGTCTGTCCGTTCTGCTCCTGGATGAGTTCTTTACTGCAGCAGGGCTTGTCAGATGTGTCCTCAGCTGCAGTTAAACAGTTACCTGTTGGAGGTTCTTCACTAAACAGGTTTAAGTCATCCGTCATGAGCAGTTTTATGCAGTTGTTCATCTCAGTCAAGCTTTCCTCAATGCCAGCTGTCATTTCTTAATGGAGACAAAGACAAATATTAATATAAACCGTTAATATAAACTAATTTCTAAGCTTTCTTTTCGTTCTACAACAGTCTGACTGATATACTTTATTAGTTTGGTAAGGCAAAGAAACACTATTACGATTGCTCTTACATCGAACAAAGCCTTAATTGTAAATACTAAACTTTTAATTGAAAAGTATGACAAACATGTGCAAAATTCAAATGGGAGTTGATGATTTGTTTGCCCTAAATAAAACTAAAAACACAGAATACACTTTTAATTATGGCTTCATCAAGTTAAATAATTTATTTTTCTTAAAAACATTTTTTTTTAGAAATGCCGTGCTATTATTTTGTAAAAAGTGTCAAATTTTTGGACAGATCTTGTTGCTTTTACACGGTTTTGACCAGCAGGTGTCGCCAGCATGTGTGGTGATCAAACGCTTCGAAAAACTGAATCAATTTGCAAAGCAATTGGACCAATTGATTCGAAGCTTCAAAAAACTTTGTTTTTCCCTTCACATGTGCACACAGCTTAAATGAAGTCTGCAGAGGTCTAAGGTCTAAATACTGCAATTCATTTGACACATCAGTATATAAACATTAAAACAGAACTTATGACTAAATATTGTTTGATTTCTTGATTTTCTGCTAACTTATACTTTATACATGTTTGTCATTTCAAACCATAACAGGAAATCATTTATTATTAAGGCTTTTGTAGTCAAGATAATATTATTTAACCAATTTAAGGTAAGCAATTGGGCAACGCAGAATGAGTATAAATTAGTCATTTATTTCAAGATTGTGTTTTTCAGGTTTTTTATTTTAACCACATCCTAGGAACTGCCTTAAATGTTCAACCGCCATAAAAAGCAGCTTATGCTGAACATTCCTGAACAAATCCTAAATAAAGATTGTACGTACATTGTAGCCTTGATTTACAGCTGGTTTTATGTTGCTTTAGCACAGCAACATGACTCTGATTAAGCCGGGTACACACCAAAAGATAACCGGACTGAAACTAGGTAAAGTCCTGATTGTCTTCGTGGTTCAACCGATTATCTAATCAGATTTTCCTGTGGTCCAATTGCAAGTTAAAAATATTCAACATTTTGATAATTTAACAATCAGAAATCCTGTTGTGTGGGGAACCGAGGACAAACGCACATGCATGCTGTAGATTGTTACGTAAAACAAAATGATACTCAATCAGAGAGCGAGCTGATAAAAGATGAAATCATAACAACCGCAGTCATGGCACAGGAGGCACAGTTCAAACTGAGAAGGACATCAGATGTAAATAGCAGTCCACAGTATTAATCACGTTTCCCACACCTTAGTTATCTTCAAATTCAAGGACCTTTCAAGAACTTTCCAGGTCCAATACCCTCAAATTCAAGGACTAAATGTGGGGACACATTTCAAGTGAGAGCAAGGTTACATTGGTTAACTTTAAAGATACATTGTTACAGTTCCCTTTCGAGGGAACTCGCGCTGCGTCACTGCGGTGACACTTTGGGGACGCCTCCAGGGGTAAGTGCGTCTGAATGTGTATATCAAATTCAACCAATGGTGAGGCTTAACGACAAAGACAGGGTGATGCGGGACCCAGGAAGTATATTGCTTTATAAAATTTTGCCAAAGACGGCGTTACAGGGACGCAGGAAGTATGGCAAGGGAGACGCAGCGTCTCGTTCCCTTCTCAGTAAACAGTAACATACGTAACCCGAGACGTTTTCATGTGTCAAACACAACTATGCAAAAAAGCATTTTGGTATGAATCAACATTCACATACAGAAGATGTAAGGATTTAAAGCAAACAGTTTACCACGTGTGCAATATACTACACAGGGAATAATATGAATTTTTCCCAGAAAACTTCTTGCATAAAATAGATTCAAGAACTTTTAATGACCTGTATCTATGTATGTATATTTTCAAAAACTTCCCAGGTCCTTGAGTTTTTTTTACCCAGATTCACAAACTTTCAAGGATTTTAAGGACCCGTGGGAACCCTGATTAATGACATTTCTTTATGTCCGTCAAGTTTGTTAACTGTGAAGTCTTTCTGTGAGAATTTCTCTCTTCTCTTATGTGAAGGGAATTTGAAGATGTGTGGTGGGCTGGGATGAACATAGCAGCAATCCACACACTATAGGAACTATATGTAGATTTCTTTCATCATGTTGGTGGTTTCTTACATTTTGAAAATCTGATAAGAGTTAAATCATCTTTTGGTGTGGCCCTAGCTTTACTGAATAACACAGTTTCAGGGCAGTTATCATGGTTACCTTCCATCTCCTGTTTGGCTCGTTCAAGCTTCTCTTTATAAATTCTTTCCAATCTCTTCTGTTTCTCTTCTTGTCTCTTCCTCTCAGCAAGAGTTCTTGCTTCAACATCATGAAAATCTACCTGTAAAAAAAAAACAAATTTTTCACTTTAAGATGATTTTCCAACACTTTGATGACCAGATGTATTAACCAACAACAAAACTATCAACTACAAACACAAGGTTGGTGAACACAAGTCACATTGTTCACAGTGTATTAATAAGGTTTTTGCAAGCTCAAATTTGGAAAGTCATTTAATCAGACTGAATTTTTTTATCTATTATTCTTTTTAAATGTATTTTTAATTTAAAAGAGTAAGTACTGTCAAAATTAACTTTCAAGCAAGTGGCAAGATAGAAACTGGTGTAATTTTTAGCAATCACAAAACAAGTGAAGTCTGATATGTACCTTTTTAATCTGTTTGAGGAAATGATATCCCAGAGACAGTTTCTTATACGCCTCTCCGTACGTGGCATGCCACGACTGCACAGTGTGAATGGCCAGGGTCCGGAGTTTTCTCGCCACCTCTTTTGGTGGAGGAAGAGGCTGCTCAACATCCGTTTCCACCGTCAGTTCAAGAAACTCCTGAAGGTTTGTGATGAGGAGGACTCTGAAATGATGTGACCGGCTGAACAGCTCACTGACCATTTGAAAGGCAGAGAGGCGAATTTCTGCATGTTCCTGGTTCAGCTGGGTCATAATCAAGTGGTAAAAATGATCAATGTAGTCATTGGAAACTCTGTAGACACAAAAAACACAAGCAATTAACCTGTAACATCTGGGCATGCACAAAACCAAAGCCATTATACAATGCAAATTAACACACACTTGTGACGTCACACATTATATATTAATGTGCAAACTCAATGTTTAATATAATCATAAAAAACACGAATTGTTTGAAAGCCATTAAAACCCATTCAAGGATTATGAAAACAGTGGGATGTTCTTGATGTTGAGTCTACTGTTGTGTTCGAAACCGCTCCCTTGTTCACTTCTTCACTATTCCCTGTATAGTTATATTATTAGTTGATAATAAAGAGAACAAAACAATCGCTTGTCATATTTATTTACTATTTTTTTTATAAACATATGTAGTATATTTTTTTTCTTTAATTGTTATTTTAAATTCTCATGTATCTTTGTTTTTATTGTGATTTTATCGTGTATCTCTTATTTTTACATTTCCTTTTTTATATATTGTTTTCTCATTTCTGTGTAAAGCACTTTGAATGACCTCTGTGTATGAAATGTGCTATACAAATAAACTTGCCTTGCCTTGCCTATATTTTAAATAAAAGGTATCGCACTTACTTTTAATCAACCAGAACTAAAAAGGTGTAAAAACTTAAATTCATGGTGTTTACTGTCTGTATCCTTTACCTGGTTCCAGTTACGCGTTCGGCTCCCATTGTATCATGGGAAACAGTAAGTGAGCGAGTGTACATCGATTGTACCCTCAAAGTCAAAGGGCATTGTGGGTAAAAAGTACTGAACGAATGTAGAGAATGAAGTTGTTCACTCAGGTTTTGGACACCACTACAAAATGACGAATGCCATATATTTTGCACTTACAGTATATAGGAGATAGGGAGCACAGCATATGTATTTACAAGATATTGTATGTTCTGCTTTTACATTTGTGACATTCTACATAATGTAAAGAATATACTGTGAATAAATATCCTTATTATTATCATTGACTAAGTAAGATCATGTGAAATCATAGTGAAATAATTATAAGTATAAATAAAATTTGATGCTCGAGTCTGATCTAAAAATTAGATTTTGACACTTTAGTCTGGTTTTCATAGGAAGGTTCACATTTATGCACTTGGCAAACGCTTTGACTGTATTTAAAGCATGTACTTAATGTCCTACATTTGAGCAATTTGTGTGATCCTTGGAATCAAACCCATGGCCATGACCTTGGTAATGTTAGCAGCATGCTGACTTTGTTCTTCATTTGACATCATCAGATATCAACATCATTCATATCATTTGTAAACAGATTACCAGTTACCCAAACTGTGTGAATAGCTACAAACAATGTTTAAAAGCTCTGCTCTGTTGCCTTATTCATACTTGCAAATTTTCTTCACTTCTTTCATTTTGTCTTGATTCAGTTGCGGCTCTCCCGAAGTTGTCAGCTCCTCAACTAGATTGGACAGCTTATCCCGTATTGTTTGGTCCATCTTAATTCAATCCTGAAGCAGAATGATAGAAATAATGGCAGTTATAATGGCATATTCACCATTACTCACTGATACTTTCATTTATTGCAATTACACAACTGCTGTTAAACACAGAAAGGTGGAGGACAGGGAGAGATATAAACACACAATAATGACATTATATGAGGGCGATAGACTGCCGGTGTCGAAGGTTTCTGCTATTCCACTCCCGACTATCGTTCAGAAGACCTTGAAAAGCAGGTTCATTAGTATGATAATAATAATAATAATAATAAACTCTAAAGATCTGGGACTTTTACTGCATATCATTAAGCATGAATACCGTAGTATTGAAAAGCATTGACCATAAGAAGCACTTAACGTTATACTTGAACACAAATCAGAAGCCATACAATTTATTATTCAAAAAAAGACCAAAATGTAAATATGACATAGTGTTAGGGTGTCTGGTGTTCTTATATATATGTTTCAATGTTGCTGACATTGTAAAGATCTGTTATTGATATCCTCGGAGCTTTAAACAATATCAATAACATGCTCTTCGTTTTTAAGTTTCGAAAAACATTATTAGACTGTCAGCTATGGGATAATACAACACGTTACCTCCTCATCCACACGATGAACCCTCAAGAAACCCTCTATTATATGCCGATTTTTATTAACTGTACATTTATGCTTCTGACTGAAAGTGAAGACCACTCATCTCAGCGGCTCTCTCGTCTCACTGAGCATTGAGCATGTCTAAACAAAGCTCACTGATAAACCACAGCAATGGCGACAACTCCACCATTTTCAAAATAAGAGTCTTAAAGTCCGTTCAACCAAGGATGATAATTTTAACTATTTAAGTAACGCGTTAAATAGTGTAACTGTTACGATACAGAGCAACTTTATTATGAGTAAAAAAAATAATGGTCTTGACTAGAGAAGTGCATCTCAGACTTTTTGACTGTAAGGATTAATTTAACTTCATTTCATTTTTCTAGAGCTTGGATTTAACCCACTTTTTTTCCTCTTAAATAAAATATTATATATAAAACATTGTATAACTGAAATGCTTTTATTATTACACTTTGTGCTTTATATTATTGTTGTTTGGTGTGATGTTAAAGACTGGCATAATATAGTATTTAACAAAGCAATAAATAATTTTTACAGTTATAAATAATCTTAGGGTTAGAATAAAAGACCAGAGTAATATATTTTTTTAACAAAAGCGAAGTTGAATTTAAAAAAAAAAAATCGGTTTTAATAGAAAGATTAAATTGCTCTATATGATATAGAACAACCAAAAGTTTCAAATTCACTATTTAATAAATTCTTTATTGAAATTTAAATTGTTTATGTAGTTTTCTAAGATGTTTATTTATGTAAATGCTGCGTGACTGAATGTGTGTGCTGCGCGCGCTGAATGTTTCTGCCCCTTTAAATCCGTGCGTAAGTTACAACTGCTTGCGACGTAAAGGCTTGTTCGACTTCATGTAGCGCCACAAGGACCGACAGACGAATGACGTCAAAGTAACGCGAGAGGGATTCAAGAAATCACGCGGAGACTCGGCTCTCGCGGTAGTTTTACGTCATGCGCCAATCAGTTCTTGCGGCGCCGCATGAAGTCGAACAAGCCTTGAGTTACAATTTATGCACTACTAAATATTTTTGCGTATAAAACTTGGTTCACCATAAAACTTGGTTAGAGCGTAACTCTCTATATAAACTAATTGTATATGAAAGCGTTAACGGTTGGAATAAATAAATAAATAAATAAATAAAAATTAGAGTACCATTAAATATAAACGTATTTTAACAGTTAACTGCGTGAATCAAATATGTATGAATCAAAAATAAATTTTAATTTATGGCATTTCAACACAATTTCTGCTCATACATTTAAAGGCTGCTATTGGATAATTCAAGGTAAACGTCATATTGTGCGACTATGCATTACTGTATGGAGAGCTTACCACCTAGCTACGTTATGCCTTACGAAGAGGTGGTGCAGCTGAATTAATAGGTGCGTTCCATTCGACCGTAAGTGGACTGCGAAGTGGACTTCACAGGGTATTCCGCCATCTTAAGTGAGATTCCAATCCGAAGGGAGCGAACATGTTCAGTTCGAAGGGCACTGCGCACGGCATAGGGAATCAGGGAACATCGATACATCACTTCACAGGAAGTGGAGAGCGATAATCACCCAACTGTCATTGCGCGCATCACGTGATCACCCGTCGGAACGGTCAGACCGCTATGCAATTATATGACAAGCGTTTAAAAACACATATATACACATAGTTAACCAAAGTTTAAAGTTTACTTTCATATTTGCATGACAGTTACAGCAGGGCTTCAATTCTGTTAATAGTCAAGTAATAGCAGCAATAGTCAATTAAAGTGTATAATAAACATACGTTTTTCATTACGTAGTACTCAATGTTTTTTTATTGTATAGTGTACAGATTTGAAATGTGATACTAAATAAAAATTAAAATATGAATGTAGTCCTATATATATTTATGTTATATCAATCTGCGCGACCCCGTCGTTGACTTTCTTTGATGACGTTTGCAGGCCGTTCCAAATGAGCGGTTATTGTCCGTGAAGTCCACTTCAACTGATATACCGTGCTCAGGGAGTAGGGAGCAGTGAACACTCCGCAGGGACCCTGTCGAATGGAACGCACCTAATCAGTTCCATACCAAACTAGCTAGTAGTGCAGACTTTCCGTTCCAGTTCAAGATAGAACTTACGGATAGCTGGTGCAAGCCTACCCTTGAGTGGAGTGGCGGGAGTTACCATGGAAACGAAGTGACAGGAACAAAGTGCGAAAAGTGTCTCTACGGTTTAACGTAAGGATTCATCCCACAAATAACAAAAAATAATACACACAACTGCTGTTGGCACATAATTGATACGCTTTTGTTTATTATTTAACGGTACCTCATAGAAATGGCTTGTATTGTGTGTTCAGAAAAAGTCCGTTTAGCATCTCGACCGTTTTCTGTAGAGGTAACTTTAAAGGGGGGGTTTAATGGTATTTCAAGCATTCTGACTTATTAACACAGTTATAGAGTTGTTTCCTCATGCTAAACGTAGGCAAAGTGTCAAAAATGCAGTTGGGCGTGTTTCAGAGTATTTCTGTGCCGAATGCACTTCGCCAGGGTTCGTACAAGTTTCGGCTAATTTTTTTCGATTACGGTTCTAACTGACGTTTCAGGGGTTTTCGATACGTATCACTTCTTTATATGGGCTTCCGCCGGAAAACTTCCCCCGGAAAACCCCGCCCAGCTGTCAGTCAGCGGGAGACGGTAGAGCTTGCTAACAGCTTATCACGCCACTCAGCTTTGTTTAATTTCAAAAGTCAACAATGGCACAACAAGAAGTGTGTTTTTGGATGTAAGGAGAAGACATCCAGCCTTATGGAAACAATGGATATAGTTTATTATCCGGATTACCAGCGGAGTTTTGCGTGTGTGTTTGATGCGGTGGATTTTCGTGACGAGTTACACGTGGTAAGTAAGACTTCTGTCTTCTGTTGGAAATAGGCGCGTGTATATAAATGACACGAACATGTAGTGAATCATAAGTTAAAACAGTGTTGTATAGTGTTGCATGACTCGTACTCGCTCCTCCCGTGTTATAACTCCTCCTTCTTCATTTTTTCGTACGTTATCGGAAAGATTCGGTAAAGCTAATCTTTCTTTTATAAATCTGATTAAACTAAAGACTCTTCAGAGATATAAAGGATGTCATACTACTCCATAGGTACTCCAGATTAATATCAGAAATGCAGAAACAGCGTGTGTTACGTGAGCTTTAACGTTAGACTAAGTTAACTGTATATCTTTTGCTCTTCTTGTTTATTAAAGTTTGTGCGATTGAAAACATGTAATTGTGTAGATGAGAGGTTTTAGAAGTTTTGTTAAGGGTGTCAATGCATTATTGGAAGTAGTGTCATTTGTTTAGCCTAAAATATGCGATGTAACGTTACTGTAACGTTATAGGCAGTAGCAGCTTAACACGGAAGCTATGGAAGTTTTTTTCTAACAAAATTAAAATTCAAATGGTTAAGAGTATTAAACTATATGCTAAATCAAAACCCTCTAAACAACTGCTCAAATGAGAAATCAAATGCTTAAATGTTTAATTAATAAATCAAAGTCTCAAACTGGCTGCTCAAATGAGATATGAAATGGTCAAATGCAATTTCGTTTCCTTATTTGGGGAAGCATGGATTGTATCAAAAATCTACTTAAAATCATATGTATTTGAAATTAAATTTTTACTAACAACCCAGTATAAACCTGGCATATTAATGACAAATCAAATACTCAAACCGAACGCGCAAATAATAAATAAAATGCTTAAGTATATATAGGAATCTCATTAAGTAACGTCATATGCACTTTTTTCACATTGTATAACCTTGCATCTTGTTATTTTCCTTTGCTAATTTTTACATTCATTGCAGTTATTTAAAGAAGGTTTTGACATCCGAACGTGAGTGGCACTGCGCAATATTAAATGAATAAATAAACCTAAAAACATAAAATTCTGTTTTTAATACTATCCTTTCAGCCTTTCACATCTACTCTTGCTTGTTTCCTCTTGCAGTGCATACTAAAATTGTTTGCTTTGTGACAAATTGCATGTTATGGTTGTAGATTTGTCCATGCTGATGGCCATGCAGCAGAGTTCAAGCAGACCTGTCAGAAAACACTTCCAAGGTGCTATGAACCATATGGCTAGTAAGTAAAACATCAGACTTAAACACTACCGTACAAAAGGCTGTAATTATTTATTTGACAAAAAATACAGTGTAAACGACAGAAATGTTGTGAAATATTATCACAATTTAAATGAGCTGTTTTCTATGTAGTTAAGTGGGATTGGTGATGCAAAGCAGATTTTTCAGCATCTTTTTCAACAGTCTTCAGTGTCACATTATCCTTCAGAGATCATTCTTAAAGGGCCCATGTCACAGGATTTTTTTAAGATGTCAAATAAATCTTTGGTGTCCCCAGAGCACATATGTGAAGTTTTAGCTCAAAATACCATATAAATAATTTATTATAGCATGTTAAAATTGCCACTTTGTAGGTGTGTGCAAAAATCTGCCGTTTTGGATGTGTCCTTTAAAATGCACATGAACGGATGAAATTCAAACACTGATCACAATGATGGTGGTTTGTTGAAATTGAAACTCAATTGTTCTGTGAATTATTTTCTCTCTGCACTAAATAGCAGTGCTGTGATTGGATTAAGGGGTGGTTTTATTATAATAAGAGCTCCTTATGACATCATAAGAAGAGCCAAATTTCAACAACCTATTTTTTAAAGGGCTTGTAGAGAATGGTTTACCAAAACTAAGTTACTGGGTTGATCTTTTTCATATTTTCTAGGTTGATAGCAGCACTAGGGACCCAATAATAGCACTTACACATGGAAAAAGTCAGATTTTCATGCCATGGCCCCTTTAATATGCTGATTTGCTGCTCAAGAAACATTTCTGATTATCAACAGTTGTGTTGCTTCATGTTTTATTAGGAAGTTTTGGATAAATAAAAAGTTACAATTAAACACTGGTTATTTTAAACAGAAATCTTTACTCTCACTTCTAACAAACAATAGTGCAAACTGCAATTTAAATGTAGTGGGGGTTATTTAACAATAAATCATGAAATAAAACAACTTAATAAAAAAAAACGCTAAAATATTTCTTAACACAACTGTCAGCATTTAATCGAATAATCGGAAATGTTTCTTAAGCAGTAAATCAGCATATTAAGAATGAACTCTGATAGATCATGTGACACTGAAGACTGGAATAATGATGCTGAAAAGTCAACATTAATTACAGGAATCAATTAAAGCTTACAATATATTCATATTGGGGTGGTTTCCTGGACAGTGATTAGACTAGTCCTAGACTAAAATAAGTTTAAGAGCTGTCCAAACTCAAAACAACTTACACTGACATATCTTAAAATACATCTGTGCCCTTTGTTTTGCCCCCTAATGCACACAAGTAATGTTTTTAGTAAGGCATGTTTGTTAAAACTAGTTATATTTCCTAATTAAACCAAGGCCTTGTCCTGGTTTAAGCTAATTCCTGTCCGGGAAACCACCCCATAATGAGAGATGTAAAAAATCCGAAGCTTTGAACGTTATTGTAAATTATAGTTCTGATGGCTTGTTCCTCCCAATTAAAGGCGGGGTGCATGATCTCTGAAAGCCAATGTTGACATTTGAAATCACCTGAACAAACACGTCCCTACCCCAATAGAATCTCAACCTTCTGTTGATTGACCCGCCCCACACATACGCAACCCAGGCAACGATGTCGGTTAGTTGACATGCCCCTTCCTGCTGATTGGCTACAAGTGTATTTTGGTACTCGGCCCGACTCCCTTTTTCAAAGTGTTTTTCAAAAATCATGCACCCCGCATTTAATGATACTATTGCACATGTAGTTTGTTCCATAGAGACTGTGTCGGTTCCCCAAATAATGAAGACAAATTTACTAAGGGATCCAGAACAAACCTGATGGTGATTGAACCAGATAATTGCTAAATAAAGTCACAGAACTCTTGGTAGTACCCAGAATGTCAAAGTCCATAAAAGGAGGCAGAGCTTTTTCACATTTTACTTCCAAACTCTCCTAGTGTAAATCTAGTAAAAATCCTATCTTTTTAGCAAAGCATTCACATAACACATTGAATAACTTTGTACTGAATGAAAAGGTATAAAGTACACTTGATCATATTTTGCTTGAAATACTATGAACAGCAGCTATGCTAATCCTTCTCCTTTTGCTTTCCTGTTTCTATCTATCGGGATACCCATACAGGTTACAGAAGCTCCAGTATGGATCCAGCCTCACTTGTGAAGACTTCAGATGATGCCTACACTCGCGAAGACTTCAGATGATGACAACTAAAGATGGACATACAAAACTGCCAAACGTTATATTGTAATCACTGCCTCGAAGCATAAGTTTGCAGATTCGCAACCCACTTTATATTTTACAATAAATGGTAATATTTAAATGGACAATGTTTACTTTTTTCTTTAGTTAAACTTGTACTGAGATATTCACATTTATTTGTCCGCAATACTCTTCCGAATACATATATTACAGACAGTGAAACAATATAAGGTGGGTTGAAAATCTGTTAACCTTCTCTATAATAATAATTGTCTGTTTAACTGAGCATGACTTGAAACACATGACTTACATTATCTTAGAGCTATTGCTACATGAACATTACTTTGTTCATTAATGAGATAAATGCTTACCCCTTGTTTCACAGACAAGACTTAAGCCTAGTCCTGGACCAAGACACGTGTTTGAGCTGTCTCAAGATACAAACCACCGGTGAGGGCTCGTGACTGCTTTTCCGAGAGGCCCATATTTATACTATGTGTTCGAAGTGTCATGTTAGTTGCTCGTGTTTTCAAAATATGTGTTTGTTGCGTTATGTGAACCATGTGCATCACGTCTTTTGTCAAAATAAGTGCCTGCTGCCCACGCGTCAAAACAATTTATGTTAAAAGAGACGCTCACGTTCATAAAATACACGCAAGACACTCCATTAACAGTAAACTTTGATTATGCATGAGATTATGCGAGTATCTGGCAAACGTGAGAGTCTCTTTTATCATAAACCGTTTAGACGCGCCTACAGCAGGCACTTATTTTGACAAGGCACATGATGCACACAGGTTCACTCAACGCGCCAACACATATTTTGAAATTACGAACCACACACAAAACAGGCTACATACATGTTCAGACGAACTGTGCATCATGCGCACTCGAAAAAAGAAGTCACCGGCCGCCACTGCACACTACTAACAACTTTTTTTAAGGCATGTTTATTAAAGATGCTTAAACATCTTAATTTAAAGGGGCGGTGAATTTATCGATTTTATTGTTTTATACTGTTGTCTGATGTCTACTTATGATGTTCTCGTGGTTTTAGCATCGACTTCTTTACAAATGAATCCGTGTACACAAAGTAAACACTCCCCACTCGAGCTGAAACTTCTTCAAAAGCCACGCATTACTAATGTTAAGACTCCGTTATCCAGCATCTGTGTTCTTCCCATAGACCGTTCTTCCACAACCGAAAATGCGTTTCCATGGTTACTTCAGATCACCGCGTCAAAATAAAAGTCTCTCAGAAAAAAATGTATTTAAAAGTCATTTTGGTTACATTTGGCAATCTTTAAATACATGTTTACTTATTGTTGAGACACACGTGTGTCACGCGAAGCTGTGGGCGGGGCTACAAAAGTGGTCCTTGTATTTGGCTATGGGGAGGTGCTTCAATTCTACTTTGATGTCATACTTTTCCGAATTCCACACTGGCTTGTTTTACTGGCTTGGTGCCAAAAACTGTTTTATTTCAGTAGCACGGACGTTTTCAGTTCTGAAACTTGCAGGATGTTCATTTAAGTATGATGACCTCTTATATAACAAATTATCAAGTTAAAATTGAGTATTTGATTCACCGCTCCTTTAAGTAAGGCCTAGGCCTGTATGTTGCTTAATGAATTAAGGCAGTTGAATTAAAATAGTAAATTTGGTATACCTTTTGGGGTGGTTTCCCGAACAGGAAATAGCTTAAACCAGGTTTAGGCCTTAGTTTAATTAGGAAACTAGTTTTAACAAACATCCCTTTACTTAAAACATGACTTCTGTGCATTTTCAGGCAAAACAAAGGGCACTGATGTATTTCAAGATGTCATTGCAAGATGTTTTCAGTTTGGATAGCTTTTACATTTATTTTAGTCAAGGACTAGTCTAATCCCTATCTGGGAAACCGCCCCTTTATTATTAAAACTTAAAATGTAAGGGTAAGCAGATTGGCCAAGATAATAAATGCAATGCTTTAAATTACAGTTTGCTTACCTATAGTATAAAATATAATTAATTAGGTGTGTACCGAATATTATTTTGTCATATCATTATCTTAATTTATTAAGCTACGTTAAGTGTCTTGTTGATTAACACATCTTATTATTGGCAAATCTGCTTACTGTTACATGATTTATTAATAAATTAATGTTTTAATTCAGCTGTTCTGTATTAAGCAATGTTAAGAAAGTTAGTCCCAGGAAGTCCTGGGTATGGTTGTGTTCTTATTGATAGTTTGAGGATCTTTTCATTTGTTAAATATACGTAAAATCCTCATAAAGGGTGATCAACAATTTCTGAAATAAAATAATAATGACCCAATGAGAGGTTTCTGTCTGACAGTGATGATATATTGTTTGACAATTATATCATAATGAAGACTTATTAAATATTAATTCTATCCAAGTATTACATTTCTTTTGCATTTAGTTTTTTTTTTGCATGGTTTTAATTGTTTGTTCATAATATTTATAATTATATCACTGCTATCAAAAGATGTTTTGTCATATTATGTTGCATTAAATTAAATCCTTGTTGTAGTTCTTGGAAATTTGATTACTTTTATATTTCTTGTCTAGTGATTTGTCTGTGTAGCTAAATGTGTTATTAATTCTTTTAAAAGTTGTGGTGTGGCTTGCTAATTAAGTTATTAAAATGTTTTTACAACGTTGTGAAAATACGTATTTTTAACGTTAAAAAAGACATTTGTCCTATTAAGTACGTCGGAAAATAACTTTATCACAACCTTTTCATAACTTGAAAAAAAAAAGTTTTTATAACGCTTTTGTGTTTGCTGGGAACTCATTATTTATTCAAATACAATAGCCAATGGCAAGACTCCAAGTGCGCACTCTTAAATGTTTATTTATTTATTTTGTTTTAAAAGTAGCTCTGTTTATTAAAATTTGAACGTCCAGTTTGTTTTTAATATGTTATATTGTAGATATTAAAATAATATAAAATGGTTACAGTAAGCATACAGTATTGTAGGTTAATTTGTGATTCCTTCTGCGGAGCTGCATTGCGTGCAGTCTTAAAAACAAATTTTGGCGGTTTTGTCATCATAATCTCATACAGCTCGCGTTTGAGAATCTTATGTTTACATGATTGAAGAGATGAAGCTTTAAGGAGATTTCACTCAGAGACCAGTCGCCTTGGTAAGTACACTTTAATATGCTAACTTTACATGTGGACGTACGTTAACTTGTATGTTTATTGCTATTTGGTATGTTTTGATAAATAGCGCAATTTGTTTTGGTCCCCCACAAATGTTTAAGCTACGGCCTGTGGTTACACACACACACTTCAGTAATTTACGGGAGTGACAACCGATTTCTAACGTTACCACTAAATTAATTAATAACTCCCCCAAAAATGCAGGAGTGACATGGTGACCGCTTTTACATAAAAATCTGCGTAGTGTACATAACCGAACTGAAGTATGTAAATTGTGCATCATGGACATTAAAATGTCTCTGTCCTGAAAATAAAATGCCTAAAAGAGGAAAAAGTTTTCTGTGTGCACGGTACAAAAAATACAGGCCTGCTTAATAGGGTTGCGAGATCTTTTACGCAAAAAACACAGTGGACAAGATAAATCCCAAAACCGAAGTAAATCAAATTGTTTTACCTCAAATATAAAAAAATTGATATCGACACCTTCCCATTTAAATAACACCAAAAATCGCTTCATGAGCCAAAGCCATGAACGGTCTAGCGCCAAAACGTTAACTAACATTAAGCAAAAAAAAAAAAAATGAAGACGTGAACCTGGCAATACTGCAAGACAGCGCTGAAATGTGTACAACACACAACGCCAAGCCGGAGGTTTATTGCAAAACATAACGCTGTAATATTATTTTGATCAAAGCAGTAGATATTAGCCACGCGAGAAGGCAGAACGTTGCTATGGTTACCGCTTTGTTTGGTCTGGAGCCAGTTTGGTCTGGTTTTTTCCTGCACAGACACGAAACGATTATTTAGCGGATTCACTCGCGCATTCAAATGCGGTTGTCACTCCCGAAAGTTTGCAGTGTGTACGTAAATGGTAAAAAGTAAGAAACTGAGAGCATTACAACAATGAATTCATATCAGCTGTGTGTTACAGAAACGCTGCACGCTGTAGCCGCAGTCGTTAATCGTTCAGCAAAGAAGTGAGAAATGCTGTCGAAGGTGAGGGAAAACATCTGAATTAATAATATATTAATAATAATTAATAATATAGGAGTTTTATATTCAGTCAGATTGTTATGTAGCCAATCGTGTCTGCCAACACAGCAAATATGCACCCAGTTAACCCAGTAATGTAAACATACATATTATGTATATATATATATATATATATATATATATATATATATATATATATATATATATATATATGTATATATATATATATATATGTATATATATATATATATATGTATATATATATATATATATGTATATATATATATATATATGTATATATATATATATATATGTATATATATATATATATATATATGTATATATATATATATATATGTATATATATATATATATATATATATATATATATATATATATATATATATATAATGGGTGTGTGTGTGTTTGTATGTGTTTGAAACGTGAACAGGTATCCCGGGATTTAGTTGACCCGGGGTTAACCTGTACTGCAGCATCATGGTAGGCTACTTACTTCTTAAAAAATGATATTATATTATTTATTACTATAAATAATAATAATAATAAAGAAACAATAATACAATCGGTGAAATAGTTTTCTCCTAGACAAACAAATACCATGTAAATCTAAATGTAAAACCACATATTATTCATTATTTTTATTATGCTGAACCGCTTTGAACAGATAATTTTTTCTTTTTTTACTTTTTTCTGTCGCCATGAACCAGACATTATATTAGAATGCGTGACGTCACATAGAACTCTGCTCAGGCTTTATTGAGCGCAGTTTGCAGTGTGTGTGGTCATTCTACGGTGAGGCTCAGAACACTCAGGGAGACACTGCAAGGGAGGTAGGAAAGAAAACCTTACAAAGCATTACAATAAAAAACGTGTTAGACACAAATTGCTTTGGGTAATATAATAATTAGTGATTTCTTTTGTCATTTTTTTTGTGTTTATATAAATTGACCCCAAAAGCAGATGTAAAGGCCAACCATTTAGAAACAACTAACAAGTGATTGGAAATATTGAGTATTGTACTATATTCTCAACATGCATATATTCTCATCACATGCTGTTACTTCACTTTTACATTCATGAAATATCAGTAAGGTAGTAAAGGAAACCTTACACAGCATTACATAATTCATTAAAATTATTTTGTCAAATTTAATGTAAATTGACCCGAAAAGTAGATTTAAAGGCCAACCATTTTTTAAAATGCCAACCAATAACACTGAATACTGTAGTATATACTGTATATAATACATTTCAACATATCATATGATGTTACTTCACTTGCATATCCACAAAATTTGATGTAAATGAACCCAAAAAAAGCATATGTAAAGGCCAACAATTTTGATAACTCTTACAAATGTCATTAGAGTACTGTATTATAGTACTGTATTATATATATAGTATATGTATATGTGTGTAAACATACTGAGACATGTTAGGACATGTTGATATATTGATATATATTGTGGAGACTGGTGGTTAATAGTTTTTTTGGGGGGTGGGGGGCAAAAAGTCTCAGAACTAAACACATATTGTACAGAACCGTTGGCAGAGGTTTGGTGTCTTTGTGTAAATTCAGCCTGAGGGTGGCGCTCTGATATTGAGAGAGAGAGAGAGAGAGAGAGAGAGAGAGAGAGAGTGAGAGAGAGAGAGAGAGAGAGAGAGAGAGAGAGAAAGTATTATTGTACTTGTATATTTTGTATATTGATTTAAAATGTTACAAACTGTGGAAAATTCTGGAGAGGAACACAAAGTTGCATAAATCTTAGAACAATTAATCAAGTAACTAAGTGCATTGGGAGCTGGGTTATTCATGTAAAATATGTTTATGAATTTCTTTTATTAATTATTATTTTGCAATTGTTTCTGATTATGGTATGTAATATTCTCTTCTGTAATGCTTTATTTTACAGTGCCCATGATACAGATAATTTAGCTAAATCTGTTGTGTTCATTTTGTCCCAGCTGATAGGGTCGAAAGTAACAATACTTATGTTTAAAGTGAAATTATACTGAAGTCGTTTTACATTTGTTCCAAATTCTACCTGGTATTGATAAACAACACTTGTGAGTTATTGACCAAAGCAAAAATATATCTCTGTCTAAACATTAAAATTAAGTTTTGTGATAAATGGTACTTTCTACACCCCTGCTTCCCCCTATGTGTTATTGTCTTGATACAATGTACCTATATAAGAATGTACTTAGAACTACAAAATGTAATACATGGTACTTCATATGTTACTAAGATATGGAACAGCCTCTGTTTACACATAAATGTATACATTCAGTGGACTACTGTTGTGACTACTGTTACATGCTGTTAAGGGTTCATATTTGTATTATTTATTTTCTTAAAACACTGCTATATCAGAAGAACAAACCTTGTCTGTCTTTGTCATGAACTTTTGTGATGTAGGTGATTGTTAATGTAATGCTCCGTTCGATGCTCTGTTTTGTGTCTGTCTGTTTTGGTTTATGTTTGTCTCTACCTGTATGGATTTACCATTTATTAAATACTGCACTTGGATCCTCTGCATCTGACTGCATGCTTAAGCAACATCATTACAAAGGCAGAGGATCCATTTCATAAATAATATAACTTATGAAAATATTTAATTGTTTTGTGTTGTTGCTCGGAGTTGGCAGGAGCTGTCTATTACATACATAATTACAGTCTGTAAGTACAGGCTTTTCTATCATTTAGTTACATAATACGTACATTTGAAAACATGTAATTACAACATCTATTACTAAGTATCATGGACACCGTAAAATAAATAAAGGAGAGGTAACGCTTTATACATTTTCAAAAGAGAACATATAAGGAAATGTACCCATTACGCCCACCAAAGTTTAGGTGTTATCATAAATAATGAGATGGTTTATTAGAAAAAGCATTTTATTTCTGAATAAAGTTACTGGTACCTATAAACCCACATGTGTTCCAGATAAGCCAAATCTGATTTTTTTTTGAAGGGACAATAAGTAGGATTTTCCCCCATCTAGTGGTGAAGTTGTATTTTGCATTCAAACAAATAGTGCTCTCTAGGGCCTGGCTTTTCCAAATGCGTGTTGCAACTACCGTAGCTGTTATGTAATCGCTGATCTCCTTGTCTGTTTCAGCTGGTTCACGTGTTCTGAACGAAAACGGGTTGTGGAAACGCTGCGTTAGGATAGTGCTTTTAGTCCCTCTGTACTATTATAGGTTTTAAGTAATCTGACACCAATGAGGACATATTTATGAATAAAGAAATTGATTTTGACTAATAAAATACTTAAAAACTACATATTGTCCCTTTAGGTCAAGTATTTATTCAGTGACACAAAACATAAAAATCATTTTACCAATGTTTGCGAGCATTTAACTACATAAGCTTCAACAAGAATAACATGCAGTAAAACTCTTCACTTCATGAATAAAAAATGCAAGCCTTTGCAGTAATAACTGTTTTGTTACTGAGAAGATTTTCCAGCATAGACAATTTTTTACTGTGCCCTCACTGTAACTTGCCTCTATGATTTTTGGTCAGGTGCTGTAGTTTTCAGTTTTAAGCTGAGAACAAATGTTACACATTATCATACATCTATTATGCTACACAGTGTGCAATATGTAGGCCTATCTAAATATAGTTGTAAATTAAAGTAGTAAGGTAAGAGGTTAGTAGGGTGAAAGCATGTAAAGTTTTGTTATCATTACAGTAAACACTTTCATTAAAAATACTCATCAAAATTTGTAATAATAGGGATTGCTCACTGAAACACATAAGGTGGATTTAAGTAGTACCATGGTAAATAATGGTGAATAAAGACAATTTTTTCCCTTAAAATATACAAAGTGTTTTACAGAAACATGTAATATACTGTGGACAAAGCATCATAGTTGTTTTCATTGTGCCCATATTAAGAAATGTTTATTCATTCATGGTTAGCTGTGGTGGCTATAGTTTTATGGCAATGTATCATAAAAGCTTATTTGAATTAATATATTAAGCCCATTTGTAGATGTTAAATTATAAAAAAATGTAAAATAATCTTGCAGCTCGTTGTTTCTTTCACAGGGAGCCGGTTTACGCGGCTGAGACGCTGCGCTGAGACCCCTCGCCTGCCAGGACCCAGTGATGACGCCAAAGACGCCACAGCACGCCGTGAGTAGCTCCACTTTTAATAAGTCGTCGGCGTACGGGGGATGGGCATAGTTTCATAAGAAGCGAGGCCCGTTTTTAAGTATCCTAAAACTGCTTCGGCAGTCTAGCGGGAAGATTAGCCTTTTTTACACTCAGGTTTAGGTCGCCCCCAGGTGCTTCCATTAGATTCGCTTGTTTCCTAGCTCTGGATGCAGCGCCCTGGGCGGGACTAGCGGCTTGGCGCCCCCAGCATCGCGGACCCGGCTTCGCGCCGGCCGTTTGATGCGAACCCGGTGTGCGCTGTTCGTGTTTGCTACACCCTTCGCCGCACCCGGAATTGTAGTAGGGGGGTGGGCGCGGGCCGCAGTCAACCCCAGGGTCTCATTTTAGAGTTAGAAGCAGGGCCTGCACTGTAAGGCGGGCGCGGTCGGGAAACAGGAAGGGCCCTGCTTTTGAAACGCAGAAGCGTGTAATGGCAAGCACCTTGGTTTACAACATCGGCGCTTTCACTACTACTGTGGTGAAGCGGCATGGGTTTTCCATTAGAGATTGTTATACTTTGTCTAAGGGGCACCCGGGAAGTAATAATACCCACCAGGCCTCAGTCTTTGTCTTAAGAATGAAACGTTGACACGTTTTATGATAGGGCGGGTGGGCGGGTGTTTGGGTGGTTTGGCCATACGTGTCTTTGAAATGTTGCCCATCTCTGGACATACCACTGCGTCGTGGTGTCGATTCGTCGACACCATGACGCAGCTCCTCGTTTCTTTCACAGGGAGCCGGCTTACGTGGCTGAGAGGCCGCGCGGCGGAGGACCCGACAAGCGACGGCTGGCGCCTGCGGACCCCTCGCCTGCCAGGACCCAGTGATGACGCCGAAGACGCCACCGCACGCCGTGAGTAGCTCCACTTTTAATAAGTCGTCGGCGTACGGGGGATGGGCATAGTTTCATAAGAAGCGTGGCCCGTTTTAAGTATCCTAAAACTGCTTCGGCAGTCTAGCGGGAAGATTAGCCTTTTTTACACTCAGATTTAGGTCGCCCCCAGGTGCTTCCATTAGATTCGCTTGTTTCCTAGCTCTGGATGCAGCGCCCTGGGCGGGACTAGCGGCTTGGCGCCCCCAGCATCGCGGACCCGGCTTCGCGCCGGCCGTTTGATGCGCACCCGGTGTGCGCTGTTCGTGGTTGCTACGCCCTTCGCCGCACCCGGAATTGTAGTGGGGGGTGGGCGCGGGCCGCAGTCAACCCCAGGGTCTCATTTAGAGTTAGAAGCAGGGCCTGCACTGTAAGGCGGGCGCGGTCGGGAAACAGGAAGGGCCCTGCTTTTGAAACGCAGAAGCGTGTAATGGCAAGCACCTTGGTTTACAACATCGGCGCTTTCACTACTACTGTGGTGAAGCGGCATGGGTTTTCCATTAGAGATTGTTATACTTTGTCTAAGGGGCACCCGGGAAGTAATAATACCCACCAGGCCTCAGTCTTTGTCTTAAGAATGAAACGTTGACACGTTTTTATGATAGGGCGGGTGGGCGGGTGTTTGGGTGGTTTGGCCATACGTGTCTTTGAAATGTTGCCCATCTCTGGACATACCACTGCGTCGTGGTGTCGATTCGTCGACACCATGACGCAGCTCCTCGTTTCTTTCACAGGGAGCCGGCTTACGTGGCTGAGAGGCCGCGCGGCGGAGGACCCGACAAGCGACGGCTGCCGCCTGCGGACCCCTCGCCTGCCAGGACCCAGTGATGACGCCGAAGACGCCACCGCACGCCGTGAGTAGCTCCACTTTTAATAAGTCGTCGGCGTACGGGGGATGGGCATAGTTTCATAAGAAGCGTGGCCCGTTTTTAAGTATCCTAAAACTGCTTCGGCAGTCTAGCGGGAAGATTAGCCTTTTTTACACTCAGATTTAGGCCGCCCCAGGTGATTCCATTAGATTCGCTTGTTTCCTAGCTCTGGATGCAGCGCCCTGGGCGGGACTAGCGGCTTGGCGCCCCCAGCATCGCGGACCCGGCTTCGCGCCGGCCGTTTGATGCGCACCCGGTGTGCGCTGTTCGTGTTTGCTACGCCCTTCGCCGCACCCGGAATTGTAGTGGGGGGTGGGCGCGGGCCGCAGTCAACCCCAGGGTCTCATTTTAGAGTTAGAAGCAGGGCCTGCACTGTAAGGCGGGCGCGGTCGGGAAACAGGAAGGGCCCTGCTTTTGAAACGCAGAAGCGTGTAATGGCAAGCACCTTGGTTTACAACATCGGCGCTTTCACTACTACTGTGGTGAAGCGGCATGGGTTTTCCATTAGAGATTGTTATACTTTGTCTAAGGGGCACCCGGGAAGTAATAATACCCACCAGGCCTCAGTCTTTGTCTTAAGAATGAAACGTTGACACGTTTTATGATAGGGCGGGTGGGCGGGTGTTTGGGTGGTTTGGCCATACGTGTCTTTGAAATGTTGCCCATCTCTGGACATACCACTGCGTCGTGGTGTCGATTCGTCGACACCATGACGCAGCTCCTCGTTTCTTTCACAGGGAGCCGGCTTACGTGGCTGAGAGGCCGCGCGGCGGAGGACCCGACAAGCGACGGCTGCCGCCTGCGGACCCCTTGCCTGCCAGGACCCAGTGATGACGCCGAAGACGCCACCGCACGCCGTGAGTAGCTCCACTTTTAATAAGTCGTCGGCGTACGGGGGATGGGCATAGTTTCATAAGAAGCGTGGCCCGTTTTAAGTATCCTAAAACTGCTTCGGCAGTCTAGCGGGAAGATTAGCCTTTTTTACACTCAGATTTAGGTCGCCCCCAGGTGCTTCCATTAGATTCGCTTGTTTCCTAGCTCTGGATGCAGCGCCCTGGGCGGGACTAGCGGCTTGGCGCCCCCAGCATCGCGGACCCGGCTTCGCGCCGGCCGTTTGATGCGCACCCGGTGTGCGCTGTTCGTGTTTGCTACGCCCTTCGCCGCACCCTGAATTGTAGTGGGGGGTGGGCGCGGGCCGCAGTCAACCCCAGGGTCTCATTTTAGAGTTAGAAGCAGGGCCTGCACTGTAAGGCGGGCGCGGTCGGGAAACAGGAAGGGCCCTGCTTTTGAAACGCAGAAGCGTGTAATGGCAAGCACCTTGGTTACAACATCGGCGCTTTCACTACTACTGTGGTGAAGCGGCATGGGTTTTCCATTAGAGATTGTTATACTTTGTCTAAGGGGCACCCGGGAAGTAATAATACCCACCAGGCCTCAGTCTTTGTCTTAAGAATGAAACGTTGACACGTTTTTATGATAGGGCGGGTGGGCGGGTGTTTGGGTGGTTTGGCCATACGTGTCTTTGAAATGTTGCCCATCTCTGGACATACCACTGCGTCGTGGTGTCGATTCGTCGACACCATGACGCAACTCCTCATTTCTTTCACAGGGAGCCGGCTTACGTGGCTGAGAGGCCGCGCGGCGGAGGACCCGACAAGCGACGGCTGCCGCCTGCGGACCCCTTGCCTGCCAGGACCCAGTGATGACGCCGAAGACGCCACCGCCACGCCGTGAGTAGCTCCACTTTTAATAAGTCGTCGGCGTACGGGGGATGGGCATAGTTTCATAAGAAGCGTGGCCCGTTTTTAAGTATCCTAAAACTGCTTCGGCAGTCTAGCGGGAAGATTAGCCTTTTTTACACTCAGATTTAGGTCGCCCCCAGGTGCTTCCATTAGATTCGCTTGTTTCCTAACTCTGGATGCAGCGCCCTGGGCGGGACTAGCGGCTTGGCGCCCCCAGCATCGCGGACCCGGCTTCGCGCCGGCCGTTTGATGCGCACCCGGTGTGCGCTGTTCGTGTTTGCTACGCCCTTCGCCGCACCCGGAATTGTAGTAGGGGGGTGGGCGCGGGCCGCAGTCAACCCCAGGGTCTCATTTTAGAGTTAGAAACAGGGACTGCACTGTAAGGCGGGCGCGGTCGGGAAACAGGAAGGGCCCTGCTTTTGAAACGCAGAAGCGTGTAATGGCAAGCACCTTGGTTTACAACATCGGCGCTTTCACTACTACTGTGGTGAAGCGGCATGGGTTTTCCATTAGAGATTGTTATACTTTGTCTAAGGGGCACCCGGGAAGTAATAATACCCACCAGGCCTCAGTCTTTGTCTTAAGAATGAAACGTTGACACGTTTTTATGATAGGGCGGGTGGGCGGGTGTTTGGGTGGTTTGGCCATACGTGTCTTTGAAATGTTGCCCATCTCTGGACATACCACTGCGTCGTGGTGTCGATTCGTCGACACCATGACGCAGCTCCTCGTTTCTTTCACAGGGAGCCGGCTTACGTGGCTGAGAGGCTATGCGGCAAAGGACCCGACAAGCGACGGCTGCCCCCTGCGGACCCCTCGCCTGCCAGGACCCAGTGATGACGCCGAAGACGCCACCGCACGCCGTGAGTAGCTCCACTTTTAATAAGTCGTCGGCGTACGGGGGATGGGCATAGTTTCATAAGAAGCGTGGCCCGTTTTTAAATATCCTAAAACTGCTTCGGCAGTCTAGCGGGAAGATTAGCCTTTTTTACACTCAGATTTAGGTCGCCCCCAGGTGCTTCCATTAGATTCGCTTGTTTCCTAGCTCTGGATGCAGCGCCCTGGGCGGGACTAGCGGCTTGGCGCCCCCAGCATCGCGGACCCGGCTTCGCGCCGGCCGTTTGATGCGCACCCGGTGTGCGCTGTTCGTGTTTGCTACGCCCTTCGCCGCACCCGGAATTGTAGTAGGGGGGTTGGCGCGGGCCGCAGTCAACCCCAGGGTCTCATTTTAGAGTTAGAAGCAGGGCCTGCACTGTAAGGCGGGCGCGGTCGGGAAACAGGAAGGGCCCTGCTTTTGAAACGCAGAAGCGTGTAATGGCAAGCACCTTGGTTTACAACATCGGCGCTTTCACTACTACTGTGGTGAAGCGGCATGGGTTTTCCATTAGAGATTGTTATACTTTGTCTAAGGGGCACCCGGGAAGTAATAATACCCACCAGGCCTCAGTCTTTGTCTTAAGAATGAAACGTTGACACGTTTTTATGATAGGGCGGGTGGGCGGGTGTTTGGGTGGTTTGGCCATACGTGTCTTTGAAATGTTGCCCATCTCTGGACATACCACTGCGTCGTGGTGTCGATTCGTCGACACCATGACGCAGCTCCTCGTTTCTTTCACAGGGAGCCGGCTTACGTGGCTGAGAGGCCGCGCGGCGGAGGACCCGACAAGCGACGGCTGCCGCCTGCGGACCCTCGCCTGCCAGGACCCAGTGATGACGCCGAAGACGCCACCGCACGCCGTGAGTAGCTCCACTTTTAATAAGTCGTCGGCGTACGGGGGATGGGCATAGTTTCATAAGAAGCGTGGCCCGTTTTTAAGTATCCTAAAACTGCTTCGGCAGTCTAGCGGGAAGATTAGCCTTTTTTACACTCAGATTTAGGTCGCCCCCAGGTGCTTCCATTAGATTCGCTTGTTTCCTAGCTCTGGATGCAGCGCCCTGGGCGGGACTAGCGGCTTGGCGCCCCCAGCATCGCGGACCCGGCTTCGCGCCGGCCGTTTGATGCGCACCCGGTGTGCGCTGTTCGTGTTTGCTACGCCCTTCGCCGCACCCGGAATTGTAGTGGGGGGTGGCGCGGGCCGCAGTCAACCCCAGGGTCTCATTTTAGAGTTAGAAGCAGGGCCTGCACTGTAAGGCGGGCGCGGTCGGGAAACAGGAAGGGCCCTGCTTTTGAAACGCAGAAGCGTGTAATGGCAAGCACCTTGGTTTACAACATCGGCGCTTTCACTACTACTGTGGTGAAGCGGCATGAGTTTTCCATTAGAGATTGTTATACTTTGTCTAAGGGGCACCCGGGAAGTAATAATACCCACCAGGCCTCAGTCTTTGTCTTAAGAATGAAACGTTGACACGTTTTTATGATAGGGCGGGTGGGCGGGTGTTTGGGTGGTTTGGCCATACGTGTCTTTGAAATGTTGCCCATCTCTGGACATACCACTGCGTCGTGGTGTCGATTCGTCGACACCATGACGCAGCTCCTCGTTTCTTTCACAGGGGGACCGGCTTACGTGGCTGAGAGGCCGCGCGGCGGAGGACCCGACAAGCGACGGCTGCCGCCTGCGGACCCCTCGCCTGCCAGGACCCAGTGATGACGCCGAAGACGCCACCGCACGCCGTGAGTAGCTCCACTTTTAATAAGTCGTCGGCGTACGGGGGATGGGCATAGTTTCATAAGAAGCGTGGCCCGTTTTTAAGTATCCTAAAACTGCTTCGGCAGTCTAGCGGGAAGATTAGCCTTTTTTACACTCAGATTTAGGCCGCCCCCAGGTGCTTCCATTAGATTCGCTTGTTTCCTAGCTCTGGATGCAGCGCCCTGGGCGGGACTAGCGGCTTGGCGCCCCCAGCATCGCGGACCCGGCTTCGCGCCGGCCGTTTGATGCGCACCCGGTGTGCGCTGTTCGTGTTTGCTACGCCCTTCGCCGCACCCGGAATTGTAGTGGGGGGTGGGCGCGGGCCGCAGTCAACCCCAGGGTCTCATTTTAGAGTTAGAAGCAGGGCCTGCACTGTAAGGCGGGCGCGGTCGGGAAACAGGAAGGGCCCTGCTTTTGAAACGCAGAAGCGTGTAATGGCAAGCACCTTGGTTTACAACATCGGCGCTTTCACTACTACTGTGGTGAAGCGGCATGGGTTTTCCATTAGAGATTGTTATACTTTGTCTAAGGGGCACCCGGGAAGTAATAATACCCACCAGGCCTCAGTCTTTGTCTTAAGAATGAAACGTTGACACGTTTTTATGATAGGGCGGGTGGGCGGGTGTTTGGGTGGTTTGGCCATACGTGTCTTTGAAATGTTGCCCATCTCTGGACATACCACTGCGTCGTGGTGTCGATTCGTCGACACCATGACGCAGCTCCTCGTTTCTTTCACAGGGAGCCGGCTTACGTGGCTGAGAGGCTGCGCGGCGAAGGACCCGACAAGCGACGGCTGCCCCCTGCGGACCCCTCGCCTGCCAGGACCCAGTGATGACGCCGAAGACGCCACCGCACGCCGTGAGTAGCTCCACTTTTAATAAGTCGTCGGCGTACGGGGATGGGCATAGTTTCATAAGAAGCGTGGCCCGTTTTTAAGTATCCTAAAACTGCTTCGGCAGTCTAGCGGGAAGATTAGCCTTTTTTACACTCAGATTTAGGTCGCCCCCAGGTGCTTCCATTAGATTCGCTTGTTTCCTAGCTCTGGATGCAGCGCCCTGGGCGGGACTAGCGGCTTGGCGCCCCCAGCATCGCGGACCCGGCTTCGCGCCGGCCGTTTGATGGGCACCCGGTGTGCGCTGTTCGTGTTTGCTACGCCCTTCGCCGCACACGGAATTGTAGTGGGGGGTGGACGCGGGCCGCAGTCAACCCCAGGGTCTCATTTTAGAGTTAGAAGCAGGGCCTGCAGTGTAAGGCGGGCGCGGTCGGGAAACAGGAAGGGCCCTGCTTTTGAAACGCAGAAGCGTGTAATGGCAAGCACCTTGGTTTACAACATCGGCGCTTTCACTACTACTGTGGTGAAGCGGCATGGGTTTTCCATTAGAGATTGTTATACTTTGTCTAAGGGGCACCCGGGAAGTAATAATACCCACCAGGCCTCAGTCTTTGTCTTAAGAATGAAACGTTGACACGTTTTTATGATAGGGCGGGTGGGCGGGTGTTTGGGTGGTTTGGCCATACGTGTCTTTGAAATGTTGCCCATCTCTGGACATACCACTGCGTCGTGGTGTCGATTCGTCGACACCATGACGCAGCTCCTCGTTTCTTTCACAGGGGACCGGCTTACGTGGCTGAGAGGCCGCGCGGCGGAGGACCCGACAAGCGACGGCTGCCGCCTGCGGACCCTCGCCTGCCAGGACCCAGTGATGACGCCGAAGACGCCACCGCACGCCGTGAGTAGCTCCACTTTTAATAAGTCGTCGGCGTACGGGGGATGGGCATAGTTTCATAAGAAGCGTGCCCGTTTTTAAGTATCCTAAAACTGCTTCGGCAGTCCTAGCGGGAAGATTAGCCTTTTTTACACTCAGATTTAGGCCGCCCCCAGGTGCTTCCATTAGATTCGCTTGTTTCCTAGCTCTGGATGCAGCGCCCTGGGCGGGACTAGCGGCTTGGCGCCCCCAGCATCGCGGACCCGGCTTCGCGCCGGCCGTTTGATGCGCACCCGGTGTGCGCTGTTCGTGTTTGCTACGCCCTTCGCCGCACCCGGAATTGTAGTGGGGGGTGGGCGCGGGCCGCAGTCAACCCCAGGGTCTCATTTTAGAGTTAGAAGCAGGGCCTGCAGTGTAAGGCGGGCGCGGTCGGGAAACAGGAAGGGCCCTGCTTTTGAAACGCAGAAGCGTGTAATGGCAAGCACCTTGGTTTACACATCGGCGCTTTCACTACTACTGTGGTGAAGCGGCATGGGTTTTCCATTAGAGATTGTTATACTTTGTCTAAGGGGCACCCGGGAAGTAATAATACCCACCAGGCCTCAGTCTTTGTCTTAAGAATGAAACGTTGACACGTTTTTATGATAGGGCGGGTGGGCGGGTGTTTGGGTGGTTTGGCCATACGTGTCTTTGAAATGTTGCCCATCTCTGGACATACCACTGCGTCGTGGTGTCGATTCGTCGACACCATGACGCAGCTCCTCGTTTCTTTCACAGGGGACCGGCTTACGTGGCTGAGAGGCCGCGCGGCGGAGGACCCGACAAGCGACGGCTGCCGCCTGCGACCCCTCGCCTGCCAGGACCCAGTGATGACGCCGAAGACGCCACCGCACGCCGTGAGTAGCTCCACTTTTAATAAGTCGTCGGCGTACGGGGATGGGCATAGTTTCATAAGAAGCGTGGCCCGTTTTTAAGTATCCTAAAACTGCTTCGGCAGTCTAGCGGGAAGATTAGCCTTTTTTACACTCAGATTTAGGCCGCCCCCAGGTGCTTCCATTAGATTCGCTTGTTTCCTAGCTCTGGATGCAGCGCCCTGGGCGGGACTAGCGGCTTGGCGCCCCCAGCATCGCGGACCCGGCTTCGCGCCGGCCGTTTGATGCGCACCCGGTGTGCGCTGTTCGTGTTTGCTACGCCCTTCGCCGCACCCGGAATTGTAGTGGGGGGTGGGCGCGGGCCGCAGTCAACCCAGGGTCTCATTTTAGAGTTAGAAGCAGGGCCTGCAGTGTAAGGCGGGCGCGGTCGGGAAACAGAAGGGCCCTGCTTTTGAAACGCAGAAGCGTGTAATGGCAAGCACCTTGGTTTACAACATCGGCGCTTTCACTACTACTGTGGTGAAGCGGCATGGGTTTTCCATTAGAGATTGTTATACTTTGTCTAAGGGGCACCCGGGAAGTAATAATACCCACCAGGCCTCAGTCTTTGTCTTAAGAATGAAACGTTGACACGTTTTATGATAGGGCGGGTGGCGGGTGTTTGGGTGGTTTGGCCATACGTGTCTTTGAAATGTTGCCCATCTCTGGACATACCACTGCGTCGTGGTGTCGATTCGTCGACACCATGACGCAGCTCCTCGTTTCTTTCACAGGGGACCGGCTTACGTGGCTGAGAGGCCGCGCGGCGGAGGACCCGACAAGCGACGGCTGCCGCCTGCGGACCCCTCGCCTGCCAGGACCCAGTGATGACGCCGAAGACGCCACCGCACGCCGTGAGTAGCTCCACTTTTAATAAGTCGTCGGCGTACGGGGGATGGGCATAGTTTCATAAGAAGCGTGGCCCGTTTTTAAGTATCCTAAAACTGCTTCGGCAGTCTAGCGGGAAGATTAGCCTTTTTTACACTCAGATTTAGGCCGCCCCCAGGTGCTTCCATTAGATTCGCTTGTTTCCTAGCTCTGGATGCAGCGCCCTGGGCGGGACTAGCGGCTTGGCGCCCCCAGCATCGCGGACCCGGCTTCGCGCCGGCCGTTTGATGCGCACCCGGTGTGCGCTGTTCGTGTTTGCTACGCCCTTCGCCGCACCCGGAATTGTAGTGGGGGGTGGGCGCGGGCCGCAGTCAACCCCAGGGTCTTATTTTAGAGTTAGAAGCAGGGCCTGCACTGTAAGGCGGGCGCGGTCGGGAAACAGGAAGGGCCCTGCTTTTGAAACGCAGAAGCGTGTAATGGCAAGCACCTTGGTTTACAACATCGGCGCTTTCACTACTACTGTGGTGAAGCGGCATGGGTTTTCCATTAGAGATTGTTATACTTTGTCTAAGGGGCACCCGGGAAGTAATAATACCCACCAGGCCTCAGTCTTTGTCTTAAGAATGAAACGTTGACACGTTTTTATGATAGGGCGGGTGGCGGGTGTTTGGGTGGTTTGGCCATACGTGTCTTTGAAATGTTGCCCATCTCTGGACATACCACTGCGTCGTGGTGTCGATTCGTCGACACCATGACGCAGCTCCTCGTTTCTTTCACAGGGAGCCGGCTTACGTGGCTGAGAGGCTGCGCGGCGGAGGACCCGACAAGCGATGGCTGCCGCCTGCGGACCCCTTGCCTGCCAGGACCCAGTGATGACGCCGAAGACGCCACCGCACGCCGTGAGTAGCTCCACTTTTAATAAGTCGTCGGCGTACGGGGGATGGGCATAGTTTCATAAGAAGCGTGGCCCGTTTTTAAGTATCCTAAAACTGCTTCGGCAGTCTAGCGGGAAGATTAGCCTTTTTTACACTCAGATTTAGGTCGCCCCCAGGTGCTTCCATTAGATTCGCTTGTTTCCTAGCTCTGGATGCAGCGCCCTGGGCGGGACTAGCGGCTTGGCGCCCCCAGCATCGCGGACCCGGCTTCGCGCCGGCCGTTTGATGCGCACCCGGTGTGCGCTGTTCGTGTTTGCTACGCCCTTCGCCGCACCCGGAATTGTAGTGGGGGGTGGGCGCGGGCCGCAGTCAACCCCAGGGTCTTATTTTAGAGTTAGAAGCAGGGCCTGCACTGTAAGGCGGGCGCGGTCGGGAAACAGGAAGGGCCCTGCTTTTGAAACGCAGAAGCGTGTAATGGCAAGCACCTTGGTTTACAACATCGGCGCTTTCACTACTACTGTGGTGAAGCGCCATGGGTTTTCCATTAGAGATTGTTATACTTTGTCTAAGGGGCACCCGGGAAGTATAATACCCACCAGGCCTCAGTCTTTGTCTTAAGAATGAAACGTTGACACGTTTTATGATAGGGCGGGTGGGCGGGTGTTTGGGTGGTTTGGCCATACGTGTCTTTGAAATGTTGCCCATCTCTGGACATACCACTGCGTCGTGGTGTCGATTCGTCGACACCATGACGCAGCTCCTCGTTTCTTTCACAGGGGACCGGCTTACGTGGCTGAGAGGCCGCGCGGCGGAGGACCCGACAAGCGACGGCTGCCGCCTGCGGACCCCTCGCCTGCCAGGACCCAGTGATGACGCCGAAGACGCCACGCACGCCGTGAGTAGCTCCACTTTTAATAAGTCGTCGGCGTACAGGGGATGGGCATAGTTTCATAAGAAGCGTGGCCCGTTTTTAAGTATCCTAAAACTGCTTCGGCAGTCTAGCGGAAGATTAGCCTTTTTACACTCAGATTTAGGTCGCCCCCAGGTGCTTCCATTAGATTCGCTTGTTTCCTAGCTCTGGATGCAGCGCCCTGGGCGGGACTAGCGGCTTGGCGCCCCCAGCATCGCGGACCCGGCTTCGCGCCGGCCGTTTGATGCGCACCCGGTGTGCGCTGTTCGTGTTTGCTACGCCCTTCGCCGCACCCGGAATTGTAGTGGGGGGTGGGCGCGGGCCGCAGTCAACCCCAGGGTCTCATTTTAGAGTTAGAAGCAGGGCCTGCACTGTAAGGCGGGCGCGGTCGGGAAACAGGAAGGGGCCCTGCTTTTGAAACGCAGAAGCGTGTAATGGCAAGCACCTTGGTTTACAACATCGGCGCTTTCACTACTACTGTGGTGAAGCGGCATGGGTTTTCCATTAGAGATTGTTATACTTTGTCTAAGGGGCACCCGGGAAGTAATAATACCCACCAGGCCTCAGTCTTTGTCTTAAGAATGAAACGTTGACACGTTTTTATGATAGGGCGGGTGGGCGGGTGTTTGGGTGGTTGGCCATACGTGTCTTTGAAATGTTGCCCATCTCTGGACATACCACTGCGTCGTGGTGTCGATTCGTCGACACCATGACGCAGCTCCTCGTTTCTTTCACAGGGAGCCGGCTTACGTGGCTGAGAGGCTGCGCGGCGAAGGACCCGACAAGCGACGGCTGCCCCCTGCGGACCCCTTGCCTGCCAGGACCCAGTGATGACGCCGAAGACGCCACCGCACGCCGTGAGTAGCTCCACTTTAATAAGTCGTCGGCGTACGGGGATGGGCATAGTTTCATAAGAAGCGTGGCCCGTTTTTAAGTATCCTAAAACTGCTTCGGCAGTCTAGCGGGAAGATTAGCCTTTTTTACACTCAGATTTAGGTCGCCCCCAGGTGCTTCCATTAGATTCGCTTGTTTCCTAGCTCTGATGCAGCGCCCTGGGCGGGACTAGCGGCTTGGCGCCCCCAGCATCGCGGACCCGGCTTCGCGCCGGCCCGTTTGATGGGCACCCGGTGTGCGCTGTTCGTGTTTGCTACGCCTTCGCCGCACCCGGAATTGTAGTGGGGGGTGGACGCGGGCCGCAGTCAACCCCAGGGTCTCATTTTAGAGTTAGAAGCAGGGCCTGTACTGTAAGGCGGGCGCGGTCGGGAAACAGGAAGGGCCCTGCTTTTGAAACGCAGAAGCGTGTAATGGCAAGCACCTTGGTTTACAACATTGGCGCTTTCACTACTACTGTGGTGAAGCGCTATGGGTTTTCCATTAGAGATTGTTATACTTTGTCTAAGGGGCACCCGGGAAGTAATAATACCCACCAGGCCTCAGTCTTTGTCTTAAGAATGAAACGTTGACACGTTTTTATGATAGGGCGGGTGGGCGGGTGTTTGGGTGGTTTGGCCATACGTGTCTTTGAAATGTTGCCCATGCTCTGGACATACCACTGCGTCGTGGTGTCGATTCGTCGACACCATGACGCAGCTCCTCGTTTCTTTCACAGGGAGCCGGCTTACGTGGCTGAGAGGCTGCGCGGCGAAGGACCCGACAAGCGACGGCTGCCGCCTGCGGACCCCTCGCCTGCCAGGACCCAGTGATGACGCCGAAGACGCCACCGCACGCCGTGAGTAGCTCCACTTTTAATAAGTCGTCGGCGTACGGGGGATGGGCATAGTTTCATAAGAAGCGTGGCCCGTTTTTAAGGTTTCGTAAAACTGCTTCGGCAGTCTAGCGGGAAGATTAGCCTTTTTTACACTCAGATTTAGGTCGCCCCCAGGTGCTTCCATTAGATTCGCTTGTTTCCTAGCTCTGGATGCAGCGCCCTGGGCGGACTAGCGGCTTGGCGCCCCCAGCATCGCGGACCCGGCTTCGCGCCGGCCGTTTGATGCGCACCCGGTGTGCGCTGTTCGTGTTTGCTACGCCCTTCGCCGCACCCGGAATTGTAGTGGGGGGTGGGCGCGGGCCGCAGTCAACCCCAGGGTCTCATTTTAGAGTTAGAAGCAGGGCCTGCACTGTAAGGCGGGCGCGGTCGGGAAACAGGAAGGGCCCTGCTTTTGAAACGCAGAAGCGTGTAATGGCAAGCACCTTGGTTTACAACATTGGCGCTTTCACTACTACTGTGGTGAAGCGCCATGGGTTTTCCATTAGAGATTGTTATACTTTGTCTAAGGGGCACCCGGGAAGTAATAATACCCACCAGGCCTCAGTCTTTGTCTTAAGAATGAAACGTTGACACGTTTTTATGATAGGGCGGGTGGGCGGGTGTTTGGGTGGTTTGGCCATACGTGTCTTTGAAATGTTGCCCATCTCTGGACATACCACTGCGTCGTGGTGTCGATTCGTCGACACCATGACGCAGCTCCTCGTTTCTTTCACAGGGAGCCGGCTTACGTGGCTGAGAGGCCGCGCGGCGGAGGACCCGACAAGCGACGGCCTGCCGCCTGCGGACCCCTCGCCTGCCAGGACCCAGTGATGACGCCGAAGACGCACCGCACTCCGTGAGTAGCTCCACTTTTAATAAGTCGTCGGCGTACGGGGGATGGGCATAGTTTCATAAGAAGCGTGGCCCGTTTTTAAGTATCCTAAAACTGCTTCGGCAGTCTAGCGGGAAGATTAGCCTTTTTTACACTCAGATTTAGGTCGCCCCCAGGTGCTTCCATTAGATTCGCTTGTTTCCTAGCTCTGGATGCAGCGCCCTGGGCGGGACTAGCGGCTTGGCGCCCCCAGCATCGCGGACCCGGCTTCGCGCCGGCCGTTTGATGCGCACCCGGTGTGCGCTGTTCGTGTTTGCTACGCCCTTCGCCGCACCCGGAATTGTAGTGGGGGGTGGGCGCGGGCCGCAGTCAACCCCAGGGTCTCATTTTAGAGTTAGAAGCAGGGCCTGCACTGTAAGGCGGGCGCGGTCGGGAAACAGGAAGGGCCCTGCTTTTGAAACGCAGAAGCGTGTAATGGCAAGCACCTTGGTTTACAACATCGGCGCTTTCACTACTACTGTGGTGAAGCGGCATGGGTTTTCCATTAGAGATTGTTATACTTTGTCTAAGGGGCACCCGGGAAGTAATAATACCCACCAGGCCTCAGTCTTTGTCTTAGGAATGAAACGTTGACACGTTTTTATGATAGGGCGGGTGGGCGGGTGTTTGGGTGGTTTGGCCATACGTGTCTTTGAAATGTTGCCCATCTCTGGACATACCACTGCGTCGTGGTGTCGATTCGTCGACACCATGACGCAGCTCCTCGGTTCTTTCACAGGGGACCGGCTTACGTGGCTGAGAGGCCGCGCGGCGGAGGACCCGAGAAGCGACGGCTGCCGCCTGCGGACCCCTCGCCTGCAGGACCCAGTGATGACGCCGAAGACGCCACCGCACGCCGTGAGTAGCTCCACTTTTAATAAGTCGTCGGCGTACGGGGGATGGGCATAGTTTCATAAGAAGCGTGGCCCGTTTTTAAGTATCCTAAAACTGCTTCGGCAGTCTAGCGGGAAGATTAGCCTTTTTTACACTCAGGTTTAGGTCGCCCCAGGTGCTTCCATTAGATTTGCTTGTTTCCTAGCTCTGGATGCAGCGCCCTGGGCGGGACTAGCGGCTTGGCGCCCCCAGCATCGCGGACCCGGCTTCGCGCCGGCCGTTTGATGCGCACCCGGTGTGCGCTGTTCGTGTTTGCTACGCCCTTCGCCGCACCCGGAATTGTAGTGGGGGGTGGGCGCGGGCCGCAGTCAACCCCAGGGTCTCATTTTAGAGTTAGAAGCAGGGCCTGCACTGTAAGGCGGGCGCGGTCGGGAAACAGGAAGGGCCCTGCTTTGAAACGCAGAAGCGTGTAATGGCAAGCACCTTGGTTTACAACATCGGCGCTTTCACTACTACTGTGGTGAAGCGGCATGGGTTTCCATTAGAGATTGTTATACTTTGTCTAAGGGGCACCCGGGAAGTAATAATACCCACCAGGCCTCAGTCTTTGTCTTAGGATGAAACGTTGACACGTTTTTATGATAGGGCGGGTGGGCGGGTGTTTGGGTGGTTTGGCCATACGTGTCTTTGAAATGTTGCCCATCTCTGGACATACCACTGCGTCGTGGTGTCGATTCGTCGACACCATGACGCAGCTCCTCGTTTCTTTCACAGGGAGCCGGCTTACGTGGCTGAGAGGCTGCGCGGCGGAGGACCCGACAAGCGACGGCTGCCGCCTGCGGACCCCTCGCCTGCCAGGACCCAGTGATGACGCCGAAGACGCCACCGCACGCCGTGAGTAGCTCCACTTTAATAAGTCGTCCGGCGTACGGGGATGGGCATAGTTTCATAAGAAGCGTGGCCCGTTTTAAGTATCCTAAAACTGCTTTGGCAGTCTAGCGGGAAGATTAGCCTTTTTTACACTCAGTTTAGGTCGCCCCCAGGTGCTTCCATTAGATTCGCTTGTTTCCTAGCTCTGGATGCAGCGCCCTGGGCGGGACTAGCGGCTTGGCGCCCCCCAGCATCGCGGACCCGGCTTCGCGCCGGCCGTTTGATGCGCACCCGGGTGCGCTGTTCGTGTTTGCTACGCCCTTCGCCGCCCCTGAATTGTAGTGGGGGTGGGCGCGGGCCGCAGTCAACCCCAGGGTCTCATTTTAGAGTTAGAAGCAGGGCCTGCACTGTAAGGCGGGCCGCGGTCGGGAACAGGAAGGGCCCTGCTTTGAAACGCAGAAGCGTGTAATGGCAAGCACCTTGTTTACAACATCGGCGCTTTCACTACTACTGTGGTGAAGCGGCATGGGTTTTCCATTAGAGATTGTTATACTTTGTCTAAGGGGCACCCGGGAAGTAATAATACCCACCAGGCCTCAGTCTTTGTCTTAGGAATGAAACGTTGACACGTTTTATGATAGGGCGGGTGGGCGGGTGTTTGGGTGGTTTGGCCATACGTGTCTTTGAAATGTTGCCCATCTCTGGACATACCACTGCGTCGTGGTGTCGATTCGTCGACACCATGACGCAGCTCCTCGTTTCTTTCACAGGGAGCCGGCTTACGTGGCTGAGAGGCTGCGCGGCGGAGGACCCGACAAGCGACGGCTGCCGCCTGCGGACCCCTCGCCTGCCAGGACCCAGTGATGAACGCCGAAGACGCCACCGCACGCCGTGAGTAGCTCCACTTTTAATAAGTCGTCGGCGTACGGGGGATGGGCATAGTTTCATAAGAAGCGTGGCCCGTTTTTAAGTATCCTAAAACTGCTTTGGCAGTCTAGCGGAAGATTAGCCTTTTTTACACTCAGGTTTAGGTCGCCCCCCAGGTGCTTCCATTAGATTCGCTTGTTTCCTAGCTCTGGATGCAGCGCCCTGGGCGGGACTAGCGGCTTGGCGCCCCCAACATCACGGACCCGGCTTCGCACCGGCCGTTTGATGCGCACCCGGTGTGCGCTCTTCGTGTTTGCTACGCCCTTCTCCGCACCCGGAACTGTAGTGGGGGGTGGGCGCGGGCCACAGTCAACCCAGGGTCTCATTTAAGCGTTAGAAGCAAGGATCTGAATGGAAACAGGAATGCCTGCTTTTGAAACACAGAAGCATCCAAATAACCCATAGATCGAGCGATATCTTCAACAATCAAATCTAGGTAACTGAGTAATCCACTTTTAAAGAACATTACCCAGGTGATCTAAATGATCGATTTTGTTAATACCTTTTGGATTCATGTATCTTTAAAGTATGTGTTTACCTTGTCTCTCCCCTAAGCTTCTTCATCTGGTTAAAAATAAAAGATAAGTCTGTAATTTTTTTCTCCCATGTCACTTATTATTTCTGTCAGTGATAAAAACAATGAATTATCTTAATATCACAAACATATTAAACAAAGGAATAACTTTTTAGCTAAGAAAAACATTACACTTCCCTTTCTCGCCAGAATTTATCACCAGATATTAATAAATATGTAATTCCTAACATGGCCAAAGTCACTCTAGATATTATAATTGCATTACCTTTTTTTGTAGGTTTAAAGAAAGGATCTCCCTACTATGCTGTTTCTGTAAGAGGAGTCAGAAACAATCTTATACTTATTTTTCAATTGCTCTTACAGTAAATTATTTTGGAACAAAGTGTTTTCCTGGCAGTACCTACCTTAGAGGTACCAGTTGTCTGGACCTCGTTAATATTAAAGGCAGGGTAGCTGATTTGAAACATAAACATTTAAGTTATGCTGGTTAAAAGTTTCCTTGCATCATAACAGCAATTGTTGCCTAAATGTATTTGATAAATATACCATTATGACCACCTGCCTAATTGTGTAGGTCCTGTTTTACAGTGCAGTACAATAATCACCATACCCCCATCTATCTGGCAAGCTAGTGATAAATTACACTAACATCATTGGTCAGGAGTCAGTACTCAGGAGACTTTCTCTGTGGGTCATTTGTTACAGCTAAGGTTCTAGTAGAAGCAAGCAGCCGTTTCTTGTCCTTTATGAGTTTAAGTAATACAATTTAATGTTAGTACAAAAATTAGTTTTTCCAGTAAAAAATTAAAGTACAAAGTCTAATACCTTAATTCAAAGTAAAAAGCTTCAGACTGTCAGACACTGGAAAAACAGCAGGGCTCCAGACTAACTTTTTTCGCTAGAAGCACAATGGCCCCCAACTGAAGATTTTAGGGGCGCAACCAAAACATTTAGGGGCACACACTGTAAATCAACATGCTAATTAAATAATGACATTCTACAAATTTCCACTGTATTACTAATACATATGTTACCAACCAGAGCGGGCCACTAATGCCCCTCCGGACGGTCCACCTCGAGGAGGTCCCCAAAAGCACCCCAATGACCAAACAAGAGAACAAGGAAGTACAAGTAAAACAAACTTTATTTAAATAATTAAAATCAAACTGGGATGGGGAAAGGGGGGATTGTAAAGAAAATAGCTGTGACGTGTTCCTTTTATTTCTGCAGGGGAGGAGAGGAGCCAAGGGAAAAAAGGACGGAGCTCCTTTGTCCTGAGGTAAGTATCACGACTTCCTAGGAGTTCTAATCCTTGTTTCTACTTTTTCCTTTTAGTTGAACACGTGGCGCCCTCCTCTGATCCTGGAGGCAGAAAAGAAACACAATTAATGGATGTAGAAATGCGAGACAACTACCTGCTCTGCTGTGGGGTCAACTCCGTGGCTCTATAGTTCACTGGGCATGCTGCTCTGGGCCAACAAGACAGCTTGGGTACGTATAGCTTTTAGCTCTGGCTCTAGTGTGGCTCTGCGGTTCACTGGGCGTTCGTACACAACAGTTAATTTGCGTTTTCACAACTTCTGTACTTCCTTTAATTTCACTATGATCTCTTCCACAGCACGTCAATACTGTACCCACACAATCTCCTTCGTTGCTTGGGCACACAGGTGGGGGAAGATAAATCCACGATGGTGATCACACTCCAGCAGCTTCACGACAACCTCTCAGTGATAAGCTTGACCTGGAAGCGGTATGAGCGACAGGGACACGGCACAACACTGCAAATACTTCAGTTGCACACACGTCAATAATTCACAACCACCCACGGCAATCCACACTCTTAAGTGACAGAAAAAGGCCCATACCTCTACACTGGGTCAAATACTTCACTGGGGAAAGACGTTATAGTCGCTGCCACAGGCGTTTTATGTAGTTAGCACGGGTCCCCACAATGACGTCACAGTCTTTGGGGAACACCTTCAAAAGAAATGCATAAATACAACCATATTCCTTTGTTCTCTGTCTTCAGGATTGCCTTCGCTGTATTCTTCTCCGAGGTATCTGCAAGACATCCCATCTGACGGTAACTCACTCTTTGTTCCTTTGTCTGTCTTTTACAGGTTAAATGCATAATTCTTTTCTAATACATGTTATAATAACTATTTCAATAAACAGTTAATACAATAGTGTGTGAATGTCTTTCTTAAAACATGCAACATGTAATTTATCATTGTGATAAAGTGAGGTATGTAACCTCAATACAAAGAACCAAACAATGGGTTTTGTTTACAAGATTTTATTTATTTTTTTCATTGTTATGTTTTACACATGTGTCAAATGGAAGGTGCACATTCAATTGTGATTAATGTTTGTCAGTCTTAGCCTCTTGTGCCTGTAAAAAAGAAAAGGTGAATAAAAATTTCACAAATAATGATTTGTTTGTTCATAGTGATTTTCTTTGTCTTAGACCATAGGGGTTGTTGAATGCTTTATTCTGATTGGATGAGAAGTGTTCCTTGAGTGTTGATTATTTTTCTGTTTACTGCACACCTGACTTGTCAAATGTCTTAAGAATATGCACCAGGGCAATGTTTGAACGACAGATGAAGTGTTGAGTGACTCAACCCTGATAGTATTTATATGTATATATATATATATATATATCTCAGGGGTTTTTCTCCTCCTAGGAGTTTTCCCCATGGACTAGCAAAGAGGGTTTTTCCAGGCTGACTTTTAAGATGCATATTCAGAAAGTGGTAGATAAGTGTAAAAAGAGTAATAATGTTCTAGGGTGTCTGGCAAGGATCAAATGGGGCGCAAGTCTGCAGTGTATATACAGTATAAAGCTTTGATAAGGTCAGTGTTGGATTATGAATCATTAAAGAATCTGTTTTGGGGCTTATAGATCCTTTTCAGTATCAGTGTTACAAGTAGATGTAGGAGAAATGCCCATGTATATACGCAGATAACAATTTACAATGAATTATTGGGTTAATTTAAAAAGACAATCAGAAAGTCACCCAGCTAAAGAAATACTAAAGGAGTGCTGGGAATATGGGAAAAATAACATCAGATGTTTCGGTTAGACAGCAAATAAGGCTACAAATTGAAGTTTTTTCTTTGATCTTTACCTGATAACCTTTGACCTTTTTAAAATGGCGGAAAGCAACAGAAGAGCCGTGAATGATAAGCATTGTACACTACTAAACATTTTTTTTTTTTGCTATACTATAACTGCATAGTTTTTGAAGCCTATACAATGTTGTGTCATTGACAATTGTAATATTATGCGTAAACACAAAGTCAATAGTAGCCTCCTAGTAATGAGCGATCAGGCAATTTACTCACATGAATGTATTTCCCCTACAGAACGACAACAAAAGCACTTGAACATAAAAAACTGGTAAATACCAGTTCACGAATGGAAAATATCATCTTTTCCATAGCACATGAAGGCAGCATTAGTCTGGAGATTTCTTTGGGTACCTGCACATATTAATGTATAAGCAATAAAAAAGTGGACAAATTAGCTAAACAGGCATTGGAACATTTGGAGATTGCCTTTATAATTTAACTAAGTAAAACGAATGTAAAAGGAAGAATTTAGGAAACCCATAAACATCAAGTGGCAAGAGATGTGAGATGGAGAAACAAAGGGCAGACACCTTTACAATATTCAAAGACACACTGGTAAAGGAAGAATAGTTTTTAATAAGATACTATTATCACTCCATATCCGAATATGACACCATGGCTTAAATCAGTGTTTACCCACCTTTTTTCTGCCACGGCACAGTTTTGATATGTAAAAAAATCATATGGCACCCCACTATTACAACTGCCAAACCTGTATTGCAATGTTTAACCCTTGTGCATTGTTCAAATTTACATCCTTTCATGTTGAAAACATCCACTAAATTCAACGGCTATAAAAATGTATCAGATGATACACACACACACACACACACACACAATAAAATGCTTTTATTATGGAGTTATACTGGCCATTTTCTGTAAGCATGTGAAAAATTAGGTCGTTCAGATTTTGCCTGTTTTGTGAGGTAGGTAGCAAGGCAAATTACAATAATACCGACCCCTTAATCTGCACTATCCAACCACAGCACTGCAGTTTAGTGCAGAGAGAAAGAGGGAGAAATGAAGGACTTGACAGCACAATTGAGTTTTAATTACAACGAACCACCATCATTGTGATCACTGTTTGTATTTCATCCGCTCATTTGCATTTTAAACGACACACCCAAAAACGGCACACTTATGCTGCCTAACAAATGAGCAATTTTAACATGCTATAATAAATTATCTGTGGAGTATTTTGAGCTAAAACTTCACATACGCACTCTGGGGACACCAAAGATTTATTTTACATGTTAAAAAAATTCATAATATGACCCCTTTAAGCTCTGTTTTTGCATAGGCCTACTAAAGGGTTAATGGTGCCACATGGTGATCAACAGTAAAAATGACAATTTTGACCTCTTACAAAAAGAACACCAACATTCAAACATGCATGATAAAAAGGTGTCATAGCTATGCTATCAAAAAATGTGGTTATAATGGAAGTCAATTGGGAAAAAACAGCCACTAACAAAAAAATTACAACTGATGCTACACAAAAACTAAAAATGCTTCAAAGCCAATGTTTTTACCAATCTTTGACAAGCCCAAGACTGTGAAAAAGGTAAAAAAAAATCCAGGTTACAATCACTTTTTATATTGAAGATCGGTCATTTTGTTTGTATTTTTTCCCAAAATCAGTGACACCACTTATGAACTTGGAAATTAAAGAGTTAAAATCATGGAATTTTTGTGAAGATTTGGTAGTTTTAATCAGTACTGAAGTTGATTAACAAATTTATGATTGTTTTTTTTTTTAGAAAAATTATACATCTAATACATTTTTATAGCCGTTGAATTTACTATGAAAGGGTAGTAAAGTTGCCCACGGTATATATTGTTGAGTTTTTGAAAAATTTCAAAGCATTTTGTTAAATATATTGTAAATATAAGATTTGTCACCAAAAATCATTCAATTTGATAAAACTGAGAGAAAGTTATGGCCAAATTAAGAGTAAAAAAACCTTGCAGTGGATGAAAACGTCCCCAACAACACATAAGGGTAAAATGACTTAAACTATATATTATACCGTATTAAATTAGTACTCACTTTTAATGTGAACCTTGATCTTGTAATGAACACAAAGATGATATCCTGGCTGGAATTGATGACACATGCAGTTGTGACCAACTCTGCAACATGGCTTTAAGAGCTTTTTCAAACACTGTGGCAGTGTTATTTTCCCATGGCACACCAAACAAGAGGTCACGGCACAGTGGTTGAGAAACTTAAATCAATCGTTACATAGAAAAGAGCTACATCAAACAGGGTTATGTGAATTTTGTGATGTAGCTGAGACTGTTGAGCATGTAGTAGTGGAATGTAGGAAATATAATAGAGGAATAGAGGAATTACTAAATAAAATGAGAAACTTGAGTAAAACCAATGTCATTCTTTTAGTTTTGCTAACTTGTACAGTAGGACAATCCGTAGTACAAAGGGAATTGCTTAGTTATCTCAAAAACACAATATTGGATGGTAGATTATAATAATAATTATTATTATTATTATTTATTTAATTATTTATTTATTATTATTATTATTATTATTTATTTATTTTTTATTTATTTTTATCAAACATATTCAACACTGGTTTAACATTAGCCAGGGATGAAAGAGAAAAAAGAATTTAATAAAAACATGGAAATACTTACATACATTAATACATTTAGCAGCTTTCTTGTTTATCAGAATATAAATAGTATTTAAATATTGCTTCACTTCTAATAGAAAAATACGAAATAATGGTTTATAATCTCCATATTTACATTTATGTATATTAAACTTTGCCAACAAAAGTAACATATTAATCAAATAATATTCCTTATGTAAGGAGATAATTATTTATTATTATTTAGTAATACTGTACTCCTTTCTTTCAACGCTCCACATAGGGAATCAGGGGCACGTTCAATCTCACACCGGTGCACAACGTTTTGCTACGGTTTCCGGGTTGAAAGACATGTTTCCTGGAAACGGTGTGCAACCCCAGATAGCCACTGGACACTGTAACGGAACAGGACCGCAACCGCAAAACGATAGAGCCGGACTCGTTCCTGGGTCCAAACGCACAACGGGCCGAAGCCGTTTCTGGTCTGTTATTAGGGGTTGTTGCGGATATGTACCAGCGCCGATCCAGCGCTGATTCAGCACCGCCTGATCATCCGTATCGGCTCAGATTCGAATTGCAGATCTGGACCAAATCAGTGTCAGACACAGCTAATGTCTTTCGGTTATCTTTGGGAAAAGTGATCTGGGCCAGATCTGTAAAATGATATAAATACTGAACTGATGTTTAAGCTGAAACCTCTATCTGGCACGGATCTGGTTCACAATCAGAAAACGTCTCTGAGATAGAAACGGAGGCAAGGGGCTTAAAACGGATCCGGGCCAAATGTAATTGCTATCTGGGACGGAATGCAACAGGGGCACGTTCAATCTCACACCGGTGCGCAACGTTTTGCTACGGTTTCCAGGTTGAACGACATGTTTCCTTGAAACGGTGTGCAACGGAATCCAACAGGGGCATGTTCAATCTCACACCGGTGCGCAACGTTTTGCTACGGTTTCCGGGTTGAACGACATGTTTCCTGGAAACGGTGTGCAACGGAATGCAACAGGTTTTAGAAGCGTTTTCTCTTGTTTGGTGGGTGTGTCAGAAATGTCAGCCCAATCAGCGGCAAGATGTATAAAACCACGCGATAGTAAAGAGACAGCTCTCTCAATGGGTTCAAGTTGGAATGTTGTCTTTCATTTTGGACAGTAAGGTCAGTGATTGTAACATCGAGGGTATTTTACAGTATTAAACACACATTTATAACGATTTCATCAGGCTTTAGAAACATTTAAAAAAGAACACAAAGAATGGCCTCTCAGCTACCGTAGTTGCAACTCTTGCGTCATCACAACAGGGTGTTCAATGCATCACCGTTTCAGTTTAATAAACGTTGTGCTACGTTTTGTCGGGGCTGAACGCAGCCCACGTTTTAGAAGCGTTTTCTCTTGTTTGGTGGGTGTGTCAGAAATGTCAGCCCAATCAGCGGCAAGATGTATCAAACCACGCGATAGTAAAGAGACAGCTCTCTCAATGGGTTCAAGTTGGAATGTTGTCTTTCATTCTGGACGGCAAGGTCAGTGACTGTAACATCGAGGGTATTTTACAGTATTAAACACACATTTATAACGATTTCACCAGGCTTCAGAAACATTTTAAAAAGAACACAAAGCATGGCCTCTCAGCTACCGTAGTTGCAACTCTTGCGTCATCACAACAGGGTGTTCAATGCATCACCGTTTCAGTTTACTAAACGTTGTGCAACGTTTTGTCGGGGCTGAACGCAGCCCTGGTTTTAGAAGCGTTTTCTCTTGTTTGGTGGGTGTGTCAGAAATGTCGGCCCAATCAGCGGCAAGATGTATAAAACCACGCGATAGAAAAAGAGACAGCTCGCTCAATGGGTTCAAGTTGGAATGTTGTCTTTCATTCTGGACGGCAAGGTCAGTGACTGTAACATTGAGTGTCTTTTACAGTATTAAACACACATTTATAACGATTTCATCAGGCTTCAGAAACATTTAAAAAAGAACACAAAGAATGGCCTCTCAGCTACCGTAGTTGCAACTTTTACGTCATCACAACAGGGCGTTCAACGCATCACCGTTTCTGTTTAATAAACGTTGTGCAACGTTTGGTCGGGGCTGAACGCAGCCCAGGGAACATCGATACATCACTTCACAGGAAGTGGAGAGCGATAATCACCCAACTGTCATTGCGCGCATCACGTGATCACCAGTCAGAACCATAGATATGTATATAAAGGCTAGATGGCTCGTCCGCGCTTATGGCCAATTGAGTGGAACGTCCGCATTTTGGCGGCCATCTTAGGACAGGGCGCTCGCTCTCTCGTAGCATTGAGTTTTAATGATGCAGGTACTTTTAAATGACCATAACTTGCTTAATTTTTTACCGATTTTCAAACGGATTGGTTTGTTATAAACGTCAAAGATGTACCTATGACACTGAATACGTATACTAAAAATAAATAAAAAATTCATGAAACATGTTAAAGCATCCAGAATTATAGCCACGTTAATAACGTTTGTAAAAAACCAAACCGTTTGTAAATCCGTCAAGAATTCAGCAAGTTACGAGCATTTTAGTTGGCGTATGTCACTCACCTTCCGTCCACAGCAGCAGGGAGCAGCACTATGGCAGCACTGACCTAAGATGGCAGCCAAGTGACGACACAGCTGACTCCGCCTTGAGCCATCTAGCCTTTATATACATATCTATGGTCAGAACGGTCAGACCGCAATGCAATTATATGACAATCGTTTAAAAACACATAAATACACATAGTTAACCGAATAAAAGTTTACTTTCATATTTGCATTACAGCAGGGGTTCAATTCTGTTAATAGTCAAGTAATAGCAGCAATAGTCAATTAAAGTGTATAATAAACATACGTTTTTCATTACGTAGAACTCAATGTTTTTTATTGTATAGTGTACATATTTTAAATGTGATAGATAGTAAATAAAAATTAAAATATGAATGTAGTCCTATATATATTTATGTTATATCAATCTGCGCGACCCCGTCGGTGATTTTCTTTGATGACGTTTGCAGGCCGTTCCAAATGAGCGGTTATTGTCCGTGAAGTCCACTTCAACTGATATACCGTGCTCAGGGAGTAGGGAGCAGTGAACACTCCGTAGGGACCCTGTCGAATGGAACGCACCTCATAAGTTGGCTTGTCAATTAAACACTACAAGAAGAAGAAGAAGAAGAAGAAGAAGTAGTGTTGAGCGTCTTCTACCTCCAGTACAGTAGGAGGCGCTCTGCAGCTCGCCGATAAACCCACCAAAGAAAGCAAGCGCTCCATCGCGTGTGTTTGCTTGTGTTGTTTTTCTCTTCTGTGTTTCACTGAGTGTAAAGAGAGTCTTATCACTGTGTATTTAAGTGTTAACAAGTTGATGTTGAGATGGATGTGAATCGTCAGTGTATGTGACTCTCGGGGGCTCCACAGAATGTCTGGATTCAGTGTGGATGAGCAGAGATCACAGCCGCACACTGCAGTCACTGCTGGACTCTTTACTCTCTGAAGAGAAATCCAGACAGACACAGGACTCGGAGCTCAGTCTGACTATACTCTGTTATACTGAGTCAAAGCCCACAGACTCTCAGGACACCACAGTGTGTGACAGTAAACAGAGCTTACAGGAGGATCAAACCTCCACAGAGTCTCTGGATTCTGTCTGTAACGCTGGAGAACAACAACAGATCCTGAAGATGTGTTCAGTCAAACTCATCGACCCCAGGAACTTGATGATGGAGATTAAAACTGAACCCACAGAAATCAAAACTGAACACTCAGAAATAAAATCGGAACCCACGGAAATAAAAACTGAACCCACAGAGGAGGAAGATCGCAGTGAGAAAGATGATGCTTTTATTTTGTCAGGTATGTCTCCTTAATGGTTGTATTTAAAAAATAAATGTCACTCAATCAGTAAATATTCATTTATTACATTTAATATTTTGTCAACAAGTTGTCTTTATTCTAATAAAATATTAACTAAATTTAGGGATGCACCGATACCACTTTTTTGGAATACGAGTACTTGCATTTCAGTACTTGCCGATACCGAGTACTTAATATAAAACATGATTTAAATTTACAGGTAACAGCTTTAGTCATATAATTTAACAAAAAAACAAGGGACTAGTTTTCCAGTTTGTTGTAAACTCTGCATCTTTGGACAACACAAGAGGCATTAACCCCTTACACGCCGCTCAAAAATAGACATTTCTCAGACCGTGGTATCGCTCCCTGGTATCGGGGGGCTTTTAATGAGTACGAGTACTTTAGAAAATGTGGTATCGAGGCATAGCATCCCTAACAAAATTATTTAAAAAAATGTATGGACTATAATAACAGGACTGAAAGCTGATATATGTGTGAATCTAGAAAAAGATACAGAATCTCAATCATCCTTCTTTTTGTAAATAAGAGTGTAATGCTAATTTAATTATTTCATGTTTATTTCAGATGTGAAGAGTGAATTATGTCTGAATGAAGAAATAACGTCCTCGACTCTTTCCTGCATCATCGGTGGAGAGACCTTCAGCTCACAGAGACATGAGAGAAAACACACAGAACAGAAACTCTTCACTTGCACCAGATCTGAGATCAGCTTTACCACCTTACAAGAGAAGAAACTTCATTCAGAAAAGCACAGAGAGAAGAAGAAGAAGAAGCAGTTTCAGTGTGAGCATTGTGGGAAGATTTCTGGCTCTTCCTTTAATCTAAAAGTTCACATGAGGACACACACTGGTGAAAAGCCTTTCTGCTGCACTGAATGTGGAAAATACTTCAGCACCAAAGAAAATCTTAATACTCATAAGATAATTCACACAGGAGAAAAACCATACAAGTGTCCATACTGTGAGAAGAGATTTACCCATAACCAATGTCTTAAGACGCACGTGTTTATACACACCAATGAGAGACCGTATCCCTGCAGTGAATGTGACAAAGCCTTTAGGGATTCAGGTTCGTTAAAATCACACCTTAATATTCATTTTAAAGAGAAACCCTATCAATGTTCACACTGTGATACACGTTTCTGTCATGAATATCAGCTGATAGTCCATGAGAGAGTTCACACTGGAGAAACATCTCATCACTGTAGTGTTTGTGGGAAGAGTTTTGATAATCATGAACATTTAGTGGCACACCAGAGAATTCATACATGTGAAAAACCTTACAAATGCTTTCAGTGTGACAAGAGGTTTACCCATTTAGGTAACTTAAAAGCCCATCAGAGAGTTCATACAGGAGAGAAACCTTATCACTGTAGTGTTTGTGGAAAGAGTTTTAGTCAGCAATCACACTTTAAAAAGCACCAGAGACGTCATACAGGTGAAAAACCATTTAAATGCTCTCAGTGTGACAGGATGTTTGCTCACTCAGATTACTTAAAAGTCCATCTGAGAGTTCATACTGGAGAGAAACCTTATCACTGTAGTGTTTGTGGAAAGAGTTTTAGTCAACCGTCAAACTTTCTAAAGCACCAGAAAATTCATACAAGTGAAAAGCCTTTGAAAATCATCACAGTGTAACAAGACATTTGCTCAGTCGGGTTAAAGGCCCACCAGAGAGTTCATACTGGAGAGCAACATTACGTCTGCAAATTCAAGATTTTTCTCTATATAGTGGACTTTATTGGACCTCAACAGTTCAACACAGATTCAAAGGGCTTTTAACGATCCCAACTGAGGAAATAAGGGTCTTATATAGCGAAATGATAACATAACACGCAAAGTGAAATAGTGCTGAAATGTATTACAAAAGTAATAAAACAACAGTACTATACATATAAAAATATATTACTTAATAACTATTGTAGTCAATACTTCTCTGAAAAACCCTCACTGGTAAATTGAAACTACATAAATGTATATTATGTGTAGTCTTTTACTTAATTTGCTTTTGTTTTAACATTTTAATGATTATCTAATCAAATAACAAAAGATGTTTTGCAGTAATGATAAAAGAGAATTGATTTCAGATTTTTTTCATTTGAATATGTTAACGTAGCCGACAGCTGCATATTGTTCGCTTTCTCTCATTATTAACTTAAAATATGGATAAATTATGGATAACATAACCGGCTGAATATAAACCAATGCAAATCTGTGGTATAATCATGACACAGCATCTCTTGGGCAAATTCATTTACTTACAATGATATGAAGCAAAATACGCAAACTCTGAAAAACTATTGGTATGCATTTTTTGCATACCAATAAATCGGTAAATACCAATAATAAATTGATAAATCGGTTTATTATAAAACGGGCAGTTCTGGTTCTTCATTCTGATTGGTTGAAACGCGTTCTAAGCCGTGATAAAATACACCGGTAACCCCACGGTTCAGACCACATTACATAAGTATCACTGCGCCACTGTTGCTGCGTACTGATTTATGAAAATAAACACCACAGTCTTTAATCATATTTTTAATTTGTCTACAATTGCACAATTATGGCGATATCCAGATAAATGTCAATAAATATTGTTGAGTCATCTCGTCGATAAAGAGAAAACGTTGTCTGAGGAGTTTCTAACTCAAGTTCATACGTCCGCTATTATCCACTGGGTGGCGATCTTACCCAACTTAAACACTGACGCATTCACACTCAACACGTGTAAGTTTTGATGGCTTTGAATCTGATCTCTTACACAAGTTCTTCACAAAAATGTAATTTTCGCCGCTTTTAGCTAAAAAATCTGACAGGTGATAAGAGAACAAATGAAGGTAGGATGAAACGTTTTTTTGTTTCTTTTAGTTTGAAAGCGGATGCTCTGTTCTTTCATTTTATATTTATGTTTATTTAAAGAAGATAATTTTTCTGAAAGGCATTAAACTAAAACGCTGACGGGGAAAGAGTTCAGCATGCTTCCAAGCATATTTGATCATCACTTCAACAGTTGCACAATATAAATGTTAATGTATAAATTAAATTAGATGAAATGTTGATTTATAAAATAAACACCACAGTCTTAAATCATATTTTCATTGTGTCTTTGCTGCATCTGTGTTGGTTGGGAACTGCGCTCTGTTTTAGTCACACTTGATTCTGAGGAACTACTTTGTTTGGCGGAAGAGTAATATTTGTACTAATATAATTACAACTTATTTGTGTTTAAAATCCCTCTAACTTATGCATATGAAGTAACCGTTTTATAAACGCAATAAACCCCTTGAAGCAGTGGGGTTACAGTGCATTTTATAACAGCTAAGGGGGTTTTAGCTAACAACGCCCCTTAGCTGTTATAAAATGCACTGGTAACCCACTGCTTCTTGGGGTTTATTGCTTTACTAACGTTAGTATGTTCTATACAATGTTAACTACAGATTGGCTGCCAAACCTCCCTTCACATAGCAGTGATCCATGATCGCCTTCTCCCCTCATCTTTGGGAAACGAAAATATTTGTTATAAAATATTTGTTATTTTCGCCGAGTTATTGGTTCAGTTTAGCCACTACCATTAAACAAACAGAGGCAGGTAGTTAAGTTCCACACTTCACCCGAAGTGTTCATTCGATGAGTCCCCGGGAGAAGAGTTATCAAACGAAGAAGACGACGGAGGTGCGTTGTGTTTTTTTTTCCAAAAATGCCCAATAACGCAACTCTATTCAAATTCCAGGCAGGTTACGACTAACTTGTTGCTATAATGTCACGTGATGTTTTAACTGTCGATGAGTATGTACTTCATCTAATTCAGTACTGTCACAGTATGCGATTTCGGACGCAGCCATAGTCTCACTTTAGTTTAATCTATAATCTTACAATTTCTGACTGGAGAGAAACGCGATTGGTCAAAAAGCCACAGGGGAGAAACGCGACGACTTCTATCTATAATTTACTTTGTGTTGTTTTTGTCTGGATTGTCCAAGAACTTCCCATTCATCTATAAACGCCTCGTCAGTTTGTTAAAACTGTTAAAACCATAACACGCACACGTGCACGCTCGCCCTATAGTTTCTCGTGTGCACGCAACAGTCGCATTTTTGAATTCCATTTTTGAAATGCTTATTATAAGATCCCTTCAGAAGCTCCGTACATATTGATTTAGGTTCATTTGCATTTTTAAAACGTTACTTTGTAAGATAACGTGTAAAATGATTGTTAATCTGGTAATAATGTGTGTATTTATCAAAACGTGGCGCTCGGTAAAGTCACTTGACCAATCACGATAGAGGAGAGGCGGGACAAACACTACACCGACCAACCGGAACATCCCTCCTCTACTACTAAATAAAAACATAAAATTTTATATAGCGTAATAAGTTTTTTTTTTCGAAAACAATTTATTCAAAAAAAAAAAAAAACATGAATATAATGCAAAATGCAGGACATTTCGATGAAAGAAATAACGAGCTCATTAGCCAATTAATTTGGTTTGCTGTTCTGCGCATGCGTAGCCGCCAATGAAGTACAGTAGAGTGATATAAGTCTAGTTTTTAAACCAAAAATATCACATTTATGTGATAAAACAAGCAAAAAAATCTGCCAATGGGGTAAGCAAAAAATCTTGAAAAACATTAAATTCAAGGCAGATTTTATTGCTTGTTTTATGCACAAAATCACTTCAATTTGATTCATTTTTTGCAGTGTACAGTTTAGGAAATAAATCATTTCGACCAGCAAAGGCCCATGCATTTGTGCTCTAGTCCCAGGCCTTTGTGTTAAAATTTTCAGATTTATTCTGGATGCATTGATTTTTTTTACAAATAAAAATAATTTTTTTGCATTTCCCCTTCATTTTCAATTGGGGTCATTTTTACCCCCAAGGAACTATTTAAGTATCATTTATTTTACACCTCTTTAGAACGACCGAATTAAGCCCAGTTTTGTTTATGAATCTTGACAGACAATCTTGAAAAGTCAAAAAATCTTATTTCACTGAGATGAATGGAACCATGTTTTTTAACTAAAGAAAATGCATTGGTGGTAAGATTGACCCCAAGGGTCTTATAAGATGCTTTTTCTTGATGAGCAAAATGACCTAAGAAAATAAGTCTAGTTTTTAAATAAAAATTATACAATTTAAGTGAATTAGTGCTTAAAACAAGCAAAAATATCTGCCAATGGGGTGAGAAAAAAGATTTCTTTTTTCTTAAACACTTAATTCAAGCTTAATTTTCTCACCCCATTGGCAGATTTTTTTGCTTGTTTTAACCCTACTCCCTTGTTTCCTTGTTAGTCATCCAACATTTCGGTTTCTTCTCCTGCCTTCCCTCATTACCCTTCTTAGTTCTTATACTATTTAAATGCAGCTGTCAGGAATTGATGCGGTGTGTTTTACATGAGAAAGATTATGTTGTGTGAAAATGACAATAATGTTGTAGATAAGAACAGGACTCATGATAATACAATGGCTATGGTTCTAGCTACGATTAGAATCATATATCCTGACACCACCTGTGCACACACACTGACAAACACTCAAAACTGCCTTAATTTATATTAAAAGGTGTTTCTACTTAAGCCATAGCGCCCTCAGGTGGTGCAATAAAAAACTGCATTTTGGCTCCAACATTCACTAATAAATTGCAGCAATTTAATGTTTTTTACATTGTTAAGTGCTTGGATAGCTTTGCTAAGTTGAAAAGTGCTTTATAAATCAAATGTAATGTTTCCATTTTAATGCAGTGACACATTTGGCCTGAAGCCAAGTTTTCTTGTGACCTTTTTTGTGTTAATATTGAATACACACAGTTTGCGTTCAAGAGGAATATTTTCTTCGATTAACTGACCAATCATAATAAAAAATCCTTTCAAAATGTTTGAAGCTCACCCATACACAGCAGTACTTCTTCTTTGCACTTTGTACAGCTCAGGGTTTTTGGGATTGAACCTATTTAATTTTACAAGGATAATGTATGTCCTAAAAAGCCATTTAGTTTGCACCTTGTATTAATACAAAATAGATTTTACAAATAGACATGATTCTTCTCTTTCTTATTTTAAAAGATTTTCCTGCAGATAATTTACCCATGCTACTAAAGTGTTATCTTTTGATCCATTTAAAAACAATTAAATCTCTGCAGCTTTCTGTTGAGAGGAGAGCTCTTTAAACAGTCTCATCGTCCTGCTGCATTGTAGGAGGATTTCTCAACTGGATATCAAACTTCACTGTGGGCTTTGTATTTCCAATCCTAGGTAAGACTTCCTCAGGGAACATGAACATATACAGTATATTTACATTTGTATAGTAGGACAATGAGATTATTTCATTTATCTATTCACTTACTTTCATATTAACCTGTAAATGAGTTGTAAGAATATTGTGCAATGTTTTTACAGATGTCAGCTGGTGCTTTCTGTTACCTGCTGTTCTATGGTGTGTTGGCGTGGAGCTCTGTGTCTACTTCATTGTCCCTGAAACAAAGAAAAAACTTTTGTCAAGATCAGTCAGATTGGAAAAGAGCCCCTGACTATTACTGACCAACTCAGTCTTAAAATGATGAATGGCTATGGAAGTGTTGAGCCTGCAGATCTGGAGAAGTAGTGTTGATATTGTACGCTGTGATCTGCTGATCAGAGTGCCATGAAAATCTAAGATTTCTTTGGCTTTCAAATATGTCATGTTATTCAACTGTTTAAAATAGTTTAACTTTTTTATATTTTATAAAATCTTTATAAAATCTTATTTAAAGCTGTTGAGTGTCATTGTTTTCTATGTTAATACTTCTCTTAACATGCAAAGACAAGTAAGAAATAAATTAATTTCCCTAACACAAGCCTTATAGGACAGCATTCACTTAACCAATGGCCTGAACTTGAGGCTGGATTATCTGACACGTGACACTGCAGCAGCATAGGCGGGTCCAGGCCCCAATTGGCTCAAATACGTTTTTATATATGTATATATATAAATTATATTCCACAACAAAATTAGGTTCTTATACATTTTAAACGTTTCTTGTAAGATAATGTGTAAAACAATTGTTAATCTGGTAATAATATATGTATTTATCAAAACGTGGCGCTTAGTAACGTCACTTTTCTAGCTGTCCAATCACAATGAAGGAGAGGTGGTACAGACACTACATCGATCAACCGGGACATCTTTCCTCTACAAAACAAATAGTCAAGATAAACTTCGACTCAGCACACCTTCTTTTTTATTATTATTATTACTAATTATAATAATTATTTCTTTACCTGACTACTAGGCTTCCCACTTATTATGTCTACCTGTCAGCCAATTACTGTGTCCAAATGTGAGACGAAACGTAATTAATATTCATAATCCAAGCTGCGTCATAGTTGGACGCAGGCAAGGTGTGTTCGACTTCATGCGCCACTGCGCAGACCCATCATAAAATGACATAAAAATACCGCGAGAGCATTTAAAAAGCATAGATAATAGGCTGCTCTCGCGGTAGTTTTGTGTCACACGGTTTGCGCAGCGCCACATGAGGTCTAACACACGCAATTTGTTTAGGTTCTTTTGTGGGTGGGAATAAGAACGCAATAAAAAGCCCTCGATCGCCACACACGAGATTCACCTACGACTTATTTTAATCAGATAATCATGCAGGCACGGATTGTTCTGGTACTTTGCTTGGCAGGTGAGTTTTGTAACTCAGTCTGATGTTTTGATTGTATTATAAAATGTATATTTAAACAAATAGCCTTGATCTTGTGTAGCTAATAAAGGCAACGTGTAGAAGGCACGTCATGAGGGTAAACGTTTTTTGTTGTTGTTTTTAGTAAAATGTCAATTTTGTCCTTTAAGCTTTGGCATGTGCAGCCCGCATCCCTGATGGCTCTAAAGAGGTATGTGGATGACCAGTACCATATTGTTTGTTCATTTTACCCACCAGGTGTGGAGTATACTGTATATGTTTATACAGTATACTCTACACTTGTCTCCAACCCTGCTTTTTGTGAGCTACCGTCCTGCAGATTTCAGCTCCAACACACCTGTCTGTAATTATCAAGCAGCCCTGTACACCATTAGCTGCTTCAGCTGTGTTTGAGGTTGGAGCTAAAATCTGCAAGATTTTTTTTCACAATATATATTGTGCACGTGCGTGTGTATGGTTATGTAACCATGAGTGCATCTGTTCACAGCCTAACTGCTTCATTTATAATCTGCCTATGTGCACACGAGAATATAACCCTGTGTGTGGGACTGATAAAAACACATATCCCAATGAATGCACATTGTGTCTTGACAATATGTAAGTAATCACTTTGTGTACCATTCTTTGCACCGTACTCTCTACCATTTAAATGCTTATGTTTTTACTAATGTCCAAAAATATTATAAAAAATCTGTCTTAAATGTCATGTGGTTGTGTGGAAAATGAAACCACAAGTACTGAATTGTATTTTTTTTTTGTCTTGTCATAGAGAGCTAAAGCGCAATGTATTGATCTCCAGGAATGGTGAATGCTGAGTTAAAAGTCTGCACGTTTCTGTCCGAGACGTAACATGAGAGAACATGCACGTTTACGTCCGGTTTTGTTTTACAACAAAATAATTTGTTTTAAAATTAATTGTTTGGTGATTGTTTTTAAAACCTTAAATAAATCTGTAATTAATTTAATCCTGCATCTCTGGTTACTTTATTTAAAAAATGGTAAAAAAATACTCCTGGTGTGAGCTAGATATGAGCAATTTTGATTGAGAGTTTGGTAAAACTTTACAATTAATTTCTATTTGTTAACACAAACTGCAACACAATACATTTACACCATGTAGTGATCTTAAGGTGAAACTCTACATTTACTAAAAATTTAGTTTAAATCAACATCAATTCACCGTAAACTAATTTGAACAAACATCTGTATTTGTATAAACTAACATTAACTATGCAACTAAGTACTGTAAAAGTGTTCGTTAAAGCTCATTGACAGTTCTTGTTAGCTTATGCATTAACTAATGTTTACTAATGAAACCTTATTGGGATGCAATTACTGTCTTCATATGGTAAAACATTTTTAAGTGAGGGCAATGTATCCTTTTATGCCCATTTTGTTTAACATTCAAATGACCTAAAAGTATAAAATTTCAGTTGGGAAAAAGGTGTTTGTTCAGTTTTGTTTGGCAAGAGAATTACTGTAAGTCTTCTAAGAGTTTGGATCATATGAGTATTTTATTTAAGTTTATGCTGCAAAACACAGTAATAGCCACTGTTTTATAAAGTGTCAATGGGAGATCAACTGAGTGCGTTTTAATTTTCTGGGTTAAGAATTTAATCAAACAATATAGTTTTTTACTCTACAACTGTACTGTGTCTATGCACATGAATCACATGGCCAGCATCTGCTTGCATTGCTGTTTGTTTGATGTCATACCACTGTTTGTGGGCTGATTTACTTATCTTTTATGACACGACACAGAACACTAACTTCCAGTAAACTGTGATACACTAGATAGACAGTCAAAACATTGCATTACTCCCACTGAACCGACCAATCATCTTCCAGCACGATATCAAATCTATCCAAAGACCATACTGTAACAGAACATATCCATTCAGTTTGTGCAATGACATGAACTTACAGTGATTAGAAACAACCCCTAATGTGACCATACAACCATTAAATTACAATAACATTTATATTGTTAGGGGATGTTTATAATCACTGTACAATAATGGAAATGTTGTATGTTTGTATCCACCTCAATGTGTTTTCACCCATAACCTTAAACACATGATGTAATTAATTGCATGTTAATTATATTTTAAAGTGGCAGTTTATAAAGGATCAAATTATATAACAAGTGCAGGGCCATTCTTGGAATATTAGGCTTTTTTATTTTTCTGCTCGACCTCTTCCCTGTAGTTTCCTATCTCCGTAGAGGGGGAGTTTGTTACCTTGGTAAGTGTGTTGCTCTTGAAGATTAAAGGTTGATACTGGCCCAGTCTGCGTGCCAACGTTTGTAAGAGAAGTGATCTGAGACCTCCCTATTTATAGCATATGGTTTGTATATGATACCACTTTAGTGTTGCCGTTAACACAAGAACACGTGTTGGTGAGGTATAGACATTGAAGAATGGCATGCGGCCGATGATGGAGAAATGGCTACATTAACGTTTGCACGCAGATATGTTCAGCTACTACTCCTCGGTATTGGTGGCTTCTGAATTATTTTTCTCCTGCGGCCAACGTGTTTTTGAAACAGACTTTAGTAAGCTGCTCTGTTTCATTTTAGTTTAAAGGGTTCACCCAAAAATTCTGTCATCATTTACTCTCATGTTGTTTACAGACTTGTACACATTTCTTTGTTCTGATCAACACAAAGGAAGATATTTTGAGGAATGTTTGAAACCAGATTAATCCGAGACTCCACTGACTTCCATAGTATTTTCTTTCCTACTATGGAAGTGAATAGGGCTCATGAGCAGATAATCATATGTGAGAACAGACAGGATCAGACAGAAAACATTCGTATACAAGTAAACAGGCAAGAGATCAGGGCAGACCAAACATAATTCACAGGACAAAGCACATACTGTAAATCCAAGAAACAAGGGAGCCCTCTGCTGGTAATAAGAGAGAGATACAGCTAGATACATTACAATAGAGGTACATTTTATAACCTTTCAGTAACATTTTGCAATAAGGTTCTATTTTTTTACATTATAGTAAACATGAAATAATAATTAACAATACTTCTACAGCATTTATTAATTCCAGACATTAGTTTAATGTTTACTAATACATTTTTAAAAGAATAAAAAAATTAGCTGTTAAAATTAGATTTTATGTATTTGTATTATTCATAGTAATTAAAGACACACACTATAAAGGGGTGCAATATCCAAAACAACAGACAAAAATTTGACCCTTACGCACAGAGATTGTTCCAGATTCTCTAAATCTTTGGATGATATTATGCACTGTAGCTGATGATAAATTCAAACTCAGAAAACTATTTTTCGCCGCAGCATTGGGGGAATTGGTGATTCTTTGCCCATCTTGACTTCTGAGAGACAATCTGAACGGCTTTTTTATACCCAATCATGTTGCAAAATGGTCCTTCAACTCTTTCTTATGTACAATACATTTTAATTTTCTTCCCTCTTATTGCTACCTGTCCCAACTTTGTGTTGCTCTCATGAAATCCAAAATGAGCCAATATTTTGGCATGACATTTTAAAATGTCTATATTCTATTGTTAATAAAATATAAGTTTATGAGATTTGTAAATTATTCCATTCCTTTTTTACTCGCAATTTCTAAAGTGTCACAACTTTGGGGTTGTAACATTTATGCATGTTTCAATATGATTTGAAGATGTGACTTTTGCCCCATCTGTCATTTTTGATGCTTCAAAGTGTGCTCATCAGCGTCCCCTTGATGCAGTCTTTGGTGAAGGGTCCCTAAAGTTTTCAGTAGATGATATCATCAAAGTGTGGACTCTGAGGAGGACCACAAGTCCGGAGTGTGGCATTTGAGACAGGGCCTATGTGATTCCTTTGGATGAGATGTTAAACCGAGGTCTTGACCCTCTGTGGTCATTAAAAATCCCAGGTTGTCTGGGAGTAGGGGTGTGCCCAAGCATACTGGCTAAATTTGCCTAAATTTGCATACTAATTAATTTTACAGTATCACTCTGTCTCCTCTCCACTAATAAGCTGGTGTGTGGGGGGCGCAATATCGCTAAAAAAATGCTAGTTTGGTGAATTGGAGATGGGGCAAATTCCCTTTCCCCATGGATTAACTTGTCTGGGTCAATTTGTGTATGGATAATCAGTTCTCAACTCGACTATTGCCATAGATGCTGGAATGGCATAAAAAAGAAAGAATGAATACGTGTTTTAATACGTTTTCTCTATATATAATATTTGAAACGCCCACTTTTACTTGCACAAGGGTGGGAACAATGGGCAATAAAAGGAGCTCACAGCCGAGACAAAAGAAAACATTGTCAAGATATCGATCATCTCAAAATCATGAATGCAAGATTTATTCTGCTGCTCTTTTCAGTCGGTGAGTTTACTTTTTTTTTTATCAAAATGTTTGAGCTATGATTCTTGAGCTACATCACATTTTTGTGTAGGTCACACTTTTTTCAAGTATTGTGTGTGAAGTAAATGTTTGACTTTTCTGCACAGTCATGGCAAGTGGAGTTATCATTTTGATGAAGTAAGTATATGCTAATACCGTCCGTGTATGATATAACTTTATTGGGTGGTTTCTTGACAGGGTTTATCCTAGATCCAGACTAAAATGCATGTTTGAGCTGCTTTCATTTAAAAACATCTTGCACTGACGTATCTTAACATATATCAGGTTTGGTTTCAAGTTGCACACCTGTATTGTTTTTTGAAAGGTTTGTTTGTAAAAACTACTTAAATGCTCTAATATAACTAAGGCCTAGTCCTGGATTAAACTAAACCCTGTCTGCCCCATAAGTTAACCTGCTGGACACTGAATGTGTTTGTGTTTATTGTATGTGCGCATCTGTTGACAGCCTGACTGCCCTGACGAGGTGTTTGGTTGCATGAAGGATTATCATCCTGTGTGTGGTACTGATGGAGTCACCTATGGAAATGAATGCAGACTGTGTCTCCATATACAGTGAGATCACATCTGTGTTTTTATCTATGATTTATCTATCATTTAATGTGTTTTATCAAACATAAGTGTCATGTAATTGTGTAAACCAGAGTGAACACTTTTATTTACTGTTTTATAGGAGGACAGGAGAGGACATAAAAATAGCCTATAGGGATAAATGCAGAGACAACCAGAATCAGCAGCAGGTGGAATGACATACAACAGCTTTACAGTAAAGGATGGTTATTGACTGTTCGTTCTGAGATTTAAACTGCAAATCTACAATAAAGCATACATTAAAGTTATTGCTCTTCAGTATTATGATTTAACTCATTGTTTAACACTTAATAAAGTTGTATATACATAGCTGCCATATTAAGACCACATACACATTATACTAATAAAACTTTCCCCCACATTTGTGTGTGTGTGTGTGTGTGTATATATATACACCATTATATCAGGGTCACTGGATTAAAATGTTACTCATGATCTTAAAACATCTGATCTGAATGCATAAGCCAAAATGTTTGAAAAGAATGTTTTGGACACTGCTGAAAATATTTATTTATAATAAAAAACATTCATAATGATGCAAACTAATTTTTTTTAAATGGAATATTGAAGAAAAGCACGCATCATAGATGTGAAATCTTTAAATACTGTAAACATCTCGGATGAGACAGCTTGTTGTCATTAGTTGGCGCAAGGATATGGATTTAACTGGAAGCTGGGACCATAAAACCTTGAAGAAAAGAGACAGACAGACTTCAAATAGGATAATGATCGACAGAATTAAGCATTAATATAACACAAAGAAAGATGTTTTTTAATGATATGTCCACTTGTGCAACTGTTAGGGTTGGAATATTATGTATGACGCCCTAAGGTGTGATCTTCGAAAAAACTTCTCATTATGCAATAAAAGGATTGCCACAGACGAAAAAACATGGTCAAGATATATGTTTTTTTTTAATATATAATAGTCCTCCTCCTTTCTGTTCTCTTCCTCATCCTCATCCTCCTCTTGCTCTTCATCCTTCAACTCAAGCTCCATTAACTTTGATGTGAATGATGTGTCTAATGTGAAGAACCGTGTTTACAAGATAAAGTGTCTGCCGTTATTAAAGCTTGGTCTAAAGATTAGTTAATGGTTTCACTGAGAAAGCATCAAATTTAAAATTGTATTTTTACAATCAGACAATACATATATGCATTCATTATGTGTTCATCAGGGGAAGACTGTCACATAAAAATTTCAAATAAGGTTTTAAACTTTGTGTATTATTAGAACAAAGTCATCTTCAAGTGTTCGTCTTTCTTATCAACACAAATCTAACGGTAAAAGCTGCATTTCTCAGTACTGCTGTTGTAATCTTATTGCTTAACTTATAAAAAAGTAGTGTTACATCCAGAACTAAGTAGATTACTTTGAAATTGATTACAAACTGCATGGCAAAATTTGTAGTCAATAACCTAATCTCTTTGATTACACATTTTGTGTTATCTGACACCTATTGATTATTTGACCTATACAGTATGTTTATTTGATGTCACATACAGTATATTTAAGTAGGATAGTATACTTTTTTTAACACAGTAGCAAGAATACATGCAAATTTTAAACAAGACATGTTTGTAAGTGCATTTGATATTACATTGTATGTAAAACATAAATAAACATGATATCAGCAATAATATTATTATTCAGGTAAGATTCAGACTGCATACATATTTTGTAAGAAAACATCAATGATGGGAATGACTCTATACTGTATATAAAATCTGATGTTAACACTGAAGAATATATGAAAAATGATATATAACTTATGTATATTTATTACTCTTTGCTAAATTCTTTGCTATATATACAGTATATGAAGATTAATATAATACACATAAAACATGTCAGGCCCACCCTTGTGGATTAGTTGGCTTATGAAAGCATTTGTAAAATTATAAAAAAAAATTGGAAAACAAGAAAGTAATATGTAATGTAATCCATTTAAAGAAATCAGTAACACTAAAATAGTAACTGTACGATGGCATTTTAAAATGTTATGTCATTTAAAATACTTTAAAATGACATGTAATCAGTTACTACCCAGCGCTGGTTACATCTTAAATTCTTGTTATCAGAGAGTTACTTACATGCTAATGTCAAGTCAACTTAATTTATATAGCACTTTTTTACAATGTCGCATTGTAGCAGCTTAAGGTTTTCTTGTTTTTTATGAAAGAAGTTATATATTTTATCTTTGACTATCTAACATTTAGTCAATTTATATGATAAATAATGGCCCCTAAAAGATAAAAAAAAAACTATAAGAGCATTTTACATTACATAAAGAATTTGCAGTAATACCATGAACAGGAATGTAAAAAAGCATAAGAAATTGTATCAACATCATTAAGTGCACACCTACCAAAGTAAAACAGTGATGTTTTTAGGATTGTAGCCAGACCATTACAAAGAAAAAAAGCTTTGTCAACAGTCTCCTAGTAAGCAAACTAACAGGTTAACAGTGTCAAGGAACCAAAACTCAATTATGGAGAACCTTGTGTTAAAGCAGGCTTATCTGGGAGGGTTAATTCTTCTATGGCATTGTACAGCTGCCCCCCATTACTTTTTTCCGTAACTTATATTTCTAAACCCTTTTTTTTTTTTTGTTACTGTGTGTGCATTTTGTCTGAATTATGATCATATAATAGTCTTTATATTATATTCATAGCTTTCTGCAGCAGGTGAAAAGATCTTGATCTTCCCATGAGCTCGATGCTGTTAACTTGCAGTGTAGTTTGTGTTGTTTTTGACATTTCTCAAAAGACCCTTATGCTCTACTTGAAGTTACAAGGACAGGACAAGAACACTAGGATAACAATAAACCAAAAAATTGCCAATAACATTCATGGAAGACTATGTGATTAATCTATGTGATTAACTCCGTTCTGTTTTATGATAGTTCACACTCTATTAATGATGCTTTGATTCAGCTTCAGTTTCTGCCGTCTGTCTCTTCTTCAACCAGTTTCGACATCGCCAGCTTTGCTTCTTTAGGATTCAACCCTAAAGTTAAGATAGTGAAGTTTATGAACATAAATGTTATAAATCATTAGTCATTGTATTTCATTTGAGCGTTTTATTGTGAAATTGATTGCTTAACTTTTAAACAACTGAAGAACAGCAACAGAGAGAAAGTCAAACATACACACTCATCATACCTTTATATGGCCTTCTCACTACATGTGTCTTTTAAATTTGAAGGGGGGTAAATACACTATACGCATAACAGTATTGGGACATCTGACACCAATATTTGGATTCAATTGTTCGACAGGGTTGAGGTCAGGGCTCTGTCAACTTCTTACTCTAAATAGTATTTGAAATAGGAATTAGTATGCCCATTAATATTGTGTGTTAAAATAAGTGTCCACTGCATTAAATTAATAAATAAAATGAAATGAGTGATGATTCACTGATTTAATAAATTAAGCAATATAAAATTACATATGAAATAATAATTATAGAAAACAATACCCTAACCCTAAAACTCAACAGTTATACCATGGGAAAATTTACTACCCTTTTGTGTACAAAAAATCTACTAAATTAAACTGCTGTAAAAATGTATCAAATTAATGTTTTTTTTTCATCAATCTTTTATCACTTAGGGTGTAGTCACTTTTGTTGTCAGCTATTTTAACAATAATGGCTTTATGTTAAGTTATTTTCAGAGGACAGTAAATCTATACTGCTATACAAGGAGCACATTTAATGTATATCCAAATTTCATTTCTACAGTATTGTTCCTTGAGAAGATTTACTAAAATATCTGCAGAACTGTGAGGGGTGTATTCAATTTTGTGAAATACCGAATACCACAGTGTTTCCCATTTTCTTTTGTCAAGCTTTGTTCAAGTCATCTGATGATTGAAGAAGTTTTTCGAGTGTGTTACATTTAGTCTTTGTTCAATAAACTGTACTTGGGTTTTCACAGCTTGCTTTTAGTGGCGTGTGACAGACATTGACAAACCTTTTTTTTTCATATAAAAAGAATAAAAGTATTATTTTAATAAACTAAAATGCCCACTTATACTTGTGCAAGTCTGAGGATGGGGACAATGTGCAGTTAAAGGACCTCACAACCAAACCTGAGACAAAAAAAAATTGTCAAGATTTCGATCATGTCAGAATCATGATGGCAAGAATCATTTTGTGTTTAAGGCAAAAGTAACCAAAAAGTATCTAGTTTTTATTATCATTATTCAAAAAAGAACAGAATTAGAATAGAAATATGTTTGAAATATGAAAAAAAAATTTGCCCTGTTTAAAACCTTGTTCCATGTGTCCCTTTTATATTTTGTGCATGATGTTTTTAAATGGCGTTTTATCAAACATAAGTGTCATGTAGTTATGTAAACCATAAGTCAACATGTTTTATAGAGAGTTGACATAAAAATTGCCTACAGGTATAGAGGTTTAGACGTCACGTGACTCCTTCTGTTTATGCCACCATACTGGCAGGCAAGGACAGTCGGGAGTGAACATGAAATGAATGGCAGCAGCAGGAGTTTCATGGCAACAGAGTTCACTGCGCACTTTAATTTAAAAAATATAGATATGAACATCCTAAAATAAAAAAAAGATGAAACACAACAGATCCCTATAATACCTTTTAACGTCTATCTGCCCAATTTTTTCCACATTTTAAAATCTTTCATGTCATTTTAGGGTTAGGCTACTATTAAACTTAAAACCCTTATACAACATGTTGAAATAGTAAGGTTTGTAAGATATAAACAGTCTGGTATAAAATTATTGTTTAACCACTATCAATACCAATGATACGATTGCCTGCCAAAAGGCGAAGTTTAGGCAGTGTGACATCAACTGCTGGAGCTCATAGGGGTGAATGCAGAGACGAACGGCACCATCTGCAGGAGATATGACATACAACACCTTTACAGTAAAAGATAGTTATAGACTGTTTGTTCTGGGATTTTTAAGAGCCTACAACAAAGCATGAATTTAACACATGAAAGTCTTTGCTCTTCAGTATTATGATTTGACTCATTGTTTATCACTTACTAAAGCTGTGTCCAGAGATCCTTATTAAGACCACATACACATTATACTAATAAAACTTTCCCCCATATATCAGGGTTACTGGATCAAAATGTTTCAAATAAGTTTTGTACACAAAAATAAAATGGTGCTTTAAATGTTTCTTATTAATTTAATGCACTCAGAGACTGAATCAAATACAGAGACTGTATTAAAGTACCGAAAAAAATACAACAGGCCATGACAAACAAAACAAGACAAAGCCCACCATCAGTGTCGCAACTTCTTTATCATTTAAAAAATCTTCATAACTGCACAAAAAATATTTTTTAAATATGGTCTGAGAAAAGTCACTTCAATACCTTTTTAAATACATCTCAGGATGACTGATAATATGCCAAGAGAACATTTGTGAAAAATGTGGCCAAAGCATGACAACTGTAAAGGTGCTTAACAACATTCTTTTTTTTTCAAACTTCCCATATTTCCTTTTTGTAATTTCAAATTATTGGTCAGTATAGACCCGGTTACACAGAGGTGCTTGGTGCTTAGTTACACCGCAAAAAATGTAAAGTATTATTAATGCCTAGAGTGATTTCAAGTAAAATTGGCCATTTAAGGTTAGATCATCATTGCATTGGGCAGATTCCCCTTGTAAAAAATAAAAATGTTTGCAACATGTTTGCTGTTTAAAGTGGCTTTAGTGTCTGCTAAGGTGGGCACAGCAGTACTTCAAAGACATAAAAGGGGGCGACAAATTACTCTCAAATAAGAAACTCTGTACTCAACTAAGCCCTTTAAGCTGATAATATACTCAAGTTACAGAAGGATTACATTTTAAGTATTTTTAATAAAGGACGATGTTTAATTTATGTAAAATAAACTGAAAAAAAGTATGTGTGGTTTGTCTAGTTAGATGCTATATGTTTACACCTGTAGTGTAATTAATTCGTCCATGAATCCTTCTGTTTACATGCAAAGTCATATTGTCTGGGCATTCGGTGAATGAGTGCATAAGCAGATTGTTATCATCGATCCTGCTGATCAGATACTACAAATATGTATAGACGATTAGTTATACATATTTCCCTTTAAGATAAATCAACAATTCCCTAAATGGAATAGTGTTTAAATAACCTGTGACTCAATTCTTTACATGATTAGTGAACGGTGTGACTGGGTGAGGGTAAAATTTTCTAGAAATTTCATCCTCTTGGTGTTGCTAGTGGCATTTCTTTGCCACTTGAGCTACAAGGACTTCAAGAAAGGCAGACAAGCGATGACTAATCTTTCACCTTATCATAAGGAAAATTATTTTTACTCAAAAGACCCTGATGTTGTTCTTGCTCTATTTGAAAGAAGACCCCAATAAGAAGGCATTAAAACTTGTACATCATAAGGTATTACAAATAATGAAAAAAAAAAATTGTAAATACCTACCCAGCAAAAAAAAGCAGTCAATTCACAGTCTAGGTTAATTATAGACCCGATATCGTCCGGCTAAAAATAACGCAATTCTAGCCAAAATAAACAAAAATTTGGTTACATGTTTGTTGTCTTTGGTTGCATGATGAGATATCAAACATCTCACAAAGTGTTTGTTTTTATTTATTTATGGTTAAACATCTGTGCTGTGTTTGGACAGCTATTAGCCATCTTGTAAATGCAAAAATGCTTGCTGGGTATGTACTGTATCAACCAATCAGTAACTATTTTTGTGTGCAACTTTTGTAGCACTTTACAGAACTAACAATGAGCAGTTTAGTTTTTCAGCATTTATTAACACAAAAAGTTACAACTTTTGATTTTAAAAATGTATTTGTAAATGCCATGAACGAAAGTTAATGCTGTAGTCAGAAGTATTGTTCAGTATATCACGTTGATATACCATATTTAAAAAAAATAAAGACCAAGGGAGTTTCATATCTTGTCCATGAGCCTATTAGGTGTTTAGTTAATATTCAAATACTGGGTCACTCTTTTGCCCAATCAAATCCTCCATATTAAGAGGCTCTCGAACTGTTGGTTTTGCTTCTTTTCAAGCTAGGTTAGGTAAAGATGACATTATAAAAGTTTCTTTAAAGTCATTTGTAATTTTGGTATTGTATTGATTTTTTTATAGTGACAAAATCTTTACTAGCTATTGTTCAAAGTATGAGGGAAATTCATTAAAGCACTTAAATCTAACACATTACTCTCTATCATACAAACTAGGGGTGTGACGAGATCTCGTGCGGCATGCATTATTATATTGTCTTTTAAAGCTTTTGTTTGTTTTTGCTGTTTATTACTGTAATGTGTTTACTTATTTTAATACTTTATTTGAACCAATTATTATTGCATCGTTCGTATTATGTCATTTTAAATGTTATTGCCCACTTGGGTCTACTTTTATTACCAAAAAAAAAAAATCAAATTACTTCATTATAATTGCAAAAAATAATTGTTAGGGACAGTCGTTTAAAGATTTCAAAAGAATGTGTTTTTAGTTTCTCATTCATTTATTTTATCATTGGGAAAAGTGTAAAAATCTCATGTCTTTCTTCGTGAATTAAGTGTCTCGTCCCACCCCTACTACAAACAAATTTATTTTTGTTCTTTACGTTAAATGTAGGCCTCCACGTATACATATGAGATCTGAAAAACCTCTAGCCAATAAGTGCAACAAGTCTTCAAAACCAGCTGTCAAAATACATCTACACAGCAATCAGAATATCAAACCATACATTTTTCTTTAAAATAACATATAAAATCCTATTTGTAGCCCTGTTTATTACGGTTACACTTTACAAACACATTTCTTAATTCACACAAAAGATCTTAAATATGATTGTCTACTTCATTAAGTGCTGCTTTAGGAACACGACAAAGGCACTAAAATATTGAATCGGTCCTAATCAATCATTGACATTTGGTTTTAAGATTATCCACGTTAAATATAAGGTGAGAGAAGTATGGACACAAATCAAAGCTACATACATCCAAGTTCAGTCCAAATATGAAAGCCCAGCTACCGAGTTGCAATCTGAATTGCATGTTAGAAAACAATATCGTCCTTTCATGGCCTGTATGTTTTTATGACGTCCTTTATGGGTCTCCGGCAGATGGGACAACAAGCATTAATCTGTCTTTTAAGCCTCAGTCCGCAGTCATTACATAGACACATGTGTCCGCAAGTATAGATGACGGTATCCACCTCATGATCAAAGCACACTGTACACTCATTGTTTTTGTTGCTCAGGGCCGTGTCTGATGAAGAGAGGCTTGGTGAAACCGGTGGACTGAGAGGAGAGCTGGGGGCCGTCACTAAATATAAACACATTGAACAACATCACATGCCAGCTTCTGTGTGATACATCTCATTCGTAAACACAATCTTGTTTGAACTTAAATGCATCATTACTATGAAATAATTGTGCAAACATTACACTAAAGCATATTTTTATTATTCTTTAAAAATTTTTAGAATTTTCATCACAAGAATGTCATCATTGTTATGTTATTGGATCTCACATGTCAGGTCTTACCAGACACAAATGAAGCGTTCAGCGAGTGATTTACATTTTAAGTCAATGCAAAGACACGACAGACATCCTACAGCACAATCCGTGTGAATGAAGTGGTGCGATTCGTGCAAATGACGTGGTGCAAATTGAGCATTTCAGGCGTTTGCTGCATGTAAAGTCCAATTTAATAGTCGTGCGTAAGGTTAACGCCGTAGGTTGTGCGCCAAATTTTTAACAGCACGTCAGTTCTACGCGAACTGCAAGTGCTGTGATTGGTCCACTAGAACCCCTCCCATCAGGTAAAAAACTGCGTCATTGGTTTTTCCGTTTGTGACGGTGAGAAGAAAGATGGGCCAAGTTGAGGAGTGATTTACCTCAAACTGCAACAAAAGTTGTTTATTTACTGCTAGTCTTCTTAAACATACACAACAATCTGCTGTTTCTTCTTCGTTTGTGGGTTAAACTGGCCAAGCTGCTGCTTCATTGACGGTCGTGCTGCTAACACGCATGGATACCGCCTACCAGCAGTCTGCATGTGTGTTTGCACGTCAATGTGGACAACGACGCAGAAGTATGAAATCCGACATGTAGCGTAAGCCATGGGACATATGCACAACTATAATGAGCCCTTTACATGCAAATTTAAAAATGTTACCTTTGGTGGATATTCACGCCGTGTTAACCAATCAGCAGCTTGCTATAGTAGACGATGCAACACTGCAGAAAATGACGTTCTTACTTAGTATTTTTGTCTTGTTTTCAGTAGAAGATGTATTTTCTTGATGAGCAAAATGACCTAAGAAAATACTACTCGTTTTTAGACAAAAAATATACAATTTAAGTGAATTTGTGCTTAAAACAAACAAAAATATCTGCCAATGGGGTGAGAAAATTTTACTTGAATTAAGTGTTTAAGAAAAAATAAATCTTATTTCACAATTTTTTTCTCACCCCATTGGTAGAAAATTTTGCTTGTTTTAAGTACAATTTCACTTAAATTGTATATTATTTGTCTTAAAACTAGACTTATTTACTTAGGTCGTTTTGCTCATCGAGAAAAAGCATCTTAATTTAAGAATTTTTTGATATTTCTACTGAAAACAAGACAAAAGTACTAAATAAGAAAGTCATTTTTTGCAGTGAAGCGGAGGCAGAAATACGAAACAACAATGGAGGACAAAATCATTGTCGCTGTATTTGGACACTCAGAGCTGTACGACTCATCTTCGTACTTTTATAGAAACAGGAATAAAAAGGATCTAACTTGGAAGAAAGTGAGTGAGGTGGTCTGACAATTTGGTAATTAAAGCCGACAAATTGAGAGTATTCTCACATCTGAATTTCACACACGAATGAAGCGAGTTAACTCAGAATGTTCAAGCGTTCAACTCATAGACTGCAAAAAAAGATGGTTGACGCGACATCACATCCCTCCATTGTAATAAATTGAAGCTAAAAATGTCCGTCCATGGTCGCCGCCATGTTACGCAAAAACGTCAGTTTGGAGCCAAGGCATGCGCAGAAGGAATCATCCGTGGAGCCAGAGGCGGAGCCGCGGTATCAAACTTCCGCCCAAACGCTCGCACGACCAATTTAACCACGCCAATCATAACGACCTGTTTCTATAGCATCAAATTACAAGCTAAAATTAAACTTATCACAAAAATGAACACTTGAACATATATCAGCGTGATATCAAATACCTGAAAGGACCAAAACCATCTTTCGGAAGCTTTTATTGGAAATGTAAATTTTTTTATTTAGAGCAGAGTCCCATTCGTTTGAATGAATAGGGCGGGTTTATGACTTGAACTGCAGCCAGCCACCAGGGGGCGATCAAAGAGCCAGAGGCTTCACTTTTCAAGACTTATAAGGCACAGCTGGTGAATAACGAGATTTATCATCTTCATTTGCATCTGGTGTGAATGCACAGTCAGTTCATTTATGGAAAAGAATAGTTTGGACATTCTGCTAGATATAAAAGAGTTTGGCTCCATATTTAGCAAAATGTTTGGCTCCATATCTATTGTGTTTTATTGTTACTGGGTTATATCTTTCGTACCTAGAGAAGATTCGGATGCGGATGAGGATCTGTTGACACTGAAGGCCAGATCAGAGTCACTGTCATCAGCTGTTGATCCCTGAGATGCGGATGAACAGGTGGACGGGCTTGACTGAATTGTTCCTTATAGACACAAACAATAATACACATTATTAATCACACTCACTGGATGTCTGTCTGCATTACATTATAAATGACTGTTCCAGCTGTATTGTACATGCTTCAAAGTCTTACTGTCAATATGACATCACAATGAGTGAAACTGCAGGGCAAAGTCATACAGGGTGCTCCATTTTATGCATGCTCTATTTTTGTTAAAAGGTTTGTACAAGATTAAAAAAAGAGCATACCTCAAATATTACATATGTTAAACCACTCTCAACATCCTATCGTCAATTATTCCTTACATACCCAATATCCTGAGTCGGTTCACAGCCCCGTGCAGAGTGAAGAAAGCCCACAGAACCTGAGAGGAGTCGACACACAGGAGACGGCCACGCGCCCCTCCGTTAATCCCGTGATGCACCTCTCCGTTGGCCAAAAAGGTAAAGCTGAGCACATCACCTGCCGTTGGCACAGGAAAACCCCTGTACACCACCCAGTACTCCTTCCGGTCCAGAAGCACTTCTGGGTCGGCCGGAAGCTCGCCGGCATTGAGGGTGCCCGGATCGCACGAGGTCATACCAAACAGAAGTGCCCCGAAGTACGGCAAGCCGAGATGTCCTACCTCCACATACAGTGTCTCGCCCACCCGGACAGGCCTGTCACTGAACATCAACGTCCTACTGCTGTCCAGAAAGTGCGTACAGGCGACCGTGCGGTCGTTGGAGAGGACAACGTCCGGACCTCGCACTGGGTGAAAATGCAGATCGGTGTCAAGAGGCGAGGACGGTCCACGGGCTGGTCTTTGGGTGGTGATGATGTTGGATGATGAGGGTGTAGAGGAGGTGGAGCAGCACGGGGTGAGCTGGTTGTAGCTGCTGAGTTGCAGCGTGGCGAACTTGGCGGCGGCGGCCTGGTTGGTCTCCAGCTGGTTGTTGCTGTAATTGGCCGAGTCATGGTTGCTCTGGGGAAGATACGCACTGAGCCGAGCGGTATTCAGACAGCCTGTGCCCACGCTGTCGGCAAATGTGCTCTCTGAAAAAAAAGGGAGGTCAGTGACTGATTCAGAAAAAATATTCTGCTCTAATAACAAATCTGTGTGTATGGATGTGTGCTGTCCAAATGTGAGCTGTAACCTTATGTACCTAACTTTGACTGTTGCCATCATAAGCTTGATTTTATGTGACATTTTAGTTTGTTGTTGTCAATGTCCCAATTATCCCTACTGAAAAATCCAGCTAAGACCAGCATAAACTGGCGAGCTGGTTTTAACTGGTTTCCCAGCTTGGTTTAAAGGTGCTCTAAGCGAATTGACGCGTTTTAGACCATAAAAAGTTTTTGTTACATACAGCAAACATCTCCTCACTATCTGCTTGCTGCCTGTCCGCTGATCAAACTGTAAAAAAACGCGATCTCTGTAGACAGCCCAGGCTTCACAAACGCCAATAACAACACAGTGGCCAAACCTAGCACCACAAAACAAAACAAAGTGTTTCAGCCAATAAACGACAAAAAGGATTTGGGGGTTGGGTTTGGGCGCGTTATGAAAGCACGCAAGGGAGGGGGAGGAGTTAGCTACGCTCCGTCTGTTTGAAAACAATTCAAACGTCAACAAAAACTAAAGTCTCGCAGATTTGCTTAGAACGCCTTTAAGCTGGTTTTGCTGGTGTAGAAAGCTGGTCTAGCTGTGTTTTGGTTACTTTTTAAGCTGGTCTAGCTGGACTTAGCTGGTCAGGCTGGAAGACCAATTGACCCACCAACCTGACCAGCTTTACCAGGATGTGAGAACCAGCTTAAACCAGCTACTAAACCCACTAAAACCAGCTTCCAGCTTATGCTGGTCTTTGCTGGATTTTTCAGTAGGGGGGACAGAGGGGGACTTACTTTTATAAAAATATAATTACTTAACTAGGCACGTAATATTAAAGTACAGATAAATGAATCATATTGAATCAAATTGCTTGATCCTTCTGTGCAAATATCGCATCGCCGGCGGATATAATCCATACTGAATCGTATCACAATGAACTGTACGATTTACACCCCTAAAAATTAGGCTCCAAAACTTTACTGAAATCACGATTTCCCATTGTGAATCAATTGATCTGTTTATCCTCATTTTAAGCAAAACATTTTTAACAACTTGACTGACAGCTCAGACAAAACATGTCTATAGGTCTGGATCTGGTCAGCTTTTCCAGAATGCTTGAAGTTTTTCTTTAGGAATAGACGGCATGTTGACCAAACATGGTCAGTGATCTCATCACACAGAAGATAAACAGTTCTTGACGACTGCTGAGAACAAGCCAGTAAGAAAGAAAGAAATAATTCACTGACTCCCAATCTCAGGTGTGAGCTACTGTTGATCATTCAGCGTGTGCGATTCTGAATCAGTCAGTCAGGGTGGGACAGTGAATCATGGCACCTCCGTCGGGATGGCTATTCTGCGTTTCAGTGCTGCTGACGTAGATCAAACAAAACCCTGAGACCGTTATCTAATCGTGTCTAAAACGAAACGGCATGAATCTGCCCGTTCTTTCATTCAAGTGTACAGTACACTACACTTTACTGCAATTAAGAGGTGTAAGATGAAAATGTAAAACAAGTGTGGTAAACCCTCACCCCCTGGTATCAGCAAGTGCAGTATTGCAGGACAAGGTTTCCAGTACCATCTACACACGACTGCTTATACTGTAACTATCAGTGAACGCAGGAAATAGCAGGAAATCCAGAGTGTCACAGCCAGATTAACATATCCCAGACGACTCTTCTCTGACCCACATGGAGCTGCTAGTTTATGAAAAGCAGTGGCATGCCAAAAATCTGTGGGGCCTCCCTGCAAAACAGGCAGAGATGCCGTACATGCAACTTTGTAGTGGGACTGGGGAGAAAGGTTAATAAGTGATACATGTGCTAAATCCATCTCTGAGAAAATTCACCAAATATCGAAGTAATTCATTTACCATGAATCAATTTGCTGTTGGTAAAAATGTTGTTGTATATAGAGTCATGCTGTTAAATTTAGGTCTGCATGATATCGAAGAGAGCTGCGATAACTTGCTAGAATACAATATTGCTTTAAGCTTGTAAAATCCATTTTAATAATAATCAAAATGTTTAATTATTATTATTAATAATAATAATAAATTAATTTGAAACAAGAAGGCATCACTCTTTTTGTCACGCCAATATCTCTGCTATATGCATCAACCTACAACCTGTATATACTTTTTGAAGTAAATCAAATCATTGAGTTATTTCAATATGTGTATTGCGCTATGAAACTTTGTGTTATTTTCGATAATTTTATACTTAATGTCCTGAATTCTCAGTTTGACTTTTAGAAAATATTTGTTTGCTTTACTATGACAACAATATCCATATTGTACTTGTGGCTTGAAATGGCGACCAATTTTATATGCTCCTGAATTTTATGTATGGCATGAGCTCAAAATATATTAGGGAGCATTTGTGCGAGTGCAAATTATCGTTGTGTTGCGACCTGTTTTAATTTCTTTACGAAATGTTTGCATATGGAATAATAAGCAAATGTCTCATAGTGACCAATGAAACTTTACACGGGTGACTGAGTTTCGAGCTGTTTTTATTTCATATTCAAGAGCTGCTGTCATTTCACGTGAATTTCTTTTAGAAATGCGATCGTCAAATACACACTGACAAGCCATCAAAATAAAAGTCCGTTGAACATAATGAAGTTGTGTTTATCTGGACCACATGACGTCACTGTGAGTTGTCGGCGCCATTTTTGTGTCCGGTCACAGCTACGCGCCCTGCTTTAGTCTATGGTCACAGCAGCCACAACTATCAGATGAAGATCAATAAAACCCTCCTAGGAGGTTCACAACAAGATTAAAATATGCCCGGGATATGTTGTGCTGTTGACTGTAACAACAGTTGTCAGCGAAACCACGAAATACACTTTTATTCTGTTCCAAAGGAGTTAGATCGGCAGAATAAAGGATTGGCTTCAATCAGAAGTGACCAAGGATAACTTAAATGCTTGCCTTATATTAAATTAATAGTAAAGTGTTCTCAATTAATTAAATAATCAACTAAAATAAGAACAAATAAATAATTATAACATCCCTTTAAAGTCCCTTTAAAAACCTACAGTAATGCATGTATTCAATAGCCATACATAAATCCTAAACTACTTTTTTCTAAACTTTTCACTTAACAAATTTTTACTTCTTTTTAACAAACATTTTTGGAAGTGGACATTATAAGGAGCGTATGAGGCCGTCAAGTGCAAGCCTGAAAAGAGAGCACAGATCTGACAAACGGTATGTGCACGTTTGTTCCCGCTGTTACTGGACAGGACAGCAGACTTTCTTTTGTGTCCCAGCAACTTATTATAAGGAATATAAAACAATAAATTGTAATACATTGTGATATAGACCTATTGTGTGTTTGTGGGTGGAGCCTAACTGTTGGCAGAAAGTGACAGCTTTGCAATAGCGGTGTGAAGTGTTTTAGCGTTAAACTGTGATTTTATGATTCCCGTGATCTGTCGAGGTCTGTTTCCCCTATGTTTCCCTTTAGTGTAATGTTTCTTATAGCATTTTCATCACGTTATGTTTATTTTTTAGATATATTAAAACTTTAAATGGCTTTAGCTACTGATATCTGTGCATGTATGCAATATATATGTATTGTTCTGATAAATCAACTATGTTTACAGTATGAATCACTAAAGTAGATATAAAAGCAATACTATATCATGTGTTTTGTACAATACCATTTGTTAAATATATTTAACAATTTTCCTGTTTTCTATTATTTCTTTCTTATATTTATAGCCTACGAGTTTGTTCTAAAACTATCATGTTTACATACAAATTAATATGCATAGGCCTGTTTATATATTAATAATACTTTACATCATGTGTATGCTATATTTATATTGGGCGGTTTCCCAGACAGGGATTAGACTAGTCCTCCTAGACTAAAATAAATGTAAGAGCTGTCCAAACTGAAAACAACTTGCACTGACATATCTTAAAATACAAAATGCACACAAGTAATGATTTTAGTAAGGCATGTTTGTTAAAACTAGTTATATTTCCTAATTACACTAAGGCCTAGTCCTGGTTTAAGATAATCCCTGTCCGGGAAACCACCATATTATTTATTAAGTATGTTAACATAATAATTTTAGAATAAACAGTAACAGAGACAAAAAGAAAGAAAAGACATAGGCTATAAGATATAAGGAAAACGAAATAATAGAAAACTGAAAAATTAAGAAATATTTATTATAGAATACATGCTGTTATTGCTTTAAAATTCATTCTAATCTTTAATCTTTCTAAATCAATTATAAACGTAACTTGATGAAAACGCTATAAGAAACACATAGAGGGATCAGATTTCGGCAGAACACCGGACTTATTCACTAATTATTTTCCATTCTAATTATTAAAAGATTTTCAGATGATTTCATCGCTCCAGTCTGTCCGTTTAAGGGCTTATTGTAATCATAAACACCTACGTTTATCTTCATATGGTGACTTTGACGATGGTATTTTATAAAAATAAAGGCCATCTTTTTTTTGGCATTCCTATTCTGACATCTAACATCATAACAAGACATTTTTTTGTGAGTTATCTTGCTCGTTTCACTCATGTTTATTATTTTTAATTTCCCCTACGGAGCCCGCCTCATGACATGGCCAAACTTTTTTTTTAAATCGTGGCCACGATTGGGGGTTTTATGCAATTGAAACTCAATTGTGCTGTGAATTATTTACTTTCTCTCTCTTTCTCTGGGCTAAATGGCAGTGCTGTGATTGGATAGTGCAGATTAAGGGGTGGTATTATTATAATAGGAGCTCCTTATGACATCATAAGGAGAGCCAAATTTCAACGACCTATTTTTTTATGTGCTTGTTGAGAATGGTTTACCAAAACTAAGTTATTGGGTTGATCTTTTTCACATTTTCTAGGTTAATAGAAGCCCTGGGGACCCAATCATAGCACTTAAACATGGAAAAAGTCAGATTTTCATGCAATGGCCTCTTTGAAAAAAAAAGTTTGGCCAGATGTGGCAGCTTGCAGTGCCTTACTGTGACGTCTACTCACAATAGGTCTATTGCTTCACCAAATCCTTGGCATTTATATGAGACAAAAGGTGCGCCAACCAAGTTTTACGAAGATTTTTCGATACAGAATGTACAGAATGCTTGAGAATGCAATGCACGTTGGTAAATTAAAGCCAAAAATGTTCACCAAGTTGTCTATAACAGATATTATATTGTATTTTTTGAGACCCTTTTCATTTCTGGAAATATGAAAATTCTGGAATATTGAATACAGAATATGACAAATAGATGTTGATCACAAAAATTCAACATTTTGTTGATTTTGCGCTGTTCCACGATCACGAACAACTGAAGGGCCCGGCTGGGAGCTGACATCTTGTATTTGGTAAGCTCTCAATTAAACTAATAAATTTGATCATTTAGCACATTAGATGTGCTGCGTTTGCTGCCATGATGGACAAAATTATGGCTGTGTGCATATGGTGGAAGTGTCCCATTAAAGGAGTAGTCCACTTTATAGATGGGGCCCATTGACTTACCATAGTATATTTTTGTCCTACTATGAAAAGTCAATGGACCCCATCTTTAAAGTGGACTTCTCCTTTAATAATATAGAGATACAATAGTTTTTTTTAACTTCTTAAGTTATATAATCACACTCAAAAGATTAACTTTATTTTTAATTTAAACAAAGTTTTGTTATGCAGAAATTTTTTTATTGTAGAAAATATAAATTATTACATTTTATGAAATCAGTTATTAAACATGTTGTTTGATGAGTAAATATATAGTTAACCAATTAAAGAAAATGGAAAGTCAGAATCCAGAAAAATTTAAACAGAAAATATGGGATTTGTGAAAATGAAAACAGAATTTAACCCTGGAGAACCCAGGAAAATCCAAAAACCCATTTATTCCATTGAACAAATTTGACTCCGTGGGTTCTCCAGGGTTAAAATAAATAATTCAAAATAATATTAAATTGTTTTATAGGGCCCCATGAATCTACACGTTTTAAGCGTATGAGCTTGTTTAAAAATGGCCAAGCACAAGTCAAGTGTGTGGCAAATATTTTAAGATTTTGATTGTTCAAGCTTTTAATCTTCAGGATGAAGTTGTGGTGCTCCAAAATTTTCAATGGATGCTCCTTTATTTTTGCTGGTGCTCCTAACTTTTACATTTGGAAGCACCAGTACCTATTAAAAAGTTAATTTCGAGCGCCGTTTTTTTGTTTGTAAAAGCAACGTAAAAGCAAAACCACTGCAGCAGACTGTGATGATTGTTTGCAAAAATATCCATCAAGGACTGAACTTTCAAGAGAGAATTATGATCTGAGCACTTACCCAACAATGTAACTTCCTGTGTGATTCCATAGATATCAATGATGGCCCAGAGCGGGCAGGAAACATTTAAGCCGCAGTGAAAGAGAATGGGCTCGCCGTCATTGACGCTGTAAAAGACTCGGCCGTTTCGGTCAGCCCAAAAGGCCAGAACATTGTCCCGTATGGCCAGCCTCTCAGGCAGGGCCTTAGCCCAGTATCCGTGCCGCGTCACAAGGTCTGGACAAGCATATTTGGGGATGTCGCCTAGGGTGAGCTCACTAGGGTCGGTGCTGGTGAAACCGAAGCGAAGAGCCCCGCTCCAACCCGTATGAACTCCAGAGAGGCGCACACGGACCTTCTCGTACAAGCGCACGGGCCGCTGGCTGAAGGTTATGCCGTTGCAGAAGCTGTTCTTCCGTGTGGCCCGCCGCAGTTGTGCGTCCAGCCGAATGTTCTTGCCCTTGGCGTGAGGGTGAAAACGGGGAGACTCTGCGTTGATTGGAGGGGCAGATGAGCGGCGCTCCACTCCACTGTTGGAAATAGTGCAGTACTGCCTGCTGGCCACTGGGCGATGCTGTAGACTTGCATCTGTTAAAACATCAGAGAAACAATATAACACCTCACGGTCCCTGTAATATTAAACAAACGAGTAGCAAATGTGATTCACGTATAAAGTATATTTAATCATTTTAAAAAGTGCTTTGTTATCAATACATTTATGAGAACATGATGAAATATTTCAGTCGTTTTTTTTAGGTCACTATTCAAATGTATGTAACTTCGTACCTTCTTTTGTAAAGGTCAGATTTATTAAATGACACAAAATGCTAATAACACCATACTCATACAAGCTCTGGTTTTCACCATATTCACCTCTTAAGGGCACTGAATAGGCGGCATCATTCCAGGAAGCGGTATATAAAAGGCAACAGTAAATAGTATGAAGCTGACAGTGTTGACAGATCCCCCATCAGTCACAGAACAGACAGCCGTATCAAAGACGAGCAAATATGCAGCAGTAAATCTTTTGTGCTGTTTTTTCACTGCTTGAAATGAGAGATACGTCTGAAATAGCTCTTCACAAAAAAACAACTTCAACCCAATCTATCACAGACAGAAAAATATGTAACCATTAAGAAAATTATCCTGTCTAGGTCCAATGTTGTTTGTTTTTTTATATATATTAATTGTGCTTTACATTTTATATCTATATACGTGATTTTTTGCATTACAATAATATTGGTGGCAACAACTAATATGCTTAATTAATTATCATGAAACTAATATCATAATTCAACAAGCCATTTAATAGTCCCTTTCTACTGGTAAATTACTGGTAAGTTGCAGTAACTAGATCATGTGTAAACAGAACCTTTCTGGTAAATCACTGCTGCCAATCAACCAGTAAGAGAGATTGTAAGATTACCAGTAATTTATTGGTGAGTGATATGTGTGAACAGAGAATAAGGATTACTGGCATTAGAACGGATGACATCAAAACGCACTGACAGCTTCGGGCCAATCATAACGTTTTGATACAGATGATGCGTTTACCCACACACGCTGCTTAAAGTTGAGCATACCTGAAGTTAACATCCACATCTCTTTACCAAAGTTGTTTAAAACAGCTTACCATATATTTGCCAAATTGCCCACATCCTTCGCACACTATCTGTAAAGACTCATGTGTAAACGCAGTCGCAGTTTACGACTTTCCCCAAGTTCAGTTCAGTTTGAAGTCATCTAAAACGATGTTTGATCACTAGCAACTGCCCGTCTGTCAGCATTTGCCACAAAAGTGAAAACTACAAAATATGGACCAGATATGAAGTCATAACCCACCACTGTTTACAAATATAACTCTGAGCTCGCTGTGCGGCAGTTTAGAGGTAACTTCTGCTTTCTCGCCGAGTTTATCTGTATTTTGGAACTGATGTGTGAATGATGTCTTAGTGGTAAAAGAGGGAACATCACTGCATGTGTGAACAGCACATTTGTGTATTTACTGGTAAAGTCATTCTGGTAAATTCATGGTTATTACTGTGTGAAATAGGCTGTTTTGAAAAATTAAAAAAAAAAAAAAAAAAAACATATATATATATATATATATATATATATATATATATATATATATATATATATATATATATATATATATATATATATAGCAAGTGGCTTCCTCATAGATCTTTGTGTTTTAGGCAGAGAATTGTGTGTAGTGTTTTGAAAAACGTGTTTCATGCAATTGAAAACTGAGTCAAAGGCTGAGAAATAGCTTATGGTTTTGAAGATTTGGCATGTAGTTTTGCACTTTGAGTGAGAGCTTTCAAAAATCGTGTGACACAAAAAGATTTTGTGTGTAAGCAATCGTAAAAAACTGTAAAACAAGGCATGCTTAAATGGAGACAGGACTGCATTTAATTACAATTGTGAAGTTATAAATTTACTTATTTATAAATTTATTGTCTGTGGTTATATGTCTTTTGTCTCTGGGTACTCGTTTATTGTCTGTGGTTATATGTCTTGTTCACCAATCAGAAGCAGCGTGTTGTATGCAGGAAACTACAATGACAATAAAAGGCATTCAATTCAACTAGCAGTGTAGCTTGTAATTGCCAAACTGAAGGCTGTGCCAAAAGAAGAAATATACAAGATGCAGGCATGAGCAACAAGGGCATTGCGATGACGTCAAGCCCCATATATGATAAAGACAACGTCAGCTAATACAGCTACACGGTCAGCCACTCTTTCTCACATAAATCAAAAACCACCTCAAGCAAGCATGATTCTTTTAATTAATTAAAGTCGTGATCTCTTGTTGTGTGTTCAAGTTTAGTGTTTTATATTGTGCCAAGTTTAGTGGTTTTTCTGTTTTAGTCTTGTTGGCCTGTTTAATGTTGTTTGCCCCCACGTGGGCCTTTGTTTTCTTGTTTTGTATATTAAAGTGTATTTTATTTAACTCCTCATCGTCTGTGTTTGGATTCACGTCCTGAAATCCCTGACAGCGTGGATGATGCATTGTGAACCAAATAGCATTGCCCCACGGCAATTCTATTTGCCTATTTCACGTCTTCTATTCGCAAATAATTAATCCACACATATTTGAAAGATAGTTGCAACCTTGCAAAAAAGCATTGGTGCCTCTCTTCTATGCTTGCCATGGTAGAGTTTGTGTGAAATATGACTCCAGCATCACAAGCATAGTTAGCTGCCTGTAGCCCATAGTGACTTGATATTTACTTGCGGGGAGCCATGTGGATTTGCAGACACACAAACAGATGCGCAGGGAATGATAAAAGAGATCGATTTGGACACATAAACCAAAAACCCACAATTCATATGTGTGTATTGGACCGTGGAGGTCGTACAGAGCGGTTTAATATTATATTGAGAATTGAGGCATCCTTACTCCAAACCAGCATTTCAGAATGAAGTAGATTTGAAGCCAAAGTATTTCATGAACGTATAATACGACACTGGGAGCATTCGGTTAAAGTCTGTATGAAGTCATGTCAGAGAATTGTTTCTAAACGCATTATATATGTTAAAAATGCTTTGCTGAAACAGATTACAAAGAATGTAAACTATATAGTACTGAATTGTGGAGTTGAAACACCTTTTTTTTTTTTTTTTTTAAAGATATTTTTTGGGCCATTTTTGCCTTTATTGGATAGTAATTAAGGAGACGACAGGAAAGAATAGGGTGAAGAGAGGGGTATGGGATTGGCAAAGGACCTCGAGCCGGGATTCGAACTCGGGTCGCCAGAAGTGCGTCTGCACCATGTGTCGGAGCACCGTCCACTACACCATCGGCTCCGACGAGTTGAAACACCTTCAAACAGTTTTTCCACATTCCTGTTTTCAGGATTATTTGGGCGGGGCTATAACAGTGGGTCCATGATGCACTGGAGCCACCGAGAATGGCTCCGCCCCTAACACAATCACAAGCATCCATATAGCGATATTTGAAAGTGGAGAGAGATGACAGCTTTTCTGTGAGTGGCCATGGTTTCAGCGCAGACAGCGGACATGCTTCCAGCTTCGAGCAGAGCTTATTTTTCCCAGGTTTGATAACTTATTTCATTAACCAGACGGTTTATCTATCATTCAAATTTGGCTGGATGTTAATAACACATTTTTCTGTGGTATGACACACTCAGAACACATTTAATATCACTTTACACAGACTTTAATATCATTAAAGGGGCCCTTCCACATAAAACCATTTTTACTTGTATTTTTTGATATGTGTTAGGTCCATATGTGTTTGTGTTGTGTCGTGAATAAGAAAACGCACACGCGTCGAAAGGGTTTATGATAAAAGACACGTGTGTGTGTGTGTACCTGGTAATTATCATGTTGTGGGGACAAGATAGGAATACCAGTATTTTTGTGACCTTGTGGCGACATTTTGAGGTCCCCATGAGGAAACAAGCTTATAAATCAAACAGAATGATGTTTATTGAAAATGTGAAGTAGCTGAATGGTTTCAGTGATGGTTAGGGTTAGGGAATGGGGTAGGTAAGGGGAATAGAATATACAGTTTGTATGGTATAAAATGCATTACGTCTATGGAATGTCCCCACAAAACATGGAACAAGTATTGAAAGTTAGTTTGACTACGAAAAACTAAGTTATCCAATCATAACAGTGGCCGTTTACTTCCAAGTCGTCAATGCGGCTGGCCCCTCAAAACGGATCATGTCAGCCTCAAAACCATTGTACAAAATGGCCTATTACTTATTGCTTTGGATGTTTTGGGGTAAAAACCACGCAAACGTCATGGGTAGACCTCAGACAACAGTATAAAACAATAAAAATGACCAAGGAAGACCCCCTTGAACTCATTTTTGATGCCATTTAGCAAGTTTTGCATCTGTGCTTCTCAATTATACAATCTCATGCATTTATCATGTAGGCAAGCATTGATGAATGAAGCAGTGATTTGATTAAAACATCCTGCCTGGCTGAACTATGGTCTACGTATAAGTTAGTTTTGACCTTTATACGCACTCTTAAAAATAAAGGTGCTTCACAACGCCATTGAAGAACCTTTTCTGTCTAAATGGTTCTTTAAAGCACTTTAAGCATCTGAAGAACCTTTCTTTTTCACAAAAAAAGGTTCTTCAGAATATAAAAATGAAGGAAAGAAATTATTCTTTAAAGAGCCTTTGACTAAATAGTTCTTTATGGAACCCAAAAAGATTCTTCTATGGCATCACCGTGCAGAACCTTTCAAGCAACTTTATTTTTAAAAAGTGCAGATAATCAGTGAAATGTACCGAGTTAAGGGACGTTCACACTATAAATAATATCAATAATTAAAAATATAGTAAAATTCGCAAGCTATCAAATTGATTCGATTTCGATTCCCGATTAAATTTTCAATTCCGGTTCTCGGGTCACTTTTTATACTCGATTCAACTCAATGAATATAGATTTAATACAAATACCATATTAATAAAAAAGAACAGTGAACAGCAGTTTACAAGTAGGTAATTACTAAAAAAATTAAAAGCCACAACACTATCATTGTTGTCGTCTTGCTTGCAAAATCTAAAATGCTTTCATACCTCTGACTTTTTATGTGAAGGTGGCATCAACATCGATGAAGCACCTGAAACTGCCATTTTAAGCACTGAATGAATGAATGAATGACAGGCTCACCCTTCGCTCCTTGGTAACATTGCGCAAGGCAAAAAACAGGGTGACATCTAGGGGCTGTTTACACTTGGTATTAAGATGTGTTTTCATCGATCGGATCACAAGTGGACGAGAGAGACACATTACGTTTACACCTGGTATTTAAATCCGTCTCTTTTGTCCACTTTCAACTGCTTCTGTCCTGAATACTGTGAGGGGGTGGTCTGTGAGACGGTGGGTGAGTCTCTTTGCTGTCATTCAAACGCGAGCGGGAGTAATTATGAGTTTATATGGACACAAACTAATATTATGTCGGAGTCCGCTGCTTGTTTAGCAAGTAAACATGCTGCACAGTGTTTTGTATGTTTTTATGCTGGAGCTTTCTCTGAATTTTCAGCGCAATTGATGAAATAGGATTGCGCAACTTTCACGCTTTCAAAACGAAACTACGGAGAACACCCGCAGTAGTTTTATCAATGAAAGGCTAAAAATAGCGCTGTTCACCGTATGTTCACGCCAGAAGACAAAAAAAGACATAAAACTTGTGTTTAATACCTTAGATGAGATAAATGGGCGGAGAGAAAGCGGTCGCGTGTGGCTGTTCAAACACATTCAACCACATCTGCGTTCCGCAACTCCAAAGCGATCCGATCGAAAGTGGTTTCGACTACCTCTGGATGTGGTTGAAAGTGGTCGAAAGTGGACGCGTTCCAAACGTTTTAAACACTGTTTACACCTGGCATTAACGTCGTCCACTTGTGATCCGATCGACGAAAACGCATGTTAATGCCAAGTGTAAACAGCCTCCTAGTGTAGAAGACTAGTGATTAACATTAATCTTACGTTCAATGTTTGCGGAAATAAATATGAAATAAAAAATCGATTCGGCTCTTTGAGAATCGATTTTGAATCGACCACGTAAAAAAACCCCCGATTAATCGAAAAATCTATTTTTTTTGCCCAGTCTATTAAAGACAATAAGTTTACACCACAGCTATAACAATACAGATACAATGAACAATACTGCTGGGATCACTGTCAGAGCCATTTTTCCAATTGATAAACGATAAACCATTGACAGCCAATCAAATCTATTTAATTTTGAAGTGGTCAGATGACACTGTGGAGAAGCTCTTTGCTGAGATCCATTACATAAATTGACTATGCAATGTTTTAATCTACTACATTGAATACAGAAATAGATAAGATAATAGATTACTATTCACTATTTAGAGATACACAAAACGTACGCTGCAGATTATAGCCGCTGCAAATGCAACAAGACAAGCATAATTACACATTCAATGGCATGTAAACAAGTTTTTGGTAAAGGAAATCTACAATGTTACTTAATGCCATTTAAGGTAAATGATTTGCACAGGTGCAAAGCGAATTAATATGTTTAGCATTATAGTTAACGTAATAGTTATTATTAAAGTTTGAACAGCCTTTTAGACATCACACCTATGACATAAACCCTGATACTGCCTTCACACATGCCAGCCAAACATCTGCAGCATCTGTTGATTTTTTTATATAGTTAGAGTGTTTCACGGTATAGAAATTGTCTATGTGATTTATGGTGGATATACTGAGCTTTCTGTCATTATCATTTACATTTCATTTTAAATTTATCTTAAAATGCTCAATGTTTCATGATAGAAAAACATGGGATGCATATGAATTGTATATAACCAATTTGCCTTTCATCTTCCACAGCGCTAAACTGAATTAGAGTCCAGAATAGCAGCGCTGTGCAAACAGATACAAGGAATAAGTCATCAAATCCTACAGTCACCTCTTCACAGGCTGTGATTAAAGGGGCTCTCCACTGATTTGTGTACAGGGCCCCAGGCTCAAGAAGAGATGAGAGCCATAAACTCCACTCCAGTCCAAATATAGACCTGAGCCATCCAATCAGGATAATGACAGCAATACAACTGTCCCGTCACTTGACTCCTATCTCCAGCACACACGAGTCCACAGCTCTGTCCATGCCAGTTGTTTGTCACACGTTACCAAACAATGACTACTGCCTGTAACCTGAAGCAAACTCCCACATCAGCTACTACACCATGGGCCCGTTGCACCAGTTGGTGAGCGTACACCTGGTCGTAAGACTAGTCTGGACGTAAAATGCGCTTTATGTCCTACGTGGAATTTACACCTGTTATTGTCATGATCCTGCTGTCCTGTCATAGTTATTCATAGTTGTTCATAGTCATGTGGGAGGATCTTATTGGTACCCATGTTTTGTGTGGCAGCACATTGGCTTTTGTTTGGAAAGTGTGCTGCCGTGTCTTGTCTCTGCCCCCGCCCCATTGTCTCCTCGTCAAAAATTGTGGGTTTGGAAATATTTTGTATTTGGAAAATGAATTGGACAAACAGATTGGCAGAAATCCTGCAGCACCAACTGAAACACTAGACTTTGATTGTTGCCATCATAAGCTTGATTTTATGTGACATTTTTCCCTCCCATTAATTATTGTTCTTGATTATAAAAGTGTATTTTTACTTAGTTTGTTGTTGTAAATGTCTCAATTAGGACAGAGATTGTATCTTTTTTAAAAGAGTTTAATTAAACGTTCATGTTATGTATTTTGCGAGTTATAAAAATTGTAACCGCATAACTAGGCAAGTAATATTATTGATAAATTAATCTAATCGAAATTGCATCGAAGAAACGGCCGAAGCACCGCCAAATATCGCATAACCGATACTTTTTAGTACTGCAATGAACTGTTTGATTTACACCCCTATACAGAACACATCTTCTACAACAAAAATCACTTCATCTCCAGTACACACCACATAAGCATGGACCTTATAGACTGAGGATGCGGTCACACTAAACTTTAAACATGCAAATATTCAAAAAAGGCCAAATATCAGCCAACATTTCTGCCTGGCCAGTAAATGAATATATCACTTATCATAACTGTCAGAATGCAGGATATACAACAAAGAATATATATAATGACAAAAGCAACAGTAAATATGTTAATATTATTGGCTTAAGATGTTTGTAATAAAGTGGTATTGCTGTCAAAGCAAAGGTACATCACTGTAAAAAGATTCTGTAGAATTTACAGTATTACTGGCAGCTGGATGCCAGTAACTTACTGTAAATTTAAATTTATGTTATTTACTGACAACAGTTTGTTCAAAGTTAAATGAACATTAAACATTAACAAGTCTTTGTCTTACAGAATAAAAATATAAAATAACAGTCTCATGCAAAGCATTCTGGGAACCAAAAATCCTCATCAACCTTTTTCTGGGTTTTCCTTCAGATTTTGTTTCCCAGAATGCTTTGCTTGAGGCTGTTATTTTAGTTTTATTCTGTAAAGATACAGACTTGCTCATGTTTAATTTTCATTTAACTTTGAACAAACTGTTGCAGGTAATTAACATAAATTTAAATCTACAGTAAGTTACTGGCCTCCAGCTGCCAGTAATACTGTAAATTCTACGGAATCTTTTACAGTATACCATCATCATTGGGTTGATAAGAATAAACTCTTTTATTTATGTTGTACTCTTCTAAAATTTCATGATTATATGAAGAATCCATTTTGACTAATTTCTGTAAAAATGTGATTTATATACCAAGAAAGAGACGAGATGAAAACTTTCACATAGCATCTTTGGGTTATTATAACATTAAAATGTCTTTTTTTTTCAAAATGTTATAAATCTATTGAATATATAAATGTGCATTCATTGTTGCCATGTTATATTCATTTAGTTGACTAGTGGTATACACTGATTAAAAAATAAACATTAATGGCATTAATCAAAACACTTACTTTATCATATTAAGAACACTGTCAATAATGGGACGTCGTCGCTAAACTTTTTTGACAGCGATTAGCTGTAAAATGTTTTGGTGCTGCTCGATTTTTGTTGACTTTGAGTAAAATAATGGAAAGTTTTTCATAAGATCCCCTGGGGTCAATGTGTTAGCATGACAGAAGTTTGATGCTGTCGTCTGAGAACAAACAACATCCAGCATTTTTCCTTCGCCCGTGTGCCTCTCACGTAAATTCGATTTTGATAGCTTACGTTTCGCCCCCGTCACAGAAAACCACCACAGGTTTATCAATGCCATCAAAAGTATTATTTTGTTTTTGTTTGTTTGTTGATCACAAAGTACAAAGTAGATGAGGAAAAGGATGTGTGTATTCAACACGCCGACATTATTGTTTATAATACGTGGAATGGTGCGTTGTGATTTGTTGAGCGGATTTATTCCATTTTGCAGAGAAGGAGGAGTGGTGTTTATCGCGTTTTGGGAAAAAAGAAAGAAAAAAATGACAGAAGAATAACACAGCGGATATTGGATTTTAGGTAAAATTAAGAATTTACTTTTTAATACTGACCTGATACAATACTGATTGTGATGGTAACTTTTTTTAAATGGCGTATATTGCGTTTTGGAACCAAACTCTTCATATGTGACAGTAATATTGTAAATGCAAATACATATAACAGCTCAGGTACACCAACGTTTAGCATGTTTTGCTAGATAAATGTACTTTATTGAATCGTATTTCTTTTTGTGCTGTGTTTAGTCATTTCAATGAAGCCTCAGAACTTGTGTGTACCGAAACCTGTGTGATACAGCCAGTTTGGCAATAGATAGTCAAAAAAACAACAATAGAAATGCGTTTTTAAACTGTTTAAAAAAAATGTAATGTAACCTGTATTTTAACATTGTATTAGTGTCACACCCTATCCTGATGGGTTTCTAAAGCCACACAATAGTTGTCTATGTATTGCAAGCTGACATAGATTACACAATATTTAAATCAACAAAATAAAAGAAAATCTCAAATGTGCTGTGATATAATTCACAAACTTTAAAGTGACTTTGACTTCATTCCATAATTAAATGCGGTCATGCTAACCAACTTATTGCCATCATGTTGGTAATGGGGGCCTACTTATAAAGTCCCCCTACTTTACAGATGCGGTTCAGTGCAGTTGCTCTGACAGAACAGGTACTAGATGATGAGGACTAAGAACACACGAGATACTTTATCTGTGAATTTCAAAACAAAAAATATTCAGATCAGGTCAATAATCTTTAATACTGCCACTGAACACTTTATCCTATGACTTTATCTGAAAAACTTTTGAAGAACAGTGTGGGTACAGGCTTTTCCCATAGATTTCCCCTCATCATCACTATCTGTTGTGGTCTCTTTAATAAGGACTAATAAAATAGCCAAATATTATTAGAGAATATAAACATCAGCTTGGGTGGTCTAAAGCATAAATACAACCAAATAAATAAATATCCAAACACTACTGGCTATAACCTCAAAGAAGCTAAACATCTCCACACATGCAGTGCTTGGTTACCTCTCCTGTTTGCCCAACATGAACAATGAACATGAACCCAAAACGAAAATTGAAACATTTAGGGCGGTTAATGAACTAAATAGGTTTCGTCAGTGACACATTTGCAAGATCTACAAGCAACTTGAACATCACCCATCATCTTCTCTCACTCCTCCGCAGCGCGCGCTCAAGCCCAAAATAGTTCAGCACGCGCATGCATAATAAAGCACAGTATATGTGGTTTTTGTACAATATATAGAAACATTAAACATATGTATTTATATTCTACCTCATATAAAATGCTTAAGGTTTTGTTATCGGAAACATCAGTCATGCACAAGCACCTACCTAATAATGGTTTGGGTGTTGTATTCCCCATTTTAATCCCAATTATTCCTCTTCCCTGGTGACAAGTGGATTGTTAAAGCTGCGACTGCTGCTCCGTCCATTTATTATCAGATGTTCGATCACGGCTGTGTGAAATTTCCACGCGTTACTGATGGTCGCGTCGTCTTCATCCTACCACGCACACTGAAGCGCTTCTTTAAGCAATGACCGTCTATTGGCGCATTGGCTAGCCAAGCCCTCCCCACTCGACGCAACGCGACCGATCAAGACGAGCGCTCTCTGTCAAAGCTGGGAGCACGCGACGTCGATTCGTGGCGCGGATTCGTGCAAGAAACCCGCGATATGACTTTTAAAAACAACCGGGCTGTGTAAGACGCCTTCCTAAAAGTTTAACTATTTTTAACTTGACGCGGCACCAAAACGCCCTTCCGACGCACGTGTACTGTACATACCCGCGGCCACATAAAAGCTGGCATGCAATGGAATGATGTGATGCGACTGACTGCAGAGTAGACAGCTGCGTTGATCGCAATAGAAGCGTGTTTCCGATACATTCCGAAATATATTATCGAAATATATTATATTTTACTTTGATGTTGTTACAAATATAAATGTTTTAAAGATATTATTTTGAGTAATGTTGTCACCAAAACTTGAGCCCCATTCCCTTCCAAAGTAGGAAAAAAAAGAATACTATGGAAGTGAATGAGGTTTCATTACGAACATTCTTCAAAACATCTTCCTTCATGTTCATCAGAACAAAGAACTTCAAACAGGTTTGTAACAACATGACAGTGAGTAAATGATGAGAGAATTTTCATTTTGGGATGATATATCCGTTTAATAGTAATACTAAAGAAGACCACATAGTTTCTATCAAATGCGATTTTATTACATTAAAATTAGAATACCATTAAATGAATATTTTATGGCAACAATAAACCATTTCAAATCATTTTGTATAATGCCTTATGAGGAAATCCCCTCTTCAGCCTAGCCCCATCCTCTCTCTCTGTCTCTCTCTGTCTCTTCACATCCTTGACCGCTGGGATCTTTGCAAGCTGCTTCCTGTCTTGTGAACTTTAGCTGTCTCTGAGGAGCTCTATCCAAACAGACCTAGCCCATGATTGTCGGCCATAGGCCAACGTTTATTAAATCTGCCCCCAAAATCTATTCAAAACACTTTATGCTCACATATGCACTGTGTTGCCTGGTCTGTGTGACCATTCAGACAGTAGCCTTGTTCATTTAATAGAATTGTTTGGCCTATTCTATTAAAGACAAAAGAGTTGTGTGTGCCATATAAGCGTAGATGGATTGTTAATGCACATCTGATTTTGGAATCCCAGTTCATTTTGGTGGAAAAAAGTCTTGCATGGCTAGGGTTAAGAATTAAACCATATTAATGAGAGTAATATTAGCGTAGTGTATAAACTAAAGTTCTAAGTTAAAGTCACAATCAAATTTTTATTGTTGCTAATATGTCTGTGTGGTTTTTTATATGCTTTAGGATTGTGGACAAAACTGGTATTGCAATCACAAAACTTGTGGCTAAAACTGGTACTGCAATCACACAACTGGTGGCCAATACACAACATGGCAACATTAACATCAGTTGAGGACTCTAACTCCACTTTTTAAATGACAATATCCTGGCCAGACTACTGTTGTCAGTGATATAAGTATTTGAATGTCTATTGACATATCAGGGCCATTTTATGATTTATTGATATACATTTCTTACATACTGTTCCTTTAAAGACTAACCATGTGCAAATTCATCATTTAACACCACTGCTGAGTATTACATCCATAATATTTGAGTTTTCCAAAGACTCTAATTCCTACGGTTTGCTACATCACAATCACATCATCACATTTGAACTCACATGTGCTAAACTCATATGCAGTCTAACCTGTTTACATTAGCAATTTGTGCTGCAAACTGCCAGTTCATAGAGACAGAGCACAGCGCGTCATAACCTGAAAACCGCGCCCACCGGGGGGGAAACAATCCAATCGTCTCCATTGACTTTGTATTGCGGGAGGCCGCCTCCTTGTCATTTCTGGCTTATAACAAAAAACAGAATAATGCCTAAAAGCTGCTGTGTGACAATATGTACAGCTAACAATCCAAAGAACCCAGAAATAAGTTTTTATAAGCTGTCGAGCCGTAAAACCCAGCTTTAAAGGAGAAAAAAGTGGATCGGCGACTATGTTTCCCCCTAGTGGACGCAGTTCTACTAATAAGAGTACTATGAAAAGTTGCCTGTTTCCACTTTTGTGTCTTTAAACGCTCGTTTTTTGAAGTCGACAGCTTATAAAAACTTATTTACAGATTAAACTTAAAAACAGAATAATACTTAAAAGCTGCTGTGTGACAAGGTGTACAGCTAACAACGTTTCCCCTTAGTGAAGGGGAAACGCATTATTGGTGTACACATGTAAACGTTGTCACTGTCCCTGATTCCAGCTATAACTCATACTGCTATTACTGTAATGACACGAACTGAGCGGAAGCAATTGCAGGTGAAAACACAATGTTTATTTATAAACACAGAGAGAGAAAAGACACAAGCAGGAAATGTCCGGTGTTGTTGGCAATGGTGACGAGGACTACGGTGGTAGATGATTATTGAGTGCGGCGTTGGTGGAGTGGTGAGCAGTGGTAAATCCAGACTGTGCACGGAACATCCACACGGAGACGACGACGACAATAAACAATCCACAATGCGACTCGTAATCCAAGACAGAGACGAAGAACCACACAACACGAGGACCAAACAGAAAGTGATCATCTGGCAGGGAACAGAGAGTCATGTGAGTATTTATGGAGGAGATGTAATGATGAGCAGCTGGAGCGAGGCAATCAACACACAGGTGAGCGGCATCAGCCTAACGAGCACATGGCAGAGCTGTGAGTAACAAACACACACACACAAACATGACACGGAGGAAACAGTGGATTTCCTACCGTGACAGTACCCCCTCCCCTAGGAACGCCCCTTGATGTTCCCAGCCTGCTTTACCTGTTGATTGTAAACATCGATAAGGCGGTGATCCAGTATGATCCAGGAACCCACCTTCTCTCCTCCGGACCGTAACCTTCCCAATCCACCAAGTACTGAAATCCGCGTCCCCTCCGTCTGGAGTCCAGAATACGATTAACCGAATAAGTCGGTTCCCCATTAACGAGACGAGGCGGGGGGGGAACCGGGGCAGGCGGATTAAGACGGGAAAAAATCACCGGTTTAATTTTGGAGACGTGGAACACTGGGTGAACCCTCCTGTACGCCGGAGGAAGGCTCAGACGCACTGTTACCGGATTAATGATTTTGGTAACAGAAAACGGGCCAATTAATTTGGGAGCAAGTTTATTCGAGACGGAACGCATCGGAATGTTCTGGGTAGAAAGCCACACTCTTTGACCGACAACGTAACGGGGAGGCTTCGACCGGTGGCGATCGGCCTTAGCCTTGGTGCGCGACCTCACCTGGAGCAGAGCTCTACGAGCTCTGGTCCAGGTGCGGTGACACCTCTGGACTAATGCGTGTGCGGAGGGGACCGAAACCTCGGATTCCAGACTAGAAAAATTTGGTGGTTGGTAACCTAGACTACACTTAAAAGGAGACATGCCCGTGGATGACACTGGCAGAGAGTTGTGTGCGTACTCCACAACTGAGAGTTGTTGACTCCAGGACGAAGGATTCTTGGAAACCAAACATCGTAACACCCTCTCGACATCCTGATTGGCTCGCTCGGTTTGGCCATTGCTCTGGGGATGGAACCCTGAAGAAAGACTAACAGTCGCTCCTAGCAATTTGCAAAACTCACGCCAAAATTTGGATACGAATTGGGGACCTCTGTCAGAGACCACGTCTGTCGGGAGGCCATGTATACGGAAGACGTGGTCCATGACAGTTACCGCTGTTTCCTTGGCTGAAGGTAATTTGGGCAAGGGAATGAAGTGAGTCGCCTTCGAGAACCGGTCCACTACGGTTAAAATCACCGTATTACCCTGGGAGGGCGGGAGGGCGGTAATAAAGTCTAGCGAGATGTGTGACCAGGGTCTCGAAGGGACTGACAGCGGTAAAAGTAACCCATCTGGAGGACGATTGGAAGTCTTACCAGTGGCACAAACCGAGCAAGCCAAGACGAAATCGTGAGTGTCACGAGCCATACCTGGCCACCAGAATTGTTGCTTAACTAGGAATCTAGTCCTACTAACCCCTGGATGACAGGCAACACTGGAACCATGACCCCACTGAAGGACGTCTGACCGTAACTCTTCCGGCACAAATAAGCGGTTCGGTGGGCAACGGGCCGGGGGCGTTACCCCTTCTAAGGCTGTCAACACCTTCGATTCGACCTCCCATCTGAGCGCGGAGATAATGATGGTCTCCGGTAAAATCCGCTCGGGAGTGGCAGTACGATCGGAACGCTCAAAAAGGCGGGATAAAGCATCGGGTTTGATGTTCTTGGAACCCGGTCGGTAAGAAAGAGTAAAATCGAAACGGCCGAAAAACAAAGCCCACCGAGCCTGCCTGGAGTTAAGTCTTTTGGCGGTTCTAATGTATTCGAGATTCTTATGGTCCGTCCATACAATAAAGGGTACCCCTGACCCTTCAAGCCAGTGACGCCATTCTTCCAGTGCTAACTTGACTGCCAACAACTCTCGATTGCCAATGTCATAATTAACTTCCGCAGGAGATAAGCGATGAGAAAAATACGCGCAAGGATGAACCTTTCCGTCTGAGGATGCGCGCTGGGAAAGCACTGCTCCTACCCCCACCTCTGACGCATCGACCTCCACTATGAATTGACGTGTGCGATCAGGTGAGACGAGAATGGGAGCTGAAACAAAGCAGCTTTTCAGTTTGGCAAACGCAGCCTCGGCTGCGTCTGACCACCTGAACGTCAAACTAGGGGAGGTCAAGGCGGTCAGAGGTGCGGCTAGTTGGCTGAAATTGCGAATGAAACGCCGGTAAAAATTGGCGAACCCCAGAAATCTCTGCAGGGCCTTGCGAGACTCTGGGGATGGCCAATCAACCACAGCCTTAACCTTCTCAGGATCCATGCGAACACCCTCAGTCGAAATGATGTGTCCTAGAAAAGAAACAGACTGTGCATGAAAAACGCATTTTTCCGCCTTGACAAAAAGCCCATTCTCTAGCAACCGCAGAAGCACTCGTCGTACGTGTTGCAAATGTTCCTGGAGAGACGAAGAAAAAATCAGTATGTCATCCAGGTAAACATAAATAAACTGATCTACCATGTCTCGCAACACGTCATTAACGAGTGCTTGGAAGACTGCTGGCGAGTTTGTGAGACCGAAAGGCATCACGCAGTACTCAAAATGGCCACGAGGGGTGTTAAAAGCAGTCTTCCATTCATCCCCCTTCCTGATGCGAACCAAATGATATGCGTTACGTAAGTCCAATTTAGTGAAGAGAGACGCTCCCTGCAACCTCTCGAAGGCTGAAGACATCAACGGCAAAGGATAAGTATTCTTTACCGTTATGTTATTCAGCCCTCAGTAATCAATACAAGGTCGCAAGGATCCGTCCTTCTTCCCCACAAAAAAGAACCCCGCCCCCGCTGGAGAAGAGGAAGGACGAATGAACCCCGTTGCCAGAGAATCAGAAATGTATTTCTCCATGGCCTCCATCTCAGGAACGGATAGAGAGTATAACTTGCCTTTAGGCGGAAACGTACCTGGCAATAAATCTATGGCACAGTCATAGGGACGATGAGGAGGGAGAGAATCAGCCCGAGACTTACTGAACACCTCCTTCAGGTCGTGGTACTCCGCGGGCACGTTAGCCAAATCCACTGCTTCCCCCTGAAACACAGACTCAGAAACAGTAAGACACGCAGAGACAAGACAAGACTTATGACACTCCTCGCTCCAGCTGGTGACTGAGCCCAGTCTCCAGTCGACCTTAGGGTTATGGGTATGGAGCCAGGGATGACCAAGGACGATGGGAGAGAGTGAGATGTCTGTAACAAAAAAGGAGATCTTCTCGGTATGGTTGCCTGAGGTGATAAGAGTGATGGGGGCAGTGGTGTGACTGATGGTGGGTAATTCATGTCCATTGAGAGCGAAGGGTGCAATCTGGTGAGTGAGTGGGATGACGGGGATTTGTAGTTTACGTGCAAGTGAAGAGTCAATGAAATTCCCCTCTGCCCCGGAGTCCAGTAGTGCGTGGTCGGTGTGTGACTTGGTGGACCACCGTAGTTTCACCGGAAGGAGAGTAGATGTCGTCGAGGTCTTGCGTGCAGAGATCCCGCCCGATAGTAGCCTCCGTCTTACTATCGGGCTTGGTCTTTTACCGGACATCTCTGGCAGTTATGACCCGTCACGCCACAGTACATGCAAAGACCAAGGGATCTCCGCCGGTTCCTCTCCTCCCGGGAAAGCCGAGCTCTACCCACCTGCATGGGCTCAGGATCGGGGAGAACGTTGCTGGGTGTCTCGCTGGGAGGGCTGGACGGCTCAGGTCGGCGCTGTATGCTGGTAGATCTCTTACCACGGTCCGCTACGGTCAGTCTAGCATCGACCCGGATAGCCAGATCCACCAGCCCGTTGAGAGATGTGGGTAGTTCAGAAGTGACGATCTCCCGCTGGATGCGATCCGCAAGCCCATGCAGGAAATGATCCCACTGCGCCTCCTCGTTCCACTTACACTCCGCCGCCAGGGTCCGGAACTCGATAGCGTAGTCGGATACCGTTCGGTTCTCCTGTCTGAGCTCGGTAAGGAGGCGAGCAGCTTCTCTCCCGGCGACGGAGCGATCGAACACCCTCTTCATTTCCTCAGATAAGAGGGTGAACGAAGAACAGCAGGCGTCGTTGTTCTCCCACACCGCCGTCCCCCAGAGGGCAGCCTTGCCCTTCAGTAGGGAGAGAGTAAACGCCACCTTGGTTTCCTCAAGGAAAAACGATCGGGGCTGTTGAGCGAAGTGCAGAGAACAGTGAGACAGAAATGTACGGCAAAAATTTGGCTCACCGGAGTATTTCTCAGGGATCGGTAATCGGGGCTCCGGATGAAAACCACCCCCTGGAGGAGAAGATGGTGCGGGCGGTGTGGGTGGCGCAGTGGGAGGCGAAGGATGAGATGAACGCTGAGAGAGCTCGGACACCTTCGTCACCATTGCATGGACGGCCTTTCGCATTTCGTTGATCGACTGGTCCTGAAGATCCATACGAGCCAGAGTTCGCTGGAGAAATTCCTCCAGCGTGGCCGTGGGTTGGTCTCCTGCTGCTTCCATGTATGGCCAGATGATTCTGTAATGACACGAACTGAGCGGAAGCAATTGCAGGTGAAAACACAATGTTTATTTATAAACACAGAGAGAGAAAAGACACAAGCAGGAAATGTCCGGTGTTGTTGGCAATGGTGACGAGGACTACGGTGGTAGATGATTATTGAGTGCAGCGTTGGTGGAGTGGTGAGCAGTGGTAAATCCAGACTGTGCACGGAACATCCACACGGAGACGACGACGACGACAATAAACAATCCACAATGCGACTCGTAATCCAAGACAGAGACGAAGAACCACACAACACGAGGACCAAACAGAAAGTGATCATCTGGCAGGGAACAGAGAGTCATGTGAGTATTTATGGAGGAGATGTAATGATGAGCAGCTGGAGCGAGGCAATCAACACACAGGTGAGCGGCATCAGCCTAACGAGCACATGGCAGAGCTGTGAGTAACAAACACACACACACAAACATGACACGGAGGAAACAGTGGATTTCCTACCGTGACAATTACAGGGTAATATATATACACTATAGACAGAATGCTATATTATACACCGACCAACAATATAAACACAAATACTTATGTTTTGTCCCCATTTTTCATGAACTGAAATCAAAGATTTAAGGCATCATGGGGAGTTTTAAAAATCCCCTCCACACATGCTCGGTTTACAAGAAATCTCCACCAACCAGAACACCTACATACATTATTATAACCTGAGTTTTTCCTCCTGCAGTTTAAAAAAAAATCCCCTCCATACATGCTCAGTTTAAAAGAAGTCTCCGCCTACATGAACACGCAAAAACACGTGATCAAGAGCATGCCACACCAGCAGGCGGTGATATAACCCTAATTCAAAAGCCACGTTGGCCAATTAGAAGCCTTAATCAAAGGCAAAAATCCCGGTTTCTAAAAAAAAATTCAAAAATGTTCGGTTTCAGTGACGTGACACTGCGTTTCCGTGTGGATGAATGGCCAAACCGCGTACAGGGTTCCCACATCTTAGTTAACTTCAAATTCAAGGACCTTTCAAGAACTTTCCAGGTCCAATACCAAATTCAAGGACTAAATGTGGGGACACATTTTAAGTGAGAGCAAGGTTACATCGTGTTACCTTTAAAGATACATTGTTACAGTTCCCTTTCGAGGGAACTCACGCTGCGTCACTGCGGTAACACTTTGGGGACGCCTCCAAGGGTAAGTGTGTCTGAATGTGTATATCAAATTCAACCAATGGTGAGGCTTAACGACAAAGACAGGGTGACGCAGGAGCCAGGAAGTATATTGCTTTATGAAATTTTGCCAAAGACGGCGTTACAGGGACGCATGAAGTATGGCAAGGGAGACGCAGCGTCTCGTTCCCTTCTCAGGGAACAACAGTTACATACGTAACTCGAGACGTTTTCATGTGTTAAACACAACTATGCAAAAAAACATTCTGGTATGAATCAACATTCACATACAGAAGATATAAACATTTAAAGCGAACAGTTTAGCACCTGTGCTTAAAAAGTCTAGAATTTTATGATATTATCCTACACTACAGGGAATAATAGGGATTTTTTTCCAAAAAACTTCTTGAATAAAATAGATTCAAGCTCTTTCAATGACCTGTTTCTATGTATGTATATTTTCAAAAACTTCCCAGGGCCTTGAACCCCCCCCCTAGATTCACAAACTTTCAAGGATTTCAAGGACCCGTGGGAGCCAAGGACAAGGCCTAAGACTGTTTCTATGTACACAAAAGACCTATATCTCTTAAACATTGGTCGCAAATCTGTCAAAATCTGTGTTAGTGAGCACTTCTCCTTTGCTGAGATAATCCATCCACCTTATAGGTGTGGCATATCAAGATGCTGATTAAACAGCATGATTATTGCACAGGTGTGCCTTAGGCTGGCCACCATTAAAGGCGACTCTAAAATGACTTATTACAAGGACTACAAAACTACTTGAATTACATTACTCTCTGGGATTTACAGTTTGTGAGACAATAGGTGAGAAAGGTTTCACACACACCATTCACATGTATAAAAATAATGCATTACTACTTAAAATGTACATTTAAAGTAAGGATAACGTGGTGAAGTATGTACTCAGGAGATTGTGATTGGTTGTTATGGGTTGTTATGGTAACGTGGTGCTAGAAAGAGGGATTGTTCATGTGCGTTAGTAAAATAAAATCATGCTCTGTCTACTCTGTGTTTCATGACAGATTATTTGACTTTTTTTTACTTTGTGAGACCTTTTTAATCTTCGTGATTATTTTACAATGAAATGGCAAATTATGCTAAATTGCAAAAACATGACATTTAGTTGATTTTGTCATGCGTTCCACGATTTCACGAAAAACTGGAGGGACTGGCATGTCTGTCAAAAGAAAATTCGAAAGCAACCTGTGGTTTACACCAAAAGAATGTTTGTTGCAGGGCTGTTTACGATTAAATAAAAGTGCTTTGTTTGGAGTAGAATGATATATACTGTCATTGTGTGATGTCTGTATTACATTTCTTCAGTTCCACAGGGAAAATCTATGTTTTTTCTTGTTCTTTTGTTACAATTTATGACTCAGAAATGTTATTGACTGCCATTTCTTTATTATTTGTACTTACTAAGCTTGCATGCAAGAATAAACACTCCACTGAATTTATTTTTATAGCTCCTGAATAAAACTCCACATCAGTCTTGACAGCACCTCATTCTGCAAACGTTTTTTTTAGCATTCTGGTCAGTGTATCCTCTCCTCTGGCAACGGCAAACACAAATGCGTCAGTTTGATTTTGTGAATCTGGCTGCCATCGGCACGGTCAGGGATGGCAATCAGGACAATGTGACTTGACAAATAGGCCATGCACAAAAGAACATTTCTGCGAGACAAGGGTGGATATGTATATGACATGGCTTCGACAGCATTATGCCTCAGTTGAAATGTGTAGAGAACAAAGCTAAAGAGAACAGATCTCAGCGCAAAAGTATTTTTGTTATTTTTGTAAGATTTGGATTATTTTATCAGAATTGCTGCCATGCTCTGGACTGACTTCTTGGGCCGTGAAGTGTTACATTAGCACTACTCTAATTCCCGTCAAGTTTCAAAGACACTGGAGAAATGCTAAGCAGATGGCCAACCGGGAATACGGCATGTGGTTGTCTGAGCAGCATGGGAATCTTGTCCAAACCCCAAATCACAGATCTAATGATGAAATGAGTCATAACCACTGTCTAAGTGGACCCAACGTTTTCATTAAACGCATGTGCAAAGACTAGAACCATGATTTATAGTCTAAATTGGATTTTCTCGGTCACTCATTAAATGTAGATATTGGCCATTTTAACTCCTTTGAACAAACAATCAGATTTGTTGCTCTGTGGAACATTGTGAAATCACACTGGGAGGACATGGATCATCAGCTCGATCATACCAAATAATACTAAGAAATACTTCAATACTGCACTACTCCAATTCGATTATAATGTTATGCTGCTGTTATTATTAATTTCTATATCATATTTTTATATTCAATTGGATTGTATCAATAAAATAAACCTTTCAACCTCACTGTATGGATAGAGATAAACGAACGTATATGCTCCAATAGGACACTCCCTTTAAAATATTACTTGACTTTAAAATGTTTTTTTTTTATGTGTTATATAAGTATTTTTAGCATAACTGGTTTAAGCTTGTTGTCTGGGTTCTCACAGCTGTCTGAGCAGATTGATGTCAAACGTTTCAACTCCTTGCATGAAATCACACACGTTCTCTCAGGCTATAGTTGCATGCGGTAGACTAGTTATTTGAGGCTGTGGCGCACTGAAATGATCAACAAAATAATAAACAGACACAACAATCCTATATCATTACAGAACAGGAGAGTCAAATGAAAGCAGATTTCCTATAAAAAAAAATTGCTTGGCATTGATGCGTTAGTGAAAGCATGATATGACTCAAAAATATATATGTTCTGTGAAGATAAACTATTATTAAACCTTAATAAATTGGAAAATGTGTTGCTGTGGCATTTGTTTGGTGGTAAACATTAGATAAGGCATTTGTTCAATGAGAAGGTTCATGTTAACCAGATCACATCATTAAAATTTACAGCCTAATTTGGGAAATAGGCCTTAAGGATTTGAAGGCAAACCTCTATCATGGCCTAACACTTTCATGATATGACCTTTAAATAAATCACAAGATCCTAAACCGTGTCACGCTTGTGGTTAAAAAATGCGTCGCTGTGCTTCTTTTGGTTAACCATGCAATCATCTATATTCTCCTCTGTACAGATTTTCTCTAAAATGCCCTAATATGCAATTCCCTTACTCGCCGTATACACGTGATAAAAATAACTTGTTATTTAACCAGTCATTGTCTAATACAGCATAACTGCAAACCTTGGCTTTATATAAAAGAATACATACATTTGCAAGTCTTAAAAAATGCTTTCAAGTTCATATCAGTAATACATTACATTTTTGCTACAATATTGAGTGCTACAAAATAATGAACAATTTAACTTTACCTCAGAAAATCATAATGCGATGGATGCGTATCCGCTAGAAGATGGCCTCATCCTTCCTGATCAGTAATGATTGACCTATAGCCAAATACATCCAAAATTCATTTCCGGGTCTTACATTTCAAGTTAAGTGTATCTGGAGTATCATCAGAGATTTCATTTGAAAAGCAGCAGGAGGTTGTTCAGTGTCATGCTCTCTAAAGTGCCGTAACACATAAAGAGACACAAGGTATTGTGAACCTTGACAACAGAGGTCAAACCGTTGAACAAACCCTAGAGATCAACAGGGGTCAAATACCACAGGAATATTTTTAGTGACTGTATTAAAGTAAAATAGTTATACCAACAAAAGTTTTGTTTTGGTCACCTGGTTAAAAGTTTTTATTTAAGTAAATTTATAAATTAAAGAGCACCTATTGTCCGATTCACGTTTTTAAATTTCCTTTGGTGTGCAAGTGTGTATTAGTTCATCTTAATGATATGCAAAAGGTACAAACACCAAAGTAAACGATGACGCAAGTTATCGTCTCCAACGTAAATCTCTTTTCTTGGACTATACACACAGATTGTAAGCAACAGTTTACTTCCTGGGATTGGTTATGTAGAGAAGACCGACATTATCATAATTCCTCTCGCTTTGTAATCACAAAAATAAAGAAAAAGGAAAAAATTTGCACCTTATGTTTTGAACGGACATTATTTGTTTACTTCCGCTTTTTTGAGAATGGGTGCTATAGTCACGTGGGGAAGGAAAGGAGATAAAAGGAAATGTGACGAGCCCGGAAGTACCGCGTCTAAGAAGTATGTTTACCTGGTGTGAGTGTTGGCCTGCTGTGGGAGGACGGACGGCGTTTGGTCAAGAGAAATGCTTGTTGTTAATACCGGAGCGAGCGACATGGAGCTTTGTCTTTTCAACGTGCTCAGATTCCCGGATCGACAGTACGTACAGACCGCCGCGTGGTAGACCTGGGTTCGAAACCCGCCTAGGCCAAGTTTTTTAAAGGGGTGGTTCAATGGTATTTCAAGCATTCTGACTTATTAACAGAGTTTAAGAGTTGTTTCCTCATGCTAAACGTAGGCAAAGTTTCAAAAAAGCAGTTGGACGTGTTACAGAGTATTTCTGTGCCGAATGAACTTCGCCAGGGTTCGTACAAGTTTCGGAAAGTTTTTTTTTTCGATTACAGGTCCAACTGACGTTTCAGGGGTTTTCTATACGTTTTACTTCTTTATATGGGCACTTCCCCCGCAAAACCCCGCCCACCCGTCAATCAGCGGGAGACGCTAGAGCTTGCAAACATCTTATCACGCCACTCAGCTTTGTTTAATTTCAAAACTCAATAATGGCACGAAAGATGAAGTGTGTTTTTGGATGTAAGGAGACTTAAGAAAACAATGGATATAGTTTATTATCTGGGATAGCAGCGGAGTTTTGCGTGTGTGTTTGATGCGCTGAATTTTCCCAACCGGGTCATGACGAGTTGCACGCGGTAAGTAAGACTTCTGTCTTATGTTGGAAATAGTCGCGTGCATATTATATAAATGACACGAACATGTAGTGAATCATAAGTTAAAGAGTGTTGTATAGTGTTGCATGACTCGTACTCGCTCCTCCCGTGGTATAACTCCTCCTTCTTCATTTTTCCGTATGTATCGGAAAGATTCGGTAAAGCTAATCTTTCTTTTATAAATCTGATTAAACTGAAGACCCTTCGGAGATATAAAGGATGCCATACTACTCTATAGGTACTCCAGATTAACATCAGAAATGCAGAAACAGCGTGTGTTACGTGAGCTTTAATAAAATATTGAGTTTAGGCGACCACCGTTACAATAGCCTGTAAGTTAACTCCTGTTAGCATTGCATTGTGAGCGAATCTTTCAAACATGGTAAGGAGCGTCACGTTTCCAGCTGACGTCAGAGATAACAAATTACAACGTACAGATTAACTGACACAGAGCTTCTGAAATCTGTGCATTTCAGGAAAAGAGTGAAATCTGGAGCTACAAAATAGTACGGTATCTGAAAAATTATGTGTTCAACACATTGAATACAAATAGGTGCACTTTAAAAACGACAAATACTGTAGTTCCAGGTCTCTGAAATCTGATTGAATGAGCCACATTCAAGTCGTTGTAAAACAGCTAATGTACACACATACTGTATATACACACCTGTGTTCAAAGAATACCTGAATACTGACTGATGCAAGTCGCTGGGTTGCTAGACATCTTTAACTCTTTCCCCGCCATTGACGAGATATCTCGTCAATTAAGAGAAAAGGCTTCCCCGCCAATGACGAGATTTTCCGTCCTTCCGCAATACAGCTATTATCCACCAGGTGGCGCCCTTCCGCAACTTTTTAAAACCAGAAGTATTGCCCTATGGCAAGCTGCTGCATGTCCGTGTCTGTTTTAAAGATCGCTCTGAATGTGATCTCTATGAAAAGTCCGTCATAAAAATGGAATTATCTCTGCTTTTTGCTCAAAATATGGTGTTTTTGCAAAAACCTACCCATATTCAAAAGCTGATTGCAAAAGAACCACTAAAGGTAGGATGAAACGTTTTTTTTTTTTGTTTGAAAGCAGAGGGTCTGTTCTTTCATTTGGTATATTGTATGTTTATATATTTAAAGAAGAACATTTTCTGGAAGGCATTAAACTTTGGTGAAAATCATGAAAAACGCTGGCGCTGGCTGGCAACTTTTTTTAAAAAACGCTGGCGGTGAAAGAGTTAACAGCCTTAAGTTAACTTTTGAACTAAAATATTTGCCCAATCAAGCGTTTACTATAGCCATTTGGAAAAATAAGTAAATTACTAAAAATTCACCTCACAATATGTGATATAAGTAAACTCTTTTCTTATAGATTCTACAATTTCTTATATTGTTTGCAACTCTTGTTTCAAATTTTGGCTATTTATCTTTTATACCCATCCAGAATTTTAGGCAGATTTCTTTACATTAGGTCAACAACCACACAGAAAATGCACTCGCATTGTTTTCCTCCCTCTTTCCAAAGTGCTTGGGCGGTAGCGTCTTCCATTGCTTAGATTTCCTCTAGGCATTCATTGTCATCAAGGTAAAAGATGTAACTATAATAATGTGCCTGAATGGCGTTTACTCAATTCTGTCAGCTCGGTACGAAGGTTATTTGAATATTGTTTACAGATTGTTTAAAGAAAATATTATTCTCCTGGAATATGTGAATAAGTTCACTGTCTCATACATATGTTTGGTTTTAAAACTCACAGATGGTGTTAGAGTGATTTTACCACAGTTAAGGGAGTGCCCATTTTGCGTGATGCTTATGAACAGCAATGCATGGCCTCTGGTTGTTTATTGTTATAAATGAGTATGAGTAGCTATGAGAGCGCTGTCAGTGACTTCAAAATGTCGTGAGTACAAGGAATCAGCATGCGGGTAGTTAGTATGCACATATGGATCCCAGACACAACAGTTTCATTGCACTGACTTTTAACTGAGAATTAAAAAAAACTTTCTGGATCAAACTTCTACAAAGCACAAATGTTGGCTACACTGAAGATGTGGAGCTTAAGTTCTGTTCAACAACATAAGTGCTTTAGGAACTAACAACCTGATATCTTGAGGTCAAAGGGCAGTTAAACGTGGGAACCAACATAATGAATGACTGACAGCCTTAGTGGGAAAAATGTCTGAACACTTAAAAAAAAATGCTGGGTTATTTTCAACCCATGGTTTGGCCAAAAAGGAGCAAACTCAACACTTGGGTTGTAAATTAAACTATGATGCACTGTTAGACATTTCTGTTATTGTTACAGTTATTCACTAGCCTGACGTTGTCATACTCAATTCTAGTCAGAATTTGAGTCTGATACCGCTCAATTGGGCTATGATTATGAGGCGTGTCTCAACCGAAAAATGCCTCTGCACTCAATTGGATAGACCTTTGACCAATCAGAGCAACGGAGTGTGTGACGTATGTTGAAATGATGTCTTTTGCAGCTTGACCGAACTGCTAGTTATTTTGCTACAATGACACTTACATTGTGATTATACTAAGTCTGAGTTAGCGAACGTACATCAACACCTACTATGTTTACAACATTTCATTTATATCACAACATTAAGTATTTACTAAGTCATACAGTAAGAATATCTCTTACCATTTTACATTAGTTGAACTTCATCCACGACGATGCCCATTATGTTTGCTTGAAAAATATCGGGAGCATAGCATGTCCCTCCACTTATTCAGCAGCCACGATTCTGGGGTTCCGAAAAGAAGCTGGCAACGACCGCTAATTAGATCAATCTCGCCGTGCACGCAAACTTGCATCGCCCTGATACCCATTTCAGTTCCTTCTTTAACTTGGTCCTCCGTAAGTGTGACCAACTTTTGCCGAATCCCGTAGGAAGGACGGCAAAAACATCTTTCCGATCAACAAATGCCTTGATCGTGTTTCTCTGTTCCTCTTTTAAAATCAATGCTCTGTTGATATCTTTTAGAACAGACTCAATGTCAGAATCCACACATCTGAATTCTACAGCGGCAGCTGTTTCGTTGGAAATAGATTCAACACACACGCTCTTTGGTGACGTGGTTTGTTACGTTACTGTTGATCATCTGTCTATCATCGTATAAAGCCCGCGGCCCGCCCTGACAATTTGATTGGTCGACCAGCTTTGGGTCTCGCATAGTAGCTCCTCAACAGAGAAACCCCAGACCGATCTTCCCGTCCTCAAAATGTTGTGGGCGGGGCTAAGATCGGCTGGCACCCAGGCTAGTTATTCACTATATCACCCAGTAAAATACTGCAAATTGTCTATACAGTAAATAACATTGCATTATGGGATTTTTCTGTGACATCAAACACCATATGCAGTGATTCACTGTATTTTTTAAAATTGATGTTTGATACTGTATTTATCCTAGCTGTCTCTTTTGGCATTATTTTCCTCAAGTGCTTTTTTGACGATAGTCATATGGGCGACAGCGAGGTTTTATGATGATAGTTGGCGATAGTTTTTATTACTATCATCATAGTTTCACATTAACATGCGCATTGCATGCTTTTCCTCGCATGAGAGGGTTTGTGGGATTTACTTTGCACTTGAGAGCTTGTAACGTGTGTGCTATCCTTCTCGCACGAACCTGAACTTGTAATGCGTGTGTCTTGGACTCTTGCTCAGACCTGAACACGAGTGGCATGGATTCCTCCTAGCACCTAAACTTGTAGGGCCTGTCCCAACTGGCGCACTTCATGTGGACATTTTCGGTCTTGTGGCCTTAAATTGCGCATGCTCGCTTAGTCTTCAAGTATGTCAGTGTTCTATCTGTCATTTTTACAAATCGAATTGTGCTCATCAGCACCCCCTTTGCACCCTTAATGCAGTCTTCATCGAAGCCCGCAATGCTGCAGGCTTCAGGCACTTTACCAACCCAGAAGTCCTTGCGAGAAATCAGACCAATCAGACGACGGATGGGAGAAGTTCACACTGATGGGCAACTTCTCTTCCAATTTCTGGTGTGACGCTCGAGTCTGTCCCAAAATACGACTCGGTTGAACCATCCTGGACTTGCGTCAAGGGTCCTTAAGGTCTGCACTACATGATGTAATCAAAGTGTGGACTCTGAGAAAGTCCACAAGTCCAAAGTGTGCCATTTGGGACAGAATCCGTAATGCGCATGACTCTGACTCTTCTACGCACCTGAGCTTGTAATACCACGGCTCTGCCATTTCCTTGCACTGAGAGGTTGTTAGGGGTTTAAAACCAGCGAGTGTGTCATTACTGCTCCCTGGCACACAGGAAATTTCTGATTGCCTTGTCCTTAATGAGGCGCTCGGATTAATGGCATCTGTTTTAAAAAGGTTGCGGTCATGACGGTGTTGCCAAATCGGCATCTTTTTGTTCCACCAATCAAGTGCCTTGTCATAAATGAGTAAAAAATAAATAAATCAGTAAAGTACTGCCCTGCTGCTGATACTATAGTGTATCGGCAATCTCACAATTGGGCATATCACCCAATACTAATCTGAACATAACAATAGTTTGCTCAACATTTCATTTTGCAAACGACTTCAACGTATTAATTTAATTGTGCGTCAACATATGAGCATATGTTAGGTTTTTTTCTATAAGTGCATCAGAAAGATAACGGCCATTCCTTATGGAGCATTTGCTGCATAACTCCTTATCCAGGCCCTGGTAATCTCTAGGCTGGACTACTACCTTGCTCTTCTTGCTGGCCTTCCTGTACTGTCTATCAAATCACTCCAATTGGATCAGAACACAGCAGCCCAGATCATCTTCCAGGACTCCCAAAGGGCTCATCTAACGCTGTTTTCATCTCTCTACACTGGCTACCAATTGAAGAGCGAGTCAGGTTTAAGTCACTACTGATCACTTACAGAACTTTCACTGGTACTGCACCGCTATACTTTCACACCTTCCTACATTTGTACACCCTATCACCTTACGTTCAGCAAATGAGCGGCACCTTGTGTTACCTTCACAAAGGGGCACTAAATCACCTTTCCGCTCATTTTTCTACACTTCTCCTATCTCTTGCAACATCAACCTGGTAATACACATGCTGGTAAAAATGTATACCTTGTATCACACTGTATATTGTTTACCATTTTTTATAAATGTAAATGTAAAGATGGATGTCAGCACAGGCAGTCACTGTTTCAATTTAAACAGTTATATCCAGAAGTCCAGTTTTTGGCTGTGAATGAAAGGGTTAATTCATCAGAAAATGATAATTTTTATATTTTTACCAAAATATAAACCCATTTTGGCTTTGTTTTGTAGTGGACCATGACCACCTTCTTTAGCTTCAAAGGGAGAATGCAAAATGTAACAACAAAGTATAATAACATAACTCCATGTAACTTGTGACATATATTTTAGGTTTTCTAAACTTATACATGTGTGGGTGTAATCCATTGCATTAAAGTGCCAGTCTGATGCAATTTCTAAGCTTCCTAATATTGTTAAGGAACAACAGGTTTAAAAAAAAAAACTGTAATTTTCTCAAAATATACATTTAATATTACCCCATTTCTCAAAGATTTTCAAACGATTTGCCTGCCTAAACCCCACCTTTCGGTAGCCTGCTCTCCTCTGATAGGGAAACTTATACAGTCTCTGCATAGTCCAACAATAGTGCAACATACATTGACCAAGTGCTAACATGACTTACTGACAAGATATTAGCGAGATCAATTCACATAATTCATCATTAATTCAAGCAATAAAAACGACAACAGACACTAACATTGTTCATTGTGCAAGTATGTAAGCTAAATGGGCCATAGCAAAACTAAACAGTATTGCAACATGCGTTAGTCTGATGTTTTTACAGACTTGACAACAAACATGACTGCAAGCATCCTACCCATCAGGTACAATTACTTTCTCATGCAGAGAAATGGCATAGATTAAAAGCTAAAATAAATTATTATATGGATTATCACCCATTTGTATGTCTTCAGGACACTTGAGACATATAGCACATATTATGCTGAGTCACTTTATAATGCTTTTGAATTCTTTTGAAGCCTGAAGGTGTTCAAAGACACAGCCTACTTCCAATGTAACCGGAAAACTTAAAACACCACCTTAAAACATCAGCCTTTTATGTCAAAGAAAGTCATCGGGTCACCTGTAATTAGTTAAAAACATGTGTAAGTTTATGTGTTTTGTGTTATATTAAATGTATCAATGCAAATGGTTTCATATTTTTATATGTTTTAAATTGAATTTTTCACATAACTTATTAAAACATTTGAATGTTTAAAATAAAGACTTTAATATTTTGTAATAATTGTCTCTCTTTAATGTTAGCAGTACATCTCTAGGTTAAAATAAAAATGAATTCTATATAAATGTACAAAAAATTTATGTATGTAAAGTAATATTCTGCAAACCTAGTGTTTTTACAGTAACTAAACTGTGTTACAAATATGCAATAGCATTTAGTCACTGTAAACCTAAAATATAGTTTGTAGAAAAAAATCTAATTTACAGTAGCTTTCTCGCAACAGTGTTGTTTTAGCCCAAAATGCCGAATTGTCTCAACTCATGGTTCGGTCACATCTAGGTTAATTTCCCCCAATGGTTGGGTTTGTCCCTTTTTGACCCAACCATGGTTTAAAAGTAACATAATTTTTGAGAGAGTATAAGACTAACAGCTTTTTTCAACAAATATCTGTCATTATTACTAAAGTTTATAAGTTTCAACTAGAGATGCACCGATATATCGAACAATAATTGGTATCAGTCAATAAAAGCAATTCTTCACACTATTCGGCCATTTGTTTAAAAACAGCCAATAGTCATGACTGATATATCCTGTCAATCAAATGAGAAATTGAGCTCTGTGCATAGAAAATATAAAGACATCACTAGTTTAGTGTTAAAAGTGGTTAATTAATTATATGAATGAATAACATTCAGAAAATGTAATCTTCAGAATTTATTAAAAAAATGATATTAAACCCATGATTTACTCACCCCCAAGCTGTCCGAGTTGCATATGTCCATCATTTTTCATACAAACACATTTTCGGATATTTTAGAAAATGTTTCAGATCTTTCAGTTGATTAAATGTAATGTTACGGGGTCCACGACCTTCAAGTCCAAAAAAAGTGCGTCCATCCTTCACAAATTAAATCCAAACGGCTCCAGGATGATAAACAAAGGTCTTCTGAGGGTAATTCGCGCGGTGTTGTTGTAGAAATATCCATATTTCAAACTTTATTTACGTAAATAAATACCTTCCTGTAGCGCCGCCATCTTAGACTTCTCTGTATTCAGGAGAGAGTATTAGCGTAGTGTACGCACTTTTCTTAGTGACGTATGACAAATTCGGAGGGCGGGGGCACAGAGCAGCAGCAGAGTAGCCTCCGTAGGCTGCGTAAGCCCTCATCCTGAATGCGGATGCGACTAAGATGGCGGCGCTACCGGAAGGTATTTATTTTCGTTAATAAAGTTTTAAATATGGATATTTCTACAACAACACCACACGGATTACCCTTAGAAGACCTTTGTTTATCATCCTGGAGCCGTTAGGATTTCATTTGTGAAGGATGGACGCACTTTTTTTGGACTTGAAGGTCGTGGACTATGGGTGGACCCCGTAACATTACATTTAATCAACTGAAAGATCTAAAACATTTTCTAAAATATCCGAAAATGTGTTTGAAAAACAATGGACATATGCAACTCGGACAGCTTGGGGGTGAGTAAATCATGGGTTTAATATCATTTTTGGCCGAACTATCCCTTTAATATAACCACCAAACTATCTGTATCGGCAGATGTCAGTCTAAATAATCGTCGATCGTTATCAGTGTATTTCTAGTTTCAACTCAATTTTCTTCATCAGTAATTAAATTTCAGAAGCTGTAAAAGTACAATGAACTACAGCTTGTAAATTCTTTATAAGAATAAAGCTATTCAGTTTTTAACAATTTTTAAATCTGTTAAGGGGTTAAATACAAAAATCAGTCCTTTTGGATGACAAAAGATTGGTGGTTCTCCCTCCTACTGTCATAGCACAATGCTGTTGTTCCAGAAAATTCCACTTTTGTAAACCAATGGAATCTAGCCATGTGTTATACGGCTTACACATCGTAAGATTTAATGGGAGCCATGTGAATTTGAGATTAATGAGAGGTAAATTTGATATTTTGGAAAAGTGAAGTTTTTGCTGAGATTTAAGGGAGGCATTTTACGATGTCTTCCACATTCTATGTAACCAAATGCTCTTTAAAAAATTAACCTTATTCAGATTAATTCTAGTGCTGGTTTCCCATGCAAATGTCCTTGTCATGATGCTACATAGTTCTGGATGGTTTCCAAGGTGTTACTGTGTGGTTGCTAGGGTGTTCTAGCTCAACTCTAAGGTAGCTTTACTTGAGTTGTTGAATTTTGAGTAATTTTTTATTGTTATCAAACAATAAAAGAAATAAAAAAGATTAACATCTATTGATATTGTTTTTGACTTTGTGTGTGCCAAATCTTTTAGTTTTGTCAGTGATTTTAAGGTATGGATGTGGTGATTTTTGTGGTAATGTTGGATTTTTCCCAAAATTAACTTTGCTGACTCTGTCAACTTCAAACAGGTGTAGTTCTGCATGTTTTGTCAGATTACAACAAATAATGCACTGTTTTGAAGTTTTTTAATAGAGAATGTCAAAATATAATTAACTCATTTTTTAAAATGTGCTCATTCCGACTCATTTTGCCAACACGGGTCACAAATGATGCAGCAGCAAACAGAAATGGGGAAAGAAAAGGGTCTTCTGAAAGGAAAATTCATATACAAAACAATGGCTGATGGTTCTGTCAAAAATGTAAACAGGCTGTTGTAGACATACATTTGCATAAAGCATCTATATTTGTCCACACTCATGTTGATTAGAGTATTAAAAACTTAAAGAGTGTTAATTTAAAGTAAATTTAGAACAGATAAAAATGTGAGATTAATATGCGATTAATCTCAAAGTAACTCATGACATTCACGCGATTAATCTAGCTTAAATATTTTAATCGATTGACAGCCCTAATAAATATTATAAATATATTACTCGCAAAAAGTCCCCAAAGAACACCCCCTATAAAATTTAGCTTCCAGTGCCCCCCATTGGCCCATGGCCCATTGGGACATTGCGTGTCAGTATACTGCATGTATACTGACATTTTTTATATGATGCAGTATACTAAATACAACATATTTATCTGTAACTAATGGCATGATTGTTATGTATGTTATGTCTTTGTTGCTGTTACTGTACATGAAAAGTGAGTAAGAGAGCTATGTGATTTTGGTATACTGTGAAGACCATATAATTATATTTTGTATATAAAATTACATATATTTTTGGTGTAAGCAATAAGGTACGATGGGTTGTGCTATATTGTGGAATTAGTCACAGGTGACGGGTGTTTTTAAGTTTGACACATAACTCTTTATCATGCACAAACCACATGTAGAGTCTAATACTGTTTTAAGCCTGAAACAAGGGCATTCACATTACAATGATGTCATTAGTTACAGATGTATTTATCTCAGAAGCTCCCGATAACACAGCTGTGCTGTCCTGCTATGCCTTTGAAAGCTATTTTAATACCCTTTAAAGCAACTCCAAACTGGCCTCTGGGGTCCTCGTGTCACCTCTCCTGCACAAGGTTAAAAACACCCTAAGAGCTGTCACCACAGCAGAGGCCCTTAAGGGAGGTGGGCAAGGGGTCTGTCCATGGGATAGAGACATTTCAGGGTATTTTGAGGGGTAAAGCACCCGTAACAATGTTGTTTTGTTGACCTTGTGTCTTGGACATGAATGATGTATGACTGGTTTTCCTATACTGCCTATTTCTGACTCAGGTCATCTGTGCTTGAGAACCGTGAGACACCAGACTAGAGACTCCATTTACCAAAATAACACATGCCTAAATATCTTAAAATATAATACACAAAAAATACCTTCAAAAGCAGTTCACCCTATTACTGGCCTATCACACCATAACTTTAGCGCTTTAAAGGGGTCATATTTTATATTTTCTTTGTCTTTAAAGTGTCAATACATGTCCATGCTAGGGGTGTACTGGATCACAAAACTCACGGTTTGGATCACATTACGGTTTTTATGGTACGGATCAGATAATTTTTCAGATCAGCAAAAAGGGGTGGGAAAATCTAATAAGACCAAATAAAGAAATTACAAACACTTATAAAAAAGAACCAAGTTGCACATTAAGTAAGGTTTAAAATTAGCATTAGGTACAGAAATCGAATCAAATTAATAATAACACTGGGTCTCATTTACTAATAATTGCATACGTTGCATAACATTAAAGAAGTATTGGATGCGCTAACAAATATGACATTTCATTAATATGATAGAGACGCGCATCTATATCTAAAATAAAACAGACAGGAGATCAAGTGATTGAGTTTGATTAATTCAGAAAATATTATAATATAAAATATAATCATGAACATTTTATATATCAACATTATCATACAACCCTATATCACGAAATTGCGTGACTATTTCACGCATGGACCAGCGTGAAAATGTCACGCTTTGCCGCATTTGAGCGTGAGCATGTCACGCTTTTCTGTTTTTGTCACTGTCACGTATTGGTTACTCAACTTTTTTGTCCTATTTTCAAACCATTGTCGCTTCGGTTTAGGGTTAGATTGGTGCTTGTGTTATATGTCACTTTAAGTATTGGTTTATAAAAAAAAAGATACAAGACTTATTCTTTTATATTTTCTAAGCTTTAACCAGATGTCACCTGACGTTGGGGTTAGAGTTTGTTTAGGTAAGGATGTCATTTTATGTAAATCTAACCCTAATCCGAAGCGACAATGGTAAGAAATTAGGACAAAAAGTTGAGTAACCAATACGTGACAGTGACACAAACGGAAAGCGTGACATGCTCACGCTCAAACGCGGCAAAGCGTGACATTTTCACTCTGGTCCATGCGTGAAATAGTAACGCAATTTCGTGATACTGGGTTGTATCATACACATTATATAGCCTAGTATTTGATTATAGCGTAGGCTACGTGGTTAATGCGTACGAGTGGTTTTAGGTTTTATTGAATTTTGCTTTTAGAAGACATATTAATAAGAAAGTTTTTGTTGAATCACGATTTGTTCGTGAAAACATCCGTACGCACATCTCACCACAAATGTGTGCGTACGCATGCTAGTGAATGAGACCCAGTGTCTTTATTGTATAAAATAAATATTTTTTTTTCAAAGCTACATACATGATTTTCTCTATCTTGGGTTGTTTGATTAACATTAATGACACAGACGTATGTTAATTAATTAGGTAAATTGAGGTTATAGAATGCCGGAAAAACTTGTCATTGGCAGGGAAGTGTTTTCTCTTAACTCGTCAATGGGGGGAAAAACATTAAAAACAAGCTGTTTGTTAACTGTAAATTAACACAATGTTGTTTTTAATTATTTTAATGTTTTATAAAATACAAAAGATTATTTGTTATTTTCTTTAATCATTTAGTTATTAAAGACTTAAAAATATGTTGCTTGTAAAATGTGTGGTTGAGCCACAGTACACATGTACAGTATGTGTGCATAAGGATGGTACCACCTCCACCTAATATTGAGCCAGGAAAACCCTGCATGTAAGACTAAGACCTATATCATTTGTAGAAGATGCCTCCTGGAGTGGTAAAAATATGACTGCATGCCAACAATAGGATTGTGCATGTCAGCGTTACTGTTTTGGAGGTTTCCAAGGTGCATCGCTGTCGCATGACTCGCAAAAAACAGCTGCAGCATGTGCCGCAGTGGAAGTCTGCAGATAGCTCACTTGTTTTCTTGTGATTATAAATCTGCTTGTTTTGGCAGTGGTCCTCCCCTAACTCAAATGTATTGTGAAGGGGACTTTTTCAAATGCATACAAAAAAGAGAGAGGAAGGATCTATTTAGACACAAGCGTGTGGTTTTCCCCATTTTAGTTCCTTGCTTCCAAGTCATGCTAGTCACGTAGATCTTTGACTGTTCTAAAGGGACAGTTTAAACCCCAGCTTTTTGACCATTTCATACTGGGTGGCCAGTATGATAAAAATGGTAATTTTACATCAGTGTAATGGACACATCATAATATCAGACTTTTTCATGGAAGTCACTATATTGATTATTATGTTATATTATATTATTATATTATATGTTCCTCTGGCATCCTAAACAAACTGTTATGTGTGAAAAAAATCCTCTGCCTTGTACCATGCGCTCTCTGATCTCTACACTCTAAAAAACAAACGGTGCTATATAGCACCAAAACAGTTGCTTTGGATCGTAACGATAGAAGAACCATTTTTAGTGCCATATAGCACCGGTGAAGAACCAGTGAAGCACCAGTGAAGCACCTGTGTAGAACCATATAGTGCTATGTAGAACCATATGTGGTGCTATATGGCCCCTATATGGTTCTACACTGGTGCTTCACTGGTGCTTCACTGGTGCTTCACCGGTGCTATATGGCACTAAAATGGTTCTTCTATCGTTACGATCCAAAGCAATTGTTTTGGTGCTATATAGCACCGTTTGTTTTTTTAGAGTGTATGATGCCTCTTCTTATCAGCAACATTTGCAGCCATTTCGAGCGAAAAAAGGTTTAGGACATGTTTTTTCGGCATTAAATAATGGCACAAATAACAGTAATATCACACACTCTAACTGTAAAGTACTGTAAATTGCATTGCGTGAATCATTTAAATAATCTCCTCCCATAAGTTTTGCGTCTGGAAAGGGAAACTCCTAAAAAATGCATATGCAATAAGGTCACAATCTACTCAGTTACTGGGATTTTCACACACAACCATTTCTAGGGTTTACAAAGAATGGTGTCAGTATACGATAAACATCCAGTATACGGCAGTCCTGTGGGTGAAAATGCCTTGTTGATGCTAGAGGAGGTCAGAGGAGAATGGGCCGACTGATTCAAGCTGATAGAAGAGCAACTTTGACTGAAATAACCACTTGTTACAACTGAGGTATGCAGCAAAGCATTTGTGAAACACGCACAACCTTGAGGCGGATGGGCTACAACAGCAGAAGACCCCACCGGGTACCACTCATCTCCACTACAAATAGGAAAAAGAGGCTACAACTTGCACGAGATCAAAAAATTTTGAGTCTTGATTTCCAGAATTTTGCATAAACAGAATGAGAACATGGATCCATCATGTCTTGTTAACACTGTGCTGGTGGTGTAATGGTGTAGGGGCTGTTTTCTTGGCACACTTTAGGCCCCTTAATGCCAATTGGGCATTGTTTCAATGCCACGGCCTACCTGAGCATTGTTTCTGACCATGTCCATCCCTTTATGACCACCATGTACCCATCCTCTGATGGTTACTTCCAGCAGGATAATGCACCATGTCACAAAGCTCCAATCATTTCAAATTGGTTTCTTGAACATGACAATGAGTTCACTGTACTAAAATGGCCCCCACAGTCACCAGATCTCAACACAATAGAGCATCTTTGGGATGTGGTGGAATGGGAGCTTCATGCCCTGGATGTGCATCCCACAAATCTCCATCAACTGCAAGATGCTATCCTATTAATATGGGCCAACATTTCTAAAGAATGCTTTCAGCACCTTGTTGAATCAATGCCACGTAGAATTAAGGCAGTTCTGAAGACAAAAGGGGGTCCAACACAGTATTAGTATGGTGTTCCTAATAATCCTTTAGGTGAGTGTATATGTAATTTAAAATAAAATCTTCAATAAATTGTTGATAAATTGTATTTGTTTAATGTTTTCAGATATGCTTTTTGATTACTGAAATTTAATTTAACCATTAAAACCAGATTCCAGAAAAAGTAAAATGGAAAACACGTACACATATTTATTTGAAAATTAAATGGATTTCATATTAGGAGCTCTCTAAAGGATCATTTTTAACTTTTATTTCTGACAGTCCACAAAAAAGTGCATACTGTGGCTCTATCTGAACGACTTTAGAGGCAATGATACCTCTGGGTCGCCATGTTGCTTTCCAACAATAAACACCTACACACACACACACAACTGCTATGTTAACTTTTTAACCTGATGTGTTTGAGATGTGTGTCCAGCTCTTTTATCTACTGAGCACAAACAGCCGCAAGCCTGAACAGTAAACACCATCACACATTTCAGCCCTAAATCTACACCTATTAACAACGAACAGCCTTTTTCCCTGACAAACTGCATAGATTAAAAAAAAATATCACAGATTCTTTCACATTATGTCATGGTTTCCCCCAGTCTGGTTCAATGATGATGACGGGAAACAAGCCTTTTGTTTCAATTTCTGGTCATCTATTGCTCCTCTGCCCTGTGTCAACATCTGTGCTTTTTTCCTTTCTGTCCATGCAGCTTTTCCCTGTTCAACATGACATCAGTTTCAGCCATGTGTGGGAAAACTCTGGACCCCTCGCTGCTGAGCGGGACACTGATACACAAGTGCTGTGTGCAGAGGCTATTTAAAGAAGCTGTAAATATGGGAACTTCCTCTGTGTAAGGATATCTCATATCCCAAAGGATCTTTTTACATTATTAACAATAAGCTTTGAGCATAGTACGCTGTGCTGCCATATGCTTGATTAACTGGGATGCGCAAGTCTTGAATAATTATAGAAAACAAAACGGATTATGACTGAGACTCTATTTACTTTTCTAATAAACATTCCTTACATGATCCATGAAAGCAAGAAAAGAAAGGTTAGTCTTCCTAATGTTTCATCAAAATGTAATAACTCACTCTGAAACTACTTTTCTTTTTGGCCGACATCACCCAAGCCAGATGGGCTATTGTGTAATTTGAACCAATCAAATACCTTAGGGATTGTTTTAGATTATTGTAAGAGATATGGCCTTCTAAAATCTTGCCAAGAGTTAAATGCAGTAATTTTATGCTGACTAGTGTGGTATTGTTATGTGTGTTACATTAACAATAGCAAACAACCATACATCTGAATAAATAAAAATCATTGAGTTCTTGTTACCTGACCTTGACCTTTATGTCCACCAATTTAAAGCAATAGGTTTCATCCTTTACACAATCCACTGCAAACTCACATTCAGGGCTGACTTCATTGTGGTATTTACCACTAGATAAAAACTCACTCCCTATTTTTGGCCAGAAGTTTATGTTACAGTAATAGCATTTGTAAAATATGTCCAAGGCCAGATTTAAAGTTGATACTTTACTTGGCCAACAGATATTTTATTTTTTATAATATAATAAAACACTTATTGCATTGTTTCCTAGCGGTGCCCACATTGTCTGGTCTCTGTCACTCACATACAACACTTTCTTTGACCCTTGCTCTAGGATGTGTGGTAATCCTCACTCGACTACATGTCTGTTTGCCTGGCTATCAAACATTGACTGCTACAATCCAGATCTGTTTGTTACTTTACTTTCTCCATGTATGAAGCTTTCAAACAGGACCGTTAAAGGAGAGAAGTCTCGGGTGATTTCTTTCATTTGTTTGTTTGAACAATTCAATATATATTGTATAATCATTTCTCAAGGTACAGTATATATTCCCTTCCATATGGTGTACAATAAATCTGTTACTCTATAAACACTATTTCGGTTTCTTTTTCAGTCGGCTGTGACCGAGTGGATGATGAAACGCAGACAAACTACTTACCTGACGTTGAGCCAAGTGCCTTAAACAATGTATACTCAAAGTCATTACTGAATTAAACAATATAGAGACGGATGTAAAAATGTGTGTTAGAGCTTCTGCACCTGTGGTTGTCAACAGGAAATTTTATACCTAAACTATGTCTGGTAGGAAAGTTAGTAAGGAAAGATAGTAAACAAGGAATGTTGGCAAACAATGCATCAGTGTTAGTTAATCATCAAAAAAACTAAAAACTAAATCTTACATAGCCTGTCCAGAAATTCAGTGGATTTTTTTTACTCCAGAGAGAGAAACATTATACATTATTTTACATAAGATAAGTGAAATATATCTATATATTACATATACACTCACCTAAAGGATTATTAGGAACACCATACTAATACTGTGTTTGACCTCCTTTCGCCTTCAGAACTGTCTTAATTCTACGTGCCATTGATTCAACAAGGTGCTGAAAGCATTCTTTAGAAATGTTGGCCCATATTGATAGGATAGCATCTTGCAGTTGATGGAGATTTGTGGGATGCACATCCAGGGCACGAAGCTCCCGTTCCACCACATTCCAAAGATGCTCTATTGGGTTGAGATCTGGTGACTGTGGGGGCAGTGATCTCATTGTCATGTTCAAGAAGCCAATTTAAAATGATTCGAGCTTTGTGTGCATTATCCTGCTGGAAGTAGCCATCAGAGGATGGTTACATGGTGGTCATAAAGGGATGGACATGGTCAGAAACAATGCTCAGGTAGGACGTGGCATGTAAACGATGCCCAATTGGCACTAAGGGGCCAAGAAAACATCCCCCACACCATTACACCACCACCAGCCTGCACAGTTGTAACAAGACATGATGGATCCATGTTTTCATTCTGTTTACGCCAAATTCTGATTCTACCATCTGAGTGTCTCAACATAAATCGAGACTCATCAGACCAGGCAACATTTTTCCAGTCTTCAACCAAGAGCTTGTGCAAATTGTAGCCTCTTTTTCCTATTTGTAGTGGAGATGAGTGGTACCCTGTGGCGTCTTCTGCTGTTTTAGCCCATCCACCTCAAGGTTGTGCGTGTTGTGGCTTCACAAATGCTTTGCTGCATACCTCGGTTGTAACGAGTGGTTATTTCAGTCAAAGTTGCTCTTCTATCAGCTTGAATCAGTCGGCCCATTCTCCCCTGACCTCTAGCATCAACAAGGCGTTTTCACCCAGAGGATTGCTGCATATTCAGACCGGCCCCTCTGGCACCAACAACCATGCCACGCTCAAAATTGCTTATATCACCTTTCTTTCCCATTCTGACATTCAGTTTGGAGTTCAGGAGATTGTCTTGACCAGGACAACACCCCTAAATGCATTGAAGCAACTGCCATGTGATTGGTTGATTAGATAATTGCATTAATAAGAAATTGAACAGGTGTTCCTAATAATCCTTTATGTGAGTGTAGTATGTAATATATATAATAGATTTATTCCTTTAAAACAATCAGCAATAGCACGATGCTTGTAATGAGGCCAATACTGATTGTTTGTTAATTGACTGCGTGAAGGCAATAAATTGCATGTCTGTTTCATAATCCAGCATTTTTTTATAATTATCAAAATAATTAAATACTTCCCCAAAACAAAATAAAATCTGTACAAATTATAGTTTTTTTCAGACGTGCAATGGGAAAAAATTTGTAAATCACGTAGTTACGTGAAAGGTTACTCAGTCACTTGAGCCATGTGGAGTAGGAGTATTTCGGGAAAATGTCTGCGATCTGGGCTTTTTTCAAAATCTCGGAAAAGACCAGCATCTCTTATTATGTTGGTCAGTTGAATGTTAAATAGTTCCAATTTATAAATTTATAATTTAAAGTAAATATAATTTGATGCAGAAAAAATCTAGCTAATAGGCCAGCTGTATACAGTAGTATTGTATACAAGTGTTGAATATCGTTATCGGCCGATACTTCTTCAGAACATTCAGCATTCAGAAGCATTCATATAATCTGAATTTGGAAACAAACTATCTTAAAAAATACTTTCAATCTTGCAAAAAAGTTATGGCTACAAAAACAGGCTGCATTTTGATTTTTTTTTCTAAATTTGCAGAGTTGTGCAATTTGTTATTTCTTTCCTTTGCCATTTATACCACAAAACCACTCATTTAGTTGAAAACAACCAGTTAAGACAGTGGTCTCAACACAGAGTCTGCAAGTGGCCCGCCAAAGCACATTCTCTTAATAGCCTCAATTTTAATACTTACTTATTAGATATTTTTATGAACACTTGGCTTCTTTTATGTATGTTAACATTTTTAACAATGATCATTAAATAAATGATGGCTTAATGATAATGATGGACATTAAATAAAATCAACAACCCTGAGATAAGGTATATTAGCTGCCACCTGCTGGTTAGATTATGCCAGTGCATAACTGCCTTTGTTAATCCTATGTGGTTTACAGTACCAACATCAGGCCACTAAGGATGACAACTTCTGTTTATATAACATACATGAGCATCAGGATCATCCAATCCTACAATTTTAGTCAGCTAAACAGACCAAATGCTTTCAATGGTCAGATTCTGCTTTATATTTCTGGATAATCTTTGCTTCTCGGCTGTTCTCATCAAGGTCCTGGGAAAGCTACAACCTTGCCAACTCTGCATAGCTCAGACGTCAGTGGCCACCCCTCTCTCATCGTGGGAGTTACATTTCCTGTTTCAATCTGTTCCCAAAAATATAAATCCACTCCCCTATAACAACCAACTCACACAAACACATTTTTGTATTTGTCAATGTAAACAGTATGGTGAAAATAACATCCCTCTTTTCTTAAAACAACAACAACGTTTGCTTCAAGAATTGAGAAAGTTGAGCAATTTATTATCACATAATCTTAGAAATAATGTTTTATTTATGTATTAATGCATAAATGTGATTGCATAAGAAAACAAAATATTTAACCAAGTGGCAATTTATTTTTGAGGAAAGATGTCTTAAGTGCACTTTTAAAAGTTTTTAGAGTATGAAGTATTTTTTGTAGTTTTGAAGAATTTGGATATGCTCTGGTTGACATGTCCTACACCTGCAGTTTCTCTGCTAGGACACCTAAACTGAGGTAATTTATCCACTCAAAATCACTTTGAAACTGTAAAATATGACTCAGAAAAGTCACGTCTGTTCTAAAGAATGCTTGTTTAGATATAAGAAAGCAATTGTAACGACATTAAAACACGTTACATGTGGCTTCAGCACCAAAACTTTTGATGGGGTCACTTTATGATATCATTATTACATTACACTATATTAAATATTAAATATATGGCACACAAACTTACCTTGCAGAATATTGTTTTGCCACTGAACTCTCGTCTTGTGGACTGTTGCTTCAGAGGCAAACGGCGCTGAGGACTCGTTATTACCCATCAAAACTTATCTGTATAACTGTATAACAGTTCAGTAACAACCTGACTCTTTCCACAGAGCCGTCACAAAACCCATCTCAGATCAACGCTGCTCTGGAGTCTGTTAACGAAACCCTCAAACCCGCCTAAATTCAGTTTGAAATATAAAAACACCTAACACGTGCAAGGTTTATCTCCCGCGAGCTGTCCAATCGCGCGACTCCTATTATGAACTCTCCAACGGTCCTGCGCGCGCTACGAGAGAGGTGTGACCGTGACCGACCAGTGCGCGTGTGCTAGTACTGCGGGAAGACAACAAGCATTCGGGTACACCACAGACTGTTTTAAAACAGCAATTTTAGGTAGACGTTTACATATATATAATATAGCGACACCCATCGCATATATACTTTTACAATTTTGACAAGTTACAATTCGATTAAAAAAGACATATGGACATTTTTACAGAAATTCAAAAATTGTTTTTGTTTAATACTTTTGTGTGGCTTGATTAGCTTAAAACATAAAAAACATTTAAAAAAATCAAGAGATCATGTCACCACCGTTTCCCAAGAAGGCTAATATAAATTTGATGTAAAGACTGATTTGAATGCCAGGTGTTGACATCCACTTTTTTAGATCTGATAAGTGGATGGATTTGCTATGTATTTACAAATACAACTTTCTCTGAAATAGCACTAAAAGCTTTCTCATCAAAAATATTTCATCTGAGAGCCCTTTGGCATTGTTTGTCTTTGCCGGATTGCTCTTTGAATCCAAATAACATTTATTTGTTGCCCTTGATTCCACTTGGAGGCATTTTTTCCTAAAATCCATTTAAGTATATTTGTGAAGTGGATAAGCAATATGTTGAAAATAAATCTTTAGTGCTGTATCTAGTACAGTGCTCTATTCCGTAACACGTGACTTAGCCAGCAACACTGACACATTGTAGTTATTCATTTTGATTTGTTTGTTGTTCACCTGTAGTTATTGTTGGAACTACATTTTTATTTAAAATGAAAGCATCTTGGTTTTTTTCTAAATTTAGTCAATTACTCTAAAATTGTCACTAAAGACCCGCCAGGGGGCGCTCATGACTTATAAACGCTTAGTATTTTATTACGTTGACAATCTTTTTTAAATGTAGCCTATAATAATTACAAACCTTCGATCGCAAACAATTACAGAAATATGATCTAAAATGTAACATTTTGTGTGCTAGCAATTTGGTGGAATAAAACATTTAGTAGAATTGAACTACTGTTGAAAATACTGTTTTAAATGATATATTTTAAGAAAGTCCATTATGTCTCAAATGGTTTAAATGTTGTTTAAAAACAAAAATAACAAAATAAGGGCACTACTTGAGATTAACTGAACTGTTTTGAAGGTGCTGTACTCATATCATATCAGCCATGATGACATCACCTTAATCTACTTTATTATGACACACACACAAGCGTGCAGATTATAAGCATTACATGATAAACATTGATGAAAACAACACGTCATTGACACGGTATCATTTATTCTGCTTGCTTTTTGTGACCTTTGCTCATTTATATAGCTTAAACTTTTTGTTTCACCAAACATTTTATAGGGGACATTTTACAAGACTTTTTAAGATGTCAAATAAATCTTTGGTTTCCCTCATAGTACATATATGAAGTTTTAGCTCAAAATAGCATATAGATAATTTATTAGAACATGTTAAAAGCCACTTTGTAGGTGTGATGTTTGCATGATGTTTGCTGTTTTTGGGTTTTAAATGCAAATTAGTTTATCTGTGCACTAAATGGCAGTGCTGAACTTGGAAACTTGTGTCATCCTCTTCTGACATCACAAGGGGAGCCAAATTTTAATGACCTATTTTTTCACATGCTTGCAGAGAATGGTTTACCAAAACTAAGTTACTGGGTTGATATTTTTCATGTTTTTTTTTTTTAGGGTTGATGGAAGCACTGGGGACCCAATTATAGCACTTCAAATTATAGCAAAGTCAGATTTTCATGATATGTCCCCATTAACAATAAACATACATCAGTGTAATTTTTTTTACAATGTTATTAATTAAATCCTTAGAAAGTATTATATTATATTATATTATATTATATTATATTATATTATATTATATTATATTATATTATATTATATTATATTATATTATATTATATTATATTATATTATATTATATTATATTATATTAAAAGCACTAGCACTAAGAGCCTATTAAACCCTGACAAGTATGCTGACACTGCTTTTGTTTTTCTTGGCCTTTGCACCGCGTGCAGGACACTAAAGTTCATCTGTAGTTCCAGTTTTAGCCACTGGGTGTCAGATTGATATGCTGAGATACAGACACTAAAATCCACCTGCTGTTGCCAATTTCAAGATCTCTGTGGTGGGGGGCATTGGGGTATCTCTCACTATAAAACTAATAGACAACAATAAGCAGGCCTCCCATTCTGCACAGACACAAAAGATCAGTGTGGCCAGCAAGAAGAGCATATGCCACTGAAATCAGACAGATTTCATGAGTAAACAAGTCAAATCCAATACTTATATGTCAAGAATATTTAAAATGTAGTAATTTAGCTTCTGCAATACAAAAAATATATAACCTAATCAATATGAAAAGGGCAGCTGGTTTATACAGCTGGTCTTTCCTTTGAAAAATATTTGTCACATATGACTATAGTAATAGTAGGGAACTGAAAAAGCTAAAGGGTCATTTAAAAATGGAGATAAACATAAATACTGAGTTACAAAATATTAAATATACATGTGCTATTATTATAAATCGTTATATTGACAGAGAAAGTCACGTCCATTTTATTTGTCAGCTTTCCAAATCCCTTTGCCAAATCTAAAGACGCACATGTTTGTGCACAGGCCTACTGAAACTGCCTTTTATTCAAGGCTGGTATCAATGTTAATGTTGTGCTAATTACAAAGCCACCGTGGCTCGTGAAAACACTCTGCCATCTTACGCCCTACAAAGGATGAGGGGGCAGAACACCCGGTTCTTGGCCCGATGCTGAGTGGCCCATAGTCATCACACTTTTCCCAAACGCCTTGCAGCTGCTCCTATTGTATCCTCCGAGGGTGTCCGGTGGAGCCCATGCTCCTCTGACCACCCCTTCTGCTAGCTGACAGACTTTAAATGAGCTCATTGAGACGCCCATGCAGGGCCTATTGAAAACACAGATTCTGTGCAGCACGGCCGCACGGCATTCCCAGCATAGGATTCCTATGCACACGCGAGCGTGGGTCAGATGCCCTAACATGTGGTCGGATCAGTGTGAAAAGGGGATTGTTCGGATACTTTTTTCCCAGCGATTATTTGAATGTTCACACGGGCCGGGGTTCTAGTTCAAACAATGAAAGCCGATGCAGTCAGCTGTGTTTGCTTTGACCTTTTTTACAGCTGCTCATCTGTCTATACTGACGTTATTTTCAACTGCCCTTCATAACAGGAACAGAATTCAAGATAAGATAAAAGTCCTTATTTATCTCTCAAAATAAATAACAGGGATGTGTCAGGTGAACAGCCACATAAAAGCATAAAACATTTTATCTTTATTTTCTTCCTCTCATGCTGATCAAACTCTCTCTTTTTTCTTTGTTCATCTGAACTAAAAAATAAATATGTTGTTCTGCCCTTTCTGTTTACAATGGGAGTGGATGGTGACTGCCTGTTCTAAAACTTTATAAGGACACAAAACATGACTTGTGCACTATACCGCAAGGGTTCAGAAGACACATAAAGGAGTTTGGTATATTTAAAAAATATAAGGCATAATTTAAAGAATGTCTGTGTTTTCTCTCTCTCTCTCTCTCTCTCTCTCTCTCTCTCTCTCTCTCTCTCTCTCTCTCTCTCTCTCTCTCTCTCTCTCTCTCTCTCTCTCTCTCTCTCATTCTCTCTCTCTCGCTCGCTCTCTTTTTAAATAATGCATAACAACTCAAACAACAGCGATATCCACAAGAAAGTAATCTGTGTTGTTTGCATATGCACTCACATGAAGAAAAGAAGGAACGGGTCAATATATTCATTAAACAATGGGTTATATTTCAATTTTTATTGCCTTCAGGTCACTCAGTCACTGCATGAGTCACATGGAATTATATTGTAAAAATCTGCATCTTTTTATTTGCTGGAACTGTCGTCAACCAAGTCCTTACATATAAAGTGCTTAACAAATGTATTAGTTCACCATCCAATGTTTGTGCCACAGCTTCCCTGAATAACAGTATTGGTAATTACCAAAAGAAGAAGGGTACAAAAGTTGGCACTGGGACAGTACCTTTATAAAAGACCCTAATATGTACCATTTTGGTACAGCTATCTTTGAGGTATAGTGACAACTACATGTCCCAGTTACAGCTTTTACCTTCTTGTATTTGGTCACACATTTACTGTTTACTTCACAATGCTTTCGAGACAATTAGGCAGGTAGTCTGATATATTTGTTAAACATTGTACCAAAAAGTTAAACCATATTACTCCAGTTCCTTTGGGTCCTGTTGTCCCTGTTGACATTTTCAGGTCCCCCAGAGTCAAACTTGTAATTGTGCTTGACCTTGTTCTTTATAAAGCCACATTGAAACACTTATCCAAATGTTTCTAACCATTGATTTTCTCTTTAGCTGTAATCATCAATGCATGCCGACTGAATTGCACAATGTGAGTTGTCTCCTTTAGACCAAGACTCAACAGGACCAGGTGGCCCAAGGCCAGTGTGAGAGAGTTTCGGGCCTGTAGACGAAACTGTCACTTGCCTGTGATTAGCTCAGTGTTGCATTGTCACTACATCTTAAATTAATTTACCATACAGTGTGCTTCGATGTCTTGCAGTCTTCTTTGATGTATTTATAAAAATGTTATTTATCATAAATTATGTGTAAGTAGAACCTCTTTCCTGAACAGAGATTAGCTTAAACCAAGACTAGGCCTAAGTTTAATTTAAAAATATAACAAACATGCCTTACTTAAAACATTACTTGTGTGCATTTTGAGGCAAAAACAAAGGGCACTGATGTATTTTAAGATATGTCAATGAAAGTTGTTTTCAGTTTGGACACCTCTTACATTTATTTTAGTCTAGGACTAGTCTAATCCCTGTCCGGGAAACCGCCCCAATATGTTTTGTATAATTCAAATTTGAAGTTTTAGATGGTTTATGTCATGATTTTCTGGGGGGGGGGACTGTGAAGGGATTTCTTTTTCAGTAGAAAATATCTAAAAATTCTTAAATCAAGAATATTTTTTTTTTATTTGTGCTTAAAATAAGAAAACATATCTGCCAATGGGGTGAGAAACTTTTTCTTGAATTCAGTGTTTAAGAAAAAAGCAAACTTATTTCAAGATTTTTTTCTTACCCCATTGGCAGATTTATTTGCTTGTTTTAAAGCACAAACTTACTTCATTTTATATTTTTTGTTTCATCATAAGTGTAATTATAATTTCTGCCAATACTGCAAATAAACATTTCTGAAAATGAAATGATTTGTTTACACAAATGTATCTTATGACATTAAGTTGTAAAAATAAGCTGCTAAAATAAGGGGCCAGTAAACATTTGCAGGACAACAGAAATAAACATTGCTGACGTGTTTAGCCCTGCACTGGTCATGTATTTTTTTCTAATAAAATTTTTATGGTGTGTTAATGCATTGTTTAGCATCTTAACGTCTCAGAAACACAGGAGATGCACATGTACGTATGAAAAGTTTTATTTGTTGGCATCAGGTATCACAAAAATATGAAAAAATATAGCATAAGAAATATATTAATTTAGTCAATAAATAGTCACATATCAAAACGATCCTTAAAAAGTCTCTCCGGTTAGTAGTGCTTATGGGAGGACAGACAACAGTACAGACACATGAGGTATTCTGTGTTTGTTTAAAGAAGAACAAAGGCCTTGATGAAGTGGATTGCTTTCTGACAGGCTCAGAAATAATCGATTTAACCTTAAGGCACAGATCCCCTACACAGACGTGTTAACTACATTCATTGTTCAAAAACCAGGAATACTCAATGAGATTAGCACCTTTAAGTCTAATGACTTCCTTGTCTAATGACACCAATGTTAAAAAAAAAAACAATCCCAGAGTAACCTGCAAGACATGGGGTAGATAAAAACAATAACTGATTATCAATTTGAACCAAGTCAAACACTCACATTTAAAAAAAAATAATAAAAACAAACACACAAAGACTCTTACATTCACAAAACAACTGAGTGTTTCACTTGGTTGTCATCATACCGAACTTTACATGAACACCCTGATTCACAGTTTAGTCAAGTATGGAGCACTGTGTTGAAACGTTAAAACATCATGAGGAGCTTGATCTCCAACATATAGCGAGCAATCGTGGAATATTCGTAGCAACCAAGGAACCAAAAGTTCCAAAGTCTAATACTGAAAAGATCACCCCAGGGATCATATAAGTCATCACAACAATAAAACCCTCCCCGGTCAAAGGGTGAGAAAACAAGTCCAGCCACTTTATGACAATATCTCAGCAGGACGGCGAGGTAGTGATGGGACTCTGGAGGAAGGAAAGAGGGCTAGCAGCCGTGCGGACGGGCATGGAAACCGGGAAGTTGAACACTGTGGTGCCTTTGCCAATGGCGGGACTCCCTGCCTCAGAGGAACATGTGGAAGACGCCAGCACCTGAGATTCGAACTGTAAGAGCTGGCCCATGAAGCTGAAGTTGGGCGAGATGATGCTGCGTCTCTGTTTGACGAACTCGAAGGCCTCCTCGAGCTTCACGCGGTTGGTGCGCATCAGGTAAGCCAAACAGATGGTGGCGGAGCGCGAGATCCCGGCTTGACAGTGAACGAAGACCCGTCCACCCTTATTCCGTATTGAATCTGTGTGAAATAAGAAGGGGATATCGGTTAAAACTCCACTACATCATAAGCCTCCCAAAAAAGGTTAAAAAACAGTTCTCTAATCACACATTCAGTTGCAAATGATATGCCACAGTGTTGCTAATCAAGGGAGCCGTCTCATTAAGGAAACAGGAAAAGTTAAATCAGGCAGGGGTTCGAGGAAAAAGGGAAACTCCCCGCCGACAGGCCTGAATACACAATGGGGGGGTTGCAGCACCCCTGCTAGGAGCAATGATCTGATAGGAGGGTAACCAGAGAGCTGCAGACACTACCTTTTGTTCAAGCTGAACAAAGGAAGCAAAGCATTCAAAAAGAGCCAGTTGCCCCATATAAAAGATCAGGTCACGGCCTGGTGTTATTTGAAAAGGGGGCACCCTCTTTAAACAGGATGAGAGGATGATGTAAGCATCGGTGCCTGTCAGGCTCGGGCGGTACAGCTGGTCGTTTTGGAGGGAACGTTTGAAAAATTCAATGCAGGCTTCGCTTGAATGGGGGTTGGGCTTGCCTGCCAAAAGCTGGTCATTTGGTGACATCTGTTCCAAGTTTCACAACAAGGGATCAAATAAAATCTTGAAGAAATGATACTCACCAATAAATTCGATGGCTTCGTTGAACCAAGAGCTGATGTTGGCTTTGTGGTTGTCCTCAACGGGTATGCTTTTATACAGGTAGTGGTCTTCAAAATGGTTTGGGCAGTTGGAAGAGACGTTTATGAGGGCCGTGATTCCCAACATGTCCAGCATGTCTTTTCTGGATGCGTGGTAGGCGCTGCCTAAATATAGGAATGGCAGGATTTCTACCGGGCCACCCTGAAAGTCAAATAAACAAGTTTAATGTCATGTATAATCATTAATAAATAAATCAAGTATCTTTAAAGCATCTGTAAAGGTTTACCTGATCGTACAGAGGAGTTGTAACGTTACAGGACGACTCGACTGTGTTGGGGTGACGGCTCGAGCTCAGAGGTAAAGTCAAATCTTGTGGGGTAACTTGCTTGGTACACATTTCAGGAAACTCAGAGGAAAATGTGTCAAATCCACCTAAAAATACATTCAAACAGAAGACAGTCATTTTAGTAACAGTGGAATTTACAAGCGTCAGCTGAAACAACTGATCCGTACACAGACAGCTGAGGAAAACATTTGGTCACGAGACACTAAAAATATATCAATACACATGGCTTTATATAAGTTAGTTAGACAAAGTCAACTTTAAAGAGAGTCATAAGTACCTTTAAGAAAGAAGACACTTGCTCCACATGAATTGCGACACAACGCGTTCACGGCAAGCATCAAAGTGCCGTCTTTTTTCACGTCTTTGATGTCAATACTGCGGTCATCCAAGAACACGACACTTTGGTATTCCCCGGACAAAAGTCTGTTCCTCGTATCCTCATTTGGCACAATGTGCTCGAGCCCTAGACCCCCTCTGGCCCTCCGGCGCACTATCGTACTGAACCGTACATTCGTGGAGCCCGATATATGAGACGAGCTGAAGGAGAAGAAAGAGCGACAGTCCAAAACCAGACAGTCCGGATCATCTCCGTCCAACAGATCCCGAAGCAAGACAGAGTCGATGGTGGATACTTCCATAATGACCATAGTAGAGAATGATAGGTCTAAATACATACAGCGATAAGTTACAGTAGAAGACGATACGAATCCGCTGGTGGGTTCAGCTCGGTAATGTAGGTCCTTTGATCGCTTAGTGTTGATCCGGTAAAAGTCCGCTACGGTGATCGGGTTTTAACTCTTTTATTTTGAAATGTTAAATCGTTACAATGTTTTCTCTTGGTCTTCTTTTACTAACGACTGGCGCTCGTAGCTGGTTATATAGTGACCTCGCCTTTCTTGGAAAGGCGTGACGTCAAATTCCCCGCCTCTTTTGGCCGGCGGCCAAGCGTGAATTCGCACGTACGTCATGTGTAAGTTTGGTCAACCACACCCGTTTTATCGGATACCCTACCTGCAATACTAACCTGTTACCCGAGACAGAATCACCTTTATTGACAAGTACCGTGGGTTTACATGTACATAGAATTTGTGATGGTAACTGGCTTTTAACAGTAATATACGGTAAATAAAAATATTATTATATTATTACTTAAGCTATGAGAACTAGATATGTATAAAAAAAAAAAGTCTGGCGTCACGGTATATTCCCTGAGCATGACAATAACAACATTTTTACAATAACGATGATGATTATTGTTTTGTTATTCTTTCATTATTAGTTGAGATAAGGATTTGATAAGAAATATTATAATGGCAGTACGTATCTTGACAAACTTTGAGACTAAAACACGTGAGATTACTGTCTGGATAAACATCAAAATTAAAATAAAAGTCCCATTTTTTATTTAATCTTGTTGTTGTTTTTTATGTAATGTAAATATTAAATATTTTTTGTATAGCCTAATAATTTTATATGTGTGACATTTCACAATAACAGTTGTGGGAATGTTTTTTCGATGCTCTTATTATTTGATAAGATTTTTATGCGCTTTCCTGGGATAAATAACAAGGTAATAAGTGGACCTGTCAAGACACTCATAAAAATTTATACTTTGTTTTTATTGTACAGGAGTACACAGTGTGCAAAGCCACGAGAGCAAAGGCAAACCATAAAAGTTAATTAGGCTACTGTATAAAAACCTCGGGTCTGGTAAATTTCCATTCAGCTGAAAAACAAAACAGGCTCAGGCTCAGACCATGACATGGGAGATCTATCCTTAAGACAAACAACTTTGTAAATCAGACTTAGGCTTACCTAAAACACATTTTTGCAATCGTCTTACATTCATCATTGTTTATCATTAAATGCTAAAGGTTTTCTTTTTCATATTGACGTGTGTTTCCTGTAATTTGATGTTTCGATGGTTATGTGCTGGCAGTCCTAACAACAGTTGTCATGGATGACACTGCATGTGTGGTTTTGAAGTGAAATCAGTTGTGGTTTCCATCACAAAGTGTAAAAAACTTTTCATGCATATTTCTGACTTTAAATATCTAAAGATGTTTTTATAACATTTCCAGTTATTTTTTTACATTTTCTTAATGTGATATCTTATAGCCTGACATTAAATAAGTGTTTCTGTTCTTTCATCTCTCAAACACAACAACATATGTGGGTCATGACGTCACCATTGCATTTATGAAACGTGAGTCAGGATTTCTGGTCTTGTTTGACAAGAACAGAGGATGAAACAAAAGTGGGAACAGCCAGTGGAGCAACAGCCAATACCGTGGATTTTACTGTTAAAACACTGATGAGTCAAAACAGAAAGAAAAGCCACACATGTAATGCCCCGAACACTGTGTACCACATTTATGAATTACAGAATTTGAAAATCTTTTCTGATGCGCTAAACCAACATTTTAAGCTTTCAGCTCACAATATTCAAGACAACTGAAATTCATTGTACCTTTGACTTTTTCTTTGGGGTCTCAAACATCCCCCTTATACTTCATGAATATGCCCAGGACAACAAACATAAAAATGAACAGTATACAAATGTACGAATTTAAATAATTAAAATGATTATGCTAAACCAGAAACTTTAAATTTTCCCTAAGGCATTTGTAAAGTAACTTAAGCATGTATTTCAGTAACACTTGCACGGAGTCTCTGTTAGAAAAGGAAGTGAAAGAGTATGATGAATGAGGCATTTCCTTGGTGTAGTAAATAATTCTAGAATGCACAGTTTTCATCATAACCCATTTACGGACAGAGGTGCCCTGGGACTACCGCTGTTGAACCTGGGAAATACTCAGTGTGTCCTTTTCTATTTTCCATTTATCATGTTATGTCTGAGACATATGTATAGTTTCTTACTAAAGATTCAGAGACATTTCTAGAATCCCCCTATTTATGACAGTGTCATACATTATAATGCATTACATAATTCAAGACAACTCATTGTATGTTGTCTGGGCAGGGGTTTTCAAACTTTGTGATAGCAAGTACCCCCACATACACACACCAAAAAATATTGGGTTATTTTTAACCCAAGGCTGGGTAAATTTTGGACAAAATACATTTCTGGGTTAAAATGACCCAAATAATGGGTTGTTTTAACCCAACTGTGGGTTAGTTGGGTAAAAACCAACCCATTATTTGGGTCATTTTAACCCAGAAATTTGTTCTGTCCAATAGTTACCCAGCCCTGTGTTAAAAATAACCCAATATTTTTAGTGTGCATGGTGAACCTTGAATGGGGGACCCCTTTCTAAAACTATATAACCATACCTCCATATTTAATAAATAGTAATTGTGATATATAAAGACAGCTAACTGTTTACAGACTTATATAATTGGATACACAGCAAACGTTTAGTATCTTTGCTTTATATTTTTTTCTTGAAATTTTCTGGGGACCCCTTAGAACTTTCTTAGGGTCCCCAGACCCCAATTTGAAAGCCCAGCTCTGGGGGAATAGGTTTAAAAGGTACATTTATTGTACCGTTTATATTTTATTTATGAACAAATTTTAATAGTAAATCGAGCTAATTTAGTATTTTTTTTATATGTCTAGAGACTGCCAATAATGTGATCCTTAAAGTATTGAATATAAAACAAAAGATACATGTAACAAGTGAGTCATTTGGGATAACCCCTACATTAGGTCATACTGACTATAGTCAGGACTCTTGTCTATCCTGTGTACAATAATTTAGATTCAGACACCTGTGTTGCTTCACTTATGTGTGTTGGATCATTGCATGAAATGACTTTTCTTGTGTCTTTGTCAAAAGTTTCAGTTTACAGTCACAAGTTTTCTAGTAGGCTACCATTCATTTAAGAGGTCATAATCCTTTAAGTTTATATATTGATAAAATTATTTCTATAAGGTATGAGGCTATAACTGTTTAAAACTACTTTATAAAAAACATTATTAGCTGAAGATAATACGTCGTATACAATTCTGGAAAATTCCAGTATGTTTACTTTATGAAACAGCAACACAATGATCAATATTTAGGAAAAAACACAATAAACCCAAACTTTATGCTGTATTGACAATTTGTTATTTTTTGACCGGTTGATGGAAGCGAAACCAGAAAAAATAACTTTTGGTAACGCTTGAATTTGGCACACAAACCGGAAACAGAATCATCGACTCTCTCTCGTCTGACCAATAGGATTGTGCAAAGCGTCCTAAGCGGACGTCACACCCGGTGTGACTGTGAACAGCCGGCAGTATTGAAGTCAGAATTTGGAGTTGCCCTTTTTTTTATTACTTTTTACCTTCTTTTAAATCGTGCAATCACAATGACTTTCGATGTTCGCAGGTGAGTAAAGCTTTAAACTGCTTTCGGCGTTTTTATAACTCGAGCATCATCTAATGGTACTCACAATGACTAGTGTCTCTAAAACTAGTGAGCTGCCTAAGTAAACATCATTTTGGGAAATAACGGGAAGATTCCACATGTATGGTTTTAGACTAACAACATTTGAACAAATTACAGGAAAATTACGTTTTCTACTAGTTTGTATTGCGAATAGAGTTTAAAGTACGTGTCAAACTTTATGTAACATAACCAGACTGCTTTAAATGAATTCTTAAGTTTTTTTAAGTAATATTTTCCTATTGTATTTTGTATTGACTCTTCATAATTTGAACATGCACGGTGCTGTTAGTTTGCATGCTAGATTTGTCCCATGATTTATTTGTACATGATTTAAGTGCAGCTAAAATGATGGCATCACTTTTATGCTTGTCCATTTCATTGCAGTCCAGTTGCACAAACACATCCAAAATTCCTGTCAAACCTAAACTGATCATGCTAGAAGGAAAGTATGCAAATAAAAAAACAGGACTTAGAATATAAATATAGCCTCCATACCTAATGCTATGCAAAGACCAAAGATAGATAGTCTAATAGATCACTAGTTGCTAGCTTGTTTTGCATTCAAATAATTTTCCTGTTTAAACAGGATGCTGGCAACTTGTCAGATGCCCATATAAAGATCTTAAATTATGTTATCAGCAGCAGTAAAGGGCAATTTCCTTCCTGAGTCAAGAAAGATATCTAAGAAATGAGATCTGTAGTTCAGAATGAATACAAATGATCAATTAATGTAATTTATAAGTTATTATTCTAAAGAAATTGTTACAGTCTTTTTAGATATGCATACACTATACACTGACTTTAGTTTAAGAAACAGTATTTTAACGTTTCCGGTTTTCGGTTCAACCTTAAAATTGACGTTCCTGAACCGTTTAGAACAAAAAAATAAAGTTCCCAAACCGGTTAATCCATGTCAGCTGTGGGACATACAAATAAGTAGGCGGATCATTAGAACTTAAATTATTAGTCTACATAATTTCCCTTAAGTCTCTATCTTGTCATCGAACATAAAAAAGCTACATTATAGCGGTATAACTGTAATTCTGACATGCCTACATTTGCTGAGTGCACTTAAACACGCGCACACACACAGACGGAGGACGAATTCCAAACGGCGCTTTAGGAAGAAGATGCAGCATAAACAGTCGCTCCACATAAAGTAAAAATTACATTGTTTTTCAGTGCTTTATTTGCCAAATGTATTTTAATGGACTGCACGGTAGACACAGTAGCGCAACTCTCTCTCATGTTTATACATCGAGTTCTGGGGTCTCATTTATAAAGCATGCGTATGCACAAAACAGGTTTGGAAACGTGCGTACGCCAGTTCCCACGCAAAGGTTGTGATCTATAAAAAACAAACTTGATGGGAGAATTGGCTTGCAGGGTGGGATCTGAGGATGATTCATATATGTACACTTGCAGGTGATCTGTGATTTATAAAGGGAACATTGCTTTGTTTTATAAGTATTAATATTTTTTGCCGTAAGCCATTTTTGGGTTTTGTGCATACGTAGACTTTTCGTAAGGATCCTACGCACAGTTGTGTAAATGAGACCCCTGATCTTTGAAGGGCATAGGGATAATCACATTTGATTGGAGTTGGACCAGACACATTCAACCGCATATGCATTTGTGTCTACAGAAAATTGCTAATTTTAGCGCCTTTTGCGATTAAATTGTTTAAATCACTTGTGTGAACATTTGCAAGCCTTTAAAACACGTGCAAATGATCAACTTTCTATTTAAATTTGCGTAGTAATCCGCGTATCTCATGCCAGCCGAACCGTGAGTCGTGATCTGTACGGATCAACTGCGATCCGTTACACCACTAATTAGTATTAAAAAAGAAACATCTTGAGATACTTGGTAGCCTACAATATTTCCATCTTATGATTGAGCATTAGAGACTTGGGCTTGAGTAGACTACTTGCTGGTGGCAAGCTACTCATTTCTCTGATGAGTCAACAACCACCGGAAGTGAACTTCACCGAGTCATATTAGACAGAAATCTTGTAAAAAGAACCTAAATAAAATAACGGTATTAACCGGTTAGCATTATTTTAAATAAACAATTCTGTTCCGGAACATATCTTTTTTTAAAGTTTCTGGTTTTGTTTCTGTTCCTTGCAAAACATCGAAAGTTTCTTCGTTCCGTGAACCGGTTCAAAGCCTTGGTTATGAATGTGTAATGTAGTGATGCACCGATGTATCGGCCGCCGATATTTATCGGCCGATTTTTGATGAATTTGAAACCATCGGCATATCAGCAATAGCACGAGAAAGGCCGATACCGATTGTTTATTAATTAACTGCATAAAGAAATCCATTATATGCAAAAAAATGAGTTAATGTTGTTAATAAAATAAATGCTGAATAGCAAAAAGCACCTTTTAAGGTTGTCATGCTGTCTTATTATATTTGTTTTAGCTTAATTTGTGCCTCTCTTATTATGTTGGTCAGTTAAATGTTAATTAGATCCAATCCATGTTCAGTAAAAATAATTTGATGCAGAAATAAACTAGCTAATATACCAACTGTATAGTATTGTATACAAGTGTTTAATATCGGTATCGGCCAGAAGTTGTCTGTTTAAATCGGTATATCGGGCCAAAAAATCCTATCGGTGCATTCCTAATATTATGTTAATTTATTTTTAATGTGTCCCAAAATTCTGGCATGATTATGTGTTTGACACAATACCTCTAGCGCTGTTGTTTCCAACTTGAGCATGTTGTATGTGTTAAAGGTCAGGGTTAATTTGCAACGAATAACTATAAATGTTAGATAATTATCAAATAAGTAAATAAATCTGCATTAAATCTTGATTTTTTATTATTGTAATGTATGATGCTTGCAGATTAAAATAAGTCATAAATAAAAAGAAACGTTAAAGGAGTAGTTTGCCCAAAACTGAAAATAAGCCCATAATTTATCTCACCTTAATGCCATCCTTGGTGTAAAGGGCCAGGTATACATTTTTCCGGATCCGGCTTGCGCATGCACGCATCCGGTCAGATTTCCAAGTATATTTACCATGGATTGCCGTGTTCGACATGAATGCAATACAAATGATTTATTATTGAAATTATTACTCTACCAGGCTGTCAAAGCAGCACTGATTCACGACATTTACAGTCCATTAAAAAAATAGGACAGATGAAGGAAAATAGCGGATCAACCATTGCAAACAAAGTTTAGAACATACAACAAGAAAACAAAGAACAGGAATCAAACATTATGGTAACAAAAATGCTCCACAGCTTTCTGTTTAAAAAAAATAGTTTTAGTTAAAATAAAAAAAAAATCATACATGCGCACGCGGACTGTCCGCGTGGTCTCAAATTTTGCGTAAGGATGACCGTAGACCCTCCTGATGATGATCAGTTATGGTTTTATTTTCGACTGTGGGCCTGACAATATGTGTAAGTCATTGCCAAGAGTTTACAGAGGGTGTGCGAGCGTGTTTTGGAGTATCATAATTTATTTTTGTTTTTAGGAATACTTTATACCTAACTGTGTTTACTTTGCTCAAATAAAATGCTTTACTAGAGACATAGAGCAACTTGTATCCAGGCAACAGCGGTTACGTCAGTACACGTGTTCTATTAGTATGATTTGAACGGTTATTATAACGGTTTGGTCCGACTGTGGAAAAGCATCATAAATTGGCCCCTATGATTTCTGCCATGCAGAAAATGTGGACGAATCACAGAATCCAAAGTTCCAAACATAAAAATAGAATTTACTGTACAATGCGAAATGTCATGGAATTTGACAAATTTAGCATTCAGTCATTTTAAAAACCCATAACTCATTTTCAAATGCTAGTTTTTTGTTTAATTAATCAGCAAACTACATAAATGCGCCAAAACATTTTCTTTTTGTGTAATGTTGCACGTAAAGAAAGGTACGTCTGTTTTTTGGGATGCATTGCGAATGCGAACAATGACAAGCGTGGCCTCTAGAGCACAAGCAGCAGGTTTTCGTCAAAGCCCGGATCATAGCAGACTAAAGGCACTGTATACCTTCTCCCCGTGTCCCCTTGCTTGCGCACACGTCCGCACAATGCAAGCTCTTCACATCTATTTACCAGCATGTATAGCTCGTATATGTTCCTCAGATATGACATCCTTGTGATCACAGAAGAACTTAGTTTTCTTTCTTGTTGAACATAAACAGTGCAGTCTTAAAGAGGTCTTGGGTCTTAAAGTGACATTAGCCTGCTGCTTTTTATGTCAGAAATGTTCTTTACTATAACTACACTAGTCAACATTTGAAGTGGATCAAAACCTTTTCTAAAAGTTTTCTTAAAAACCAATATCCAATACCCGTTCTTGTTTTAGGACAAATTTGGTGAATGTTTTTGATCCACTTCAAATGTTGACTACTATATTTTATTTACATTTAATACAGACACATATGGATGGGCTTTAAGCTCCTTTATAAAACGGCAACTTAATGGTCAGTATTTAGGAAAAAACACAGTAAAGCTAAAACTGTTTTTATGCTGTATTGACAATTTGATATTTTTTGACCGCTTGATGGAAGTGAAACCAGAAAAACAACATTTGTTTTTAAACTCCATAGGCAACGCTTGAATTTGGCACACCTCAAGGTATTTCACAAACCGGAAACAGAATCACGCGACTCTCTCTCGTCTGACCAATAGGATTGTGCAAAGCGTCCTAAGTAGACGTCACACCCAGTGTGACTGTGAACAGCCGGCAGTACTGAAGTCAGAATTGGCTCAGATTTTTTTCTCTTTCATTTCTCTACTTTTCACCTTCTTTTAAATCATGCAATCACAATGATTTTTCACAAATGTTGGGTTGCTAAAGTGCCGACACAGCATTCTGTTCCGTGTTTCCGTGTAGTTAATGTGTGAACTAATCTGGTTCCCAAATGAAAGTGAAAAATAGCAGGGGATCTGGAAAAAAATGCATGCTTTATATGGCCGATGGCCCATAATTTCCTCTTAAAAACAAACACTGAGTTAGACTTGAAGAATAGTGCAGACTCATAAACATCCTGCAGTTTAACACACAATCATGACATTAATTTTATTAGACAGTGAGTGTTTAGTGTGTCTGCATTCAGACATTTCTATATGTTCTCTGCTTTCACTTATATTTTAAAGCTGTTTTTATATCTGGTATTTTGTATACAGTGGCGGTTATTTAATAACTTCTTGTGCTTATAAAGCTGTTGTTTAAAAGCTTTCTTGCACTCGTGCAGTTGTCCTGTACATGTGATCAAATCTCAGTCAGCCGTGCTTTCGTGTCTGTTGATGTCTTGACTTAGAAGGGTCTGGTTTGTTTGTGGCTGATGTAAAGGAGGAAATAGGCCTATCTGACAGATCTACACGGTGTACATTTAAATACTTTTGGGTATAATAATAAATAATAATAAATGCCGCTCCATCTGAAAGCAGCTGATGGCGATTTAATACTAATCACCGAACCGGCTTTACTGATGACACGCGCATGATAATCGCAGTCGATTTTTTGCACAGCCCTAATTGAAAGTAACCAAGGGGACTAATTTCGGGAAGTGCGAATGTCCTTTTAACTTTAGCATCAGTTCAAAGGATAACAAATAACAGACTTCATATGAATAACAAAGATAAATAAACTGATGAGACAAAAAGATGGCAGTTTTATGTTTGACCATCAGACCCCGGAGGGCAGAGCAGCTGCACTGAGACCGCGGCAAACTTCAGAAGGACTTGCCTGATTCACCAGAACTCACATATCCAAAATTGTTGGAGGAAATTTTAAAATAGGCGCTTTCATTACTAACTGACCACATATTTGAAGTTTTACTTATTTATTTAGCTGACACTTTTATCAAAGCGACTTACAATTGCTATATATGTCAGAGGTCTAGTGCTGCCACTAACGACTAATTTTCTAACGACTAATCTTTCGACTAATTTTTCGAATAGTCGACTATTCTAAACGACTAATTAAAAAAAACTCAAGTGTTTGTTATTTCATTGTCCATTTTATTTTGAACTCACCGGTGTCATAAAGAATATGAATAACTTAAATGTTACCAAATAAAAAATTACAATGTAAACAATATAAATAATAATAAAAACTTCCAGTGCAAAGTAGATGCTTAACAGAAATATGAAATGTTTCACTTCTACTCTTTGATCTTATATTGCATTTTAACACAACTGAATGCTATTTTACATATTATCTGTTCTGTTGTAGCCTATAAAATAGTGACTAAACATGACCCATCACCTCGTTTTTATCCAACCAGCTGTTTCTTTAACTGCTGCTAAAATCCTGATTTAGATATGCAAAAATCACCATACATTTACATTGTAGCTTTACTGCTGTTGCTCTTCTCATAATTGTTGTTGTGTTTTGAGCCATTTCTTGATTTTAAATGCGAGTGATATAGCGCAGACAATTCGGTGCAAATTCAGAAATATAAGAGAATACACTGTTGTTGTTACATAGACTACAGATTGAACACGGCATACAGCATCATAGGGAGGGAGAAAGCTTGCACACAGACTCACACTACTGCTAATCTTTCTTCAAGTCATGTTAACTCGATCAGTCGTCTTTGTCAGAGACATCTGTGAATGTTGACGTTTACGCAAAAAAGAAACTACATTAAAAACACTGCCACCTTTTCACTGTCACGTAAGAGAGAGGCGCGCGCTGTTGAGGCGCTGCAAGCAACATGAGTGATAGAGAGAGAGAGAGACGCGCTGAACACTCGCAACAATGAATTGAGCCGTTTAAAATAGTAAAATAAAAATGTAAATGGGAATCATGAAAAATCTATTTGTTGCGTCCAGTGTTGATTCCGTGGCGGAATCACGAGCAAACACTGATAGCCTTTAACATCCAAATACAGAGTCATTGTACTTCTCAAAAGTGTTAATAAAACAGTACTGACTAGCTCGCCGTTTCATTAATAATCATATAACAGTTACTTACGTTGTCCTATTCTCTGTGGGTGTATCGTCAATAACTCCCGAGTGTTTTCGTTTGAGATGCTCGTGCATTGTCGTTGTGCTCCCGTGATAAGCCAGCGACGTTTGGCACGGTGTAACAGACCACTCTTTTATCACAACTTGGCTTAAAATACTTTCATACTTCGGAAGCTTTCCGACTCATAATTCCATAGACTCACCTGCCACCGCCAATTTTTCAAAATTAAAGCAGTGAAGGCAGGGGAGAGGGAAGAAAGATGATAGCGTAGCAGATTAACCAGCAGGGCGCGCACAGCGCACAGACTGGTGTGGAGGTGAATTACATTGAGCCATTTGAGACATGAGACAGAATTACAGTGGGCCGTTTGAGACGGAAAAAAATAAATATGCGACTCCTCGACTAAAAAAATTGCCGTCGACAAATTTTCATCGTCGATTACGTCGACTACGTCGACTATTCGCGGCAGCACTACAGAGGTCGCACGCCTCTGGAGCAACTAGGGGTTAAGTGTCTTGCTCAGGGACACAATGGTGTGTCGCAGTGGATTTAAACCCGGGTCTCTCACACCAAAGGCATCTGTCTTATCCACTGCGCCATCACCACCCCCCATCTATATTCTCTACTAAACGGCTCTTAAAACTACATTTTATGACACAGAAAGAGTAATATTTTGAATATAGTGCAAGTTTTAAGCTTCATTACTGTTGACGCAAAATGCATTCTGGGAAACTTGGCTGTCATTATTCCACAAAAGTCTCCTCCTGATGAATTCTCCATAAAATGGTAGGATCAAGAACACATCCGGGTATGTTATGTGAACTTGGCTTGATGTGAACTTGAAATTGGAACAGTTCTTGACCAAATTGATGAGGTTTCACAAGTCCACAAGAACACAAGTACAGACAAGAGCGCATATTGAGAAACGGCCTTGGTCTAGGACTAGCCTTCAAGCAGTATGTCTCGCAAGTCTACATAGTATTTGACTTATAGGGTGTGTCTATTCACACACATGTTAATTTGATTCCAAAAAACGCTTGTGCGATTGCTCTTAGGGCAAACCATCTGAACCGTAATGTCTGCTTCTAAACGAACAGAAATATGAACACGGAACAACAGCCCCTTAAATCCGACTCTTAGCTTACAGGGGAGGAATTACTGCGCCTGTCTGTCTTCTTTAAACATTTAATGAGCTCTTTTCCAGTTATTGGCTAATTAAAATCTACACCTTAAATATAATTTCTCAGCCATTTGTGCGATGACTTTAAACCAGCTGCTGCTGAGGTAATTTTAAGTCATTTTATTGGTGATTATCAATTCCTGTCAAGCTCACACAGATGTTACATGTAGCTTATTACATCAACTATGAAAATCCTACATTACTGTATGACTACCAAATGGTTAAAGCTTTCGTATTTCAGGATGTCTGATGTTTCAAATACTTTTCAGGGCTATCATGTATTTTTACAAAGTATTTCAGTCAGTGAGAGTATCATTTAGTGTTGTCAGGGATTCGAGTACATTGTGTCCTTCCCTGAGTTTCCCCACAATGGAGTTATACCTTCCACATCCTGCTCCTCTGTCAGTAGTACACAGTGAACTATATGGTTCATGTCATGGGTGGAGGAGAAACACCACAGGACGTTTAATATAACAGGAAGTCAGACCCTCTGCCCCCCCCCCCCTCGCTCATACTACGTAAGCTGATGTCATCTCACTGCATGAAATGTTCACAGATGTGAGTGTTTTTGGAGCACAGATGCCATGAAGGGTTGGACCATGTAGCCGTGAAGGAAACTTTCAAAACCGAAAAAGGGCAAGTTTACAAGTGTGATGTGGATAGTTTGGCTTTGGAGCTACGCAGTGCGAGAGCTCCATAAAAAGCCAGGGACTGGATTTATTCCTAAAGAGGATCTGTTACTCATGGGCTCGGAGTTTGTTGCTTGGCATCTGCTCAACTCAAGCCAGTCATTGTTATTTTTCAGTCATCTTTCGTGTGAATAAGCACGCAGTTTGCCAGTTGACATAACAGCTTGCCATCAAATATTTTAAAGTCCCAACCATATGAACTATATGGTCCCTACACTGTATTAAACAATTATTAGTATATACTATAGTCTGATTGCTTTGTACATTACATTGTTTGTAGGACTAGCCTGGTTGGAATAGAATTTTCAGAAAATGTTGCCTCTCTATCGCCATCTCTGTTCTGTATGTGCATTGTGCTTCACTCCGCTACTTTGTCACGTTCCCTGTTTGACTAGAGACTCCCTGCAAATTTTTTTTTTTGATAAACATGATATTCCCCAGATGGTTGTCGCTCAAAGCTTTAGGGGACGTGTACACCAAAGCGTTTAAAGGATTAGTCCATTTTCTTTAAAAAAAATACAGATAATTTACTCACCATCATGTCATCCAAAATGTTGATTTCTTCTCGACTGAAAAAAGAAAGAAATTATGTTTTCTGAGGAAAACATTCCAGGATTTGTCTCATTTTAATGGACTTTAATGGACCCAACACTTAAAGCAACACTATGTAGTTTCCATGTAAAAATGACTTACAGCTCCTTCATGTGGTTGAAAAGCGCAACAGTGCCTGGTATCAGACACTCTTCTGCAGGCAGGGGGAGGGGCGGGGCTGTGTGCTCTACCCTCCACCGCCACTTTCAGAGTGTGCTTGTAGCAGCTAGGAGGCTGCTCAGGTTGCAGCAACAGTACAATTTGTGCAGTTAAAAGTTGTTCTATCACTGAAATAATTTTAGAGACATTATTTAAAGGTAAAAAAACTACATAGTGTTGCTTTAACAGTTTTAATGCAGTTTAAAATTGCAAAGGACTCTAAACGATCCCAAATGAGGCATAAGTGTCTTATCTAGCGAGACGATTGTCATTTTCGGCAAGAAAAATAAAAATATGCACTTTTAAACCACAACTTCTCATCTTCCTCTGGTTGTGTGAAGTGCCAGTGCGACCTCATGTAATACGTCATCACGTCAACGAAACTCCGCCCCAGTGTTTACAAGTGTGGAGAAAGATGATCGTTCCGACGTTGTTGTATGTGGAATGATACTAATTAATGTCTTTGTGTCAGTTTATTGTTTAAAATGGTCCTCAAATTTTCATTTCATATATGTAATACGTGACCTTTCTACATCACTACGCAATAACGTGAGGTCACGCTGGCGCGTCACAGGACCGGAGAAAGACGAGACATTGTGGTTTAAAAGTGCATATTTTTTATATTTCTTGCAAAAAATAACAATCGTTTCGCTAGATAAGACCCTTATGCCTCATTTGGGATCGTTTAGAGTCCTTTGCAATTTGAAACCGCATTAAAACGATTAAGTTTTGGGGTCCATTAAAGTCTATTAAAATGAGAAAAATCATGAAATGTTTTCCTCAAAAAACATAATTTCTTCTCGACTGAACAAAGAAAGACATCAACATTTTGGATGACATGGTGGTGAGTAAATTATCTGGATTAAATTATCTTGAACTGGACTAATCCTTTAAGCACGGCTGAAACGGCATTTTCGATTTTTGGTTGCTATGATACTTCTGCTTTGTTTATCAGTCATTGAACGATGTGCCGGTTGGTTGTTGTGATATTTGTCCCGTCCCTCCTTCACTGTGATTGGACAGCCGAGGGAGAAGTGACATTGACGAGCTGGGCCGTTCACACAAAGTTGTAACATTCAAGTTATGTTACCTAAGACGTTTGACCCAATAGCTCAATTTTGCATCATTATTATAAGCTTACCGTTGTGAATCTGGGTAAAGTTAAGGAGGTGAACACTGATTTTTTTATGTATTTACTGAACAGTGTTTTTTTTTTACTGAAAATGTTGGTTGCAGCTTAAGATAAGTAAATTAAGATAAGTACGTTTTCACCGTGGCATTATTTTTATAACAAATTAAGTATGCTAAAATATACATCACACAAACAAAAATCAAACACATATTACACATCAAGTGAAATTATAACTTTCATAATGATCAAAAATCAAGTAAATGAAAAGCCAGATGCATATTATTTAGTTTCTTCTGTATATTTATGTTGTTAGGATATTTAGGATTTTATAAAGGATATTTAGATAATTTTATGTGAATTAAATTCAAGTTGATTTCTTTAGCGCTTTTCACAATTCTGCAACACTGCTAAGCAGCATTTCAGTAAATACAAATTAGTAAAGATAGTAAAGACAAGGAACCACAAAAAAAATGCAAAAATACACTGAATATGTGCCATGATAAAAATTTTTTTAAAAGTTTGTTTGCCGTGTAACCCACAAGTCTTTCAGATGAAAAAAACTTTTAAACTTGATTGTTTAAGGCGTCATTTAACTCTTTCCCTGCCATTGACAGGTTATCTTGTCAATTAAGACAACGCGCTTCCCTGCCAATGAGGAGTTTTTACGGCTATGCATATTTTCGCTATTATCCTCTAGGTTGCGCTCTTGCCCAACTTATAAAACACTAAAACATCCACTGATCCAAAATCAGTAAAAAATACTGTGTTTTGATCAAAAATGCAATTATCTTAGCTTTTTGCTGAAACCTACACATATTTGAGAGGTGATAAAAAAGGTGATTTTTATTATTTTTGAAAGCAGAGGGTCTGTTCTTTCATTTTGTTATATTGTATGCTTATATATAAAGAAACATTTTTCTAGAAGCATTAAACATTTGTGAAAAAAGCGGGGATTGGCAAGCAACTTTTTTTGTAAATGCTGGCGAGGAAAGGGTTTAAAATTGCCATTGTTTGTCATCTTTGATTGATTCATGTGCATTCACTGTTTGTGTACCTGGTAATTATCATGTTGTGAGGACCAATTGTCCCCACAAAGATAGGAATACCAGTATTTTTGTGACCTTGTGGGGACATTTTGAGGTCCCCATGAGGAAACAAGCTTCTAAGTCAAACAGGATGATGTTTCTTGAAGATGTGTAGCAGAAAGTTTTCTGGTTGGGGTTTGGGTTAGGGGAAGGGAATAGAATATACAGTTTGTACAATATAAAAACCATTACGTCTATGGAATGTCCCCACAAAACATAGAAACCATAATGTGTGTGTGTGTGTGTGTGTGTGTGTGTCTTAGACTGTTGTGTCTGGATTGATCTTTCATGAACTGTAGCCATAGTTCAAATTCCTCAGTTCTTCTGTAATTCCTTACACTACGCTGGGAACAGAATGTGCTTTCACAAGTCGTTTTCTCAGGAGAACACAATATTTACCTTTCCCCCCTTTTCCCTTCCTTCTTTTCTTTCCAGGTTCGATATCTACAGGAAAGTGCCCAAAGATCTCACCCAGCCAACCTATACAGGAGCTTTCAGTGAGTGCCACCGTTTGTTTCTAGACTCTCATTCACTTCAGTTAAACAAAAAGCATTCTCATCTGTGGGAGGATTTTACAACCCCTTTGTTTTTTTTTACTGTGATTGTTCTGCCATGTTTCCTCACACACAACATTCCTGCTTTGATCCAGATTGATTATTCACTTCTGTGTGTGCTCAAAGCAATTCGCTGACTCAGTTTTAGCTTCATGACTGTTGTTTTTGAGATGGCTCATTGTTTTAGCTCATCATGTGACTGAAGTGTAGATGTTTGTAATGTTATGGGTGTTGCCGCTTGACTCACGGTGGCACGGTACACAGCAACATATCATTCTTGTGCTTCTTGGTATTTTGGTCTAAAGTGAATTACATCACGTTTAGTCACGTTCACTAAAACTAACCATAAACACTGTGTATTTTGCTTTCAAACTGGTTTGATGGTTATGTTGTCATGTCTTAAAGGTTAATAGCTGTGGATTATAAAAACAAAAAACAAAGTGACTAAGTAAATTAGCAAAACGTAATTATTTTCAAACTCTCTTCAGTGTCATTTATCATATAAGTCTTACACATTACTAATGAGTCATTTTTTGTTAATTCACAAGTCTATAGTTTAATCTTCACTTACTTAAACCTTTATAAAAATGTTGTAAAATGATTGCTTGTAATATGTTAAAAAGATTTATGAATACTTTATTTAACTAATTTGCCATTGTCTTATAAGAGTTATATGATGGGGTTTTTATATGTTTGGGTTTCATATCTTCATATTACAAATGTTAATGAAATAAAATAAAATAAAAATTACCAAAGCGATATACAAGTGCTTTTAGTACACATCCTAGACCTCTACAAAGATAAAAGCATCTATCTGATTTAACCATCTGTTTGATGCAATAGTTTTAAATAAAGAAAACAGAAATGAATTTAAATTCATTCATTTACATAACATAACAAAGATGACACCATTCTTATATAAGCTACATTGTTTTAAAGTTAGTTGTATAGTTAACAGAGCTATAGCCAACTAAAAGGTTCAAGAAACAGACTAAAACAATTATTTACTTTTAATCATAGTGTCATTGAAGTTGTTAAATAAACATTTCCAAGTATTACCAACTAGTACATTAAATGGAAGAACTGATCAAACCTATAAACCCGAATTCTGTGAGCTATGTGTCATAGCGACACGCCTTATTGTTTGTGTTCGAGCTAAACATTAACCTGTGTAAACCGGAACAAACCACAAGTCACAGTATGACGTACCGTGCACGAGGGTCATGTGACCACAGAGTTCACAGAGAGACTGTTTCTATGTAAATATGCACTCGTTCCTTCTGCCTAACTTCTTGACTCATTTGGTCACATGGTTAAGACCAGCGATTACGCCAACCAGCCAAATAAAACCTCTGTGCGCTCATTTCCCTTTGTTATGTAATGGTCGTTTGACTTTAAAATCCACCTCACACTGTTAAATCATTTGCATAGATGTAAATGAAAGAAATGACATCATAGCTAAAAATAACAATGCTTGTTAGTTAGTTTTCCCCCAAAATATTCCTTTACTTGGTCAAAAAATAGGACTGATGTTGTGAAATAAAGTAAAGTCATAAAATGGGAACAATGATCTGTGTGTTTTAGTGATAAATGTTTCAACCTCTCACTAATGTATTCTTGATCTCTCCCCTCAGTTTCAATATGCTGCTGCGTCTTTATGCTGTTCCTGTTTCTCTCAGAACTGACGGGATACATAAGCACAGAAATGTACGTGTTAATGCTTTTCTCTTATATATATTATCACTGAATGACTCACATTAAACACACAAGCTTATTGCAAGCCTACACATTGAAACATGCATGCATTAGTGATGGGGCTCAGACTAGAGAACTTGATGTTTCATTTACATTGTACAATGCATGACTTTCTGGCCTGAATGCAATCCCACTGTTGTAACCTTGGTGACAAAACTTCACACGAGATTGAGACATTACTACAGATGTCAGCATCTTTCAATATGGGAAGTAAAAATGCAAGTGAGCGCAATTTTGGTGTTTTGATGTCCGATTTGGATCATTGACTTCAAATCGTCGTCTTTGTTGTGTGTGTGTGTGTGTTTTTTGTGTGTTTTTAGAGTAAATGAACTGTATGTCGATGACCCTGATAAGGACAGTGGTGGGAAGATAGATGTGAGTTTAAACATCAGTTTGCCAAACTTACACTGTGATTGTGAGTATATACATATAAATACTCTTTTTTTTTTCCCATCCATATGTGTCATTCACTGTTGACATGTTATAAGTGAAACATGTTTTTAAGCGTTAACCTTCCCGTTAGCACAGAACAGCTCTTGACGTAGATTAAGAAAGGAAACAATGCACAGTAAAACCTCCCACACAGATGTACGACTTACCAGCACTGAAAGTCTCGGTTTAAGACATACATTGGGTGGCTTTTCTCAAAGAGGGATTAGGAAATACTTTTGGTCCAATCATACGTGATCTATACAACGTGGTCATGTGAAAGGATTTGAGATAAAATGGTCTTTTTTGGGAATGATAAGCTCTCTTATGTTTGCTTAAACGATTCAATCACTTGAGTTTTAAAAGCCATGACACGTTTTCTAGATATGACTTCATGTAATGAGAACATGGACTGAGCTAATGTTAAGTATTCACTCTGTCCTTTTTAAATGCATTTTTGGCCAATAAGTTTCCTTAAGGTTGTGTAGAAAAAGTTTCACTCTTAAAGAAACACTCCACTTTTTTTGAAAATATTCTCATTAACCAAAGAGTTTTGATATTTTTCCTATTTAAAGCTTGACACTTCTGTAGTTACATTGTGTACTAAGACCGACATTAAAAGTTGTGATTTTCTAGGCAGATATGGCTAGGAACTGTACTCTCATTCTGGTGTAATAATCAAGGACTTTGCTTACTGATATTATGCAGCAGCCGAAAATAGTCCCCTGCCATTGAAAGTAACCAAGAGGACTATTTTCGGGCAGTGCGTAATATCACTACGCCTGCTGCAACCATGTTATGACAGCAAAGTCCTTGATTATTACGCCAGAATGAGAGTATAGTTCCTAGCCATATCTGCCTAGAAAATCTCAACTTTTCATGTTCTGTCTGTCTTAGTAGACGATGGAACTACACAAGAGTCAAGTTTTAAATAGGAAAAATAGCGAAACTCTTTGGTTATTTTTTAGCGCAATGCTAATGGTCTAATCAGATTCAATGGATTATGCTAAGCTATGCTAAAAGTGCTAGCGCCAGAACCAGAGATCAGCTGAATGGATTCCAAAACGGTAAGAATTAAATGTTTAAAGGAACAGTATGTAGGATTGTGGCCAAAACTGGTATTGCAATCACAAAACGTGTGGCTAAAACTGGTACTGCAATCACACAGCTGGTGGCCAATATACCAAACGACAACATAAACATCAGTTGAGGGCTGCAACTCCACTTTTTAAATGACAATATCCTGGCCAGACCACTGTTGTCAGTGATATAAGTATTTGAAATGAAAATGATTTCTTAATGTCTAGTGACATTTCAGGGCCATTTAATGATTAATTGATATAAATTTCTTACATACTGTTCCTTTAACTCTAGAGGAGCTGGAAAATTAGCATATTTAAAAAAAGCGGAATGTCCATTTTAATAAGTGAATCATTAAATTTGTGAATCTTTAATAAACCAATAATGGTTCTTCTATGGCATTTCTGTGAAGAACTTTTTAATCACCTTTATTTTTAGGAGCGTTCCCGCCTCTTGTATTTTGTTATGTGTTTAAATCTTATGGTCATCCGAATAAAGTATTAAGTATGAGTGATGTACATTAGTGATGTCGGGTGGGGCGGGTAAAGAAATTGTCACTTTATTGCGGAGTGGGTCATTGGAATATATATATATATTTTATTAGGTTCTTTGATAAGGTTAAATTACGTAGGCTTACGTAGCACCGCAACTTGCGCAATGAAACTTGCGCAATATAACTTGCGCAACACAATTGCGCAATGCATCTTGCGCAAGGTAACTTGATGTCACGGCGAAAGCCCAAGCAGTTCGCACTGCTAGCCACAACAACAAAACAAACAGAGAATTAAAAGTGAAGATTTAAGATGAGGTAAGGGAGGGAATTTGTGAATAGATAATACAGATGCGGCTTTGTAAATATTGAAAATGTTTATCATTATCCTATCTTGTTATTAATATCACCATGCTGGGTTTTATGGTTCATAAGTTATGTTGTTGCCAGTTTACAGCGCAATGTAATCTAATGGCTGTTTCCAAACACTTTTATGCTGAAATAAAGCCTCTTTTTATTTATATTACAAATGCCTAGTATGTCTATTTTAATGGTCGCAGGGCATGTTGTAAAAATAGATTTGCCAAATATTTCATAAAAGTGGATCTCGACCCACGCATCACTAATGTACATGTAAGTCAATGCAAAGGCGGGATAGACATCATGTGGCGCGATTTGCGCGAATGACGCGGCGCGTTATGAGCGGTTCAGCAGTTAGAGTTGAAAAATGGATATTCGGGCCACGTTAACCAATAACGAGTGATGTGTTTACGACATAGCGAGTTGAGGCAGAAATACGAAACAACAATGGGAGGACAAAATCAACGTTGCTGTATGTGGACACCCGGAGCTGTAAGACTCATACTTTTATAAAAACGTTCTTGTTTGGAAGAAAGTAAATTAGGAGGTCGGACAATCTGTTAAGTTGTAAAAAACACTCTTTACTCAATTTGAGCTAAATATAAACATATTGAGATTAAAAGCTAAATAAAGCTGGCAAATTGAGAGTATTCGAGTGAATAACCTGAATTTCACGTGCAAATGAGGCGAGTAAACTCAAAATGTTCTAGCATCCAACTACATGCAAATAGTGCGATTTATCGGCTTCATTCGGATCTGGTGTGAACGCACAGTTACAGTTGTCTAGATTTAACATTTTAACATTTTGATTCCACTTTGGCCTATGTCAAAAAAGAGCAAATGTATACATTTCGTATTAGGTCAATAGTGTGAAAAATATTATAATAAATACTTTTCTGCGCTAGTATCTTCAACTCTAACTAGGATCTTAGAAGTTCGAGTCCAACAACCCCAAACTTAACCACTGCGAACAAATCAAAAAATAAAGTTTGTTAGTAAAGTCAGTATGAGATTGTAGGATTGCTCACAGGAAGTATGTGGTCACATCTGAAGTCACTTTCTGGCAGATCCTCAAATGTTTGCAGACATTTTTGCAACTGGCTGTTTCTCAAACATTACACCAACTGTGCTCAGAACAACATCTTTGGTAGTTCTCAACGTTTGAGAAGGGAAAATAGAGGTCATGCCTATTATCAAAGATGTTTTTAGAAGATCACTGGTAAGCTTTCTGTTAACTCGTGTAATGAGTCATGAAGACCATCTTGCCCAATAATGACCTCATTTACTGCAATGCCTTACCAATCTCACAATTTTTATACTTTTTGACGGTAATGTCAGTGTTCATGCTCATCCATGCAAACATCTCCATTTTAGTGCATCTAGGGTCTTGCACATATGAGATTTTATTTGCTTATTTATCACCCCACCATCTTCTACCCAAGTGAAACTGTAGGTCCGGTAACTGGCACATTTGTATCTCAATAGGCCTCAGGGGTCGATTATGATGCAAATGGGCATTTCACAAGATGTCTGATAAATCTTTGGTGTCCCAAGACTTTACACACAATTAATCTCTATTTTTATGTAGTTTACATTAGTTATATTAATAAAAAATTAATTATACTCATTTAGAAGGTAATGTTACTATGCGTTCATACCAGACGCGAATAAAGTGAATAAATTGCGCTATTAGCGTTTAGTTGGACGTTTAAACATTTGAGTTAACTTGCAGCATTTGCGCGTGAATATTCAGATGCAAATACACTTAATTTACCGGCTTTAGCTAGCTTGTAGTCTTAATAAGTGTGTATATATAGCTCAAATTTAGTAAAGAGCGTTTTTTACAACTTACCAGATTGTCCGACCTCCTCAATCACTTCCTATAAAAGTGCAAGGAAGTATCGTACAGCGACAATGATTTTGTTTTTCATTGTTGTTTCGTATATTTCTGCCTCAGCTTGCTACATCAAAATCACGTTACTACTCAAGGAAGCTGCTGATTGGTTAACGCGACGTGAATATCCAAAGTTCAACGCTCAATTCATGCCGCCTCATTTATGCAAATTGCGTCATTCGCGCCGCAGGATATCTATTGCATTTTTGCATTGACTTGACATGTAAATCACTCATGCTTAATGCTTATTTGCATCTGGTGTGAACGCACTATTAAAGGTATGCACAATTGAAAAAATTCATATTAGATGTATATGAAGTATAAATAAAATAAAGTAAAGGTATCTCAGTTTAAGCTGACAGTATGACAGTATTAACTATCCTTTAAATGAGATCACATCTTATAAGTTATAACTGACACGTCTTGATGCATTTGAATGGCTTCTGGTAATGTATTAGCATCTCGATAAGCTAGACACTAAAACATCACAATCATTTCCTCGGAAAAGAGTGTTTTTATAAAGCATCGTGCTGCTAAACAAGTTATTTATGGAGCCATTCGCATTGTTTCCTTTCAAATGACCTTTGTAGTGACGACACTTGATTATGTGGAAAATATGGAAGACACGTTTTGCTTTCTGAGCTCGCAGGGACCTTTAGTGTCGCACACACTCGTCAGCTTACACTTTAACAGACAATTTGATGTTTCCATTCACACATTTACTCTTAATGAGTAGACATGATGTTTTTTAGCGTTTACTGAGATATGTAAATGTTTTAACACACACACCAGATAAATCTAAAAGGAATATTTTGTGTTTTTCGTCACTCATTTGAGCTTCTGCATTGCGTCTAATGTCACAGGAATAAAGGGCAGCGTTGGCTTTCACAGAGGCTTTGGACTTTATCAGAAAGTCAGGACTTAAAATAGTATTGGGCAATATGACAACATGCTCGGCATAACTTAACTAACCCACATTGTTGGATCATCCTAAAAAATCTGTTACCTTACACTGTCCACAGGGTTTTTATTTCTAAGCTGTATAAATAAACTGTCAAGTAAATATGTAAGCAATAAGGTACGAGAGGCTGTGCTGTATCGTGTATAAGTAACAGATGAAGGGCGTTGTTAGGCACAAAGCAGAGTGCCTGCAATCCCTTCAGCCATTACTTATTCACGATACAGCACTTGCCTCGAGTAACTTATTCCTTTTATAAAACGTTTACCACACAATATTAACGTTAAAAAAAATTAGTGCAACTTTCATGAAGTTAAATCAATAAAAGCATTCCTTCCGCTAGAAAAAAATAGTCCCTGACCGTGAACAACAACAACAACATTCTAATGTGTAATCTGCATGAAAGCTCAAATAAAAACAACAAACCGATACGTGTGGTTGCTAAGGGCGCAGTGATAAATCAAACCATTGGGTAAGCGGTCATAGCCGTGTTTTATCGTGAATAATCAGAATCAAGGATTGGAACTAACCATTTTATGTAATTGTATGATGTATTGTATTGTTGACTATATTTGAAGCAGATATGTATGAAAAATGTTAGTAAGTTATGATAAGAGATAAAAACTGCAATTAATTGCCGACCCTTATGTCATTCTAAATATTTCTTATAACACAAGGAAAGACATAAACCATAATGCATTTAATAAACAAATAATTATTAATACAATGTTGTGTTTTATGATAAAAATCGGTGGATGTGAAGATTTACATTTTTGGTGAACTGCTTCTTTGATATTTGATCATATTATTGCTGTCAAACAGTGTTGGGTGTAACTAGTTACTAATTAATTACTTTTTCCTTAAAAAGTAAAGTAAGGGATTACTTTTATCTTTCCAGTAATTTAATTACATTCACTTCTGATGTAATTGAAGTAAATACTGTGTATGCACTGTAGATCAATGATAAATAATACAATAGTTTACAAATGTAAAGTATACTTAAACTTAACAACTACTTTACTAAATATTAATAAGCAGTAGTTAGGACTATACTGAGGTAAAAGTAGGTAATAGTTAGTTAAAGGTGCAGTGTGTAACTTTTAGAAGGATCTAATGACAGAAATGTAATATAATATACATAACTATATTTTCTAGGGATGCACCGAATCCAGGATTCGGACGAATACTGGGCTTTTTGACGGGGTTCGGGTTCGGCCGAATCTTAGATTTTTTTCCACCGAACTGAACCCTAAGCTTGCGCTACGCTGGTCGACGTCACGCGGCCGTTGATTACACACATCAGGTGCTGACGTGGAGATAAGTGTTTTTTTTTCTGGTGAGCCTTACCCCGGATTTCCACCGACTGCGGAGCAGCTGCAGATCAGCTCCGCTGCGTTACGGCTCCGCACTCCGCTGTCCGTCAATACCCACCAGATCCGTATTTGTTGCAGAGCGGCTGCGTGCTGAAGTGACGAGGACCCATGAGGTCTCGCAAATTCACGTGAAGATCGTGCGATACCTAGTTCTGTCTCTGCCCATTATTCCGTTGAATTATGACGTTTTTAAAAACCAGCCCAGATCACAACACGAGAACTCACGTAGACAGAGCAGTACATCATATCCATCCAAAATTCAAAAAATAAGAAGGCTGCTAAAACATTTATTTATGCTCTATCTTTAATGTATTTATTTGAAACTCCCCCTGGCTCTGTTCTTGTCTATTATTTGTTGTTTCTGTATTAATGACTTTATTTGTGTGTGTTTGTAATGTTTGTATTGCAAAGATTTAATAAAAAAAAACACGAGTTCTCGCGTATTCAGGTATGATCACGCGATAAAGTCATGGCTCCGCCCTGCGGAGCTGTCCGGCATCCGTCAAAAATAGAAGCTCTACGTATTTGTGCCGGAGGGCTGCGGATGGCTGGAGCTGTGACGGATTCGGAGCGCAGTCAGTGGAAATACACACGTCTTGAATGGAAACCGATTGACTCCGCCGCCGTTCCGCAACGGATCCGCAGCCGTTCCGCAGTCGGTGGAAATCCGGGGTTAGGGGCGTTTCACATTTCGTGGACGTACCTGGAAAAACTAACGCATCGCACCGCATCGCTTTCATTGTGCTTTGCAGTCGGGCTATCAAAATGCATCCCCGCCCTGCCCGTCAGGATATCTTGACTTATAGGGAGGAAAAAATATATTTAAATGCTTATGTATCCGCTCACAGATTTGGATGGTTAATTGTGGTGCATGAAATTCAGGCATTAGGTATTTCAATTGCGTTTGAGCGCGCGCTCGAGTTTTACTTTCACTTTCGCGATCGGGCGAAGCCGCAGTACAGGAAGCAATCCGTACTGATTTGTAATGGATTTTAGTGCACATGCTCCAACTTCGTCCTGTCAGTCATTACTATCCTCCTCACTTAAGAAAATTAAATCTCCCGCAGCAAGCTTTAAAGTATAGATTGTACGGGCAGTGAAGAGAGTGACTCTGTGCAGAATCGCTCTTAAAGCGACAGTAGCCCCTGTTTTTCTGATCGAAAAAATGATCCAATCTCTAACTGGATGATCCAAACTGTGAGTTTTGTGACCCACTGAACCACTTTTAAATGGTGAGTATATCTGGTGTGGGGATGAGCAGGAACAGTTGGTTTAGCAGATTAAACATTGTTTTTAGAGGCCCTATTGGCTTTGTATTGGCAAAATTTCGGCTACCAAAAACTGAAGAGTGCCTGCCCGAAGGGCTACCAGAGATTTTGAAATTTTGCGAGCCCTGTAATGGAATAAGGATGCGAGTAGGATTCGGTTTCGGATTCGGATTCGGCTGAATCTTAAACGGTGGATTCGGTATTCGGCCGAATCTTAAACAGTGGATTCGGTATTCAGCCGAACCCAAAAAATCTGGATTCGGTGCATCCCTAATATTTTCAGAATGGTATACACACCTTACATAATAAACTGGATTGTTTTTATTACCTCAGAATGAGCCATTTTTATCTACATTCACTGCGGGTCCCCTTACATGGAAGTCGCCATTTTGTGCAGCCATTTTTCTACAGTAGCCCTAAATGGACAAACTACTGTACAGGTTGCGTTTTGTCCTACTGTATTTTGTCTTAGACAACAACATGTCTGTCCTGTGGCGACTCCATGCATTTCGGTGAATGGTGGACTGAGCCATTGGTTGCAATTCACAATCTCACTGCTAGGTGCCGCTAAAATCTACACACTGTACCTTTAATAGTGAGAATTGGACTTTAAAAAGTGTGACCAGAATAATTAATGTGCTTTTATTTGATTTATTTGAGCCGTTTCAAGCATATCTTTGTATCATTTACTAAATAGTAATAAGTAATATAAATGAAGAGTTTCGTTCCAAAACGAGATAACTCTAAAATTTCGTTTTTTGGTTGTGCATTCCAATTAATATCAATTTGTTTTGATTTAAACCTTCATAACTTAAGAAATACAGCTAAGTAGCACCATAAAACAAAATAATAACATGATAACATAATAATAAACATGTTTTGACAAAAGTGTTAAAAATGGAGTTATCTCGTTTTGCAACAAAATTCTTCAAATACTTTTTCGAGAGCGTAATTTGTACAATAATCTAATAACATGTTTGAAGATGTATTAGTAACTAGTAATTAATTACTTTTTTTTTAGTTACTAACCCAAACCGTCAGTCTTTATTGCCTGTAATGTTCTTGTGAAAGTGTCCTGTCTCTGTAAACTGACTGCTGTGCTTTTCTCTGTGTGTTGTTGGTTAACGCGAACAGTGGTGGGTTTAGACATTCAAGATGAGATGGGACGTCATGAAGTGGGCCTCATAGAGAATTCAATGAAGGTGCCGCTCAACAACGGTTATGGCTGCCGCTTTGAAGGAGAATTCATTATTAATAAAGTAAGACATGCACATTTTAAGGAAACATCTGTACTGAATGAGCTTTTGAAAAAGTGCCTTGTTAAATACAGCATTGGCTAACTTTGGTGGTTTAAAGGGACATCAAGATGGCTGTTTTTGCTGTCTAGAGTCCCACAACTCTTTGCCATCACTTGAGCCAGTGATACTGCATTGGGATACTCAGATGAACAGTAATGGCTTTAAATGAAATCCACCCAAAAATGAATTCAAGTTGACTGTATGACTCTGTATGGTATTTTAAATGGATATTTCACCCAAAAATGCAAATTCTGTCATCATTTACTCACTCTCATGTTGTTACAAAACTGTAACCATTACTACAAAGGAAGATATTTTAAGAAATGTTTGTAACCAAACTGTTTGTGGGCCCCATTTACTTCCACAGTAGTAAAAAAGAATACAATGGAAGTAAATAGGGTCCACGTACGTCTTACAATCAGGTGCGCCTTGTAAGTCAGTATGAATTCATTTTTATATTTATGAAGCAAGAGACAACATTACCGTCTACAGTAATGTTGTGAAATAATTTTGTGAAAATAATTTTGTGAAATGATTTTGTGAAATAATTTTCTAAATAAACGCAACGTATAGTCCACTGCGACTTATACATGTTATTTCGTCTTAATGACGCATTTTTAAATGATGCGGCTTATACTCCGGTGCGGCTTATAGTCCGGAAAGTACGGTTATATTAGAAAATTTCCTGGCTCTTCTAGTAAATGGTGCTTCTGAAGTCCGTCCATCCTTTACAGAAGTAATCCACACGGCTCCAGGGGGTTAATAAAGATAAATATATATCTTTAAAATGTTACAACCTAAAATGACTAGCTTCCGTAACGACAGTCGCACATTCACGAGACATAGTGTTGTAGAGAGCAAAACAAAATGGCAGTCAGGAAATGGAAAAAATTTTCAGCGTTTGTCACTACGCTACTTTATGTCCGCTCATATCCTGAAAACACTGTCACGTGAAGGCGCACCGCTCATTACTGTAAGCAGTTATTTTAGTTTGTAAAGTTTTAAATTTTGAATTGTTTCTTACATAATCACATCGCTTGTCTTCTTTAACCCCCTGGAGTCGTGTGGATTACTTTTGAAGGATGTATGGGGGTGATTCTCACGAAAACTTGGTTTTAAAAATGTCAAGCATGAAAATGTAAAAATTGCTTAAATTTCCTTTTTTTCCCACCAGACATTGAAAAACAAAGTCTGGAGTAAATGGGAACATTAATTTAAACACTTTTACTTATCATTTAACACTTTTTGTAACATAATTTAAAAAATTAGTCCTAAAAAATCTCATTACCGCAACAGTCAGAAAACATCAACACTGACATATTTTCAAAATGACATGACAAACCTGAAAGAACATAATTTGGAGATTCTGCACATGCATTTAAAATCAAAGTATTATGCTTCTATTAATTAAATTTACATTTAATAAGCATCTGTTGCGGTAATGATAATCAAAATGTCGTGTAAGCATTCTGACAAGGCAATATTTCAAATTAACTGTAAAAAAATGATCTTACCTGGTAGCCATCTTGAAGTAACTGGTCCATGTGCTTGGTCACTCAAAATCAGACTTGATTAAAATTCTGTATGTGTGCTTAAACTGTTCTCAAAAAGTGTTGCGGAGGATGAGAACATCAGGCATGGACACATCATTTTCCTAATTTTTCTTCATTATTATTATTATACATGAATATTCAGTAAATATTTTTTCTGTCATCTAAAGTAGTCTAGCAAAACATACATTTATTTTTTTTCTAAATATTTTTGTGTTAATTTGATTAAATTAAAACATAACGCATGTTCAAACACAGCCGGACAATTGCGGTAATGAGAATTTCAGCAGAAAATGAGATAAAATTGACAAATTATAAATTCTTATGTTGAAATCACACATTGTGCAAGGTAGAACACAGTATTGTGTTAATTCTGATGCTTTTTAATATTACTATATTACACATTTTATAGCTAAAATCATTAGTGCCGTGGTGTTTCAATGGTTTCGTGAGAATCACCCATATGGACTTTTTTGGGCTTTAAGTCAGAAGCACCATTTACTACCATTATACAGCTTTGAACAGAGAACTTTTTAATACTATCCAATTGTGTAGCTTCAGGGTGAGGAAATCATGGGGTAATTTTAATTTTTTGAAATACTATACCTTTAAGTTGATTTTAATGTAGATTTTTTTTATTTGTTAATTCACCCTGGTTTTACATAGGTTCCAGGAAACTTTCATGTGTCGACACACAGCGCGACCGCTCAGCCTCAGAACCCTGATATGACCCACATCATTCACAAACTGTCTTTTGGGCAAAAGCTGGAGGTTAGTAGTCAATAATGCATAATGTTTAACAGAACTGTGATTGAATCACTGCAATATCACTCAGTCATGAATGTGATTTCTTACAGGTGCAACATGTCCAGGGTGCCTTCAATGCTTTGGGTGGAGCCAACAGACTTCAGTCCAATGGTACGTCTTAATGTTTAGTGTCGACCATTACACCTCAGCGAGTTGGTAAAAAAATTCAGAAAATGAATTTTCAGAAATTTTTTTAGCTTTTTATGTCTTTGGTCTTTCCTAGAAAGTTTTATTACTTGCCAACCAAGCAAAAATCTTTTAGTTGAACACTTAATAATCAATTTGCTGTAATGACTTATCTCGCGTATGAGCAACACAGCTGATATAATCCTGACCTGTTACATCACTGCGGGTCACACTATATCTGCGCGTGCGTTTGTCAACACGTGCAATTGCGAGACACCAACAACTCTCTGATCAAATGAGAACACAAGTCACACAGATTGTGTTACAAAACAGTCTGTTAATAGATTGATAACTGGAGTAAGGACATACGTCACCTGACCTTATTAAACTCAGACTATATTTGTACCATACAATATCTAGACCAGGGCTAGTCAACGGGCGGCCCGCAGGCCAAATGCGGCCCACCAATCATCTTTATCCAGCCCATTTTGTGCTACACAAAAATATATGTGTTGATTATTTACACTTGCACTTTTTTGTTAATAACATTTGGCTTTTGCAGTGTTAAACTGCAATTGTTTTTGAAATATTAAAAAAGAAAATATATTACTTTTCAGTAATTAAAAGACAAAATACTGGATTTATTTTTAGTTTTTTATATTTGACCTATAATACAAGTTAGCATATAACAAATAAATATAGCATCATATTTAATAGTTGAAGACCCCTGATCTACACTGAGCATTTATTTAAATATTTAATCTGAATACTTGTCTCCAGGTTTGGCTTCCCATGATTACATTCTCAAGATCGTCCCCACGGTTTACGAGGAGCTGGGGGGAAATCAGAGATTTTCGTACCAGTACACAGTGGCGAATAAGGTAATCTGACACCGTGATCTCCAATGTTACCCGGGTGGCTTATGCGAGTCTAAATATAAGTCTGCTCTGAACCAGCTCTTTAAAATCAACCTGCCGTTTCCATAGACACAGGAGTGAATTATGGGTCTTTTTATTAAGCACCATCGAGCATTTATCACCTCTGAAAACAGCATTTACAGTGACAGCTGGAGGCATCAGTGTGTACGTGACCGGGCTCGTGTTTGACGTGGTTAACGTGAGGTCAGGTTGTTCATATGCACAGGTGTAAACGCACAGGGATATTATGATCTAGTTAGCAGTAATTCGCTCATCATGTTCTCACCCTCGTGTTCCAGATCTGTTGTTTTCTTCTGTGTTATACTGCAATGTTTACATAAATAAACAATGACCGCATTCAGTATGTTATGTCATATTTTTATAACCGTTCACAGTGAAATTAAATAATGATCCAGAAAAAAAACAAGTTGTCTGGTAGTGCTGTCACTTTATACAGAACACTGAAAATAAAAGGTGGTGCATTGCATTGTGGGATACAGAATTTACTCAGGTCTGCTCAGTGTATAGTAAACATTGTGTGTATGTCCAAAAAATGCTTAAATGTGTAATATTAAATCACGCTTGGCATTCAAATTTCTTAGATGTAGTTTTTTTGATGTTTACTAGGAATATGTGGCATACAGCCATACAGGACGCATTATACCTGCGATCTGGTTTCGCTATGACCTCAGTCCAATAACAGTAAAGTACACTGAGAGGAGACAGCCGTTATACCGCTTCATTACCACGGTAAGTCTCTCTCTCTCTATCTATCTCTCTATCTCTCTGTGTAATGATTTGCTTTGACACCATTCTTTCTATTTATGGATAGATATGCGCTATTATCGGCGGCACGTTTACAGTAGCGGGCATCATTGACTCCTGCATATTCACAGCCTCGGAAGCCTGGAAGAAAATTCAGATCGGGAAAATGTCATGAGTGAAGACTGAAGATCTTTCATTTGTGCCAGCCAAACCTCTACATCCCATCAGTTTTCCAACATCTGGAAGAATCTTATTAAATGGACTTCTTTGTTTATTTCCTACACTAAATTATAAAGATTTGCTGAACTTTATTTGTCAAATGGAGGTGATTTCTCTATCTGGCTGCCACATTTCAAGATTTCACATTCAGTGTTTTATAGGATTTATGTGGAAAGAACTTGATTTCCACATATATGAAGGACTCCAGGGTTTTCTCGTTCAAACAGAGAGTTTTATAGGAATACTTTTAAGTGTTAAATGTGGAGAATGATGTCACTTTAGATGTATCGTATTGTAATGGTTTACATTAAATTTTTACTTAAAGATTTCCAACCGGTTCCTCTGGCCTTTGTACAACAGCCATGAATTACATTATATAAGTGATTATTTGATTGTATATGTGCCTTTATAAGAACCAATGTTTATTAAGTCTTTCTCTATCTATTGAAAACTATCAAGGACCCCAGGTCAATTTATCCCAAAAAGCTAAAGATATCAATGACAAGTTTTGCATAGGCTTTGCATAATAAAGTTTAAGCCTGTTTTTAAATATTATGAATTATTTTTCAGTATTTTTATGACAGGTGTGTAAGGTTTTTTTCTTTTTAATTCTCATTACCACAATGCAAAAGAAACTAAAGTGTTTGGTGGAACAGTGGTTCTCTGTTAGCGTAGGTTTTATTTAATAAAAAATTTAAAGTATGTTTAACTGTAATACAGTACAAGCTACTGTATTTCAGTAAATCATAAAATCTTAGATGATCACTGTTGAGAATAATAAATATCACAACAAAAGCTTCAACTTACATTACTTGAGAATTTGGGAGAAAAAAATGTGCTTATCTGTTGTTGAAATATCTGTGTAGAAAACATTTTGTTTAAATACGCTTCATTTCCTTTAAGCAAAATATTTTCTGTTTTGTTTTGGAGTAAATGTTACCAGGACATGTTTTCATGGGATTCACCTGTTAAAGCAGCGCATGATGGACTTTTTTGAGAAGTGTTGATGTAGTATACGCTGGGTGTTGTTTTTCATGGCACATTTGTTTTTTTTACAGTAATGCCTGCATCATCCTAGATGTATATTTCAGTTTCTTCTGTAGTTTTATGTAAAGCGTTCAACTGAGGGGAAATTTCGAATACTTTCCTATTTAAACAATCTTGAATGAAGTTTTTTTTAGGCTCCCTTACTGATGATTTTATTTCCTCTGTCTATATATGTTTATTGGTTAAACTTTTATTTTGAAAAGTGTGCTGGGAAATGTCTCATTATCTTCCTGTCAAGTGTTCATTTCTCATCATTGTTTGAGTATGTTGTGAAACCTGTTATACTGGACTGAGTGTTTTCAGTTTCATATATGTGCCGTATTGATGCTGATAGCACACTTTACATGGCAACAAGTGTATTAACACTACAGAAAACCACAACCTACATTTCAGCTCATAGTTTCGTTATTAAATCATGATCTTTTGAAAGTTTTGCCGTTTATCTTTGTTGAAACTCTGATGCGGTCTTATCAGGTTTAAGTTTTACATCAAAATCACTACTTTATTATTTACACTTTTTTTAAATCCAGCATGAATTTAAAGAAGGCTATTTTAAGATTTGACCTGTGATAAGTTGACATAACTTTTTATGTTACTTTAACTTAGCAAATTAAGTTAAACAAGAAATGCTGCATTTTTTGTTGTTGTTACGGTTTAACCATGTGGACGTCATCTTGTGGGTTTTTCCTCTTACCATGTTTGTTTACTCTGTCGTGTAAAACCACAAAAACAACTTTTGTTTTGTTTTTTTAATAATTGTTTCAAATGTTTTAATAAAAGTAAACCATGTTGATAAACCCTTTGATCTAAATACATTTTATATATCCAAGTAATAATCTTTTATTAAAACCTAAAATATTATATGTATATTTTCTATTGATGAAGCTTGACTTGACTTATCATACTTGCTATATAATACAAAATACCACCTAGGTGTTATATAATTTATAGTAAACCCGATAAATTATTATTTTAGGCAGTATAACGGGTATGCAATTAATGTAATTAATTCTTAAATTTAATATTTTTTAATCTCTATTTAAGTGCACATTCTTATCAAAATGAAAAAAATGAGTCTCATCAAAATAAGATATATTTTTATTTATTTTTTCTCTTTCTGGTTCTTATTTTTGTACAAATAAAATGTTTACTCTTTATATAAAGATATATGTAACTAAGGTGATAAAATACATTTTTGGTTTGAAATTGACATAATGGTGCCACCCAGTGGCTGCTGAGAGAACTTTAGCAAGATAGAGATCAGTTCAGTTTGTTAAAGGAGGCGGGCCGAGCTGAATATAATCCAGGCCCTTACAGGTTAGAGGTCGCCGGGCAGGCCCTGTCGTACGCAGCCTGATCTGTTGAAGAGAAGAAGTCACTGATGCCCTCTTCAGACAGCTGGCCGTATTCATTGTTGTAGAAAGTCTGGCCGGAGAGCTGGCTGAAGAAACCCGGCCGTAATGTGTTGAGACTGCCATTGCTGCTTACAGATGGAGAACTGATGAGCCGTTCTGTGCTACGGCCGGCTGATGGACTACATCATAGAGGAATTGAATGAGGAAAATATCAGTGTAACTTTACAATTAACAATTTAATGAAGTATGAAATCAGTTTTTTCCTATAAATGATGTGCAGAGTTTTCAGTTTTACCTACTTTTTTAACATGGCTCCTCTGTGCTTGTGTTCAAATCTCTCCAGTTCATCTGATGCCAAAACCATTCCACTGTCTGTCTGGCTATCCTGCAGGGACATTAAGATGTTTGAAATGATATCCGTGCCAAAACAATCTTTACACTCTAAAAACAAACGGTGCTATATAGCACCAAAAGTGGTTCTTTGCTCGTAATCATAGAAGAACCGTTTTTAGTGCCATATAGCACCGGTGAAGCACCGGTGAAGCACCTGTGTAGAACCATATAGTGCTATGTAGAACCAAATGTGGTGCTATATGGCCCCTATATGGTTCTACACAGGTGCTTCACCGGTTCTTCACCGGTGCTATATGGCACTAAAAATGGTTCTTCTATGGTTACGATTCAAATCAACAGTTTTGGTGCTATATAGCACCGTTTGTTTTTTTAGAGTGTAGTAAAGCACTGTGTCTAAAGGGCGATTTATACTCGTGCGTAGGTCCTACGGCGTAGCAGCGACGGCGTAGGTTCCGCGTCGGTTTTCATTTATACTTGTGCGTCGCCGTCCGCGTCGACGTGCAAAGACACGCGAAACCGCTGGTTGGCAGTAATCACGCGTGTAACCACAGTAGCAGCAGAAGTCGTCACAGAAGAAGAAGCTAAGCAAGTTAACCCACAAACGAAGAAAAAATAGCAGCTTGTTGTGTATAATTTGAGAAGACCAGCAATGATGTAAGTAAATAAACAGCGACTTATGTTGCAGTTTTAGTTAAATCACTCCTCGACTTGGCTCATCTTTGTTTTCACCGTCTCAACCGGAAATACCTATGACGCAGTTTTTTTTACCTGACGGGAGGGGTTCTGGTGGACCAATCACAGAGCTTGCGGTCCGCGTAGGTCCGACGCGCTGTTAGGAATTTTGTGAGGTGCGCGTCAGGCTACGCAGAGCTACGCACAGGCTACGGATAGCCTACGCCGTAGCTACGGCGTAGCACCTACGCACGACTATAAATCGCCCTTAAGTCTTAGTCGTACATGATGTGTCTTGTGTGATGTCAATTCTAGAGGAAGCTCCTCAAAGGTCTTCACTCGAGGGTGACACGTATTGGAGGGTCCGACCATTATACAGCCAGTAAACGGCACACAGTTGTAATATCTGCTGAACAGAAGCATATGCATTCAAGAGGACACACTTAAAGTCTGGTATATAAAACGTTACATAAAAAATTAACAAAAAATATTATACCCCTGCTTACCCCTTACTTATCAAAAATGAGTTTAATGTCCATATTTTGGCACCTGCTAATTTTCACTACACAGCCTTTGACATCAACAAAATCATCTTCGTTTCTAATCATTATCTTTTACCCAAACTATGTCAGTCAGTAATTAATTAATTTAATTTAAAAACATCTAACGTTTGTAAGAAAATGAGTGTGTACCTTGTGGACAGTGTGTTACATGCTAGTCTGATCTCCTCTTGTGATGGTGGTCTCGATGAAGCTTGTGAGAAGCCATCATCCTCTGAACTCTGAGACAGATTCAATGGCATTTCCTAATTTACAAAAGAAAATACATTAAGTGTGCGATATGCTAATGTATTGTTATTATATCATTTGGTTTAATTTCTTCTCATAATATGATCTCTTTTTTCTCACAGGTAGACTGTTTTCCTGCAGTAGATCTCCAAGTATTTCCACAAGAGCTGGAAATGTGGGTCTTTCTCTGGGCTCGCCCTGCCAGCAGGCCAACATGATCCCATATCTACCAACATATATCACACATCAGACCAATATACAGTATATCACACATCAGAACGACATCACACAGTATATCACACATCAGATCAATATATATCACACATTAGAGCAACATATATCAGACATCAGAAGAAAATAAAGTATATCACGCATCAGACCAACATAGCACACATCACATACAGCATCACACAGATCAGACCGATAAATATTTGCAAATCAGACCAACATACAGTATATTATCACATATCACATACAGCAGTGGCGAACCGTGGGTACTTCAGCTGGGCCTTCAAAATATGCAATGAAGTGCAAATGCCTCTCCATCCATAATACTAGGCTATTCGTATTTCGTTAAATCATACAGTGAACGTGTAAAAATTCTGATCACGCAAAGTTGAATTACAGAATGGGCATTGCCTGCCTTTAAATGCAGTTTTAAAGTTTAAAATTACTTTAATCTAACTGATAAACACAAATACAGACTCTGCTGCTCTGTAATGACAGTGGCTCTGTAAATTTGCATTTAACAAGCTTAAATTATGTTCTTTAATTTATTTTTTATTTTTTGGAAATATATATTTAGCTGTAGGATACCTTGTTAGTCTTTTTCCTAAGGGGAAATATAGCACCCTGCGTTCTCAGTGCACCTCCTTGTGGCTTATAACTGTTGTTATAAGATATCCAGGGCTCGCAAAATCTCTAGCCCAAGCCCCGAGGGCTACCAAAATGTATCTGCGCCCTGCCCATCGGTTATAGCGGGAAAAAAAATATTTGAATGTTTTCGCATTCTCTCAGATTTAGTTAAGAAATTATATTGTATGTTATTCGGCGTCGTCTGTCAGTCATTACTATCCTCACGTAACAAGTGAAACTGTCAGGAAGTAAAAGTATAATTAAACCCATTATTTTTCTCGTGTTCGCGTCATATGCACGCGCTTCTCCCGGCTGTGCTCTTTACGAGTACGCGCTTAAGTAATTTAGTTTTTACCTCAGCCCTATCAAGCTAGCCACAACGTCAATCACGTTTTCCGCCATTTACCTCAACCACTCTCACCGCAGAGATTCGGGCCATTAGACTGTATTAATATTAACGGTCTATGATCTTCGTCTTTGGTGTTTTACGGCAGCTCGCATCCAGTTTGTTGCATGCTTAGGACTTCATGAAGGCTTACAATGCTTTGTTTTTTACCCGCCCACTTGAAATCAAAACGTGATTGGTCGATTTGCCCGTCACTCTCCACACCAAAACACATAGCTTGGCCTTCCCTGGGGTTCATGAAGTCCTAACCAATGAATGAGCCAGATAACCGGGCCTTAATAGAGACAGACGATTCTGATTGGATAAGATGTTTTCATGACATGAACCTGACAGTAAGCTTTACGTTAGAACACAGATGAGAGAAAATATATTACATGTATTGTATTAAATTGAATTAAATAGAAATTTAAAAATGTAAAAACATATTTTTATTGAATACTATATTATTTATTTGTATTATTATTATAAAAAATCTTTTTATAAATTTTTTTAGGCCTTCTCTGAAGGCGTAGAAGGCCCTGAAGGTTCCCCACTGACATACAGTATGTCACACATCAGATCAACATATATCAGACCAACATGTATCACACATCACATACAGTATATCACAAATAAGACCAACATATATCAGACGTGAGACCAACATATATCACAAATAAGACCAACATATATCAGACATCAGACCAACATGTATCACACATCACATATAGTATATTACAAATAAAACCAACATATATCAGACATCAGACCAACATTTATCACACATCACATATAGTATATCATAAATAAAACCAACATATATCAGACGTCAGACCAACATCACAAATAAGACCAACATATATCACACATCAGACCAACATGTATCACACATCACATATAGTATATCACAAATAAAACCAACATATATTAGACGTCAGACCAACATATATCAGACATCAGATCAACATATATCAGACATCAGACCAACATGTATCACACATCACATATAGTATATCACAAATAAAACCAACATATATCAGACATCAGACCAACATGTATCACACATCACATATAGTATATCACAAATAAAACCAACATATATCAGACGTCAGACCAACATATATCACAAATAAGACCAACATATATCAGACATCAGACCAACATATATCACACATCACACATAGTATATTACAAATAAAACCAACATATATCAGACGTGAGACCAACATATATCACAAATAAGACCAACATATATCACACATCAGACCAACATGTATCACACATCACATATAGTATATTACAAATAAAACCAACATATATCAGACGTGAGACCAACATATATCACAAATAAGACCAACATATATCACACATCAGACCAACATATAGCACACATCACATACAGCATCACACAGATCAGACCGATAAATATTTGCAAATCAGACCAACATACAGTATATTATCACACATCACATACAGTATGTCACACATCAGATCAACATATATCAGACCAACATGTATCACACATCACATATAGTATATCACAAATAAAACCAACATATATCAGATGTCAGACCAACATATATCACATATAAGACCAACATATATCACACATCAGACCAACATATAGCACACATCACATACAGCATCACACAGATCAGACCGATAAATATTTGCAAATCAGACCAACATACAGTATATTATAACACATCACATACAGTATGTCACACATCAGATCAACATATATCAGACGTGAGACCAACATATATCACAAATAAGACCAACATATATCAGACATCAGACCAACATGTATCACACATCACATATAGTATATCACAAATAAGACCAACATATATCAGACATCAGACCAACATGTATCACACATCACATATAGTATATCACAAATAAAACCAACATATATCAGACGTGAGACCAACATGTATCACACATCACATATAGTATATCACAAATAAAACCAACATATATCAGACGTCAGACCAACATATATCACAAATAAGACCAACATATATCAGACATCAGACCAACATGTATCACACATCAGATCAACATATAGCACAAATCATACCAACATATATAACACATTAGACCAACATATATCACACATCAGATCAACATATATCAGACCAACATGTATCACACATCACATACAGTATATCACAAATAAGACCAATATATATCACACATCAGATCAACATAAAGCACAAATCAGACCAACATATATCAGACGTCACGTCAGACCAACAGATAGCACAAATTAGACCAACATATATCACACATCAGATCAACATATATCAGACCAACATATAGCACACATCAGACCAACATATAGCACACATCTTACCAACATATATCAGACATCAGACTAATATACAGTATATCACACATTACATACAGTATGTCACACATCAGATCAACATATAGCACACATAACATACAGTATATCATACATCAGACCAACATATAGACATCACATACAGTATGTCACACATCAGATCAACATATAGCACACATCTTACCAACATATATAACACATCAGACCAACATACAGTATATCACATACAGTATATCATACTTCAGACTAACATATATCACACATGTATCAGACATATATCACACACATCTTACTCACATTTCAGGGGAAGCATTGTCTGGTGCCCTCATCCTGGTACCATCTTTGAGTCGTTTGCAGAAGTCTTCATCGATCTGAAGGCCCGGGTATGGAGATGCACCTGACAGGAGATAAAGCATTGACTTTACGACTCTAATTACAGTATATACTTCATAATGAAGTTGGATTAAATTACATTTTTTTTAAAGAAAAATAGCAAAGATTCAAATTTTATTTAGAAAGTTTTATAAATATGTCATCAGATTTAAGCAATACAATTTCATTCTAAAGACTCAAATAGAAAAAAATATTACTATTATTTATAACTTATGATTGTAATTATCATTACTGCTATCAATATTATTAATTACTGCAAAAACATAGTTACTGTAGTAAAATACAAGTATCCCCATAAACTAAAGATTTTTTTAAAAGTTTTACCTAGAGAGAAAATCTCCCAGAGCAGTACTCCAAATGACCAGACGTCACTTTGACTGGTGTAAAGTTTATCAAAGATGCTCTCTGGAGCCATCCACTTCAGAGGCAGTCTGGCCTACAAAAACATTTACAGATAACATACAGCACATCAGTAACATCATAAACAGAAGCTCATCATGAGTCGATGTAGAATATTAAATGAATAGTTTACACACAAAAAAAATCTGCTATGTTATCGGTTTACTGTTCAAGGACAAGCTAGTAATAAAATGTAACTTAAATGTTTCATTCTTACATTTCCTTTGCGCACATAGTCAGGATCTTTGTAAATGTCACGTGCCAAACCAAAGTCACAGATCTTCACCACATTATTCTCCGACAGGAGGATGTTTCGGGCCGCCAGGTCTCGATGAATACACTGCCACCATCAGACATTAATCAACATCAGTGGTGTATTTTATAGCAAATCAGCAGACAGGCTGTAACAGTTTTAGTATCTGACAAAATAAATCACGTCTCTTTTTAATCAGCATGGACCACACCGCCGAGAGTCAAAGGAAGTTTGACAGTTAATATCCTACAAATCCCTGAAACATGACTAAAGATTCGTCAGAAAGCTCGAGGTGTCTGATCTTACTTTCCGAGATGTCAAGAACTCCATCCCTCGGGCAACCTGAAAGCTGTAGCATATCAAATCCTCTATAGTGAGTGGAGTCTTCCACAGATCATCCACTGCAGATAAACAAAACACAAATATATTTCAGCACTTAAAAGCTTTTATGGCACAGCTCCATCCTTCAGTGCCAGTCTATGGGATTTTTCCACCTGCTTTATCATCCACCAGGTGAAAACCGAATACAAATATCACATTGATTAATTGAATGTATTTGAGATTGCTTACATTCTGCCTGCTCTTACCCTGAGACTGTATCGGGGGTGTGATGTCGGAGGACGTGGACGCCTGATGTCCATGTTGAGCCGCCTGTCCTGCTTCTATCATTCTCCTCACCTGACTCTGAGTTTTAGGGGAACGATCCTGTGAAGGAAAGCTTGTGTTAGTCGAAGCCAAACATGAGTACAGTGCATTTAGAGAGTATTCAGACACCCTTCACTTTGATCAATTTTGTTATGTTGCAGCCTGGTACTACACTTCTTTAAATGAATGTTTTCTCATTAAAGTACACTCAGTATCCTAAAATGACAAAAAAATTCTCTCACCCTGTATGGTAAGAAGAATTCCCTCTTGGCACGCAGGAAGTTGGAAAGATTTCCATATTTACAGTATTCCACTATAACCATGAGAGGACCTGAAGATGTTAAGATGGAGGACAGTGAATGAAGAGACTCAGTGAACATACGAAGCATACTGCAAAACACACTGGGAAACAAGTATCAGCAAGTAAACAATTATCAGCATGCATCACTACTTACACTAAACTCTGATTACATACGAGATTAAGCGAGTATCTAGCAAACGCAAGCATCTTTTTTATCATAAACCCTAATGAAGCGTCTGTAGCAGGCACATATTTTGACATGACAATCCACACACATGAAGATGTTTTGATGAGTTTCGCATTCGTGCCTGCTTGGAAAAGAAGTCATGAGCCGCCACTGATTGAATTGTCACTGGAGAAGTAACATAACAAACCATTTTTTAACAGTCACAATGACATGTTACACTTGCAGTGACAATTCATATAGCTTTAAAAATAGTTACTATGAATTATCACTGCAAATGTATCTTAAGCTACTTTTTAACTGTTACTGTGAATTGTCACTGCAAACGTAACTTAAGCTATTTTTTAAGTTACTGTAAATTGTCACTGCAAAAGTAAAGTAACAGGCTATTTTTGGAATATTAACTCTGAATTGCCACTGCAAACAAAACGTTACAAGCTATTTTTTTAACTGTTACAGTGAATTGTCACTGCAAAAGTAACGTAACAAGCAATTTTTTATATTTACAGTGAATTGTCACTGCAAACGTAACGTAACAAGATTTTTTTACTGTTACTGTGAATTGTCACTGCAAAAGTAAGGTAACAAGCTATTTTTTATATTTACTATGAATTGTCACTGCAAACGTAACGTAACAAGCAATTTTTTTAACTGTTACTGTAAATTATCATTGTAAAAGTAATATAACAAGCTATTTCTTAACTGTTACTGTGAATTTTCACTGCAAAAGTAACGTAAGAGGCTTTTTTATTGTTACTGTGAATTGTCACTGAAAACATAACTTAATAAGCTATTTTTAACAGTTACTGTAAATTATCACTGTAAAAGTAACGTAACAAGCTATTTTGTAACTGTTACTGTGAATTGTCACTGCAAAAATAACGTAAGAGGCTATTTTTTCATTGCTAATGTGAATTGTCACTGCAAACGTAACTTAACAAGCTATTTTTAACAGTAACTGTAAATGATCACTGTAAAAGTAACTTAACAAGCTATTTTTTAACTGTTACTGTGCATTGTCACTGCAAAAGTAACGTAAGAAGCTTTTTTATAGTTACTGTGAATTGTCACTGCAAACGTAACTTAACTCTTTCCCCGCCATTGACGAGTTAACTCGTCAATTATATTACAAGTTAACTCGTCAATTAAGAGAAAACGCTTCCTTGCAAATGACAAGTATTTCTGGCAATCCACAATACAGCTATTTCCACCAGGTGGCGCTCTTAAACAACTTATATAACCCAGAAGCAACGCCTCAAGTGAAAGAGTAAGAACTCAGTGTATATTTTGTGGATTGCTCTGCTTCTGATCTCTATCAAAAGTCCTTTACAAAAATTGAATTATCTCAGCTTTTTGCTCAAAAATGTGTGTTTTTGAAGAAACCTACACATATTTGAAAGGTGATAAAAAGAGAACAAATCAAGGTTGGATGAAACTTTTTTTTTGAAAGCAGAGGGTCAGATTTTTTATTTGATATATTGTATGTTTATATATTTAAAGAAGAACATTTTCTGGAAGGCATTAAACTTTTGTGAAAATCACGAGAAATGCTTGCTCTTGCTGGCAACTTTTTTTTAAACGTTAACGGGGAAAGAGTTAACAAGCTATTTTTAACAGTTATTGTAAATTATCCCTGTAAAAGTAACGTAGCAAGCTATTTTTTAACTGTTACTGTAACATTATTCCTAGGTTTCTTTTAGTCATTTGTTATATTACTAGTTACTAGAGAAAGTAACATTATTAGTAACGCGTTCATGCCCTGTATAAGGGACATTGATAAGTGCACACATACACACCACTGGGTTTGGTACATGCCCCAAGGAGATTGACAACATTGAGATGGTTTCCGATGTGAATGAGGATTTTCAGTTCTGACATTAGGGCTTTGTGTTCGCTGGCTGTCGCTCCCTCTGTGACAAACACACACAAACAGTTAAAGCAAATGCAAGCACCTTAAATTCATTGACTGCGGTTTATAGACAAGAATGCACCTTTTAACATCTTGACAGCCACTGTATTTAAGCAGGTTTTCTTGTCATGTCCATTAATTGAAGCCTCAATCACCTTCCCAAATGCTCCGTGTCCAAGAACTTTCCCTACAAACATGGAGAAAGAGTAAAATGTTAATAAAACACAATATTTCACACAATTTATAGTGTTAACATGTGATATTCCCAATAAACAAACATACTACATCAAGTGTAACCCTGTCTGTGAAATCCAGGCTAAAGTCTCATAATCTAATGATGAGCATCAAAGTTTGATTTTAAATGAAAGTACCAAGGCGCAGTCGGTCTCTGGAAATCTCCCATTGGCTGGAGTCATATGGCAAGTATTCACATTGATCTTCCAGTGGCACCTCCCCTGGGTCCATGATGATGGACAGATATCCAGTCTTGATATCAGCTGGGTTTACCTGTGGGACAACAACACGAGCCACTACAGTTGACTTATAGCCTGTATGAATGCAAAAGGCATCTTGAAGAATTGCTGAGTTGGCTACTCATGGTCAATAGTATACACAGTAAATGCTGATGTGGCTCACTAAACAGATCAATAATGAGATGACTTGAGGACACCAGATTCAGATGAAAATGCACCGTGAGTTTTTTGAATGACTGAATTATTTATCACACAAGTTAAAAGCCTTTGAACTTTGTGATTTGGGCGTAAAGTGAATAAAGCTGTACTGACCCGCTTAACATTGCAAAAGATGACAAGAAGAAGAACCCAGAAGAAGATGGCGATGACACCCGTGCCAATGAGGATCACTATCTCTACATTCGTCTTATCATCAGAACCTGGCAGATAAAGGGAACAAAAGATATGCATTAATGTGACAATAAATTACAGCTTGTTTAATGTTGTCTGTCCTAAAACACAAACTCTCTCATCTTCTTCATTGCCTTATAGTATTTCTATGGGCAAAAATATGTTTTTAATGCTAAATACAGTACATTTTGTAGAAAGTAAAGCTTAGGGTGGCCATTCGTGCCAGTTCCACCGGACACGTCCTGAACATGTTTTCGGTCGGTTCTCCGGAAGTCGTGTTGGTCGACCGCATACGTCATCAAGGTTTAATATTTCAGGTTCAATTTCAGAAAAGCAACCGTTACATTTCAATGTAAGAATGAAACTATTGTATGTCTTAAAATAAATAAATCTTAATTTTCTAATGTATTTTAACTGAAATGTGAGAACCTCGATGACGGATGTATGCGGTCGAGCAATGCGACTTCCGGAGAACGCACCCGAAAACATGTTTGGGAGGTGTCCGGCGTAACTGGCACAAATGGCCACCCTTGTAAAGCTTGATTAAATATATTTTTGAATTTGAAAATGTATAACCCATATGGAAAAAATTTCTTTTTCTTGGCCAAAATAAAATCAAAATCTAAAAGTAAATTTTTGCAGTTGAATATATACTTAATTTTAACCTTTTCAAACCATTATGTTTTTCTTTTAAATTCCAATGTGAGGTAAATACAAATACTTTTTTATTTTTTAAATACAATTTATTTTTTAAATACATTTCAAAATATACAAAAACATATTGAAAAATACATTTATGCAAACATATTTCAAAATATATTTTAGCAAATATATGTTTGGCCATTTTTTATATTTTAAAATATATATTTTAAATTATATTTGAAAATATATTTTTTCTGTATGGAATGTCATATTGTTACAAAAATAGCTACACATACAATTTCTGGTGATATGCTGGTTGGCATATGTGTTAACTTCTTAACTACAAAAATATTAATTTGTCTATTATCCAAACTGTACAGATGTTATATTTTCAGGATTTTAATATTAAGATATGCTAAGATATTAAGATGGCAGAAGGATAGAGAAGATTGCAGTTGGAAAAGTGTGTGTGTGTGTGTAATATATTATTAAATATATTAGATTAAATTCTATTGTTACAATCTAAACATTCAAAATGTTTTCAGATAAAATATGTTACACAATTTAAAGGCAAACATGCGTCTGTATACAGGTGGAGCTTTACTTGTAATGGGCAAATTTCAAAAAATGTCAAATATAAGGAAACATATCATTCCTCGCCAGTGAAAAGGCTCATACATCAACCAGTTGTGTTTTACTTGAAATCTAATAATGTCAATAGTGATTTGTGTCAAGGTTATTTTAAAGGTAGAGGCAGGGGATAGAAAACATTATTAGTCTGGTAAGAAAGAAATAGTGGTCACTGAGATGTCCTTATGGCCCTTCTGCAATAAAACAAAGCAAGAGTGCGTGTGTGTGTGTGTGTGTGTGTGTGTGTGTGTGTGTGTGTGTGTGTGTGTGTGTGTGTGTGTGTGTGTGTGTGTGTGTGTGTGTGTGTGTGTGTGTGTGTGTGTGTGTGTGTGTGTACCTGGTAATTATCACGTTGGGGGGACCAATTGTCCCCACAAAGATAGGAATACCAGTAAATTTTGACCTTGTGGGGACATTTTTGAGGTCCCCATGAGGAAACACGCTTATAAATCAAACAGAATGATGTTTCTTGAAAATCCAAGGCCGCAGAAAGTTTTCTGTGATGGTTGGGGTTAGGGAATGGGGTAGGTAAGGGGAATAGAATATACAGTTTGTATGGTATAAAATGCATTACGTCTATGGAATGTCCCCACAAAACATGGAAACCCAACATGTGTGTGTGTGTGTGTGTGTGTGTGTGTGTGTGTGTGCATAAACGTAGAGATTATGTGTTTATATTAAATGTCTCCTAACACAAATCTAAAACTATAACAAAAGATAAACAGCGTAAACTGTCCACCACACACAGCGCCCCCGTCACAAAAGAGATGTGCTCACCAATAACAGAAACGGTAGCGGAGGAGTGAACACAGCCCCTCTGGTTGCAGGCCTTGCACGTGTACAGACCGGCGTCCTCCTCTCGCACTCGCTGAATGCTCAGAGTCCGATTGGAGTCCTGTAAGAGGATCCCTGCACACATCCACAAAACTGTCAATCACACAACCTGACATCTGGCCACATCTCTACATACAGTAGTCTTTAATAAAGCCTTAAAGGTTATTTGTTAGTTATGTTTGTTTTTATGCTATCTTAACTAAAAGACAAAGAATCAGAAATATTATACATTTATTAATAGCACAATTATAGTTTTATTTAATTCAACTAGCTGACAAATAACAAACCAAGCAAACATTTGTAAGAAAATGGAATATAGATCCTGAGCTTGTTTTTCTTACCATATCTTAAACAGACCTGATGCTGCTGAATCTGTCATTTTTATGTCACAGTTACTGCCATATGACAATTACCAACTAAAAAGGTATCTTTATAATCTGTTAAAACAGTCCTCTCTCACTTCTATATAATCATCAAATACATGTAACAGCCATCAACATCAGTGGTGGATTTAGGCATGGGTAATATTGAAGGACAAGTTAGAACCGCCAGTGATCGATGTGTTAATGAAAACCGTACGTCCTGCACGACTGCAATCAATTTTATAGGCTTTAAAAACCGCCTGTGGTTTCTCTGCGAAAATAATTAGCTAAGTGAAAACCAACGCTAACACAAATTCCAGCCAAGCACATAGAGACCTCCTGCTAATCGCTAACACTTGAACTGAATTGGCAACACATACACATCGCACTATAAATGCACTTTTACTGAGTGTGAATTCACTTATGGCCCACGATCAGCCCACATTCATCCCTGGAGTTGTGTCGTTTTACTCCTGCTACATGCAATACAGTAATGAAAATATTCATCACGGGAACTGAGACTACATTAGGGTGAATGGAGTGCAAATATTTCAGTACTGGAATTACATTTTGTGTGTACAAATAGATTGAATTTGTATGTGTGTGAGTGTGTGTGTTTCTTTTCAAATATGTGCTTGCTTGCCTTTGACTGCTGTGTGTATAATGTATTCTGTAATAGGGTCATTTTACATTGGGGGCCATTTGGGTTCATATGAGGGGGACTGAATAACACGCAAAAGAATGGAAAGGGGATCAAAGTGAAGAAAGTGTTAATATGCAGCAGAGAAAGCAACCTATGGTTTTCATATTCTTCACCTCACATATCCTGACAAACAGTATACAGTCTATACCAGGGCTAGTCAACTGGTGACCCGCGCTCCCAATGGCACCCTTCCAATCATCTTCATCCGGCACGCCGGTCATCTTTGTCTGATGTAAAATCAGCGTGGTAACCACTGTACATGACAAATGATGGCCGATAAACCGGAAGAAGAGTCGGAAAGAGCTGCGTGGGGTGCCAACCATCTGGGGTTGTATAATTATCGGATCTAATTTGAGCTTTGGATGCATTAAAAATATTAACTTCTGCGACCACACCCGACCGTGTGTCCCAATCAAAACACTGTGTGCAAGGTGATAATTATTAATTATCAGAGGATGTGTAGTATTTTTGCTTTCTACATAAAAGTAAGTAATTGTATTTTATCAGTATTTTTCTTTGGAAAACATACATTCCAAAGCATATTTTCATAATTTTTACTCCACTACATTTCATAATTTCAAGTTTTTGGTTTATATTTAATATTTAAGTGCATTAAACATCTAGTACATTTTTACTTTTTACTCAAGAAAGTAAAAATACACAATTTTTATGTAATTAGGTATTAAATCAATTTTAATTAGCAATATTAAAGCAACACTATGTAGTTTTTTTACCTTTAAATAATGTCTCTAAAATTATTTCATTGATAGAACAACTCTTAACTGGATGAATTGTACTGTTGCTGCAACCTGAGCAGCCTCCTAGCTGCTACAAGCACACTCTGAAAGTGGCGGTGGAGGGTAGGAAACACAGCCCCGGCCCTCCCCCTGCCTGCAGAAGAGTGTCTGATACCAGGCACTGTTGCACTTTTCAACCACATGGGGGAGCTGTAAGTCATTTTTACATGGAAACTACATAGTGTTGCTTTAAAGGAATGCACAGTATGATTTGATTCTTTAGAATGTAGTGAAAATTTTTTAGTAATTTTTTCCCAAGACAAACACTCTGATAAAGCACAGATGCTTGGAAAATGTAACTAAAATACTAAAGTAAAATACACCTCTGTTAATTATTTTTGGTTTAACTTTGTGGGTAACAATTCCTTTAAAACCGATTGAATACTGATAGATAAATTATTAAGTATAAAGATATTTGTAGGTTAAAGGCTCTTGCGCTGGAATGAGCTTCTCTCCCATGTTGACAAGGATTTATGATTAAACTGAAATTCTATTACTACTGCCACTAGGGGGCGAACTCAGACAGTCACATCTGAATGTAGTGTACAAAAAAAATGCGAATTAGCCTATATATATTTAAAAAAAAAACATGAAGTGCAGTTTTAGTCATTAGGAGAAGCCTGGTTGTATGTTGGGAATATTTAAAAATGTAACAAATTATGAAAGTAAAACAGTTATAAACAAAAGAAGTTTAAGAGCTCCACATGTGTTGATTATTTACACTTGCACTTCTGTTTGTGCAATGTTCATAGTTAAACTATAACAACTAAAACTACATTTGGCTCTCGTACTGTTAAACTGCAACTGTTGTTAAAATGTTAAAAAAGAAAATATGAAATTAAGGTTATTAAAAGGCAAAATACAGGATACAAGAAGTGTGCATATTTTTTAAAAATGCATGTTTTTAATAATGGGCTATAACAAAAAGTAACAAAACCAACAAAAGTTGTAACATATAATATATATATATATAATACGTAAAAGTAAAAAATATGTAAAAAATAAAAATACTGGTAAAAGTTTGGCCAGCATCATATTTAAAATATTAAAATCTTGCCCTCAAAGAAGATTAGTTGAAGACCCCTAATCTACACACCCAATGAAACGCCACAGTAGTATATTTAAATTAAATCAGTTTTATCTCAAGAATGTGAAAGGGTGCTCTGGTGGCTAATACAATATTGTCGTTCACATTGTATATGGCCATTCACCTGTATTTTAAAACCTAATGTGGCTTTCAAGTCAAAAAAGTTTGCCCACCCCTGCTTTAGAAGGTCACTCCAATCTAAAGTAGTTCAAATGTATTTTTTTTTTTTGGTAAATATCATTGACGTCTGGGAAACGAACAATGCAGTGTAAGTTATGTGCTAAAGTTTAATTCTTATGTTTAGGGGTTTGTTCAAATCACAAACCTAAACTATACCACCATAACTGGTAGGACGGATATCGGTGACTGACCTGATATCTGATGAAGGGGTTGGTTGTCTTTAAACCAGGAGAGCTGGGGTGAGGGTGTACCATCCACATCACACTCCATCTGAAGCGATTCACTCACATTTACTGTCTGATTGATGGGGTTATGACGATAGCGAGGTGCTTCCAGTGCTGAGGACAGAGAAAGACGGCCATAAAGGCCATTTATTTAACTTCGGTTTGAAATTATTCTGCCAGTACTGAGACTTTATTGAATTGGCCAATAAGCGTGTAAGAAAGACATTTACCTTTGACCGGGATGTACTTGCGATGACAATGCTTCTCGCCGCTGCGCCGGTTCTGCACCTCACACACATAGTTGCCCTCGTCCTGCGGCTGGATGTTTGGGATGGTGAGCTCTAAGACCCAGTTGTTGCTGGAGGTCTGAAAGGAAAGCTTTCCTCCCAGAGACTCGGCGTACTGATGCAAACTCTTACAGTCCAGCTCTGGAGGAACTGCCTGCGGGTCCAGACGGTACCACTGCAGGTTCTCATACGTGTAATTATCTGCATTGCACTTCAGTCGCACCATGTCCTGCTCCAGGGGCTCCTCTGAGGGCTCCATCTCTATCCCAAAACCTTCTGGGATAGCTAAGCCAAAGACAAACAGATACAGTCAATGAAGGATTTGGATGTGCAGTGACAGCAATCTGATGAAATACACATTGAATTGTTTGAGGAAACCATGTGCTATTGTGCCATGGGTGGTTGCCTGGATGCTATGTGGAAGTCAAAGTGTTCAGGTCAGTTTTAGCAGGTTGCTATGGTGTTCTCTTTGTGGTTGCTAGGATGCTCTTATTGGCCCGACCAATAAGATTTCTTTCAAGTCTCAATTATTTCTGTAAGATATCTTCAGAAAAAGTTTCAGAAGAGATCTCACCAATTTTACAAGTCTGTAATCAAAAGTCAATATTATCAAAGATTTCAATACCTAAACATTTCCCACTAAATTTTTCATGTAATCTGGATTACTTAATCAGATTCCAAAAATCAAGTACTTGTAATTGGATTAAACTACATATTAAAATACTCGTAATCAGACTACTGTTACTTTTTTATGGATTACATGATTACATATTATTCACACTATGGCAGTATGATGTTCACAATTTTTCAATTCTCTTTTTTTTTAAATTTTTCAGAATAAATTGACCTTCCGCCTACCTTAGACAAGATGCAAAATGGAGCAACACTCAGTGATTGATCACTGGATGCAAAGGCGCTGATTTGGGTGGGGACGCTAGGGACATGTCCCTACCAATATTCAGGGAACACTAAATTGTCCCACAATAATTTCGAAACCAAACAATGAAACTATATGTTCATATAACCACTGATATCGATCTGTTTTTTACGTATTATTTATTTTATTTATTTATTTTAAATAAAGCAGATTTGGAGGAAATATTTTGGTTCAGTTTTTAACTCGCCATGCCAGAATTTTACTGGCATCAAAAAAAGTAAAAATAACAAAAAAATAATAATAAATTGAATTATTGAATATTTGTTGTTTTTGGCCTGTAAATAATTATGATAACACAAATACTATTTTAACTATTGTTCAAGTAAACACCGATAAACCTTTGTGACAATGCGGCTCTAAAGACAATTTTATTTATTTCCCCACCAATGTCAAAATCAAACTTACTGATACCATTTCATTTTTAAAGAAACTCGCGGTTTAAAGAAACATTTCAGTTTTATTTGTGAGGTGAAATTTTAGACTTTTTGCAAGGTTTTAGGTTCTTGCATGTTTTAAATTCATAAAGATTGATTTTGTTTTATTCAGTGGGTTACTATCTGTTGACACTATAATAGCAAAGTAAAACAGTGTTATTATTGTGAAGTATTAACTGTCTGTACTTTGCACTTTAAAAATGAATTTTTATGGCTCTTCTTGGCGAAATAGAATTGAATACATTTTTCCCCTCTTTATTTATTTGAAATCAAATAAGATGTCAAATAATTAATCTAAATGTAATCCAAAAGTAGTCAGATTACATTACCAATGATGTGTAATCTAAGAGATTATATTACTGACTACAAATTTTGTCATGTAATTCGTAATCAGTAATGGATTACAATTCATAAGTAATCTACCCATCTCGGGTCATCCTCTTAAAGTCACAAAGAAATTTAAACTAATTAAAAAATTAAAACATAAAATGTTTATGAAATATTGAAGTGTTTATAAATTATTTATCTGTGAACTCTTGGTTCATATGAATTCATTTTGACATATAAGTCGCACCTGACTAGAAGTTCCAGGACAAGCCAAACTATGAAAAAAGTGTGACTTATAGTCCAGAAAATACGGTAATGATCAAAACATACATTGAGTTTTTACTGTTTTTGGACCGGTGGAGGCATCATTGTTTTATAAGGTGGGTAAGAGTGCCACCTAGTGGATATTAGTGGAAATATGGATTGCCGTAAATACTCCTCATTAGCAGGCAAGTGTTTTCTCTTAATAGACGAGATAACTTGTCAATGGTGGGCAAAGAGTTAATCAAACACATTAACCTCCTTTAAACGACCTCTCTTCACTTCCTGTCACGAGGAATGGCGTAAGGGCGGGGCTATCAGAGACTTGTTTCTGCCCGGGAAAATACTATCTGTTTTATGGTGACTTTAATGTTTCATGTTCTCATTGTCTCATTTGTTACTATTTTGATTTCTCCAAAGCAATTTATGAAATAACATCTGAGCCAAAGTTGATTTCTATATGAAACACAACTGAGAACTCAAATCTATGAAAAGGGAAACATCTGAGCAATAAAAATGTCTTCTGGAAAGACCACACCCCCAAATCATAAAAGCAAGAATATAAAAACATTTGGCTGTTATCCAAAGCAACTTGTGGATTGGAGGAACATTGAATCTATTCAATCTCTGGAAATTGATCTCTTGACTATTGCTAGCTGAAAAAACTGCCAGTTAAGCCACAGAAATTGTTGATGAAACTCACTTGTTACATAGAAATAGATCAAGCGTTCATCTTTTCCCACTTTGTTCTCAGCTGAGCACTTGTACATGGCGGACACATTGGCGTTCTGAATCACCACACGACCTACAGACTGTGGAAAGAACGAAAACAATTCAGTGTGAAATAAAGATTGATTTTTTTATTTGAATCACAGCAAAAGTACATTGTTTGAAACGGCACTGCTCTTCTCTTTTCCCATGGCCACACACAGGATATGACCTCACAGGTGTGACAGAAAACAGGAAGAAGAGTGTCAGGTTAATGTCTGTTTATTCCTTCTCCATCCAGGAAGCAAGCACTGCAAGATGGGTTTAAATATTTCGAAAGTGGAAATTGTAACACATTTGCCCCTCCACCCCTGGATGTAAGATTTCGGATATCTGGTGCATATAAAACAATCAGGGTTGGGTTCAAGCTAAGGGCACTTGATCCAAATTCGATTTTCCCGTTTAAGGGAAATGTTCAAGAGAGAATTAAAACAGGAAGGCAAACCTTTTCTTTTCCATCCACAATCTCAGTCAAAGGTTCGATACTCTCGATAGGATTGACACTGTGGTCTAGATCTAAATCTATCCAGTCTTGACAGACGGCAGTCTTATCTCGTTGGCCCCTTCGGCCCCTGTGGAAAGAGAGTAGAAGGTCAGATTTACAAAATACATTTGGATAAAACATTATGATTGAAACAAGCATCATAAACCAATGTATGCGTGTGAGAGAAATGATAAACAGAGGGATGGAGAGCGGGAATATCAGGATGCAGGATGTGCACATTGACAGTTCCTACACCAGGAAGGGCTTTGAGATGCGTCTGCCTTCCTGTGTGTGATGCGGACGAACTGAGGATACAAATGAAGGCCACATACACACTTTTAAGATCAGTTAAAAAAGAAATTATACGGCTCTGTTGCACAACCTACTGACCTGCCCTACCAAGAGAGCATTTAAAGGCGCACTAAGATACCCAAGTTTGGCCACACTCTAAGACGGCATTGCATTTTTTCTTTGTTGACTAGGCAAACCCAGAATGCTCAGAGAGAATCAAAATTTTTCTTAAAAAAATAGTTAAATGAATGGATAAAAATGAACACATCATTTACTTAATTTAATCCAATCCTAGGTGTGTTGGGCTTCTTGTCTGTAAATAAGACGAGCATTGGTTCTCACGTGTCTTGCAACTATGATCCTCTTACTTACAGACATGGAGCCAGCTGTTTGCCATTTTGCGTGTCAACTTTTCTTTTTCTTTTTAAAGGAGATATCTTATGGAAATCTGACTTTTCCCAGTTTAAGTGTCCCCAGTGCTTCTATCAACCAAGAAAATGTGAAAAAGATCAACCCAGTAACTTAGTTTTGGTAAAGCATTCTCTGCAAGCATGTGGAAAAATAGGTCATTGTAATTTGGGTCCCCTTGTGATGTCAGAAGGGGATAATACCGCCCCTTAATCTGCACTATCCAACCACGCCACTGCCATTTAGTGCAGAGAACAGCTCATTTGCATTTTAAAGGACACACCCAAAACTGCACTATTTTGCTCACACCTACAAAGTGACAATTTTAACATGTTATTATAAATGATCTATATGATATTTTCAGCTAAAACTTTACATAGGTACTCTAGGGACACCAAAGATTTATTATCTGAAAAATGTCTTGTGAAATGTCCCCTTTAATCCATTTTTGGTATCGAATATTTTTAACCTTTCCATCTTGGATTAAATTTTCTTTGACGGAGCTAGGGCCATTCTAGTGCAAAGATGAATGCAATAATGGCCAAAAAGAAGTCAATGTTATTTATTATAACAGCCTTCATGTCAGGAAGACGCCTTTAAAAATATAAAAGTAGCCAGATCAAAAAAGTATGCCTAATATCCACCAAATATTACAGTCGTAAAATGAAATGTATAGCCTGATGCTGAGAAACAATTAACATATAGTGAAACCAAATATACTAGCCAACGTTTGAAGTGGATCAAAAAAGGTGCCCTAAAACAAAATCGGGTATTGTGTATTAGTTTTAAGGCAACTTATATTAATTGTTTTGATCCACTTCAAATGTTAACTATAGTGTATATTGAATATTAACATTGCTGAAATTATGAAGTCAAAGAACAAAAGGGTGAGTTTAAGAAAGCTAAAGGTGTTTAAAACAAATAAAAAAATTATTTTAAGCTGACATATTTTAAAGTTATAATTAAAAATTCCCATTTTTTTATACCTTTGCACAAGAAGGTTGTGCTGTGATGAAACTTTCCATGTACACCATGGGTGGGTGTGAATCATCTTAAGATTTGATTCAATTATAATTATTATGTCAACGGTTCGATTCAGTCCGATTTTGATGCCATTCTCAATTTTATTGCAAAATTTTTGCACAGGTAAATCTGTCTTTCTCAATCTTTTCTCAATGTTGTTTAGATAACACACATTAGTCAGACCTCAGCCTTCTCCTTAACGCTACGCTCTCTTTGAGCAGACCACTATATATTTTCATAAAGTCCAGTCCTGACGTCTCCACTCTCCCCAGATGTCTTATGTCCAACAAGCATGGAAGAAATGCTGCCACTGCACCACTCGCACAGACTTTAACTCAGAGAAAACAATCATCGCTTCTGAAAACAGAAGAAAATTGTGTCTCCAACCAGTTAGAGACCATGGGCACGTCGCCAAAAGGGACAAAGATTATCCGCTCTGAACTCCACTTGAACCGTGAGCACTCGTTATTCAATAGCGATTGGAGAGCTTTGTCGGATCAGCTAATTTTCTCATTGAATCAGAAACAAGTGGTGGGCGGTATGACAAAAAATCCATTTTATTTCACGGTATACATGTTTTTCAGTTTATATTGTTTTTGGAATTTAAAACAATATAAACTCATTATAGCTTTTAACTAAATGCTCACCACAGTTTAACCCTTGTTGGTTGTTGAGGCCATTTTTGTATTTTTTACTCTTAATTTGGCCACAACTTTCTCTGTGTTTGGAATTATCTTATATTTACACATATTTTGAGAAAAAGCTTTGAAATGTTAAAAAAACTCAACAATATACCGTGGGCAAATGTACTACCCTTACGGGTTGTTTCTGTACAAAAAAGCCACTAAATTAAACTGCTGTAAATATGTTTCAAATGAACATTTTGTCAAAAAAAAAATTCATAAATCTGTTAATTGCCCTCAGTACTGATCAAAACTACCAAATGCTTACAAAATTTCCATGGTTTTAACTCTTTAATTGCCAAGTTCATAAGTGGTTATGTTGTGGCAAAAAGTCTAAGAAGTGCAGCTGAATCCTTCCTCATATCTAAAATGATATATTCAGCTTATTGGTTCTCATGGCCTTGGCTTTCCCTGACACAACCAACTTATTGTTAATGTGGCGAAGTACAGCCGGACGAATTCTCTAATCTAAAATGACATACTCTTGTTTATCAGTTGTTTCGACCTTGTTTCTTATAATAATCGTGGCGAGAACAATAGTTGCACCTGGTCTCTTTTAATTAGGAAACTGAGAAAACGAAAGTAAACTAATCTAAAATGACATCATCTTGTTTATCGGTCATTTCGACCTTTTCTCATAAAACGAAAGTTTAACTGGGTGTCTTATAGCCTTGTGTAGAAACAATAGGCCTAATATAATATTAATACAGTATATGATCAGTAATATACCCAGCAAAAACTATTATAGTGTCACTGATTTGATGAAAAAAAAACACACACACAAAATTACAGATTTTCAATATAAAACGTGATTGTGGACTGGATTTTTTAAAACCTTTTCACAGTCTTGGGCTTGTCAAAGATTGGTAAAAACGTTGGCTTTGATCCATTTTTAGTTTTTGTGCAGCATCAGTTTTTTTTTTCTCCCTAATTAGTTGTTTGTGGCTTTTTTGCCCCATTGACTTCAATTATAACAACATTTTTTGATTGCAGAGCCATGACACCTTATTATCATGCATTTTTGATTGTTGGCGGTTTTTCATATTGTGAAAAGGTAAAATTTGTAATTTTTTCTAGTGATCACCATGTGGCACCATTAACCCTTTAGTAGGCCTGTGCAAAAAAACAGAGCTTAATTTCTGGCTTGTACAAAGCCTCTCTCTCTGTACAAAGGTAAAAAAATCCAGTCCACAATCACTTTTTATATTGAAAATCAGTCAATTTCTGTTTTTTCCCCAAATTAGTGACACCACTTATGAACTTGGCAATTAAAGGGTTAAAATCATGGAAATTTTGTAAACATTTGGTATGTTTGATCAGTGCTGAGGTTGCTTAACAGATTTATGAAAAAAAATGGAAAAAAATGAATCTGATAAATTTTTACAGCCATTTCATTCATTGGCCTTTTTTGTACATGAACAACCCGAAAGGGTAGTGAATGGGAACAACCCACAAGGGTTAAAATATGGGAGAGTTAAAGTTAGTGTTAAAGTGAAAATGCCCAGAAGATAACAACAGATTAAGTCTTGAGACAGAATCTTGTTTTTAATTGACTTATTAATGTTATAGACTATTGAAGTATAGTACGCGTTGTATTTTGTATTTATGCATACAGTACATTAAAAACAGGCAATATGTCAAATGAAAAGTATGAATATATGAACAAACCTACAGGATGGATAAATACCTGTATATGAGAGATGGATCTCTAGATATGGATATTTTAAATATGACAGGTGCTATGAGGTGATGACTATGAAGTCTGGTTTAAGATCTTGACTTTTTTACTTTGTATTACCGTCTAAGAGCAAATGGCACATCAGACTACATTGCACTAGCAGCACACTTGTCACTGATATAAATGCAAGTTTTGTCTTAGCTTGCTTAAAGTTCAGAAAACTTTACAACGATTAGCATTATGTGTGATAAAGAGCTTTCTTTATTTGGATGACGCAGCTCCTTGTGCGCGCCTCGAGAGACCTCACGCAAGAGACCTGCTGCTGCTGCTGCATGAGCACAGAGAAAGAGGCCAGCGGTGGATTCACTGGCACTTATTATGAAATTACAGAAATTACTCTTTTGAACGGAGCCCTTCTGATGACATGGTAAAACTTTTTTTTTAAATCGTGGCCACGAATTAGCAATTCGTTCCCACGAATTATTAAATCGTGCGCACGTTTTAGTAATTCGTTCCCTCGTTTAAGCTAAATCGTGCCCACGTTTTAGTAATTCGTTCCCTCGTTTAAGCTAAATCGTGCGCACGTTTTAGTAATTCGTGCCCTCGTTTAAGCTAAATCGTGCGCACGATTTATTAACTCGTTCCCTCATTTAAGCTAAATCGTGCGCACTTTTTAGTAATTCGTTCCCTCGTTTAAGCTAAATCGTGCGCACGTTTTAGTAATTCGTTCCATCGTTTAAGCTAAATCGTGCGCACGTTTTAGTAATTCGTTCCCTCGTTTAAGCTAAATCGTGCGCACGATTTATTAACTCGTTCCCTCGTTTAAGCTAAATCGTGCGCACGTTTTAGTAATTCGTTCCCTCGTTTAAGCTAAATCGTGCGCACGTTTTAGTAATTCGTTCCCTCGTTTAAGCTAAATCGTGCGCACGTTTTAGTAATTCGTTCCCTCGTTTAAGCTAAATCGTGCGCACGATTTATTAACTCGTTCCCTCGTTTAAGCTAAATCGTGCGCACGATTTATTAACTCGTTCCCTCGTTTAAGCTAAATCGTGCACACATTTTAGTAATTCGTTCCCTCGTTTAAGCTAAATCGTGCGCACGTTTTAGTAATTCGTTCCTTCGTTTAAGCTAAATCGTGCGCACGATTTATTAACTCGTTCCCTCGTTTAAGCTAAATCGTGCACACGTTTTAGTAATTCGTTCCCTCGTTTAAGCTAAATCGTGCGCACGTTTTAGTAATTCGTTCCCTCGTTTAAGCTAAATCGTGCCCACGTTTTATTAACTCGTTCCCTCGATTAAGTTTAATCGTGGCCACGTTTTATGAATTAGTGCCCAGAATTTCATTTAAACCATCTGGACATTAACACAACGCTAACAAGATCAAATTCACTCCAGCCATTATTAATGACGCATACTTAATGCAGTTTTATAAATTCCTGCCAAGAATTTCATTCAAATCATCAGAATAGTGACGCTTATTGCAGCTCAATGCATTAATACATTGCTATTAAGTTTAAAATTCATACACCTTATGGCTCCTGTATATATACAGTTTATTAACTCCTTCACAGAATTTCATAAAATATATTGGGACATAACGTGAGCTAACACATTGATACAGTGCTATATAAGAATCAAATTCATACATCTTGGGTCTTAAACCGTTTTATTCATTCCTGCCCGGAATAATAAAAAAACAATAATCGGGAAATTAACATAACCTTAACGCATAAATACAGTGCTATGTAAAGATCAAGATTAATCTATATACCTTATTAATGAGCCATACTTCATATACAGTTAGTTTTATTAATTCCTGTGCAGAATAAAAAAAAACCTTAACACAACCTTTAGGACATTAACATGACGCTTAATGCATGCTAATGCAATAAATACAGTGCTTTTAAGATCAAAATCACTTTATTAATAAGTCACATATTCCTGCACAGAATTAAAAAACATATTGGGACATTAACGTGACGCAGTAATTAATTTTGTCATTTATTTTGGTTTGTCCAACTAAAAAATCACCCAAGTGACATAAAGAGATTTTATTAAGTTATTTTATTTTAGTGATATTTAAGCCCCTGAATTATTTAGTTTAATTAATTACTGCGTCACGGTAATGTCCCAATATTTTATTACTTATTAATAGTGATTTTGATCTTTTACTGTATTTAATGCATTAGCATGCATTAGCATCGCTGGTCAAACTGTGCAGCCTCTTTGCTTAACATAAAAGTGCTCAACCTGTTCGGCAGGTCCAACCATAGGGATTTTTAAAAATATATGGGGATCATTGAACATCTCCTCCCCAAATGGCATAGCCTGTCGGCCTTTGATGTAAAAAGCCGCGCCACTGAATGCTTGTTTATTGCAGTACATATGCGGTCGGATTGATCCAGACTATTTGATAGAAAGTGTGGATTAAGGATGTTTAAAATCTCTAGCTTGGTGGTCAGTACATGAATCGATCAAATCAGCACATTTGCAAAGGTTTGTCTCCATATGGCTATATAATAAATACAAATAAGAAGGGTAACTTTGCAGTATCACATTATATATTTTCTACTAAGTGATTTTCATATTATAAACGAGAGTATTCAACTGCAATATGGCAATATCCTCACAACATTATTATTTCTCAAAACTTTGACAAAAATTATTTTCAAAGGAACTGTATTATTACAGTTATTCAAAGATGCACACATTATTCCGCATATGATTTAAATATTAGTCGAGAGTATATAACGGCAATGAACGTCTTATATGGCAATAAATATCCACATAACTTCAAATAACAGCATAATGAAATTAATAAAAAGACAAGGAAGCAGTATTGGCATGTAAATTGTATTATTATTACCGGAAAAACAGCAAAATAACTGAAATAAACTCTGAGGTAAATGAGCAATAACAGTGAAAAAAACTTTATTATCTATCAACACTTTATATGACAAAAATTATATTTAAAGTTATTCAAAGATGCACACATTATTCATGAACACGTTCATCTCTTGCCTGGCTCTGTTATGTAATAGCTGATTGACAGGAAAACTCTTCGTCTTTCGAACAGGTATAATTTGGTATAGTTACTCATTTAGGAAAATTATCCATGATTTAATGATTTTATTATTATTATTATGAAAATGTTTTTGTTTTTTTTTGCAGATTGATTACGATTTGTATACCCTAGTTTAAATACAAGACCTTTTTTTTTACCACGGAGGGCCGGTGGTATACGGAATTTCCCGATAGATTTCTTGGTCCCACTCCGCCCCTGACTGTATTAATGCGTTAGGCGTCACATTAATGTCCCTACTTTTTAATGGCCTACTGTGCACGAATAAATAAAACCGTATAAGACCCAAGGTGTATGAATTTGATCCTTACATAGCACTGTATCATGAGCCAGCTCACGTTAATGTCCCAATATGTTTTTTAATTCTGTGCAGGAATAAATAAAACGGACTATGTGACTTATTAATAAAGTGATTTTGCATTTTATAGGAATTAATAAAACTGTATATGAAGTATGGCTCATTAATAAGGTATATAGATCAATCTCGATCTTTACATACTGTATTTATGCGTTAAGCGTCATGTTAATGCCCCGATGGTTTATTTTTTATTATTCCGGGCAGGAATGAATAAAACGGTTTAAGACCCAAGATGTATGAATTTGATTCTTATATAGCACTGTATCAATGCGTTAGCTCACGTTATGTCCCAATATTTTTTATGAAATTCTGGGAAGGAGTTAATAAAACTGTATATATACAGGAGCCTAAGGTGAATTTTATACTTAATAGCAATGTATTAATGCATTGAGCTGCAATAAGCGTCACTATTCCGATGGTTTAAATGAAATTCTGGGCACTTATTCATAAAACGTGGGCACGATTTAACTTAATCAAGGGAACGAGTTAATAAAATGTGGGCACGATTTAACTTTATCGAGGGAACGAATTACTAAAACGTGGCCACGATTTAATAATTCGTGGGAACGAATTGCTAATTCGTTGCCACGATTTAAAAAAATAGTTTTACCATGTCATCAGAAGGGCTCCGTACTTTTGTTAAAAGTGGGTTATTTTACGTTTCTGTGTCACATACAGTCTAACATGCAGGAGTGGCAAGTTAGCCATTCCCAGTTACTTACATTCCCTCAGAATCTACAGAATATACCGCCAGCCCTAATCAGTAATACTGCTGAAAAACAAAATCCCATCGGTGCTTCAACATTAAAGCGAACATTCTTCCTGATCCCATTTTTTTTATTTTAGTTAGTGTATAATGTTGCTATAATAGCATAAATAATACCTGTACAATGATGAAGTTCAAAGTTCACTGCCAGGCGATATATTTTCTTAAACAGAATTCCTTTTTCAAAGCCTACAGAGAACGGCCGGTTTGGACTACAGTCCTCTACTTCCTGCTTTAATGACGTCAGTAGAACAGTTTTTTGACTAAACTCCGCCCACATGAATACGTCAGTCGCCAGCTAAGCTAACGGCAAACTAAGCTGCTATTGAATCACAACACACTAAACAAACTACACAATCAGAACTCAATACGTATTTCTGAAGGAGGGACTTCATAAAACAAGGAAGACATCAGACCATTTTGAGGACAGTGAAAACAGTGCTATACAGATAAGTCATTGTGTGAAAAATAACAAAAAATGTTCCACATGAAACATGAACACATGTTATATTGTGCACTGTAAACCCAATCAAAGCTTCAGAAACACAGGAAGTAAGTGGACCTTTAATAAGATGTTGGTAAGGGAGAAACACAATTTGATTGAACAAAAGCAAAGCTCAAAACCTGTCGTGGTTACTTACAGAGTTCTTCGGGTGCTGTTAAGACCACAGGGGCTCCATGGTCTCCACTGCCAGGTGATGATGGCCGGGGGATTGCCGGTGGCGGTACAGGTCAGGGTCTGTCGACTGCCCTTCCTGTAGGGGTTTGTAGGTGCTGATGCCTCTTTCTCATGAATCTGAGGAGGAACTACACACGCAATTAAGAGAAATGTTACTACGGTATATCAAGCCTGAAATCTCTTATATGAGATTAACAGTTTGATTTCAAATTCATTGTAATCGTTGACAGCAGTGTTGGGGAAAGTTACTTTTAAAAGTAATGCATTACAATATTAAGTTACTCCCCAATAAAGTAACTATTTGCGTGACTTAGTTACTTTTCATGGAAAGTAATGCTTACGTTACTTTTAAGTTACTTTTGCGTTACTTTTTCTTACTTGGCTGAGGCTTGATCTCTCTCAGGCCTTGTAGGTGTTTTTTATGATTGCAAAAATGTCAAGCTCTGGCCTGCCATCTCCGTTTCTGACTCAAACTGTTCCCGCTCAGGCGCACAGAGTGCGTTATTCTACGTTAATATGTTAAATTTAATTCAGTACATTATTTTATTTTTAAATTGAATTCATTAAACTGAAAAGTAACTCGCATTACTTTTTTTAAAAAAGTAACTCAAATATTAATGTGTATATTTAAAAAGTAATGCATTACTTTACTTGTTACTTCAGAAAAGTAATATTATAACGTAATGCCCGTTGCTTCTAGCGCGTTACCCCAAAACTTGTTGACAGGGCCTTACTCAGTCAATATTAAAGATATTAGGGTTTTATTTTTACATAAAGTTCTTTACATTTTGTAGGATGATTTTTTGTAGTAAATGACTTTAGCTGATTTTTCACATACTGTCTGGATCACTATTTTAGAACCCACATAGTCACCTACATATGCTAGACTAGCGTAAAAGTTGACAGAATAAATGAAGAGTTTGGTTCCAAAACGCGATAAATGCAAAAAATTAAAAAATGCATTAATACTAATTGCCAAAATCAGTATTATATCAGGTCAGTATTTAAAAGTAAATTCTTAATTTTACGCAAAATCCAATATCCACCATGTTATTCTGTTATCTTTCTCCCTTTTTCCCAAAATTCAATAAACGCCATTCCTTCTTTTCTGCAGAATGCAATAAATCCAATCAACAAATTACAGCGCACCATTCCACGCAATGTTAACAAACAATGGTGGCGGTGCCCGATACACAGAATCCTAGTTTTCCTCATCTTGTACTTCGTGATCAACATACAAACAAAAACCAAATAATACTTTAATTGCATTGATAAACCTGTGATGGTTTTCTGTAACAGGAAAGAAACGTAAGCCATCAACATCTAATAATTTACGCGAGAGGCACTCGGGCGAAGGAAAAATGTCGTCTGTTGCTTGTTCTCACACAACAGCATCAAGCTTCTCTCATGCTAACACATCTTATGAAAAACTTTACATTATTTTACGCAAAGCCAACGAAAATCGAGCAGGATCAAAACATTTGACAGCTTTTCGCTGTGAAAAATGTTAAGCGACGACGTCCCAGGTATAACCGCAGCAATGACAGTTTTCTTAACTCTTTCCCTGCCATTGACGAGATATCTCGTCAATTAAGAGAAAACGCTTCCCCGCCAATGACGAGATTTTCCGTCTTTCCGCAATACCGCTATTATCCACCTTTCCGCAACTTTTTAAACCCGGAAGTATTGCCCTATGGCAAGCTGCTGCATGTCCGTGTCTGTTTTAAAGATCGCTCTGAATGGGATCTCTATGAAAAGTCCGTCACAAAAATGGAATTATCTCTGCTTTTTGCTCATAATGTGGTGTTTTTGCAGAAACCTACCCATATTCAAAAGCTGATTGCAAAAGAACCACTAAAGGTAGGATGAAACGGTTTTTTTTGTTTGAAAGCAGAGGATCTGTTTTTTCATGTGGTATATTGTATGTTTATATATTTAAAGAAGAACATTTTCTGGAAGGCATTAAACTTTGTTGAAAATCATGAAAAACGCTGGCGTTGGCTGGCAACTTTTTTTAAAAACGCTGGCGGTGAAAGAGTTAATATGAGAAAGTAAGTGTTTTGATTAATGCCATTAATGTTTATTTTTTATCAGTGTGTACCACTAGTCAACTAAATTAATATAACATGGCAAAGATGAATGCACATTTATATATTGATTCAATAGATTTATAGCATTTTGAAAAAAAACTTATTTTGTGGAAAAAATAATCTGTTTTTATAATAAATCTTTGAAAATCAAATTATGGATTTGAATTTGTATGTTTTTATAACCTAAAGATGCTATTTGAAAGTTTGTAACAGAAAAAAGTGGTTTTCATCTTGTCACTTTCTTGGTATAGAAAACACGTTGTTACCGAAATTTGTCAAAATGGATTTATTGCGTTTTGGAACCAAACTCTTCAAACATCCAGTACACATTTAAAATCTATAGTCTTTCTCTTGGAGAATAGACCAGAAATATTGTGTGTGCAATTATTTGTCCACTGATATTAAAATGCGCAAATAGTAAATCAAGTTTTATGGGACAAACCATTTCGTTAGAAAATTCAAGATTAACCAAATCTACAACCCACGAAATATTTAATGCAAGCACAAGTTACCGTTGACTATGAGAGTAAAGTTGAGTTTTTTCTCCAGGGCAGCTGCTGTGTTTCTCAGTATCACTGCGTATTCTCCAGCATCCTGCTTACATACATCTCTGATCTCCAGAGCCTGCTGCTGGACCTTAAACCTGCTGAACTCTGGACGTCTGCTGATCAATTTACCATTCTTATACCTGCACACACATACACACATACAGTATTACCTATTAATGCTGTCCCCGTCATTAATTAAAGTAGGGGTCATCTTTATTTAATAGTTCACTAATCAGCATTTCAAACCTATGTTACTTTGCCTAAAACATTCAGTCTTTATAAGTGTCTATGAATGGACCCTTATTATAAATATGTTAGGTTTGGGTTGGAATTACCATAGAGTTTCTGGTAAAGGGTACGCTGATACTTTCACCGACAGCCGGACAGATTTTTGTCCAACTTTAGCCTCTATGCTTGATCCATTCCTATAGTCCAAACTAATGAAAGGCTTCTCTGTGAAGTAAACATATGTGTTACAGAAGTCTTCTTGTTTATTGGTATCAGGAGTCATGAGCAGCACTTTTTAAATGTGACCTACCATGAACTATGACTGCAGTAGTGAGATGTCGTGTTTTCTCCACACAGAGAGCTGAGCAGGTGTAGTAGCCGGTATCGTCCACGTGAACTTTACGAATGGTAAGGATGCTAGAGGCTTCAGTGGCTTTTTCCAGGACATTACGCACGGGTTGAAAACTGGCCAGCCTGTTCTCCTGTTACAGTACAATTACGATAAAGAGAATATTTGATCATGAAAAACACAAGACATAGACACAGACACAGTATGGTAATGAGAAGATGGAGTGGAAATGTGCTTGAATATAATGAAATGGTTGTTATGACATGAAATGCTGAAATAAAGCAAGTGCAGAAATGAAATATGAAATCTGTAGATTTATGAGCAGTTACCGGTCTGACAAGCACAGGAGTGTGGGAGGATAATGAATATGATGCAGATTTACTACTACAGAATTCAGTTGCATGAAAGCCCTCGGATGTTTGTTCACAGGCCAATGGTTCCTTCTTTAATGAGATTAAGGTTGTTTATCCTGAATTGGACAGGTCAAGTTCTTCCATCCAGTGCATTACACTGATAGGCACAAACACACACGGTCTGGCCTGCTCATTACCTTTTGGCCCGGGTAGTCCCACTTGAAATCCACAGCGGTGTTGAACTGAACCAGAGCCGTACAGTTGAGCACCAGAACCTCCCCCTGCATCAGCTCCACCGGCGAGTCCTCGGGAAACAGCTTCAGCTCATACAATTTAGATCCTGATGGGTGTGGTGAATATATAACAGTCAGTGTCAGGACATTTGAAGGCTGTGGATATTCTGCATCTAACATTTTTCTATTAGATCATTTTTTGGCCATTATTGTTGGTTTTTACTGTACTTGCTATGGTGTTGCAAAGGTGTTCTGAGATTTTTTTTGGTGGTTGCTATGGGCTTGCTTAAAGGAATAATTCGGCCAAAAATGATTTTAAACCCATGATTTAGACACCCCCAAGCTGTCCGAGTTGCATATGTCCATCGTTTTTCAGGCAAACACATTTTCGGATATTTTAGAAAATGTTTTAGATCTTTCAGTTGATTAAATGTAATGTTACGGGGTAGTTGCTAGGGTGTTCTAAGTGATATTTTATTGTTGTTGCTATTTGCAGTCCCTTCAGAAAAACATGATTATGCGATCACATGATCGCATAATCATCCAAAGTCTATATGGGTTCTAAAAAGTCTGCATATTTATATTTATTATAATATTATTTATTATTATTTTTCAAATACGCTGCACTTTCGAAGAATAAATTGCAGATTTCCATGTGCAAAATATGCGGCGCTTGCATGATTTCATAATTCCCGCATTTTTGTAGCAAAAATCACATATATCTTAGCAGAAAGTAGAAAAATGTTGCATTTACTTCACACAAGCGCAGCCATGTCCCCTGTTGCCATGGGAACGTTATGAAGTGACGTGTTTATGTGATGTGAGCATTGTTGAAAAGCTGCAAAAGCTGCAAACAGTTTTAAGTCCCCGCAGTTTTTTTGCAAGTTCCCGCAATTTCATTGCATAAAATTGCATAAATATTCCACATATTCCATCGCATTTTTTAGGAAACGTGCTGCAAGATCAAGGATTTTGCCCGCTATAATCACAAAAAACTCCCTGTTTTTCTGGAAGGACTGTATTGGGATTGCTAAGGTGTTCTTGGTGGTCTTTAAGTACAGTTGCTATGGGGTTGCTAGGGTGTTTTGAGTGATTTTTTTGCCTGGTTGCTATGGGGTTGCTAAGGTGTATGAGTGATTTTTTGTCTGGTTGCTATAGGGTTGCTAAGGTGTTGTGAGAGATTTAAAATTGTGGTTCTTATGGGGTTGCTATGGTGTTCTAAGTGATCTTTTTGTGTGGTTGCTAGGATGTTCTGAGTGTTTTTTGTATTTCTGTGTGGTTGCTTGGGTGTTCTATGTGTCAAGAGATATGTGCCAAAGTTTAATACCCAAGCTTAAAGGAATAGTCTACTCATTTTCAATATTAAAATATGTTATTACCTTAACTAAGAACTGTTGAATCATCCCTCTGTCATCTGTGTGTGTGCACGTAATTGCTGGAGCGCGCTGCGACACTTCGATAGCATTTAGCTTAGCCCCATTCATTCAATGGTACCATTTAGAGATAAAGTTAGAAGTGACCAAACACATCAACGTTTTTCCTATTTAAGACGAGTAGTTATACGAGCAAGTTTGGTGGTACAAAATAAAACATAGCGCTTTTCTAAGCGGATTTAAAAGAGTAACTATATTGTATGGCGTAATAGCACTTTTGGGAGTATTTCAACTCGCCTGAAAAGTCCGCTCCCCTTCTCACTCTCATAATGGGAGAGGGAGGGTGTTACTGCACCGAGTCGAAGTACTCACAAAAGTGCTATTACGCCATAAAATATAGTTACTCTTTTAAATCCGCTTAGAAAAGCGCTATGTTTTATTTTGTACCACCAAACTTGCTCGTATAACTACTCGTCTTAAATAGGAAAAAAGTTGATGTGTTTGGTCACTTCTTACTTTATCTCTAAATGGTACCATTGAATGAATGGGGCTTAGCTAAATGCTATCGTAGCGTCGCAAGGCGCTCCAGCGCTTACGTGCACACACACAGATGACAGAGGGATGATTCAACAGTTCTTAGTTAAGGTAATAACATATTTTAATATTGAAAATGAGTAGACTATTCCTTTAAGGCTTTGCTCAAAGCCCTAACATGTAATGTGAACAAAAGTTATAATAATGTTAGCCTTAGCAAACATTGCTAATATCTGTAGCTGTCAGCAAATCTGAAATGATGTGAAATGAGAGATGACATTGTCTGATGATCAGCAGTTAGCAAAAAAGAAAAAAAATACATTTACTGAAGGGCCCAAGAGGGTCTGTCGGATAAGAGAGTGTTGCAAACAAACAATAAACAACTATTTTAAATGCATAGCTTGCATTCTTAGTACATGAGTGATGATCTCATTATTCCAAATAAACCCTAATGAGACTATGTGCAATTCTTAGCATAAATAAATAATGAAGAAATTTTGAACATTAGGTGAACTGCGCTTAAAATAATAAGGAAATATTTTCTTAAAAGGTCAGCTGGTATTGACTGTCAAGCTCTATTGACTCTAAAAAGCATCACGTCAGTAAAGGCCAGTTTCATGTGGTCCTCAAAGAGAAAAGGCAGATTATTTTTGGCAGATGTTGTCCCACACATTAGATCAAAAAAGAAAGATTACCATCATTTAACAGTGCAATGATACATTTTGAGAGGTCCCTTAACAGGATGAGTGAACTTCATGGCCAATTCAGAGAGAAAACATTTATTCAAGTATCCGGATAGAGTTTTAAAAGTGTAGGAATTCTTAAAATCAAAAATCATTAAAGTGTTTTTGGTTCAACATTCTTTGGTGGTCCTGAAATAACATACCAATAACCAGTCATAGCTTTAACCCAACACCGTAACAATATCCACAGGAATGTTGTTCCATACCCTAATCCCAGGATTAAAATCAAGAGGAAGTGATTGGTTGATTGGAATGTTGTCATTGACTGTGGTTGGCTGACTGAATGTTTGTCATTCCATTCACTGGACATGAGCATTTGTCAAAATTCCTTAATATAAATGACCCAGGAGGAACATGTATTAACTTAGTTAAATTACCTTAAAACCAACCACAATTAAGCCCAATTTTTTGTCAGTAATGTGATATATTTTACAATATTTAAATCTTTTAAGGGCATCTTGATGTCTCACATGGTAATGCTTATTTAACTTTATAATCTGTTTAGATTTTCATTGAGTGGAAATTAAATTTTGACACTGGCCAAAAAATACACTTATAACTATTAGACAATACTACATAATCACATGTTTTATTTTATTAACAACATTTATTAATATTTTTTATTTTTCTTTCCGAAACTGACAATTGTTTGTTAGACAAGACCCTTATGCATTATTTGGGATTGTTAAGAGTACTTTGAAGCTGCATTGCAACTGTTGGGGTCCAATAAAGTCCACTATTTGGATATTTTTTTTCTTTAAAAACTTAATTTCTTCTCTTAATAAAAAAAAAACATAAACATTTTGGATGTCATGGTAAATTATCTGGATTTTTTTTTAAATTAAGGAGTAATCCTTTAAGTTGTTTAAATATATATCCTTTTCAATTCCACAATTACAAGATTTATAATCAGTTTGAGGTGGAACTCTGTTCCCTCTCGAAATTCACTCCCCTGCCCTCCCATTTCCATCCCTGACTACAACAGCAACAAAAACAACATCTTAATATCTTATACTGGATACTGAAAACATAAACCAGATCAAATGACATCAAACACAAACTGAGGTCCTCAATACTGATGAAAAACACAACAAGCACAACATTATTTCTTTACTGAACACTGAATAATCTCTTACCTGTGACCTGCACAAGGTACATAGATGATCTGTAGTCATTGTTCTGGACAGAGACGGAGCAGAAGAACCCAAAGAAGATAGAAGTGTTCTCCAGGATGTGTTTGGGAACAGACCAGCCTCTTTTGTTATTCCAGGTGATGTCCTCACCTTCCAGAGGTACCGGAGACGACTCGAACTGTTCAAACAATGACAAAATATCAAACATTGTACTCTGAAAATGACTAATAAAGCTAATGCGTACCAATGTGATTATCTGATGTATGAAAACAGTGGCCGCTATAAATGCATACAGATGATATGCCACCAAACGTCTTTGCCTTTGGATATGAGACATTTCTCATAACATTCCATTTTTTTATATCCTACTAGTTGCTGTTTGGGATAAATGGAGAGGATAACAGCCTTAGACTCGCTATCTGTCTGAGGTAATACAGGAAATATCTTTTGGAAATATATCTTATCTCTCTCTCTGCAGAAGCTGTGCAGGAATCTCACTTTCCGAAATGTGTGAATCCTTTTTCCTAGATCACATTATGTAAGTTTAATCGAATTAGAAAGACATCAGACATGTTTATTGAATATAAAGCTGATGTAAGTGATTTTGGTTCACTCTGTATAAACCTTCCTACTACTGCAAGACAGAAATCCATGAAATGAACTTCCTGAGAAATCACAGCTGGGTGACAGGACCTGATCCACATAAGCAACAAAAACAGCCAAAACTAGAAAAAGGTATGTGCCTGTCAAAGTGTGTTATGATTGGCTGACATATCTTTGGAGGGTGTGGTTTGTCTTTGAAGATAACTAAACGACTTACGTTAACAACTTAAAACCCTTGTAGACCATTAAAAGAGTTGACAAGATCTTTCTGTCCCACTTCAACAACGTTTAAGTTTGAGCTCATGGCTCATAAATTAAGTCTGCCTGCAGGAATGACCAAGTTACTGAAACTCGTTTCCTTTGGCTTGGTTAGCTATATATCAGTCAGGGACATGTCTGAAAATATCTGAAAGTGCTGAAGGAAGGTAAATCTTTAGAATAAAACAACAACAAATCTGTCCAAAAAAATCCACTTAGCAAAGAGATCCTGTTGTACTTACCATGAAGAGAGAGACTTTAAGGTCAGGATCTGAGATCAGACATGGCACCTCAATGTGTGTTTCAGAGTCTGTTATGAAGATGGTCTCCACGCCGTTCTCATTTGTTCTGACGAATGGATGTGTTGGATCTGTTTGGAAAAAATGTGGACATCAGTAATTTGCTCCAATAAACAGTAGGCTACTATTATATCACTTCCTACAGATATCATGCGAAAGTTACCAGGTTTACTAGATTTACATGGTCATGATATGAGAGTGAATAACTGCTTTGGTTAGTAGGCAATTTTAACCACTCTCATGCTAATACATTCATTTCCCTGCTGAAAAAACAGCATCAAACCAGCATGGACCAGCATGGGAGTTATGCTGGTATATGCTGGTTTAGCTGGTGGTCACCAGCATACCAGCACCAAAACACAACATATGCTGGTCTTGCTGGTATGATTGGTGCTAATGCTGGTTTGGTGCTGGTTTAGCTGGTGTTCAGTAGCAAACCAGCACCAAAACACAGCTGGTCTTGCTGGTATGCCGTTTTTTCAGCAGGGTTCAAGGCAAAGTAAGATCGTAAGATCATCTGTAAGATTTTTGCATTGAAATATCCAAAATCACTAGCATAGTGTTGTATATTTTATAAACATGTTATAAAATAAATGTTTTCAACAATTTTTACCAGCTCTCTGCTGCTGTTCATATGATTGTTTGCAGGGCAGGACTTAACAGGGTGGAGGCCCCTGGGCTTGAATAAATTTTGGGCCCTACATTATCAGAACAAAAGGTACAAAAGCTGTCACTGGGACGGTACCCTTTAAATGGGTCCTAATATTTACCATTTAGGTACAGATATAGGTAAATTTTTACCCATTATATGCACTCTTTAGGTACAAAGGTGTACTATTTGAAAGGGTACCACCCCAGTGACAGTTTGTGTAAATTATCTTCTGAGAGTGCACATACAGTAAACAACCTAAAATAAAAAATATATCATAGAACTACCTTTTAGGGAAGTTTCCCGACAGGGTTTAGATTAATCCAGCACTAGGCCTATTGCTATAGGTTATTATTAGGGCATTCAAGTAGTTTTTACAAACAAACCTTATAAAAACATCACTGGTGTGCGTCTTGAGACAAAACAATGGCAATGATATATGTTAAGATATATCAGTGCAAAATGTGTTTAAATTAAGACAGATCAAACATGCATTTTAGTCTTGGACTAGGATAAGACCTGACTAGGAAACTGCCCCTATATCTCTAAAGCAGAACATAAGCCCAGTCTAAAATTAAATCATGTATTTTAGGGATGTCACAAATCCAAATTAATCATGCACATTAAAAAATGCCCCATAACAACATTTAAAATCATTATGTTAGACTTAGCTTAAGAAGAGAATGATATGTTTTGATTAACATTCACCTTATTACACACCATATAATGTTATAAACATAATCAACAAGCGTATTTTGTGCATATAGCCTAAGTGGTGCAGTGAAAAGAAAATATTTTAGGATGTAATTTAATAATTATGACAAGACCATCATTTAATATTAGACACCAAAAACCAAAGTGGAGAAGATGATCATTACATTAATTTTTGCGTCTGATATGAACGTAATACATTAATACTTTGAACGTAGATATAAAAATGAACACTTTTCAGAAGTTTAAATTGTGATTCTGTTAGCAAACATGCTGAAAGAGAAACTACAGGAAAGTTAGTCTAGCTAGCTAGTGGATTATATCAAAAAGCATCAGGACATCAACATGGCCATGATTTAGTGAATCCTCACCTCCAGATGAAGTAATAAACTGGACTGATGATTTAAATGTTGACATAATCATATGTGCGTTGTTAACTCTCCGGATTTTGTTATGTTTCGTAGCCCTGCTCCACTCGTTCACTTTTCCACAGAAACTGTTTGGTTACAGGGTCGTGTGAGCTGCAGACTTCGAGCAGATTGTATTTCATTTGGCGCTACGCAGACCGCTTGGTGATGATGTCGAAGTACCGCGAGAGCGATTAGAAAGCAGACTTCTCCGTGTGAGCTCTCGCGGTACTCTGATGTAATTTTTTGGCTGTTGTTGAACCACGTGAATACACCGTCTGCTTTACAATCACTTTTGCGCCGTGATAATTTGATTTCATATAATGATCGGATCGCGCAGTGCCGCATGAAGTTAAATGCACCAAATATCAAATAGCGGACTGTATATGAGGTTCAACCCGCCAAAGTAGCAAGTGGAGAATGCGAATGGTGAGTGATTCAGATGTTAATTTATGAATGAAAGTGTCAAGGGTTTGTCACACACTGTTAAGTATTTTCACGCTTTTTTAAATGGGTATACGGAAATCCTTGACCATTACTAGTGGATATACTGCGTATACCTGCTGCGTATCACGTTAGATTACAAACAAACAAGAAAAAACAGAGTTACAAGACAATAGACTACTCTAGTAATCTTTCATACGGAGCGCTTCATTTTCGCGTTGCTCTTTCTCGTTATCTGTAAAGCTTATTTATGACTCTCATTTCGCGTATTCGCTATTATACTAGCATCTATGGGTTTCAAAAGCAGTAAACGCAGGGCGTCATATTCAGCACCAAGATGACTGACATATATATATATATTAACGAATTAAATGCAGCACCAAACAATTCCGCACCAACCAATAGGCTGTAAAATAATAAATGAAAACGACTGAACAAATCAAACGAACGCAAGCCGGCACGGAGGCCCCTATTGGCCGGGGCCCCTGGGCTCAAGCCCAATCAAGCCCAATGGTAAGTCCGGCCATGATTGTTTGTCAATGACATTATGTCCAGGTTATCATTGGTTTCTGCTTTTAAAGAACCACACCACCGTTTTTCAATATTTGACTAAGTTCTTACTTCATCTTAGACAAATTTATACATACCTATCTTTTTTCAATGCATGCACTTAATCTTCTGCCTTAAAGTTACACTCCTTACCATATTTGGAATATCAGCTCCCAATATCAGCCAATGGCGGGCTTTCATGACGATAGTTGGCGATAGTTATTATTATTATCACCACAGTTTTACATTAACATGCACGTTGCATGCTTTTCCTTACTTAAGAGGTTTGTGTGCTTCACTTTGTCCGAGAAAGCTTGTAACGTGCATGGACTGCTTCTAGCACCTGAACTTGTAATACGCATGACTCTGACTCTTCCTTGCACCTGAGCTTGTAATACGCGAGGCTCTGACATTTCCTTGCACCAGAGAGGTTTTTAGTCACGCAGGGGTTTAAAACCAGTAAGTGTGTTGTTCTCACTCCCTGGCACGCTGGAAATTTCAGAGCGCTTGGGTTTTAATGACGCACTCGGATTAATGGCATCAGTTTTAAGAAGGCTGCGGTCATGCCAGTGTTGCCCTTAGAGTAAATTAGCTTCTTTTGTTCACCAATCAAATGCCTTGTCATAAATGAGTAAAAAATTAACAAATAAATAAATGAGTAAACTACTGCCCCGCCCCCCAATATTATCGTGTATCGGCAATCTTACAGGCTTACGATAGGACGATCTCAAAATGGGGAATATCGCCCAAAACTAATCTCTACAACATGGCGGCTGCAACAATACTACAGCAAGAATAAAAGTTAGGCCTTTTTTCTTTGTGTATACATTTGGGCGATGTTATGCAAATCTTCCCACACAGTGACGTAGATTTAAATGAGGTGATTTAAGAAGGTGGGGATGAGCCTTTACTTTTAGAAAGAAATCTTTTTTGGGTTTAAGACATTAAACTTTGTGACTTTACGCATCTTCTATATGCACAAACATGTTTAACACTCCAAAGACAAAGGAAACATGAAATCACATCATATGACCCCTTTAATGTTTAACTCGAATAATTCCTTCATCTAGCAGTACACGTTAAGTTGAGTGAATAAAAAACCCTTTAGACGGATTTAGTCTGTGGACCGTCCCCAATATCCAAGAGGGGAGATTTTCACCACACAGCTTTATCAACAGTCTCCAGCGTGGTTCCTAAATCCACTTAAGAACATGATTTTGTCTTTGTCAGAATCCATATGTGGGGAGCTGCTAAAACAAACCTCTCTGGCTTACGCTTTCCACAAGAGGTCACAGTGCTGTTTCTAAGCCTTTATTTGAATATCACCTGGTGATGCCTAAAGACGCAAGTATTCGAGTGTGATTTTTCCTCATGCGGCTCAAAGCAATCACTCCAAGCTGTCGGAGTCCAAGCAAAAGGTTCATATCTTAAGGTTTACGTTTCTGCCCCGTGGTGGTCTGCATATACACAGACATAATGGGGAAAAATATACAAATCCTCAAAGTTACACTTAGTTTTTACAATAAATCATCCTTAGGAGGTGAAAGGCTTTCTTGGGGGGGTCTTCCAGGGAGGATGAGAGGCGTTCTGGGGCATGACATGTAGCCATAACGGAGCGCTCAATGCCGGCAACTCCTAGGGGCCACAGGCGGAGGTATGGGGACCTGTGAGCGTTTAACTGAAGCCACATGCAGCCAGGTGCCATTCTGCTTTACGCTCTCTGCTAATTTATAGCTGTGATTTCAGCTGGTCCTGATCAGACCCCTGCTAAGATCTGTGGAAACGGTTTCGGGACCTTGTCAGGAGAAATCAAGCAACGTTTCACACGAATGAGCGAGTCAGCAGGGTGTTTGTACCTGACTCTACCCGGCTCTGTTTCATGCACGCTCTTAAAACACTGTCAAGGAATCAGACTAACACCAAGCAAGCTGTCCACCGTAGGCGACTCTTTGATCAACTGGTTTAAAAAACCAATTGGTTACAAATACTAGCAGGATTGTGTTGCAAAGTTAAATTATTTCCAGTTAAAGTCCTACTGGAAATTTACTCAAAAATAGCTGATATTATTTAAGCTTTCCAGTGTATTTGAATAAACTAGGCAAATAAATCTAGGCAGATATTTTTGTAAAATTGTTAAAGTACATCAACCACTTTAATATCTAGACACAATCCTGTTTATTTCTTTCTGGCACTTGAGGTCACTATTTTGAAAATATGCAAATTTTCCAGCTCCCCTAGAGTTAAACATTTAATTTTTACCACTTTGGAATCCATTTAGCTGATCTTTAAACATAGCTTAACACAATCCATTGAATCTGATTAGATCATTAGCATCACGCAAAAAAATAACCAAAGCGTTTCAGGCAGTTCGTAATATCACGGCAGCAAAGTCCTTGATTATTACGCCAGAATGAAAGTATAATTCCCAGCATATCAGCCTATAAAATCACAACTTTTAATTTTCCATCGGTCTTAGTACACAATCTAACTACAGAAGAGTCAAAATAAACAGGAAAACAGGAAAAATATCATGACTCTTTGGCGCGATGATAATGGTCTAATCAGATTCAATGGATTGTGCTAAGCTATGCTAAAAGTGCTTGCGCCAGACCCGGATATCAGGTGAATGGATTCCAAAATGGTAAGAATCAAATGTTTAACTCTAGGGGAGCTGGTAAAGCCCCCAAAAGTGAGCTGACCCCAGTTGAACCATGGGGTACTATGCTATGGAAAAGCACCAGTAGACTAAAATGCAAGTTTGAGTTGCTTTAATTTAAAAACACCTGGCTAATCTTAACATATATTGGTGACATTGGTTTGTCTCAAGATGCACACCTGGAGTGTTTTTTGTAAGGTTTGTTTGTAAAAACTTCTTAAATGACCTAATATAAATAAGGACTAGTCCTGAATTAGCCTAAACCCTGTCCTGTATTATGCCCCATAATAATAGGATATTTTACTAAAATCTTTAACTGTAGAAAGTCATACAACTGGGATGGCATGAGGGTGGAGAATTATTTTAATTTGGGTGAACAGTTCTTTTAAATAATCTCTAATGATGTCTTGAATAGATGGGCAGGTTTTTAAAGTCAAACTGTAAAAGAATTGTTGGACTGGATTCAAAAAGTATTTTCCCAGAAAAGAGTGATCATTCTCAAGAAGTGTTGAACAGAAGATTTGGCTGAAAAGGCCCATTTAATCAGCGGCACAAATCCAGACATCCAAATGTAATGCCAATGAAAATTAAATTACAGTTAAACACCCATCCACATTATTGAGGTGCTAATCTGCCTGAATCATCAAAATTATTAATATGCATCCTTAAAGTGCCAGTCACGTCCAATTTTTAGGCTTCCTGATATATTTATATATATGTTATATTTATGCATTTGGCAGATGCTTTTATCCAAAGTGACTTACAGTGCATTCAAAGCTATACATTTTTATAAGTACTTGTGTTCCCTGGGTTTGAACCAATGACCTTTTGTGCTGCAAACGCAATGCCCTACCACTGAGCTATACAGTTAAGGACTCCCGAACATCAGGTTTAAATGCATGCAAGTTCAAAACAGTCATTTTCTCATAATATACATTTAATATTATTCTCAGAGATCCCCAAATGATTCATGTAAATCCGTTCAACAACTCAGGCTGCCTAAACCCCACCTTTCAGCAGCCTACTTTGCTCTGATTGGTCAACTGACACAGTCTACGCACACTCCAACAATAGTGCAACGTACATTGACCTAATGTTAATATGACTTACTGACAAAACATTTAGAGTTTGAAACCCGATGTCAATACACATCATTCATCATTAATCAAATTAATAAAAACGACAACAGACACTAACATTTTTACAGCCATGTAAGCAAGCAGCTAACCGGGCCATAGCTAAACAGTAAACAGTAACTGCAACATGCGTTAGACTGCAGGTGGAGATTATGCAAAGTATGCCTTGCAACATGATCTCACAAAGTTCTGTGGGATAGTCACAGAATTTTTGGCTAATTTTTCCGTGGCATTCTCACGGATCTTCACATATTTCCGTGGCCCTGCCACGGACTTTCTTTTCCGTGGCATTCTCCTCCAGGATTGGTTACTCAACTGATTTTTCCTATTTTCAAACCATTGTCGCTTCGGTTTAGGGTTAGATTTGGTGTTTGCGTTAGTATGTCACTTTAAGTATTGGTTTATACTATTTTTTCTGATGTATTATTTTATATTTTATAAACTTTAATCAATTGTAAAAAAAAAAAAACTACTAACATACCCTTGGCTATGTATATTGTGTTGGACTTGATGAGACTATTTCCAGTGCACTTATGTATTGCTGTCTTATGTTGCCATAATTGCTTCTATTGTTTACCTCACTTGTAAGTCGCTTTGGACAAAAGCGTCTGCTAAATGACTAAATGTAAATGTAAATGTAAATTGTAGCCTGGCGTTGGGGTTAGAGTTGGGTTTGGGTAAGGATGTCATTTCATGTTAATCTAACCCTAAACCGAAGCGACAATGGTAAGAAAATAGGACAAAACAGTTGAGTAACCAATCCTTGAGAATGCCACTGAAAAGAAAGTCCGTGGCAGGGCCACGGAAATATGCGGAGATCCGTGAGAATGCCACGGAAAATGAGCAAAAAATTCCGTGACTATGCCACAGAATTTCGTGAGATCATGTTGTGCCTTCATACGTAGACAGACAACAGCCCATGATCCGAAAATGCAGTTCATGGACGCCTTTTAACTTTAGAAGCCAAAAACTTTATTTATTTTGCACTTTTTGGTTTAACTACTTTGCACATTGTTTACATTGATGGACAGCTACGTGACGCTGCAATACATATAATTTTCGATATTGGATCTGACTGGCACTTTAAATATGATATAAAGCAACTTTGGCAGGCACTTTCTCTCGGATTTCAGCGGATTTCAATGCATGCTGCATCTTTTCAATACTTCCTCGTATTTCGTTTATTCAGTTCAACAGTTCAGGGCATCACAGGGGCAAAGCAAACATGCTCAAAGCGTGTTCATCTATAATTTTCTGATGTTTTGAGAGAAATGTTTATGGTGATCTTGTCTGCTCCCCAAAGAAAAGAGAAACCTTAGACAAGAATTCTTCAGGCAAAGCATTCATGGGGGGTGAAATAAGAATGGGTTTCGTGATTTTGTTTGCCTGGGGAAGAAGCCACAAATTGCAACACGATATTCTGGTCAGATATAAATGATTCTTTCGAGCGAAACATTTTCCATGGTAAATAACATCAACTTTCTTCATAGGTCCAGTGTGTATTTACACGAATGGCCTAAAGCAACAGGAAAAATTGGTGTCCATTGAAATATTGTTTACAATTACGCTTGGGCTCACTAACAATGAATTACTGTTGGTGTACAGCCATAAAACTGCAATTGTATCATAATTGGTGGATTGATGATGGTGATCTAACAGGCTTGCTCGGATGATCACATTAAAACCTTACAGTTCTCACCTCGCACGAAGACATATACGCTGGCAGCCGTGGTTCCATCGATGATCGCTTTAAAGTCCTGGTAGAAACAGCGGTACAACCCCGAATCATCGGCCTGGGCGTTGGACAGTATTAATGTTTTGCAGTAGGGTTTCCCAGCCTCCCCCTGGCACTCCTTTACCCTGACTGCTCTGTGATCCGGAGCGTCAGCGGGCGCCGACAGATCCTGTCGATCTGTAAACTCAATTTTACCCAAAGACTCTTCAGGCCAGCTCCAGTCCAGTATCCTCTGTCCCCTGATGGAGCAGATAATCATGTTATAGATAGTCAGCTTCATATATTAGTCCTAAATGTCTGTCAGAGTTTTTGCCATTCGTATTATTACCTGGCAAAAATAGTAAATCCAATAACCTGGAAAAGTAATTGCACGCTAACTTTCCAAAAATAACTAAGAAGATGTCTGACTATAATGTCGTGAAAGAGCGCCTTTGCAGGAAAATATCCATACCTTTATTACAACATGCAATTTCCACACATGCACAAAGTGGGTTTAGAAACTTTTAACCCTGTCTGTACCCAGCCTGTGTCCCAATTCACATACTATGCCCTAAGTATGTGTAATGTTTTTGTGTTGATGGCTGTACCTGCATGTAATAGTGACTGTGTTGTTAGCGTTAAGCACGATCTGGTCTTTGGTGTCCTCAAGGGTGGGTGGACTCATAGAAAACCCAGTCACGAGACCTGCATGAAGAAAAAAAACATTATGATAAGTTCTCCTTACTGAAAGCAGAACCTCTAAGCGATCTAACTCCCTCAGATGCCCCAGGCACTTATAATCACTCATATCTGATCCTCGGATGTGTCCCATCCTTACTGTTATTTATTACTGAGGATTGGCTTTAAATCATCGGGTATCCCAATGGATTACCAAGACGAATATCAACAGATGTGCTTTAGCCTCTATTACGGGACCCCATCATTTTTTTAGTTTTTAACTAGCACATTAAAAGGTCTTTAATCTGGTTTGTGTATCACTGACAGCAGGACAGAGGGGTTGAAAGGTCATTGTCCACATGTTAATTGGTCTTCGAGTGTTGATGGTATGAATGTGTTGTGTTGCTCTCCGAGGACACGAGCCCTATGAACATGTCATGAGGAGTTATGAGATCCACCTGGATCAGATTTACACCAAACAATGACAAGAAGAAAGACAGAGAATCAAAACAAGTGTTACTTTACTATGACAACTTTACAGGGAGGACAAAAAGGTGGAAATATTCAACTGGATATGACACGCATGCTGTTTGATACCAAAGAGTATTGTTACACAATTTTACTGTAGTTTGACACATTTCAGAAGGAAAAAGACATTTTTGGTAAGATTTTAAAGGAATTGTTCACTAGAAAATGAAAATGTGGATACTTTAATAAGAAATTGATGTGCATTTTGGAGGTTCGCCATGTCTGCTCCAATATAAGAAGTTAATATAAAATTGTTTGTGTTCAGCAGAAGAAATGAAGTCATATACATTTATAATGACATGGCGATGAGTAAATTATGAGAGAAGAACTGTTTCTTTGAAATTTAGCATTACCCACAACAAAACCCAAAACTATGCCAATATGATGGCCTGTAAATAATGACATAATGTATTTATATCAAAACATGTATCCATATTATGCATCATATAATGTCATTAATGTAACAATATTAATCACTCTTTTGTTTTTGCTCACTTCTGTAAGGGTCTGCTAAATGCCTAAATGTAAAGGTAAATACAGTAAGAAGCACCTGAATATGAGAGAGTCACATATGCTATAAAATGAGAAGCAGTTTAAATGCCATCTCCCCAGACAAGCAGGGCAAAAATGATTTGCATGCACGTCTATTCGCGTCCAAACACTATAAGCACGCGTGTCAATCAAAGGGAATATTTCTGGAGCAGTTCAATCCATCTGTTTCAGACGCATCCGGTCTCAATAGAGCCCACAATAGAATTTTGTAAATATTTGATGTGTAGTCAGTGACCTGTTTACAGTTCAACACGAACATCCTGGTGGCTTTTCTGCACAAGTATTTTAAGCTTTAGAGATTTATTGATTTCAGGATTGAAACAGCTTATATCAAAATATGCTGGAAAACCAGGACAATCCAGGACAATTACTAATATAACATCCAGAAGGAAGTTCAGCCATAACTCCTTTATGAGCTCCTGTGTGGTGTCTACAGATTGTTGGTGTCTCAGTCTCACAGTCTCAGATTCATGGTATATATCATCAGAGGATGGGTACATGGTGGTCATAAAGTGATGGACATGGTCAAAAACAATGCTCAGGTAGGCCGTGGCATTTAACAACGCCCAAATTGCACTAAGGGGCCTAAAGTGTGGCAAGAAAACATCCACCACACCATTACATCACCACCACCAGCCTGCACAGTGGTAACAAGGCATGATGGATCCATGTTCTCATTCTGTTTAAACCAAAATCTGACTCTACCATCTGAATGTCTCAACTGAAATCGAGACTCATCAGCCCAGGCAACATTTTTCCAGTCTTCAACTGTCCAATTTTGGTGAGCTTGTGCAAATTGTAGCCTCTTTTTCCTATTTGTAGTGGAGATGAGTGGTACCCGGTGGGGTCTTCTGCTGTTGTAGCCCATTCACCTCAAGGTTGTGCGTGTTGTGGCTTCACAAATGCTTTGCTGCATACCTCGGTTGTAACGAGTGGTTATTTCAGTTAAAGTTGCTCTTCTATCAGCTTGAATCAGTCGGCCCATTCTCCTCTGACCTCTAGCATCAACAAGGCATTTTCACCCACAGGACTGTCGCATGCTGGATGTAAACTTTAGAAATGGTTGTGAATGAAAATCCCAGTAACTAAGCAGATTGTGAAATACTCAGACCGGCCCATCTTGCACCAACAACCATGCCACGCTCAAAATTGCTTAAATCACCTTTCTTTCCTATTCTGACATTCAGTTTGGAGTTCAGGGGATTATCTTGACCAGGACCACACCCCTAAATGCATTGAAGCAACTGCCATGTGATTGGTTGATTATATAATTGCATTAATGAGAAATTGAATTAGGTGTTCCTAATAATTCTTTAGGTGAGTGTATATCTCAGATTATTGCTCGTGTCTCATATATATATCTCACAGACTATTGGTTGAGTGTAGGGATGCACCAAATGTTCAGCAACTGAAATTATTCGGCCGAAAATAGCAAAAAGCTCACAAAAAACGGAACAAGTTAAAAGACCAAATACATTTTACAGAACAAAGAGGTCCTTGATGACGCAATTAAATAGCAACCAGCACAAAGTGAGAGGCGCGCAAATGCAGCAAACATGTTGGTAAAAGCATTTTAAAGTGTCAGAGAAATACACGAAAACATACAGCACTTCAAGTTTCATTTATCATTTAAAATCAAACACCCTGAATACCATGCTTCTATCTGAGTATCTGCTGAATGCACAAGCACGGAGTAGAGAGACTTTAGCTCTTTATCTCATGTCATAGAACGACTAGGAGCGTCAGCAGTATGTAATAAAAACTTCCTCATACCAGTAAAGTCCTACAATGACAAACACGCTTATATTAAACAAGAAATAAAACCTTTATTAACAATAAGGTTTTTGATAGACTGCTTTGTTGAGCGCTTTTTTCTCTGTCAATCTTGCTGTTGTCTCTCTCTCTCTTTGCTCGTGCTTGACCATGCACGCAGGCGTGCGTCCGCTGCTCGACATACAGTACAGTGCTATATAAGCGTTGTTGCAAGTTTTTTTTTCATTTTGTGCAGATGTAGTAGATCGGATTAATAGCCAAGACTCATTTATGTGGTTGAAGGTAATGGGACAGTTTTAACAACTCTATATATCTATATTTATCTGATCAGAGAAGTGACCAAGTGTAAAAAGCCCTAAAATGACTGCTGGAATTTTTTTTTAAATGTAATTGTTAAATAAATATAGTAAAAAGGACATTCTGAAAATGTAACTTGTGCAATGTTGAGAAAATTGGCAAAATAATTACGACAATAATTTTTTTAATTTGTTTGGTATTCGGCTTTTTGGAGTTTTTCATTTTATTCGGCTTCGGCCAAGAATTTTCCTTTAGGTGCATCCCTATAGTTGAGTGTTAGATTCAGGTTATATATCTCCTCACTCATCAAGCTTTTCCTGTTGAAAGTCACATCACAACCAGTAGCTGATACAGACATTTTCATCGCAAAATGTCACACCTTGCAACTATTTCTGGTAGGAAACAACTGTTTTTCACATTATTTTGTCTCTATTGTAGAAGAGCAGCAGTCACTAACCTTTGACCCTTGACTCCTCACCTCCTCTTAATAAAGATATTTCACGTTGGATTAAAGCAGTGGTTCTCAAACTGGGGGGCGAGAGATGGTGCCGGAGGGGTGCAGTTTTTATGAAATTTTTATACAGTACATTAATTTATGTATTTCTATGTAATGCATTTAAGGCTATTACCCAACAGCACTACATTGTATAATTTAATGTGTTGTGTTTACTTCAAATTCTAAGTTTGAGATTGTTTTATGTCAGGAATTATCTTTGAGGGGCACCAAAAAGTTTGAGAACTAGTGAATTATGGCCACTGGAACAAATGGGCTGAGCTGGCATTTCATCATGCATTCTTCAGTCTGAAGCTAATGCGTAACAACACGTCGTGTGTTGTTTCTCTACAGTACAACATTAGCATTTAACTGAAAACATTACCACAATGATAACACATCTATGTATTAGTTTGATATAAGTTTTGTTTATTTATAAAAGTTGTTACCGATCAATATTACTGTACAAAGAGCATATCTTTTATCTTCACATATGAGTCCCTCCTTCAATTTAAGTCTGTGCACTTTCTTTATTTTGACGTGCTCTTCTTCTAATAATCAGAGACAATCGGAACAAATAAATGGTTAATGTGTTATATCTATACAATAGTATTCTGAATTTTTTATTAATCTCCGCCTACAGGTATACCCCAAAAAATGGCACAACCTAGTTGCGCTTCCACGGGTGAAGACGAAGTGTTGCATTAGTAGTTTTTTTGTCGCCATCCAAATGCTGTTATTTTCATCTCTGTGTCAAATCCTTTTTGTTTGGCCTTTGCTGAGGACACCTTCCCTCGAATCACAAAACACTGGACCAGCTACACGATCAGAACTTTTTACGATTTCTAAGGGACTTCACAGAACAAGGACTGCATCAGATTGTTTTTAGGACAGTAAAAACTGTAATATAGAGATGTGTAAATTGTGTGGAAAATACTGAACACACGTTATATGTAGCAATAAGGTACGAGATGCTGTGCTGTATCGTGAAGTAACTCCGCTTCGCGTCATGCCTAACAACGCCCTTCAGCCGTTACTTATTCACGATACAGCACCTGCCTCGAGTACCTTATTGCTTTTATAAAACGGTTACCACACAATATTAAAGTAAAAAAAATTTAGTGCAACTTTCATGAAGTTAAATCAATAAAAAGCATTCCTTCCGCTGGAAAAAATAGTCCCTGACCACGAACAAAAATGTGTTCCAATGTGTAATCTGCATGAAAGCTCAAATAAAAACAACAAACCGATACGTGTGGTTGCTAAGGGCGCAGTGATAAACAAAACCTTTGGTTGAAGCGGTCATAGCCGTGTTTTATCGTGAATAAAGCACACATATTGACCAATCAGAATCAAGGATTGGAACTAACCGTTTTATAATGCACCGTAAACACAATCATAGCTTTGAAAACACAGGAAAAACCGAGGGGCAACCTTCCGATCTATCTGATGAAGCCAATAAGTAAGTTACTTAAACTGCAAAAAAAAGAGAGTCGATCCCCATAGACCACCATGTTAAAATGCCCAACTTTACAGTAGAAAATAATATGTTTACAGCCTGGTACAAAAACTGTCTTTGGTCTTTAAAGGGATAGTTCACCTAAAAATGAAAATTCTGTCATCATTTACACACTTTCATGTTGTTACAAACCCATATAAATTTCTTTGTTCTGATGAACACAAATGAAGATATTTTGAGAAAAGTTTGTAACCAAACTTCGTGGACCCCATTCACTTCCATAGTAGAAAAGAAGAGTACTATGGAAGTAAATGGGGTCCACAAATGGCTTGGTTACAAACATTTCTCTAAATATTTTCCTTTGTGTTCATCAGAACAAAGAAATTTATATGGGTTTGTAACAACATGAAAGTGAGCAAATGATGACAGAATGGATGGTGAATTTTTTAGTAACTCATCCGTTTAAATTATATTAAGCCTTTAAGTTCTGAAAAATTAAGGGTGTGGCCACTTGAGTGACAGGTGAACTGCCACTGCTGTAACTAGAGTCGAGCTAGGCGGGCGTGGTTTCAGCAACCAGTCACCTCAGCTTCACCAATGTCACATCTTTTTACCTGTTTTCCGAAATAAGTGTGTGATGCACCTTGACGCATGGCCAAGGTGGCGACGGCAAGCACCGCCTACTATTGGCTTCAAAAACAATCTTCAGAAATCTATGTGTGACGTCACGGACACTAAGTCCATCTTTTTTACAGTCTATGGCAGGGGCGTCAGTTTGTGTTAAAAAGTGGTGGGGACAGATGAAAAAACATTACAGCAGGATGGGAAAAATATTTAGCACATCAAAAATGGGCATAACGTAGGCCACACTGCAAAAAAATAACTTTCTTACTTAGTATTTTTGTCTTGTTTTCAGTAAAAATATCTAAAAATTCTTAAATTAAGATGCATTGTACTGATGAGCAGAATGACCTAAGAAAATAAGTCCTGTTTTTAGACCAAAAATATCAAATTTAAGTGATTTTGTGCGTAAAACAAGCAAAAAAATCTGCCTGAATTTTTCTTGAATTTAGTGTTTAAGAAAAATGTTAAAGATTTTTTGCTTATCCCAGTGGCAGATTTTTTTGTTTGTTTTATGCACAAAATTACTTAAATTTGATATTTTTGGTCTTTATTTTGTGCAAATAAACTTTTAACATCTCTTGGTTCGCTTGATTTTTCAGAACATTTTAACCAAATGCTTCCAAAAAGTGGTGGGGACAAAATCAGTCATTTCAAAAAGTGGTGGGGACATGTCCCCAGCGTCCCCAGTGTAAATGACACCTATGGTCTATGGGAAAAACTTAACCTTAAATATAAACAGCTCTGACAACACAGCTACGACTGTTGCACCCAATGATTCTGTGCATCGCCAATAGCAACGTACAGGCAAACGTGAAACATTCATGTTACTGTATACAGTCAGTCAGTCACTTTTGATTGAACATTTTTTATTTTTGTGTTTAATATTTGTGTTGTGTGGTAACTGTTTTATAAAAGCAATATTGTGTAGCTGTCCACCTTGCACATGATGATTTAGTATCCCATAATTAATGTATCTGTGCAACTGTATGATAAATTGCACCGAGTAAAGCTTTGGGCCAAACCATCTGCACTACGTCTGCACAGTGAAAAATAAAACTTTTTATATGCAACAAAAGCCCATAAGGGCAAAAGAAAGCGAGAGAAGAGACCCTCAAAACACCTAACCAGACTTGACTTGATTAACTCATGACAGGAGACCACATGGCACACAGAAAATAAACAAACCATGTGCACATGAACATGAGAGTATGAGTTTATGTCAAAATCTAAAGACTGAAAGTTAGGATCCAAACATCATGACTACAGGGCTGTGACGAAAGATATTTATTTTATTTGAATGTGTTGTTTAGGGGCAGACTTAGCACAGATAATATCCCACAAACAAAGGATGGAAATTTATTTTAGATTTTAAGTACAATATCTTAATATTTCTCAAATGTAAAACTACTTAAGCATAAATATACAAACATACTGCGTCACACTTGGGCCAAACTTGTAAGCAGATGAGACGCTTATAAAATGACAGATTAAAACTCACAAACACACGATCTACCCCAGGCATTTTGCCAAACATGTCACGTTGTCTTATTTGTGATTTGAGATGGTCTATCTCCACATAGATTGCTCACTACGAAATCGAAATACTGAGTTGCCTGCATGCTGACTTTATAAAGATTTATGACAAACATTAAGCAGATCACAGCGTGAAGCTCCCGTCTCATCACACTCTCTCTAGATGAGATGATGATACCGCTTAAAAAAAAACATAAATCAAAACACATAAAGCTGTACAACAGACTCTCCGCTGCACATTTGTAAGGATGTTTGACTCGTGTAAGTGTACTTTCTGCCAAAACATTGCCTGTAGACACAGTTGGACTACACCAAGGAATGAGACGACTCAGACATTTGGAAGGTATTTCAGCAATCTTACATCGGGCTTAGTTGACTTGAGGGCACCGTTTTAAAACCATTCAAACCGCTAAATTGGCACGTGTATGACAGATATTTTCCAAAGGAATATACATATATTTTACAAAGATGCTGTATGTAGCCTGGAGGGGAGTTGACTGCTGTCAGTGTGATATATGACTGAAGTAATACATAAGCTGTTAGCAGGGGTTATCCCCTATGGACAGAAATCAATGACGGCATGTACTGTATGGCTTCTTTGTAATTGAAAGCACGCAATGCTAGTGCGGCATTCAAAAACCTCCCCGCTGTCCTGTTCTCTATTATGTATAAAAAACAAGGGAGGCAAAATGTTTATATGAATTCCTGTAATGTGCCCATTAAGGTGGATTTCTAGAAAGTGGATGTAGGAACGTGATAGTTCCTCTGTACTGTGAAACGGATCTGCTAGACTGAACATACTCTGAATTGTGATATTCCCTGAGCTATTGGGAATGATCATTGGAACAGAAATGTGAGTTTCAGAGAAATGATCTGGGACCTTTCTTGGGGGATTGGGGAATATTCGGGATTACATAATAGACAAAAGATAAATAATCAAAAAATAAATGAAGACAAAGTGTGTTATTCTAAGTGACAGGCCAGGATGTCATAACATATCTGTACATTCAAAACAGTAAAATTATTACAGATATTGCACTAAAAGTGTTTCTTGCTCAAAGTTAGGCCTAATACAGAATGTATAAACTATAGACGCTTTCAGCAGTAACAACATAAACAAACAGCTTTCGTGAAATAAAAGTGACTTCTGGTAAACTCCGCTAAGAATCAATAACACCAAAGTCCTTTTAAAGTAGTTTATTACTCACAATAAGCAAAATAAACAAGTAGATTACCTTAGTTCATATATCATAGCTAAAGCGTATCAGAAACAACGCTGAGCTAACCTTACTGTGTAAAATGTGTGCTATACAGTAGGTAAGTTAACATGCAACCAAATCATCTGTTTGTAATCGTATTGATGGCTCGATCATATTGAAAAGCCTTCATGTAAACACCTTAATCCAAACGATTGAGGACGATTGGAAGGCCGATCGTACTCTGATCTGTGATCCAATCCGCAGGAGAAAAGTACGCATATAAAGGCATTTTTACCTTGTCGTGTTGAATAATGGTGGTCTACCCGCATTCACGAACATACAAAAAGTGCTAGACATGCTAAACATCTCAGTCTCATAGAAATTCCTCTTTTAGAAATGTCAGCCAGAAAACGGCCCAATCTGAAAAACTGATGCTTATGACATCACAGGGATCTAACTGCCCCTCCACTTTAAAATAATTGGCTACATTTTTTGAGTGGCAGCAAAGTCAGCCAATCAGTAATGAGATTGCAAGTTAAGCCAGTAGTGGGAGCCAAATAGGTGCAAAACCACTTGTTTAAAATCCCCCACCCTAATAGCGCTATCTGAGAGAGGTTTTTAGGAAGCTTCTAAGGCATTACAGACCCAAAAAAAAAATGTTGTCTTCATGTCACATCACAGAACAAGGATAAATACACCGTTCAATCATTCTATGTCACCTTTAAAAATTTAAGTTTTTTCGTTCATTAGTTATTGATATTTGGGCTGTGAACAGTCATTGGGATGCTTTTGGGCTAGTTTTGAATGTCCATTTGGGATGATTCTGATACGCGAATCTGGCAACCCTGGCTGTGCGCTTGCGCAGTTGTTTGGTTTGGATTCTATAGGATGTACATGTAAACAAACATTTTAATCAGATTGCAATCTTTAGGGTGCATGTAAACGGTATCGTCGTAACCTTCAATCGGATTAAATTCAATCGGATTGACAAAATTTTGTGCATGAAAACATAAACAATGTATACAATCTTAACTTCAAATCAGCTGCCAAACCTCCCTTCACATACCGGTAATCCATGATTGTCAAACAGACACCGGAAGATAAATTCCATCCAGACGGGTAACCACGATGAGTGTGCGTCTGATGAAATCATATAACAAACCTAATAGACAGTTTCAAAAGCAACATAAACAAAATGCCCTCTGTGGCCCAAATTTAACTTCCGGTAAACCTCAGCAAAGAATCAAAAACAACAAAGCCCCGAGTAGATTATTTCTGATAAATAACAAGTAAATTCCCTTAGTTCAAATGATAGCTAAAGCGTATCAACTACTTCACTGAGCTAATGTTAAAATTACTACACATCGGCTGCCGTGCCATTTTTTGTGCCATTGAGCACAAATGTCTTTTTCGTGTCACTCACACAAATTTCTATAAATAGTTATTCGCGTCCATAGCACATATTTCTTTTTCGTGTCATTTTATATTTTCTTTTCTCGTTGTTGTTTTTTATTTTCTTACCATTGTTGCTTGGGGTTGGGGTTAGAATTACTTTCTGTTACATTTTTAGACATCCTAACCCAAACCCCAACTCTAACTCGAACTCCAGGCGAGAATAGTTTTAAAAGCAAAAGAAACATGTAGAAATCAATACATAAAAGTACATCCAAACCCAAACCCCAAATCTAACCCAACCCCAAGCCACAAAAAAATACATAAAATGACATGGAAAAAGATGTGCCACGGACACGAATAACTATTTATAGAAATTCGTGCTGAGTGACACGAAACAGACATTCGTGCTCAAGGCACAAAAAAAGCTGAATTTCGTGCCATGGAAATTAATAAATTAATCAAATTTTTCGTGACTATAACACGACTTTCTGTGAGTTCATGTTGCCTGCATATGTACTGTAAAACTGCTATGTAGTAATTTTTTGTACAGCACCTTAGGCAGCATTATGCTGTTATTTGTGTGCTTTATAAATAAATAAACTAAACTAAACGCAACAACGTGTGTGCGTTTGACATTCATTAAAAATACAGAGCTATAAATGACTGTAAATAGCACAGCTCAGATTACAATATTTTGTCTTGGGCAAAAGTCTAAAAGAGATCCCAACAATTATTTACAATCTGCTTAGATTTGCCAAGGTGAACAAGTTGGTAACACTTTACATTAATTAGTTAACATGAACTAACAATTAACAATATAGATTTTCAGCATTTATTAATCTTCGTTAACATGAATGCTAATACAATTGTTCATGTTAGTTCATTGTACATTAACTAATGTTAACAGTTACAACTTTTGATTTAAAAGGTACAAAAGTTGTCACTAGGAGGGTACCTTTAAAAAAGGTTTGGTACAGATACTTGCACTGTAAAAAAATATTTGCAGTCTTAATTTTTTTGTTGAAATAACTAGATTTACAAGTCATTTCAACTTACTATTATTTATCTTGACTAGAGATGAGTTGTTATAACTTATAAAATGAAGCTGACTTTTTCAACTACTGTATATTTATAAGTTATAGCAACTCATCTCTAGTCAAGATAAATAATAGTAAGTTGACATGTAAATCTACGGAGCCCCTAAGGGGACATGGAGCAAAAATTAAATAAAGTTTAGTTTCATGTGCTCACGCGAAACCTTCATGTGAAGAATTTTTTTAAGGTTTAGTTTCGTGCTCACGTGAAGCTATCGCGCGAGCACGTGAAACTATCGCGTGCTCACCTGAAGCTATCGCGCGAGTACGTGAAACTATCGCGTGCTCACCTGAAACTATTGCTCGCACGTGAATGCGAAAGTTTCATGTGCGCGCGCGATAGTTTCACGCGAGCATGTGAAACTAAACTTAAAATAAATTCTGCACATGAAGGTTTTGCGTGAGCACATGAAAGTTTCACGTGAGCACATGAAACTAAACTTCAGATTTTTTTTACTCCAATGTCACCTTAGGGGCTCGGTATAAATCTGAGTTGATTAAACAAAAACATTGAAGGTAGATTTTTTACAGTGTGGTACCTTTAAGGGACCTGTATGTACCTTTAATGTGCCAATGTACGTTTTGAAAAGGAACCACCCCAGTGAAAACTTTTGTACCTTTTTTCTGAGAGTGCAGATGTAATGTTTATTCTTAATTCATGTTAGCTAATGCATTCACTAAAGTTAACAAATACAACTTTATTGTCAAGTGTTATCATCTTCTTATCCTGGCAAATCATGTCATTCTCATTCATAATACTGATACAGACAATTAGTCCAAGATGAGTACAATAACAGAAAGCTTTGAAGCATCTACGTGTATATTTGTTACCGTAAAGAGACTCTGAATGTGAGCAGTTGTGTATTTAAAGAAGTGAAGTGACTTTTATCACCGAAAAACAGATAAATCATGAACTCTGCAGCAAAGAGAAATCAATTTGGCACTTTGAAGCAAGCATGGTAAATTGTTATTCACCGTGGGACATTTAGCAGAGAGAAATGAAGCCTTCAAAAGTCATAATGGGGCAAAAATCCTTTCCCTTTCGCCCTGTGAACGGAAACATGGAGCCTTTGATAGGCAAATGCATCTTTTGTCCTATCCAGTAAATTTCCTGTTTTCCTGCATGACTTTCATTTCACAAGTTTCCTTTAGAAAGACACTAGAAATGGTCGTTTTCCCATTTCCAAGTTCGCCCTTACATCTAATCTGATTGCAAAAGTAAGCATATTTTGGATCCATAGTGAAGCTCAAACTCCGAATCCGGGGTATGGCCCGAACCCGGAGAACTCCCCATCCCTGAAGTGGGATAAAAACAGATTAGAGTAGACAGACTGATCTATTTATCTATCTATCTATCTATCTATCTATCTATCTATCTATCTATCAGCAACGATTATCATTTGACATGCAAGAAGAATCCACATTTAAAAAACATCCGTTCTCATTTCTTTTCAAGTCAATGCACTTTTTAAGGGTTGGACAGACATTAACAGGGTCAGGTCACATCATCCCTGTCAGACAGCAAGGCACAGGGCCCGAAATAGCCGTGCGTCCGGCTTACAACTGGAGGGCAGTCAGGCCACGCAACAGACCTCCTCCCTGGACTGAGGAGTCAGCACTACTGGACTCCCAATGGAGGACATCGGTCAACCCTCAGGAGGGGATGTGCATCCACATTAAAATACAAGTGAGTGAGAAAGACCTGGAAACAATTCCTCTGTTGTCATACCCAAGGCCAGTGGCACGCTTTGATTCCTCTGTCACCGGCGGGGAGAGGATGAGGTCCAAAAATGTGCCTGCATGTCCTTTCATGAACGTATATCTGCCTAGTTGTGGCCTTCCTATTTCCTGGCTGGGATTTGGGGTGAGGTCAGGATGTTGTGGCGGGGGGATGACATCTGTGTGGGTTTCCTACATGTCACTAACAAGTATTTCCTGTACCTGTGCAGTCTGCCAACAGGAGGCTATCGTGTTTTCTGCCATCGCTGTCCTTTAGAAATACCCCTCAACCCATAAGATTTCTAAATAAAGGCGTTCACACTTATACTCAGTGAATTCATGTAAACAGCACGAATCATTACCTAATGGTTCAGAAAACGCGGCGTCACAATGGCTGGGATGCAGTGTAGCATCCGTATAAGAAGTAAAAGGAGGAGAGGTGGATTTGGGCCAGAGACACACTGGCACTATCCCCAGGCTCTTTCCCATGAACCCACATGACCTTCGATGACAGGCCATGCCATAGCACTGACCAGAGAAACCTAACACACCCCGCAGTACAGCATAGGCAATGGAGCTCATTCCAGTTATGAGGACTTAAACCAATAAGCTTTAAATTTGAGGCCCTTAAGAGGAATCTCAATTTAAAGTAAAAACACAATGTATAACCAGATGACAACGCAAACCTACAAACTAAAAGTCCATAATGGACTTCTTCTTATATGGTGTGATACTACAAAATACCTGAAACAAATGTTTTGTGTCATCTAAACATCTTTAAAAAAATATATTTTATTTTGAAGCAGGCTAACGCTTTATAAATCTGTACACATCACTATCTCATTAGAGTTGACAGTAAACCAAGGCTAATGGGAGTTTGCTAAGGCAAAGCAACAGCAGATTGGTTTCTATTTCAGATAAACACAAAACTTTTGTTTTCAAAATAATGGCATTTCCATTTACTGATGTTATGCAACTAAAACATCATTATTCCTTGCGCAATTCCCCTTTAAAGAATGGTCATGCGCCTTTTACGCACGTCAAATAACCTGTAAATGAAAATAAAACTGTTTCCTTTGTAATTTTGCAATAAATCCTTTTTTTTATTGCCTGAAAAACACCCTCAATGCGATATTTTAGGTTTTTTTAGTTGTCCATATTTTCAATTTCAGTTCACGCAATTTGAAGGCTAATGAAAATGCAGCCGGTTGCCATGTTTCCTCAACAAGTCCAATTATTTAAAGCAACACTATGTAGTTTTTTTTTTACCTTTAAATAATGTCTCTAAAATTATTTCAGTGATAGAACAACTCTTAACTGGACAAATTGTACTGTTGCTGCAACCTGAGCAACCTCCCAGCTGCTACAAGCACACTCTGAAAGTGGCAGTGGAGGGTAGGAAACACAGCCCCGCCTCTCCCCCTGCCTGCAGAAGAGTGTCTGATACCAGGCACGTTGCGCTTTTCAACCACATGGGGGATCTCATTTTTACATGGAAACTACATAGTGTTGCTTTAAGATATATTCATGTCAGTCATACAAAGATACACAGCAATACTTTGTCACTTTTTGGGAGCAGTTTGCTAGCTGGAGCCATTCACTTCCACTCTATGTGCTAAGCTAAGCTAGCGGGGGCTGCGTCAGACAGAGTTACAGCATGCACGGAGATGAGAAAGATATGTATGGACTTATCTAACTCTGGGGGATACGGTGAATAAGCTAAAGTCCTAAAATGTGGGCGTGTTCCTTTAAAAGCTCAAATCTATCAAAGCCAAAAAAAGATTTTACAGGCCAACCTCCACCTACAGTAAGACATACATCAGCACAGTACATCTCAAGCTGCTTTTAATCACCAGGATGGTTACATGAAACACATTGCTATGAGTGAGATCTTGACATTCAGTAAAAACAGCAAAAGTTTTTTTTCATAGCTAGTTTGACAATCTGGCTTTACAGTTGCACCTATAAAGCATAAGGCTTCAGTCGTATTTCATTTTTAGGAACATTCTGCAGCGCTGATGATGAAATATTTGCTTAGTCAAACTAGTAATGGGGTTTAATCAATACCTCTCTAGGCACTAATCACTTTTCATTACAATGAGACACAGCCGGCGCTCATTCAAAATCAGCGAATGAACGCAAAATGCTGTGTTGTCTGTTTACTGATGTATTTTTTTATGGCAGCCAGCACATGCCATTATATAATTAACCTGCACATAAAACAATTATATATGATCAGAAATTTAAGAGGTCCTTGCCTATCCAAAAGTGAAGCTAGGCTATGGTGGTTACCAAAGGGGTTTTACTGATTGCTTTTAGGCCTAAAGCTTATGCCAATCTCTTATGCCAATTTATTTTTCATCAAGCAAGAATTGTGTTTGATTGCTTAGAAGAATAATTGCACCGCTCTCCACAACAAACTGCATGATTGAGGTATTATTCGTGTTTACAGCACAAGGAGTGCAGGACAAGTTATTCATTTTAAATAACAGAACCAATTTTCTATTCTTTAAATCAACCAAGCCAAACTATTTGAGTCACACTGAATGCTACCTCCATGTAAAGCTAATGTTGAACAAATAATGTTTGTTTTTTCAGTCAACTTTTTTGTAAAACAGAAAGGTTCTTCAGATGATAAAGGTTCTTCAGTAATGGTTCTATATGGCATTGCACCTTTAGTGCTGTTTTCCCCGCAGGTTTTGGACTTTGCACAAACACTAAGGGTCACTAAGCTGCCATGTGGTTTTCATTTGTAAGATGTTTTAACTCAAGCATATACAAGTGGGTTTCTCATAGCTGTGTTGAGAGCACCCATCCTTCTGCCAAAGTCTTCACGAGGTGCTGCCGTTTGATGTGTAACCTGGCATCACACAGGAGGAATGAGTTTCCCAACTCAACAACACCTGTGCTAACTCAAGCTCTTCAGTTCCTCTTCATCATCTGCGTTTCACACCAATAAGATCTCTACCAGCAGACACATAGCCTTAAAACCAGAGACTTGCGTATAGAGTTGCACGTTTTTATTGTTTTCAATGTTTCTGGCTGTTATGATTGGCTGATATTGTACCTCATACCGAGTGTCTGATTTCTGAGGTGTTATGTTGGAAATAAACTGTGTACATAAGAAATACCACAGTAAAAAATGTGCAGGATATCAATGCTGAATAAGCATTATGTAAAACTAAAATCTGAATCTGAAAGACACATCTTTCTCCATCATCAACCATTTATAAATGATAACGAAATAGCATTTAATTGCAAAGGTTTGGATAATAATACTGTATGGATCTTAGGTCATGATTCCCTTCAATAAATATTAACCATTTAAATTTCTCACGAATAACACACTGACCTGACAAAGCAATCTATCCATTTTGAAAAAGACACAGATATCCATTCATTGTAATGCCTGACCATCAAGTGCAGTCACTTAAAGTTCATTATTAAGGAGAAATAAATTATGAGTACGTTTTTTGTAGGGGGAAAAACAAAAATGAGAAACTTTCTCCACAATACAAACTTTCAAACAGTGCACACATCACTATGGTAAAGCGCGTCACACTTTAAGCGCGTTCATTATAACGCTTTTGTTATTTATAATGTTGTGTAATTTTGTGTTCGTGTCATCACTGAAGCGTTGTGTTGTACAGTGTGTATTTGAATTTAACGCGCGCGCTCACCTGAGAATAAGGGAATCCCAATCCAAATCCGACAGAAAAGCGTAAAATCTCTCTTCATTTCCAGGTTTCCAGTACTCCGGGGTTTTAGTTTGTTAGAATATCTGTCTTGTGTCCTGGTGTCATTCAAATAAAACGAGCAGAACTTCGGGATCAGGTGAAACACAGAGAAGACTCTCCAAAGAGGATGTGCCACAGGACGAGGAGAATAAAACGCTTGTTTTTCTGTTGAAAAGAAAATCCTGAACTTCTGAATGGATTTACAATCATTTCCTTTTCCTCTGACTGACTCACTCCTCTCTTTCTTTCTTTCTCTCTCTCTCTCTCTCTCTCTCTCTCTCTCTCTCTCTCTCTCTCTCTCTCTGTGTGATAATACTGTTACTCCCTCAGTCTGAAGTGTCCCATAGCATGAAATGTGTCTTACCTCCTGTGCTGTAAACTTTAAATGACACACAGCATGTCCAGCCTATACGCTTTTGTGCAGAGGACATCCTTGACACATTTTCAGGGGTGCCTAGGGTTTTGTATTGATCTATATACACTTTCTCAACATACTGTATGCCCCCATGTGATATAAAAATTATCCATTAATGGTATCCATCAGCCGCATGTCCATAAATCTATTTCAAACCCATGATAAAGACTGTGAGGAGTGTAAGATCACATCATAATTAGGCTATTGAAACTTAATCAGATTACTTAAAGATTTCAAACACCATCAAGAAGAATAATTATACATGGACTGATTGAATTGTGTTTTTAAAAATAACACCAGAGGAGCACATTTGAAACAATAATGAAATGAAATAGCAGATGTGTGGTAAAGCATAACCAGAGACCCCCAATGATCAGACCTACAGCATGCATTCAAATTCCAGTCAATGTGTGTGTGCGAGTGTGTGTGTTATAACAGGCATACTTTGTGTTTGATTTGGCTCCTGAAGCATTCATTAGTGTGAATGTTATGATGGGCAGGGGAGTCTCAGGTCATAGTGTTACCTGGAACGTGTACAAACCTCCTAATGAACTGATTTAGTTTTTTCACAGCCAGCCATGAAAAATAATCAAATAAAGGCATATGCCTACATGACGGACAGCTGTGTGTCTGTATTGGTTTAATTTGTGGACCCTAAATGCCAATAATTATATTATGCTGGCTCTGGTTCTCTAATTTGGTTGAATAAGCATCATTCAAGAGTTCTGCTATTTCTTATTACAGCACTGAAAAGTTTTCCTTGAAAAAAAGCATAATTACACAAGGTGAAAGAAAATATGGCCCAAACTAAATGAATAGGGGGGAGAGGTTTGTCACCACCGTGTTGGTTCACCGTGAAAATGTAAAATCTGAAAGAAGTTAAGTTTAGTTTTGAAACGCTTACTCATTCTTTAGTTATAATTTGAACAATAGTAAACTAATCAAAACTGATACTGTATAACACCATTGTAACTACTAATTATTATGTTATGTGACACTTCAGTAACATAATACAATTATATAAGACTAATGGGTGGTTTCCCGGACAGAGATTAGCTTAAGCCAGGACTAGGCCTTAGTTTAATTAGGAAATATAACTAGTTTGAACAAACCTGCCTTACTAAAAACATAACTTGTGTTCATTTTGAGGCAAAACAAAGGGCACTGATGTATTTTAAGATATGTCAGTGCAAGTTGTTTTCAGTTTGGACACCTCTTACATTTATATATATAAGTGTTAAACATTAAAAGTGTTTAATACTCTAATGCAGTGGTTCTCAATTTTTTGGGGTGCCGCCCTCCTTGTATACATTGCATCCCTTTGTGCCCCCCCAAAGAAAATTTATGACATAAACCTTCCAAAACCTTATATTTAAATTAAACATATTAAATTACTGTATACAGTGTAGTGCTGTTGGTTAGTAGCCTTATATTTCTGAGATTTAATTGCACAGCATATATGATCAATGATTTTTTAAATAATTTATTATGAATTATTTTATAAAATGTCATAAAACTGGGGCCCCCTGATAGCATCTCAAGGGCCCCCAGTTTGAGAACCACTGCTCTAATGAACATGGGCAAGGACAAATATAATGCTTTATATGCAAATCTGTTTATTCTTAGTGAAAGAGTCAGAAATTTTGTTTTTTATCCAGTTAAAGATTTTTTTTTAAGGTTCATTTATTATTTAGTCAAGTCTCCATTAATATACACACACACACACACATACACACATACATACGCATACATTAGCTAACATGTACTAACAATGAACAAAACTTCTACAGCATTTATTAATCTTCATGTTAATTTCGGCATTTACTTTAACATTTATTTCAAGCATCGTAACTGTTAACATGAATTAAAGCATGAACTAACATGAATTTTGAACTGCATTGAAAGTAATAATCATTAAAAAGAATGAATACATGCTGAAAAAATATATTGTTTGTTCATGTTAGTTAATGCATTTACTAATGTTAACTAATACAACCTTTTTGTAAAGTACCTATAATGCTCAAATAATCAAAACGAATTCCTCCCAAAAAAGAAGATATTGCACATGGCCTACAACATGAATTATTTATGCAATACAATTATGCAAATTATGGTCCAAATAATGATCAAATTGTTAATATGTAGACATTATTATATTATTATTATTGACTTTTTCCTGTCTTAGACATGAAAAGCGTTGTTTCCTTTAGCAGTGTTCTTTATATTCCAGCTCAAGGACAAGACCTTGAAGTGCCATGATTTCTTCTTCCACATCCTGCGGTCAGGAAACACATTACTAACTCTACCGCTCATCAGAAGGAAATAAGAGCATGTCACTCATCACCAGGAACTTCTGTAACAACACTGCCAACAACAAGATACAACACACTGTCTTGCATATGTTCAATCAAATATAGGTAGTAATGACAGCTGTCTTCAGATAAACACTTTTTTTTCAGGGAAATGACTGGCCTTTCTTTTTATTCTGGCCATTTTTAAGACATTTTTGTAGTGAAGTAATAAAAATTGGACATTTAGTAACCCATGACAAAAAATAAATGTTATAAGACTGTATTTACATGTATAGTCTCAATGATTGACAGACATATGTGTCATGTAAAAGAATCCACCTGACATTTATTATACACGTAGATTCAGTAAAAAAACATTGTAGGACAAACAAGTCCAGCTTTATAAATGAAAGCACTAGATGCTTCAGCCGTGTGTTAAATGCTTTGAACAAAGCCAAAGGGCTGGAATGTTAATAGGCTGTTTAAATCATGGCTGTTCACCGTGTTTAAAGGCAATCTGACCCTGTGGAGGAGGGCTGAGCGTCGCTCCTATTTCCAGCAGCCAAAACAGCCCCAAACCCCCAGTCCCCAGTTGACAATAAAGTGGTTGGAGGGCACCCGAGCTCGTATTCTGTTTGTGTGACCCCTTACAGGGGGCAGGAGGAAAGAGGATGTCCATACACTTGCCTGCTCTAACAGATAATGGCAGTCCCATCCTTACTGTTGTCTGCATCCGGGATGCCACCCCAGGTGCACCCCCCACACGATACTTAATAGTACGAACAATTGCGGTACATAATCGAAATAAGCAATGTAATTACAGAGAGAAGTATGTGTGATTTATAGGTTGTGCATAAAAAGCATGCATTAATAATAATAATATCTGAAATATATGAGGGTTGATAAAACAGAATGCTTGTTTTTGTCCATTCGAAAGGAAGGAAGAGTTCGAAATAAATCAAAAATAAACTTTTTCTCATCACTGAGCCTTGACACCATGATGGACAGGAAGAACTAAAGCAGCTTCACATTTAATGACTACAAAGAAAATGAACGTTAACTACTGACATAGCAGAAACGAGAGGTACGCTCCTTTTCGGTAAGAATTGGGGGGGAATGATTGAACAACCAGTCAGCCCAGAAATATAACTACAAACATTATTAACATATCCATTTGATTTTATGAAATGATCTATAATTTCTTTCTGTAACACAACAATTAAAAGTATTTGTGCAAAGTGCATTTCGCATAATATAAAGTCAACAAATCAGATTAAAATAGTAATTGATTTACAGTATACAGTATGTAGAGTTTCTCTTTCATTTTTATAATACTTGCATTAGCGAGAGAATAAAAATAACTGCATTTGTGAAACTACAACTACAATGAAACAAAAGGGTTAAACCCAGGTTGTTTTTCCAACAATTACAATAATGTTTCGGACCCAAATCCCTTGTAAAATCATATCTTTGTGTATCTACACAAAACTGGCACAAAAATAATTATCTGCCTGATAAGTACACACACAACATACAATAAATTCATCGTAGAGTGATCGATTACTGTTATTATATCTGCATGGCTCTAATAAAGCATCGGTGATAACCATTTTACAACACAAAATCCTTCAGCTAAACCACATGACTGGCATAAAATCACGCAATGCAGTTTTAAAACTCCAAAGGACACTGAGATGGAAATTGGAGAATTCGGATAGCCTGGGCTTTCTGACCACGTTCGCTAACGCAGGGGCTGAAGAAAGGTAACGCTTTTCCTCTCGGCCCGTCTGAGAATGAATACAGCAGGGTCATATTATCTGCATTATAAAATGACACTTTCCTTTCCTCACAATCCAGAAAAACCCCAATCCTTCTTGGCGAGGCCATCACCGCCAGCGGCGTCCAGGGCTGGGTGCCGGCGGAGTACTGGTTTCCATTCCGGAGCCGGAGGGTCCAGTACCCATTCTCCGGACACAGTATGACTCTGACCTGACGATTCACAGATTCCAGCGCGACGCCTAAATCCCATTTCAGACTATTGCTCACATCCACTTCCCAATAATGGCTGCCTGTATGAAAGCCCTCGGTCGCGAGAATGTTGACGCACTGGAGGAAGCGTTTTGCGTTGGATGTGTAGATGTGCATGTTGTCGCTCTCAACCACTTGGGTTTTGTTCCTTGAAAGTTGTAGGCTGGGGTGAGCAGTGTCCTCATCAAATATCAATGGGGCTGGGCCTGTGAATAATTAATACGCTATCATAAATTATATTCGAAAACAATCAGTGTTGGAAATAGGATGAATCAAGTTATTCATTATTTAACAAAAAACATTTTATTCTGATCAGTAGACAGGAAACCAAATACAAAATACATGGAAATAAGCAGAATGCCAAGAGCGTGAGCGGTACTCACACAATCCAAACTAAACTGCACACGAGCGCGTTTGACTAGTGTGATCCCTCTATACCGTGCATGGGCGCAGTTTGATTAATTGTATTAGCGCAAAATCGTGCAAGAGCGCGGTTCAAAATGTGAGACGCCAGTTGCACGACAGCCAACTTTATCTGATTTTGTGAAAACTTTCAGCATAAGCAATGCATCAACTAAGCAATCTAATAGGCATGATGAGGACTGTGTGTCATTGCGTTCCAAACGACTCAAACTAGAAGCCACAAACTTAACATTACGATGGGCTCCAGCATTGAGAGAGTGCTTAACTTGTTTTCTTCAAAACAATTGCAACCTAATGACAAAACGTGCTAGGACACGGATCAATAAAAGTACAGTGAGTGCAAGTCTGTAGGGAGACAATCATGCTCGGGCAAGGTTCAAGGCAACCATGCCAAGTCAGATGAAAGCACTTTTACATCATTTCCTGGTGCGGGTGTAACCATACATTTTAAAGGATTACTGCACTTTCATTAAAAAAAGATAATTTAATCACCCCCATGTCATTCAAGGCGTTTATGACTTTCTTTGTTCAGTCGGAAAGAAATTAAGTTTTTGAGGAAAACATTTCAGTATGTTTCTTCATAGTTACAGTTTTCATGCAGGTCTCTAACTGATCCCAATCGAGGCATAAGGGTCTTACATAGCGAAACGATCCTCATTTTCACCCAAAAAATATGTACTTTACAACCACAACTACTCATCTTGCAATAGCTGAAGAGCAGAATCGATTTTTTTTTCATATTTATTTCCGCAAACATTGAACGGAGGAATGGAAGCATTTTAGATTTCGCAAGCAAGACTTGTGGCTTTTAATTTCTTTTTATTAATTACCCACTTGTAAACTGCTGTTCACGGTTCTTCTTTATTAATATAGTATTTGTATTAAATCTATATTCCTTGAGTTGAATCGAGAATCGAGTATAAAAACCTACCTGAGAACCGGAATCGAAAATGTAATCGAGATTCGGAATCGAATCGATAGCTTGTGAATCGAAATGAATCGATACCCAGCCCTATTTTCGACTAAACAAAAGACAATCACATGGGGGTGATTCAATTATATTTATTTTATATTTTTTTATGAAAGTGGAATATTCCTGTAATGTCTACTAAAATTTGAATCCTGGACTAACATGACTAACCCACTGCGCCTCTTCTGCACCAGGAGGGCTTTTCATGCAGATCCAGTATTCATGTACAACAAAAACACCATCTGCTGTGACACCTCAAGGTATTTCTGTAATTTAAAATGACTTTACAGAGAGCTGCAAGTCCATAAACGTACTGTATTGTGGTCAATGAATATGCTTTTATGGAGAAATTACCTGGCTGTAAATGTTGAAACATCTTTCTCCACATAGTGTACTGAAGAGGAGCGACGAATTTGCTTTTAAAAGCATTGATGTTGACATTCAGCTCTTGCAGAGGTGGTCTGGAAGTAACAGACATATCATAGGCGGCATGGTTTAAACATTGAACAAATGTCAAGTGCAAGAGGAAGGGACACATTTTTATTTTATTATTAACTCCTGTGCCATCTTTTTTATAAAGCATGATATAAAACAATTATTCTATGTGAATAGAAATGATAACAAGAGAAACTGTAGAGAAATATAAAGCTATACACTACAGAAATAATATAAGGTACCATAAGAACATGTCCTCACCTTGAATTCAATTCTGGTAGCTGTGAAGGGAGGAAGTGGAATAAAACATGTTATTATATGGAGTATGGACTCCATTACAGAAGCCATCTGAAGAAGTAAGACCACAGTAAAATAAACCATCTGTTTGATAATTAGCAACACATGCTCAAATCACAGCCGAATCGATTTTTTTCCAGTACTAATATAAATGAGACCTGGACTGTAGCTACAATTCACTAATAACTCATGCAGACAAACAGCGCTCTAGTCTCTGGTGTATTTGTGACATCCATATTTTTCACATCATATGAAAAGCTATGTGACATGTGTACGTATGGCAGCAGCATTCCAAATGGAACCAGTCAATCACCTCTATGAGCACAGATTGGTCTGCACTGTTGGCAGTCTGTCGTAGCGTGTTGATGTTCTGTTCCACGTCCCTGATGGCCACCTGTAAGACCTCCAGATGTCGCTCCAGACCCTGCAGCATTTCCTCCTGGTCTCTCCTTAAATCCTCCATCATGGTCTCCTCCTCCACCCGCAGGAAGTTATGCAGAGCCTGAAAGTCACTGTGCACTCGGCCCTGCAGCTCAGCTCCTATTTTCTGGGAAAACAAGAGAGTTAAGAAGTGATTCACTGTTTAAAGGAAGCAAAGCTTACCGAAAGTCGTCTTCATAATTGTGCGTTCACACCAAACGCGAATGAAGCAAATAAATCGCGCTATATGCATGTAGTTGGGCGATTGACATTTTTGAGTTAACTCGCTTCATTCATGCATGAATTTGAAATTTTCGTCCTTAGCAGGTGAACTTTGAGTCCTTTGCACGTTAGTATTTCATAATCTGCTCAGTTACTGGGATTTTCACGCACAACCATTTCTAGGGTTTACAAAGAATGGAATGAAAAGGGAAAACGCGGCAGTCCTGTGGGTGAAAATGCCAAAATGTTGATGCTAGAGGTCAGAGGAAAATGGGCCGACTGATTCAAGATGATAGAAAAGCAACTTTGACTGAAATAACCACTCGTTACAACCGAGGTATGCAGAAAAGCATTTGTAAAGCCACAACACGCACAACCTTGAGGCGGATGGGCTACAACAGCAGAAGACCCCACCGGGTACCACTCATCTCTACTACAAATAGGAAAAAGAGGCTACAATTTACACGAGGTAACCGAAATTAGACAGTTGAAGGCTGGAAAAATGTTGCCTGGTCTGATGAGTCTCGATTACTGTTTAGACATTCAGATGGTAGAGTCAGAATTTGGCGTAAACAGAATGAGAACATGGATCCATCATGCCTTGTTACCACTGTGCAGGCTGGTGGTGGTGGTGTAATGGTGTGGGGGATGTTTTCTTGGCACACTTTAGGCCCCTTAGTGCCAATTGGGCATCGGTTAAATGCCACAGCCTACCTGAGCATTGTTTCTGACCATGTCCATCCCTTTATGACCACCATGTACCCATCCTCTGATGGCTACTTCCAGCAGGATAATGCACCATGTCACAAAGCTCGGATCATTTCAAATTGGTTTCTTGAACATGACAATAAGTTCACTGTACTAAAATGGCCCCCACAGTCACCAGATCTCAACCCAATAGAGCATCTTTGGGATGTGGTAGAACGGGAGCTTCGTGCCCTGGATGTGCATCCCACAAATCTCCATCAACTGCAAGATGCTATCCTATCAATATGGGCCAACATTCCTAAAGAATGCTTTCAGCACCTTGTTGAATCAATGCCACGTAGAATTAAGGCAGTACTGAAGGCGAAAGGGGGTCAAACACAATATTAGTATGGTGTTCCTAATAATTGTTTAGACATAGATATATATATACTCACCTAAATGATTATTAGGAATATATATAGCATTTCTTACAACCTCCTCATTCACTTTCTTCCAAGCAAAATCCTTTTTATTCCTGTTTCTATAAAAGTACAAATATGTGTTGCACAGCTCATCAACTATGATTTTGTCCTTAATTTTGTTTCGTATTTCTTCCTCAGCTCACTACGTCATAATCACGTCACTACTAGAGAAAGCTCCTGACTGCTTAACACTGCGTGAATATCCACCAAAGTTTAGATTTTTCAATGCGCAGCATTTGCGCAAATCACCATTTGCGTCAAATGCCTGAAACACTCAATGTTCGCTGCCTCATTCGTGGGAAATAAGAGCCAGCCAGGATGTCTATTGTGTTTTTGCATTGACTTAACGTGTAAATTACTCACGCTTAAAAGAGTAGTTCACCAAAAAATGGTCCCTATTAACTTGACCATAGTCATTTTTATTCCTACTAAGAAAAGTCAATGGACTACTACTTAAATGCTTCATTCGTGTATGGTGTGAAAGCCCCATAAAATTTAGACTTACTTGTATTTTATCCATCCTGTCTTTGTCTTCACGGATCATGAGGATGTAAGTATCTTTTATGGAGCGCTGTGACTCCAGACAGTCCCTTAATTGCTTCTAAAAATAGTCATTAGCATACAGAAAAGCTTTAACAATTATTGCTTTCCATGCTTGGCTGTCTGAACATTTTTGAGATGTGAAAACCTTTCATAAGGGTGTACTCAAAGGAGGGGCCATGGCAACCATAATAATTGCACGGCAATGCATGAGTGTGTAAATAGTCCATCAATACTTGAATTTTTAGGTCCAGGTTTGTCAAACTTCAATACTAACTGATACAATAACTAATACATAGTCACTTTGTGGTTATTGGAAATTCAAATCTCACATGATGTGACCAAGCCTTGTGATTTTTTACAGTCACGAGTTTTTAAATTTCTTAAAAGAGGAAAGCCTGTTGTAAAAACAGCGGTGACCATTTTCAAAAAAGTTTTATGGAAAAACAGAACTTTAGTGTCACTTAATGCTGACTTTGTCTGCTTGCTTATGAACTTCTCTTTTTCAGACCTTTTACAAAACTTAACTTCTCAACAGATGCCTTTCATGCAAAGTAAAGATTTGTGACACAGGTTATGTGTTTTAAACCAAAATATAAGAGAAATAGAAAATGGAGGACATACCTCTAAATACTTGACAGATCCAGAGCTGGAGTTGGCCCTGACCTTATCCACCAAACCTGCTACTAAATAGTTGGTCTGAAAGCGTTTGTTGGAAATCTCTTTTCTGCACTGAGGGCAGGCCACCGGACCCCTGACAGTCCTGCAGTAAGACGTGATGCATGTCCTGCAGAAATGATGCATGCAGTCCAGCAGGACGGGATCTTTGAAGAGCTCAAAGCAGATGGCACATGTCAGATCTTCCCTCAGACTCTGCTTACCCTTGCTGGATGCCATGTCGAGTGCATTTACTGGGGTCTCTTTCACTTTCACTTCTGGCACTGTTATTGCAGTAATAAAAAATTTATTTTATTAGCATACGAAAATCACTGCAAATATCTACATATTTTGTACATTGTAAGATTTATGTTGTTAGAAAAGTTAATGAAGAGATTAACTTAGGGCTCCTATAACAATCACAATTTGCCTTAAAACACCACAGACGATGTTAGTATTACTGCCATCAAGCCTTCACAGTAGAATTGTTTATGACAGTGATTACTAATGCCAAATTAACAGCTTTGCATTTACTTGTATTTTCTTAAACCCCACTAACGTAACGTTAACCTGAACAATTGCATTTGTATGGAGGTCCAATGATATTATACATACCAAGAACAGTTTTTAAGCATATGAAGCATATCCCTATAATACCATGGTGTTTTGGTGGGTGTATAATTAGATTTCAAAATAAACATTCAATACGACGCACTGAATGCTAACTGTCCCGGACAGCAGCTACAAACTTTAAATTAAGTTTTATTATGACCTAATATAATCACGAATATAACATATTGTTTTTAAAAAGTGAAAAAACAAACAAAACATCAGTGTCACACTGTTAAACTGACAGTAAGCGTAGTTTTTGTTACTCTGTAGCAGCTGTTTGAATGTAAACATTAGCATGCTGTTAACATTAGCACGCGGCTAAACACAAGAACGCGAAAAATACGGCAATAAAGCTGCTCAAAAACAAATATGCTGTTAATAAATAAATAATTGACTGTCTTACCCTCTCGGCTTTCGTGTGGTTTTCTGTTAAGTTTGAGGAAGAGTTTTACACAGTATTTACAGACAAGCGCAGACACTGAAGGAGTCACTTGACAACTGCTTTCCCCCTTACTTTCATTATGACGCAGAGTCTGCTCCCTATGAACAGATGAGACAGAAAGTAAAAACAAAAAAGCCTAGACATGCTAATTTACAGATACATTGATGTATTTATATGCTTTATGTATTCACGAGTTCTAGCAGTTTGGTTTATTTTTTCTTTAAAAATTAAGTGTTAGGATGGAAACAAACAAACACACTGCAAAGAATTAAAAACAATTATTTTTATTTTTTGACATGTCCAATGTAGCAACAACGGGACTTTAATGTTCTACAATACATTCAAGTGTTTTTGATTAAATTTTTAATTAGAATTTTTATTTTTACATGTATTTTTGTTTTCAATTTAATTTTCACCACAATGTGCAATGAAAGGTTATGAGTTGACATTTGATGTAGCATTCTGACTTCTTGGAGATACACAGGATGTTGTCTTATTTCTTTTCACAATGTTCTGTTTGCATCCGCAGATTCTGCATCTAGAAACATTTTTAAATATATTTCAAAATATTTACGATATAGATTGTATTTGTTAACATAAGTTAATGCACAATGAACTAACATGAACAATTATTGTATTTACATAAATGCTGATAAACTATATTGCTAGTATTAAATTGTTAGTTTCTGTTAGTTAATGCATTTTATAATGTTATTTTTGTCCAGCATCTGTCACAGAACTGCCTATTGACCATTAGTGTTTCAAACGAGTCAGAATTATTGTACATTGCTTAAATACTGCTAAATTTTAAGTCTAGACTCTTATGCTGAATAAACAATTGATGATTAGCCTATAAAGAAAACATGTTGGGGAGGTTTCCCAGTCAGGGATTAGACTAGTCCTAGACTAAAATACATGTAAGAGGTGTCCTAACTGAAAATAACTTGCAGTGGCATTTCTTAAAATACATCAGTGCCCTGTGTTTCATGCCCGTGGCGTCAATATTTGACGCACTTGACCATGCGTCAATATGTTACGCGGAGGGTATACCTTTCGCGTCATTTTTTGACGAACTGGGGACTATTACGTCCGTTGCATTCTCTTTCCTATTTTCTTACCATTTTCGCGTCGGTTTAGGGTTAGATTTACATAATGACATCCCTACCCAAACCTAACTCTAACCCCAACGCCAGGTGACAACTGTGTCTAACCCCAACGCCAGGTGTAAAGAATGTTTGTGTGCTCTGTAAGACCCTTCCCAAAAATCTGGTATTACTAGAAAGTTCAGGATGATGTCCTCTTGACAGGACAGTAGGATTAAAATAGGTTGAATAAATCGTGCTTGACTGAGAGGTCTGACACTCATGCACTACAGAGGACAACATTTCTGGGTCTCAGGAGGATATATATAATTCAGATAAATTCAGATTTGTTGTCACACATGTATTTTTTTCTGTCAACAACTAACTTAGGACATATAAAAGATTAGTCCTGTATATGGACGTTTTAGAACTCAAATAGACTTATATGCAAGGCGCAATGATGTTTATGACAGTACTGTTATCTAAAAATCTATGTAGCTGTGAAATATATAAACATCACATTAAACAGCCAGACAGACAGTCTAAAAAACAATAAAAAATAATTTTGTGCAACCCAGCTTAAGTCATTTCGTGTAAGTTACTGGTTTTTGCATGAAATCATCCAACATGTAAGAACATTTTGTGAAAATATAACCTTGATATCTTTAATATTGACTGAGTATGGTTAAAGATTGAAATCAATGCAAACTCAATGAGTGATCAAACTTTGATGCTCATATAATCTTAAAATTAGATTTCACAGACTGAGTCACAAATATTGTAGTTTCTAATAAAACGTGTAAAAATATTACTGTTGATCAAAAAAGCATGATCTGACATTGCTGATTTATATCTTCACAAGATCTACTTTGATGATTATTCTGTAAAATGGCATTTAAACTTTATGAGCTCCTCATCTGTCTTTTCAGATAAGTATACAAATCACCGTCATATCCATCAACACACTTCTGAGACACAAATTTATACAAACTCAGGTGTCTCAGGTGTGGTTAAGACCTCAGTGACGGGTCATAACCTCAGCAAATACACAGGCACCTGATCCATCCACCCATCCACAAATCTGCTGTTGGGGAGAACACTTAATACAACACTTAAAACAATAATGTCTATTTGACTCTTAATAATCTAAAGTTTTGGGATATTTCCTATGCTTACTCTTCCTATGTTAGTGCCAGAAGGATGTTATAATAAATAAAGGAAGTCCACTATGTGCATTGCTGAAATAGATGCATGTCCTTAACTGTCAACACAGCACACATCCCAATACACAACACAGTGATTTCTCATTGATTTACTGTCTGCATGCGTTATTGAAAAGCGTTACATTGGTTCCTCCCACACCCGCGTGCTTCCAGCACATCCACTCGTGCACCTGAACTTCACTTGCATGAATATGATGTAGCTCTTGGTTTGCCTTAGCAGCAAAGTGCATTACTTTCCTCATATATTTTATATATATTGTAGGCTACTCATCAGGAAATTCTTGCGTCTGAAGATGTTGATTATGCACGCGCGCGGACAATAGCGTGAACGTGCCGCGCGGAACTTCATAGCCAGCATCATTTATGACAAGCATGAACACGCGGGCGTAAGGTGAGCAGCTTGCTGTCTTACTTTAAACGATTAACGATGTTAAAATAATATGTGTGTTTAATAAAATAAAAGCCTAGTATAAGGTGTCTGTAACAGTCGCGCAACACTCAGAAGGTCATTGATAATTTTAATCTAATTTCCAGTACAGAAGGTAACAAACAGGGTGCGTTTAAATTTTACCTCAGTACTTACAGCATATGCTGCATTTTCAGGAACAATATATACTAATCATGGGTTGAAATAAATGAAACATTAGTGTGTTATTTGTTTTAAGTATTTGTTTTAAATTAAGTACATTTTATTAAAGGGATAGTTCACCCAAAAATGAAAATTCTGTCATCATTACTCGTCCTCATTTTATTATTAACCTGTAGCCTATGAGGTTTTTTTTATTTTGATGATCACAAACAAGGTATTTTGATAAATGATGATAAGCACACAGCTGATTGTAACCATTGACTACTATAGTAGGAAAACAAATTATGGAAGTAGTGTGATAAATGATGAAGAAGATATTTTGATAAATGATGGGAAGCACATATTGAATTCCATTGTATTTGTTTTTCCTACTGTGGAAGTCAATGGTTACTATCAGCTGTGTGTGTGCATCATTTATCACAATATCTGATTTGGTGTTTATCAGAAAAAAAGACATTCATTCACGAGGATGAGAACATGACAGAATTTTCATTTTTGGGTAAAGTTGTGAACCATCCCTTTAAGCAACATTTTACTAAAATATGAAAAAAATAAAACATTTAGGGATTTTTGGTATAAATTAAAATGCTTTGGTGAAACAATGGTTTTGATAATAGAATAAAAACGATCAAATAATAACAATGTCTAATGAGACTTGTAGTTTACAAGTAACATTTGTACAAGTGCACCATGAAATGTGTATTTTCTGCAGTGCATTGCTATCAATTTCTTATCCTGTTATTCCATTTTAAAGGATTAAACCTGTGGGGTGTGGTCAGGTTACAAGTTATGAATTGAAATGGAGAATTCCCATCCCTGGTTTCCAACTGTCGGCTGATAATTTATGCAGAATGCTTTTACAATTCATAGTTTTACATTACATACGACATGTGCTGCATGTTTTATGTTGCTTCCTCCATGCATCTTTTTGTATTGTGGTAACAATACATACTGTAGCACAGTTGTGTGAACATCTGCTACACAGATTTGTACCAAAGAATAGCATTCATAATGATAAACGGTGCATTGAAGAGCTCTCCATGTGATGGAGCTGCATTACCCAGCAGAACATCAGACGGGCTGAACAGCTGAATCATTTTGAGGGAACAATCATCAGCCCCTGTATTCAGTTTTTAATGTTGATTCCTCATCACAGCCAGAGAGACACAGGGAGGAGAAATGACAAAAAGCTGTGGCAATTTGTACTGAAGTGGTTTCTATGTTATCATCTAAGTATGCAATTTTCCAGGTTCTATTCTGTCTCACAGGGTGATTGAAACAGAAAATGTCTCTAGGACACACCATAAAGCATGTAGGGGTGCAGTTAAGGACGATGGGGGATGTAAACCTCTAATTATCAGAAATAGCAATTACAACCCTCCTAATATAAATATATTCATTAATGAAAACAAGTACATTTGACATTTCTACACCCCTATGCCAACCAGAATAAGAAGAAAGAAATGTTTTTTATACTCTGACTTATTAAAAGAGATAAAGGAACTGTCATTATCAATGCATGCATAGTCATGGACACATTGAAATAAAAGATCAAGTGTCTTGAAGGATATGACCTTTCGGTGAATGGGATTGTGCATATATATCTGTGCCTGAGGACACATATAATAAGTGTGTTTATAGTGTGAGGAGATAAACAGAAATGTCACAGCACATATTAGAAGAACGATGTATTCATTTAACATTTGGTCTCTCTTTAAGTCAACACGAATCAGAATCAAGCTGATTCATTACTTTTTAATGTTTTTGGTCTAATTAAATACAATTTAGCATTGCACAAATTTTTTAAGAGTACAGTTTGTCTTTGTAAAACATTTTGTGATGCTTATTTTTTTTCTTGTTGAATATTACAAGACAGCCAAGGATGATAAAATGTGTTTGTACCCAAACTCATTGAATCTGTGCCTCTCTTAGCAGCTTTAATGTACTTCTGAAGGTAGATATAGCGCTTAGTAACAAATGAAGGCAATATTTTTCCTCAAAAACAATAAAAATATACCCATCGGCCAAAAGCAGTGCCACAACTGGTTTACCTCGAAACTCAATGCACCCCAAAGATGGAGTATAGGCCTATCTTACAAAAGCACAGTCATTTTTTTGGGAAGGGAAGACCTTGTTTGTTTTGTGCTTTGTTTTACATTTTTAAATGACCATGCTCTTCAATGGCAATTTCCTTTTTCCCCTATAGGCGAAAAGTCGTCAATATGTCATATAATCAGCTTAAATGGCAATACAGTCACTTCTAAATGCACTTATGAGCCGAATCGTTCTTAGCATTACAGTTTTGTGTTGTCTTGCATCGTGTAGCCTGGAATTGGTTTTTAATGAAGCTCTATCCATCTCATATGAGCTGGAAAGAGCCATGTTAACCTTTAATTAAATATTGTTCAATATTCCAGTGGCAAAATCATGGTGATGGTCAAGCATTAAAAGCCTTTTGTAATGGGCAGTTATTTTTTTAATTACGGTAATTGAACATGAAAACAAATTATTAAGAAGGCTGCATTTGTGATAACACTACAGAATGTTATCTTGGGTAACACTTTACAATAAGGTTCATGAGTTAAAGGGGCCATGTCACAAGACTTTTTTAAGATGTAAAATAAATCTTTGGTGTCCCCAGAGCACATATGTGAAGTTTTAGCTCAAAATAGCACATAGATAATTTATTATAACATGTTAAAATTGACACTTTATATGTGTGAGCAAAAATAAGTTTTTGGGTGTTTCCTTTAAAATGCAAATGATCTGATGAAATTCAAACACTGATCACAATGATGGTGGTTTGTTGAAATTATTTTCTCTCTCTCTTTTTCTCTCTGCACTAAATGGCAGTGCTGTGGTTGGATAGTGCAGATTAAGGGGCGGTATTATTATAATAAGAGCTCCTTGTGACATCATAAGGAGAGCCAAATTTCAATGAGCTATTTTTTCACATGCTTGCAGAGAATGGTTTACCCAAACTAAGTTACTGGGTTAATCTTTTTCACATTTTCTAGGTTGATAGAAGCACTGGGGACCCAATCATAGCACTTAAACATAGAAAAAGTCAGATTTTTATGCCATGGCCCCTTTAACATTAGTTAAATACATTAGTTACATGAACTAATAATGAACTGCACTTATACAGCATTTATTTATCTTTGTTAATGTTAATTTCAACAATTACTTATACTTTATTAATATCTTGTTAACATTAGTTAATGCACTGTGAACTAAAATGAACATTTGATTTTTTTTCTATTAACTAACATTAAAAAAAGATGAATTAAATGTATTGCTCGTGGTTTGTTCATGTCAGTTAATACATTAACTAATGTTAACTAATTAACCTTATTGTAAAGTGTTACCAAAAGATAAAATATGCAACTCGACAAAGGATCATTTTTATTTTAGCAATATCATAATCTAACACATGAAATACAATATAGTGTTTTGTAGGTGCATGTGCAGCATATTTAAGCAAGAACGCAGTCTCATTAATTGTGTGAGCAGTATTATTCACTTCAACTCCAACTGAGAGCATAAATACTGTCTGAAGGGCCGCATTATTCACATTTTGTATGAGAAAGCCATGAAATCTTTTACATTATGCTACATTTACATATTCGACAGACACTTTCATCCAAAGTAACTTACAATGCATTACAAGGAACACTCTAAAAAAAAAACTAAATACTAAAAAGTACTAAAAGCTTGCAATCATAAACTGTAAAAAAAGTAAGCAGCATTTTTATCAACTCAACATATATTTTTATGTTACTTTAACTTATAAAATCAAGCTGAAATTGTTTAACTTAATTTTTAAAGTTATGTCAACTTTTTTAAGCCAAAACTTGAAATAGTAGGTTGAATTGACTTGCAAAACCAAGTTGTTTTAACTTCAATTGCTATATTTGTTATACTCACTGGGGTCTACATGCCTTTTTCAGTCTGCCGCCTTGTTGATTTCAAGCCGAGGCTGTGACACATTAAATCCTTTTGTGTTAGATCTGGATGCTGGTCATTCAGCCATCAAAACATCTGTGCCTACATCATTTTACAAATTTGCATGGGGCAAATAACCGAGAAAAAAAAAACATGAATTGTTCATTTGAAAGGGACATATGATCACATTTGAGATGAAAAAAGCGCATTGTATACATAAAATCTGTTTGGATATTAGCCTGTTGGCTAATCACTAATTTCTCATGTTGTAAGCATGTTTACTTTTCTTTAAAATGCCAGTACAATATTTTATGACAACAACTAAGTATATTTCTCCAGTTTTTATAACATCATGTATTTTCTCTATTCTTTTTTTCAAGACATTGACTTAATAACATGGGATTGACTTGATATAGTACTTTATTGTCAGATGAGTCTGAAATTTGTCTTGCGTCACAGTATCCATGTTTACAACAATGAACATTCTTTGGACAATAACACACAAAAACAAGACACATAATACATTACACCCTCTTACCCTTCTACAATTACATCACATTTATAGTACTCTTGATTTTGACTTTTGGTTAAGCTTCTTATTCAAATCTAGTATTGCCCGATGCACAAAATCATTTTTCAGCTTAACTTTATTAAATCTTGGGACTTTATATCTTCGGTTTAATGGTAGTAATTCAAATTCATTGTACGGAACATGATTAGAATCTGAAACTTTATTATTAGCCAGTCTTATCAGATTATTATAATATTATGCTGACTCATATTGCTTCTCAAGGGGCTGACCTACGATCTTTTTAATATTGAACAGCCTTGTTTTTAACTTCACAGACAAACTTCTATACCAAATGCAGTTGCAGTATTACAGTAAACTCATTATCACAGACATAAAGAACATGAGAAGAATCTGTTTTCTTACTCCAAAAAGATTCTCTGCTTCGTTCTTTTACAAATAGCATCAATATGATAATCCATGATATCACATTGTCAATCATTACTCATAAGTACTTATATGTTTTAACCTGTCTGATTGGTCTATTGCGGATAAAAACAGGCATTGCAGTTGTATTATCAGATGTAGACCCAAATATAATTTCTTCTGTTTTACTTGTGTTAATAACAAGATCATTTTTCTCACACCATTCAACCAAAGAACACCCTGTTGATTAAACTCAGGACTGTTCTCATCATGCAACACAGATATTAACACAGTATTGTCAAAATTAAAATATACTGATTAAACATGTCAGTTTAGACAGTCATCTGTATACAAGGTGAAAAGTATTGCAGAACTGACGCAGCCTGGGTACTCCAATATTATTTGTAATGGCAGAGGACAACGTTTTATTCACTGTATCTTTCTGAATTCTGTTAGTGAGGAATGAAATACTAATGGATCAAATAAGGATTTACACACAGTTTTACAAGTTTTGACACCAGTGTGCCAACCTTGACAGTATTAAATGCGGACGAAAAGTGTAGAAACAAAGTTCTTATAGTTGTGTTGGGTTTGTCTAACTGTTTAGAGATGATCAGTGGTGGCTCATGAGTGCTCATCCGAGAAGGGCAAATTCAAAATATGTGTTTATTGTGTCATGTGATCCATGTGCATCACGTGTTTTGTCAAAGTAACTGCAGACGCGTCAAAACTGTTTATGATAAAAGAGACGCTTACGTTCACAAAATATACGCAAAACACTCCCTTAACAGTAAACTCTGATTACGCATGAGATTAAGGGAATATCTGGCAAACGTAAGAATCTTTAGACGCGTCTGCAGCAGGCACTTATTTGACAAGACACGTGATGCACATAGGTTCACTCGAGGTGCAGAACACATATTTTGAAATTAGGAACCACACACATGACGGGCTACATACATGTTGTGACGAACTTCGCATCGAGCGCCCTCAAAAAAATAAGTCACTGGCCGCCACTATAGGGAATGTGGAGTTGACGTCACGCCGTGTGGCATTATGAGTAATCCGCCATATTTGCAGGATCGCCTCCTATCCCGCTGTATTTGAGTTAGTGTGTTGGAAGTTGTTTTTGTATTTTCTGCCAAGATTTTAATAAACTTCGATATGTTTGGTCAGTACTGCTCGATCAAGAACTGCCACAGCAGGTCACACGATTGTTCAGGGAGGAAACTGAACAACGGAATACGTTTTTTAAGCTTTTATTTGGGGGAAGCCAGTGGAGGAGCTGACGAAAAGACGCCGGATCGCGTGGTTTACCTGCCGCAATCAGGAGAAAAAACTTTTACTTTTCAAAAAAAATCCCTGCATCAGCGAGAGTGTGTTTGCTGCATTTTCAGTCATTCAGTAATTTGTGATTAATAAAAGCAGAACCACTTAAATTGTCTTGTTTTTATGCTAACACTGTCAAACTAACTTGTAAATGTAAATTATGTAACGTTATTTATTCATTTCTGATATAAAAATAAATCTTTAGACAATTTTGACGATTATAACAAATATTTTTTATTAAATGCAACTGCTCAAACCCACTGCTTGTGAATGATAAAATGTTAGCTAAATATTTAGCATTTTGTTTGTTTTAATAACTTGGCCAAGAACAGAAGTGCCATCTTATGAACATGTGTTGATTCATTGCACAGAATACAACGGATATTTTTTATAGAATCATTAAGATACTTAGGTATTAATACATTGTAAGTAAATGGCATATTTCTTTTAGCTGGTTTGCCAACCGTCATAAAACTCCAAAAGAAGAATGTCATCTTACTATGAGCTTGTAGGGATTTATAGCTCTTAAACTCCTGCAAAGTGCATGCACTCAATCCAAAAACAAGGTAATAATAACAGATATATGAGCAGAGGTAGTGCGTCTGGATCCGTAATCCAGTCATGGGCTGCTAAATCATATGGATCTGTTGTTTATTTGTCCAAATAAAGTTTTTTGGCAGTAGCACTTAGTTTCTCCCGATAGGGTCTCTTCTCTTTTTCTTTCAAACTCCTCAATTTCTTCGGTTCTTCTTCAAGTTTACCTAGTTTTAGCTTAACACACACCCACAATTAAATGGCATAGCGGTCGGCGGTGCCTCTAAACATGGGGCCCACGTCCCATAATGCAACACTGCGGTGACGTACATTAACAATCCCTATAGATGATATGCAGCAACTGCATCTTCGGTACTACAACCTTTCTTAAAGGCAAACTGAAAGGGATCAAGTCTATTTTTAACCATCCTAACTTAGTGCTGAAGTAACAATTTTTCAAGACATCTCACAATAACTGAAATAAGGGCTATTGGTCTAAAATCTTTAAATTGTCTTGCATGAAAATTTAGGTAATGGTTTTATAAATGCTGTCTTCAATAACACCAGAACAGTATGTGTGTCAACTGAGGCTTGAAATACTGATTGCCACATTGGAGCCAATTTGTGTGCACACTTCTTTAAAAAAAAACCTGCACTAAATCTATCTGGGCCAGAAGATTTTTTGTTTTAGTACACTGAAACGTTTTACTTCTTCAACTTCAATTAAATTCTTTCTGATGCTAATAAAGCCACATGATCTTGAGTCCCTACTGATTCAAATCTGGTAAAAAATTTATTTAGTTAATTCCCAAAACGAAATTCATTATCAATCCAATCACAATGGATTTGTTTGAAGATGACAAACCAGTCATTGTTTTCATAGTATTACAAACCTTTTTTGTGTTGTTAGTCTTAAAAGCTTCTTCCAAATGCCTCCTATGAACTTCTTTTGTTTCTTTTAGTTTAATTTTTAACTCTCTTTCTGTTTGTTTAAGTACGGCAATATCCCTACATGCTACTTTCCTCGAATTTATAACTTCTTTAATACCCTAAGTAACGTATGGTTTATTGTGTGGATAAACTTTAATCTCTTTTATAGGCTCTTGATTTAGTCATTTAAAACTATAGTTCAAATTAGTACAAATTTGTCCAAGTAAAACAAGCTTTCTTGTTGCTGTATACTTTCATTCGTCCACAATCTAATTAATTTCTTTTCTGGTTTGCTTTTTTTAAGTTTGGACCTGTACACAGGAATCATATACTACATGTGCTTAAAAACATAAGAGAATTTTTTTACATATTCAGGCCTTGCATTTTTTGTATTCTATACAAATTGGAGATATGTACTTAGTTATAGAACTATATTAGTGTTTTAAAGAAAAGTAAGCTTCCTTACAACATTAGAAATTTTTGTTTGGCCAACAAAACAATAGGTTTAAAGCGCACGCTCTAAACGTCCACCTATCAAAGCCTCGGTTTGGAATTAACATGGCGGCAGGGTGAATAAGGCCTATTTATAATTTCATTAATCTATGATGTTAAATATAAATGACTCACCTTTAGTCTTGTCATTGTTCAAAACATACTGTATCTTAAACTTGACAATGTATAGAAAGAGGAGAGCTCCCCCCCATCTGAGTCTGGTACCTCCCAAGATTTGTTTTTACTAAGACCTTATGGAGTTAACTGTTGGCTTTGGTTTACAGCCAAATATATGAAGGCATTATTTCCTTTATCTTTAAATGGAACAGCACCTATGGAATTGAAGTCATTGTATGGCAATGTTTTCCAGTAAGCTGCTTTGACACTAAATACTTTTTGGGGGCTCTCCTGATTTTGCCAAGTGGTTGATGTCCTGACCCTTGGACAACATTTCAATCAACCAATCAGATTTCAGAAATAAGTTTACAGTTTGTTTAAAGTTTAATCTTACAACCAGGATTAGCTGCTTCTAGACAATTGTTTTTCACTTGTCCCTTTGATTTTAGGGTTTGGTTATGGTTAGGGTTGGGGTTTGTGGGGTGGGTTAAGGTTTTATTCACAAAAACGTTGTCCTTGGATCAATTCAATATGTTGCCCTGAGAACATCTTTTACCTGGTAAAAAATCAGTTCGAGCACTTTTTGGGTCTTTATATTTATAGAAATTGTTCTGCAAGAAGATGCAACACATTTTTTGTTTTTTAAAAATGTCTTTAAAATGAACAGAAAATTTATGTTGAAAGGAAATAAGTAAATGGTTCTTTTACAAAAAAAGTTGTGGCATCACTCTTAAGAACCTTAATTTTTAATTTTTAGTCCTTTTGGTAAATTAACTTAACATTTTCTCTTCTTCTCAACAGTTTCATGCTGGTTTGGACAGACTGAAGGTATACATTTTAACATGGGCCAATCATACGCAGCCAATGTGACTGATGATGCGATTCATGGTGGAAACCGTGCCACCATCTGGCACGAGGACGGTGTGGGCAACGATACCATCGATCCTTACAAGCCCACTTTTGCGAATGACATCACCAAGCACCTGGGCGTTCAAGTTTTACTTATCTTAGCATATTCCCTCATAATTCTGCTGGGACTTGTGGGTAACAGCCTGGTCATTTACATGATCGTACTGTACAGAAACATGCGCACGGTCACCAACTACTTCATCGCAAACCTGGCCTTGGCAGACCTGATGATGGACACTCTGTGTTTACCATTCACGCTGGTCTACACGCTGTTGGATGAATGGAAGTTTGGAGAAGTGATGTGTCATATGGTGCCTTTCAGCCAAGCTCTGAGCGTACATGTCTCCATTCTCACTTTGACAGTCATTGCTCTGGAACGCTACAGGTGTATTGTCTTTCATCTCGGCCAACGGCTCAATAAATGCACTAGTTTCATCATCATTGGTCTGATTTGGACGTTGGCTGCCATATTGGCTGGACCATTGGCTATCTTTCGGGAATATAGGCGCGAGGAGATCCCGTACATTGGCTTGCGTATAGCGGTCTGCTCTGAGAAGTGGCCCAATGGCACCAACCGAGATGCGGTTATATACAGTCTATCAATGCTCGTCCTACAGTACATGGTACCGCTGACGATCATCAGCTATGCTTATGTGTGCATCTGGATCAAACTGAAAAACCACGTCAGCCCCTGCAACCGCAACGATAGTATCGCCCGTCGCAAGAAAACCACTAAGATGCTGGCAATGGTAGTTGTCGTCTTTGCCGTTTGCTGGCTTCCTTTCCATTTGTTCCAGTTGGCGAGTGATCTCGACTTGATTCTGAAGTTCAGAGAGTACAAACTCATTTATACGTTGTTTCACATCGTGGCTATGTGCTCGACGTTTGTCAATCCGTTGCTCTACGGCTGGATGAACCAGAACTACAGGAATGGTTTCCTTATGTTCTTTCGATGTGAACACAAACCAGACACCATTTACCCTGATGGGTCCTTCAGGACTCGATCTTTGAGAGGAATGATTGTGAACGGGCACAATGACGGACAGCCTGCAGCTGCTGTCTGATCATAAAGACTGAGGCCAAAGGTTAAATGCTTTCAGTGGACCTAGCTACAGTAAAAAGTTGGATCAACTTTAAAAAATACTTCAATTGGTACATCATGATCTAACGAAAAGTTGTGTTATATTCATGAAAAATTGTATTAATTTATTTGTGTCCATGGCATAAAATTCAGCTTTTTTTCGTGCCTTGAGCACGAACGTCTTTTTCGTGTCATTTTATGTATTGTTTTCTCATTTTTCCCACTATTTTTAAATCATTGTCACTTGGGGATGGGGTTACACTTTGGGTTTGGGTTAGGATGTAATTTTATGTATTGGTTTCTACATGTTTTTCTTCCGCTTTTAAAACTATTCTCACCTGGAGTTGGGGTTTGTATTAGGATGTCTAAAAATGTTACAGAAAGTGATTCTAACACCAAGCGACAATGGTAAGAAAATAGGAAAAAACTATGAGAAAACGGTACATAAAATTAGACGAAAAAGAAAGTCGTGCCACAGACACGAAAAACTATTTATAAAAATTAGTGCGAGTGACACAAAAAAGCTGAATTTCATGCCATGGACACGAATAGCTCAGTCTGAATTGGTAACACTTAAAACATTGAATTTTATCAACTTACATTTTCACCTAAAGTGAAATTTTAAGTTGCAAAAACTTAGTGTTACCAATTGAAGTAATTTTAAGTAGTTAAGGTCTCCAATAATCTATTTCCGGCAAAACATACACTAGAAAAAAATGAAAGGTTCAGCAACTTATCAACTTGACCAAATGACTTCAATTGGTAACACCTAAAAATATTAAGTTGTATCAATTTATATGTTTAAGTAAAAAAAACTTAACACTAAAAACATAATTTTTAGGGTGTTATTGAAGTAATTCTTTTACTTTTTCACTTTTTATAGTGTGTGTTTTGCTGGAAATAGATTATTGACGTCCTAAACTACATATGTAGTTATTGAATCTACTGTCAACTAACTAAACCATTACTCCTTGATTTTCCACCGTCTGCTGCAAGTTATAAAAAAGTGATCATGCATAAGTCTGATATACCGCAGACAAACTGAAGTAGCTTAGTCAATAGAGTCAATTTGCGTACTATATGTAGGCTACTATACACATATACGGGTCAATTTTGTGGTGAGGTAAAATATTGTAAAATCAATCAATCAATTCAGTTGTGATTTGTCAAAGGTGAAAATGTTGTGCATGTTTTGTTCTGTGGAAAGATGCATATATGTATATACGTAATGTATGGTACTGTAAGCTATATGTATTGCAGTGCTTCAGTGTAATCTATAGATTCACATGGCTGTATGCTTTATATTTAATCTTTTGTTATTTGTTATTATATAAAAGCTACACGTGTATTATGGTGCAGCTATAGCACACTAGACTTTAAAAATTACCATGTGGTTATGAGCACAGAACAATAGCATTCACAGTGCTGTAGTTGCATTATTTATTACCAGTGCGACCTAATGTTTTTATGCCGTAAAGACTTCGTATTCTAGGTGTTGCAAACAAGGGAAAGTGAGGAAGAAACCTTTAAGAATATAATGCGGCACATCTGCATCACATTTCAAAAGCCTTCACAGATACAAAGAGTTGAAGATACAGATATTACACAATGATTTCAACTCATTTGTTCATTTTACTGTAACAAGTCATTGTTGAAGTAGCCAAATTGCTTTGTCCATAACTTTGTGCTCCGTCTCGAATGTTATTTATTTATTTATTTAACATGATTGGGTGGCATATTTTCTCTTCATTAGAAATAAGTTGCACTTTTGAGTTTGTTTTTAATCTCATTGAACAAACCCTGTGCAAATGAAATGTTTTTGCCAATTAAAGTTATAAATAATTTGTCATCAGACAATTTCATATATGGAGTGAAATGTTTTTTTTCTTTTACAAAAACAAACTTGTTTGAGAAATCTGTGGTCTTAATGTACGAGAGCTGTATAGTAAATCTAATCAATTTCTGCCCTCTACTGGGCCTTTGAAGTAGTTTCAGGTTAAGGTTTTAGTGAAAAGCAGGCAGCAGTAAAAGATAAACTGAATAACTTAAACATGTAAGGTAATTATTTAAAAATTAAAAAAAAATTAGTGGAACATGTTGATATATAATGTGATGAGCTAGCCCAGTGTTACTCTGCTGTGTGAACATGAGACAAACTGATTCAATACAGCCAAGTGACACCACTTTATTTAAGTATTTATAATAATAGCAATAACAACAATAATTACATGTAAAATGGCAAAAAAAGTGTAGAAATGTTTGGTTCTCAGAATATTGTTGTTTTTGTATTTTTTTTTTTCAATTTAAAGCAAAGTTTCAAACTTATGAGGCTGATTAACCAAATTTCAATTGAGAACAACATATTTAGCTACACATCATGCATGTCTGAGAGCGTAATTTATACTATGTTCTTAAAAATAAAAGATACTCCGGTTTCCACCCACAGACCAAAAACATGCAAGTTAGGCAGATGCTAAATTGTCCCTCCCGCAAACTGTTTATGGATCATCTTCTGAATAAAACTTCTGTATGGATTAACTGGTTCTCGCCATGAATATGCTGTAGATGCTGGAATGGCATAAAGAAATAAAGATAGAAGAAGGTGAAAAATAAAAGAGCTAGAATTTTTACAGTTAAACACGAAATGGAGTTTAATTTATTTGGACTTTTAAATGGAATTGATTTGATGAAGTCAAGGCTGCAGCTAAAATGCAGAACAAAGTTTAATTTATTAGGGCATTCCTCTAGTGGAATGCCTTTGACTGACGGTGCATAAAGACCTTAACAAAATGAAATATATTTTTTATTACCTTAGAAAGAGCCAATATTATGTATATACAGCACGGGTCTCCTTACATGGAAGCCGCCATTTTGCGTCATCATGTTTCTACAGTAGCCCTAAACGGACGAATTGCTCTATACATAGCGTGTTTATCACTACATTGTCTCAGAAGATGACCTGTGACGGCTACTTTAGCTTCTCTAGGTGCTTCAAAATGGAGCGGTGCAATTCAGAACCTAACCACTAGATGCCGCTAAAATCTACACACTGTACAAAGGAACTGTAAGTAGGATTTTAAAGGACAAGTTCGGTATTTTACACTTAAAGCCCTGTTTTCAGATTGTTTATGATGAAATAGAATGGTTTTGACTGAAAATTGGACATATGATGCTGGCCCGAGAATTTTCGGGTGTTTGTTGTATCACCTCCCACCTCTATAATGGCTGTTAAGGTGCACAGGAACAATCCTTTCTAAAATGCATTAAACTTTCGTTTACAAAGACGTGAAACTCACCGAGTGGTCAGGGGTATTCACTGATGCTCACACAAAAATCGCTGCAAAAGATGCTTTCCAACAGGTTTTATCATTGTTTTTGTCCAACTTCATTGACTTGTATTAGTTGTGCTGTGCATAGATATGTATATAAAGGCTAGATGGCTCGTCCGCGCTGATGGCCAATTGAGTGGAACGTCCGCATTTTGGCGGCCATCTTAGGACAGGGCGCTCGTTCACTCGTAGCATTGAGTTTTAATGATGCAGGTACTTTTAAATGACCATAACTTGCTTAATTTTTTACCGATTTTCAAACGGATTGGTTTGTTATAAACGTCAAAGATGTACCTATGACACTGAATACGTATACTAAAAATAAATAAAAAATTCATGAAACATGTTAAAGCATCCAGAATTATAGCCACGTTAATAACGTTTGTAAAAAACCAAACCGTTTGTAAATCCGTCAAGAATTCAGCAAGTTACGAGCATTTTAGTTGGCGTATGTCACTCACCTTCCGTCCACAGCAGCAGGGAGCAGCACTATGGCAGCACTGACCTAAGATGGCCGCCAAGTGACGACACAGCTGACTCCGCCTTGAGCCATCTAGCCTTTATATACATATCTATGGTGCTGTGAGGTACGATATTACTCCGCCACCGAAAACGTTGTTTGTATTCTTGCAATTGGCAAAGGCGGATTATCGCCACCAACTGGCCTGGAGTGTCTATTATTTAAGCTTTTAGCCGAATAATATACGGGTGTGAGGCGTTTGAAAAAATAGGTCCACAAGTTTACAACGAATGGTAAAACACCTGTTGGAAAGCTTTTGCAGCGATTTTTGTGTGAGCATATCAGTGAACACCCCTGACCACTCGGTGAGTTTCACGACTTTGTAAACGAAAGTTTAATGCATTTTAGGAAGGATTGTTTCTGTGCACCTATACAGCTTTTGTAGAGGTGGGAGGTGATACAATAAACACCTGAAAATTCTCGGGACAGCATCATATGTCCAAATTTCAGTCAAAACCGTTCTATTTCATCATAAACAATCCGAAAACAGGGCTTTAAGTGTAAAATACCGAACTTGTCCTTTAAAGCAACACTATGTAGTTTCCATGTAAAAATGACTTACAGCTCCCCCATGTGGTTGAAATGCGCAACAGTGCCTGGTATCAGACACTCTTCTGCAGGCAGGGGGAGGGGCGGGGCTGTGTTTCCTACCCTCCACCGCCACTTTCAGAGTGTGCTTGTAGCAGCTAGGAGGCTGCTCAGATTGCAGCAACAGTACAATTTGTCCAGTTAAGAGTTGTTCTATCACTGAAATAATTTTAGAGACATTATTTAAAGGTAAAAAAAACTACATAGTGTTGCTTTAAGTGTTTTATTATAAAAAAATCAATGTCTTTATTCATAAATATGTCCTCATTGGTGTCAAATGACCTCTGCCGATGATTAGACTTTTTTAGTAAGCTTAATAGAATTTTCTTCTCTTTACTTACATTGAACGAGTAAATCCAAGGAGGCTTCCATGTCGGGGACAAAAAGCACCAGCGTACCAACACGTTTTCATTCAGAACACGTGAACAAGCTGCAACGGATAAGTAGATCAGTGATTACATAATGGCTACAGTAGTTGCAACACACTTTTGGAAAAGCAAAGCGCTAGAGAGCACTGTTCGTTTGAATGCAAAATACAATTTCACTACTAGATGGAGGAAAATCCTACTTACTGTACCTTTAAGAATTTTTATTTTTAGGAGGGTTGGCAAGGTATAAAGCACATTTCATACACAAAGGTTATTTATTTATAATGCTTTGCATAGAGATAACCGTACACATTTGAAGATCTTTATAAGAAATATGATTGATTTTAAAAGATTCTTAACAAAAAACAGAAATAAGAAGAAGTCTGAAATAAACATGTAGTCAGTGTGAAGCAGTACAGTGTTCAGTCAGTCAAGCTAGATGTGTTTTGTTTCTGTTCTGGGTTCTGTCTCTTCTTAACCAGTTATGGGTGGCATAATAACTAAATGCTAAATATAATTAAACTCACCTTGTTTTGGGTGATCCCATTGTATTAATAAATGACTTAATCTGTGCAGTCTATAGATTTATTTTTATAATCATATCTGCAATGTATTATTTAGGCCTAAGCCATTAAGTAAGTGGTTTAATAGTTTTTGGGAAGGCCAGTAAGAAGTCCATTACTGTAATCCAACCTGCTTGTGATTAGGTTTCTTTTATACCTTGAACATATAAACATGTGCTTGTGGTTATATTTCTAAGATTAGAAGCTGATTTGCTTATTGCTTTGACATGACTACTAAAACTAACACCACACACTACAATTACAGCAAGGATTCAGATTTTATTTTGTCTTTAGACCCTGCAAAGATATGTTACATTAAGTTTCGCCCTCTAATAACTGCAACTTTGTGATAAGGTGATAACGGCAATAAAGCCAAATAGATTAGGGTGTCATCTTCATAGCTGTAAAGATAAACACGTTGTGTCATATTAATGCAGATTTAGCCTACATATATCAACCGCAATTTGATATATGCACAGTACGCGACGATTACTTCGCACTTTAAGGCGAAGACAACAAGATTGGGTGTTAACATGGTACTTAAATTTGTATGGTACATAAAACTACCGCAACCGCAAGTTCTGTGTAAACAACCATGAGAAACTGCACGTACGAGGGCTTTTCAATCCCTCTCGCGATACTGTGATGTCACGGGCCGATCGATCTGCGCAGAGCTTGCATGAGGTCGAACACGCCTACACAACGCTGTAACGCACATAGTAACGCAGATGTCTGCGGATGTGACGTACTAACCGTGACCTTCCTCCCGTCAGTCACGTACAGTCATGTAGACGAACAATATGAATTTGTTGGAAATGTAGAGTAGAGAATCCCTTCAGGAAACCCTCAACCGTCAGTTTACACTGGTAAGTTATTATTAATACGCATGATAACGATCAAATCTACATATAGCGACCGAGTCAGGACGTTTCATTCAGATAGAATTAAACATGTGTTAAAACTGTGTGCTCGAGAGACGAGTCATCCACTCACGAGCAGTCCAAATGCAGCTCAAATAAGTGCTGATTATAGCTTTATATGCAGTTTTTATTTCTGTACGTTGTCTTATAGCCGTGTTATGTGATTATTCAGCTGGAAATAAAGGTGTATTTATATGGTTGTGTATCAAAACCTAGTTAGCAATAGATCATAGTTACAATGTCTAGCGAGCTTTAGCACAAACCAGGGGCGAATATTTAAGAGAAAGTCTTAAAAACAGTATGACAGCAAACATTTTAAGGTTATTACTGTTTCCTGTCTGGTGATCGTATTTATATTTAACACAGCATATGTGTGTCTTTATTCATGAAAATATAAGTTATTTATATTCTGGGCTCTGGACTATTGATCTTGTCATAAAACATAATTGATAGGGATGCACGATAGGATTTTTTGGGCCGATACTGATTTAAACAGACAACTTCTGGCCGATACCGATGCCGATATTAAACACTTGTATACAATACTATACAGTTGGTCTATTAGCTAGTTTATTTCTGCATCAAATTATTTTTACTGAACATGGATTGGATCTAATTAACATTCAACTGACCAACATAATAAGAGAGACACAAATTAAGCTAAAACAAATATAATAAGACAGCATGACAACCTTCAAAGGTGGTTTTTGCTATTTTAGCATTTATTTTATTAACAACATTAACTCGTTTTTTACATATAATGGATTTCTTTATGCAGTTAGTTAATAAACAATCGGTATCGGCCTTTCTCGTGCTATTGCCGATATGCCGATGGTTTCAAATTCATCAAAAATCGGCCGATAAATATCGGCGGCCGATACATCGGTGCATCACTAATAATTGACTTCCTAACTTTTCTATGCTAAGATGCCTAAAAATGCTGTGTAGGTGGTCAGCTCTTTAGGTCCTGAGACAAAGCCAATAAATCTTTATAAAAGTACAGCTTTGTTATTATTTAATGTTAAATTAAGGATTTCCTTGCACGTTCCAGTCAGTGTCATTTCTCAGTGTTCCTGAAGGTTTTTTGTCATTTTGTTCTGGGTCGCAGTTTTCAGCAGAAGTGGGAACAATGGTGAAGTATTTCAGCTGTTCAGGCTTTCTGAAAAGCTCATGGGACCAAGTGTTTCTGGCCTTCTGGCAGCGATACCCCAACCCCTACAGGTACAAACATAGTTAATCGCTTACGAGTTATCATTGTCTTAACAACCTTTTAATCTTGCGTCTTGTTATTTTATTTCTGCCACCCAGTAATCATGTTTTAACTGAAGACATCATATTTCGGGAGGTCACTCCGGACAACCGGCTCATTTCCAGACGTCTCTTGACCAAAACAAGCAGAGCTCCTCGATGGGCGGAGAAGTTTCTGCCGGCTCACATGGCACAGAAGGCTTTTATTATCGAAGATTCAATAGTTGATCCTCAGGACAAAACCATGACCACGCTTACCTGGAACATCACTCACGCTCGTGTGATGGTGGGCAAAAATCTCTTAATACATATTCTGTTTGGCCGAATCATCCGAATAGTCTTCTAACAACAGTAATACTATAGTAATGCACCATTGCATTACAGTATTTTTGTGCTTGTCCTACTTTCAGCATCATAGGCATATTTTGGTTCTTAATTATGAATTGGGAGAAAAATTTGGGTTCATAGATTCATTAGTAAGGTGTAATTTACAACCAGCAGATCAAAATCACAGAAATAAACTCTTGACAGGGCAGTGATGTGAAGCATAGAGAGTAGGGCCAAAATGCATGTGAAAATTATCGTAATGTTTATACTGCAATGGTATGCAATAACCAAATGACTTCAGTACTTCAAAAAATGTATAGTTAAAGTTAAAACTCAGAGACTGGGAAGACAAAAATATTGAGGTTGTATTAAAAAAAGACTGTAAACCATGTATATTGGTTATATAATTATCATTTTTTAAATGTATTTTAATATAATTTAATGTTTGACGTTAGTAAAATCTAGTTATTGTATCGCATACTGTACATTGCAAGTACTTTTCATTAATATTGTGCAGCCATAATATCGACTGTAGCTCCTACCAAATAAAGATAAAGTACAACAGAAATAAACACAAAAAAATTGCTTTTAGAAATTAAGGGTGAGATAAAAAAGAGCAGTAGTTTTGAAAACGGCGTAGGGTAGGAGATTGTTTGTGAAATATGCAGTCATTATAAAAAACTATTTGCAGAATGCTACAATAAATCTACAAAAGCAGACTCCAAATATTTATTCTAGATAATCATGTAATAAATGTTATTTATTGTATTCAGCCGATCATGAATCAGGATTGTTTCTATGTAGCAGACAGCTTTATTAGATATTTGAATTATCTTGTATTTCAAGAGCTTCTTGTACGTTACCTAACTGTGGGTTCACACCAGATGCGAGTTCAACGATTTGCGCGAGTAGATTACATACAAAGTCAATGCAAAGACGCGATCAGACGGGTCCTCGCGTGGGGCGATGCAAATGACGCGATATGGGTGGCGCGTTTGCTGGGAAAACACGCGCTATCCGCCTCAAACACGTCTTAGCCCAAGTTGAAAATATTCAATTGAGCGAAAATTGAGCGCCACGAAGTTAAATCCCGCGAGTAATTCAGAGCGAGTAACGCGATGCCCCGCGTTTGGTGTGTACGTAGCATAATGCTGCGTTCGGACTGTCGCGTTAGAGGCGTCAAGCGTGAGTGATTTCAATTCGAAATCAATGTAAAGACGTGTTGACGCGCGTCTGGAAGTCTCACGGCACGAATGAAGCATTTACCGCGGCGCGGTAGACACGATTCCGCCTCCTTCGCGCGTCTAGTTCGTGCGGATGCCGTGAATTGAGCGTTGCCGCGTCAAACGCGCGAGTTGAAAATTTTTAAATTTGGCGGAATAACGCTTGCTCTAGTTGTGACGTGATTACAGGAAGTGAGCGGAGTCACAGAAGCCTGGAAGTACCTCCCATAATGCGAATTTCAGCGTGAATGTCTCGATGACTAGAATTTCATGTGCAGCTTTCACGCGCGAATGAAGCGAGTAAACTCAAGCTGCAAACTAGACGTGATTTTGATGCTTCAAACACGGCAGGTGTACAGTATTAACAACGCCATCTCATGGCAATTCGTACATATTTTACAAGGTGCCTAATTTGTATTAATTTATATGACTACTTTTGTACATTTTTGCCTCATTCCTTTTGCCTGTGGTGCGGTTTTATTATTGTTTTTTTATGATAATCGTTTTTCTTTGAATCACATTTTACGAATTAGCCAACTCGTAAAATATGCACGGATTCTTGTGAGATCAGGTTGGTATTAATATTTTATCTGCTGGTATGTGAAGGACTATGTTGGCGTCCTGAAATTCCTTCTTACATTTCTATCAGTGGCCTGACCAGATGCTAACTTCAAAATGCTATCATTTTATCCCTCTGTAGAGTATTGAAGAGCGCTGTGTGTACAGTGTGAACCCCGAAAACAACAACTGGACCGAGATCAAGAGAGAGGCCCGGATATCCTCCAAGCTGTATGGTCTTTCTAGAGCTATTCAGGTTAGTGGGGGAAAGAGAGGATTGTAAACAAGATTTGGTTATGTTAATCATCCTAGAAATGTTTATCAGAGGGTGAATTGTATTTAACTGTAGTCTGATCTGTCAGTATGATGCAGCAGTGTCGACATGCGCCATGTGGGGTGTTTATAGCTAACAACTGTTTAGTCTAGCTTAGGTGAACTTTAAAAACACTTGGCAGCCATGACTGTTTTTTCAAAACGCTTACAAACCCTTTCCCACTTTAAGGAATTTGGTCTTGCCCGGTTTAAGAGCAACGTTACGAAAACCATGAAAGGCTTTGAGTTTGTACTGGCCATGATGCAAGGTAAGATCCGAGCTGAAGTTAATATGTTTAGTTGTAAACCTCCTCCGCTAAGCTGGATTTAATTCATCGTTTCATGCAGGTGAAACACCCACAAGGACTTTGGCAGAAACGGCAACTGTAAAGGCTCGCGAAACTGCACTCGCTGCCAAAGAGAAGGCTAAAGATTTGGCCACTCAAGCTCAGAAGAAGCAGTATGTATAATGGAAGTGACGCAGCAGGCGGCGTGCCCGGACTCTCCCTGTGCTTCCCAACAGAGCTGTGCCATTCCATCAAATAGGAAGATTGTTTCCGAAAGGTATGCATTTTGGATGACTCACTGATGAAACACACCTGCTTCAACTTATTAGCTCATAAGTAAAGACTTCAAGACCTGAAATGGGTGTGGTTGATGAGGCGGACATCCAAAATGCGTACTCTTCAGGAACAGGATCGAGCTCCAATGAACGAATTAGATGGGTTTTGTTGAATAATTCTGTATCAACATTTTGGGACATGACCATTCAGAATTAGACTGCATTTCATAAACTGATGTGCTATTCAACCAAAACCCTCAAGTAGGTACGATTTCATGCAGCAATGTCCTCTTGCTTCTAGTCTAATTTTACATGAATTGTTTGCATTTTAGATGTTGTCTTTACAAAGACTGTTCTGGAAATGAATTTAACTTCTCTGATTTGGATCATTTCCCAACACTGCCATCTCTGGATCTTTATTTACTTTTGCTGAGGTCAATGTATTTGCTGCTTCAAATTGAAGTTATCTCTGCATTGATGGGTCCACAGTTCTAGCGGTTTTATTGATATGTGATATCTACAGTGTTCTGCAATAGGGCCTGATCTTTGGCATTGAAGAGAGGATATGTCTGAAAGGATCACAGTGGACGGCAATGTCCATATACAAATGTGAAAGTTAAATGTTGAATGACTGAAATAAATGACTTTGTTTAAGGAAAAACGGTAAACAAATGTTTTATACAGGAGCTCTTAACAATTGTTTGTGATCAACAATAAATTTTCTATCCGACTCATTGCTCTGTCATTTTTACATACTGCAATTAGTACTTTTTGTGAACTTATTGTTTGAATATTAAAATAAAAGAGTAGTGACTGGATGTAAAGGGCATTTAAAGGGATAGTTCACTCTGTCATTTTTCTCATCCTCATGTTGTTATAAACCTGCACAAGTTTGTTTTTTATTTTGATGAACACAGCATATAGTAGGAAAACAAATGCGATGAAATGGGTACCATCAAATGTGCCTACCATCATCTTATTTTGTGTTCATCAGAAAAAGGAAACTCCTACAGGTTTAGAACAACATGAGGATAAGAAAATGATGACTGAATTGTCATTTTTAGGTGAACTATCCCTTTAAATGCCCTTTTTTATATTGAAAAATATGCATTATATATATTGCATGCAAACAATTAAGGGATAAGACGTCGACATTCCTATTATTTTATACGTTAGTTTAAGAACTGGAAGAATCTCTATCCCCAAATATTAAAACTTTAGTGCATAACTACCACACAGTTTGTGCTAGATATGAATTAGCATGGCTGTGCTATTACTTGATCAGACATAAAAATAATAATCTGAACATTACATGATTTTTTGATAATTGAACCAAAGTGACTTTACAATGCTATTAAATACATAAAATATTTATTTGTACAAAATGTTTTTGTAAAAAGAATAAAATGCTACATATGAGTACAAGGAGAGACATAAATACAAAGGTTTTCTTGGTCCAATGACATACGAATAATTCATAAGGCTTTTGGTGTTCAAAACTGTACATACAACATATTTTGCTGTGTACATTAAAACAATTACTGTACAAACATCTTCAAACAAAAAACATGGGTTTGCATAAATGAAGATATGAACAGATACTGAATTGTTTGCAAATACGGCCCATGTATTTTGTCAATACTACAACAACATAAAAGTGTGATTCTCACACATGAGCACCAACTAACATGTTTAGGGGAAAGGGAACTGTTTAATCTCTACCGTAGAAATAAAAAATAATCATAAAAACAACACTTCACTATATAATGTTTTTCTGGCTTTAGTTTGGGGCTCAACTTAATAGCTTGTTGTTGAATCTTCAAATAGCACCATCTTTGATTTACTCGTGTAAACCAAAAAGTAGTAAGAAAAGGCAGAAAAAATTAACAGTTGTGGCGATACGAGACAGCAGTTAAACAAGAATCATTTACCGGTAAAGCCCAACAATTTGCCCAGTAACAAACTCAAGAAAGTATGAATTATGAATTGTAGCATAATCTTTGAATTGGCCTCACCTCTTCCTCCATTAGAAAAAATATCCAAACATTAAATGCATTGATTTAAAGAGATAGTTCATCCAAAAATGAAAATTCTGTCATCATTTACTCACCCTCATGCTTAATTTCTTTATTCAATTTTCAGGTGAACTATCCCTTTAAAATTTTACTCATCCTCAAGGGAACAACACACATCTAAAGACATTGCAAGTGCTCATGTGTATGCTTTGTGCAACGTATCAAGACTTTAGGAATAATAAAGAACAAATTAAATAAGTCGGATAATAAAGATTTAAGTGCAAGCTCATTTGTACTGCAGGCTGACCCTGAAGTTAAGCTGAATTAGCTGAATAGAAGACAACTAGCGTGTGACCACAACTAGTCTGGAAAAACATACTTGTTACACATGAATCGTGTGAGTGTACACCACACTGGAGCACCAGAATGCAACTTTGTGAAAAATACACTACACAAAAAATTCCAGTCATGCTGTGAAAACGTTTGCGTCAGATGGTTGAAAATATCAAAAGTGTAAGGCTTTTCTGCAGCCATGATGGCAATTTCGGGTTTTGAGTGCTGTTGTGATGTCCCTCATCCTCTTAATACCGTTTTGTAATGTCTCTAGGTCTGGGATGGTCAGATCCAGTCATAACCAGTTATGATCAGAGGATGAATAGCTATGGTCCACGTCAGCATGAGATGAGCTCAGTCCATCAGACTCCAGAGTCCACACCATGCTTTCCACATCAATCTCAACGTCCTCTGCAATTACAAGCAAACAATCACAAAATGAACATACATTTGGGACTTCTTTAAAGCGTCTTAAAATACCTACAAACCAGTATTTAAGATGAATTAACTATTATTCATCCATTTCCAGATAATCATTTTGTCTGTTGGATGTTTTAAGCCTGATTTCTTGTGTTAATAACATGACCATCTCATGCACTGATCCTTACCTCTCTCTGAATCAGACCTCTCAGAGGACATGGCTGATCCGAGGCTGTCGTTGCGCATCCTCTCCGTGTTACCCTGCAGTTTTTCCAGCCTTATGCGCAGTTCTCTCTGCTCCCAGCGCAGACGATCTTTCATTAGCTCTGCACGCTCGTCCTGTTCCTGCAGTTTCTACAAGAGCACATGATGAAGATCCACAATTAAACTTTATGTCTCTCATTAAATCTGTTATTGGTGCTCAGGGGGAAATTCCTTGCACAAATTCTTCTGTAATGTTCTCTATATCTTCTGCCTCTTCACATGATTAATTGATAACCAAGTTAACTTTCTACACTGGTACATAAAACTATTTACAGCTGTATTGTGAATAAGTCATGACTTGTTAGGCTCTTATGTTTAGTTTCAGTAATGTCACTTTAAGGCTAATAAAAAGGTTATTAGTCAGTAATTGAAATGCCTTATTTTTACAAATGTCACTTTTGTCATTTCAATGTTAAGTCTTTAGCTTCAAAACCCTCTAAGTGCATGCAAAGACATTTTACCACTTTTAAAAAAAATACACTTCTTTGGACAAGATATGTGGGTTTCCATCACGCCCGTTTTATATAAGAAACAAGTGATAGAAATGCCAAATTTCTGAAAAAGTAATGGCCAATAGTGGGAGATGGAAACGCGTTTGCAGATTGATTGTCTAGCTTTATCAGCTGATGTTGTCTTTAGGGATGCACCGAATCCAGGATTCGGCCGAATACTGGGCTTTTTGATAGGGTTCAGGTTCGACCGAATCCTAGATTTTTTTTCCCACCAAACCCTATGCTTGCACTACGCTGGTCGACGTCACGCGGCCGTTGATTAAACACATCGGGTGCTGACGTGGAGATAAGCTTTTTCTTTCAGTGAGCCTTAGGGGCGGTTCACATTTCGCGGATGCGAGCGTGTCGCACCGCATCGCTTTCATTATGCATAGGCTTATGGTAATTGTCAAAATAGTTTTTTCCACTTGTCATCCTGGAATAATGTTGCCTATCCTTTTTTTTTTTACAGTTAAAATGTAATTAAATGAAAAATACACTGCTGTGGACGTTGTTTACTTCATTAATGTGTTTTACTGTGTTAATAGAATAAGGATGTGAATAGGATTCGGTATTCGGTTTCACAAAAACAAAAAATCTGCATTCGGTGCATCCCTAGTTGTCTTTACCATATATGGGGCTCAACATCGTCGTAATGCCCTTGCTGTTAGTGCCTGCATCAAAAATTAAGCATTTTTCTTCTTCTTCAGCATTCAGTTTAGCATTTCAAGCTACACTGCTAGTAAATGTATAACTTGCCAAATAGTAACTACATGCAGTCCTGTCTGCATTTTCTAAGCATGCCTTGGTTTATTTATTGGTGGTTACTAGATTACCAGTCCAATACCACCATCATTCACTCAACAACTGGATAAACACACCTAATTCGCATTTGTTTTTCTTTTTTGCAAATTTGGAAAGATTCGTTTCATGTTTAGATGGCAATCAATTGCTAAATCACTAAAGATGTAACTAAAAACATTGCAAAGGATGAAAGTCAAAGTGTAAAAATGAAGAAACTGAAGCACACATTGGGTGGCGCTGTGGTCCACGTGACTGCCACATATGGGTTGTATTCAGGTCCAATTACTCACAGGAGACACAAGTTTGAATATGAATTGTTTTGCACATCATCATTCATCTAAATCATCTTTTTCAATATGGCATTAAGCAGATTTTGCCAACAAACCTACTTGGCATTAAGCGGATTTTAATATCAATGCGGCATATCTGAATGGCACGAGGCCGGGATTAAGCACATTTGAAGCGAAGGTACTACCTTAACATATAATACAGCAGGTCTATTGTCATTTTTGACGTAGGTGGGATTTAGCAGCTTTTGCATCTGAGCTCTTTATGAATTAATGCAAGTTTCATGAAGTAAAATTACTATTTTAAAATGGGCAGTTCTGGTCCTTAATTCTGATTGGTTGAAACACCGGTAACCCCATGCTTCAGACCGCATTACATAGCTTAAGTATCACTGCGCCACTGTTGCTACGTACTGATTTATGAAAAATGGGGTTACAGTGCATTTTATAACAGCTAATGGGGTTTAAGGCACGACGCGACAGCCCTTAGCTGTTATGAAATGCAATGTAACCCAGTGCTTCTTGGGGCTTATTGCTTTAAAAGACAACTGTAAACAGCCACAAAATGTTTTACATACGTTTACACTGCAAAGGGTGCTGCTACACAGACTCGTGGGATGCAGCGGTCATGTTTTATTGTAGATAAAGAATCAGAGACTGTCTGGACCATTTCATACCCTGACTATTCAGAATAAAGGATATTTTAACAAACATGACCCGGTCTGTGAAAACTCAGCTAATTTTTTTGGTGATTTACTATTTTCCACATACAATTACTATCCTACATAATAAAAAGACATTCTGTGAAAATATGACCTTGATATTTTTGGAGTAAGGTCAAAGGTTTTGAAATCATGAATAAAATCAAACTTTGGTGCTCCTAATTTTACAATTCGATATAAGACAGATTTCACAGACAGGGTCACAAACATTTAAATGTAGTTTTGTGATGCATCATTATGAGTAACCTGCTCACCTTGATGTGCCTCTGTGCTTGTCTAAGCAGGTTCAGGGTTGTGTTCCTCGACGAATCAGATGACAGAGGAACCTGCTGCTTCAGCTGTTCCAGACAATTTCTTAACTGAGCTCTCCTACAAACACACATACATTAGCATTGATTACACATCATGTTTCAAATTTACTCTTGGTTTTTTAATAAAACAAATCTTAGAAAGTACCTGTGTTTCTCCAGTTCATTGTGAACAGACCTGAAAAAGAGAATTTTTTTTATCACTATAGTTCGTCTTCTATAGATTATATATGTACATACTACTATGTGCATATATTGACCTTTGGTAAACGGAACTAATGGTGCGTTCCAGGCAGGTTTTTAAACCCGTGAGTTACGACTTCAAAACCACGACTCACGACCTTATGCGTTCCAGGCAGCCCGTAACTCGTGTTTTTACAACCTTCTACCGGTGAAAGTGCACTGGAACGGCAGTCAAACCCGTGACTTCCCACCCGTGAACTAGTACTAGATCGATGTACTCCCAGTTCAGAGTCGTGAGGCGTGGTTTTGAACTCGTGAGTTACGGGTTACGGGTTGCCTGGAACGCAGCATAAGCATATAGAGTTACCTGACGTGCAACTGTCATTCATTTATTTGCATGAATGCGCAAAAGTGATGGATCAGGTGTACAACTAAATGAATAAATGAAAAACGAAGAAAACAATCATTTTTTGCTGTGCACCTTCCACACTGACCTGCTGTTCCCGGGTGATTGAGCCTTGGATTTCTGTTTCTTTCTTTTATCTGACAATGCATTACTGTAAAATGGCAGCACTGAAGCATAACCGTGCTCAGCCTCTGAAAAAAATAAAACAAACAATACGAATAATCAATAACCCAACCCACTTCCTTTTTTCGATGACATATTTATAATCAAGCTTACAACAGTAACGTTTGAACTTTCAACGAGATAATTAAACGGGTTCCAGCTAGAAATTTAGAAAAATGCGAAACTATAGTAGGGTGTACATCTGCTACATGTCAGCGACTCAAATCAGCTGTACGAGCGCTTTTTTGATTTTGGCGCCATTAAATTGTTTGATAGAATATTGAAAAGGCGCGTCGCGTAATAGCATATCACACAAACTCGCTCTAGTTGATACATTGTAACTACATGAGATTAACGGGCAGCGCGCTGTTACATTTTCAAATCTGTGACGATTTCGCGCCTTTGTGTACAATACAGAACTGAAATGTAGGTCACCGGACCAAACAAAATATTATTACCAACACTTCTAAATGTCCACTGTTTTTGCAAATCACAAACAAATCACCGCAACAAACAAATCCCCTTCAAAAAACAATGAAAAAATAACCAGCGTAAACATTAAACAATGTAAAAAACATACACGCAAACAGAGGGATTGTTATGAGCGGATTCGGTTTCAAAGCCAACGATATGAGAAAGGAATAGCTCGTGTAATACCTCGTTCCCTCCGCTCCAAATATTCAGCAGCTTGCAGGAGGACTTGAATGTTGCATGTATTTATCTCCATTTTCACAAACAGGGCTATTTTGAAACCGCCAACAGCGAGAGTGAGATCTATTGAAGTACAGTCAGAAAACGACTCAGCTCGCCACGTCATACGCGTCAGTCTCATCATCACGCCCTCCACGCGCACCACAGCGACCGCTCCCTTCATCTGATATCAAAACAACAAATGCTATAACCATATATTCTTGGTCATTAATGACAGAGCTAAACAATCTTAAAATAAACATGAGGAAAACTTAAATTTAAGACAAGATAAGTGACAAGTGCTATTATATGTAAAAAGTTTAAGCATATTTAATCGATTGAAGTTGACATCATTGAACAAAAACTAAAATCCTGTGGGCTTTTATTTTGTGACACTTTTTTGACGCTTAGGAACCCTGCCAAAACAGGAATAAAACGTAACTTGCAGTAAATTACACATATAGAAATAATAAAAATATTAATACTATGACAAAAACAAACTTTGTTTTAACAAAAAATATTTTAATAATTGATTTGAGAGCCCGGGAGGAAAACAAACTAAAGATGAGGGACACATGTACTTTTCTGCAATGATTTTTTTTAAACTATCGAGAAGCATTGGACCTGATGCTTGAGAATAAAATATAGCAAAAAAAAATAAAAAAATATGCTTGAAATGTAATAAAAAACATTGATGACAACCGTCAATTTCTTAAAAAAACAAACACAAAAAAAATAATAACAATGTTAATAATAAATGATAAAAATATAAGCGACATAAAATATGTAAAACTAAACACCAACTACAACTTAAAATATTTTTATCATACGAACAGCTTTTTATTTAAAAAATTACGTTGCCGGAAGTTTCCATGTGACGTCAGTTTGTTATGCGTACCAGCTGATCATCAGCCAGCGCAACACAGACAACACAACTCACGCGCAGAGACGCATCATTCACCAAAATAGCTAATAAAACATCGCGTTCGCTTTATTTGGAGGGAAATAAATCGGGAATATATCATGTTTGTTAATTAAAGATAACGGTATGACTGTTCACGCGAGGTGTTACGCGCAGTAGTAAGGGCCAAACACATTGGCCTGCTGAAGACGTGTGTGTGTGTGTGTATGGTGTTGTTTTGACGTTCAGCCTTAATTATATAATACGACGGAAGGCGATGGACTATGTAAGAGCTCAAATTTAGCCCACAAACGCCAGTGTATTATCATATATTTTAATACTGGACCTTTAGTGCAATACAAGTAAATCGAAAACTGCGAAAAAATGTGGTGGAAACTCTTTTTTCTGCTTCTTTATTTTTTCATGTTATTTATTCTGGCCCGTTTTTTTGAGGCCATCGTGTGGTATGAAACGGGCATTTTCGCCACCCAGTTGGTGGATCCAGTAACTCTGAGTTTTAAGAAACTCAAAACCATTCTGGAGTGTCGTGGACTGGGATACTCGGGCCTGGCAGAGAAGAGAGATGTGAGGGAGCTCGTGGAAAATTCAGGTAATTCTCTCAGAACCAGCCTGATATAAATGTATGGTGTCATGTGTAAATGCTTACAGTGTTTGGTTTGCAGGAGAGCTGATGCAGGGAGAGTTATATTCTGCTCTTAAGAATGAAAAGGAGCAGGTGGGATCTGACTCCAGCACAACTTTCAATGGAGAAATGCACTTTTATGAATTAGTGGAGGACACTAAGGATGGTATCTGGTTAGTTCAGGTTAGTATTTACCTTTCTCCATAAACTAAGACCACAGAATTATGTAATATTTTACTGAAATGTTTTTGTTTTAAAATATTTTTGTGAATATTTTGTTTATTTAAGTTCATTTAGATGTACGCCGTATTCATTATTATTTAATACAAATTGATATTACACTGACCATCAGCCAATGGCCACCCTCCTCTTTAGATATCAGTATGGGTGTTGTTCATTAATAAATTATTGCATACATGGTAAGATGTTTACTCATAAGTTACAACAGGATTTGGCATGTTTGTTGAAGCAAATGATTCACCACCACTATCTATTACTATTATATTATAACTCTGTATATGTGCACACAGCAAATATGAATGCCGTTTTTGTATGCATATATATTTTGTGTATGATATTAATGACAATTTTTTCTAAATCAGGTAATAGCTCAAGATAGAAATCCACTGTTGAGCACTGCCAACTGGGGCAAAATGGTACAAAAGGTTTCCCAGTTTGGAATTCGAACAGGCACTTTTAACTGTTCAAGTGACTCAAGGTAAGAAAATACACAAAAGTGCGACCAGTATATATATATAGAGTCAATGCAAATAAGAAAGTATAAGACCATAAAATAAAAATTGTTTAAAGGGGACATATCATGAAAATCTGACTTTTTCCATGTTTAAATTCTATATTTGAATCCCCAGTGCTTTTATCAACCTAGAAAATGTGAAAAAGATCAACCCAGTAACCTGTGAAAAACCCAAGCCTCATTGAAATGTGGCTCCCCTTGTGATGTCAGAAGGGGTTAATACCGCCCCTTAATCTGCACTATCCAACCACAACACTGCCATTTAGTGCAGAGATCAACTAATTTGCATATAAAAGTACACACAAACCTACAAGTGCCTATTTTATGCTATAATAAATTATCTATGGGGTGTTTTCACTGATCTGTATAAATGACTGGATTGCACATGACGTCAAAACTGTGAAGGCCGCCTTGCCGCCATGTTGGTATACCCAAACTTTCTATTAAATCAATGGACGTTATCAAATTTTAATGATAAAACATCACTTTACTAGTCTCTGTTTTTATATCTGAAGTCTCCCTGTACATTATTACAACGCAAACGTCCTAAGCATGTACATAGTTATTTACTAAACATTGTACATTTAGCTTTTTAAACAGTGAGTTACTATACATTCATCTTCATTACAGTATCAGATCAGCAGACAGACCGCAGCATATTTAGTATTAATGACAAATAAAAAAAATTCTTAGAGTTATACAAGAGATGCACCTGTCGACCAGCCAAAAATTGGCCAGTTTTTGCTCCTAACACGTGATCAGCAACCACAAATTTTTTTTCCGGCCAATCTGTGTTTGGAACACAAAGCTAATATATGAATGTGCCTCTGAAAGGAACTGTCCCGAAAAAAGTCTCAAGGACAATTACATTGTCTTATCGAAGTATAACGCCTGATAAAGTGCTGTGTATAAGCGCATGTAACTATAAATGTTTTTGGTTTAAGGCCACTTTTTGTTTTCAAGCAAATAACATTTTGTCAATGTACTTTTTCATGCTTTTCTTTCTGTTGCTTAAAATTATTTACAAGATGTAATATAAGTCTCAGGTGTGCCTAAAATGTGTCTGTGAAGTTTCAGCGCAAAATACCCAAGAGATCATTTTTATAGCAAGTCCAAAATGCCCGTTTGGCTGGGAGCAAAAAGCGTTGTTTTCTTTAAATGCAAATGAGCTACAGCTCCTTACTCCCTTACCAACAGACATTGGTTAAAAATAGATCTGATTCCTGTGAATACAGTCTGAGACAATAGTACATTTAGCCTCGTTAGACACATTTTCTTAACACAATTAGAAAAGCCTTTGGGTAAAATTACCTAGTCAGTCAGTGGCCATGGGCGGGGCTTTGTTTGTGTGACATCACATTAAAAACAGAATCAAAATAGCAGAGGGTGTGTTTTTTTTATTGTTCACACACTGCCAAAACACATTTATATCCAAATTGGATTTTGCATAATATGTGCCCTTTAATGTATGTATGAAATGCATTTTAAAATTAAAATAAATCAATAAATGTGAAAACATAAATTTGTCCCATAAGAAACCTGTTTATATGTCTTTCTTAGATATTGCCATAAACGTGGCTGGATGAAGTCCACTCTTATCATGTCTGTCCCACAGACCTCTGCATCCAAAGGGAAGGTCATGTTGAAGGAGTATAACGGCAGACGCATTGAGACCGAGCACATATTTAAATGGATGACTGCGCACGTGGCCTCTCGCATTAAAACTATCCGTTTCTCTCAGCAGTTAATGGATGACTGGTACCAGATGAAAAAGCAACCAGTAAAAATGTTCTTGTTTGCCAAATTGCTTCAGCCCCCAGCCTTCTTCTCAACTCTCAGCATCAAATTCACCGGTCGAATCGAGTTTATCTTCGTTGATGTGCGCAACTGGGACAATGACACCTGCTTGGAAGAGATCGGGGTGCGGCAAATGCCCTCATACATCCTCAAAACACCAGAAGGTATCTACAAATATGGCAATAGCACTGGAGAATTCATTTCATTGCATGCCATGGACACATTTCTTCGCTCTGTGCAACCTGAAGTCAATGATTTGTTCATTTTAAGCTTGGTCACAGTCAATCTGATGGCATGGATGGACCTTTTCATTACGCAGGGAGCCACCATCAAACGATTTGTTGTTTTAATTAGCACGCTGGGGACATACAATTCCTTACTTATCATTTCCTGGCTACCCATCCTTGGATTTCTTCAGCTTCCATACTTAGATAACTTTTACGAGTACAGCTTGAAACTCTTGCGCTACGCAGACACCACTACTCTCGCCTCGTGGGTTCGGGCCGACTGGACCTTCTACTCTTCTCATCCAGCTCTTTTTCTCAGCACTTATCTGGCCCATGGCCTTCTCATCGACTATTTTGAGAAAAAAAGAAGGTGTAGCAATGAAGACCAAAACGCAAACAACCTAGAATGGTTATCAAGCCTCTGGGATTGGTACACCAGCTATTTGGTACATCCCATTGCTTCCTTTCAGAACTTTGAGTCAGACTGGGATGAGGATCCTAATTTCCTTTTAGAAAGGTTGGCATTTCCAGATCTCTGGCTTCGCCCACTTGTTCCAATAGACTACATCAAGAACCTACCCACCTGGAAGTTCAGACTTGCACAGCCTAAAGTGGATGAAAACAACCGAAGGAACCATGAAGTAAACCCAAATGACAGTCAGGAACCACATCACCTCTCAGAGATTCTTCACAGTAATGATGGGTGTTCAGCTGCGAAGTCGGAAGAGTCGTTGTCTGGTGGAGAGGAACAGGACACTGATTGGTCTCATTGGCCTTGTGGCATGCTCCATTGCACCGAGTGTGTCGTATGTCTTGAGAACTTTGAAACTGATTGCCTTGTCATGGGACTACCATGTGGCCACGTTTTTCACCAGCAGTGCATCGTGGTCTGGCTGGCTGGCGGACGGCACTGTTGTCCTGTGTGCCGGTGGCCGTCCTACAAGAAAAGACCGGTGACACGTCTTCACGTGGCTGAACAGCTCGAACCAGAATAGCCCTCGTGCAGTTTTTTCAGTTCTCTTCTTGCACTTATTTAAAAAACTAAAAAAGTAAACCTAAAAACTTGATGTGTTCATCATTAGTCTATAGATTCAAAACTTTCGGCTCTTGGGGTTTTTTGGTGTTATAATTTGCACACTTATTAGGGTACAAGAGCAAATGTACTATTCCCAATAATATTCTTTAATTGGGAAAGACTTGATTTGGATCATATGCCTTGTGTTTAGATAAAAAAAGTATATGTTTTAAAAGGTTTATTATGCAAATCTAAAAATATTGAATGGTAAATTCAATGCATATGATATAAACGTTTTCTGTTGTAGCATTCATCGTACATCCCACAGTGAGACGAAAAAAATCTGTGTTTCCTGTACCTGTAAGATTACATCTTATATATGTTCACTGTCTCTCCAATGTATTAATGTGATTAATCTGTCTAAAATTAAGTTGCCAAGTCATTGGGGCTTTAAGGACATGAAGGGATCTTTATACAAGATCAAATGTGAATCTGATATTTAAGATGGAAAGTAGCTTTCAATACCCTAAATAATACTGCCCTGCACACGATCCAAAATCCCTTGGGCATTGACATGCAATTTTTTTATAGCTTCATCTATAATTTAAGTTATTGTGTTGTTGGTGCATGGTAGTTTATCTTCACATAGCATTTTGAACAACACTATCAAAACCCTTTTCCCCATTGAACTAAACCTGTAATGGCATTCAAACAAATAAAGTCCAATTTTCTCATTTTGCGCATGGGTGTACTCAATTTGGTCTAATCACTTTGTCCTAATGTATCTGTATTGGGATTTACAACCTTCATAAAACTTCAGGGTTGTAATTACACAACATACATTTTTAAATATTAAAAATTCTTGAAAATGTATTAAAATCACACGTCTCACCCTAAGAAATTGGTAGATAAAACCTATTGTGTGACCTATTAACAGGGGTGTGGTTTTCAGGGGTAGGAAACACCTCAATAATAAGTTCCAGCAATTGCAACCCCCAATCCAATATTTGTGCAATTATTAATAAATATATATATTTAAAATTGACAATAAAGCCCCCTAATTTTCAGAAATCTAAAACTTTGCAAATGGAGGATGGCAATGAGACCCCAACCACCCCTAAAGATCAGAATTAGATATTTTGTGGATACTTTTTGGACAACAACCCAAAACAACTGCAAACAACCATTCTAAACACCCCATAGCAACCGCACAGCAAGATGTTATCACCCCCACCCCAAAACAAAGAAAACCTTTTACATCATCTTCGTGTCAAAATAAAAAAAATTCAATTAACAAAAATTAAAATAAGATTCTGAATTAAAAGACAACTGATTTTTTTTTAAAGAGCAACTATGGTCCGATTCACGATTTTACTAATACACACTTTGGTGTGTAAGTGGTTATTATAGGGTGACCATACGTGCCATTCTTCTCGGACACATCCCGTCCAGGATTTTGTGTTCGTCTTCCGGAAGTCGTATTTGTCGACCGCATACGTCATAGAGGATTATTATTATTATTACAGAAAAGCAACCGTTACATTTTAAGGTAAGAATGAAACTACGATTGTATATCTTATGTTTTTAACTGAATGGCGTATGCGGTCAACAAATACGACACACCGAAATCCTGGACGGGATGCGTCCGGGAAGAATGGCACGTATGGTCACCCTAGTTATTAGTATATGTTAATGATATGCAAAAGGTTCAAACCCCAAATTTTCCAACATAAATCTCTTTTCTTGGACAACAACAAACACACGGATTGTAGGCAACAGTTTACTTCCTGGGATTGGTGATGTAGACAAGACCGACATTATCATAATTACTCCCGCTTTGACTCACAGCCTGTACGTTAACTCCTGTTAGCATAGCATTGAGCCAATGTTTCAAACATGGTAAGGAGCATCACTTTTCCGGCTGATGTCAGAGGTGTTCAGGCCAATCACAAAGTACAAATTAGCTGACCAATCAGGGACACAGCGCGTTTCAGATCGATACGTTTTGTATAAAATCAATGCGTTTGAGGAAAGCAGTATATCTGGAGCTACAAAAATGTTCGGCATGTGGATTTTTTTTTTTACCATAAACCATCCAAATACATTGTATTATACCAAAAATAATGTTTTTAGCAATTAAATAGGTGCACTTTAATTCTTTATAAAATACACTAAATTAATCAAAGTTTTACATTAGTAAAGAAAGATATAAGTTACTATGCTCTCTATAGTAAGTATTTGTAATTTAAGGAAGAGTAAAAACTATTTTTTTTATTGAATAACAGCATTTAATCAATAACTAGTGTTGTTTCTTTTTATTGTTTCTTTTATTGTTGTAGCACCTTAAAAAAGGCGCAATACAGATAAATGTATTATTATTAAATACAAAAATAAAATTGTGTTCAGTGCCACACGAATAAGAGCTAATCATATATTTCCAGAGAAGAATTACAGAAAATTTAGTACTTTTAAAATATTACATGTTTCAGAGCTTTTTTGTTTTTTACTGTGTGACAAAATAATAAATGTGACACATTTGGTTTACAAAGGGCCCATTTCGTTACTTTCCTAATACAATAAATAACTAACTGTATAATATATATTGTTCATTATTTTCGAAATTATCTCTCTCGAAATAAAAACACATCAAATACACCAATTATTACCACACGACACGACATAAATTTCTACTAAAGTATAAAACAACATATGAAAAGAATATTTCTAGTGATGACCGTTTCTGAGAACACGTGACATATGTATCGAGTGCGGATGCTTACTGCACATGCGCGCTTCTGTCACTAGTCACTACTCACTACGTGCAACAGCGCTGGAGCTAATCTAGTGTGCTGGGGCAAAACTGCAGTTGAGGTTGATCACTTTTATGATGTTTTGCTGAAACCGGTCGTACATTTCTACTCTTATATTCAGCACTCAGAGACAGAGGTGTCAAGCATGCTGCGCGTCTGTTGGAAAGCGACACATGCAGCAGCGCGGGTGAGTTTTAATCTGTTAGCATGTTGAGAACGGTCATTCAGTGACCCACACAGAGGCCCGCCGCAGTTTACCTTTACCATTTAATAACGGGTTGTAATATTTAATGTGGCTTTCATTTAAACAACCATAACTTAAATTAAATTACTACCCAACGAGTTTGGGACTGCTTTTGCTCTGATATGATATTTACCACATTGTAAGTGACACACCGGGGTGGAATGCTGCTTTACGCTAACGACGTAACTTGTGTGCGAAATGGGCGTTTTTAATTTGATAGGCAGATACTTCGGACCAATAAAATCGCAGGTTTGAGTGAGTGATGTATGTTTTCACCAATACAAACGCAAGGTTTACAACAGCGTAAAAATTCATATTCTCTGTCATCCGGATCACAATCCTAGCCAAGTGCTGTCGCCTATTCTGTTTCTTTTTTAGTTACTTTCGTCAGCCTTATTTACAATTAAATGCGTTAACTAAATTCAAAATGCGTTAAGTAGTATGCAATTCTCATAACTATTTTAATGCATCCTCAAGTTTATTTCACTCGTCCAATAGAAGGACGTGACCTTGTCAGTGAAAAGTTCAAAAAGTTTCCCACGCAACCTCCTTTCATTTTCATTGTTGTTCTGTAATCTAATTACGCTTATGAATAATTAATTATATGTAAATCAGATACCAATTCAAGCGTGTTGCTGTTGGCATTGAAGTTTCAAATAAATTCAGCTGTCCATTCATTGAATACCGAAGAAGAAAAACATCACTCGGTTGCATCCCTAATGAAGAAACATTATAGTATACTACTCTTTTTTTTTTTTTTTTTTTTACATGCATGATGGTTTTTAATGAGTCTTTATTGTTTGTAAAACCCACAAGTATTGATTGTTTGTCAATTTATGATACTACAATGAAATGGTCATTCACAAAACAGCTTTTGCATCTTAAATAATAGCCTGTTTATTATTAATAAACGTAAAATGATTATGGTCAGTGCAAAGAAAGCTCATTGAATCACAATTTGTGATTAACTATTTTATTGCTTCCCAACAGCAATGTGTGTGTGGGAAAGTGACGGGCCATCAACTGCAGTCCTGTCGCAGATACGCCACAGCTGGAGAGTCTGGGTACGAGAAACATCACGCTGTGTGACATCACCAGCTAATTTAAATGTTATTTTTACTCAATATTGTGTGCAAAACATCTTTAACGCAATACTGCAACTTAATAAAGACTTTTTTGTTACACAGATCAACTGCTGGGAAGATAGTAGCTGCTAGTCTTCTAACAGTGGGTGGAGGGGTTGGTGGTACGATCCTTTATGCTAAATGGGACCCTAAATTTCGATCAAATGTAGAGAAGAGCGTTCCCTACTCTGATCAGCTGTTTGAGATGGCACTTGGACCTCCACCTCCTCCATTTGTACCATTACAAAAGAAACCAGTAAGAGTTAATATCACTTCTGATTGTTTTGGGGGAGTCACCACCTGTATTTTGACATAGGTTTAGTTAACAGGAGGTCTATATCTATCTTTGGTCATTCATATACAATGTCAATTTTTTTTATTAGGGAAAAATGGAACCCCTGCAAATATCCTCACTGTCTGAGGCCTCTAAGGAGTCCAAGCAACCCAAATCTAAACTAAAGAAGTCTGATCCAGCCCCTTCGCCCGCTGTAGAGGAACCACCAGCGCCCGTCCCACAGACACTTCAGGGTTAGTGACACTGTTTGTTTGTGCTGTAATGTGTTTATATTGAGCCCTTTTAACACTAAAACACGCATTAATACTTTAATGTGTTTCCATTCATCTTGTGTTGTGGGGACTTAAAAAAAAAAAAGGAAATCACAATCAGCTATAAAGCTTTTATTTGATGTTAATTATAATGATCCTGAACAGTAGCCTAATAAACACATGAGAACATAGTCAGACACTTCAAGGATTATTTGTAAAAGTGTGAAATCTGTATTTTGATTAAGGCTCACTGAATCTATCAGATTTCATTTGTTTTTGAACTTTATGTGTATCAAGGATCATTTATTAAGTTATTTTTGAAAAATAATGGCATGGTTACTCGTGCACTACTGCCTTTACAGGAAGTTTTCGTATTTGAAATGTTAAGAGATTAACATTGAGTGTTTGCCCTTGTTCATCAACAAAAGTTGCATTTCTGTTACCCTTCAAACTGCATAATCAAAATTGTAAATTGAAAATATGCCCAGTGCCCATTTTTGATAGATAAGATAAACCTCTGTCGTCATGACTTCTGGAAGGACTTTAAATGAGAGGAAAAAGTCATAAACAAAAAATATAACAAAATTTGGCTCCCCTTGTGATGTCAAAAGGGGATCTTATAATAATACCGCCTCTTAATCTGCACTGTCCAACCACGGCATTGCCATTTAAGGGAGAAAGAGAGAAAATAATTGACAGCACAATTGAGTTTTTCAATTTTAACAAACCACCAATTTTATCATAGCGATCAGTGTTTGGATTTCAGTAGCGGATTTGAATTTAAAAGGACACACCCACTTTAGTACGAATTCAGTACTGTTTGATCTTACAGAAATTATACCAAAAATTTTACCATAACCCAACCCCAAGCAAAGTTTCAAGTTGATAGACATACCATATTTGCCTTTTTTTCATTCTCAAATAATGTCGGGGCTTCAGAGAAAACTCGGTGGTTATCCAGGAAGAACAACGGATCTAAACTAGAAAATCTGAAATTAACATTATGTTACATATATAACGCAAGCTGACTTAATACCTTTTTGCTGATTGTGTCAAATTACGAGATTAACCCTGCAATGACGCATTAATAATATACAAACATTTAAATAGCATTTATTTCTATTCGAATTATCATGCAGACCGAATATTCAGCCATTCGAGCACATCCCTAATTTCCACTGTTATTGGACAGGACAAAGCATCACGTTGAGCTTTTTTTTGGCAAAAGATACAATAAATAATGAATTAAATAGCAAAAATAGTATAATGGCACTTGTTTGGCCAACAAATATTGTAATGAATAGCCTAAATATTATTTTATATTTGCACTGTACAATACACTTGAGTGATAAATCAGATGTAATAAATCACAAGCACAGAATGTCTAATCACATCTTGACCTTTACCAATTTGAAACATCAAAGGATCACAAATGTTCTGGTTTTGTTCTCGTAGCTCAAATCTGTGTTTTTGATCTTCATCGTGATCCGAGCTATATGGTGATACTCATGTGAGTCCTACTATTGTTGCAGAAGCCTCAACAGAGGCGGCTCATATTATTTCAGCTATCAGTGATGTGCCCTCTATGCCCGCGCCGGGTACGAGTGATGAAACCGCATCTGAGACCCCTGTGTCAGCTCCCCCTGCAGGTCAGCACTGGATCATTCACACGGTCTTCTGCCTCTAATAACTGACCCAGCATCAGTGTTTGATTTCAAACCATCAGATCAGTTTTATATCTGCATGAACTCAAACTGGTTCAGTCATCACAGCTTTCCCTGTCTCATGGTCTCACCCGCACAAACACGCTGTGTTTTTGCTTTCTGCATGGATGTTTGTCTTCACTGTGTGTCTGTTTAACTTTTCTTTCTAAAGGTTTTACTAACCTGACATCACTATCTGGTGTTATCTCACAAGAATCATCACCATGACTGTGTGTGTGTTGTGTGTGACTATTATTAACATCTACTCATATTTCTTTGTGTTTAATGCCCTTATAAACAAAGCCAACATATGAAGTCTGTTCCACTTATGCTAGAACTTTATTTATTTATATATCAGTGTCATCAAAACGTGGAAGTATTAATTTCTGTAGTGCATATACATTTTTCTAGTTCTGCTCAGATCTAAAATGTTTTTGGTTATGTGTTAATTTTTTTGCATTCAAGTAAACACATAAAATGACTGGAAAAGTATTTGCATTTAAGCAAGCAGAAGTATTTATTATTTTATCCCATGCATTCCTTGGGATTTGAACCTGTAGTTGACTCTGCTGTTGCAAGTTGAGCTACAGGAATCAGTAATAGAGGATGTGTTGGTCAGATTGTATGGCAAAAGTGATGTGTGTGTATGTTTTTGTAGCTGAAAGCTCTCATCCTGATCCTGTGCTGAAGGAGAGATCGGCAGAGGAGGTGACCGCTCGACTAGCTCAACAGGATAAAGCTGAATACGATGCTTTGATAGGTGGGTCAATTCTAATTGTTTAAGTACAACATAAAGTACCGGTCAAAAGTTTTTTATTTATACATGTAAAACTGTCTCTGGATAATTTTTGCACTTAATAAAGCCACATACCTTCTATGTAGAAATTAGAGAACAATTTAACAGATTATTTCAATGCATTCTTTGACAGTTGATGTGTTGTTATTTGGTAGATTGTAAGGTTATTTTGTATGTAACTTTCCTCAGCTTTGACTGCTGGATTAGAGGAAACACTGGGCCGCTCAGCTAAGATCACCCTGCAGGCTATTGGAGCCCAAGAGGCTGCGCTGACCGCCATTAACGCTCACACACAAAAACTCAAAGAAGCCATGGACTCACAGGTGAACACACACACACACACACACACACACACACACACACAAAGCCAAAAGTCAACCGTTGACAAGACTGCAATTGCTGCACAGTGTTTAGTTTCAGAAGTTATTAATGGCCAATATCTGTGATTATCATTTATGTTAGCATCACACAATAAATCTCCTAATAATGTTCATGTTTTTAGTTTAAATGTTTTTAGCAAGCTACCTCTGCTACTTGTATCATGCTCTTGTGTTTATGTGTGTTCAGACTCCCCCCGATGAGAAGTCATCTCAATGGAAAGAACTGAACGAGGCTCTAAGCGAGAGGTCCCGGGCTGTGGACGAGGCTGGAGAAGCTCTGCTCAAAGCCAAGTGAGATCAGACACTAAAACACCTCACATGAGCTTTGCATAATAAAATACTTAGGGGGCGTGTACACCAAGGCATTAATGTCGAAGGAAAGCTACTTTAAAAATCTAGGCAAGCTTTTAGCTACTTATTAGGGCTGTCAAATTATAATTCGAATTTCGAAAATTCGTCAAATTTAAAAAAATATCCATATTCGAACGTAAAACTTTGCAAGCCAGCGTTATTCATTTGAAAAATAGCAAGAAAAGATGGTGGGGATTACGAGTCGGAGAGAATACATATTAAAAGGGCTGTGTGACGATTTGGTTTTTGGAGCATCAACTGGAATTCAACCGCAAAGTGAAACTAACTGAGATGACAATTAGTGTCGTCTGCTTCTAAATGCAGTTTTAAAGTTTAAAATAACTTTAACTGATCAACACGAATGCAAACTGCCATAATACAGCTGCTTGTTTAGCAACATTAAAACCATATGTGCATCTACAGAGTCCACACCGCAGATGAGAGAGTTGCAATGTAACGCCGCAGTGGCTTTATTGTTATAACTGACTGGAAACTTGACTTTCACCTGGAGATTTGATATGCAAGTAGGGGTGTGCCGGTTTCAGAATTGGTGAAGACGGTTATAACGTGAGTCAAATGTGACGGTTCGTAACATAACCGTCGGTGGGAGGCGTTTTGCCCATTTAAATGCTCTTGGATTGACGCAAAAGTGTCATTTTGCCATAAAATCATGAATGTGATGCCAAGTGTGTTTTAATCAGTAATAACTTTATTTAACAGCAATTTAACAGAAAACAATGAAATATAAAAAAAACACACGGTTTCCAGAATACTGCGTTGTCACTCTCTGACCAGTATAAATTTATCCCCTATCTTAATAATCTTCAGAGAAACAGATTTGTGCTGTGGGCTTTTTATGTCTGTAATTGTGTCTATACCTGTCATTACACGGACCAGAAACGCACAAAAACATTGTGGATTAAAAAGCGTCTTGAAGATGAAAGATAAAGTAATGTGAACTTGAGAATGAGATTGTTATTCAGTTATTAAACTGCACAGTATGCGCTGCACACGCAGCTGGTGTAAAAGCACAATGGCCACGCGGAGCAAACACTCTCTGCAGACGTGCTGCTCAGTGCTCACGCTTGCGATGTGACACCGGCGTTTGAATAAACAAGACACTGATTAGCTTCTTGCTCTACGTTTATTTAAAACTAACAGCTAGACAACTAGCAGTGAATGTGCTTTATAGTCGTGCGTAGGTTCTATGCGTAGCTACCTGTGCGTAGCTCTGCGTAGCCTGACGCGCACCTCGCAAAAATTTTAACAGCGCGTCAGATCTACGCGGACCGCAAGCGCTGTGATCGGTCCACCAGAAGAACCCCTCCCGTCAGGTAAAAAAAACTGCGTCATAGGTATTTCCGTTTGTGACGGTGAAAACAAAGATGAGCCAACTTGGGGAGTGATTTAACTCAAACTTCATCAAAAGTCGCTGTTTATTTACTTCCATCATTGCTGTTCTTCTCAAATTATACACAACAAGTTGCTGTTTCTTCTGCGTTTGTGGGTAAACTTGCCAAGCTTCTTCTTCTCTGACGGTCGCGCTGCTACTGTGGTTACACACGTGGATACTGCCTACCAGCGGTTTGCGGGTGTGTTTGCACGTCCACGCGGAGGACGACACAAAAGTATAAATGAAAACCGACACGGAACCTACACCGTTGCGGCTACGCCGTAGGACCTACGCACTACTATAATGAGCCCTTAAGGGGCTAATCACACCAAAAGCGCTTTAAACGCTTAGAAACACAAGGCGCGATGCACTGCCTTTTTTTAAAAAAAAGAGCAGTGCGACGCGGCTTTTTATATTGCTAGGCAACCACCGAGTCAGCTGTCTTTGTCAATCAAATACTAAAGAGTGAGCGTTCTTTTGCTGATACTATCAAATTAGCAGAAACTTTAAAAAGGCGATGCTTGCTCTGACCTTGTTTGAGGGTGAGAGGTGCACAAACACGCAGGAGAAAGTGAGAGAGTGGAGTCTGGTTCTTCAAAGCAACTGTAAACTTCCCTCACCACAACGTAAGGCCCGCCTCTCCCCTCATTCGATTGGACAATGGAAAGACGCAAATGACGTTGGGCGCTTCTACGCTCTCAGCGCTCCTTCAAAAGCGTGCGCTGCGGCTGGCGGAATGTGGAATGATCTGCCGGTCGTGACACGATCTGCTGACATTGTAGCTGTCTTTAAGACTCTGCTAAAAACCCATCTCTTCCGCCATTACCTCACTTCCTAATTACAGATTTACTATCTTTCTTTAGTTACCCTTCTCTTTATCTCTTTCTCTATTTACCTGCCTCTTTATCTATAAAAAAAAAATTACTAACATACCCTTGGCTATGTATATTGTGTTGGACTTGATGAGACTATTTCCAGTGCACTTATGTATTGCTGTTTTTGTGTTGCCATAATTGCTTCTATTGTTTACCTGACTTGTAAGTCGCTTTGGACAAAAGCGTCTGCTAAATGACTAAATGTAAATGTAAACGTAAATGTGGCGTCAAAAATCGCGCTCGGCGCGCATAAACAGTGCGCAAACGCTCCCTGCCCATAGAATATCATTCAAAAAAGGCGCCTGCAACTGCCATAAACGCGTTTGGTGTGATCAGCCCCTAAGGGGGCATGCACACCAAAACTTTTAAACGCAGCTGAAAATGCCTGGAGGATGCTGAATGCCAGCTGTTTTTCAGCTGAGTGCCAGCTTTCTTCAGCCGAGCGCTTTGTTAGCTGTGATACTTGAGCTGTGAGCCGGTTGGTTTGCTATGGTAATGTTCAGCTCCTCCTCCACTGTGATTGGATGGCCGTGTGAGAACTGACATTAACGAGCGGAGCTTTAAACCCAAAGTTGAAAATTTTTCAACTCTCGGCTCCAGTTTTTTAGCGTGGAAGAAAAACGCTTTTTGAAAAACGCTGAGCTTTCATTGGAAACAATTGAAAACCTGCGCTGGCGTAAAAGCTTCGGTGTGCACGCCCCCTAAGTCACTATTGAGATGTAGCCGAGCATACTGGAGCTACTTAAGGGGTCAATATCTTTGTAAATATTAATTTATAAAACATTTACGTTCATGCATTTAGCTAAGTGACTTACCGTGCATTCAGCATACGCATTTTATCAGTATGTGTGTTGCTGGGATCGATCTCTCAACCTTTTGTTCTGCTATCGCAGTGTGATACCAATTGAACTACAGAATACTTCCTGTTTAAGCCCCATATTAACATAAAGGTCGTTCTACGTACTCTATACTGTATTGATTGTGTTTTACTTGTCATGTCATCAGAGAAGAGCTTGAGAAACTTCGTGGCGTGATCAACGGCGCCAAACACACCAAGATCGATGCCGCGAGACCACAGATACTGGCAGCGGAGGAGAATTTACACAACATGATTGTGGATCTGGACGATGTTGTAACCAAAGTAAGTGTCTTTTAGCTTTATCCCTCTGAGGCGCTTGTGTCATATCAGCGGATCCCATCTGGATGCTGTAAATTACACCGGAGTGTTATGTGTCTGTGCTTCAGGTGCAGGCGGCACAGACAGAGGCGAAGATCGTGTCTCAGTACACTGAGCTGGTGAATGAAGCCAAAGCTCAGTTCCAGAAGGAGCTCGCCAGCATCACGCCGGAGATCCAGGCCAGCTGGAAGGGACTCAGTAAGATCTCACTCACATAAAGTATCACTAATGTCAGTCGCTGGTCGGTTTAGTTCGGTTTTGTATTTTATTTTTATCAGCTTTCAGAAGTCATTAATGTTTAGGCTGAGACATATCATCCCATCAAACCTTATGTGAATCCTTTTTTTTTGTTTAAAATAGGGCTGCAACAACTTTTTGAAAAAGCGATAAAGATCGTTAATGACATTCGTTGTCAATGAATTTGATCATCGATTAGTTGGTCTGTGACGTCATCTGCTCCTGCACTAATGTTGGACAGCGTGGACATATGTCTGCTTCATACAGCCCAAGCTGTGCGCTTATAATTAAAGTCAGGTGCTGTTTCTTCATACAATGCAAGTTGGATGTTTAGCAGGTGCTTCTGCTCACAGCGTGACCAGCTTGGTTTAAAGCAAGGCAGCGTTGCCAGGTCCTCG